>JAJJWX010001640.1:0-1465613 GCA_023529315.1 Papaver bracteatum
AAAAAGTGCAACACTTGATTTCTCATCTTCATTTGAATCATTGTCGTCAGATATTTCATCAAGAGTTGCAGCAAGACCTTTGTTCCCAGTGTATTTTCTCTTATTTGGACACTCATTTGCAAAATGACCAAATACCTTACACTTAAAGCACTGAGGCATATCCTCATCATCAGTTTCATCAATGTCCCTATTTTTAGGAGGAACACGATTATGAGGTTTGACTGATGCCTTAGGCTTATCTCTGGAGAACCATTTACTTCTCTTCAATAGAAGATCCCTAAAATGTTTTGTGATCATAGAGAAAGATTTGTCAAGATCTTCATCTGATGAATCTATCTCAGAGTGATCATCTTCAGAGATATATACTTTTTTACTTTTATCAAGTCATTTAGTGTCCTTTAGTGCTTTGAACGCAACATCCTTAGCCTTGGATGAAAGTTCGTGATCAAAGATCTTAAACTTACCAATCAGCGTGTTTCTGGAGAGAGTATCTAGGTTATTTCCCTCAACGATGACATGCTTCTTAGCATCGTATCTAGATGGAAGAGATCCGAGAACTTTCATTACAATGTCCTTTTCAGGAATAGTCTTACCCAATGCAAAAGATGCATTAACAATTTCAGACACTTTGTAATTAAACTCATCAAATGTTTCTCCATCTTCCATACAAAGGTTTTCCCAATCGGAATTTAGGTTCTGAAGCCTTGCATCCTTTTCACTGGAGTTTCCTTCGAATACGGTTGCTAAGATATCCCACGCTTCTTGCGACTTAGTGCAATTAGACACATGGTGCTAAAGATTTTGGGTAATGGCATGTATGATCGCATTCAAACCGTTAGAGTTTTGCTTTGCAGCAAGAATCTCTGCAGGAGTATATTCAACAATATTCTTTGGAACATTTTCTCCTTCTGCAGCAACGGGAGGATCATAGACATTAAGAACATACACCCATGATTGAAAATCACGTGCTTGAAGAAAAGATCGCAAACAATTTTCCACCATAAGTAATTAGAGCCATCGAAGACTGGTGGTACATTTATTGAGATATCATCTCTGTCCATAGAGTCAGATCGCTAAAAACAAATAATTTTGAGGTATTTAATGTGTTTGCCTGCTCTGTTACCAATTGAAAAAGCGGGGGCCTAACAACACCACCCAATATTTCGATTAGGAATATGTATGGACAACTCCAAGTTGTTTTCTAGAGAATCAACTAGACACTTAGACTCAATCAATAGAAAATACTCAAGGAGTTATTATCTCAATCTCTTGATTTGATTTACTCAAGCAAATATGATTCGCGAGTCTAATCAAAGAGAGATAACTTGGATGGTACCAAAGACCAATATCCAAGTGTCAATCAATTTAAATCAACAACCAAAATGGTCGAATATTCTGATTGATTGAACAACGCACAACCTGTATTATTTTAATTATATAAAAATATAATGAGGAAAAGAAATAACACAGATACCAGAAATTTTATTAACGAGGAAACCGCAAATGCAAAAAAACCCCGGGCTCTAGTCCAGATTAAACATACACTGTATTAAGCCGCTACAGACACTAGCATACTCCAAATTAACTTCGGTCTGGACTGTAGTTGAAATCCAACCAATCTCACACTGATCCAAGGTACAGTTATGCTCCTATGCCTCTGATCCCAGCAGGATACTGCGCACTTGATTCCCTTAGCTGATCTCACCCACAACCAAGAGTTGCTACGACCCAAAGTCGAAGACTTTAATAAATAAATCTGTCTCACACAAAAAAGTCTACAGGTAATAGATAAATTCATCTCCCACGAATAAACCTACAAGTTTTGTTCCGTATTTTGATAAATCAAGGTGAACATGAACCAATTGATAAAACCATACTTATATTCCCGAAGAACATCTTAGTTTCATCAATCACCTCACAATAAATTTAATCGACGCAACGAAGAAGATTATTGAGGAATCACAAACAATGAGACGAAGATGTTTGTGACTACTTTTATCTTGCCTATCGGAGATAGAAATCTCAAGCCAATTATCACAATTGTACTCGTATAATAGAAACAACAAGATCAGATCACACAACTACAAGAAAAGTAGTATCGGTCTGGCTTCACAAACCCAATGAAGTCTTTAAGTCGTTAACCTGGTTTTAGAAGAATAAAACCAAAGGTTAAAGGAGAATCGACTCTAGCATTAGCAAACTAGTATCACACAGAATGTGTGGGGATTAGGTTTCCCAGTTGCTAGAGTTCTCCCTTATATAGTCTTTCAAATCAGGGTTTGCAATCAATGTTAGCTTACTAACAAAGCATTCAATATTCACCGTTAGATGAAAACCTGATTAGATACAAGCTAATATCTCTCAACCGTTAGATCGAAAACTTAGCTTGCCATACACACATGTACTTGACGTTTTGGGTTTGTGTAACCGAACCCAAACGTGTACAATGCTTGGTTCAATAACTTTCATATCAACCATATTCTTCTTCACAATAACTAGTCCAAATGACTCAAATGAACTAGTTAGAGAGTTGTTCAATTGCTATGAGATCTCATGTACTACACAAGACACAATTGAATCAAAAATGATGTGATTCACTCGAATCATTTCATGAACTATAAAGCATCGGTTTGCAAAAGCATTCCTTAGTAATTTAAGATAAGTTCACGAACAACATTTTCATACATAACCTCTTGAGTTCACGGACTCAAGCTAACCGCTTGAAGTTAATAAACTCCAGCTGAATTTCTCGGGTCGAGAACTTCCGTCAGTTCGCGGACTGGGTTCGTGGACTGCACCTGAGCTTCAACTTCAGCAGATATTCTCGAGTTCGAGAACTTACGCCAGTTCGCGGACTGAGTTGACTGCTCACGTTACGGTTCCACTTGATCAACAAAGTTCACAAACTTTGGTTCAAGTGCTAAGGACTTGTACATATATGTATTGCCACAACAATGGTTATATAGTCTAAACTCTCATTTCAATCATTGAAACATTCTCAGAGGGCGTTATATAGTTGTTATTCACAAACTATTTTTCGTCAGAGCGATTTCCAAAGTGATTGAAACATAACATGACTTTCGTCACTAGGCAAATATGAACTTGGCTAAAGCGAAAGCTTTACCAACACCCATTTCGAGAAATAGATAAGCAAGATATACTCAGCTCGAAATGTCATATGTGCATATTCTTAGTCTATATAGTAAAACGACTTTTTCTCAAGATAGGAGATAGATTAGATAGACTATTGAGTGATAGATAAGTTCAAGTCTCCACATACCTTTTAGTCGATGAAGATCCACTGGTTCCTTAAGTAGTCCTTCGTCTTGTATGATGATCACCATGGAGTTATTGAGCTCAACTACACTTTCTATCCTAGTCCGAGACCTTAGCTATAGTAGACTAGAAATCAAGACTTTATAGTTTTGATCACTAAGATTGACAAACATGCTTGAGATAGCAACGCATGTGTGTTTGACCGAGCAATGCTCTAACAGTTAGCATGCTACCTATCCTAATGGTAAAATGACTTCTTAAACTATAATTAATGTTGCTCTGTCAGTATAAAGTCACTCTTACTCCGGTTACTCGACTGTATCTATTCTTTGTTTTAATATTTATGTCTTTTTCTTTGAATTCTTATCGACATCGAAAAGAAATGAAATGATAATGAGACCAACTGTATTTAATAGTGTTTGTTTCTTTTATTATCTACCTTTTTTTTATAGGATTTATTAATTACTTTTTTATAAAGTAGTTCCCAGATTATTTATTTTTCTTGTGTTGTTCAGTCTCTTTGTTCTACACATTGTTGCACCTCTAAGGCATGTTTTTATGCATCTGATAAAATAATATATTTGTCAGTTATGCTGCCCATATGGGTATTCTCCTAAATGACGCTTATATGGAAAAGTGGAAAATTTGTCACTTTGCCATGCAAGGCAGTGTCTACCGAGCGACAGAGCCTAGACCGCTATGAAGAGACTACATCGAGGGGCCAAATCTTTACCTCCAGTGATAAAACTTGGTCTCTCAATGTTGTCACTCAGTGTTCTCTCATCCAACGACCATAAATCAACCCTCTTTAAATATTCAAGCACACATACAATTCAACTCATACATTCAGTACACCTTTCATTCGAGATAGCTTGCTTCATTCGAGAAGAAGATGTTGTTCTTATTCGAGTTTGGATATCCTTTTCAAGTGATGGAGGTATGAATCTTACCAATTTTAATTTATTGGATATTTTGTTTTAAAGATTTATGGCATTAGAAGGTACGGAAAATTCACGAAGTAGGAATAACCTTGAAGTTAGATTTTCCATCATCAAGCGTGTTGTGAGAAATTATGCGAAAATTTTATGGACAGTTAACTAAGATCATCTTGGATTTCCCATCAAAAAATGTGAGTATCTTAATAACTTTTTAATTTATCATTTCCAATGACTCGGTTTTAATTGATCAAAATCATATTAACTATTTATCTGTATTTTCATAAAACTATGGCACGTACATAATTTGCTGAAGTCAATGACAAAGAATTTAATCATGAGAAATGCTATGAATTCATTAAGATTCATGTGTCTAAATTCAATGTTGATTAAGTGCTACGTTATGTTATGTAATGAAATGTAAAACCTGTTTGGATTTGAATATTAATTGTAGGATCATTTTTTTTATTAATAACAAAAAGAACAAAATGCATCAAACACTTGATTAAGCCTGACTGTCAAACTTTGGTCACAACTCTTAATGAAATACTTAAACCCAACGTTGAAGATCCCACAGGAAGCTCGGAACAATATTATCTATCTATTGTAATAGTGTGTTTTAAATTTTTGAACAACTGTGTGTCTAAGTTTTTTAATTGGAAGTTCTTGTTTGTAGTATATCAATTAGTTAAGGAAGCTTGGGAAAAAAGGAATTTTTGCCTTGTCATCTGATAAGCTATCTAAGGATATGAAATCTCATTTTTTGTTATGATGATAAATATAGGGAAGAAACCTTTCTTATCTTCTGTAACTGCTTTTAGTTTTCAATAAATGTGTGTTTTATCAAAAAAAAAAAAAAAAAAAAAAAGTCTTTTGGAAGAACAATATAAACCATGTTCGGGAGACAAGTGATTAGGAACCCTAATTTAGTCAGGGTAGGACCGATATTTCATAAATATAGATTTATTTTGATAATGTTTTTCTTTGACCAAACATTGATTTGAATTTGGTGGGTTCCTTCACTCCTCAATAAATTCTTTCCCTCTTATTAACATGTATCTTATTATTTTCCTTTTATTAATAGGGCTCTTATTAGTTATTATCAATAAATTTATCAAAGGTTTTTTCTTGCCACAACGATATCATAAAAGTATAAACTTATTATAGGGGCTCCAAGGATTTGATTTTGAGGGCTCACAAGATGTCAAAATCGGGTTATCAAATAGTAATTTTGAAAACCCCTTATCTTACTAATTTTGTTAATAGCTAAAATACCTCGATTAATTAGTGCTAATAATTAGATTAAGTAGACTAAGTAATGTTAATGACTAGATTAGATTAATAGTTTGATTTACAGTTAGTGTTTGACAATCGAAATCAAAATTATTCTTTTAAAAAAAAAAATTATCCTAAGGTTGAGAAACCTAAATACAAGCACTATATATGCTTGGGAATCCCAATTTTTGCCAACCATAGATAAACTCACAGTTGGGGATATAAATGAAGCATAGCTACATACAGTTGGGAAATATGATATCCAATTTTCTTGGGAAATTAAAGCTATGCTTAGGAACATAACAATAGGCAAACTCAAGGTCATCTACGACTGAGACAAATGTGAAGTATAACTACCTACATTTGGGTATTGCAGAGAAAAATTTTCTTGAAAAAATCATCAACGATTGGAAGTTCATATTTTCTAAACGTATATTTTCCAAACGTATATTTTCCAAACGTAGAATTGGTTTACAGTTGAAAATGTTGATTTCCCATCCTATGTAGTGACATATTCATACAACCAAAAGCAATAAATAAATAAATAAGTTTTTCGATTCTTAACTACCGGGTTGAAACCATTACTGCATGATTATCAGGTGTTTGATTGTTCAGTTCTTTTTCTTTTTGGAATTCATAATCATCTTTACTCGGTGGTCTTGGTTTATGTTTAGTTTTTGATTTTTAACTAGACTTAGGTTAGGTGACCTCTATACAAACCTAGGACATTTAAATTCATCGTAGCGTTCAAAACCAAATCCTTAGAAGTTGTTAGGCTAAGTTCTATGGGCTAGATTGAGCTGCTAGATTGGCAGAAAAGTGTCATAGTTCAAAAAAAAACTATGGCTTATTTGTTAACACTAGTTCTCTCTCATAACATTTGCTCGCAGTTGAATTAGCAGCGAGATTAAAGCGCTGAATGGTTCAACGCTCAAAAAAATGACGTTTACGCTGAATGGTTTAGTGCTGGGAGATTAATTTTCTGATCTAACGGATGAGGTTTAAAGCGCTGAACCAAACATTGCTGGACAGTGGTCCCAGATGACGTGGACTGCTAATCTAGCTGCTAGATTAGCACTCCCACAAGACTTAGGAAGTTGCCATAGCTGACGTGGATTGCTAATCTAACTTCTAGATTAACACCCATAAGACTTATCGTTAGTATACCGGGATGATAAAGTCCCCTACTAAATCAATCTACTCCTTTAAACTCTTAAGCCATGCGTCGCGCGGTAAGCGTCACCACCCCCTTGAAATTTCTCCCTTCCACTTTTCCTCAAATTATATTAATGTAATACCAAATAACTCTTTCGGTTGAAAAAAACGGTGAAAAAAAACTCGCTCTCTCTGTTCTCCTCTCGAATTTTCTCTTCTTCTTTCGGCTAGGGTTCTTTTTCGCGAAATTCATTGTACAGGGAATATCAGTAATGATTTTTTTTCTTATGTGTTGATTTTAGTTTTTTTTTACGGTTTGATATTATGATCTGCATTGAAGACAAGAGTCACTAAAATTGAAGTTAGGGTTTGAAGGAATCAAGCCGAACGAAACATAAGTTAGGGTTTCTCTGCTTTGTTTCGATTTTTGAAACTCTAATCTCTTGATTTATGATCATACGGGCATGGTTAGGGATTTATTTTTTCAGGTACAGTTTTTACAAAATTGAAGTTAGGGTTTGAAGGAAAGGGTTTACTCTGTTTGAATTTGGCAGCGAGTTAGGTTGATGTTTACATGTTTTTACTAATCTGTGGAGCTATCACTGCAGTGCTTTGCAGCATTGGTAAAGTTTTGGCTGATACTTGATAAATGGGCCTTCAATTAGCACTTGAAAATTTCCTAAGGATTTTATATAGTAATCATTTTGCTTGGAAACACCGGTAAAATCCTATTGTTCATCTTACTTTTGTTCTTTGTTGTGAAATATAACTTCTTTCCCAATTAAGCTCATTTAACTTTTTCAAATAGGATAAAGCTGATGAATGCATTGAGAAAATTTTGAATTGAATTTAGACTTTTCCTTATCTCATATCCTTGGATGCATAATGTCTATCTTTCAGGATATCTGCAAAGGTGAGCAGAGACACTAATTGTTTCGAAGACTCAACAAAAACTATTATTCAAGCATCTATATTTCCTTCTTTAATTATGTTCATTAATTATGATTATTTTAGGTACCTAAAGGTCTTGAGTTGCATCATCGCATTGGAACAATGGTGCTTTACGAGAAGGAAACAACAATCAATGCCTAACCGAAATCTCCTTTCATGCCGAATGTAGAAGATTTTGAAGATGTCCAGTTTGATCTGGAATTAGTTCACTTTATTTAGATACTTCTGATGATATCCTTTATTCAGGTAAATTCACGGACAAATCCTACTATAGAACTAAATTTGGTGATATCCCTTCTTCTTCGGCATTATCTATACTAGCTTTCTGGATCCTAGCTTATATATATATTTCTCTCGGAATAATTGGATGTTGTAGCAACTTTTGTGGTTGTTAAAGCTTGAATATCTGAAAATTTTGAAATGTAACAATTTTCTTCCCTCAATGGATGCTACGCAACAACTTACTAAGCAAGGAAAAGAAACATGTCATTGTTTGGTTATTGGTTGCTTGCCAGAAATGTTTTTAGAGATTTTTTGCAACTCTAATTAGATATACTCCCTAATGGTAAAGAGTACTTCCTGTATAAGAGTAAGAGTACTTAACAATCACAGCGAAAGCGTAGTATTTCTTATTACTTTGTATAAACAAGAAATAAATTTGCTCATATTCTCTCAGCATAATTCTCACGATAGTTTCTAACGCTCTTTGGAGTTATATGTCCTCAAAACGTGAGTATTGTTCTGTTTCAGTTTGGTTAATATAGCCTACTGACAAGTTGTGGGTGGTGCTCATTGTCAAATTACTAGAATATTGTAGCTTAAATTGCTGATTTATCGGTTTGATGCATGTCAACTATCATAATTCTTATTTTGTTCTTCATTCAACGCACCAAATTGGGTTTACAGAAAAGAAATATTCAAACTCAACCCAAATATTGAATTTCCCTTAAGTTTGGTTGTTCAATACCTTTCCTTGCATATGTACATACTTAAAGAGATTGGAAAAATAAAGTACCTGCCATGCTTTACGGAATTATTAATCACTCTTTCATATGTTCAATTACAGGTACTGCATCTGTCTCAAACTTATTATTCCATCATATTTTATTATACCCCAGAAGATCAGGTTATTTTTAATTCATGAAGGTTTTGATATTATTTTTTCTGCAATTTAATATATCCAGAGTCAAGATTAGGTTAAATATCCCTTGGAGCCAAAATAAAAGATGTTTGAATTCCAACTTTATGAGAACTGTAAAGTGCCCAAATGTGATGCATTATCTGCACCGGCACCCATGGGAATTGAGTTTGTTTCACATTTGCGGTAGACGATATGTATTTTTGCCTTTCCCCATCGGGAAACTAGGTTGCTCGCGACTATTTGTCTCTCCTTTAACAGTTAGATTTTGGTTTATGTGTCCTTAGAGATGATTATTTGTACAACTGTGTTCCTATGGTGTAACCTTACCTTTCTTTTCTTTATGCAGGAGATATTTTTTTTATGCGAATTGAGACGAAGTAGTGGTTGGTGCTATAGCAGTTGTGTCAACTATTGGAGGCTTTGGAAGTGATGAGCAAATGAAAAATATAAATGGCGAGGCGAACGTTTTGGCAGTAGATGCTGCAAAAGAGTGTGGTAGGGAAATGAAATGTTGACTTATGATGAATTTCAGAACTACGACTTTGTGTCACTTTCCTTGGCAGTGCTTTTCTCTATGCCGAACATTAATCTGACAGTCATGTGTTTCTATTGTAGGAATTCTCAAGTTTGTGCTGATCTCTGTACATGACTACAATCTCCCGCCCTTTCTACTGTCTTCTGGATACTTCACTGGAAAGAGAAAAGCAAAATCAGAGGTTCTGTCGAAATTCCCAAACAACCGTAATCCATAATATAAAAACGTCGTTATGTGAGTTTGTACATAAGGGAATTCCTTCCATTACGAACTTATTTTTAGTATGTACATTTTGGCGACACCAAAATTTTCATTTTCTTGAAACTTCACTTATTATTATCATTACTGTTCACATTTCTTCTTGCGAACCATTTTTTTATACAAATGTACAATTCTGCACATACCTGTAGCTCTTCATGCAAATCTTTTGGCTTAACAAAATTTCTCAGGTATTGTACTAAGACCGGGTTTCATTTATGGGAAGCGGAAAGTAGATGGTTTTGTGAAGTACTTCCATGCCCCGACCGTTATTTAAGTTGTAACGTTAATGTTCTGCGTGGTACATAAGCCATTTTGCAGCTTATGTATCCTTACATATTCTGCAGCATCCTCACGAGGGATATTTAGTTCACATGTGGATCATTATTACATAAGGTGTTTTGACACAATTTCTTTCGAAACTCCGACTCTATCTCTTGCCGAAATACTAAATTCAGATTTGGTAATACTCTAAGATGGATGGCGAAATAACAAAATGATAAGGGAAAGGAAACTGTTTGATGTGTAATCACCTAACGGAGACAAGGGCAATGCTATTCTGGGCAGGGATGCACAATGCTATTCCAACAAGGGCAATGCTAGAGCTACCAACATTGTGTTGTTGATGAAAATGAATCAAATACTCAGAACAATTACAGACCACACAACTCACTCACTTTCAGACAGAAAACAAGAACTATATAAAGACAGCAAAACCAAATGAGAATATGACCGACATTACACACGTGTGATGATGTAGATGATTTGTCTTTGTATTAACCTTCACCACATAAGTCTTTAACCTGCACCGCATCATGAACATCATGTGCACTGTCATGTGCACTGTCTTTAGCCCCCCTCAAGCTCATGGGTAGTGAAGCAACTGTGAGCTTGGACCGAATATCAGAAAAGCGCGGACCATGTAGGCCTTTAGTGAAAATATCCGCCAACTGATCTAAAGTATGAACATAATAGACATCAAGAGACTTTGATTTGCACGAGTTCCCTTTATAAAATGATAATCCAGATGTACATGCTTCATCTTGGAATGTAGGACTGGATTTGAGGCAAGTGAAATTGAACTAATGTTGTCACATCCCAGCTTGGGTATCCCATGAAGTGGAAAATGCAAGTCTTGCAGAATATAGTAGATCCAAACCATTTCTGCAGCACTGTGAGCTAAAGTCCTATATTCAGCTTCTGTACTGGACCTGGCAACTGTTGTTTGCTTCTTAGAAGACCAGGACACTATGTTAGATCCCGAGAAAAATGCAATAACCTCGAAGAGACCGGCGATCATCAATGTTCCCACCCAATCAAGATCTGAGAAACCCAATAAAAAAGAATCACCCTTTGTAAAATGAAGACCATACTCCAAAGTCCCTTTTAGATATCTCAGAATTCTCTTGGCAGCTTGAAGGTGCTCAGATCTTGGATGTTGCATATATTGACAAACCTGATTTACAACAAAAGAGATATCTGGTCTTGTCCAAGTAATGTATTGCAAAGCTCCAACAAGACTCCTATACTCAGTGGGATTATCAAGAAGTGTACCAGACTGAACACTAAGTTTATGAGTGGGTGAAATAGGAGTATGACAAGGCTTGGCTCCATCCATATCATGCTTGTGCAGAAGATCTACAGCATACTTAGTTTGAGTAAGATACAAAGAATCTGCAGTCCTGGTAACCTCCAAGCCAAGAAAGTAATGCATATCCCCTAAGTCTTTTAAGGGGCGGGTTTGTAACTGAGTGATAACAAACTTGAGAAAAGTAGAACTTGAACCTGTTAGTAAGATATCATCAACATAAATCAAAGCAACTGAGAGTTGAGAACCCTGAGTGTGTACAAAGAGAGAAGGATCTGCTTTGAATTAACAAAGTTGAGAGCCTTTAAAGGCTGTACTGAGCTTGTCATACCAAGCTCTGGGAGCCTGTTTGAGGCCATAGATGGCTTTATGAAGAAGACAAACATGGTCTGGTTTAGTTGGATCAATAAAACCAGGAGGCTGAGACATGTAAACCTCCTCTTGCAAATCTCCATGAAGAAATGCATTACTCACATCAAGCTGATGCATTTTCCAGTTGAACTGTACTGCCATTGAGAGAATAATTCTTATTGTAGCAGGTTTAGCTACAGGACTGAAGGTCTCATCAAAATCTAAACCTTGCTGCTGATGAAAGCCTTTAGCAACTAGCCGTGCTTTATATTTGTCAATAGACCCATCTGGATTGTATTTGATTCTGAAAACCCATTTGCAACCAATAATATTGTGAGCTGAATCAGGAGGAACTAGAGACCAAGTACCAGCTTGCATCAGTGCATTATACTCATCTACTGAAGAAGATCTCCACACCTGCACCTTGTTAGCAGCACCTATACTCTTAGGAACATGACACAGCAAAGCAGAAGGAAGAGGATGCTTAGTAGCAAAATAGGACTTAGGTGTGTATATGCCATGTTTGCCCCTAGTAGTCATGCAATGATCATTCTTAACAAGAGTAGGAGTAGAAGAAGAAATACCCTTTTGCAAGGCTGAAGTAGATGGCAGTAGGGATAAGTCCTTGGATAAGGAAAGAGAGATAGATTCAGGTGTATCTTTAATATTGGAGACAATATCAGCATAAGGAAATGATGTTTCATTGAAAGAAACATGTCTAGAGATGTAAATTGTTCCAGATTTGGGATCTAAACACCTATAGCCTTTATGTTGTAAACTGTAACCTAGAAAGATGCATAGCTTGCTCCTAGGTTCAAGTTTATTAGATGCATAAGGCTTCAACCAGGGATAGCATGCACAACCAAACACCTTTAGAAAATGATAATCAGGTTGTTTGTGAAAGAGTGTCTCAAAAGGAGTACAGAAGTCAAGAGATCTAGTGGGTAGCCTGTTGATCAAATAATTAGCAGTTTGTAAGGCCTCAACCCAATACATGTTATGCAAACCAGATTGAAAAAGAAGAGTTCTAGTAATACCTAGAAGATGTTTATGTTTGACCTCAGCAACACCATTCTGCTCAGGTGTATGAGGACAACTGAGCTCATGAGAAATACCTCTTGACTGACAATATGAGGCTAAAGTGGAGTTCAAGAATTCTCCACCATTATCAGTTCTAATGGTAATAACTGACAGTGAGAGAAGTTTCTCTATTCTAGTGACAAAAGACACAAAAGCATGCTTGAAATCAGCTTTAGTAGATAATGGAATGATCCAGCAATATTTTGTACAATCATCAACAATATTAGCATAGTACAAATTGCCAGATACAGAAGCAACATGACAAGGACCCCAAAGGTCCATATGTAACAGCTCAAGTGGTTTAGTAGCTATTGTAGTAGAAAGTTGAAATGGAAGTTTTTGAGATCTACAAAGCTTACATTCATTACAGCAAAAGGATTTATTGGAAACATTTACTAATTTCAATGTTTTACAAAGTTTTTGAAGTGTTTGAAAAGTAGGATGACCAAATCTTCTGTGAAGTAGAGAGATGTCAGTTATTGAAGCTGAGTAAGCATGATGAGATGTTTGAAAATTGATTGGATAGAGTCCATTTCTATGTGGTCCTTGGAAGATAATCTTCCCAGATGTCTGATCCTTGACAGAAAAACCAGCAGAATCAAGAGTTAGAGAACAATTATTATCAGTAGTGAATTTGTGAGCTGACAAAAGATTATGTGCAGCTTGTGGAACTAGAAGAACATCATTTAGACTGAAAGAATGATCATGTACAATTCTACTAGAGTGTCCTATATGAGTGATAGGCATACCTTCTCCATTGGCCGTGTTAATGATCTCAGTACCATCATAAGGAGTAGCTTCTTGAAGTAAAGAGGCATCAGCTGTAATATGATTGTTAGCGCCACTATCCACAATCCACTCATCTTTGTCAAAGATATCTGCTGCAGCTAGCATTGCATTGAGATTTGATGGTGGTGCTCTACCTTTGTAGGAGAAATTCAATCTTTGAGGACAATCAGGAGCAAGATGTGTTTCAGATAAGCAAATCTGACAAGGAGTAACTGCACTAGAAGAATTTCCTCTACCATAAGCAGGTTTTGAAAAGAATGCAGGATTTGGAAACCTTCCACCAGTTGAGAATCTTCCACCACCAGAATATCTACCTCTAGAAGCACCTCTACTGAAGGATCCTCTAAAAGCACCTCTAGAGTTGTGAGTTGCGAAAAAAGCCTTAGCATCCATATCAAGTTTAGTAGCCTTAAGGCGATCACTGACCACAGATTCTTCACTAAGAAGATTGTTATGCAATTCAATACTTGAGATGGGAGGATTTCTGTGTCGCATGGATGTAGCAAAAGGAATGTAATCTGAGTTTAATGCCTTTAGTGTAATCACAACAATTTCTCTATCAGATACAATTTCTCCAGCAGCAGCTAATTGATCTGACAACAGTTTGATTTCATTAATGAGTGCAGGAATTGATTTGTCACCTTGAGCAATAGAGAGGAGCTTAGTGCGCAACTGAATGGAATGTGTAGAGGAAGCTCTTGCGAATCGATCTTCAATACTCTTCCAAAGAAGATGAGATGTTGTAGCTCGTGAAAAATAAGCAATCACAGAATCAGAAATAGTAGAATTGATCCACATAATGATGGTAGAATCTTCTTCAATCCAATCTATATAATTCTGATTTTCAATTCCATTGAGTTCATTTCTTGGAGAAGTAAATTGTACAGGACAAGGATATGATCCATTAAGAAATTTTTGCAGCTTATAACGTTGAATAACTGGATTCATCAAATTTCTCCATGTGTAGTAATTATCTTCTTTCAGTTTAAGATGAACAAATGTGGTGATCTGATTTAGGGGTACCTTGGAGAAAGAAGAAGCTGTCGGATTTTCCATTGTAGTAGAGCCAAATTCTTGAATCATAAAAGCAATCGGAGATTCAAGAATGAAGATAAAAACCAAAAAATTGAGATGTGTGAGGTATCGAAGAGCTAGAAGACAAATCTGAGTGAATGAGAATCAAGAAGATGATAAGAAATTAATCAAAAAATCACCAAACAACACTGTGAATTCTTCTGTAGAAACAAGAAAGATGGATTGAACAACAGATTGAGTTTCTGTTGTAAAAAAAAAATCGGATCAAAAAACGAAGATTAGAAAACAAAAGAATGAAATCTAACCCTAACTGCTCTGATACCATACCAACATTGTGTTGTTGATGAAAATGAATCAAATACTCAGAACAATTACAGACCACACAACTCACTCACTTTCAGACAGAAAACAAGAACTATATAAAGACAGCAAAACCAAATGAGAATATGACCGACATTACACACGTGTGATGACAGGTAGATGACAGCCTGTCTTTGTATTAACCTTCACCACATAAGTTTTTAACCTGCACCGCATCATGAACATCATGTGCACTGTCATGTGCACTGTCTTTAAGAGCAACGTCGGGTGGAGGTCAGTTCGAACATCTGTTTGATGTGTAATCACCTAACGGAGACACAAGACCATCTATTTGTTCACTGTGATGTGGCGAACAATTGCTGGGACACGTTAATAAGTTCAACTCACATTACTTGGGTCAAAAACAACACTTTAAGGAGCTGTTTGCAAGGCTGGAGAATCAACAAAGTTTCAAAAAAAATTAATCTTGTTTGGCACTTAATTCCTTATGCAATTTGCTGGGAACTTTGGCTGGAAAGGAACAGAAGAGTTCATGGAGGTCGTCCAAAAACAACATTTGAGATTATTTGCGCCATTAAACTAGACATTCATCTGTGGAGCTCTTCTTCGGATATTTTCAGTGGATACTCTATGAATCAAGTGTTGTTATTGGGAGGAAATAATGAAGGAGACATAGTTTCTTCGTAGGGTAATTTGAAGCCTCTACTAGAGATATATTTTTTTTTAATATATATCCCTTTTCTTCAAAAAAAAAAAGAAAGAAAGAAAGGAAACTATCGATTTTCACATTTATTTTGTGTGGGATCTTATCTGTTGTGTTTACAAATGAGTTTTTTTTTGCTCTATTTTAATGTTTCCAGAAGCTTACTATTTTATTGCTAAAAGGCTTTGGATATTCAATTTACTAACAAAGAGTTAATAAGAAAGGAAGAATACTCACAATGTTCTCATCCGTTAGAAGACAAACAATGGATCTATAAAACATTTTGTACTTGAAGCATACAGCCGATCCCCAAGAAAAACATTTTGAGCTCATGGTGAAGCAAGCTCTGATATGTAAGGGACCGAGAGCAGTCATTGGGGCGTTAAAATTCTCATCGAACTTGGTGCGTAGCATGGGATACATGAGCCTAATTTTTTTTGTTAAAGAATAAGAAGGTTTAACGTATCTCTTCTAAATTGTCATCCAACCTTATGCAGAGCACGAGTTACATGCCATTTTTGTTTAAAAAAAGAAGAAGAAGGTTTAGTGCACCGATAAGGGGCGGGAAGACGCCCCGCCAAAGGACCAAATTAAAAGTACATCGTGACAGGATGAGGTAAATTCAAGCCACACCAAATTAAAAATGCATCGCAATGGGGAGGCGAAGCCGCATGACACCAAATAAAAAATATATCAAGACGAAACGAGGCGAAGACAAGCCACATCAAATCAAAAATCCTAAGAGACGGGGTGAGGCAAACCCAAACCACACCAAATCAAAAATATACGACGGGGCGAGGCAAAGCCGAGCCACAAAAAATCGAAAATGTATGATGGGACGAGGCAAAGCCGAGCCACAAAAAATCGAAAATGCACCGCGCCGGAGTGGGAAGCAGCGTAGAACACCAAATCAAAAATATGGTCAAAAAATAAAGATGCCCGGTAGCACGGGCATAAAATCTAGTCCATTTTTAATCGATGGTGTGTGCAAAGAGGCAGGTAGATTGATTTCTCATCGGAGTTGGATCCCCATTTTGTTCCTCTTCTATGGGCAGGTGGATTGATTTCTCATCGGAGGAGGCAGGGAGATTGATTTCTCATCGGAGTTGGATCCCCATTTTGTTCCTCTCCTATTGGCTACTTGGCCGCCAAACCGTCAAAGGTCTCTGGGTAAAGCAAAATAAGGTTCCGTACTCCGGAACTACCATACACCCCGGATTCACAACCGTGAGATATCACAAATCGATCATACAATAGTTACCCCTCCCTCCTCCTCACATCGAAACTAAAACTAGGGTAAAGTAGATATCCCCAATTCTACAGCAGCCTCCCTTTTTTTTTTTTTTCAAATCAACCAACAATCTCCACTTGTCTCAACATTTTCCACCTGAATCAACATCTTCTTCAAAGATGGAGAACAACAAACACGTAATGAACCCTAATCATAACCAATCATCAACATCCCCCTACCCAACACAACAATCATTTGAATCCCTAATGCAACAACAAACCCAGAAAATCCAAATGTTCTTGTCATACCAAAGACAAGAAATAGAACAAATCAATGATTTCAAGAACCATCAGCTCCCATTAGCAAGAATCAAGAAGATCATGAAAGCAGATGAAGATGTACGGATGATATCAGCCGAAGCACCAATCTTGTTCTCTAAAGCATGTGAACTATTCATACTTGAGCTTACTATACGTTCATGGTTACACGCTGAAGAAAACAAGAGAAGAACATTACAGAAGAATGATATTTCCGCTGCTATTACTAGGACTGATATTTTTGATTTTTTGGTGGATATTGTACCTAGAGAGGAAGAGGTTGTCAAAGGAGGAGGTGGTGTTGGGGCTGTTGCTATTGGTAGACCTGCAATGGTTGGAGGAATGGATCATGGGGTTTATGAACATCAGCCTTCACAGGCGTGGCAATCTGTTTGGCAGACTGATGGTGGTGGTGCCTATGGCGGCGGAGGAGGTGGAGGAAGCACAGAAAATCATGGTAATTTGGAGGGGATTACTGGGTACGTTGTGGAACATAATCCTTCTGATTCCCTGTAGAGATCTAAATTCGTAAAGATTGTTGGGTTTTCATTCGTTATTGTGATTTGTAGGGTATGATAAGGGTTTTTCTATAATATTGGTGCTTGTTAACAATGTGAAGATTTTATATGCCGTGGGTAGTGTTGTTCTAATGGGTGTTGTTCCACAATTAGTAGTGTGTTTTAAGAATTTGTATGTTAATATGTGAATGAATGCACGAGATGTATTTGTGTTTTTTTTTTTTTTTTGTTTCCTTGTTCATTTGGTCATAGTTCATGTTAATGGAGTTTCATATTTGTGGCTCTTAGGTTATTAACATGTTTTAGAAGCTTATTAACATTCGATCTAGAGTTGGTGACACTGAGGAGGAGATACAAACTGGGAAATGTACGAGGGGAAATGAGAACTGCTCTAGAGAACAGTTATACTGGATGGTATTGTTCTAGAAACATGTCTCCATGTCGGTTGAGTTCATGAAGCTGGATAGAAGGAAAGTAAGTTTCCATAATGCTGCGTTGCTTGATTATCATTTATCATTGACACTAGATATATAGTTCGTTGAATTATTGAACATGCTCAAACCTTATTAACTAAGTTAGTGTAGGTTCAGAGCATGATCACTGTAGAAATGTAGTCACTTAAATCGGATATTCGTATGCCCCGTTTCGGAAACACCTTAAAAGTATGATTATCTTTCCAGTGTAGCCCAACCATGTACCAAGTAAGGCCAGTAAGGGTAGGGTGCAGAGAATGGCATATGGTCCTTTTAGATCTGAATCTGCCTCGTTTCAATGACTCTATAGATATGTTAGCTTTCCATCTACAATCTTCTTGTTTATGGTGGCAGTTTCATAAGTTACATCAAGCATAATATATGCGGGAAGCATAGATTAAGTTATCACTATATTGCATTTGGTTTTTAGGGTGGCACCCATAATGTTATAACTCACAAGACTGTCAGATCATAGCTATGTTTACTCTCAAGTGAGGTGAGAGGACCTTTCAGATTCATATTTGCTAGGAGTCATGATTCTATCATCTTCATCATATTTGTCAATGCATTTCAAGTCCCGTAAAATGTGGGATTGTCAGGAGAAATCATGTTGTACTAAGTGGTAGGTTAGTTTGGAAATTTGTAAGGAGAAATCATGTTCTACAGAGGAAGGTAGAGAACGTAGATCAGGAATAACTCCATGAGGCATGTTCTGCTACCTGGTTTATCTTCTTCAGCTGAAGATGTTGATCTTATTTCTACCTGACATTTTTATCAATTTTATCATAGCTTAGCAGAGATGTATATGGTTTTGATCCGTTGGTTAGCTTATTTATGTGTGCTATGTGTTTGACATTAAAAATAGCATGGGGCTTGTGTGGCAGTTGGTTGATTTATAAAACAGGGGAAGACCTATACTGGGCAGTAGTCGCTAAGCTGGTTATTTAGTTCAGGAGATTGGATTTGTTTGGTAGAACTGATTATGCTGTTAAGATTCAGCTGAACAGTGAGTAGAATTAGGTTCAGCATACAAATCGCAGTCCTTGCAGGATTGTTGCCAGTTTTGGTATATTTTAGATGCTACATATGATTGCATGTGCAAACACAGCAAACCACAGGAGTCCCTACTTGTTTGGGGTTCGTTTCTAGCTGGGATTTTCATGCTGCTCCAGGTCCCATGGGGATGAGAGCTTGTTGGAAGAAGATACAGTAATTTAGTTAGCATTATCAATTTGTTCCAGTTCAAACACCGGGAACTAGTATCTTTCTTTCTTTTCCCACTTGCTCCTCTTTTGCTCATCCTATTTGGCTGTGTTGTGATTTATCTGCTGCAATGAATTGAAAGTCTGGCTGAATTGAAACCCTACTTCAGCCCAAAAGTATTGATATTTAAGCTGTGTGCCCTCAAGATTAAGAGGTGCTGCATATACTGTTGTAATAATGGTCCCTGTGTTAATTTTGTCAAATTGTTGTCCAAGGAAAATTTGCATTGCGTTATCGTTCTTCCAAAGCCCAACCGTGTTTAAGGAAAATCTGGTGTTTCATTTGGAACATTATTTTAGGGACCACCCTTTTTTTGGGGGACCATTGATTTTAAGGCACACTAGCCTAAATTGTTAAGGGCTGTCCTAAAAATCATGAGATTACTAATTTGCCCTTAACAATTTAATTAACCCTAACCTAATAATTGTAATTAATTTAATCTAATATAAAAACAAAAGCATCTAACCTAGTCGCCACCTCCGATTATCACCACCGCCCACCACCACCTCCGATTATTGAGTGACTAAAGTGATAGAAGAAGATGAAGATGAAGAAAAAAATTATTTTGAGATGGGTGAATATGGAGAAAAAACATCATCTAGGTGCTAAGGTATGCTTGTAACTTAGTGAATGTTGCTATGAACGGCCTAAAATATCTTGAAAATCAAAATTGTAACAAAAAATTTTCAACCATGTCAACAAAGTTCGGTTATATTATATGAAGAACATGTAACCGAACTTTCTGCAAATGCAGTTCGGTTAATAAATCCAAAATCACAGGCAACCGAACCATAGCTTTAATGGAGTTTTTGTTTGTTCGGCTAGCTGATGAAAAATCAAATGTAACCGAACTACTATGCTTGAATTTACAGAGTTTTGTTCGGTTCAGTCGACTAGACCACGTTGTAACCGAACTTTAAACAACATAGTTCGGTAAGTTCGCAGAATTTTGTTTTTGGCGATTAAACCGAACTCAACATTTGGCTATATAGAGAAGAGTTCGGTTTTGAAATTATTTTCCGAGTTAACCGAACTCATTTACCTATGTTGGTTGGTTCGCAAACTTCAACGCAATCAAGTTCCCAACCTAACTGCAGGTTAAAAGTAACCTAGTGTTAGAAGTTCGGTTGGTTCGCAAACTTCAACATATTTTGCGAATCAACCGAACTGAGCTTGTATATGCATATATGCAATTAGGCAAACGTTCGGTTAAAGTAAAAACTTAACAATTTTTGCGATCCAACCGAACTGCACTTGCAAATGCATAAATGGAATTAACCCATAGTTCGGTTAAAAATATTTTTTGCGAATGAACCGAACTCTCAGTTCGGTTCAGAAAAAATTAATCCTTGATAACCGAACTCTTAGTTCGGCTATGAATTTTTTTTGCGATGTAACCGAACATGTCTCTGGAGAAAAAAAACCTCCATTAAACCTCTCTGCAACTTTTTTTCCATTTTCAACTCATTTTGATACTTCTCATTTTTTCAACCAAAAACGAATGACAAGCAATGAGTTTGTGAGAATATCTTTGTTAATGATTTAAATGAAGCTACATATATAGAGTTAGTGGCGGTGGTAATCGGAGGTGGTGGTGGTAATAGATGGTTGGTGGTGGTGATAATCGGCGGTGGTGGTGGTAATCGGCGGTGGTGGGTTAATGTTATTTTTTTCTTAATCATTTCAATAATGATTTCACTAATCAAAACCAAAAAATAATTAAAAGGGTAGTTTAGGTATTACAAAAAAAATAGGATAAGGGCACCCATACTCAAAATGGGACCATGGTCCCCTCAAAAAAACCATGGTCACCAAAATAACGTTCTTCATTTGTATGGCAAAAGGTTAAACGAGATCTTCATTACCCACCAACATAATGTAATCTGACCTTCTAAGGCTTTTTATATATAGATCTTCATTACTTGTTTTCTTTACTCCAACATCTCCTCTTTCTCTTTACGTGTAGTAGTTTGCAATCAATCAATACATTAGCTTTACTATATAATTGATTATTACTGGTGAACTCGACTACAAATTGGCAATATTCCAGGAAAGAAACTAGAAGGACATGAAAATGAGTATGAATAACTCGTAACTACTAAATTGTGCAGCCACTTATTGTGGTCATTTAAACTTCAAGAATTGAAGGCAGTGCAGTCTCTCCTAATTTCTCCCTGGTTTCCTGTCTTTACACCCACTCTTCCGAGTTTCACCATGGCATTTGAAAAAGCTCTATTGAAGTTAAACGTATTCCTGGCAAATTCATTCACTGTATCTCGAGAAGCTGGGTTTGTGTATAGAACCTGATCAGAAGTGAAGAGTCCTTTGCCTTGGACCAGATTCTGATAATACATGTTGTCAAATCTTCGAGGAGTTGCTGGGTCTATATTTATGGCGATATTTGGATCTACATCTGTAGGGCAATCAGATAGTAGCTGTTTTGCGTAATTTGAATCTAGAGAGGGGTCAATTGGTGAAGAAGGAGTGAATGAGTAGAGACGTTTTGAAATGCGCTCGCAATGAGAGAAACCGACAGTATGGGCACCAGAAAGTGCTATCATATCAGTTTGGTCGAGGCTGTGTTTTCTAAACATGGAGTTGAGTTCATCTAGATGTGCGTCTGGCTCTGGAAGATTTCCAGCAACTCTGGATGCTTTAGAGACGAGACCGTCTCGACGTCCCAGTTCCACGTTGAAAGAAGGCCCCCCTGCCTGTTTACCAGTATTGAAGACGAACAGAATTTCAGTTGCCGGCTATTAAATCATCAAATATCCTTAGGTTTTTACCAGAGTCTGTGTTAAAGGGAAGTTTTTCCCTGAAGCTTACCAGAACAACGACATCACGAGCAGCAATAGCTATAACATCAGCACAAGATACTACACCAGGACATGAAGCTTCAACTGCTTGCTTGGCTTTAATGACTGTGTCAAATCCGTCTCCAGCGAGGGATAGATTATCTGGTGAGTCCTTTTCTGCATCGTTGTTTGGCGATGCAATCATAACTGAGGCATCACATCCCTGCAAATTGGAACACAATATGAGAACTCAATCCAGGGTAAGCAAATGCTGCAATTTAACAAAACAAAAGGCTTCAGTATGCAAGCTTGTTATGAATACTAAACTATCTAAGAAGTCTTTGCTATAACTAGAACATAACTTCTAAAGTTGCAATGAATTTAAGCAACCTTTGTTTATTAGTTTCCACATAAGTGTCACAAATTTTCTTATGGAGATCTTAAAAGCCATTAGTTTAAAATGCATCACAGTATAAAGTAGGAAATAAAATTGAAAACCAAAGAACACATCCATGTCTTTATAATGCTGAAAACATACTAGAATGAGATTTAGCCATGGTATATATACCTCAACGAAGCAATCGTGGAAAAACAGGCGAAGAGTGGCGGGAACGGTGGTGAAAGTCTGGAAAAATTTCGATAACACAGCTTGTCTTATGACAAATTCTACGTTGGGGCAAGTTTGGGCATAGTAATTCTCGCTCAGTTGTCCTTCTCCTCTACACAAAGTGATGGACACCATCAGCAGACACAAACATAATTTCTTTGTACTTGTTAGCTCCATCTTTTGATCTTCCCAAACAAAACACAGTAGGTATATTCTGTTGGAGAGTAAGAAAAAGTGAGAGAGAAATGAACTCGTCTTTCTTTAGTCCCAGCTTTGGGTTTTATTTATACAGAGAAGAAGGGAAAAAGTAGAGTTAAGTAACCAAAGGAAAAAAAGAATTTAAGAGAAATATAAGAAGAGTTTTGAAATTAATTAAAAAAAAAGAAGAAGCTGATTTGTCATTTTTTTGGACAGCAAGTTAGGAAACTTCGATTAGAAATTGACAGATTTGCATACTAATGCTAATTGAACCCATATTTGAACTGTTAACAGATACTACCGGTGCGTTTCATAATTATTTGACACTCATTTGTTTATTGGAATTTTGAAGTGTTGCATGCATGAATACACCTAATTGCATCAATTCAGCAATCAAAAGTGAGATTCAAGCAACCCCATATGCCTAGTTGGGTACATATAAGCATCCGGTAGTTGTCTCCTCATCTCCAATTGTCCATCCTTGGATGTAGTTCTCCTAAATACATTAACTCAAAAAAAAGAAGCAAGGTTGTTACATAGAGTTACCAAATTCCACGTATCAAGCGGAAATAAATCCTCAATCATATGGTGGGTACCATTACTATGTGAGAAACTATATTACATTACTAGAAAGACATTTACCGGCATGGAACTCTTATAGCTCGGTAAAAATAAAAGGAAAAGAAAAAGAAAGGTAATAATTCTACTTTCATGTAGATTTTTTGTTGGCACGCATTTCCTGATTTATTTACAAAAATGAGTGAAAAGATGAGAACACTCAGACGATTTAATGGGATTCGATGACATATGATTTATGGGTATAATGTTGGTAAACAACTGCAAATGTGTCCGAGAAGTTGCTTTTGTTTTTAGTCCTACTATGGTATATTGGAAATGAAATGAAATTCTTTAATAATGTTTAGTTATGGACATTTCGCATTTTGATTAAACTTTTTGGTGAATGCTGATGAATGCTACCTTGATCTTGTAATACAAATTTTCTGTTTGATGTTGACATTCTAACAAATCTACCAAGCTTTTTTCTTTGTTTCGAAATACAATTTTGTTTGTGAATCTCATAGTCGTACACTTTAGTAGTAGGTTCCAGTGAGTTTACTTGTTGGCCTAATTTTCTTTAGCATGAGTTATTTTATTTTTGACTTGTTAATGATTTCTTTTGCTTCACTTAATCTAATTGATTTTGTTTTTCTTAAGCCATAAATCACTAGAAAATTTGCCATAAATCACTAGAAAATTTGTTGGTCATGTGTCTTCCTCTTTAAGTTGGAGATATATACTTGGTGAGTCTAAGAGATCGGATAGTGATTTTTGTACATGGAAGTTTAAAACTTTCAGTTTTACACCAGTGGAGTTGGTACTTTTAATGGGATTAATTTTGACTTCATCTTTAGTTAAAGAAATTTTATAACTAGTATAAGGATATGTGACAATTAAGTTGATGGTTCGGGAACTTTGAAAGAGTCGCGTCTCATTGGAAGTCTCCATATTAAAGGAAAGGAGTAAAAATTTCCAAGGCTGCTAATGGGGGTACCAAATTGCTTGGGGGTGTACCAACCCCAAGGCAAATAAGTTTTTGTCTTATTAGTATTTGATACACCCCCCAGCAAAACCAGTCCCCCCATTAGAAGCATTGAAAATTTCGGATGTCAAGATCCTTTCGTGATTCACAACCAGATGGGCTTCATTGATAAATGTGCAACCTCATACATCAATATATTTTTATTACTAATTGGTTAATGGCATGCTTGGTAAATTTTTCAACCCTTCTAGAAGCCTTAAACAAGGGGAGTAGGGGACCCTTTATCTCTTTATCTATTCCTCTTCCGTGTGGAAGCCCTCTCTAGGAGTCTAGTTAATGCTGAACATTTTGGGCTGATACATGGCACTAAAATTTTTCCTGAAGCTCCACCTATCAGCCATCTCCTTTTTGCAGATGATTGCACAGTATTCTGTAAATCTAATATGTAGGAAAGCAACAATCTGGTGGAACAACTTCAGCATTTCTTCTAGTCAAATTATAAACTTCTCCAAGTCTTGAATTTTCTTCAACAAAAATATTGATCCTAACATAGCCAACAGTATAAGCAACTTCATGCAGGTTCAAAAGATTGGCACTAAAGACGAGTACTTAGGATCTCCTTTCCTCACCAATAAAAGAAAGATTTAGGCCTTCAAACCGTGCATAGATAAACTGAAATTCAGGTTAGCTGCCTGGAAAAGTGAAAATCTCTCTCCAAATGGTAGCGCCATTATGATTGCTAGTGTTACTTCCACTTCAAGTGTTTATCAGATGAACTACTTCAAACTCCCTAAGAAGATTCGTCAAGAAATTGATAAACTCCAGAGAGACTTCTTCTAGGAAAAAAACCTTGAGAATCCCAAAGGATTATACTTCATTGCCTGGGGCTCAATCTCTAAACCAAAAGAGCTAAGGGGATTGGTTTCAGGAATATGGAATTATTTATCAGTGCTATCACAATAGAATAACCTGGAGACTTATATCTGAACCAGACTCTCTGTGGTCAGCCACCATGAAGGCCAATCACTTCAAAAGAAAATAAGTAATCGGAATGGATACCAAGCCAAAAAGAATTGATTCTTGGATATGGAAAGGCATCCTGGAAGTGACGTAAAATATTCAGAAATATCATAAATGGGAGATTGGTAATTGTCCTAATATCAAAATATGAGAGGACAGATGGATACACAATAAAGAATATATTATGAAAAACCTCAACACTTCCAAAATGATCTCCTAAATGTCAGCAAGAAAACGTATCGACTTATACTACATTCAAACAAAGAAGAATCTCAGATTACATTCCTTCAAAGTGATTCGTACTTCATTGTCTTTCTTCCTCCATTAGTTCTGAAAATCAACAAAAAGATTTGACTGTGTATATAAAAGTTTGTCAGTCGCAATTCTTGGGAATGAAACGAACCAAATAAATCTATTCTATAATGTGCATCCAGCAATAAGAATTGAATTTTGTGCATCCAGCAATAAGAATTGAATTTTTTTCGAACATATAATGTGCAGCAATAACAAAGCGAGGATACCATTTATGCATGTGATATCGAACAATTATAACAGATTGAACAATTATAACAGATTCATTCAATGGTACTTCATACCGTGAGGTGGATAGATAGAACTCAAACTTTTCATCCTCTTCGTTGAATCTGGTATATTTCTGCAAATGACATAGAGGAAACGGTATTGCGTGAGTAACCAATATAATGACATATAACTTCAACAACCTATATAAAAATCTGAACAATCGAAGACGACCTTAATTTTTTTCTATAATGGAAACCCACATACTAATATTAAACCAAAAATATCTAGAAAGATGAATTCTGCTTACCAAGTTTGGATTTTCCCGAACAACCCTCAAGTCGTCAACAAAGAAATTGAGAGAACTTATAACTGCGAGAATGCTGAGATGTTCCCATGCATATATGTGTTTTTGAAAAATCCTTATATGTAAAGCAAAGCGAGGAAAATTATGGACGAAACTGTTGGATACGGCTGAAACTGTTTCATTTGAAGCTTTTCGTTAACAAACGATGCGTCCGTTGGTAATGATTAACCATCAAACTGAGAGGAAGATAACTTTGGTATTACGAATTGTAACAAACTAAAGGGAAATATTTTTATACAACTTTACGAGGAGGAGTGTGTTTTCCTGACTTTTTTTTTTGGTACACAAACATGAGAAGTCGTATCACTTCACAAACTTAACATTTTCCACGTGTCTTACTTATATTGGAGAGTTATTGTGGTACCGACACATCAGCAAAATCATTCTCCTTTATATTAAGAAGAATTGATGAAGATTTTTATATCTAACACTGTCAATGTATCACTGATTAGGATGCTATTTTGGAATCTTTATTATTATACAAAAGATTATTTTTCAGTTAATAATTCTATTAACAATGGATTGCTTCATACACCCCATAAATGTTTTAATAAAGCAAGTGATCTTTTAAAGTATAACTGGATTTGTGATTGTGAAGATATTTTTTACAAATATCTTGTTATGTTCAAATGTGTTATTGTATATTCTATTGGAAAATTCTTGAGTGAATTTCAAAAATTATCAAGTTCTGGTAATTATAGAGTTAACGAATACTTGGACATAAATATAGATCCAGTCCAAGAAAAAACGATTTTCAAAAAGAAAGACCTAGTTGCAAAATCATATTTGTTTACCCACAAATTAAGCTTTTCGATTTTGAAAGGATTTCCCAAAACTAGTTATTTCTGAAAATTGTTATCTTCACTCCTTATAAAAGAAGATTATTTTGTGTTGTTTTTACAAACATCATGGGAGAAGTTGTTCGGAACTGTAACTAGGGTATTTCATATATCATTGATATTTGAAAGAATGAGAAATAGGAAATCAATAGAAGAAACAACTGAAACTGACAACCTGGAATTGAATCTATATATTCATTTTGGTGATATTGAGAAAATCAAGTACCCTCACTTGAACAAAGATAAACATGAACTTACAAACTTTGTGGATAGTACATGTTTTGACAAATATCAAGCTCTAAAAGGATTTAATTTTACTAATGAAAAGAGATTCGATTCAGATGTTTCAGAAAGCAAATATGTGAAGTTTATTCAAGACCGAAACTGAGGGAATTTGTTTGGGTTTGAAAAATACTCACCTGATATAATAAGAATCTTTTATGCTAATATTCATAATATTGATAATGAGAATCTTACTTTTAGCACTCTTGTTGGGTATATGTTTCACCAAGTCGACCGAAAGATGATATCAATGATCATTAAGTGCAATGTGAAAAGCAATCATTTGATTACTGGTTTGGAAATTGAGTACGATAACATTTCAAAATGTATCGTTGGAAAATCTGTTGGCTGGAAGAATGGAAGAATGCTAACCAAATAAATTCCCTTCTACTTAAGAGTTTTCGGTAAACTTGCAATAGAAACCCTCTTTGCTTGCACAAGAGATACAACACAATGGGACAAGAAATTTGCTGAATTTGTATACTTTCTTCTGAAAGGTGACAAGAAAATTGATCTATGTGGAATGATTATAAATCAAATGATCAGGATTTTTGAATCCATCACTGCCACAACATTCCAAAGAAATCTTGGATATCCCTGACTCATCACAAACATTTGTGAATGAATATACGATGGGGAATAATTTTGGAGATAAGAAATTCACTAAAACTGTCTTTCTGGGAATTATCAAGCAAATGAGTAAAACTCGAAAAGAAATAGGAACTATTGCTTCAACTGCTCAGATCTATAGCAACGGAGATATCATGTTCCATATCCTGCGTCTTGGAAAACAATTGAATTGTATTCAGATTCAATTAGCCTTCTCTACTCGAAATGATCCAGAAACCCTCAAATGAATCTTAGAGATCAATGATGAGTTCTTAAAAGGCGAAGAAAACCAAGAGTCAGAACATGAATGTGATGAGCAGTTGTCAAATAAGGAGTAGTCTAACTTATTATTTATAGAAAAATAGACATCAATGTTTTGATTTAATTCAATTATTATATAAGGTCTATTTTTGAATAAAAGTATCAATTATTTATGAATAAAACTATTATTTTATAATTTTCATGTGATAGTTACCGATTATATAGCCTGTGAATGAATGCTTATATTTTTGCTATGTGTTTTCGGTTTATGGGATGTATGATTTCATTTTTTATTAACCTTAATATTCGATCTCATATGAATGTAACCCTTATGATTTGTGTGGCTTTTTTATTTAGCGGGATTAAGTTCTACCCCATGTTGGTAGGATTTATCAAAGGATCATAAGTTGTTCCGATTGAAACTCATATGTGAAAGTCACAATATGTTGAATCAATTTGTGTTTACATGAGTTGTGTTTAGCATAACATATGTGTGTTGTGTTTTCAACTTTTGATATTGGCACGCATTAGTTAAAACCATTTCAACCTTTCTCTGGTAAAGGTTGCCTTTGTTGTTGTTCTTTTGTTCTTGCGAGGGGATGACAACACACTGGGGGCGATTTCTTATTTGAACTTGCGCTTAATGATATCTCTTTCTGGGGAGAAGAGGCTTCGGAATTTGAGGTAACGAATTTGTTAGTAAATCGTTTTCCTGTTTTAAAAAATCATGTTTATATTGAATATATTTTGCTTTTGCTTAAAAACATTTCGGTACAATTGATATGTTCCATTATATTGTGTATGTGATTTAATTGTTTCCGGTTAAGAAAAACTGTGTCAATTTATTGTTTGGTATCTTCTTTATTGTTAGGTATCAAGTGTTTTTGCTTAACAAAAGTCGGTGCAATTGCGGTGCTTTAATGTGTATATTTGTTTCAATTGCCTCCGGTTAAGAAAATAATTGTGCAAGTCAATTTATTTTGGTTTGTATGTGTTATTTACGGCTTAAAAAAATACGGGATAATTTGTTTAGTCTAATTGATTCCGAAGGATAATAGAAACTAAGTTAATTCTGATCTTAGTTAGACTTATCAAATTGGAGGATTCAGTTATTCAAGTCTAATCGAATGCTTTGACAAGAAAAACTAGTTAACTTACTTAGTGTTTGTCTTATATAAAGGGAAAGGTCTAAGTTATTGTGAAAAGACAAGGGTATCCAAATACACCACAATCTTTAAATTATCCACCTATAAGTCCTCTTACCGAAAGTGATTGTCTATGGACAAAGTCGAGACAATATGACAAATCGGTATTCACACTTTGTGTGATCGTCTATGGATACAATATCGAGACAATACAATAATCAAAGTGTGATTACTCGACAATAGGTTCGAACTTAACCAAACTCTATAGGATTTCAAGTAATACGGAGTTAAATGTTGATGGTGGTTTTTAGTGCATGGTCAAAATTGTAAAACCATGTATTTAATGAGCTGTCATCCTGCAAAGGAATAAAAGCTATTTAAAAGTGATGAGTATTCAAACCTCTTTACTTATATATGTATTGAGTAATTTGACGTATTTATGAAATTTATCAGAATGGTGCATCGATCCCAGATATTCTATAAAATTCAACCTATCACATTAATCACTAATGCATTGGCCTGCAAGATATTTTCCTATGCTATGTTCTCAGCCGAACTTTCATCATTGACATGACATGACGATTAAGTGTTCACTCTCAGCCAAGTAGAATCTCCCGAAGTGCCAATATTGAGATTTGCATGAAAATACCCACAATGGCTACGTCACTCTCTGACAAAGAGAATCTCGTATCGACACACTTTTAAATAAAGCCAGCTCGATCGAGCATGTTTAATTTCCTTAAGGAAAATCTAGAATGTCCATATCAGTCTCAGAAATGATCACGACCACGCAATTTGGCCGCGTAATTCAACAAGCCTAGCCAAACCCTGGAAGGAATAGGCAATCACCATGATGTCCGTCGGTAGGCCCACTAATACACCGACCGATCGGACCTCACCTATAATCGTGTACAATGGCGGCCCAACTTCCCCCCCTCCCCCACTCGATCGGTTTGCCCACGGAAATTCCATAGGGAAATAAAACGTTTTCCCAAACGATGGCAGGCGTGATGCTTCTAAACCTTGATTTTGGGTCGCGCAAGTACACTAGCGTCTTAAATTGATCACGACCATCCAATTTAGCCAGCCTATTTGGATGGCTTAGATCGCATTTTGGACCATCAGGAAGGTGCACACGAGTTCACCGTCGGCCCAACTCCATCCATGTTCGAGACTTACCTATGGGAGGTCAATGAAGTGTCTAATTGTTCGATTGAACATGCCCGATCAGTCCATCCAAATTAGCACCCAGTGCTTGGATTCGATCGGCCAAAGTAGGGACGTTCGCACGTCCCTAAACCCTAAATTGTATCAACAGCGGCAAACATGTTCCGCAAACCATCTTGTCAGTCCAACTTCGCCAGCTTGGTCGGATAGGTTGGATTAAATTTTAGGCGATAAGAGAGGTACCTTGATGATCACCGGCCGCCATTATATCATAGGGAGCAATCGAGAAAGTGGTGGCTCATACAGGTGGCCTTCGAATGATTACCCAAAAGTGGTTTGGCATGTTTCCATTTTAATACGCTCAATCCGCGACTTATTTAATAAGCTTTAAGACAACGATGTTTCATACACGTTGATTGTCTCGAGCTGCTTGTTTAAAAGCGATGCTTTACATGCATCGAATACCTACGATATTTTATGTCGGCATTATAAACAAATTAGTTGTTTCATCCAATAACACCATATGCTATTCAGTGCGGAAAGTACAACGACTTGAGCCACTCATTCGAGACATCGAACATGTCACAAAGTGGGGGATACTTACTGGGGTATTGGTCTGTCGTTTTACATCGTGCAGCGTGCAACACGCCCATTATAAGAACATGTCAGGAAAAGATGAACGATTAATGAGATAAGAGAAGTGGGCGAAGGAGTGACCATGTGATTCCTACACAACCCCACTACTCCATCACTTAACATTCTCCATTTTCTACGAGATCAAGGGTGCGCTCAAATGACTTGTATAAATAGGTATTCAACCTATTTTGACAAGGACAAGTGTTATCAACACAATATTCAGAAAACCCAAGAACTAATAGCTTACATTCTGCAAGCCAGTTCCATATTCTGATACAAGTCATAACGAGCCAAACCTTCATAATTTAAAATTTTGATCTCAAACACCTTCTTTGCTTCCCTCCCTAAGATCAACCCCGTTTCCTTTACTTTGTGACCGAATTGAATCTAGAATGACCATTTATTGGTTCAGGTCAGAGTCTTACAAATTGATCTCTCGAATCTAAAAGTACTCCCGTGCAGTGCATTTTTTTAGGGTTTGAATTCGTTTCTCATCAACACACCCAATTTACCAAAAACAACAGAATCAGTTTTTACCCTCAAATATTAACATTTGTGTAATTTACTTTAAATTATAATAACAACAATTATAATTGCGGAAAGGAAAAGTAAATGACACATCAAGGAAACCGCAAATGCAGCAAAACCCCAGGACCAACTCCAGAATTGAATACTCTCAGAATTAAGACAATATACAAAATCTAAACCAAACTTCATATAGTTAATACCAAGCAACTAAACCTAGTCCACTTAGTTTGTTCAGTATCCATGCGCTTCCGATATTCAATAAGTGCACGCACTGGAACAATTCCTTTGGATCATATTCCAAACATCAAAGGAACAATAAATCTATTTGGTAACAACTCCATTGATTCTTTCCAGATAAAGATATCTTAAGTCATATGCAAAGGTTCATCCGTTTAAACTAATAAACTCCTTTGCCTAGTTAGATCAATCCAATCTCTATTACCTAAGTAATAAGTTTCGGATTTGTAACAATCAAATTAGAACTCAAGAGAACTATTATGTGTTACCGATCTCATGCAACTAATCAATCGAATAAATCTGATTCTATTTGGATCCCAGCCGATCAAGGTTTGTGCTACACAAAGATATGAGAAACCAATAAGAAATCTTATTCGTCTTTAAATCTTGTTTAATCTTCAATTAAACGTGCACAACACCACTTGAATATCTTGTGATCAATCATGCACATAATGAAGTCTACTAACAATGTATTATCACAAGATGTCTTCATATCTACAAACGATTCTAAAGATCACAACGACACTTTGATCAAATTTAATAAACAAACTAGGTGCAATCAAAGTTCAACAACTTTTAGTCAATCAAATCAATCGAAAACTAATAAAATGCAATTATCTAGTTTCCCACCAATGGTACTCGTAGATCTTCTTGATCCCACAAAAGTCTTTAAACGAGCGGTCGTAAGAGATTTCGCCTAATTAGGGTACTTTCCTCTCGGATAGATAGCTCCACCAGGAATAACAAAAATATGAAGTTTGACTGGCTCTTAGAATAGTTTGCTAGAAATGAAAACTTAGGTATTTATAGACCAAGGATGTTTGGACACCAAGGAATTTCCAAAACCGAAAGTATTCTCAAGATATGCAATAAATGCCCAAATCGTTTTTCATAATTCTTGGAAATGCTTTGTCCAATATTTTATGAATCTCTCAATAGTAAGTCTCCAATTAGTAAATGCACATCACTAATTTTTATTCTCTAGACATATGCATTTAATTGCTGGTAATTAAAGCATATAAAACTAACAACCTTAATTAAAAGATTCTTAATTTATTTCGGACCGGGATCTCCTTGAATAATTAAGGAATAACTTTGAACAATAAAATATAAGAGTTATTGTTCGTGTTCAAAGTATATTGACATCTTTTCTTTGTAAATCATCTTTCATATTTACAATCTTGGAATCGATTATACCACACTTCCAAACAACTATGTGATTGATCAAATATCAAATCACAATCATGGGTTCAATCGGTTCTACCAATCACTAGGATCGGTTATACCTTAATATAGGTTATTTGTGATCAAACACACAAGTTACCAGGACCGGTTACCATATACTCATGGTATTGCTTGTGATCGGTTACACAAGTCACTAGGATCGGTTACACCAATTACCAGGATCATTTACACCAATTACAAGGATCGATTACATAAATCTTTTGTGATCAGTCACACCAATTACTAGGATCGGTCACACCAATTACAAAATTCTATCATACCATCTCAGATGATTACTTAGGATTGGTTACACTAATTAATCAAAACTAGTCATACCAAATCATAAGTCCTGCATTGTGATTAGTTATACCAAGATGCATAACAAGTTATGATCGGTTCTACTAACTCACATATATTGGTAATCCAAAGATATGCAATGAATAACAATACCAATAAGCCTAGCGATTTCCCTTTCGATTCATAAAACAAGTTCATGAATGTACTTCTTTTGAAAAAAATGTAAACATTATTTCATAGGATTAAATATCCACCTTTACCTTTACCCATAATCATAATAGCATTCATAAGATTATGTCGATGTCATATCTACGAAGTTCAAAAGATAAGCGTTATACTTCATAGTCTAATTCCTTAATAATATGATTATATGATCATGTCTCGCTACTAGATTAAAATATTCATTCACAGCTTCGCACTTATGTTTTCAATATAGCACGACTTGAAAGATACATTAGGAATAAAACAGGTCAAGTCAATATTACTAACCTCAAGAGGAAGGATGATTTCGTCATTGTAGATTGTTACTTCTTCACGTTCTCCAAGTCTTCGAGTAATACTTGTATCTCTCATATTCATAGACTTTCTAGTCTAACCTATACGAAGTTGTCTCTAGTATATATGAAAGCGACTCTTAGATGAGTTTTTATTCACTAAAATATGACGACCAAACTTGACATACCAACGCTTGGTGGGTTCAACCGAGCTATGCTCTAACAATCTCCCCCTTTTTTCAATTTTAATGACAAAACTCTTAATACGTATGGATAAATGAATTACAAGAATTCATTATACATACGCTTGATTCCAAGTTTTAACAACACAATAACCTGCATATATTCAATTATAATAAATGTCGTTGTTGATATCTGAATAACAAAGCTTATACTACCCTAAAGGTAAGATAAGTAGATATTCATCACCAATCATACTTTTTTTTTTTGTTACTGAAGGCTCGAGGAGTGTCTCCTGAATCAACAAGTATTTTCCTGACATGATGTGATTCAATGCAGCAAAAATGTCCTTCCTCTGAGCTTTTGATAAGTACATCAATTCACATACATGTTCGATTAAGGATTAAAATGCTTCCTTGACAGGTGGCATAGAGAGAGTGAAGGTTCTGACCGAGAGCGGGTCTCTGTGTAATCCTTCAGTCCCCAAGTTAAGCTCTCCTGATTCAACTTTTTCTTGGAATATGCACTTCAAAACTCTGCAATCACTTGTGGTGTGATTGACGAATCTGTGGAAGCGACAGTAATGAGGATTTTCCATGTCTTCTTCAGTTGGTTCTTTCTTGACATACGGAAACTTGATCGCACCATCTTGAATCCAGACATTTAATAATTCAATCACATCTTCAATCGAAAAAGAGAAATCAGGTGCTTCTTGATCAGTTCCCGTGCGGGCAGGAACTTATGCGTCTCTGGTTTGATTGTCCTTCCTTTGTTCCTTCGAGGGAGATGGAGAAGTATGCTTTCCTTGTGACTCGGATTTTCGCTTGCTCCCCTCTGCCGTAAAAACATTCGTGGAAGGGTGGAGATTGTATTATTTGTTGATTAAACGTCTGCTACCCTGAGTTTCTCGTGGTTCTTTAGTTTTTGTAGTCTTAGCTCTCTCCAATAAAGAAGGTGCAGTAGTTGCTGATCTCTTAGCCACTTCATGAAGTTCTGAGAAAGTTTGGAACATGAGATTTTCCAATAAAGCTATGTAGACTGGAATCATTCCATTATTGCACAAGTCCATGAGTTGTTGCTCCGTGACATTTGGATCATGGCAGTCCAAAGCTTGAACTCTGAACCTTTTCATATAATCGTTAGGATGTTCGTTGCTCCTTTGAAATATCCTTCTGAGATCAGAGAGAGTGATTTGCTCTGAAATGAAGAAATACTTTCTGTAGAAAGCATTAACCATTTCTACCCAACTTTTGATACTTCCTGTTTATATTGCATATATTTTGCTTTTGCTTAAATTTTTTTCGATACAATTGATATGTTCCATTATATTGTGTATGGATGTGTGTATGTGATTCAATTGTTTCTGGTTAAGAAAAACTGTGTCAATTTATTTGGCTTATTGTTTGGTATCTTCTTTATTGTTGGGTATCAAGTGTTTTTGCTTAACGAAAGTCGGTGCAATTGCGGTGCTTTAATGTGTATATTTGTTTCAATTGCTTCTGGTAAAGAAAATAATTGTGCAAGTCAATTTATTTTGGTTTGTATGTGTTATTTACGGCTTAAAGAAATACGGGATCATTTGTTTAGTATAATTGATTCCGGAGGATAAGAGAAACTAAGTTAATTATGATCTTAGTTAGACTTATCAAATTGGAGGATTCAGTTATTCAAGTCTAATCGAATACCTTGACAAGAAAAACTAGTTAACTTACTTAGTGTTTGTCTTATCTAAAGGGAAAGGTCTAAGTTATTGTGAAAAGACGAGGGTACCCAAATACACCACAATCTTTAAATTATCCACCTATAAGTCCTCTTACCGAAAGTGATTGTCTATGGACAAAGTCGGGACAATGCGAAAAATCGGTATTCACACTTTGTGTGATCGTCTATGGATACGATATCGAGAAAATACAATAATCAAAGTGTGATTACTCGATAATAGGTTCGAACTTAACCAAACTCTATAGGATCACTATCAAGTAATACAGAGTTAATTGTTGATGGTGGTTTTTAGTGCATGGTCAAAATTGTAAAACCCTGTATTTAATGCGCTGTCATCCTGCAAAGGAATAAAATCTATTTAAAAGTGATGAGTGTTCAAACCTCTTTACTTATATATGTATTGATTAATTCGACATATTTATGAAATTTATCAGAATGGTGCATCGATCCCAGATATTCTATAAAATTCAACCTATCGCATTAATCACTAATGCATTGGCATGCCGGATATTTTCCTATGCTATGTTCTCAGCCGAACTTTCATTATTGACACGACATGACGATTAAGTGTTCACTCTCATCCGAGTAGCATGAATCTCCCGAAGTTCCAATATTGAGATTTGCATGAAAATACCCACAATGGCTACGTCACTCTCTGACAAAGAGAATCTCATATCGACACACTTTTAAATAAAGCCATCTCGATCGAGCATGTTTAATTTCCTTAAGGGAAATCTAGACTGTCCATATCAGTCTCAGAAACAATCACGACCATGCAATTTGGCCGCGAAATTCAACAAGCCTAGCCAAACCCTGGAAGGAATAGGCTAGCCAAACCCTGGAAGGAATAGGCAATCACCATGATGTCCGTCGGTAGGCCCACTAATGCCCTGACCGATCACCTCTCCTATACTCGTGTACACTGGCTAGAGCTGGAAAACAAGCCAAAACCGGCGGGTTTTCCTGGCCCGACCCGTGAAAAACCCGCACCCAGCTCGGCTGGTGTCTAAACAAGCCGGGTTCGGGTTGGATAGATGTCGTCTTGTGGGAAAACGGGTTAACCCGGGCCGACTTGTAAACCCGCGGGTTCAGCTCGTCAACCCGTAGTTTCATTCCCCACCCACATGTTTATGCCGCGTGTCCCAATCCTCTCAGTATAACGCGTCAGTGTTCTTTTTCCTTTTTTCTTCTTTTATTTCTTTTTCTTCATCCGCAGAGAGATTCACAGAAAGTGAGAGGTTTGGCTAGCCTCTTTTTCTTTTTTCTTCTTTTATTTCTTTTTCTAAATCTCGACATCATGGTGAGAGATTCACAGAAAGTGAGAGATAATTTTTAGCTTCAATTTCTCATATTTTTCCATTAAATGGTCGAGATTTAGAAAAATATGAGAAATTGAAGCTAAAAATTATCTGCAATTAAAGTGGAAGAAGAATATGGGTTCGATAGATTATTTCATAAGGATCGAAGTAGGGTTTAATTTGTGAACTGAGATCTAAAATTGATGAGGATTTAATAATTCAGAAGAAGAAATTAGGGTTTTGAGGTGGATGGAGATAAAAGAACAAGAACAATTAGGGTTTTGAAGCAATTGAACATGTGACTCTGGTGGGGTTAATTTGAATCAGTTGCAGGTGATGGTGGTGATAATGAATGGGATCATATATGGAGGGGGTATGTCTTGAATTTAAGGTTGGGGAAGTTTCAGATCGATAAATGGCTTGGGTCTGTGATGAAATTTAAGGCTAGGTCAGGAACTGATGATGGATTTGATAATTTTGAGCAAGCTTAAGCCAAGTATGGGATCTGAGATGTTGAATGAATGGGGTTTTAGTGGAATTACATGAATCGAGAGGTGTTTCAATTTGGTGTTATTTTAAGAAGGAAATGAAGTAATTTGATGGTGGTTGATGACTTGATATCGATTGACAAAAGCAGTGGAGTATTAGAGCTTATGTTGTGCACTGGTTTAGCTGAGATTGGTGGTGTTGTTCAATTGCAGATGGAGCTACTTAAACTGAGTAAAGTGATTCAGTGATGGATTTGGTGGTGCTTGTCGTGTTAGCTTCTTGTGATGATGTTGCTATGAGATTTCAGGGAATTATGCTAAAAAGGGAGTTACAGTCAAATTTCAACTAGAGGGAGAAAAAGGAGAAGCAAGAGATGTTGTTGTTGGATCTAATTGAACTGCCCGAAGTGAAGTAGATGTATGTTTAGGGTGAATGAATGTGATTGAAACATGCAGGGGAGATTTAGATGGCCTGAATTTTGCCGGAAATAGACCAAAAAACATAGGAAACACTGTCAAAATCGGTTTCTGGCTAGTTGACTCAGTCACTCAGTTGAGTAACCATAAAATGGGATAAATAACCCGTGAACCCGCAAGTTTAACCCATTACGGGCACGGGGTTGAAGAATTGACCACACGTGAAGAAAATTGACCCGCGGGTTTTGGCCCGTATTAACCCGAACCCGTGTAACCCGCAACGGGCCAGCCCCGGCCCGCCCGTTTTCCAGCTCTAACACTGGTGGCCCAACTTTCCCCCCACTTAATCGGTTTTCCCACGGAAAGTCCATAGGGCAATAAAAAGTTTGCCCAAACGATGGCAGGCGAGATGCTTCTAAACCCTGATTTTGGGTCGTGCAAGTACACTAGCGTCTTAAATTTATCACGACCATCCAACTTAGCCAGCCTATTTGGATGGCTTAGATCGCGTTTTGGACCATCATGAAGGTGCACACAAGTTCACCGTCGGCCCAACTCCATCCATGTTCGAGACTTACCTATGGGTGGTCAATGAAGCGTCTAATTGTTCGATCGAACATGCCCGATCAGTCCGTCCAAATTAGCACCCGGTGCTTGGATTCGATCGACCAAAGTAGGGACGTTCACACGTCCCTAAACCCTAAATTATATCAATGGAGACAAACATGTGCCGCAAACCATCTTGTCCGTCCAACTTCGCCAACTTGGTCGGATAGCTTAGATTAAATGTTAGGCGATCAGCGAGGTACCTTAATGATCACCGGCCACCATCCTATCATAGGGAGCAATCGAGCAAGTGGTGGCTCATACAGGCGTCCTTCAAATGATCACCCAAAAGTGGTTTGGCATGTTTCCATTTTAAGACGCTCAATCCGTGACTTATTTAATAAGCTCTAAGACAACGATGTTTCATACACGTTGATTGTCTCGAGTTGCTTGTTTAAAAGCGATGCTTTACATGCATCGAATACCTACGATATTTTATGTCGGCATTATAAACAACTTAGTTATTTCTTCCAATAGCACCATATTCTATTCAGTGCGGCAAGGCCAATGACTTGAGACACTCATTCGAGACATCGAACATGTCACAAAGTGGGGGATACTTACTGGGGTATTGGTCTGTCGGTTTACATCATGCGGCGTGCAACACGCCCATTATAAGAATATGTCAGGAAAAGATGAATGATTAATGAGATAAGAGAAGTGGGTGAAGGAGTGACCACGTGATGATCACCACTTCCTACACAACCCCACTACTCCATCACTTAACATTCACCACTTCCTACGAGATCAAGGGTGCGCTCAAATGACTTATATAAATAGGTCTTCAACCTATTTCGACAAGGACAAGTGTTATCAACATAGTATTCAGAAAACACCAAGATCTGATAGCTTACATTCTCTAAGCCAGTTCCACATTCTGATATAAGTCATAACGATCCAAACCTTCATAATTTAATATTTTGATCTCAAACACCTTCTTTGCTTCCCTCCCTAAGATCAACCTCGTTTCCTTCACTTTGTGACCGAATTGAATCTGGAATGACCATTTATTGGTTTAGGCCAGAGTCTTACAGATTAATCTCTCGAATCTAAAATTACTCCCGTGTAGTGCATTTTTTTAGGGTTTGAATTTGGTTCTCATCAACACACCCAATTTACCAAAAACAGCAGAATCAGTTTTTACCCTCAAATATTAACATTTGTGTAATTTACTTTAAATATAATAACAACAATTATAATTGCGGATAGGAAAAGTAAATGACACGGCAAGGAAACCGCAAATACAGAAAAACCCCAAGGCCAACTCCAGAATTGAATACTCTCAGAATTAAGCCGACATACAAAATCTAAACCAAACTTCGTATAGTTAAGACCAAGCAACTAAACCTAGTCCACTTAGTTTCTTCAGTATCCATGCGCTTCCGATATTCAATAAGTGCACGAACTGGAACAATTCCTTTGGATCGTATTCCAAATAGTAAAGGAACAATAAATTTGTTTGGTAACAACTCCATTGATTCTTTCCAGATAAAGATATCTTAAGTCATATGCAAAGGTTCATCCTTTTAAACTAATAAACTACTTTTCCGGGTTAGATCAATCAAATCTATATTACCTAAGTAATAAGATTCGGATTTGTAATAATCAAAATAGAACTCAAGAGAACTATTATGTGTTACCGATCTCATGCAACTAATCAATCGAATAAATCCGATTCTAGTTGGAACCTAACCAATCAAGGTTTGTGCTACACAAAGATATGAGAAACCAATAAGAAATCTTTTTCGTCTTTAAATCTTGTTTAATCTTCAATTAAACGTGCACAACACCACTTAAATCTCTTGTGATCAATCATGCACATCACGAAGTCTATTAACAATGTATTATCACAAGATGTCTTCATATCTACAAACAATTCTAAAGATCACGTCGACACTTCGATCAAATTTAATAAATAAACTAGGTGCAATCAAAGTTCAACAACTTTTAGTCACTCAAATCAATCGAAAACTAATAAAATGCAATTATCTAGTTTCCCACCAACGGTACTCATAGAGCTTCTTGATCCCACAGAAAATATGGAGGAAATTTAGTCACATCATCATTACCAGAGATCCCAGGCGTGCTTATTCTTTAACAATGCAAGTAAGTGTTATCTTGCATGTTGTAAATGATATATGAGCTAAAGCTAGAAATACTATTACTACAGATGTACTATTTGATTGGGAGTTCAACTTGGAGAATTCTGAGATACTTGGCTTCAACGTGAAGTGGCTTCGTAAGAAGATAAATGCTATTAAGGAATCATGTGAGAATAACATACCCTTTCCCAATGATGATGTGATGGAGAAGGAAGACAAGATTGCCAGGATTACTAAAGAGTTAAACATGGATAAGGCGGCCTTACAAGTCTTGAAGGATGCAGAGGATCAAAAATCTTTTTTTTGTTGATTTTCTTTGATTTCTTTTCATAATCTCTTGAACTTCTGAACTTATGAGAGATGTGAGGTTTTATTTTTTGGTTTTGATTAGTTTTGGATTGGTAGATGATTGAGGATTTTCTTTGGATTTGATAGAGATTTTCTTTAAGTAAACTGAATTTTGATGAATTGCTGGATTTAAATTACCGAATGTAAGTATTGCAAACATTTTGGAGGAATTGACATACAATGAAAGAAAATTCTAAATGCCAAATATTTTGGGGTGTTCGTGCCTCCAATACCTCGAATATCCAAAACCTTAAACATCAAAGGCCTTGAGCCAATTATGTGCATTATGGCCACAGTTTCCTTGTTGTCCATGTTGATTAATTTGTAGTATCCACTACCAACAGATTTAGAGATCATAAAAGGTACTTCCAAGTTGGAGTTCTTTGCAGAATGAAAGTCTTAGTTTCTCTGGGAACTAAATCTCCTTCCTGGAATTTTTTAGGCTTGATCATCCGTGACCTGAATATTTTTTGTTTGTTTGGGATTCCTCGTGCAGTGGAATTCCATGTTGTTGAAGTCTTCCAATCCTGCGTCACATGTGGATATTCGTGCAAAGGAGAATATTTGGGATATTGTTTATTGAATTCAGCCATTATTTCAGCAACAACTGTATTAGTGATATGCTGGAGAGGTTATGCATCCGACCACTTGGTGAAATATTGTTGAGATGAGGTTATCCTTCATAGCATTTCGCAATAGCTAAGTTGTTGGTGGAGTAGAGCCCTCGAACCAAAGCAGCATGTTTGAAGACTAATAATATGGATATATGAGGAGGAATATGACTTTCCTGAGTGCGAAACCTTTTGATGAAAGCATTTGCATTTTATTCAGTCTTGTGTGTCAGCTCCGTCAAGGTTTTGACTTCCTTCAGATACTCAAATGGTGGAATATATTCTTATTTCTTCTTTCGAATCAGATCTTTCCTCAATAAAGAAATGTGCAATTGAAGGTGTTGGGATTACCTTCCAGCATGAATCCACATACGTCCAAGGATTATGTTATATCCTGGATATTCTCGGATTATGTAAAATTTGGTTTCTATCCAGGTTGATTTTGCATTCATCTTGAGAGTAATGTAGTCGTAAACATCTCTGGGAATCCCTTCGTGATCCATGATTGATACTGGAGCATGGATGGCTTCTTTTCAGGTGATACCAGCAGCTCTGAGAGTTTTTAGAGGAAAACATTGACAGCAGTGCCAACATCTACCAATGCTCGTTTGAACTCATTTCCTTTGAGATGGACTGTGGTGAGAAGTCCCCAGTCATACATTTCTTTGTATGTTACTGAAGGCTCAGGGAGTGTCTCCTGAATAAACAAGCTTTTTCCTGACACGGTGTGATTCAATGCAGTAAACATGTCCTTCCTCTGAGATTTTGATAAGTACAAAAGTTCACATACATGTTCGATTAAGGATTAAACTGCTTTCTTGATAGGTGGTTCAGAGAGAGTGAAGGTTCTAACCGGGAGCGTGTCTCTGTGTACTCCTTCAGTCCCCAGGTTAAGCTCTCCTGATTCAACTTTTTCTTGGAATATGCGCTTCAAAACTCTGCAATCACTTGTGGGGTGATTGACGAATCTGTGGAAGCGACATTATCGAGGATTTTCCATGTCTTCTTCAGTTGGTTCTTTCTTGAAATACAACAACTTGATCGCACCATCTTGAATCTAGACATCTAATAATTCAATCACCTCTTTAATTAGAAAAGAGAAATCAGGTGCTTCTTGATCAGTTCCCGTGCGGGCAGGAACTTGTGCGTCTCTGGTTTGATTGTCCTTCCTTTGTGCCTTCGATGGAGCTGAAGAAGTATGCTTACGCTATGACTCAGCTTTTCGCTTGCTCCCTGTTGATGGTGGATTTTAGTTCAGGGATAAAGTTGTAAAACAAATTTTTTTGCAGACATCCGGCAAAGGGTAAGGCCATTTGACAGGTGGATTTTACTTATGAGCGCAGAAATCCTCTCGTTTTATTTATCTGAAGCAATTCGAAAAATATACAAAATTCACCCAGAATGGTGCATGTAGCAACAATCCCTATTCTGTGAACTTATAACATTATTAATTAATACATAACTAACCTTGTATTTCCTGTGTTGTTCTTGGCATGACTCTCATTATTGGTGCGGTATAATGATTGATTGTTGCTCTTAACAGAGTAACATTAATATCCAAGTATCAATAATGAGGCATGCACGAAATACCCGAACGGACTATATCTCACGGTGTGTTATACTAGCCCGATTGAGCATACATATCTTGGTGTGCTATACTACCCGATTGTGCATACATCTCTCGGTGTGTTAAACTATCCCGATTTAGCATATTTATTTCCCTAAGGGAAATCTGGACTGTCCACGCAAGTTGGCCACATGATTTAACCAGCCTAGATAATCCTCGGAAGGAACAGGCTATCACCGCAGTGACCACCAGCGGGCCCGTTTTTTCCCTAGCCGGTCGAATACATGTCATACTTCCAAAACAACCACCAAACGTCGGCCTGAAAAAGGATGGCTGTGAAGCATCTTTGAGGAAGTTCATACAAGCAAGACTTCCAATGGCAGTCTCAAATCATCCATGACCGTCCAACTTCGCAGGCGTGATCGAACGGCGTGGATTATCCCATGACCGGTCGGACAAGCTTGTCCTGCACACCGGCGGTCCCACCTCCTACCTACCTGATAGACTTTCTCACGAACAATCCATGGAGAAATAAATGTTTGCTCAAAACAAGGTTGGCGTGATGCTTTAAAGGGTCACGGAATTTCATATGTGTCACAGTTTGATCACAACCATCCAACTTCACCGGCATGTTTGGATGGCTAAGATCAAGCCTATGACCATGGGATAGGTATACACATGCTCACCACCGGCCCAATATGGGTCCTACACGGCCGGCCTCCCCAAGGGAGGAACATAGCTTATAAAACCGATCGGTTGAAGTTGTCTACGCACGACCGATACAAAACCCTAATTAAGGTTTGCGGCATGTTACATGTGTCACTAATCGATCACGAGAGTCCATCTTCGCAAGATTGGATGGAGGGTGTAGATGTAGACTTAAAAGGTCTCGAGCATGTCAACATGATAACCATGGGCCCATATACACGCATGACCCATCGACCAAGGGCAACCATGGACGAATGTATCGAAACGCGCGCCCGAAGTAGGCATGTCGCGTGGTTTCCAACTCCTTTGCGGCATGGGATTTCTGTTGCAAATCGATCTCAACCGCTCCTCTTTGCCAGTCAAATTGAGTGATCTAGATCGCACCTTCATGGGACAGTGAGGTACGTACGTGTACACTGGAAAGATGTTTACACGCATGCCCGGTCGGTCCTGCCTAAAACACCTCCCATGCTTAAATTCGGTCAAGTTGAAGAGTGATGCTTGCACACCTCTTCCAAAACCCTAAAACCTCCATCAACGGTCGCAGATGAATGTCAAGATCACATCGTCCATCCAACTATACCAGCTTGGTTGGTCATCCCTGGATAGGAGTTAAGCGACTAATGAAGCATCCGCATGATCACCGTCTGTCACTCTTCCATATTGAGTGATCGACCAAAGCATGGCTCGACCATGCAGTCTCCAAACGATCACTCGAAGATGGTTGGACGTGATGTTATTTTAAGACGCTTATCCGTGACTTACTCCGTTAAGCCTTAAAACAGTGATATTCGATGCATTGCATGCATAAAATACACACGATATTTCATAAATATCGATTTCCCAAATAACTTAGTTATTTAACCTAGCACCGTATGCTACCTTCTATGGGTCCCATAATCCACACAATTGAGACATCAAGCATGTCACAAACTGGGGGATACTTACTGGGGTATTAGTCTGGCAGTTTACAACGTGCAGTGTGCAACGCGCTATCATAAGAACGTGTCCGGAAAGCATGGACGGTTAGCGATGATGAGAGAAGTGGGCTAAGACGTGATCGCGCAATCACCCACATGACCCCACTACTCCATCACTCAACTTCCTCCACTTCCTACGAGGTGAGGGTTTTCTATCTATGACTTGTATAAATAGGTCCTTTGCCTATTTTCCAAATAAGACAGACAAGCACAGAAAACCAAGTGTTGTCATTCGTATCCAGAAAACACTAGACCTGATTGCTTACATTATTTCAAGCCAGTTCGATATTATGATACAATTCATAAATAGCCAACACCTTCACAATATCAACACCTTCTTCGCTTCCCTCCCTAAGATCAACCCCATCTCCTTCACTTTGTGACCGAAGCAAATCTGGAACGGCCATTTCTTGGTTTAGGATAGAATTGTATAGATTGATCTATCGAATCAAAATCACTCCCGTGCAATGCATTTGTTTAGGTTTTAGATTCATTTCTCATCCACACACCCAAAATTACCAAAACCAGTAGAAATAGTTTTTACCCATAAACACTCCCCTCTGCCGAAACAACATTAGTGGAAGGATAGAGATTATATTTTTTATTAATTAAATGTCTACTACCTCGAGTTTCTCGTGGTTCTTCAGCTTTTGTAGTCTTAGATCTCTCTAATAAAGCAGGTGCAGTAGTTGATGATCTCTTAGCCGCTTCATGAAGTTATGAGAAAGTCTGGAACCTGAGATTTTCCAATAAAGATCTGTAGACTGGAATCATTCCATAGATGCATAAGTCCACGAGTAGTTGCTCTGTGATATTTGGATCATGTGATATTTGGAACCTTTTCATATAATCGTTAGGATGTTCATTGCTCCTTTGAAATATCCTTCCAAGATCAGAGAGAGTGATTTGCTCTCAAACGAAGAAATACTTTCTGTAGAAAGCATTAACCATTTGTCCCAAAATTTTCATACTTCCTGGTGCGATGTTGTTGTTCCAGGTATATGCCCTTCCTTTCAGGGACTTTGAAAATTCCTTCAAACGGACAGTATGGTTGTGCTCATGTTCACCCAATGCTTTCAAAAATCGAGAAACATGTTCTCAAGCATTGCATGTTCCATCATAAAGGGTGAATGTTGGAGAGGTGTAACCTTTTGGGAGTGGAATCCTTTGCGTAGAAGCATGTTATGGAGGTTGGTGGAGGTGGTCATAGGGCATCTTGTATTTTCTACGATCCTCCAAAAGGCGTTATATGTCTTCATAGGTGATGAAACTGGATGGCGCTTTCGCTGGTGGATTCTCTAAAGCCTAAGGAACTCCCTCATCATCTTCTACATGGATTGAAGTGACTTCGGGATCAGCGTATAAAGACTTTTCTTTAGATTTTCCTTTCTCTTGAGTTCTCTCTGCCATCTTATCTGTAAGAGTCTTGAGATAATTGCAAGTTCTTTCTGTGTGGCAGCCATGTCAGTCTGATTCTTGGAAAGAGTTTCTTGCACCTTCATGAGATCACCTATGGTAGGTGTATTTTCTTTGATTTCTTCAGGAGACCGGCCGAAGGGGTTATCACTGAAGCACCAGTTGGAGGAGTAGTAGTGTAAGGTTGAGCCGGGGGAGTGGTGTTAGTGGTACCACTAGAGCTTGGGATATTAGGGCCGGGAGTTGAACCCGGATTAGTAACTGAACCAGACCTAAGACCGACCATCTTTGTGAGAATTGATATTGCAACCGAGAGAATGATCTCCCATTGTGGTCGCAAATCTGTAGATGGGGAAAAACGAGTTTCTGGTTTTTAAGAAATTGAGGAGACGACCGTGCGGAGGAAACTCCTTGAATCGAGCGAACTGCCCAACCTCACACAGATGCACTGTAAGAAGGGAGTGCTTTTAATTCGAGAGATCAATATGTAGTACTCCGGCCTAAACCAAGACAATGGCCGTTCTAGAGTAAATTCGGTCACAAGAGAGGATGGGTCGATCTGTTGGAGGGAAGCCTATAAATATGTGAGATCAATAGTGATCAAAGATTGTAGGTGTGTTGTGTATTCTGCGTGAAGAAATAAGATAAGCTCTGATTGATTGAATTTGATCTGTTGAGAGTAATTTCTCAGACGTTGAGATGTTAATCTCTTGTTGTCTGTTTGACAAAAAATTGTCTTGTTTCAATCATGATCAGAGACATATTTATATTGCTAGAATTGTAAACACCTTGATCCCATAAAGTGTGACAGTTGGTGAAGTCAAAGAGTGGGGAAATGGAAATCGTGTTAAAAATAGTTGCTCATCGTGCGGAGACTTGGTTGATTTTCCGTCCACTACTTTGCTGACTCCTCCAACTGATTACACGACTTGCCCACATTCTCATCGTGTGTATGAACACACGTGCCGTAGACCGCCAGACCAAAACCCTAGTTAATTTCCCCCATATGACACGATTGATGTTTCGTGATCGTGGAGTCTACAGGGCAGGCGTATATTTAGATAGTCAGTTGCTGACTTTATGGGATGATGAGTCCTTGTATTGCTGAGTCGAACGTGATTTGAAAATGTTCTAAAACTCATGAATTTAACATGTCTGCTGAGACAGATGTATAATTGTCGAATAAATGTTGATAGCTAAGGTGAACAAATATTGTTCATTCGATGAATTGTTGAATATTGATAGTTGAACCAATATTACTTAGTCTTAGCAAATGTTTCTCGTTTGATGAATTATTAGTCACATGCCCAAATAAAATATTAAATTAAAATATTGGCGACTGAACCGAGTATAATCAATTAAAGTGTCGATTATGGGATCAACGTAAAATTATTAGTGTTTGAATCTGAAGTTATGAACCTTGGATTCGAAATCCTAATTTTGATCAATTGATGATTTATTGAAAATCAACCACGGAGTGAAGGAGGGATCGGCTACATGGGATGATGGGTCGACCATGTAGCACCCAAATGCTCAAGTGAGCAAAATACCAAAGTCTCTTGAAGACCACTGAGAGAATGATTAAATGTTGGTTCCATCATTTATTAAAATAATATTCGTCTGAGCCTTAGGTGAGAAAACCTAATTTATTATGAAGAGATGAGGGATCGACCAAGGGGTCTTGAAATCGTCCCTGGTTGGTCACATGATCAAATGACGATCGTTTCATGAAGTTCCAAATTGTTTGGAAGAGTTTTGGACCTAATACATGAAATTGCGCAAATTAGGTCAAATGGTGAATATACGTGGGATCGGCTCCTTGCAATCCAAAGAGACAACCTTGGTCGGTCAAGATAACATGCTCACATTTCCAAAGTGTCCATGTCTCGGTCCTGAGAATTTTGATATTTTCGGATGTGCGTTTGAGCCATCATTTGAGAAAATATGAAGAAATCAAGGTTTTTGCTCAAACTGAGGAAACTTCATAAGATGAAGGAATAAATAATAATAAAATGAAAGAATTATAAAGTGTGGGACCGAATATGGCAAAGGCATGGCCATCCGGCCAATAAGCACGGTCTCATGTCACTTTTCCTAATTTTATATTATTTTCATGATTTTAGGGAAATATCATAAAATCAAGGAGTTTGTTGAAACCAAGGAGTTTCCTTGTAGTGAAGGAGTTTTCATGAGATGAAGGAAACATAAAGAAAAAAAGGGCATGTGGGACCGGCTAGGGCATGACCGGCAGGCTAGGGCCCGGTCCCACGAGTTTTCCTAATTTTATATTATTTTTCATGACTTGAAGAAAATATAATGAAATTAAGGAGTTTTCATGAGATGAGGGAAATAATAATAAAATAATGAGGAATCATGAGGTGTGGGACCGGCCACGACTAGGGCATACCCGGCCGGCTAGTAGACACATTCCCACGACACCTTTCCCAATTTTATATCATTTCCTTGATGCGAAGGAAACACCATGAAACTGAGGAGTTTCCTTAAAACGAAGGATATTTGTTCAAATGAAGGGATTTTCATGAGATCAGGGAAAATAATAAAAATATGATAAAATTTAGAACTGGGCATGGGACTTGCCACATCACTACAGGACAGACGGTGGGCCTAGTCCCCCAGCGTCTTGATTAATATTTTATTATTTATTATTTTCTTCCTATTTTGCATAGTTTCATCGTTCCTTCGTATCTTGGAATGCTCGTTCGTGTATTCAAGGCCTCGTTAGTGCGTTTACTAGTGATTACACTTGCACCATTTTAATCGGGGCTTACTCGATAGCGGATCATATGCCCGTACATTAAATATTTATTACTAACCCATGGAATTCTGTTGGGAATTGCCATAAATTGAAGTAACGAAATATTATGAATAATGCAGAATATTTTTCAGGGATTTAGTTAATGAATCTAATGATTTAGAAATAATTAATTGATGGATCTATACTTGTGCGATCGTCCAGGAGCATTAATTATTCAGGAATTGAGTGATATGAGATTGTTGAAACGTCATATTTCCTTTATATAGTCAGGGAAAACATTGTTACATCCTGAAGACGTTATTGCTTAATACTAGCAGGCAAGTTGTCTAGGAGCCGTCCAATATTTCGATTCTATATAGAAGTAATTACTGAAATTGCTCAGTATTCATGAGATATGTCGTAGCCTCAGCTGAGAGGCTACATATCTACATATACTCTGAGAGATAGTATTCTTAGTCAGAGATTCTTGTGGCATGAGCTTTCATGCTTCGATGAGAGACATGAGCCTCAACACTCTTTTGATTGCTGGATCAGGAGTATGCATAATTATGGTTTTACGATTTCAGCCCTTGTCGAAAATCCACCATCTACATTAAGTCCCATGCTTAGTGAGGGACAATCATGTTCCTCAGTCAGCACTGGATGGTGATTTTCTAGTTACAAACAAAATAAGTAATTGAACTTAGTCGTAAGATAAGATGTTACCGGATATTCGATCGCGAGAAAACCACGGCTTGAACGAAGGTCCTAGTGGCATGATAAAGTGTCATCTTACGAGCATAAATTGGTGTAGAACCGCTGATTTGATGATGGAACCTTGGTCGGTTTAGGATTCACGGGTTGGGCCCAATAAGGAAATCCTTGTGAAATTAGGTTTTGGAAATAAAATTTGATATAAAAGGAATTAATCCCCTTTTTTTTTATTCCACCTTCACATGACTGACCACGACCTTCATCTCTTCATCACCCTCACTCCCGAGCACAGGAAAAAATTCTTGTCAGAGCCGTTGCTGCTATTAATCGCCGGCGCCGTCCGATTTCGGCCGACACCGACCAGGAGAGTAAAAAAATATTGTTTAGAGGTTTATGAGTTTCATGAGTTGTTCATGCCTCGATCATGTTAAAATTATATACATGTGCATATATGAGTGTGAGTTTTGTAGAAAACCCTTGTTTTTAGAAAACGTATGTTCGTTCGATCGTTAGTTTAAGAAACTAGTAATAATCCCCGACTTAGGAGAGATTTTTTTTTATATAGACCTTGTCTAGCGGTAAAATTTTGTTTATGAGCTTTCATGGAAACCAAAACTTTATCTTAAAAGATGTGAGCTTTCACAAAATCGAAATAAACCCTCGTTTCGAAGACGGATTGTAGTACGAAGGTAAAAAAAATTTTATAAAACCGTGGCATGTTCACGGATTTTTTTTTTTGATGAAACCGTGGAATGTCCACGAAATTTTATTTACGTGAGTAAATCACATTTTTGCATATATATATATATTATCTTCTTTAAAATCAAAACTTGAATTTTGTGTAGTCATTAGAAGTAAACAATTATTTATGATGAAATAATGTTTTAGTTTTTATAATTCCATGGTGAATGTTCACCCGGTAGAAGTGTTCATGATTTTATGAAAATCTGAGTTTTGCTCGTCTTTTGTAGGTTCGAAGAAGCGAGCGAGTTTTGAAGTGTTAGCTCTTGCATTACAATCACTAGTGTTAGTGGAATCGTGAAAAGGTAAGAGGTAAAAATTACCATTTTTGCAGATGATTTTCCGTGTGCATAATTCCATCATCTTGTCGAAGTTTGCATCTTGTATGGATGATATATTGAAGTAGAGTATTGTGTGCATGTTACAGCTACTTCGCAAGGATGTATGACTCTCAAGAAAATAATGTCTCCAAAGATGATACATGCATGGATAAGACTTATATTGGTGAAGAGGAAGATGAAACACCTGGAATCAAGAATGTTCCAAACATAGAGGATGCATTCTTTGTAGATCTAGGACCTGAAAAGCGCCTCAAAACTCCAGCATTTCGTCTTCTGATAAACCCTAGAGAGGTTACTCAAGAAAAAATTGGTGACTCCTCAGGCAGCCATTCGGTTTTGTCTTGAACGAGGATATTTTTCTGCGTCAATGATTGAATTTAACCTTTCTCGACGGCCTTTAGAAAGGTTTTCTGGATGGGCGAGGTACATGCTGATTTTTCATCGTGTTCGAGGCAAGCTGTATGATGTACAAATAACACGGGATGTCCAAGCCTCTGGAGACTTGTTCATTTTTCATGATGCGCGAGGTATGGTAGCTCTACTTGCTCGTTGGTGTATTCTAACTCACACTTTCAGATGCTGATGGGGAGAGTTTACCATCACCTTAGAGGACGTAGTTGCTTTGTCGCATCTTCCGATCACGTGTAACCTTCCTGAGAGTCTTTCAATAGAGGAAAAAGCAATCTCTAATATCTTGATAGCTGCAATGGAGGAGATTAATAAGGTGTATGTAATCAAAGGTTGTTATGCTCACTGGTTAATACTTTTATGGCCAAGATATACTTCTCTTGACTGGCCCGTCGACGGTACGTTATCTATTGCTGCTTTCTTGTGCTTATGGCTTCCATAGATGTATTTGAAGATAATGGAAATTTATTGAAGCCATTCGTGATTCCTTTTGCCATTAAGATGGCTTAGGGTGAGCAACTCCCAATAGGTAGTCTGTTCTTGGGGTTCTTTGTACTCTAACTTAGACTCCTTGATTATAGACTCTAGCGTCTCGAATGGCTTTATGAAGATTGAATGCTATGCCCATAAGATGTTTCTTCAAGCTTTTATGTGGGATCGTTTCAAGAATTATGCACCCATTCCACGTATTTTCTTGCAAGGACTGAACGATGATGCTCGTCATGTTTTCTCTGAGAGGGATAATGTTAGGATCATGCGCTGGTCTACAAAACATCCTCGATTCAAGACTCGTTTCGTTGATGTGTTAGAGCGTGAATCTGAATTCAACTTCTGCCTATGGGTGTCAATCCCTATTTATATTTCTCAGTTGACAACTTTCAATGCTGAAGAGAGTATGAATTTGAAATATGGTGCTAATTTGAGCGACGGCGAGAGGTCTTTTATGTTGAGTTGCACTCCTGGTTACCTGATATCAACAATACATGGAGAATTCTCGGTGGAAGAATACAATATTGATAGGGCTGCTCGACAAATGGGTATGGATCAGTGTGTTCCGACTTTTCAAAGGAGGAAACCATCGGTTGAGCAGCTCATGACCCGTTTAGACCGCAGACACATCGAAGGAAGTGAATAATGGTTCCCCAACTCCGAGCGAATTACGTATGTAACTCCAGGTTATATAAATTTTTGGGATCAACAACTTGAGCGTTTACTCGATTTCGTGAAGGTTGATCAACCCTTGGTAAAGGAGCCTCCTTTTGCTAAGATGATTGCTACTTGAGCATGACTGAAGCATTACCCTGGCGGTGATAAATGGAAAACATCTCCAGGATGTTCACAAGTAAGTATTCTTTGTACAATCTTCATAAAATTATGATAATAGTGTTTTGATTATTGCATCAAAAAAATTCACATGAGGATCTTAACGTAAGACCCCGAATCGATGTAGACCTCTCAGAAACAGAAGCAATAATTATAAATTATGGTCCAATACCATAAAGTCCCCAGTTGTTTCTTTGGTGAGTTGTCAGTAATTCTCTTGTTGTGACTTCTTGTCATCCGTATTATTAGGATTAGAAAACCAATGTTTGTTATTCCGTTACAGAACTTCACTCCATCGAGTATTGACGGTCTTCAGTTCTCTGCTGCTGGGAAAACAGGTTTTGTCTTGATTGATGACGAAGAGGCCGTAAGTATTTTCTTCGTATAACCAATTATGATTCTTCGTGGACAAAATGCTAATTGTTGAGAATATATCCAGGAGGATTTCTCCATGGAAGTGGAGAATACTGATGATGTTCGTTCATCTTCGGAAAATGGCGATAAAGAAAATTTCGAGAGCTCAAAACCGAATGAAAGCAGGCAATTCAGGTTCTTTGAACGCTTTAGAGACCATACAAGTAAGTATTTATCTTGTATTTTATACATAGAAGTATAAATTTCTTGTTTTATGAATTAATGAATGAGAATTCATGTGAATATGCGAGAATTATTTCCGAAATACGTCACCAGAAATTTAAGAATTCAGCCCTTTAGCGAAAATGTTGTAGAATCTTCATACGACGTCATATTTTCACAATCTACCCATGTATACTTATGCCCAGGAAATTTCCAAGCTTTATTAAAGAAGATTTTAGAGTTTTGAACACGTTTAGAGGTTGAAATCAGCGAAACAGTAAACTTCCAGGAGACTTCCAGAAAATTTTCAGCTGTTAAGTAGTCTAATGTTTTGGCCACACCTTTTTGTCCGTTCATCTAATTGTTATGAAATTTTGATAAGTTATAGATAACATCCATAAAAAGAGAATAGTATATAACTTGACCTTATATTCTTCACCAATTGCTCCCAGTTCGTAGTTTTTTTTCAGGACAGTGTAAAATCCTCTCAGACGAGAACGTGTTTTTATGACTTTAATGTTATTTGCTGATGCCTAGCATGTAAAATAAAGAACTTAAATATCATTAGTTCACTTACATGCTAAATTTTCTGATTTCCTTCGGTTTCATGCTTGATGGCTCTAATCTCATGTAATCTTCGTATTAGGTTCCAGATACCGAAGTTGAGAATGAAGGAGCCAATAATGATGACCTGAGCAACCCTGAGGTTATTGATGAAGAAACGAACATATATGCACTTAAAAGTCATGAGGTAGTTGTTGTTGATGTTGTTAAACAGATTGAGATTTCAATTATTATTGCTTCAGTGGCAGAAGAAGTCGATCCACGAGTAAAATAAACTGAAGGAACTGTCGCCCTAACTGTAGAAGTTGCTCCAGTAATTGAGAATCGGATAGTGGTGCATGAATACCCGAGTGCATGGATTTATTTTGACCCTCCATCTGATGCATCACTCTCATACCATGAACTAGTTGGTGGATTCATCATCCCTATTGGATATGCAGGCTTGTACGAGAAAATATGGAGGAAATTTGGTCACATCATCGTTACCAGAGATCTCAGGCATGCTTATTCTTTAACAATGCAAGTAAGTGTTATCTTGCGTGTTGTAAATGATATATGTGCTAAAGCCAAAAATAATGTTACTCCAGATGTACTATTTGATTGGGAGTTCAACTTGGAGAATTCTGAGATACTTGGCTTCAACGTGAAGTGGCTTCCTAAGAAGATAAATTCTATTAAGGAATCATGTGAGAATAACATACCATTTCCCAATGATGATGTGATGGAGAAGGAAGACAAGATTTCCAGGATTACTGAAGAGTTGAACATGGAGAAGGCGGCCTTAAAAGTCTTGAAGGATGCAGAGGAGCAAAAATATTTTTTTGCTGATTTTCTTTGATTTCTTTTCATAATCTCTTGAATTTCTGAGAGATGTGAGGTTTTATTTTTCGGTTTTGATTGGTTTTGGATTGGTAGATGATTGAGGATTTTCTTTGGATTTGATAGAGATTTTCTTTAAGTAAACTGAATTTTGATGAATTGCTGGATTTAAATTACCGAATGCAAGTATTGCAAACATTTTGGAGGAATTGAAATACAATGAAAGAAAATTCTAAATGCCAAATATTTTGGGGTGTTCGTGCCTCCAATACCTCGAATATCCAAAACCTTAAACATCAAAGGCCTTGAGCCAATTCTCATGCATTATGTCCACAGTTTCCTTGTTGTTCATGTTGATTAATTTGTATTATCCACCAACAACATATTTATAGATCATAAAAGGTCCTTCCCAGTTGGAGTTCTTTGTCAGGTGATACCAGCAGATCTGAGAGTTTAGAGAGGAAAACATTGACAGCAGTGCCAACATCTACCAATTCTCGTTTGAACTCATTTACTTTGAGATTGACTGGGGTGAGAAGTCCCCGGTCATTCATTTGTTTGTCTATTACTGAAGGCTCAGGGAGTGTCTCCTGAATCAACAAGTGTTTTCCTAACACGATGTGATTCAATGCAGCAAACATGTCCTTCCTATGAGCTTTTGATAAGTACAACAGTTCACATACACGTTCGATTAAGGATTGAACTTCTTACTTGATAGGTGGTTCAGAGAGAGTGAAGGTTCTGACCGGGAGCGGGTCTTTGTGTACTCCTTCAGTCCCCAAGTTAAGTTTTCCTGATTCAACTTTTTTTTGGAATATACGCTTCAAAACTCTACAATCACTTGTGGGGTGATAGATGAAAATGTGGAAGCAACAGTAACGAGGATTTTCCATGTCTTCTTCAGTTGGTTCTTTCTTGACATACGGTAACTTGATCACACCTTCTTGAATCCATCCATATAATAATTCAATCACCTCTTCAATCGGAAAATGGAAATCAGGTGCTTCTTGATTAGTAATCGTGCGGGCAGGAACTTGTGCGTCTCTGGTTTGATTGTCCTTCCTTTGTGCCTTCGAGGGAGCTGTAGAAGTATGCTTGCGTTGTGACTCGGCTTTTCGCTTGCTCCCCTCTACCGCAACAACATTCGTGAAAGGATGGAGATCATATTTTTTGTTGATTAAATGTCTGCTACCTCGAGTTTCTCATGGTTCTTAAGCTTTTGTAGTCTTAGCTCTCTCTAATAAAGCAGGTGCAATAGTTGCTGATCTTTTAGCCGCTTCATGAAGTTCTGAGAAAGTTCGGAACCTGAGATTTTCCAATAAAGATATGTAGACTGGAATCATTCCATTGAAGCACAATTCCATGAGTTGTTGCTCCATGACATTTAAATCATGGCAGTCCAAAGCTTAAACTCTGAACCTTTTCACATAATCGTTACGATTTTCGTTGCCCTTTGAAACATCCTTCCGAGATCAGAGAGAGTGATTTGCTCTGAAATGAAGAAATACTTTCTGTAGAAAGCATTAACCATTTCTCCCTAACTTTTGATACTTCCTGGTGCGATGTTGTTGTACCAAGTATATGCCATGCCTTTCAGGGACTTTGAAAATTCCTTCAAACAGACAGTATGGTTATGCTCATGTTCACCCAATGCTTCCAGAAATAGAGAAACATGTTCTTGATCATTTCCTATTCCATCATAAAGGGTGAATATTGGAGAGGTATAACCTTTTGGCAGTGGTATCCTTTGCGTAGCAACAGGGTATGAAGGTTGGTGATGGTGGTCAGAGGGCGTCTTGTCTTTTCCACGATCCTCCAAAAGGCGTTCCAGGTCTTCACGGGTGATGAAACTGGATGGCTCTTTCGCTGGTGGATTCTCTAAAGCCTTAGGAACTTCCTCATCATATACTACATGGATTGGAGTAACTTCGGGATCAGCATCTGAAGACTTTTCTTTAGATTTTCCTTTCTCCTGAGTTTTCTCTGTCATCTTATTTGTAAGAGTCTTGAGATAATTGCATAGTTCCTTCGGAGTGGCAGCCATGTCAGTTTGATTCTTGGAAAGAGTTTCTTGCACCTTCATGAGATCACCTATGGTAGGTATATTTTCTCTGATTTCTTCAGGAGACTGACCGAATAGTGGATTGTTGATGGCGTCAATGCCGTCACTTGTAGGGGTTATCATTGGAGCACCAGTTAGAGGAGTAGTAGTGACAGGTTGAGTCGGGGGAGTGGTGTTAGCAGTACCACTAGAGATTGCAATATTAGGGTCAGGTGTTGAACCCGGATTGGTCAATGAACCAGACCTAAGACCGACCATCTCCGTGAGAATTGAGATTGCAACCAAGAGAATGATCTCCCACTGTGGTCGAGTTGCTGTTTTTTAAGGAATTGAGGAGACGACTGTGCAGAGGAAACTCCTTGAACCGAGTGAACTGTCTAACCTCATACAGATGCGCTACAAGAAGGGAGTTCTTTTAATTCGAGAGATCAATGTGTAGTACTCCGGACTAAACCAAGACAATGGTCGTTTCAGAGTGAATTCGGTCACAAGATAGGATGGGTCGATCTATAGGAGGGAAGCTGAGAAATATGTGAGATCAATGGTGACCTAAGATTGTAGGTGTGTTGTGTATTCTGCGTGAAGAAATAAGATAAGCTCTGATTGATTGAATTTGCTCTGTTGAGAGTAATTGCTCAGACGTTGAGATGTTAATCTCTTGTTATTTGTTTAACGAAAGATTGTCTTGTTTCAATCATGATTCATAGACTTATTTATATTGATAGAATTGTAAACACCTTGATCCCATGAAGTGTGACAGTTAGTGAAGTCAAAGAGTGGGGAAATGGAAATCGTGTTAAAACCAGTTGCTCATCATGCGGAGACTTGGTTGATTTTCCATCCACTACTTTGCTAACTCCTCCAACTGATTGCACGACTTGCTCACATTCTCATCATGTGTATGAACACATGTGCCGTAGACCGCCAGACCAAAACCCTAGTTAATATCCCCCCATGTGACACGATTGATATCTCGTGATCGTGGAGTCGGCAGGGCAGACGTATATTTATTTAGTCAGTTGCTGACTTTATGGGATGATGAGTCCTTGTATTGCTGAGTATAACATGATTTGAAAATGTTCTAAGACTCATGAATTAAACATGTCAGCTGAGAGAGAGGTGTAATTGTCGAATAAATGTCGATAGGTAAGGTGAACAAATATTGCTTATTCGATGAATTGTTGAATATTGATAGTTGAACCAATATTCCTTAGTCTGAGAAAATATTGCTCGTTTGATAAAAAAATAGGTCACATGACCAAATAAAATATTAAATTAAAATACTGGCGACTGAACCGAGTATAATCAATTAAAGTGTCGATTATTAGATCAACGTAAAATCATTAGTGTTTGAATATGGAGTTATGAACCTTGGATTCGAAACCCTAATTTTGATCAATTGATGATTTATTGAAAATCAACCACGGAGTGAAGGAGGGATCATCTACATGGGATGATGGGTCAACCATGTAGCATCCAAATGCTCAAGTGAGCAAAATACCAAAGTCTCTTGAAGACCAATGAGAGGATAATTAAATGCTGGTTTAATCATTTATTAAAATAATACTCGTCTAAGCCTTAGGTGATAAAACCTAATTAATTATGAAGAGATGAAGGACCGACCAAGGGGTCGTGAATCGTCCCTAGTTGGTTACGGGATCCAATGACGATCGTTTCATGAAGTTCCAAATTGTTTGGAAGAGTTTTGGACCTAATATATGAAATTGCGCAAATTAGGTCAAATGGTGAAAATACATGGGACCGGATCCTTGCAAGCCAAAGAGACAACCTTGATCGGTCAAGATAACATGCTCACATTGCCAAAGTGTATGTGTCTCAGTCCTGAGAATTTTGATATTTTCTGATGTGCGTTTGAGCCATCATTTGAGAAAATATGAAGAAATCAAGGTTTTTGCTCAAACTGTGGAAACTTCATAAGATGAAGGAATAAATAATAATAAAATGAAGGAATCATGAAGTGTGGGACTGTCTATGGTCAAGGCATGGCCGGACGGCCAATATGCCCGGTTTCATGTCACCTTTCCTAATTTTATATTATTTTCATGATTTTAGGGAAATATCATAAAATCAAGGAGTTTGTTGAAACCAAGGAGTTTCCTTGAAGTGAAGGAGTTTTCATGAGATGAAGGAAACATAAAAACAATAATAATAAAATGAGGGGCGTGTGGGACCGGCTAGGGCCCGGTCCCACGAGTTTCCCTAATTTTTTATATTATTTTTCATGACTTTAAGGAAATATCATGAAATTAAGGAGTTTTGAGACGAGGGAAATAATAATAAAATAATGAGGAATCATGAGGTATGGGACCGGCCACGACTAGGGCATAGCTGGATGGCTAGTAGGCATGGTCCCACGACACCTTTCCCGATTTTATATTATTTCCTTGATGCGAAGGAAATACCATGAAACTGAGGAGTTTCCTTAAAACGAAAGATATTTGTTCAAATGAAGGGATTTTCATGAGATTAGGGAAAATAATAAAATATGAGGCGTGGGACTGCCACGGCACGACCGGCCGGCCGGCCCAGTCCCCCAGCGCCTTGATTAATATTTTATTATTTATTGTTTTCTTCCTATTTTGCATAGGTTCATCCTTCATATCTTGGAATGCTCGTTCATGCATTCATGTGCTCGTTAGTGCATTTACTGCTGAGTACACTTGCACCATTTTAGTCGGGGCTTACTCGATAGCGGCTCAGATGCCCGTACATTGAATATTTAGTACTAACCCATGGAATTTTGCTGGTAATTTCCATAAATTGAAGTAACGAAATATTAGGAATAATGCAGAATATTTTCCAGGGATTCAGTTAATGAATTTAATGATTTAAAAATAATTAATTGATGGATCTATACTAGTACGATCGTCTAAGAGCATTAATTACTCAGGAATTGAGTGATATGATCTTTTTGAAATGTCATATTTCCTTTATATAGTCAGGAAAATGTTATTACATCCTGAAGACGTTATTGCTCTATACTAGCAGTCAAGCTGTCTAAGAGCCGTCCAATCTTTCGATTCTATATAGAAGTAATTACTGAAATTGCTCAGTATTATGAGATATGTCGTTGCCTCAGCTGAGAGACTACACATCTACATATACTCTGAGAGACAGTATTCTCAGTCAGATATTCTTGTGGCATGATCTTTCATTCTTCGATGAGAGACATGAGCCTCAATATTCATTTGATTGATGGATCAAGAGTATGTACAATTATGGTTTTATGATTTTAGCCTTGTCGAAAATCCACCATCTACAAACTTAGACCTTTCTCTTTAGACAAGACAAGTACTAGGTTAGTTAACTAGTATTTCTTGTCAAGGCATTCGATTAGACTTGAATAACCGAATCCTTCAATTTGATAAGTCTAACTAAGATCAGAAATAACTTAGTTTCTCTTATCAGGAATCGAATTGTACTAAACAAATGATCCCGTATTTTTTTAAGCTATAAACAATACATAAAAACAAAAATAAATTGACTTGCACAATTATTTTCTTAATCGAAAGCAATTGAAACAAACATAGACATTATAGCATTACAATTGCACCGAAATTTCGTTAAGCAAAAATACTTGATATCAAACAATAAAGAAGATACCAAACAATAAGCCAGATAAATTGACACATTTTTTCTTAACCGGAAAGAATTGAATCATACACACACACACACACATCCATAAACACATAATGGAATATATGTCAATTGTACCGAAATTTTGTTAAGTAAAAGCAAAATATATGCTATATAAGCGGACTTTTCTTAAACAGGAAAACGATTAACAAACAAATTCGTTACCTCAGATTCCGCATCCTCTTCTCCCCAGAAACATATATCATTAAGCGCAAGTTCAAGTTAGAACTCTCCCCCAGTATGTTGTCATCCTCTTGCAAGAAAAAAAGAACAACAACAAAGAGCAACCTTTACCGGAGAAAGGTTGAATCGGTTTTAACTAATGCGTGCTAATAGCAAAAGTTGAAAACCCGAAACACATATGTTTATGCTAAACACAACTCATGTAAACACAAATTGATTCAACACATTGTGACTTTTTACATATGAGTTTTAATCGGAACACCTTATGATCCTTTGATAAGGCCTACCAACATGGGCTAGAACTTAAATCCCGCTAAATCAAAAAGTCGCAAACCATAAGGGTTCACTACATATGAGATCGAATATTAAGATTATGAAAACCAAAATTAGACATCCTATAAACCAAAAACACATAGCAATAATATAGACATTCAAGCACATGCTATGTAATCGGAAACTATCACAAGAAAATTTATAAAATAATAATTTTATTCATAAATAATTGATAGTTTTATTCAAAAATAGACCTTATACAATAATCAAAGTAAATCAAAAATTGATGTATATTTTCTTGGATTAAGTATTATAGCATATAACTAAATCCCTAGAAGTGCTCTGATTGTTCACTAAGGTTTCTTCAATGTTTAAGTTCATGAGTCTTTTCTTTTCTTTCAGATGATTGAGTCTCCTCTTCAAAAAATTCACTTCCACAATCAACTTCAAAAGATTCGACTTGAGCCACTTATCATTCTTTACAGATGATTCCAGTTGTTCATGAGCAATTTCAAAGTCTCGCATTAGGAAGAGCATTAACTCCAAAGATATTTGATTCTCATTATATTCCTTTGAGAAGTAGCATGTAATCTCAGCAGGAAGGTAAGTTTCAAGCATCCGTAGTTGAGAATCAATATCAATAGTGTTTTCACCCATCTTGAACCGCAGACTAAATGTGGAGAAAAGAATCGGTTCTTAAGATGTTTTTTATATATCAAATAGAACTTGGTTTTCAAGTTTTGAAACACCGAATCAACGTATTTTATTTGATAATATTCGTGAAAATATACACTTTCGGAAATAAAATCAGGAAGGATTTTCCGAAATATTATTTTCAAAAGAATCCGAAAATATCTTGCACAATTTTGTCATGAACTTTCCTAAGACCTAAAGTATTTTTCTATAATAGAAAAAGTATTCCAAAACTAGAAAAATACTTTAGTTGTTCATGATATAGATAGATTAAGTATATTTTTATACTTTTTTTCATATTCCAATGCTCTTTTAAGAACTTCCCATTTATTTAAATCGAGCACTTGATGGCTCATATTTATTTGTGAAATATGATCTATCATGATGTTTTCGGACGTCTTACTTTTTGAAACTATTCCAAAAATAGGCTTCTTTTATTAAGTTACAACTTGAGTGATCTGGTTCAATAGAAGGATCAGTTTGACGAATAGGATCATAAGTGTGAAAGAATTCTTTTGAGTCACGAATTGAGCAGAACTCTTATATCGACCCAAAACATTCTTGGAATATGACAACATCTTTTGATGAGATTGTTTCCTTGATTCTGATTTAGGCAGTTGATTAACAACAAAACAACATGATCTGAAATCATTTGTTTGAGTGGATTTATGCTGATCTTTTCCACAGTCAGTGAGATAATCCTTGTCATAATGAATGACTGTTTTACCTAGCCAGATATTAGTCATAGGATTATCCTTTGAAACATATCTTCTTTGATTCTTGCAAATTTTTAGACTATTAGAATCAATATGTTGTATATTAGCTAAGGGATTTCGGGAATTAGAATTACATATCCTTATCTTAGCTAGTAGATCTTTTCTGACTTGATCATTGTCAGAATCTTCAGATTCAGGTTCAAGAGAAAATGAAGTTGTATTTTCATCTTGACATAAACTAGATATGATTATCATCATGTTAGTAGGTTCATGAACTCCAAAAATCTCTTGAGATGCAGCTTTTTCATGAAACCTGGTTTTTATCAAAAAAAATTTGATAATCCTTTTGACAGATGGATAATATATATTATTTATTAGATTATATTTTTCACCAAGCTTTATGAAAAATTTAATCTCATCACTGTAAACTGAATCTGACTTGTGCGTCACAGGTGTTTGTTTTCTTATTAACACATCATGGTTAATATTTCCTGGGTTATGTTCAACCAGTGAATTAATAGTGTTGCGCTGTTTATCAGGATCTGGAAAAAAAAATTCCTTTCTAGAGTATATCATCTTCTTTCTCTACGTTAACTGAATCTTCCATTTGATTCAATTCTTATAGGTTGCATTGCACCAAACATAGATTGTTAGATATTTTTGTGTTTGCCTGTTCTGATACCAATTGAAAAGACGAGGGTACCCAAATATACCACAATCTTTAAATTATCCACTTATAAGTCCTCTTACAGAAAGTGATTGTATATGGACAAAGTCGAGACAATACGACAAATCAGTATTCACACTTTGTGTGATCGTCTATGGATCCGAGATCGAGATAATACAACAATCAAAGTGTGATTACTTGATAATAGGTTCAAACTTAACCAAACTCTATAAGATCACTATCAAGTAATAAGGAGTTAATGTTTGTGTAATTTACTTCAAATTATAATAACAACAATTATAATTGCGGAAAGGAAAAGTAAATGACACAACAAGATTTTGTTAACCATGGAAACCAAAAATGCAGAAAAACCTCGGGACCAAGTCCAGAATTGGATACTCTCAGAATTAAGCCGCTATAAAAAATCTAAATAAAACTTCGTATAGTTGAGACCAAGCAACTAAACCCATATCACTTAGTTTCTTCAGTATCCATGTGCTTCCGATATTCAATAAGTGCACGCACTGGATGAATTCCTTTGGATCGTATTCTAAACAGTAAAGGAACAATAAATCTGTTTGGTAACAACTCAATTGATTCTTTCCAGATAAATATATCTCAAGTCATATGCAAAGGCTCTTCCATTTAAATTAATAAATTCCTTTGCCTAGTTAGATCAATCCAATCTTTATTACCTAATTAGTAATAAAATTTGGATTTGTAATAATCAAAATAGAACTCAATAAAACTATTAGGTGTTACCGATCTCACGCAACTAATCAATCAAATAAATTTGATTCTAGTTGGATCCTAGCCGATCAAGGTTTGTGCTACACAAAGATATGAGAAACCAATAAGAAATCTTCTTCGTCTTCAAATCTTCTTTAATCTTCAATTAAACCTGCACAATGCCACTTGAATCTCATGTGATCAATCACATACAGAACGGAGTCTGTTAACAATGGATTGTCACAAAATATATTTAGATCTACAAATAATTCTAAAGATCTCGTCGAAACTTCGATCTAGTTTGAGTGAATCTTATATCAGAAAAGAAGATTCTCAAGAATAAACAAACTAGGTGCAATCAAAGTTCAACAACCGTTAGTCAATCAAATAAATAAAAAACTAATAAACTACAATTATCTAGTTTCCCACCAACGGTACTCGTAGAGCTTCTTGATCCCACAGAAGTCTTTAAACGAGCGGTCGTAAGAGATTTTGCCTAATTATGGTACTTTCTTCTCCGGATAGACGGGTCCACCAGAAACAACAAAAAGATGAAGTTTGCCTGGCTCTTAGGATAGTTTGCTAGAAATGCAAACTTAGGTATTTATAGACCAAGGATGTTTGGACACCAAGGAATTTCCAAAACCGGAAGTATTCTCAAGATATGCAATAAATGCCCAAATTGGTTTTCATAATTCCTGGAAATGCTTTGTCCAATATTTTCCAAAATCTCTCAATAGAAAATATCCAATTAGTAAATGCACATTACTAATTTTTATTCTCTAGAGATATGCATTTAATTGATGGTAATTAAGGCATATAAAACTAACACCCTTAATTAAAAGATTCTTAATTTATTTCGGACCTGGATCTCCTTGAGTAATTAAGGAATAAATTTGAACAATAAAATATAAGAGTTAAAGTTCGTGTTCAAAGTATGTTGGCATATTTTCTGTGTAAATCATCTTTCATATTTATAATCTTGGAATCGATTATACTACACTTCCAAACAAGTTTAAAATTGGTTCATCTGTATTCCAAGACAACTATGTGATTGATCAAATATTAAATCACAATCATGGGTTCAATCGTTTCCACTAATCACTAGGATCGGTTATAACTTAATATGGATTACTTGTGATCATACACACAATTTACCAGGACCGGTGACCATATATTCATGGTATTGCTTGTGATCGGTTACACAAGTCACTAGGATCGGTTATACTAATTACCAGGATCGGTTACACCAATTACTAGGACCGGTTACACCAATTACAAGGATCGATTACACAACTCTTTTGTGATCGGTCACACCAATTACTAGGATCGGTCATACCAATTACAAAAATTGATCATACCATCTCAGGTTACTTAGGATCGGCTACACTAATTAATCAAAACTTGTAGTTGCAGGAAATCCCACAACTACACCCTCATGAGATTCTATTAATTTGATTTGATGATCTAATTTATTTGATATTAAAATGAAGATTAAAGTACTAAAATTGTAAAAGAGACACGAGATTTTTACATGGTTCGATTATTGTGATCTACATCCATGGTTCTTCACTAGTGATTGTATGTAATTACATGATTTTACAATTGAGACTCCATTAAAGAATATTTGGAGCTCTAGATTTTTGGGGAATAAGATCATCAAGAAAATAAGTCTCTCTCTTTCTTTACAAAATTCTAACTTCAAATGTCTTTCCAAAATCTATTCTCCAAAAGAACTCTCCTAAGACGTTTTCTAACCTTCACTTCAAGAATCCCCCCCACAATTTAACATTTGAACTACTATTTATAGTGAAATATGTACAACTGTATATAGCTTGCGAAGTATCGCGACTTGTATTAGTAAGTTTATTCTATATTCGCAAAGTCTTCACGCCTTTCTCATGTTTTGTCTGCCGTCATTTGTTGCGTCGTTTCTAATATTTCTTCTGCGACATTATTAAGTATCGTCATTAATAATTCGCAAATGAAGGTTGCTGCGATATTCTGCTCCTACATCTTGACTATTTTTTCTTGAATATTGCGTAAAGAGCAATTTTTAAGAAAAAATCTATTGTTGTAGTAGTCTCTGATCTTTGTTGATGAAGGAACAAGCGAAAGAATATCAAACTCAAAAAGTATATACCTGCCTCTATTCTTTTGCGAAGTTCTTAAGCTTTAAGAAGTAATTAGAAGTATCATCTTGCGAAGTATGAAGTATGAAGTATGCGAACATATACATCTTTAATATTTTAATTATATTTTAATAGTGATTAGAAGTATCATCTTCGCAAGTTTATTTGCGCATTCTCTTGTGGTCTTATTTTTCCTTCCTAATTAAAGGTTTTATTTAGCCACATTTCTTTCTTTTTGCGACAAAATCGCAGGACGTCTTTACATTTGCATGTATTGACCCATTGATCTTGCCTTATCCATTTTTCTTTGAATTTTCTGCGACAATATGACAGGCCTAAGTTTTCTTGCGAGAACAAAGCCCCATGACATTGCCGTCTTGCGATGAAATCGCAGGACGTCTTTACACTTTCATGCAAAAACCCATTGATCTCATCTTAACTTCTTTGTTATGTTCTGCAAGTTCTTTTTTTTTTAGAAGGTTCGCAGAAATACGATTGTTGCACAAATATGACAAGCCTTTATGTTCTTGCGAACAAAAAGCCTCGTGACATTTGCGTCTTATAGCACGTATCAGCTCCCTAATGGAGGGTGCTGCCCTTTATCTTCCCCTTGGTTGCCCCTTCAAGGAAGCATACATCGACCATACAAGGTTAGCTCTTCCCATCCGGTTCTGCCAACAACCAGCTTTTGTTCGCAACCTCTTATCCTTTTTGCCTATAGGGATTATAGTTACGAGGTTGCACCCTATGGGGTATCTTTGGGCCAAGTGCATCATTTTCCAAGACTTGTCAAGAATGGCAGATGTGCTTCAAACCCATCCGACACTCTTGACTCAACCGTGTACCTCGGCGCCTTGATCGTTTTCTGCACTTCTTGGGAAAGACAGTATGCCTTAGTCGCCCAACCTAAATCATGGTACATCGCAAGATTAGGTTGAGAATCCAAGGTGTCTTACCCGGATAGGTACCCCATTTTTGGGTTATGTACCCCGTAATGTCCATGTACTCAGGTTCCGTGGTGGTGTTCCGTTTCCCCTGAGCCATGCTTATAGGTACCCCCTTAAATGACGTACTTTAAGACTTTGCCTCTTACGAAATGTTGCTTCGCGAACTAGGGTGTACGTCACAAAGGTTTGCCTGTGTAAAATTTATGCGGCTTTCTTTCTTTTTTGAAAGTTGATCACAGTTTGTGGCTTTCTTTTATGAAAGCTGATCGCAAATAAAATAGTTTTACGGCTTTCTTTGATGAAAGCTGATCGTAATAAAATAGTTTTGAAGTTTCCTGTGATTGTATCGCATTTTGTAAATCATGTCAAGAATTCTTTTCTTTTGAATAAAAATAATCTAGAAACATATAAATTGGATTTTCTCAATACTTATAATTTTGAAATCTCAAAGTCTTTGAAATTTTGAAATTTTTGTAATCTTGAAATTTTAGTAATCTTTGAAATTTTTGTAATCGTACGATTGAATCGTGTATTGTAAATCAAATTAAAAAATATTATCTTTCATGCGAGTATAAAATAAAGTAAAATGTTCAAGGAAAGTGGTACTTAGCTTTCATGTGAGTCGCAAAAACAAGTGTGAGAAGTGAGACTTGAACCCTTGACCTGCTTCTTGGATTTTCTCGTGACATACCAACTGTTCTAAGCAGATCTTGCGAAATAATCAAAGTTCTTGCGAAGTATTCATATTCTAATTCTGCAAGATGAATATCTGTGAAGTAAAAAATTATTTGCTCGCAGGGGGAATCGATCTCATGTCCTCTAGTTCGCATATTTCCTTCTTGTCCATCTGTGCTATTTGTTACTTGCGAAATATCTCTGCGAAGTAATCATAAACTCTTCTCTGCTAAATATCGTAAATATACTTCATATGTCTGTGATGTGACTTGATCCCGTGACCATGGAATTCCTTAAATTCGCAGATGACCAACTGTGCTGCCTCTTGTTTTGAGAAATAATGAAACAATACTGGTAGCTTTTGAACTGGTTGGTTGCCGAAGATACATGCCCGTCTGAGTTGTGATAGAGCTCACCTCATGCTTCTGGTGGATTTCTGGTTGTTCACGAAGTAGTTTGCTTCTTCCCGAAGTAGGTTATGTTGATGCAAGTCTTGGAAAATATATGCGAAGTAAACGCTTGCGAAGAAAATGAATATTCGTGAAGTAAATGTTTGCGAAGTAAATGTTCACGAAGTTAAATAGTTGTGAACTTCCCTCTTCACGAAATGGATTCTGGTTACTGCCCTTGGGAAGCAATATACAGCCATTGGCTGCCAATTCCTAGCGAGTTGATCTGGCTACGATCTTCCTTTTTTACGAAGTAATGCTGTCTCGCCATTTGTTGATGTGCTATTTTCGTTCGTCTTCGCCGATGAGTATTTAGCTGATGGATTTTCGTCGGACTTCGTCACTAGTTTTGTACTCAGATTTCCACGAACTGGTTATTTTGTCCTCGTAAGTTGGTTTTCCTCAGAAGTCAAGTTAACCGCAAGTGAAAATATCAATGCTATCTCATTCCTTTTCTCGGTTGTTAGTTGAAACTAGGTCCATGTGCTTTCCTTTTAACATCTTATCATTCCTCTCTTACGAAGTAACTGCTGTATCAAGATATTCTCCTTCCCTACTTTGGTTCTGCTATTTTCTCCCTTCCTATTAACGATGACGGTGGTACATGTGATGTTGATGACTTTTTCGGCTTGGCTTATGTCCTTCTATATCTTCTCATCCTTTTCTTTACATGTTACTATTGATAATATTTATTGCCTAACTTCTTTTGAATCTCTTTTGGCTGTAGCATTTCTTCTTTGCATATTATTCTAACTTTGCTCTTATTCTTTGTTGCCGGACACAGAATGGTTCATCTTCCTGAATTCGTTCTTTTTAGGAGTTCTTTTGCTGCTTCCGGTGATCTTTATTAACTCGTTCTCGAGCTCCATCCGTTGTTACCTTCATTATGACCAAGACCGTTCATACTTTCAATTTTCTTGAATTGGATATTACCTTTTCCTTGTGATATTCGCACAAATGTAATTTCTCCTGACTGATTTTCCTGGACAGTATATACGTCTACCAAATAGTTTCACAGAACCATGAATATGAAGTAGCTTCACAGAGGTATAAGCCAAATAGCTCAGTAGTTTTCTTCCTTTATTCATTGAGTTGTCTTCTCCTAAGCTGATGTTGTCAACGAGCAATGAATTCGTTTTCTCCTGAGTTGTTGAGATGTTCTTCAATAGTGAATCCATGCTTAACTTCATATTGACATTATTAAATTTCATTTCCTTGCTGTAAAATAAGAAACATCAGTCAACAACATAAAATAAAAGTAACAGATCTTCTCTTCTTTTGAGCGATGATATTGCACGTTCATTGTAGGATTTCAGTTGAGGTCCATTGATTTTTCCTCTGTCTTTTACATCTTACGTGCAAAAATCTTCCAATGACTTAGCATGATGAAAAATGTTGTTCTTCGCATCTTCCTAAGTTATTTTCTTCTTTGTTTGTGGTGAATAGGACTCTTTTCATGAAGTGGTTCTATTACTGCTGCCATATTTATAGAATCTCCATAGAATCTCTTCGCAGGTTGTGAGTTGCTTTACTTCGCAAACTGCTTTACTTCGCAAGCTCCTAATTCCGATTAGTTGACTTGGTCTCTTTCGCAGCTAAACAATTATTGATATTTCTCTAAACTTCAATTTCTATGTGTTTACTTCGCATTAGTTGTGCATCCTTCTTGTTCTTCTCTGTGTCTTCCATAGGTTTGTTGCGAATTCTTCCTATTATTGGTCAACAATGATCTCTTCCATAATTCCTTCACCTGCAAAAATTTTGGTATGCTAACTTCTTTGCCTTTCAAGTTTAGCACATAAATAACAATCAGGTGAAGATTAAGATATATGTTATCCTGCGAAAAATTAAATACATCATTGTAACTTCGGCTAATGGTGTTCATAGGAAAAATTCCCAAATCGATTTAAAAATTTTATATTTCATATTTTTGAAATCAAGCAAAGGGATTTGGAAAACAAAATCCTTATATATTAGATGTATAAACAAAATTTATTTCGATTTAATAATAATAAAGGAAATCAAGCTTTAAGGAGAAACAGAATTTATAATTTGAGTTTCATGAAGGCTTTTTCCCCAAAACTTCCTCAGATCTAAATATTTAGTAAGATTAAAAAAATACGAAGAGGATTCATCCTTTGCGATTGATTTTGACGTAGATTCGTTGAAGTTTTCTTTTGTTGCCCTTATGTTCATCTCTGCTTCTGTTCTTCAACATGTCCATCTCTGCCCCTTAATTTTGTAGATCTAGAAAAATTTGAACAATAGCTAATCTTCATGGGAACTTCTTGAATCAACAAATTACAGGAAAGATAAACCCTTTTAATCTACCCGTTCCCTGTTTCTAGCGCCAATTATGTAGTTGCAGGAAATCCCACAACTACACGCTCATGAGATTCTATTAATTTGATTTGATGATCTAATTTATTTGATATTAAAATTAAGATTAAAGTACTAAAATTGTAAAAGAGACACAAGAATTTTTACATGGTTCGATCATTGTGATCTACATCCATGGTTCTTCACTAGTGATTGTATGTAATTACATGATTTTACAATTGAGACTCCATTAAAGAATATTTGGAGCTCTAGATTTTTGGGGAATAAGATCATCAAGAAAATAAGTCTCTCTCTCTCTTTACAAAATTCTAACTTCAAATGTCTTTCCAAAATCTATTCTCCAAAAGAACTCTCCTAAGACGTTTTCTAACCTTCACTTCAAGAATCCCCCCCCCCCCCCATAATTTAACATTTGAACTACTATTTATAGTGAAATCTGTACAACTGTATATATCTTGTGAAGTATCGCGACTTCTATTCGTAAGTTTATTCTATATTCGCAAAGTCTTCACGCCTTTCTCATGTTTTGTCTGCCGTCCTTTGTTGCGTCGTTTCTAATATTTCTTCTGTGACATTATTAAGTAGCGTCATTAATAATTCACAAATGAAGGTTGTTGCGATATTCTTCTCCTACAAAAATAGTCATACCAAATCATAAGTCAGGCATTGTGATTAGTTATACCAAGATGCCTAGCGATTTCCCTTTCAATTCATAAAACAAGTTCATGAATGTACTTCCTTTAAACAACTATAAACATTGTTTCCTATGATGAAATCTTCACCTTTACCCATACATATAATCATAATAACATTCATAAGATTATGTCGATGTCATATCTACGATGTTCAAAAGATAAGTGTTTATACTTCGTAGTCTAATTCCTTAATACTATGATCATATGATCATGTCTCACTACTAGAGTAACATATTCATTCATAGCTTCGCAGTTATGTTTTCAATATAGAACGACTTGAAAGATATGTTAGGAATGAAATAGTTCAAGTCAATATTACTAACCTCAAGAGGAAGGATGATGTCGTCGTTGTAGCTCGTTACTTCTTCACGTTCTTTAGGTCTTCGAGTAATACTTGTATGTCTCATATTCCTAGACTTTCTAGTCTAACCTATACGAAGTTGTCTCTAGTACATAATCAAGCAACTCTTAGATGAGTTTTGATTCACTAAAATATGACAACCACATACCAACGCTTGGTGGGTTTCAACCGAGATATGCTCTAACATATAGTCTGAATAATTAGAGACTGATGAGAGAAATAAAGTCAATTCTTATTTTTATTTCAGTCTTGTCAAAATAAACGATTGTGTATATGCAATCGGGTCGAACAAGGGAATTAAATTTCTTAGTCGATTTGTTAAGACTATTATGGAAAATTGCTACGAGCAATTGTTTCCTTGATAACATATTAAAACTAAATTACTTTGTAGTCTCGGTTTTAATATTGGTTATCTAAATGGTATGTGAAACCTTCATGCTTAACTCTTATAGGTTAATTACAAGTTTTTAGATTTGTTAGATCCTTTTGGTTTGTCCTTTATTTGCTCAAACCTTTTTCATATTGTGACAAAAGGGGGGGGGGAATATATGGAGTAAACAAGTGATTTTTAATCACTAAGGAAAGGAAAATTGTGTTTAAATGTTATATCTAACGAAAGAGTAAAGCATTGACTGGGGGGTGGGGGGGACATATCATATTGTTGTGTAGTAATTCTTACTACAAAATGGGAATAACAAAGATGTTATTTACCTATCTTACCTTTAGGAGAAGTAAAAGCTTTTGTTATTCAAATGTCAACATCGGCATTCATTGATTGAATATATGTATGTTATTATGTTGTTGAAACTTGGAATCAAGCGTATGAAGAATAAAGTATTTTGTAATTCATTTAGCTCCATATGTAATAAGAGTTTTGTCACTAAAGTTGACAAAGGGGGAGATTTTTAGAGCATAGCTCGGTTGAACTCACCAAGCGTTGGTATGTCAAGTTTGGTTGTCATATTTTAGTATCAAAACTCATCTAGAGTCGCCTGATTAAATACTAGAGTCAACTTCGTTTAGGTTAGACTAGAAAGTATAGAAATGTTGAGACATACAAGTATTACTCCGAAGACCTGAAGACCTGAAAAATGTGAAGAAGTAACGAACTACAACGACGACATCATCCTTCCACTTGAGGTTAGTAATATTAACTTGAACTGTTTCATTTCTAACGTATCTTTAAAGTCGTGCTATATTGAAATCATAACTGCGAAGCTATATATAATGTATATATTGTATAATACTCTAGTGATATGACATGATCATAGTATTAGGGAATTAGACTACGAAGTATAATGCCTATCTCTTGAATTTGGGGAAGGAGTATGAAACTATCATGAATTTATTATTCTAATGCTTGTATTTTCTCTTGTTTGAATATTTCAGGATAGTTTCTTGCTTCTCCACATGCTTGTGGTGTTCAATCCATTGTGCCATATCTTTTCCAACTACAACCAAAAGTATGTATATGTAAGTGAGAACCTGTGAATAATTTCTCGCCTTCGTGTTCTACATTTGTTTCACCAACACAAGAAAAAATGATTGTGGTTTTTATGACATGTTCAAGAGGTTAACTTTACATAAATATCTTTACCAATGTAATTTTGTCAACTTGAGTTTAAGTATCAACTATTTTAACCCCTTGAAGCTTATTACAACTTTTATTCTTCCTACATCTCATTTTCCAAGTATATTGTTGGGTCCTCTATGGTAGAATCCCAGGCTGGGAAGGTAGGGATGACCGTGGAGTCTGATCTCAGAACTATTCAACGCCTCTTCCCCGCAAATGAACCAGCGCGTTTATGCAACTTGTTGAGGGCACTACGGGGGAGATAATATATCTTTAAGCGTGAAGGTAAGTGTTTGATATTTAAAGTATAGAAAATGTTTGAAGACTGAAATGGTGATAGTTCCAAGTGCACCATTGTCAACTCAAGTCAAGATCATTGTATGTCAAGTCACAAAAGACTTTGATGATCAAAAGATGTGATAGTTGTATACATTTGTATCAAAACTTTTTGTTAACTTCAACTCAAGAACTACAACTATTGTGATTCTCAACATTATAGTTTTTGTATGTCCACATCATCCTTGGGGAACTGGGTAATTGCAGGGGAGGGTTAGTTTCATTTCTAACGTAATTAGCAACAACAATATGGTGTTCTTTAGCAACGGCAATTCGCCTAATGCTGCGTCGTACAATGACATCAACATAATCTTGTATATATTGTCATGATTATGTGAATAAGTTATGGTGAAGATTTCATTCTAAGAAACAATGTTTTACATTTGTTTAAAGGAAGTACATTCATTAGGCTTATTGATCCAACTATTCATTACAAACCTTTGGATGACTAATATGTGTGAGATGGTAAAACTGATCCTAACTTAGGTTATGTATCTTGGTTTGACTTATGATTTGGTATGACTGGTTTTTATTAACTGGTGTAACCGATCCTAAGTAATCACCATGTGATGGTATGATCGATCCTTGTAATTGATGTGACCAATCATGAGTATATGTGTGACCGATCCTTGTAATTGGTGTAACCGATCCTGTAACTGGTGTGACCGGTCATAAGTAATACCATGTGTAGATGGAACCGATCCTTTTAACTGGGATAACCAATCCTAGTGACTGGTGTGACCGATCACAAATGTTTCCATAATTAGGTATAACCGATCCTAGTGATTGGTAGAACCAATTGAACCCATGTATGTGATTTGGTATTCAATCAATCACATAGTAGTTTTGGAAAACTGGAGAACCAATTATAAACTTGTTTGGAAGTATGGTATCATTGATTCCAAGAAAGCAAACCCATATAAATATGAAATAATGATTTGCAGTGAAAAGATGTCAACATACTTTGAACATGTACAATAACTCTTATCATTTATTGTTCAAAGATATTCCTTAGTACTCAAGGTAATCCTGTGCCGAAATAAATTAATAATCTTTGAATTAAGGTTTTTGGTTTTATATGATTTAATTACCATCAATTAATGCATATCTCTAGATAATAAAAATTAGTAATGTGCATTTACTAATTTGAGATTGTCTATTGAGAGATTTCAAAAATATTGGAAATTCCTTGGTCTATAAATACCTAAGTTTGCATTTCTAGCAAACTATCCCAAGAGCCAAGCAAACTTCATTTCTTGTTGTTTCTGGTGGATCCGTCTATTCGGAGAGGAAAGTATCATAATTAAGTGAAATCTCTTATGACCGCTCGTTTAAAGACTTCTGTGGGATCAAGAAGCTCCATGAGTACCGTTGGTGGGAAACTTGATAATTGCAGTGTTATTAGTTTTTGATTGATTTGATTGACTAACGGTTGTTGAAACTTTGATTGCACCTAGTTTTTTTAGGCTTGAGAATCTTCTCTTATGATATAAGATTTACTCAAACTAGATCATAGTATCGACGGGATTTTTAGAACTGTTTTTAGATCTAAAGACATATTATGATAATCCATTGTAAACATACTCCATTCTGGGCGTGATTGATCACAAGAGACTCAAGTGGTGTTGTGCTGGTTATTGAAGATTTGAAGACGAAGAAGATTTCTTATTGGTTTTCATATCTTATGAAATGTGTGCACAAACCTTGATCGGCTGGGATCCAACTAGAATCGGATTTATTCGATTGATTAGTTTCATGACATCGACATTCACTATATTTCTCTTTGAGATTTATTTTGATTGAGTACAAATATATACTTGACTATTTCAGTAGTTAAAGTTAGATTGATCTAACCAGACAAAGAAGTTTATTAGATTAAACGGAAGAGCCTTTGTCAACGACTTATCTAAATCTTTAGAAAGATTGATTAAAGTTGTTACCAAACAGATTCTTCCTTTGCTGTTTGGAATACGATCCAAAGGACTTTTTATTCATGTGTGTGACTTTATAAGTTGGAGGCGTAGGGATACTGAGGGAACTAAGTATCTAGGGGTAGTCTGCTTGGTTTTAACTATACGAAGTTGGTATTAGATTTTGTATATCGGCTTAATTATGAGAGTATTCAAAACTGGACTAGATCCCGGGGTTTTTATGCATTCGCGGTTTCCTCGTTAACAAAATCTTATTGTATCTTTTACTTTGATTTCCCTATTATAATTGTTTATTATAATAAAGTAAAATACACATATACGTTAACTCCGCATTACTTGATAGCGATCCTATAGAGTTTGGTTATTACCGAACCTATTATCAAGTAACACACTTTGTTGTAATATTGTCTCGATCTTGTATCCATAGTCAATCACACAAGCTATCTTATTATTATATTGTCTCAATCTCGTATTCATATACGATCACACGAAGTATGAACCAAATTTTCATATTGTCTCGACTCTGTCCATATACGATCACACTCGGTAGAGGACTTATAGGTTGAAACAAAAAAATTGTGGTGTATTTGGGTACCCTCTTCTTTTTATCTTCAATTAAACTTTAAAAACACTGAACCAGTACTCATGGGTGGAGGTGTGGAAGACTCTCCTAGTAGCAGCAGTAGAAGCAACAGTAAGATGAGAACAAAAAAATCCTATTTGAGTGTGCTATGTGTGAACAAAGGAACCATGAAACAAAAGTGTGTCCTTGGCTCTATTCTAGGTGAAAGCATGTTTCCTGTAATGGCGTAAGATCATTTCTACGATCTACAACAATTGAAACTATGGATTTTTTTTTCTTCAAGTGCACCACATCTACCTGCACATACTTTGAATGGTTTCAAGATGTTTTTGACCCTTGTAAAGCCAAGATATTGATATTACCATCAGAGAAAAGATGTGATACTTGTGGATAAGATAACCACTCTTTTAAAAATTATATTGCATAATCAATTGTGCTTATCCTCAACTGAAATTCCAGACTCAACAATCAACAATTAAGCACATAACTTACCTTATTTGTCAAGAATGTCAAGATTTTACATGGGCTTCAGATGCCATCTTCATTGCTGCAAAAGAAAATTTTGAAGATTTTACAAATCAAATGGCTCCTATAGTTACAAAACTAGGGAAAAGCCTTCATGTGTAATAAGATTTCATTTCATATGTTTTAAAAAAAAATAAAAAATATTTCATTCCATGGAAGTTCCAAAATAACATAAGTGTTCCTATAAAAACCTAATAAAACTGCAATACTAAGAGTTCTCATCAAGACACATTCAAAAGGAAACAGAAATACTATAAATTTTTATCAAAACACCATCAAAAGGAATCTGCAATTCAAAAAGGACACAACTACACTACAATCATTCTTAAAATACATTAGAGTAAACTGCTGCAGACTATCTTTTTTTTGTGTTTGTAAACTTTTTTGTCTTTGTAAAAGTCTTCTTCACTGTTTGTTGTACAAATCTAACACTGGAGAATGTCTGGATAATTTTCTGGTTCTTTGAAGTAGATGGAGCTGCAAATTTTCCAAGAGCTAGTAGATACTTTAGATGATCCCCCGTTCCAACTTGTCTTCTTTTTTGCTTTACCTCTTGTAGAAATGGGTGTAGGTGTATCAGAACTGGTGAAGGTAGTACTATCTACCTGTGTTCTTAGCCTCTTTGACTTAGGATTCTGACCAACATCACTAATTACACATGTTGATTTGTTATGACTATTTGATCCACAAATAATACATGCATAAATCTTGCTTTGTGTTTGAGGTTCATCCCATAATTTCCTTCTCTTAACTCTAGGCCTTCCCGTTTTCTTGCTCTTGATGGAAACTTTCACGCAGATCCATCTTTTAATGTTCCTCAAACTAAATAATAACAATGGATTATACAAAGGGATAAACCTTAAAGGTATTAGAGCATTGCTCGGTCGAACTCGCAAGATTTTCTATCTCAAGCTTGTTTTCAAGTTTAGTTGTCAAAACTATAAGTCTTGATTTCTAGTCTACTTATAGCTAAGTATCGGATTAGGATAGAAAGTGTAGTTGAGCATTAGAATTCACGAAGTTTATCGATTGAATACGAAGAACTACTAAGGGGAGCTTGTGGAACTTCATCAACAAAAGGTATGTAAAGACTTGAACTCATCTATCACTCAAAAGTCTATATACTTTATCTCTTATTTGAGACAAAAGTCGTATAGCTATATAGACTTTGATTATACACATTTGCTATTTCGAGATGAGTTTAACTCGCTTACATATTTCTCGAAATATGTTTCGGTAAGCTTTCGCTTCAACCAAGTTCATCTTATATTTTTAACAAAAGTCAAAAGATAATCATGTGAAAATTGCCTGGTATCATTTTACATGATTTATGTGAGACAATCATTTGATGTAGACTCGGAATATTTCGTATTGATCATTCGATCACATGAAAATTGATTTGAAGCTAATAGTTTGTGTGAGACAACTATTGTCGTCTTATGAGAATGTTTCAATGATTGAAATGGGAGTTTAGAACAATTAACCATGATTGGATATAACACAGTATGCGTACTTGTATGCTAACTGTTGCAAGTTATTCCAAGTCCGGGAACCATAGCATGCATACTTGTATGCATACTGGTTGGTTTAATGAAAGTCCAAGAACTTAGTATGCATACCCGTATGCGCACTGGCTTAAAGTTCATGTACGGAAATTCAATTGAGTTTGGAAGGTATGCATACCCGTTCGCATATTGGCGAACCCAAACTTAGTCCGTCCACTTAGGTATGCGTACCCGTTGCATACTTGAGTAGGTTATGTTCTAAATCGGTTTTTTCATGAACCAATACATTTGTATAATAAGGAATGCAATCTTTTGCAAACCGTGGATATAATGTTCATGAATTGATTCGAGTGAATCAAAATCGAATTTGCTTCAGTTGTGTCTTATATACTTCTATGAGAATATAAACAATTGAACAACTCTAGAACTAGTTTCATTTGAGTCATTTGAACTAGTTATGGTTAAGATGAATAAGGTTAATATGAAAGTGTTCATATGGATAACTTCGGTTAACTATTGTTGAGCCAACAAGGTGCACACGTTTAGGTACGATTACTCATATATCTAAATGGAGTCACTTTTCATTTGTGTGTAACAAGCTAAGTTCTATCTAACGGTTGAAAGATATTAGCTTGAGTCTAATCAGGTTTTCATCTAACGGTGAATATTGAATGCTTTCTTACCAAGGTAAAATTAATTGCAAACCCTGATTTAAAGACTATATAAGGGAGAACTATAGCAACTGGGAAACCTAATCCCCATACCTCATGTGTGATACTAGTTGTGACTAGAGTTGATTCCCCTTTAACCTTAGGTGTTTCCAAAACCCTATAGGTTAAAAACTTGAAGACTTCATTGGGATTGTGAATTCAAACCCAACTATTTTCTCTGTATTTGCGTGTTCTGATCTTGCTATTTTCTATCATGATTGAGTAGTATATTCTCTAAGATTTGCTCGAGATTTAATCTCCGATAGGCAAGATACAAAGTAGTCACAAACATCTTCGTCTCATCATTTGTGATTCCAAAATATCTTGTTTCGCTACCATACAATTAATATTATTGTGAAGTGATTGATATTACTCGGATGTTCTTCAGGAATATAAGTCTGGTGTATCAATTGGTTCCTGTTCACCTTGATTTATCAAAATACGGAACAAAACACATAGGTATTTCCGTGGGAGACAGATTTATCTATCAATAGATAGACTTTTCTGTGTGAGACAGATTGGTTTATCAAGTCTTCGACTTTGGGTCATAGCAACTCTTAGTTGTGGGTGAGATCAGCTAAGGGAATCAAGTACGCATAGTCCTACTGGGATTCATAGGCGTAAGTAACGCGACTGTACCTTGATCAGTGTGAGATTGGTTAGGGCTCAACTACATTCCAGTCCGAAGTTAACTTGGAGTAGGCTAGTGTATGTAGCGGCTTAATAGTGTGGTGTTCAAATCTGGACTAGGTCCCGGGGTTTTTCTACATTTGCGGTTTCCTCGTTAACAAATTTTTTGGTGTCTGTGTTATTTCTTTTCCGCAATATATTTGTTTATATAATTGAAATATCACAGGTTGTGCGTAAGTTCAATCAATTAGATAATCCAACCTTTGGTTGTTGATATAAATTGATTGACACTTGAACATTGTTCTTTGGTACCGTTCAAGTTGTTTCTTATAATAATCAAGCTCGCGGATTTCTATCTGTTTGATTTTCTGATTACAATAAGAAACTGAGATATAACTCTTGGATATATTTCTTGATTGAGCTCGCTTTATTAGTTGGTGCTCTCAGAATTATATTGGAGTCAGTCCATTCATATTGCCTAAAGGAAATATTGGGTGTGGTTGTTAGACCCCCGTTTTTTTCAAAAGGAATCTACAAATAATGCAAAATATTCTAAAATAATGCACAAATAACTAGGAAAAATTATTATTTTTGTTCGTTCCTCAGGCCATAATGAGGCATACAATTATTGTCCCTTAAAGTGTTTCTTAAAATTATTATACAATTAAATGCCTGAAATCAAAAACAAGTAGCAATCCATACCTCAAACCAAAGTCAGAAAGTTCAAAGCAGTTATAACTTATAAGAAATATATAAACAACTACAAGAAGAGAAACAATTATAAAAATAAATAAACCTCCAACAATGTCTATGATGGGATTCTAGGAACACACACCTTTAACAACTCCAAGTATCCCTTTCTGCCTGTCTGAAATAAAGGTCATAGGCATTGGATGTATTTTAAGTTTATCTTCAGGCATTGAGAAACATTGTCCAGTTCTCAATTGTCTCAGACCTGAAAATTCGTGAAACAATCCATTTTGACCATCTAATGTTGTTGCGTCCATCAACACACCACCATATTTATGAGTCAGATGACAAGCATTCAACCCAATAAATGATCTACACCCTTCATGAAATCTATTGATAGCTTCAGCCAAACTGATTGTCATAGACTCAAATGCCATGTCTGTACTACAATATTAGAATCTTGCAATTGAACCATTATTGGAGTTGGACACCATCTTCAATACTGCGGAACATCCTTGAAATTGTCTACATAACTCTCATGTAGTTTTTCTAACACCTAGCCTTCCATGTTGTATGGTAAGGAATGTTAGTGAAGTTAGAAGGCTTGAAATCATCAATAATTTGTTTTGGTTTTGGTATTGGTATTACTTTCATTGAGATATTCTTCAATTTTTCTATTACAATGTCATCTACAAATAAAATGCCCGCAGATCTATTTCTACGATCCTTATCCGTCCCTGTTGCAAGTATGAGTTAACATCACCCCCTTAACCTTAAATGTAGATTGATGTCATAGTTTAACAACAAACACATACCATTTACGCAAAACATCGCCTCTATAGTTAAACCATTTGACAACCAAACCCTAAGTATTTTATCGTCACTCTTATTTGCCTTATAAGGACAATAACTCAATACACAATAATACCTATGATATCTTTGGAATGATACATTATCAGCAAACGCGGTACCTACAAGCATTTGTGAATTTTATCCACTGGTTCAACTTCATCTCTATCATCAAACAGTTCACCAAGTTCATTATTTATCTCTGGATTATCAGCTTGAAGTTCTTAAACCACTCAGGGGCTTCGTTAGCATTACCTAAACAACAACAAACAAAAACAATTATCTTTAAATTCTACAACTACAACAACAAAAAAATATTAAAAGTCAATAATAAGTTTTTGGAAGTACCTTGGTCATTAACTTTTGTACCATCATTGAAGTAAAGAAAATATTAATACCTTGGTCAACAACAATAGTAATTATTACATAAAAGTACAAAAGTACAAAACCAGTAAAAAATTCTACAAAATTATTAATACCTTCATCTATATCGGGATCACCATAGATGTAATGTCATCTTCATTTTCTTCGTCACTATTATAAATAGCTGCAGTTTCCGGGTCTTCTACAGGATGATACTCATCGACTTCAAAGTTCTCAAATTGAAATACAAAATCAACATTTTCTTTACATTTGTTGACCTAATATTCTTGATCAAATATATCATGATCTACCAGGTGATCTTACATGTACTACAGGTGGTTCATCATCTACTACAAATGGTTCATCATCAACAACTGGCTTATTACTTGAGCATCCTCTTAAATTGTCACCAACAAAACTTACTTGAGTAGGTTGTGAACAATCCTGACTAAACAACTTCTTAGCTATTGAAACAGCTGCACTCTTGTTCTTCTAAGCTTAAACAAATCTTGGGCTTCTTTTCGCTTCACGTGACTTTGATACAACAGTTTTCTTTGGTGAGCATCATTGACTTATCATTAACATTACCCCATTGTATATCAACCCTAACAAGCAACTCTATACAACCTTTGTCATTTACTTTAGCTTTCTCCCAAAACCAAAAATAAATGAATGATCATTCTTTAAAATCCAGGGAGATCCATTCTCTAACATCCATATTAAGCTAACAATATCCATATCTTCTAGACATAACCTTTTGTGAACCATTTGCTCAAATATCTTTAGACTCATTCTGTTTCTATCTATATGATTTAATAAAACTTCAATCTTTCTCTCAATACGGTAACATCTTATTTCTATGAACTTCACTTTCCCCTTATCAATGTTGTCACCGAAACATGCAACATACACAAAATATATTATAAACAAGGGAGATAAAAAAAATTAAAAAAATAATTACGGGGATAATTTTTTTTATGTTTTTTATTTTCATGGAGATTCTTTTTTTTCTTTAAAATATCATCCCGGATCCGAGTCAAGATTCTGATTCTTCACAGACAACAAAGATTTTTTTTGAAAACATCATGGACAGTAAAATCCGCATCATATCAAAGAACTTTATAAAATAAAAAGCGTTGAAAACACTTTAATAGATCATGAAAGTTAACAAAAATAGAAGATTTTAGGGCTTCTAAAATCTCACCTAGATGTAACCTTCTGCTTTGCCTCCATCGACTTCGAAGACCAGTTTTCCTTCACCTTTTATAAACAAAATCAAAAACCTAAACGAAATTATACGAGATCTTCTATTGATTTAAGATCGAAAGGAGAAAACCAGGTCGCATCTCTTTCCCAATTTCTCTTATCTGAACGAAAATAAAATGAGATATTTTCTCTCTTTACCTCTTTAGGTTTAGGTATGGGTTATTTTATAATTTTTCATTCCACTTTGACTGGGTAAACTGGTATTAACTAACTAATGTGGGCCCTCAACAGAAATCTAAACTGCGAGGGAACTTTAGAAAATTTATAAATGTAAAACAACATAGGTCAATAAAACGTGGTACTTTATCGAGGGTCCAGGCCGCGTGTCCCCTCCTTCCATATGCCTTCGTGTCCAACTAGTTATATTTTGACATGTGGCTTCTTTTTTCTTCGTTAATTTGAATATCTCGTTTACGGTTAGAAATAAGTAAAAAAATAAAATCATATACATTGTTATCATTTTTATCTCCTGAACCAAAATCTACATTTTTTTTCTTTTTCTTTTTCTTTTAACTATACTTTGAGATTGAATACTCCTCACAATCTAAACAAACTCACTCTCAAGCATCACCATCCAACATGTTTTTGAAATGATTTCGAGTTGAACTCCTGTAATAGAGTACTTCAAGACAAGTACATGTATCTTTACTAACTCCTTATTAATCAATAGAGTTGTGAGTTTTTCCATCAAAGAAAATAAAATGTAACCAACAAAGTTTAAATAAAATAAATAAATGTAAACTTAATATCTAATATTTTCACCAAATCCAATTTTGTTACAAGGGTTGCTGAAGTTAAACAATTAGACGCAACTCCAAACATTCTAGTGCGGCAATTCTGAGATCTGAAGCTTGGCTTCTCGTTTTACTTGGATGTTTATTCAGCAATTTCGATGAGAAACTACTGGCTTCCCATCTAGATTATTGGTCTTCTGCAAAATCGTTTGTGAAATTTCTTTAGTGGTTACTCCTCTGAAAATGTCGTCAACCTTTGCTAGTGTGTTGTTAAGTCCTAACAAAGCAATTTCATATGCTTCACTTGACTTTGATGCTCTTATCGCCAACTGAATGTGTAGCCTACATAACTTTTTGTAGCGTTATTATATCTCCTTTGGGATCATTTGCAGTGGTAATGTTTGGACTTATTTTTAAACTGCTAAACTTCACATCTTTCGTCCATCTCCTTAAAATGTACCGAGTAGGAATACTTTTAATGTTGTGCACGGACAGAACTTTCAAAGTCCGTGACCACAAGATGCATGTGAATTCAAATTTTCTGCAACCACAAGAGATGTTATTATTTTCCATATTAAAAATAATTGTTAATGAGTACGTGATTAGTAAAAGGTGGTGATATTTTTGCGCATGATGAATACGATGAAGGGGCACTATTTTTCTCTCCATAAAGCATCATCGTAAATCTCTCTCATGTGTTCTTGGTTGGGTCAAGGGTGCAAACCTTGAATCCAATTTCCGTTGTAGGGCTTTCATTGTTATCGAAGGCATTATTTTGGAAGTGAAATCTTTTTAAGTACAACAATAATTTCTTTTAGTGTTATCATCCTTTGTTTTATACCCAAAATAGTGGAAGTCATACACATCCCGCGGGTTGTACCGTAAGAGAAAAAAAGGGATATTCCCCTTATGACCTGACGGATTTGTAGGGATGGGTTTAGTGTGGGTCCCACCCCCGTGTCACTCGATACAACCCGCAGGATTGAGCCCGCGCGATGTAAATTATTTTCGGGCTTATAGATAGGGATGGCCATTTGCTCCACCCAAACTCATCCCCGTGGGTACCCGCCCCGTTTGGGTAGAGTTTTACCCGCATAAATGGGGATGAGGTCCGGGTACGGGTAATACCCTAAACCTAAGCTACGGGGATGGGGTGGGGTCAGGATTCAAGATCCCTTCCTATACCCGTCCCTTAGCTTTCATATTATAAGGATTTGGACTTTTATGCAAGAATTTGTATCTAATTTTTATACTTCTGCCACTTAGTCGAGCTTTCTTTCATTTATTATTGTTTGTACCATAATATTTGGGGGTCGATATCGACTAAGGCTAGCCTTATAAGCAGAAACATTTGCGGCCCATACCTAACAACCCGTATCAGACGGTTTGTTTCCGCCATTCCATCTCTAAGACCCAGAAAGAAAGTTCTAGAACACCCATATTACTTGGGGTACAAGTTAGCACAATTGTATAAATACAGGGACTAAAAACCCTAATGAAAGAGGAGAAACCCTAGAAGGGAAACCATTGTAATCAAATCAATATAATAACTTTCCTTAGGGAGATTCATTCGTGGACGTAGGCACAATGCCGAACCACGTTAAATCTTTTGTCTTCTTCGTTTTCCTTTCAATGCGTTTCAAACCCTAATTTTCTATAATCATCATCAAATCATCGTGTTTATGCCTAAAGGTAATTTTGGGTACAAACAATTATATTCTCGATCGTTCTTGTATATTCATCACTTTCGCTTCTTTGTTGTGATCAAACACATTCTCTAAAAGTTAAAATAGTGAAAATGATACAAATAATGAAATGGTTAACATGGACGAAGATAGAATGAGAAAGGAAAAACTAACAAAACTAATAATTCATATAAAGATTCTTTTCCTTCCTAAATTGGGGCCTATAGGACTTAATTGGGGCCTATGGATTTTTTCATCCACCCCATAGAAAATGATAAGGGGTGTCTCAGTTTGATGAAAATACCATTTTACCCTCTATCAAATATTAATACTACTAATTTGTCCTCATCAAATCCTAATCATAAAATTAAAAACTAAAATCAAAATCATAAAATTTAAAATTTAAAATTTAAAAACTAAAATCAAAATCAAAATCATAAAACTAAAATCATAAAAACTAAAATCAAATTCATTTCCACCTCAACCCAATCCTATAAACTAGGTTTTAGTAACATAAAATTGCTCAAAAATTAAATCAAATTTTCCTGGTTTATCAGAATCGGTTAACGTTAATGTATATGTGATCCGATTGCAAATAGAAACGGTTTATGTTCATGCCCTCAAAGACCGATTGTCCTTGATATGTATTCTGGTTCAAGAAATTTGAACCAGAATCGGATTACATTAGCACTTATAAAAACCGATTGTTGATGTGTAATGTTAGAATCGTATTTTATATGTGTGTCGAGTAAACCGATTGTTGTTCTCAATTTTTCTGTATCTTTTTTTTGTTAGAATCGGATTACATGAGCATTCTTATAAACCGATTCCTGTTGTGCAATGTCAGGAATCGGGTTTTTACATATGTATCGTGTAAACCGATTCTGGTTAACCCTTTTTTTTCTCCAGTGAATACTCGGTCATAAAATGAGTATGAAATCATACTCGATTTCATTTTATTAACTCGGGTAGATAATAAATTTTAATTTTATTTAATGTATAACAACACAGAATTCACAGATAAAAAAGAGAAAATTTATCCACAATCGGTTTACGTTCATGCCAATATAAACCGATTATGGATAATCGGTTGATTTTCATGTCCATATAAACCGATTATGGGTAGAAGCTAGTTTCAAAAAATCAATGTATGTTTTTGAGATTACAATCGGTTGATATTGATGTGAACATAAACCGATTCTTGGTTGGTGTTCTTAAAAAATAATTCAAATTTTCAAAATCAAATTTTTTCAGTTTTTGATGATACACTAACCTTAGTTGATTTTAGGATTAATTTGACTAAACATCTATTAATTATCCGGATCAACACTAATTAATCAGGGGTAAATTAGTCATTAAAAAATAATTGGATAAGGGCCTTTTCATTTTACTTCTTAATGACCATATTTTGTCATGTACCTATAGGCCCCAATTTAGGAAGGATTCTTTTGTTCACTTTAAGATGAATTTAAAATTTTAGAATGCATTATTCTTATGTTATTATTTTTTAATTTAAAATTTTAGAATGCATTATTCTTATGTTATTATTTTTGTTTGATCCATATTTAATTTTGGATTATAAATAAATTTATGTATTAATACCATGTTACGGGTAACCCATGGGAAACCCGTCCCATACAGGTATTCCCCATACCCGCCCCACCCCAATTCATGTGGGTAACGGGATAGGTATGGGTATTTTTTTTACGAATAGGGCAGTGATTGGGATTGGCATACCCGCCCCATGACCATCCCTACTCAGAGATCCTTATGTAAAAAAGAAGCCACATGTAAAAATCTAATCGGTAGGACACGATGGCATAGAGGAAGGGAGGAGCCTTTACCGAATTTCTCTGAAAAAACAAGTAGGGTAATAATTACACGTGGCTATTTCTTATTTGCTCAAGCTACGTGTCTTTAACGGACTCGAGAAAATTGAACTTAAAATGGTGGATTTCTGTTTTGTCTCCTCTACACGCTTCATCAGAAAATGGACGCAATAGATTCAGTAGTTGATCCATTGAGAGAATTCGCAAAGGACAGTGTTCGTCTCGTCAAGAGATGTCACAAACCTGATCAGAAAGGTTATTATCATCTTCAAACCTTTTCTATTTCTTGATTTTGCACTTCTTTTTTGGAAATTTTGATTTTGATTTTTATGATTATTTTTTAATGCAGAATTCACAAAGGTGGCATTCCGTACTGCGATTGGTTTTGTTGTGATGGGGTTTGTTGGGTTCTTCGTCAAATTGATTTTCATCCCTATCAATAACATCATTGTTGGATCTGGTTAAGACATTAGGTAAACTCTTCACCCTCTATTTCTTGTTTCTTATTGGGTTGTCTGATTTTCGAATGATTTTCTAATTCAATTCATAGCTTTGGATTTCGAATTATTTGTACTTAGAAACTTAGAAATCATGCGTATTTAACTGGGTTGCCATTGAACTGCTGGTTTCACGATTATGAAGTTTGATTGTGGTGAGTTGAGAATACTTAGTTGTGTAAAAGTACACCCATGTACGTATGCAATGTTTTATTTTTGTTTTGAGTTCTAATCGAGGTTTAGAGATTGATTCAGTAGAGTCGGAGAGAGAAACCACTGCTATGTGACGAATCTGCATTGCCTCTTGCCTAAAACAGTGTTTGTCGTGCAATAGGTTAACCTTAGTGGATTTTAGATCTACATTTACTAGTTTGTTGTCGGTAAACCATGAGTAAGCAGTTTTTGAAGCTAAAATTTCTATAGCCTTGCAAATGGTGGTTACTAAAGACCTTAAAAAGAAAACCAGCAAGTCAAAAACAGCCTTGCATTTTCTTATGCACACAACAAACAATTCAGCCTTTACCTGCAGAGTTTGACGAGGGAAGAAAACACTCACTGCAAAGGAGCACACATCAGGGAACAACAACTAGCACACCAGATGAACCAGATAAGGAAGAAGTGAGAGCTGATTGCAGAGTTCAACTAGATGGAAAACCACCCATTGCAACAGCTCACACTACTCAAAGAAAGCTACTGTACACATGAAGGCAGCCCATAAAATTACCATTATTGTAAACCCATAGCACCAACAGTTTGGCACCCTTAACTGAACCCTTAGATTCGCAGTTCTTGAGCAATTTGTACGAGTCATTGTTTCAACTCAGACTACCATATTTGATCTTTGATGTTCCTCACTGACGTGGTTGTACAGGTAGTTTCCTGAATTAGGCTTGGAAGTGCTTCTTCCATGGTTTTAAAGGTTAGGAGGGGGCTTAGGTACTTAATGAAGTTTTAAAGGTTAGGAGGGGGCTTAGGTACTTAATGAAACATTGTTGTGTGTGTTGGTGAAGCCTTGCGACCCGTTATATAGGTTGTGGAATAGAATCAATGCTGGCAATTGGCAGTGTGTAGTTTACATACGCATTCTCTCTTCAGGTTCAGGTTTATTCATAATGTTTTGTGGGATCTTCATGTTTATAACATGTAGAGATGGTGGCTTGTGTGCTGTCAAGTTTTTATCCCATGAGAAGTGCAGTAGTAAGTGACATGCTGATCTGTTTTGAAACTGCAGGAAATAGAAGTTATATGGCTTTAAAGAGCAGAAGGTAAGGAACCTGCAAGGATGCTAAACTACTCGGTCTCAGGCTTCTTCTTTGTGTATCTTCTTTTTGGACGAAGCTCCTCATCTGTAAAACATATTTAAGAGCAACAGCTAAATTCATTTCTTTTTCTTTTCAGAATATCATTGAAATTAGTTCTTTTTCATTTTTCTGTTGACACTTAAATATAGAGTGCAGAAGGCATAACTCTCTCACCAGTTTCTGGTTCAACTTTATCTATATTTGAAGGTTCCGCTTGTTGGGTTTTTTACTTTTTGAGTTAATAAGGTGCATCAGCTCGGAGTGCTAGACTTTCTTGCCTGCACGGCTTATTATTATTTTATTTTTTTTACAGTGGCACGGTGTTAAAACTTAAAACCCGCATCTTGAGAACTCATCTGGTTTCATTCATCTGGTTGGTCCATCTTTCCTTAAGGAACTAAGAATTCAGTTTTGTGCAAACTCATTTAAAAAGTGTGTACGATAACAAAGTAATCTGAATATAGGCAATACAATTTTATAGGCAAACTCATTTAAATATAGGCAATACAATTTTATCTACTCTTAGATTATAGCGTCTTTAGTATTCACATCTCTGCATTTGGTATTATAGCAATCTGAATCGTCTACTATAAACTATCATGTCTTGGAGTTTTAGTTGAGATTAATGTCATGGGGAATAGGGAAACAAGAACCCATCCGAGTTAAACTCTTCTTTGAAAAACTGCCAAAAGGTTTCTGCAAGCACTGTAGAATCCTCAATCACCCAAAGAAAAAATGCATCACTCGTCAGCAGATTCACAGAACTTCACAGGATATCCAAATGGATGAGCTTGAAGAAAAGAAGGAGAATGAAGCCTTTGTAGAAGACCAACTACAAGCCATAACAAATGCTGCTTTTAAAGCTACATCAACATACCTGCTCACTGAACCTCAACATTTTCAGAGCGGAGAATCAAGCAAGTCCTACCCGGATAATCTGTCTGCCAGACCAGCTGATTTTGTAGAAGAGTTAGCAAATGCGAGTCCAACCCCAAGCTTCAAATTAGGAATCTTAACTCATGAGACACTAATTGAAACTGAAAATGTTCATTCAAAGAGGCAGTTATCTGAAGGAGAAGAGATGTCACCGGCACAGAAGATACAACGAGCAGGAGATGACAATGGGAGGGAGTTTTAAAAGAGAGGAAGAAAATCAAGTAGTTTCCGCTTCATCCATGGACCGCCTGAGGTGGTTAACTTTGTGACAAATCCTCACTCCGCTTTCAAACTAGTAGATCCAGTATCCTTTGTTGTACCACCTCCAGGTTTCGAAAACTTCAAAAAGCATACCAGACCAACAAGAAGAATCCATCTGGCAAAGGTTCAAGGGAGGGTCTCAGCTGGATTGACTTAGAAGAACAAAAAACAAGTTGAGACAAATGAGGAAAATAGGGAAGTGGCTTTCTGCAATGGCAAGCAAGGAAAACCCACCCTCATCATCGAAAAAGCTAGTGGAAGGAAGAGCTACAAATTTGAAGCATATAAGAGTTCACAAAATAAGTTAAGCAACTCCAAAGTATCATCAGGCACATGACAAAAGGAAGAAACATGCCAAGGAAGAGATAATGATATAATTGAAGCAGTTGCTGCCCCAGCTGAAGGTGGAAGAAGCATACTAGACTCAACTAAGAAACCAATGAAAAAGACTGGCTTGAGGAGGAAAAGAGGAAATGCAAAAGTTGCTACTAGAATGATGAAAACAAACTATGAGAAGTCCCTGCTAAATGTTATGCTTCAAATTTCTGCTCAAAAGCAAAGAAAAGTGGAAAAAAAAAGTAATCTCCATGGACTTTGAACTGAGTCCTTCTCATAAAATTCCCCATCAATTATATCAGAAGAATTTAGTAGACCAGAAAGTTCACCATTCCATCCCAAATTTCACTAATCAGTGCATTCAAAACATTCAACAAAATCATACCCACTTACCAGTTACAGAAGCTCAAGGACAACATTGCAACCAAATGGCTAAACCATTCCCACCATAACCACTCCATCATCTGAAAACCATCCTCAAGACCCTGCACCTATCATTCCAACTAGCCCAACCTCCCCTACTGCTATGAATGGAAACTTGGAGCCAAGCAGAGAGAAACTCTAGATGCATGCCCTCAAAAGATGCACCAAAGCACGGGACGAGAAATGGGTGAGACATATGGATCCAAAGATAAGGGTTTGTGCTGCTAGCTCAAACAATTTGGAAGGGAGCTTGGAGATAAACCGGGTAACTTTCATCCTAGTGATTCAATCAATCTTTCAATTTCAATTACGATTCAGGATGTTTCAAATAATGTCTCTAAATATCCTATATGGAATTGCCAAGGATTAAATAAAAATACAAAGATGCACCTTCAAAACCTAATCAAAAATCAAAACCCAGATATTTTATTTCTACAGGAAACCAAACACAATGAATCTTACATCAAACCCTTTATAAAAAAACTTCAATACCTGGACATGATTGTTGTTGAACCCACATGGGTGATTGGCACTGCAGGAGGATTAGTTTTAGCTTGGTCTCCTCAAATCTCTCTTCAATTGATCAAATTGATGCCATAGTCACAGACAGATCTAAATTTTTTGAATGGTTATTATCTGTTGCTTACGGTTGCCCTTACAAAATAAAAAAACACCTCAGTTGGACTTACTTTAGAAATCTAGCAGCCACAGTAGACCTGCCATGGATGGTGATAGGCGATTTGAATTTTGTTCTTACTGATAAGGAAAAGAAAGGAGGAAAGAAACTGAATAATGAAGAGAAAAGATTTTTCTCTCAACTGATGGACGAAGCGGGTCTAATGGATAAGGGTTTTATGGGATATGAATTTACATGAACCAATAAGAGAAATGGGAAAGCCTTTGTAGATGCTAGACTAGACCGCGTGTTATCTTACCCCGAGTTTGTTCCCCAGAGCCACAGTCTACCATCTACCACCAATAGGGTCAGACCATAGCCCGACTCTTCTTAGAACCTCCCCTTGCTGGAAAGATGGAGCTAAACCCTTTTAGTTCTTTGGAATTTATTTACAAGACCCATCCTCTCTCAACTGATGGACGAAGCGGGTCTAATGGATCAAAGACATTGAAGAAGCTTTGTAGGGTTCTACCATTGAAATAGATGCTAAACCCTTTTAGTTCTTTGGAATTTATTTACAAGACCCATCCTGCTTCAAAGACATTGAAGAAGCTTGGGTTCTTGAAATAGATGGCTCTCAGGTCTTTAAGTTTGTCTCTAGGCTCAAGAATGTTGAAAAACAAATTAAAATTTGGAATAGAGAGTACTTTGGAAATATACAAAATAACATTAAAAACATAAACCAAACTCTCTTACATGCTAAAAACATTCTAAAACTTCTGGAAAATAACCCTAGGGTTAAACTTATTCAGGAGGATCTAGAAAGATGGTACAACTTTGAGGAATCTGTTAGAGCATTGCTCGGTCGAATTCGTAAGCGTTGCTATCTCAAGCTTGTTGTCAAGTTTAGTTGCCAAAACTATAAGTCTTGATTTCTAGTGTACTTATAGCTAAGTCTCGGACTAGGATAGAAAGTGTAGTTGAGATCTAGACTCCACGACGTTCATCATGCAAAGACGAAGAACTACTCAAGGAACTGGTGGATCTTCATCGAAAAAAAGGTATGAGGAGACTTGAACTTATCTATCACTCAAAAGTCTATCTACTCTATCTCCTATCTTGAGACAAAAGTCGTATTGCTATATAGACTTTGATTATACACATTTGATATTTCGAGCCGAGTTTATCTCGCTTATCTATTTCTCGATATATGTGTTAGTAAGCTTTTGCTTTGTCCAAGTTCATCTTTACAAGTGACGCAAGTCATGTTGATTATTTCAATATCTTGAAAATTGCTTTGATGAAGAATAGTGTGTGAATAACCTCTATTTAACATCCTCTAAGAATGTTTCAATGATTGAAATAAAGAGTTTAGAACATGTAACCATCTTTGGATATAAGCATATAATGTTCTTCGGGATGCTGATTTGAATACAAATTCAATGAGTTCTCTTGTGGTTAATTTAATTGAGTATTTTGGATACAAAATCATATTCTCATGTGATTTTTTGTTGTCCAGAGAAATCCTTCTTTTCTTGTGAAAGTAAGGTCGCTCTTGTTCTTCTTTCGGGAATGACATTTTATGGGGGAGAGTTCTTAATTGAACTTGTGCTTAATTGCCAAATCTTTGTGGGGAGTGCGGTTGTGGAATATTATAGGGGTTATCTTGTATATTTATAAACTCCTTGATGAATGCATTTAGCTTCGGCTATATGATTGCATCTAAAAAGTTGATATGTGCTTTCTTTTGGTCATGAAGTGTCTCTATGGAAATTTCATTAGGATCCCACTAGTTTTCGTACCTTTGCCAATTTTATTGACAAAAAGGGGGAGAATTAATGTGTAGTTCACACTACAATACATATTGTTTTCGGATCATTATGTAAGGGGGAGTGGTTTTCATGTGAGATAAAGTATTGACTAGGGGGGGTGATACATATCACCATAGTATTGTTATCGAAGTTGTGATACAATTGAACTTTGATGTTGTGTAATAATACTATGACACTGAGTAGGAATGATTGAGAGCTTTTGTTTTTTCACTGTTATGGCTACGGATCTTCAACAATGGTGATGCTGATTTGAATATCTTTGGAATCATTGGAGTACTTGGAAGTGACGAAGATTTCGAGTAATGTTGAAGAACCAAGGAGATCATGCATGTGGAAGCGAAGCTTCAAAGTTTATTTATTTTGTATTCCATATGTATTGATATTTTTGTCACTAAAATTGACAAAGGGGGAGATTGTTAGAGCATTGCTCGGTCGAACTTGCAAGCGTTGCTATCTCAAGCTTGTTGTCAAGTTTAGTTTCCAAACCTATAAGTCTTGATTTCTAGTCTACTTATAGCTAAGTCTAGGACTAGGATAGAAAGTGTAGTTGAGCTCTAAAATTCAAGGCGTTCATCATGCAAAGACGAAGAACTGCTCAAAGAACTGGTGGATCTTCATCGACAAAAAGGTATGTGGAGACTTGAACTTATCTATCACTCAAAAGTCTATCTACTTTATCTCCCATCTTGAGACAAAAGTCGTATTGCTATATAGACTTCGATTATACACATTTGCTATTTCGAGCCGAGTTTATCTCGCTTATCTATTTCTAGAAATATATTTTGGTAAGATTTCACTTTGGCCAAGTTCATCTTTACAAGTGATGAAAGTGATTTTGATTATTTCAATATCTTGAAAATTGCTTTGATAAAGAATAGTGTGTGAATAACCTCTATTTAACATCCTATAAGAATGTTTCAATGATTGAAATAAAGAGTTTAGAACATGTATCATCTGTGGATATAAGCATATAATGTGTTTGCGCATTAGTGTATAAGTCCGAAACTGGGAACCAAATGTATGCATGCTTGTGTATATACTAAATGGTTGATGGAGACTGGGTAACTATGCGTACCCGCGAAAGTTCACGTCCGTGAATTTCTGCTGAGTTTGAAAATCAAAATCAACTCAATCCGGTTACCTAAGTATGCGTACCCGTACGCATACTGGCGGAAAGTTCACGTCCGTGAATTTCTGCTGAGTTTGGAAACCAAAACAAACTCAAATCTGGTTACTTAAGTACGCATACCCGTAGACATACTAAAGTGTGTTACTTTCTAAAATTGGTTTTTTCATGAACTAAAACATTTACATATTAAGGAATGCAATCTGCAAATCGTGGCTATAATGTTCATGAATCGATTCGAGTGAATCAAAACCGATTTTGCTTCGATTATGTCTTGTATACTTCTATAAGATCTAAGCAATTGAACAACTCTTGAACTAGTTCATTTGAGTCATTTGGACTAGTTATGGTGAAGATGAATAAGGTTGATATGAAAGTGCTCATATGGATAACCATTTGGTTAACTACTGTTGAACCAACTAGGTGTACACGTTTAGGTACGATTACTCAATCCTAAATGATGTATATTTCATTTGTGTATAACAAGCTAAGTTTGATATAACTGTTGAAAGATATTAGCTTGAATCTAATCAGGTTTTCATCTAACGGTGAATATTGAATGCTTTGTTACCAAGGTAACTTAGATTGCAAACCCTATTTTGGAGACCATGTAAAGGAGAACTCTAACAACTGGGAAACCTAATCCCCACACCTCATGTGTGATATTAGTTGTATAAGCTAGAGTCGATTCTCCTTTAACCTTAGGTTTCTACCGAGACCCTGTAGGTTAACGACATAAAGACTTCATTGGGATTGTGAATCTAGACCCAACTATTTTCTATGTAGTTGGGTGATCTGATCTTGATATTTCTATCATGATTGAGTGCAATCATAAGATTGGCTTGAGATTAATTTCTCTGATTGGCAAGATAGAAAATTTGTCACAAACATCTTCATCTCTTCATTTGTGATTCCACAATATCTTTTTTCGCTAGTAGATTAAGATTATTATGAGGTGATTGATAATTTTAGGATGTTCTTCAGGAATATAAATACGGGTAATCGATTGGTTCATGTGTACCTTGATTTATCAAAAGACGAAACAAAAATTATAGGTATTTCTTTGGAAGACAGATTTATCTATTCGTGTAGACTTTTCTGTGTGATACAGATTTTTTTATTAAAGTCTTTGACTTTGGGTCATAGAAACTCTAAGTTTTTGGTGAGATCAGATAAGGGAATCAAGTGCGTAGTATCTTTCTGGGATTAGAGACGTAAGTAGCGTAATTGTACCTTGAATCAGTGTGAGATTGATTGGGGTTACTACAGTTCGGACCTAAGTTAGTTTTTAGTATTCTAGTGTCTGAAGCGGCTTAATACAGTGTGGTGTTCAATTTGGACTAGGATCCGGGGTTTTTCTGCATTTGCAGTTTCGTCGTAAACAAAACTTCTGGTGTCTGTGTTATTTCTTTTTCGCATTACATTTTGTTATATAATTAAAATATCACAGGTTATGCGTTTATATCGATCAATTGGTAAATACAACGCCTTTGGTTGTTGATTGGAAATTGATTGATCCTTGAACATTGGTCTTTGGTACCGTTCAAGTTTATTTCTCTTGTATTCAATCAGACTCGCAGATTGCTATTTGCTTGAGTAAGGATTGAATCGAGAAATTGAGATATAACTCTTTGATATACTTTTATTAAGATTGAGTCTGACTGTCTAGTTGATTCTCTTAAAAGTGTATTGGAGTTAGTCCATACAGATTGCTAAGCGAAATATTGGGTGAGGTTGTAGGACCGACGCTTTTTAAGAAGCTTTTTGGAAGATAAAGGCCACGGACAATACTTTGAGCCTAGGGGACAAAAACACTGGTTATTTCCACTCATCGGACAAGTTTAGGGCAAAAAAAACGAAGGATAAAGGTTATGAAGAAGGAAAATGGTGAATGGTGTCATAAACGCAAAGAAATTGAAGATCCTTTCTTCACAAACTTTAGTAATATGGCCTCCACCAAGCAACCAGTAATTCAAGGACAAATTCTAAACCTAATCCCTGAGAGTATTTTAGAAGCGGATAACTTAAAACTGCTAAGAGACCCAATGGAGCTTGAGATTAAGCTTGTCCTGTTTGATGTGCTCCCTGATAAGTTTCCGAGACTTGATGGTTTTCCGACAGGCTTTTATCAAAAAAACTGGTACCTCCTTAAAGAAGATGTTACTAAATTAATCCAACAATTTTTCCAATCCAAACATCTGCTAAAGGAGATAAATGCTACTTTCATATCCTTGATACCCAAAAAAGAGGCTCCAACTTCTCCGGCCGATTTCCGTCCTATTTCTTTATGTAACACTATTTACAAAGTTATCTCTAAAGTACTTGCAAACAGAATAAAGCCTTTTCTTGATAAATTCATTTCCCCTGATTAATCGGATTTTGTCCCTGACATGCAAATAACGGATAATATTATTATAGCTCATGAAGTCACACACAATGAGAACTAAGAAAACCAAAAAATGTTATATGGGATTAAAAATAGACATGTCTAAGGCTTTCGATATAGTGAAATGGTCTTTTTTGGCTGTTGTTATGAAAAAGCTAGCTTTTTGCCCAGAGTGGATAGGTTTAATAATGCAATGTATTGGTACCTCCACTAGTGTTGTTTTAATCAATGGATCCCCCACTAGATTTTTCAAGCCTAATAGATCAGGAATTCGACAGGGAGATCCATTATCCCCATAACTTTTCATATTTGTATGGAAAACCTGTCTAGAGTTCTCTTGGAATTTGAAATAAATAAATGGATTAATGGGGTGAATTTTTCTAAGAAATCTATCACCATATCCCATCTCCTTTTCGCTGATGACTGCCTCATTTTCACTAAGGCTAGTAAGAAGGATTGTAGACGTCTATTAAAAATCCTTGAGATGTTTAGTGAGGGCTCTGGTCAGCTAATAAACTACGAAAAATCAGGAATATTCTTTAGCAAATAAGTGTCAAACAGCAAGGCTAGAAATATTATAGACATTCTCAAAGTGGGACGAATCAAATTAGATAATAAATACTTAGGAGTACCTTTGTTCACTCATAGGTCTAAGGTTAAGTGTTTTGAATCTTTAGCTGAAAAACATAAATCCCGTCAGGCGGGTTGGTCTGGAAAACTCCTTTTTGGGGCAGGAAAAGGAGTTATGATTAAACATGTAGTTGATTCCCTAGCTACGTATCAAATGATCAGTTTCATTATACCAAGAACAATTTCAAAAAGAATGGATATACATAATAGGGCGTATTGGTGGGGACATTCTAGAGAGGATGGAAGAGGTCTTTATCTAAAGAAATGGGTTTCTTTTTGTATCTCAAAAGAAAATGGTGGAATAGGATTTAAAGAAATTAAATGTTTCAACAAAGCTCTAATTACTAAAACTGTCTGGAGAATGATCCAAAACCCAAACCAACTTTGGGCCAAAGTTATGGAGGAAAAATACTTCAAAGGTGTTTCCCCTCTATGTATAGACAAAGTGAAAGCCAACAGTTCTTGGCTTTGGAAAGGTTTCAATATTAGTCTGGAGATTGTTAAAAAAATGGAGTATTTGGCAAATAGGAGTACGGGACAACATAAAATTTTGGAAACACTATTGGTTTCCGATGGATACACCAAATCAGTTGACTCAGGAGCAAACTCGGCATATTATAGAAAACACTCTCAAACTGGTTAGTGAAATTTTTAACAAACAAACTAGAGAATAGAACACTAACTTCCTGAACCAGGTTTTTCATCCCATAGATGTTGAAAATATCCAAACTATTGATATGAAATGCACTAGTAACAAGCAAGATTGTTTGTTATGGCCACATACCCCAAACGATAGCCTCACTGTAAAGTCGGTGTATCAGAGACTCACTCTTACAATATAAGGGACTAATGTGAGCCCAATTTTAAACCCCGTCTCTCTAAAATTATGGAAGCTTGATGTTCTTCCAAGAATACAAGTTTTCGTTTGAAAATGCTATAATGAAATTATACCTGTAATGGCTAAACTGAGCACTAGAACGCACAACACATCCCCTCTCTGTAATTTTTGTGGAAACCAAGACTAAACTACCTCCCACTTATTTCTGCACTTTCCTTACAGTAAGGCAGTGAGATTTGGATTAGGAATTAGGGGACCAGATAGTAATTCCATGATAATTACATAATGGATAGAAACTTGGTTTACAAACATAACAACAACACCAACATACAGTGCAAGAAGAAGAAGATTAGAGGCCATTACATGCTAGTTTATATGGAAGCATAGATGTGACAAGACATTTAGAGTAGTTCCGGTCAATCCTGAGATGACAATCCATCAAATACATCACCATATTAATCACTCATATAATATCATAGCCAATTTCATCCTCAACATAAACCATTCAAACAACCAACTGCAAGCATTACAAACCAGAAAACAAAAACCAGCTAGAAAAACCATATACACTTCTACTACCAATCTCATCCAAATTACTCTATGGTCATTGTCATTATTGCAGATGAAGAACAAAGAATCCAAAACTGCAAGACCATCACTTGCAGAGTAGCATCTCAGAAGTAAGGAATCACATTGGGTGTCCTAGAAGCAATGAAGTGGGCGAAAATACATAATGAAAGAACCTGCAACATCCAACTGGTCAACAGAAAGCTTATAAAAGAACTAAAGAAGAAATGGAGAAACCATCAGTCACGGTGCAACAATGAAATGATTGATGACTATGTAGATTATATTTCATATTTCCGCATGTTTAGAAACTATTCAAACAACCAACGACAAGCATTACAAACCAGAAAACAAAAACCATCTAGAACAACCATATACACTTCTACTACCAATCTCATCCAAATTACTCTATGGTCATTGTCATTATTGCAGATGAAGAACAAAAAATCCAAGACTGCAAGACCATCTCTTGCAGAGTAGCATCTCAGAAGGAAGGAATCACATTGGGTGTCCTAGTAGTAATGAAGTGGGCGCAAAGACATAATGAAAGAACCTGCAACATCCAACTGGTCAACATCAAGCTTATAAAAGAACTGAAGAAGAAATGGAGAAACCATCAGTCACGGTGCAACAATGAAATGATTGATGACTATGTAGATTATATTTCATATTTCCGCATGTTTGAATGTAATTCTCTAAGGAAGGATGATTGGTTTCCAAAACTGCATGAGATAGCCTCAAACTTCTACTCTAACTACTCAAACTATGAGCTGAGAGAGCTATTTCAATAAACTGCTGCTTTTGTAAACCACAATTCTCAACAGGTTCTTTGCCTGGTTGACTAATCTTCTATTGCAATGAATTTCCAAAAAAAAAAAAAAAAAACTAGTTATTCAATTAATAAGTAACAAATCCTTATATCATTGGTATTATATGTTAAAGAAAATGGGTGAAATGGAGAGGAATGGTTGAAGTTTGGGTCTAGTGGACGGTTAAAATTAGAGTTGGGTGAAATGGACATAAAAAAGTCTTGACATTTATAACAGCTAGAAGCGTACCAAACCACATGAGCACCACATGAGCAGCTTAAAAAATTCATGATTCTACTATATCCAAAATGAACTCAGTTCAGCAACAATTCTAGAGAAATAAGGAGAATAACAAAGGAAAACACTTAATTGCATGGAGAGATGTCAATAAATCTAAAGAAGAAGGAGGTCTGGGATTTATAGACCTTGAGGTTTTCAACAGAGCACTGTTAGCTAAATCTGCATAGAAACTTTGCACAGATGGCTCTTTTATTTGTGTCAGGTCACTTAGAGCAAAATACTTTCCTAATAGGCAAGTTTTCAATATAAGTGAACATCCTAAATCTACCTTGTATTAGAGAAGCATTAGTTCAGAACTGCAATTTGTTAAAAAAATATAGCCTTTGGTTAGTTGGTGATGGAAACAAAATTCTAATTTGGAAGTATAGATGGATAGAAAGTCTTGATAGTCCTCCCATTCCTAAAGCCAGTGCTATACATTACCAAGACTTAACTTTTGTTGCTCAACTTTATGATACAAATATAGGTGGATGGAATATCAGTTTACTCTCCACTTTATTTGATCCAGATATTGTTGCTCTAATTCTTAAGATATCTATTCATCATAACTTAGAAGACAGACTTGTTTGGTCCCTTGAGAGGAATGGTTGTTTCTCTGTAAAGTCAAGTTATAGGAAAATGATGGAAGAAAAACATGGTAACAATTATGTTAGTACAAGAATGCAAAGTATCTTCAAGAAACTATGGAAGCTCCCTCTCCTTCCTAGAATTAATCAATTCATTTGGAAATGTGTTAAAGATATTCTGCCAATAAGAGATAAGATGTATCATTTTATTCAAGATGGAATGTATAATTGTCCTTTCTGCAATCATGATTTGGAATCTCCATGCCATTGTATACTGGAATGCAATATTTCAAGACTGGTTTGGTTTACTATGTTAGGAATGCACATGGGAAATAGTGATGATCTTAAGAGCTGGTTATGTGATTGGTTTGATAAACTCATTGCGCATCAAATTCAAGAGGATGTAGTTTGCAAGATTGCTATAGTGGCATGGTGCATATGGTTTTTCAGGTGTGAGAAAGCTTTCAAAAATGTTCAAGTAACACCAGAATTAATCATACACAAATGCAAAAAGGAGATCTCTGAATTTGAAACTAAACATGTTTCTACGCCAAAGGATGCTCTTTCCATCTCCAGAACTATCTTGCACTGGACTCCTCCACCAAGAGGCTCTTTTAAAATAAACTCTTATGGATCATTTCAGCATATTAATAAATCAGGTGGTGTAGGACTGATTATTCGTGATTTTGCAGGTACCCACAAGGGATCAAAATGCATATATCTGAATCATACACTGAATGCAAAACACGCTGAATATAGAGGCTTATGGGAGGTTGTGCATTGGGCTAAGGAGAAAAAGCTAGATAAGGTCATTTTTGAGCTGGATTCAAAGATCGTGGTGGATGCAGTAAACAAAGAAGTTTTTAATATTGATTGGAGGCTTCGTAATTTAATTCTAGACATTAAAGTTTTATTTTCGACATTTAGCTCTTGGTATTGCAAACATATACCTAAAGAGCAGAATAAAGTAGCGGACAAGTTTTCTAAACTTGCTATGGTAGAAAGATTAAGCAGTGTATGGTTATTAGATCCACCAGTTGAGATTACTTCCATAGTGCATGAAGAAGCTCACTATGTAAACACTCAAGTTTAATCAATTCATGTTTTCAGTTTCAAAAAAAAGAAGTACCAAACCGATCCAAAATAAAATAAAATAAATAAATGCGGAACATGAAATACGACCCCACCATTATCACATATGGAATGGAACAAACGGTATCATCTTAGTCGCTTTCGTATGGGTCCAATCTGATGGCCAATTTTCTTAAGAAGCGCAATATTTGGTCAACTGCTTTAAAAAGAAGTTTAATTGTCTGGGTGAAATATCTATTTTGGTTATTCAAAAAGTATCTTTAAGTTTGTTGGATGTTTGATCGCTTTCGTAGGCGTCAAAAATAAATTACACTTTCTTACTACTCAAAATATATAATATAGCAAGGGCAAGAAAGGATTGTTCCCACAGAGAGGACTTAGGTTGTCAATATATTTTCGATTTCCTATAAATAACACGGGGGATTTTTCTGATTTTTAATAAAGCAAACAAATATAAAAGCAAAGAAAGAAATAAGTAAACAAATCAAATAGAAGAGATATTGGTTAAGGATTCATCTTCATTCACTAACATGCTTTTTAACAATAGCTAGAATTGATATTTAATCTCAGCTTTTATCAAAGCCATAGAATACCTTGATCGCAAGAATATCCCGCTAATTCCCTCTTATCATCAACAAACACATTAAAAGATGCGAGTATGAGTTCTATCTAAGAGAACAACCTAACGTGTAAAAGCACTAATCAAGTTTAATTCCCTAGATGCATTAAGTTCTATGAAATCAGGCCAATCAAAGCAATTGAACGTGGAAAACGCACTAATCCGATTTAACAAAGGTTATGGTTCACATATGATCATAAGGATGCACCACTACAAGCTATAACCATATTCATGCTACTTGTAATCAGGAATCTATCACTTTTACGTATAACAAACCCTAATCTAGCAATAGAGATGAAAACAAACTCAGCCGAGTCGCGACTCGATCAAACAAGCATTCAAATCATGTAACAATATAAATAGTGAATCATAATCGATAATATGGAGACAAAACTAATTTATCATATCAAAAAGCATATTATGTGAAATCCAATTATTCCATAACCAATAATAAAATTAAGTACTCATGCTCAAGGAGTTCATAACAAGAATAAAGAGAAGAGTTTTCATGTCTAAACCCAAAAGTAGAAGTAAGATGTGAGATTAAGTAAAAGTCTTCTCTTTTATATGTTTCTCAATTTCCTTAAAGGATACTCCTTACAATATTAGGTCTTCTCAAAACCCATCTCCAAGTGGTCCACCAAGCCCATGTGTGAGAAAACCCGTGTAAAATTATGTCCAAAAACCATCGCCGGAAATCTGGGTTTTTAGCCGGAATTTGACCGGAATCCGGCTAGAAAATTCACCGCCGGCAAACTGAGAATCTTCTCCGTCGACTGAATATTCCGTCACGACGCCGTTAAAGTTGACCGTTGACCTAACGGTCATCGTTAGTCAATCGGGTCAAGTTCCGAGTGAGTACCGAGTCAGCTTACTGATTAAGATCGAGTCAGCTCACTGACTCAGCTGAGTGACCAATGCCTAGGCCATTGCACAGACTTGCATAGGCCATCCCTGTGATGCATAATGATTGCAGTGAACTGCATCTCTACCAGCCATGATGGCTCTGCTTCATCCTGCACTCCATTCCAGCTCAAATCATTAGCACTGCCATCTCCAACTGCAGCTCAACCCTTCACTGCTTCCCTGTAATTTAACTCAGATGAAAATCTAGTCTCAGATTCATACAACCATCAACAGCTCCATTGCAGCAACACAATACACTGCACCATCCATTTCATTACCACTTCTTGCTGAGCATCTGCAACAACCTGTCCAACCAACTGTTAAACCAACTCCAACCTAGCTACACCACTGCAAAACACCACCAATGCCATCTCCTGCAACTTCATGGCTCCACATCTACATCACTATCTTGGTGTTCCAACCAAACCCTAACTCCAATTTCTAAACTCCATTTGTAGCTCTGACACAGCCATCAGTTCAACTACTACCTGCAACTACAACTCCAACATCTCCAGAACCATCAGTAATTCTTGCTTCTTTGTAACCAATTCAATACCAGCTTCATTACCATTGCCTCAATCCCTGCAGCTATATATACACCTTACTGAATTCAATTCACACACCATCACTCAGCCAATGACACTGAACTTCTCAACAGCAATTGAGCCTCAACTCCACCTTGAGCTCAACTGCATCAATTTTATACCCAAAATCTTCTCAGCTGCTCTTCCCCATATACTTATTCCTTCCTGCAATGAAACTTCAATTTCTTCTTGCACTAATAGGATAGCCAACACACAACATCACCAGTTCAAATCCACAGACCACTAATTCATTTCTGCAGATTTATCTGTTCCAGTTCTTCATATCCAATCTATCACCAAATTACATATCCACCACAGCAGCAACACCCAACTAATGCACCTGCACCTGAATCTCCACATTCTCAGTTCCAAATCCAGCTCAGTCCATTTGTTCAAGGTAATTTCATAACCACCAGCAAAACCATCTCCAGTTGCACCTTCACAGTAATCTACCTGCAGCTTCAAAGACACCACCAAACTGCAGCTATATCTCAGTTCTACCCTGCGATTCAATCAAAACCCATCCAAACATTGATAGCCTAAACATACATCTAGTGTGTTCTGTAGCTTCATCATCTATTCATTACTAGCAGCTTCAATTCTTCTCAATCTGAACCAATTACTGCAAAAATCCATACCAAATACAACCTCAAACCCATGAAAATCTTCATCACCAACTGAACCCTAAATCTGAATCATACCCATCCATCGACTCTTTCTTTCAACATCATCACAGACCCTAGATTCAGTTCTTCTCCCTGATTTCTTCTTTGAACTCAAATTCTTCATCAATTTCTGACCTAGCCCTGAATTCCATTACAAACCCATTTAATCTTCATTTCCCTCTCTCGATTTCATTACAGCTGCACAATCAACAACATCTCCCTCAATTTCTTCAGCAACAGATCTTGCTGATTCTTCATCTTCTACGAGCTCTAATTTATTCTCTGCCATTAAATCCCTTGATTTCAACACAGATTCCATTGATTTCAGCACAACTCTTACTCACAGCAGCCAGGTGAATGAAGAGTAAATAAGAAAGAAGAGAATAACGTCTTCTCTTCAAGTCTCGACTAGGGTTATACCCAGAGGTGGATTTAGACACCCATAGTTTAGAACCACCCAACTAGCATCCCCTTATCCTCAGCCGGTCTGTGTTTAGTACACCTCTAAAATAGATACCCCTTAACCGTTACCGGGCTCCAGATAGTGCTTGCCTCTGAAATGACCTTTTTGCCCTTTCCGCTCAAACTGAATGATTTCTTCTTCTTTTCTTCCTTGTATGTCTCCCGAGTACCTAATAACTCAAAAACACGCATAAAGTACATAATTTACAAGAAAAATAGCAAAGAAAGCATAAACTCTAGATAGTAAATATGGTGTATTCTACACATATCAATGTTAAAGATGTATCTAATTTTACTTGTCTTTTATACCCATAAAATAATATTTAAGAGTTAATTAACCAATTTTGTGTATATGTTAGTTCTTTTCTTATATTTTTTTTTCTATATCATTATTGTGGAAATTTAGATATCATTTATAGATAAATAATGATCGAAATACATTCCTAAGCATCAAGTTAATATCGTGATGATTGTTCAATCACCTATTTCAATCAATTTAAATTGTGTCTTCAATTTCTTCCCCTCTTAACAAAGAAGATATTGATCCTAACGTCGTATGTTGTTCTATGAACATTGATCAAAATTTTAAGCTAGTTAAACATAAAAATACAAAAATAATAGAAAAATAAAAAATAGGTTATACAATAAAGTACAGACGTCGAAAGAATGTTAATGCAAATACCCTGCTTGGATCCACAACATTGTGGGTGTCATGAAAAAGAATGGGAAGGTTTGTGTATGTATTGACTTCACCAACTTGAATAAGGCCCGCCCAAAGGATGGTTTCCCGCTTCCTAACATGGATAGACTGTTGAGTCCATTCAAGGTATGGTCGCTTATCTTTTATGGATGGGTATTCTGGGTACAATCAGATACCTATGAATCCGGTAAACGAAGAGCAAATAACTTTTATCACTAGGAAAGGCTTGTACTTCTTTAAGTCTATCCCATTTGGTTTAAAAAATACAGGTTCGACCTATCAGAGGTTATGTTCAAAGGACTGATCTTTAAAATTATGGAACGTTACGCGAATGACATGGTAGTCAAAAGCTTGAAAGAAGCTGACCACCACCATGGTCTACTAGAAACTTTCGGTGTCTTGTGGAAATATAAGATGAAAGTCAACCCATCCAAATGTGCTTTTAGAGTCCAAAGTGGTAAGTTTCTCGGTTTTATGGTGACCAGGAATGGGATTGAGGTCGACCCAACAAAAATTTGATTTATACAAGACATGCCAGCTTCAACATGCAAGAAGGATATCCAGCAACTAATTGGAAATCTTACAACTTTTAATCGATTCACTACCAGATTATCTGATAAGTGTAGGATGTTCTTCAATATACTTCATAAGAAGCAGGATTTTGAATGGAGCCTAGAGTGTTAAATGGCTTCCGATCAGATAAAATCTTACCTCTCATCCACCCCATACTATCTACACTAGTGCCAGGTGAAGAGTTATATTTGTACGTCGCTACTTCAACTAATGTGTGTGTTATACTGGTTAGAGTGGAAGATACAATGTAAAGCCAATTTATTTCACCAGCAAAACTCTAACACCACCGGAAACAAGGAACTCCCAACTCGAAAAAAGTCATCGTACTTTTCCTCTATCAAGATCATGACATACTTCTCAAGCAGGAATGTGAACATCATCACAAAATACCCAGTCTAGAATATGATGTCAAAAGATAATAAGACGGGGAGACTATCCATTTGGGAGTCCATTTGAATCAATTTGAATTATGATATACGCCTAGAATGGCAGTATAAGGTCAAGCAGTAGCAGACTTTTTAGGTGATTTCCCAGTTGATGATCCTAGCTTTTATCTGAAATTCTGCAAGGAATAAACAAAAGTACTTCCTGGGACAAAAGTACAACCCAGTTGGGATGATTCATCATTGAAACCACTTGGTATATGGAATGAGCTTCGAATGAACAGGGTGGGGGAGCTGTATTGGTGATGATTACACCAGAAAATAACTTTATCAAATAATTTTACATCTTAGAATTCATCCCTAAAAATAATCAAGTTGAGTATGAAGCATAACTGCAAGGACTCCTAGCTGCAAAAATCCTAAATCTCAAGGAATTTATCCTCTATACCGACTCTCATCTAACTTCAAAGCAAGTGGGAGGACAGTTTGAAGCAACAGATACCATCATAATGCGATAAAGGGATCTAGTAAATAAGCTATTGAAAGCTTTGATAACTTTAGTATCAGACATGAAGCCAGAAATAAAGTAACACATGCATATGTGTAAGCTCTACTATGATCTACAATACCAGGAGCGTACAAAAAAAACACTTAATAACCCAAGAGTTGGTATGTCAAGTTTGGTTGTCATATTTTAGTATCAGAGCTCATTTAGAGTCGCTTGATTAAATACTAGAGTCAACTTCGTTTAGGTTAGACTAGAAAGTCTAGGAATGTTGAGATATACAAGTATTACCTTAGAAGATCTGCAACAAAAGACGCATGATTGATCACAAGAGATTCAAGTGGTGTTATGCAGGTATTTAAAGGCAATAAAATATTTGAAGACGAAGAAGAATTATTATTAGTTTTCGTATCTTTTGGATTTAGTGCACAAACCTTGGTCGGATGGGATACAACTAGAATTTATTTATCTTTGATATATCTAATTGATTAGTTGTGTGAGATCGGCATTCTCTATATTTCTCTCTGAGATCTATATTGATTGAGTGTGAATCTAGACTTGACTATTTCGATAGTTATTGTTAAGATTGATCTAACCAGACAATGGAGTTTATTAGATTAAACATAAGATATTTTGTCAACAACTCATCTTATCTTGTAGCAAGATTGATTAGAGTGGTTACCAAATAGATTCTTCCTTTGTTGTTTGGAATACGATCTAAAGGACTTACTATTCACGTGTGTGACTCTAGAAGTCTAAGGCGCGAGGATACTAAGGGAACTAAGTAGCTAGGGGTAGTCTTCATGGTCTTAACTATATGGACTTGGTATTAGATTTTGTATATTGGCTTAATTCTGAGAGTATTCAAAATTGGACTAGGTCCCGGGGTTTTTCTAAATTTTCGGTTTCCTCGTTAACAAAATCTTGTTGTGTCTTTTACTTTGTTTAATCCATTAGTTTTATTAAATGTGATACTGATCCACTTCCGTAGAACCTTAATACTTTGTTTAATCCATTCTCTCATCTCCATGTCTTTGGCTACCTTTGACCATACGACTTCGACCCGATACACCATTATGACCAGTATTTCAAGAATAAAGATCTTAAAGCATTTAAGGTTAGTGTTAATATTGCATCAGATTTCCTGACTTTGCTAGTTCGATCTTTATAAGCATTTCATGGATGTAGTGAGTGTTCAATCACTTCACTAGATTCCCTAACTGTGCCAGCTCGAGATTTATAAGCATTTTATAGTTGTAGTGAGTTCTCAATCGCTTCACCAGATTTCCTGACTCTATTAGTTTGAGTTGTATATAATTTGTTAATCATAATGTTTTCAGGTTAATATTTCAGATAATTAAAAGATAACCATTACAAATCAGAAGTTTTTAGGCTCTTTATCCATTTGCATTTTTGCAGTTCAATTATAGTTCTACTGATAGTTCCTCTCCCATCAGGTTTTTCAATCAATAAGATCTTCGACCTATCTTATCAGATATGCGAGCTTTATGAGTTTACACTATGAGCTGCTAGGTAGTACCTCCGTGAGAACAAGATTACCAGGATGAAACTCTTTTGGTTTTACAGTCCGCTAGTTTTTTCTCATGTGCAAATCAATAATACTATGACTCATTTCCTAGACTACGAAGTATAAGAGTTCGTGCAGTTGGAAACTTCATCTCAGGTAGTAGTACTGCTTCCATGCCAAAATCTAGAGATAAAGGTGACTTGAGTGTTGATACTCTCTTTGTCAACATGTATGCCCACAGTACTTCATGCACAATATCTCACATTCCCTTTGTTGCATTCAACTTTTTCTTAGTGGAATGAGCCACCAAGGGCATATTATTAAGAAACAAAAGTGAGAAAAAATTACAAAGGAGAAGTTGGTAGCCTAGCCACAAGTTGAGCACCAATACCTTTCTGAATAACCAAACCTAATCTATGAAAAAAAAACTACCATGACCACTGCTGGCATCAAGGTTACCTAGGCTATTCTTAAGCCTCTTTAAAAGCATTACAAAATCCTCACCAAGCTCACCTAAGGAGTTGAAAGCCAAGACACCCAAATAAGGTGTGCTAAATCTGGTTTTCATTAGATAACATTTTCGTATGTCCCTTGTATAATTCATATTAAACATAAAATTTCAAAGTTAGACCTTTTTGATCTTTAAAGCTAAAAATATGAGTTCAAATTCGATCTTCATAGTTTAAGGTTCAAGATATAATATCATATATATATATTTAGAGATGAAGTTCAGAATTATACTTTTGTTGTATATTATCTCTTATGCAAAATATTTGAAGATCTTTGGACTTATATTGTAGTCGTTTGTCTTTTCCCAGTGCCATTAGCATACAAAATCTCTAAATAATATGCTCCCATATAAAATTCTGACATCTTTCTCAATGGTTATTACTACAACTTTTGCTCAACCCACTTTTAATAGTCATCAATAGCCATTAAAATGAATCTTCTTTCACCTGAAGCCTGTTTTATTCAGATGAGTTAGTTTCCATTGGAAGAATGACCATATACCTAGAATATTTTGTTGTATCTCAGCTAGTGCAAGAATTTATTACCTTATCTGCACATAAAGTTTATTTTTCAACTTCATGAGTCATTGTGGATATTTCAGATGAGCTCGTATTCATTTTAGATACTCTCTCTGTTTTAAAAAGATCGTATTCTATTCCATTTTAGTCCGTTTCAAAATTCTGTCCAACTTCCGTTTATAGTCATATTTTTGAATAATTTCTCTAATATACCCTTAAATTTTTTATATTCATAAATTTATTTTTAACTGGACCCGATCAAAGATATTAAACAAATCTATATAATTAAGGAAACAAATAAATCCTTCATTCCTTTTAACAGAATATATATTTGACTCCAACAATTAAATTTCATATAAAGTTTATACTCCATAAATTTGATAACTTTTAATTTTCCTTTTATATTTCGTATTTATAATCCTCAAAAAAAATTTAGGTAGTTTTTATTTATACCGTTTTTATTAAAATAAAATAGGTAAGTAACTAAAGGTACTCAAGTAAAATACTACGATCTCTTTAATATTTTGACCAAACCAAAACGGACAGTCTTTTTGAAACGGAGGGAGTATGAGTTATGAATACCATTTTTATATAAGGACCGAGTTTGAAATAACCTCTAGCACCTATCACAAGTCTCTTAATCATCTTTGCAGTATCATCCATGTTTGTCCAGAAGTATCTCTGAGATCTTGTTTTGTCTGTCAGAGATGGAAATTTCCTACATTATTCCAACAGTCTCTCTATCCATTATCTGTTTGCAATGATTCTCTCTTATACATCTTAGTAGAGGTCCCAGATAATATTTTTTATACAAATCATTGCCTATCAATAGATATTTTGCAGATTTTGGGACCACTTTCCTTGATTGTAGTCTGTTAGCTGAAGTAGCTTGGATTTAAGATAAATGTAAATATTTTCATTTATGATTCATTTATATCAGCTTCAGTTAGGTTCGACCTCTGACGTGCATTTCAACATATTCCATTTCAGAGATTTTTGGTGCCTCTCGGACTCCAATATTGATTGTTCTTTTCCAAGCTCTACGTATTGTAGATCCCAGGAGTTACAATGCATCTGCATGTCCAAATTTATTCCTTGCCACTTTTCTGATGCTTACTTTATCGAAGCTCACAGGCAGTTTTATTATTAGATCATTGTATTTTACCATAACAGTTCACCTTCAAACTGAGCTTCCAACTGTATTGAAGTTAGTTGAGAGTGTTAGATATTCGGGTTGGACCCGAATATGGTCGTCCATATTGTATGTGTCAATCCCGGTAGGGTTCCATATTCCTTAGGGTTTGGAAACTATATAAACATCTCTAGCATATGTGTAAAGGGTTACGTGATTCCCACTTATATCACACGCAAGTTTACCATAAGAAAAGTGGTAACTCTAACCCTAAAGAGAGTTACCATTAGGAGAAAAAGGTTTTAAGTTCTTAGCATGTGAATCAAGTTTGTGATCATCTTTGGAGATTGTAGTACTTGCTGATCGTCGAGTTGAAACGTTGTTGTTATTGTTGCTACTGCTTGTTCTTGCTAATCAGAGCTCAAGTTCAAGGTACGAACCGATACCCGCTTTCGCTTAATCGTATAATCTCTGATATTGGTATCATGAGCTATTGGTTTGCTGCGTTTTTGTGCTTGATATAACTTTCTTTGTTTGCTAGAAAGTTGTTGATAACATGATAGTATCATGATTAGGGTTCTTGTTTTTTTTTTTTTTTTTTTTTTGGGTTAAAAACCATTAATGGATGTATACATATTTTGGATCTTGATAAGGGTGTTTTGGTTTGAAATATTTAATTGGGTATGTTCATTATTAATTCAAATGAAATCCTGGAAAGCTTTGTATCGTTTGAACGTGTGGTTTGAAAGATATTGCAAAAACCCTAGTTTAATATCATATTTGTGAGTAGTGGTTTGATGATTGTTTTGATGTATATATGTCGATCCATGTTAATTAAAATTAATATAGATAGATAGTGTTCTCTGAGAGCTTTCTTTTGACATATTATTTGCTTAAATAGGAGCTCGTATGAGTGAGATATCGTATCCCAAAGTTGGTCATGCGCGTCTGTACGCTGCTAAAATTTGGAGAAGACGATGAACAATAACCAAGTCAAATCGGCGAGTCAACTCGAGTCAAATCGGCGAGTCAACTGGTGGTCTCGTGGTTCATGGGTCCAACCCAGACCGACGAGTCAACCCGCGGTCCAACTCGGTGGGTCAGCCGGTAGAACTCGTGGTCCAATCCGGTCCAATCCGGATCAGCTGATCAGCTCGTGAGTTCACGATTTCGGTTGATTCGTTGATTTGAATCAAGGTTATTAAATTTTTTTGTTTGTTTCTCTATTTGTGTTTGTCGGATCAACCCCAATTTTGGTACCCTAAGGTTTTTCGACGCTCTAAATTCAATAAAACTATTTTTAGAACCTAATTAGATTCACATGATAGAGTTTCTTTGATATTATATGGTTAATCGCTTTATCCATGATAACATGTGAATGGTTTATGATGTGATTGTCTAATTTCTTTAATATACAACATGTATGGTGCTGGATTGAATTCATATCTTACTGAATTGTATGTCTAGATAACATGTTGATTGATTAGATAATCATCTTGGTTTGATAACATGTTTGATTGAATTATTATTTTGATTGAACAATATGTTAAACAATTGAGTGGGAGGTTGTTTGGTTGAGTTTGTTTAATTCCCAAAAACCAATAACTTGCGCATATATTAAATAGATGCAGAAAATATTACTTGTGGCGCGAGAGATGATTAGGAGTTTAACGATTTTTCGATCTTGCGACTTGTAACGTTGTTTTGCTATTTATTTAGATTAATGCTGCAAAGTTATTTTTTTGAGTATGTGTATAGTGCCGTAAGTTTAATATCCTTTTCTTATTTTTCGCATGCTATGTTAGACCAAATGGCTTCCAAGAACATCATTGCTGATTTGAACAAGGGTGAAAAACTTGATGGCGACAATTATAATATCTGGCGTCGAAAGATCGTTTTTATCTTGAATGATGATGGGCTGCAGGAAATAACTGAGCATGTGATGCCTCGGCCTGAGGATGGGACAACAGTTTAACACCGTCGCAACCTCGAGGATTACCAGGAATGGATTAAGAAGGATCGCAGTGCTCGTCATATGATCCTGAGCTCAATGCACAATGATCTTATTGGGGAGTCTGAGAACCACCAGTTTTCTCATGACATACTAGAGGCAGTCAGGAAGAAATTTGGAGTTACCTCTGTGGCTAAGTTGTGCGCTTTAACTATGAAGTTTGACACTTTTCAAAAGAAGCCTAATGTTACAATGAAGCAACATTTGAGGACAATGTCGTCAATGATACGAGAACTTGAGGCTGCAGGTCATCACTTGACATATGAACAATAGGTACAAGCTGTTATTCGTTCGTTACCTAACTCTTGGGAGCAGATAAAGCAAAACATGACACATATTGATAATGTCCGCACTTTTGAGGATATTTCTCATCGTGTGGAACTAGAAGTCGAGCGCTTAGAAGATGCTAAGACTGACAGTGCTATTTTTGCTGCTGAATCTGCTTCGCATAAGACCAATGGGTCTAAGCACAAGAGAGGTAAGGGTTCTTCTTCTAAGAACCCTCATGATGGATCTGGGCCATCCACTACCAACGCTCCTAAGCGAAAAAGAGGCAAGCGTGCTAGTAAGAAAGACAAAGCAGAGATGAAATGCTTTAACTGTGATAAGAAAGGACACTTTGCTCGTAAATGCACTGTTCCAAAGAAGTTAATTTATGAACCTATTCCTCGCTATGAATGTTTTGTTTCAAGTCAAGCATTAGTTTCTCATTCTCCTCATTTGTGGGTTGTAGATTCGGGAGCAACCGACCATGTAGAGAGGGACCGAGAAGGGCTCCTAGATTATCGTCGAGTTCCTGCTGGGAGCATGAGAGTTTATATGGGAAACACAACTAGAATAGAAGTACTTGGCATCAGTACCTATATGCTAAATATGCGACAAGGGCGCACGATAATCCTCCATGATGTACTTTATGCTCCAGATATTCGACGAAATTTAGTTTCAGTTAATAATATGTTGCGTCTAGGCTTTAGTTTTCTTTTTGAGTGTAATTCTGTTAAGATTTGCTTGGCAACTGAGTTTTATGGTTTTGGTTTTATGTCGGATGGTTTTATGGTTTTGGATATTGACAATTCTAGTTCTTATGATGCTAATAAATCTATTTCATTAGTTGCGTCTTCCGTAGATATTAATAATAATTATGTGATTTGGCATGCTAGATTAGGTCACATAGGGCAAGAAAGGATGACTATGTTAGCTAGAGAAGGTCTTTTATGACCCATCACTAAAGTCTCCTTGCATACCTGCGAACATTGTCTTGCAGGTAAAGGCATTAGAAAACCGTTTGGGACAGCCAAAAGGGCCTCTGAGCCTTTGCAATTAATTTATTCTGATATATATGACCCAATGAACGTTAAGGAAAGACATGGAGCCTCTTATTTCATCATTTTCAAAGATGACTTTACGCGATATGGTCATATTTACTTGATATCCCACAAGTCATAAGCATTGGACTGCTTTAGACGCTATGTATGCGAAGTGGAAAATCAACTAAATAAGAGCATTAAGGCTCTCAGAACTGACCGTGGACGTGAGTATCTATCTGACCTATTCAAAGGGTATTGTGGGGAAAAAGGGATCCTAAGACAATTGACTATTCCTGGTACTCCGCAACAAAATGGTATAGCAGAGAGAAGGAATCGTACTTTGTTAGACATGGTTAGGTCAATGATGGCGCAAGCTCATCTTCCTATTTCTTTTTGGGGAGATACGTTACTGACTGCTGCCTATGTCCTTAATAGTGAGCCTTCGAAGTCAGTGCCTTCCACCCCATATTAATTATGGAACGATAGAAAACCTGAATTGGGTAATTTGCGGCCATGGGGTTCAGCTGCTTATGTACACAACAGTTCTCATCGGTATGGGAAGATGGGACCTCGAGCGAAAAAGTGTATGTTTATTAGGTATTCTGATCACTCAAAAGGCCATGTGTTCATTGGTTAGCATCCTGATGGAAGTGTAACCGAGATTGAGTCACGTGATGCAGATTTCCTAGAACAGGATTTTCCTAGAAGGAATGAGGTAGGGGGAGATCTTAGCCTCTTTGAGGTGGAAAGTCAATGGAAGACACACCAATTCGTCTAGTTGAGAATAACGAAGAAATTCCTCATTCCCCTAGGAAAAGTAGGAGTGTTCCACATGATAATGGATTGGCTCCATCAAATCAGGATCCCCAATCTCGGAGAAGTGAACGTGGAAAAGTCCCTCGTCGTCGTTTTCTGATTGAGGGGGAAATTTTCATGGTTTGTTCACATGATTGCGTAGAGCCTAAGAATTTCAAAGAGGCTATGTCATCTTCTAAAAGGGAAAAATGGATTATTGCATAGGAAGAAAAGATAGAATCAATGAGGATAAATGGTGTGTGGCAATACGTTGACCTCCCAGAAGGGCGCAAGGCAATTGGAAACAAATGGGTTTTCAAAGTCAAACGCAATGCGGATGGCTTAGATGAAAGATATAGGGCTCGCCTTGTGGAGAAAGGTTAAACCCATCATGAGGGTGTTGACTACGATGAAACTTTCTCCCCTCTGGTGAGAATTGCCTCGATACGCCTTATGCTTGCTAGCTTTTGTCGCACATATGGATTTGGAACTTCATCAAATGGATGTTAAAACTGCATTTCTCAATGGAGAACTAGATGAGGAAATTTACATGGAGCAACCAAAAGGCTTCGTGATTAAAGGTCAAGAGCGCAAAGTTTGCAAGCTCCAAAAATCTATTTATGGCCTAAAACAATCATCTAGAAAATGGTATTTAAAATTTGATCGAGCCATTGTTTCCAATGGGTTTACGATGATAGAAGAAGACCATTGTGTGTACGTTAAACGGTCCGATAAAGGTTTCCTTATCTTGTCCTTATATGTTGATGATATCCTCATAGTTGGAAGTAACATGGAAATTGTTGTCGCCACAAAAGAGTGGTTGTCCTCAACTTTTGAGATGAAGGACATGGGAGAAGCAAGCTATGTTCTCGGGATTAAGATCCTTAGAGATCGTTCAAAGAGACTTTTGGGTATGTCACAAGAGACGTACATTAAAAGGGTTCTTGAGCGATTTTACATGAAATATTGCAAGCCTATAGACACACCAGTTGCTAAAGGTCAGAACTTAAGCCTTGAGATGTGCCCTAATACCCCTGAAGAGAAAGACAGGATGTCGCGGGTACTCTATTCCAACATAATTGGGAGCCTGATTTATGCTATGATGTGTACTCGGCTTGACATATGTTATGTTATTGGATTAGTTAGTCGGTACCAGTCGAATCCTGGTTTTGAGCACTGGCAATCAGTCAAGAGGATACTAAGGTATCTCAAAGGGATGAACGATCTCATGCTATGCTACAAGGGTTCAAATCTACGTCTCAGTGGTTATTGTGATGCTAACTGGAATGGTGAAATGGGAGAGAAAAAATGCACATCAGGGTATGCTTTCTTGTTAAATGGCGGGGCCATCACATGGAGTAGTAAGAAAAGTCAATTGTCCCAATGTCTTCAATGGAATCTGAGTTTGTAGCTTGTCAAGCTGCAGTACAAGAATCTAATTGGTTAAGGAGGTTCTTTGAGAGTTTTGAATTTGTCACTCACGCTACTGATGCTGTAAAAATTCACATTGATAGCACATCAATGATTGCTTATGCAAAAGACCCAAAGTACCATGGAAAGACTAAGCATATTGATAGGAGGTGTTGTTTTATTAGAGCTGCTCTTGCGAAGAAAGGAATAGTTTTGGAGTACATGCCTACATAATTGATGATAGTTGATCCCCTTACTAAACCTATACCAAGAGATGTTTTCATGTCTCATGTTAGGGCGTTAGGTTTACGTAGGTGGTAATGGATGCCTTTTTATTTATTTATTTTTCTAAGACATGATGATCTTAGATGCATATGTTTTATGGATATTTATTAATAATCAATACAATTTGATAATGGTTTATTGTTATGATTGATTATTTACTTATGGGAATGGATATACACGCTGACATTGGTGCATATAGAATGCATTATGTCAAAACTTGATTGATATGTCACCTGGTATGGACTGGCTTACTCACATAAGCAGTCACCTTTTGGCACTAAGGAGAGAGAGCAAAGATGAGATGATGCATCTCCTTGGCAATACCAAGATGAGATCTATATAGTGAAGATTGATGATGAACGTAATGTTCATCATACCTTAAAGGATAGCCAAATAAGAAATTTCTTTCACGGCGCTTGTTGAAAGCGAGCAGTTAGAAATTTCGGATTAGGCGCAAGAGTTGCGACTAAGTCAAGATTTGTAGAGTGTAAGAGTTTGAGACATATACTTGTTTAGTCAAGTAAAACTCCACTCTAGCGCATTTTCATATTATGCGTGCTTGCGACCACTACGGAGTCGCAAAAATCGTTCCCTGCTTTTACCACCATGTGAGTCCGTATGATAATTAGATTATATACAGGTAACCTTACGACTTTTGACTTTGTTATTAAGTAAAGATTCGATGATTGCTACTTTAGTATGTGTTATGTGGCCATGGATGATTCGGCTTAAAGGGTACATATCTGGGAAAGCAGTTGATTCTGAAACTTCATGGCAATAGGGCGAAAAGGAAGTCATCAAACTCATGAATGTTTTTATATTCACAGTCGACGACTTAGGTTGCCTTGCTGGAGTTGCAACACAAGTGTGAATGTATTTACAATAAGCTAGCATGAGTGTTAGACTAGCTCTACGAAGGATCACAGTAGTCTAGACCAATGAGATTTTGATGGACCTAGGATACTACGAGATACAAACATTTTTTTTAAAAGGGTTGATGTCTCTATATTGACTCATATTGAGTTTCTAGTATGGAGCTCCCAAAATGCAGGTACCTCGACGGTCGCATGGGCTATTTACTAATATGAACTTTTTCTTTCTTCTGGTACAATCCACACATACTATGTGCGAGTGGGAGATGTTATATATTCGGGTTGGACCGGAATATGGTCGCCCATATTGTATGTGGCAAGCCCGGTAGGGTTCCATATTCCTTAGGGTTTGGAACCTATATAAACATCTCTAGCATATGTGTAAAGGGTTACGTGATTCCCACCTATATCATACACAAGTTTACCATAAGAAAATTGGTAACTCTAACCCTAAAGATAGTTACCATTAGGAGAAAAAGGTTTTAAGTTCTTAGCATGTGAATCAAGTTTGTGCTCATCTTTGGAGATTGTAGTACTTGTTGATCATCGAGTTGAAACGTTGTTGTTGCTGCTGCTACTGCTTGTTCTTGCTAATCGGAGCTCAAGTTCAAGGTACGAACCGATACCCGCTTCCACTTAATCGTATAATATCTGATATTGGTATCATGAGCTATTGGTTTGATGCATTTTCGTGCTTGATATAACTTGCTTTGGTTGCTTGAAAGTTGCTGATAACATGATAGTATCATGATTAGGGTTCTTGTTTTTTTTTTTTGGGTTAAAAACCATTAATGGATGTATAAATATTTCGGATCTTGATAAGGGTGTTTTGGTTTGAAATATTTAATTGGGTATGTTCATTATTGATTCAAATGATCTCCTGGAAAGTTTTGTATCGTTTGAACGTGTGGTTTGAAAGATATTGCAAAAACCCTAGTTTAATATCATGTTTGTGAGCAGTGGTTTGATGATTGTTTTGATGTATATATGTCGATCCATGTTAATTAAAATTAATATAGATAGATAGTGCTCTCTGAGAGCTTTCTTTTGACATATTATTTGCTTAAATCGGAGCTCGTATGAGTGAGATATCGTCTCCCAAAGTTGGTCATGCGCGTATGTACGCTGCAAAATTTTGGAGAAGACGATGAACAATAACCAAGTCAAATCGGCGAGTCAACCGAGTCAAATCGGCGAGTCAACTCGTGGTCCAGCTCGGTGGGTCAGCTCGCGGTCCAATCCAGACCGGCGAGTCAACCCGCGGTCCAACTCGGTGGGTCATCCAGTGGTCCAATCCAGACCGGCGGATCAGCTCGAGGTTCACAGTTCGGTCCGGTTCACGGTTCGGTTCGGTTCGAGGTTCAGACCGGGTTATTCGTTTTTTTTGTTTGTTTCTCTATTTGTGTTTGTCGTATCAACCCCAATTTTGGTACCCTAAGGTTTTTCGACGCTCTAAATTCAATAAAACTATTTTTAGAACCTAATTAGATTCACATGATAGAGTTTCTTTGATATTATATGGTAATCGCTTTATCCATGATAACATGTGAATGGTTTATGCTGTGATTGTCTAATTTCTTTAATATACAACATGTATGGTGCTGGATTGAATTCATATCTTACTGAATTGTATGTCTAGATAACATGTTGATTGATTAGATAATCATCTTGGTTTGATAACATGTTTGATTGAATTATTATTTTGATTGAATAACATGTTAAAACAATTGAGTGAGAGGTTGTTTGGTTGAGTTTGTTTAATTCCCAAAAACCAATAACTTGCGCATATATTAAATAGATGCAGAAAATATTACTTGTGGCGCGAGAGATGATTAGGAGTTTAACGATTTTTCGATCTTGCGACTTGTAATGTTGTTTTGCTATTTATTTAGATTAATGTTGCAAAGTTATTTTTTTGAGTATGTGTATAGTGTCGTAAGTTTAATATCCTTTTCTTATTTTTCGCATGCTATGTTAGACCAAATGGCTTCCAAGAACATCATTGCTGATTTGAACAAGGGTGAAAAACTTGATGGCGACAACTATAATATCTGGCGCCGAAAGATCGTTTTTCTCTTGAATGATGATGGGATGCAGGAAATAACTGAGCATGTGATGCCTCGGCCTGAGGAGGGGACGACGGTTCAACACCGTCGCAACCTCGAGGCTTACCAGGAATGGATTAAGAAGGATCGCAATGCTCGTCATATGATCCTGAGCTTAATGCACAATGATCTCATTGGGGAGTCTGAGAACCACCAGTTTGCTCATGGCATGCTAGAGGCAGTCACGCAGAAATTTGGAGTTACCTCTGTGGCTAAGTTGTGCGCTTTAACTATGAAGTTTGACACTTGTCAAAAGAAGCCTAATGTTACAATGAAGCAACATTTGAGGATAATGTCATCAATGATACGCGAACTTGAGGCTGCAGGTCATCACTTGACAGATGAACAACAGGTACAAACTGTTATTCGTTCGTTACCTAACTCTTGGGAGAAGATAAAGCAAAACATGACACATAATGATAATGTCCGCACTTTTGAGGATATTTCTCATCGTATGGAACTAGAAGTCGAGCGCTTGGAAGATGCTAAGACTGACAATTATGTTTTTACTACTGAATCTGCTTCGCATAAGACTAATGGGTCTAAGCGCAAGAGGGGTAAGGGTTCTTCTGATAAGAATCCTCATGATGGATCTGGGCCATCCACTACCAAGATCCTAAGCGCAAAAGAGGCAAGCATGCTGGTAAGAAAGACAAAGCAGAGATGAAATGCTTTAACTGTGATAAGAAAGGACACTTTGATCGTGAATGCACTGTGCCAAAGAAGGTAATTTCTGAACCTATTCCTCGCTATGAATGTTTTGTTTCAAGTCAAGCATTAGTTTCTCATTTTCCTCATTTGTGGGTTGTAGATTCGGGAGCAACCGACCATGTAACGAGGGACCGAGAAGGGTTCCTAGATTATCGTCGAGTTCCTGCTGGGAGTATGAGAGTTTATATGGGGAACACAACTAGCATAGAAGTACTTGGCATCGGTACCTATATGCTAAATCTGCGACAAGGGCGCACGATAATCCTTCATGATGTACTTTATGCTCCAGATATTCGACGAAATTTAATTTCAGTTAATAGTATGTTGCGTCTAGGTTTTATTTTTCTTTTTGAGGGTAATTCTGTTAAGATTTTATTGGCAACTGAGTTTTATGGTTTTGGTTTTATGTCGGATGGTTTTATGGTTTTGGATATTGACAATTCTAGTTCTTATGATGCTAATAAATCTATTTCATTAGTTGCGCCTTCCGCAGATATTAATAATGATTCTGTGATTTGGCATGCTAGATTAGGTCATATAGGGCAAGAAAGGATGACTAGGTTAGCTAGAGAAGGTCTTTTAGGCCCCATCGATAAAGTATCCTTGCATACCTGCGAACATTGTATTGCAGGTAAAGCCATTAGAAAACCATTTGGGATATCCAAAAGGGCCTCTGAGCCTTTGCAATTAATTTATTCTGATATATGTGGCCCAATGAACGTTAAGGCAAGACATGGAGCCTCTTATTTCTTCACTTTCATAGATGACTTTACGCGATATGGTCATATTTACTTGATATCCCACAAGTCAGAAGCATTGGAATGCTTTAGACGCTATGTATGCAAAGTGGAAAATCAACTAAATAAGAGCATTAAGGCTCTCAGAACTGACCGTGGATGCGAGTATCTATCAGACTTATTCAAAGGGTATTGTGAGGAAAAAGGGATCCTAAGACAATTGACTATTCCTGGTACTCCGCAACAAAATGGTATAGCAGAGAGAAGGAATCGTACTTTGTTAGACATGGTTAGGTCAATGATGGCGCAAGCTCATCTTCCTATTTCTTTTTGGGGAGATACGTTACTGACTGCTGCCTATGTCCTTAATCGTGTGTCTTCGAAGTCAGTGCCTTCTACCCCATCTGAATTATGGACCGATAAAAAACCTGAATTGGGTAATTTGCGGCCATGGGGTTCAACTGCTTATGTACACAACAGTTCTCATCAGTAAGGGAAGATGGGCCCTCGAGCAAAAAAGTGTATCTTTATTAGGTATTCTGATCACTCAAAAGGCCATGTGTTCATTGGTTAGCATCCTGATGGAAGCGTAACCGAGATAGAGTCACGTGATGCAAATTTCCTAGAACAGTATTTTCCTAGAAGGAATGAGGTAGGGGAGATCTTAGCCTCTTTGAGGTGGAAAGTCAATGGAAGACACACCAATTCGTCTAGTTGAGAATAACGAAGAAATTCCTCTTTCCCTTAGGAAAAGTAGGAGTGTTCCACCTGATAATGGATTGGATCCACCAAATTAGGATCCCCTATCTTGGAGAAGTGAACGTGGAAAAGTCTCTCGTCGTCATTTTCTGATTGAGGGGGAAAGTTTCATGGTTTGTTCATATGATTACGTAGAGCCTAAGAATTTCAAAGAGGCTATGTCATCTCCTACAAGGGAAAAATGGATTATTGCACAGGAAGAAGAGATAGAATCAATGAGGATAAATGGTGTGTGGAAATATGTTGACCTCCCAGAAGGGCGCAAGGCAATTGGAAACAAATGGGTTTTCAAAGTCAAACGCAATGCGGATGGTTTAGATGAAAGATATAGGGCTCGCCTTGTGGCGAAAGGTTACACCCAACAGGAGGGTGTTGACTACGAGGAAACTTTCTTCCCTGTGGTGAGAATTGCCTCGATACGCCTTATGCTATCTATTGTCGCACATATGGATTTGGAACTTCATAAAATGGATGTTAAAACTGCATTTCTCAATAGAGAACTAGATGAGGAAATTTACATGGAGAAACCAGAAGGCTTCGTGATTAAAGGTCAAGAGCGCAAATTTTGCAAGCTCCAAAAATCTATTTATGGCCTAAAACAATCATCTAGAAAATGGTATTTAAAATTTGATCGAGCCATTATTTCCAATGGGTTTACGATGATAGAGGAAGACCATTGTGTGTACGTTAAACGGTCCGATAAAGGTTTCCTTATCTTGTCCTTATATATTGATGATATCCTCATAGCTGGAAGTAACATGGAAATTTTTGTCGCCACAAAAGAGTGGTTGTCCTCAACTTTTGAGATGAAGGACATGGGAGAAGCAAGCTATGTGCTCGGGATTAAGATCCTTAGAGATCGTTCAAAGAGACTTTTGGGTATGTCACAAGAGACGTACATTAAAAGGGTTCTAGAGCGATTTCACATGAAATATTGCAAGCCTATAGACACACCAGTTGCTAAAGGCCAGAACTTAAGCCTTGAGATATGCCCTCATACCCTTGAAGAGAAAGACAGGATGTCGCGGGTACTCTATTCCAACGCAATTGGGAGCTTGATGTATGCTATGATGTGTACTCGGCCTGGCATATGTTATGTTATTGGATTAGTTAGTCGGTACCAGTCAAATCCTGGTTTTGAGCACTGGCAAGCAGTCAAGAGGATACTAAGGTATCTCAAAGGGACGAGCGATCTCATGCTATGCTACACGAGTTCAAATCTACGTCTCAGTGGTTATTTTGATGCTAACTGGAATGGTGAAATATGAGAGCAAAAATGCACATCAGGGTATGCTTTCTTGTTAAATGGCGGGGCCATCACAAGGAGTAGTAAGAAAAGTCAATTGTCCCTATGTCTTCAATGGAATATAAGTTTGTAGCCTTTCAAGCTGCAGTACAAGAATCTAATTGGTTAAGGAGGTTCTTTGAGAGTTTTGAATTTGTCACTCAAGCTACTGATGCGGTGAAAATTCACACTGATAGCACATTAATGATTGCTTATGCAAAAGACCCAAAGTACCATGGAGAAACTAAGCACATTGATAGGAGGTGTTGTTTTATTAGAGCTGATCTTGCGAAGAAAGGAATAATTATGGAGTACATGCCTACAGAATTGATGATAGTTGATCCCCTTACTAAACCTATACCAAGAGATGTTTTCATGTCTCATGTTAGGGCGTTAGGTTTACGTAGGTGGTAATGGATGTCTCTTTATTTATTTATTTATTTTTCTAAGAAATGATGATCGTAGATGCATATGTTTTATGGATATTTATTAATAATCAATACAATTTGATAATGGTTTATTGTTATGATTGATTATTTACTTATGGGAATGGATATACACGCTGACATTGGTGCATATAGAATGCATTATGTCAAAACTTGATTGATATGTCACCTGGTGTGGACTAGCTTACTCACATAAGCAATCACCTTTTGGAACTAAGGAGAGCGAGCAAAGATGAGATGATGCATCGCCTTGGAAATACCAAGATGAGATCTATATAGTGAAGATCGATGATGAATGTACTGTTCATCATACCTTAAAGGATAGCCAAATAAGAAATTTCTTTCACGGCGCTTGTTGAAAGCGAGCAGTTAGAAATTTCGGATTAGGCACAAGAGTTGCGACTAAGTCAAGATTTGTAGAGTGTAAGAGTTTGAGACATATACTTGTTTAGTCAAGTAAAACTCCACTCTAGCGCATTTTCATATTATGCGTGCTTGCGACCACTACGGAGTCGCGAAAATCGTTCCCTGCGTTTATCACCATGTGAGTCCGTATGATAATTAGATTATATACAGGTAACCTTACGACTTTTGACTTTGTTATTAAGTAAAGATTCGATGATTGCTACTTTAGTATGTGTTATGTGGACATGGATGATTCGGATTTAAGGGTACATATCTTGGAAAGCAGTTGATTCTGAAACTTCATGGCAATAGGGCGAAAGGGAAGTCATCAAACTCATGAATGTTTTTATATTCACAGTCGACGACTTGGGTTGCCTTGATGGAGTTGCAACACAAGTGTGAATATATTTACAATAAGCTAGCATGAGGGTTAGACTATCTCTACGAGGGATCAGAGTAGTCTAGACCAATGAGATTTTGATGGACCTAGGATACTACGAGATACAAATATTTCTTTTAAAGGGTTGATGTCTCTATACTGACTCATATTGAGTTGCTAGTATGGAGCTCCTAAAATGCAGGTACCTCAACGGTCGTATGGGCTATTTACTAATATGAACTTTTTCTTTCTCCTGGTACAATCCACACACACCATGTGCGAGTGGGAGATTTAGATATTCGGGTTGGACCCGAATATGGTCGCCCATATTGTATGTGTAAAGCCCGGTAGGGTTCCATATTCCTTAGGGTTTGGAACCTATATAAACATCTCTAGCATATGTGTAAAGGGTTACGTGATTCCCACCTATATCACACACAAGTTTACCATAAGAAAAGTGGTAACTCTAACCCTAAAGAGAGTTACCATTAGGAGAAAAAGGTTTTAAGTTCTTAGCTTGTGAATCAAGTTTGTGCTCATCTTTGGAGATTATAGTACCTGCTGATCGTCGAGTTGAAACGTTGTTGTTGCTACTGCTACTGCTTGTTCTTGCTAATCGGAGCTCAAGTTCAAGGTACGAACCGATACCCGTTTCCGCTTAATCGTATAATTTCTGATAGAGAGATTAAGACTTTTTTCATCTAGAAATCCTTGTAGCAATGCTTCGTACTCATCTTGGTTATTAGTTGGGATGAAATCCAAGATATAAGAATATTTGGTACAGCTGTTTTTTGATATGATTATGACAACTCCATTTCCACCTCCTTGTTTATTTCAAGCTCAATCTACAAAGACTTTTCATACTCCAAGGGTATTCAAGGAAGAATCATCATAATTTGGTTTTATTTCTGACTCAGGATCAGGTAGTATTTCTAATTGTTCTTCACAGTTTTTGAGATCGGAAGATGAATCTTCAACTGGGTAATCTACTAAGAAATTTGCCACAACTTGGCCTTTGGTTGCCTTTCTAGGTATGTAACCCAGACCAAACTGATTCAAATGGACTACCCTAGTAAGCTATTTTTCCAGTTTTGTTCTCTTTTAAGAGCACATTCTCTACTGCTTACTTTGTGATTACATACACTTTCCATATCGAGAAGTATGGTATGAGCTCGACAGAAGATAAATAGATACTACAAAATATCACTTTTCTAATTAAGAATACCTAGATTTTGTTGGTGCCAGTAATTTACTGATGAAAGATATTGGTTTTTCCATGTTCTCTTCTACTTGCACCAGTACGACAGTCACAGCTGATGAAGTATGAGTTATATAAAGATAAATTTCTTCACTAGATGTTGGTGGGGAGAGGATATGAGAAGATGAGAGATAAGCAAAATATGGTCAAAGGTTATTTGACGCTCGAGGTCTCATTCAAAATCCTGCTTTTTATGAAGTACGTTAAAGAATGGTCTGCATTTATCAGATACTCTGGTGATGAAAAGGTTCAAAGATGCTAGATTTCCAGTCAATATCCTTTTTGCAGGATAGAGGTACAATTCAAGTATAACAAGGATCTTCAGAAGATCGACCGCAATGTAATTTATTGTTACCAGGAAGCCCAAGAACTTTCCACTCCAAAATCCGAAAGCATATTTATAAGAACTCACTTTTATCCTATAGTGTCTTAGGACAACAAAACTTTTCAGAAAGTCGCGATGGCGATCAACTTTTTTAAGCTCTTGAGCACCATATCGTCTACGTAACATTTAATTGTTTCCCCAATGATATATTTGAAGATTTTATTGACTAACCTTTGGTAGGTCCAACCAGTATTTTTTAGACCAAAAGGCATTGCCTTGAAACAGTATAATCCCCTGTTGGTTATGGAAGCACTATGCTCTTAATCAGTAGGATTCATAGGAATCTGGTTGTACCCAAAATAGTCATCCATAAAGGATAAATGACCATACCCATGGGTTGACTCCACCATTCTAATCATGTCAGGAAGTTGGAAGCCATCTTTGAGGTAGTGAAATAACGAAGGTAGCAATTACACCATAATCTTTTCGATATCAACCTATAAATTCGATACCTTGGGTGATTTAATATAGATAGAGACTTTTAAGAACATAGAAAATCACAAGGTAAACACTTGGTATATAGTTTTAGTTCAAAATCGAACACAACTATAGGGATCAACCCAAGTGTTGGATTAACACACATTCTATTTACTTTTAATTATAACTAAAATAATAATTATAGTTGCGGAAAGTAAAAGTAAAAACACAACAAGATTTTGTTAACAAGGAAATTGCAAATGCAGAAAAATCCTGGGACCTGGTCCAGTTTTGTATACTCTCAACATTAATCCGCTATACAAAGTACACTACCAACTTCGTATAGTTGAGACCAAGTAATCTACCTCTAATTACCTAGTTTTCTCAGAATCCCTGCACCTACAACCTGTTAGATCACTGCTCGGTCGAACTCGCAAGCGTTTCTATCTCAAGCTTGTTTTCAAGTTTAATTGTCAAAACTATAAGTCTTGATTTCTAGTATACTTATAGTTAAGTCTCGGATTAGGATAGAAAGTGTAGTTGAGCATTTGACTTCACGGCATTCATCGATTGAAGACGAAGAACTACTAAGGGGAGCTTGTGGTACTTCATCAACAAAAGGTATGTGGAGACTTGAACTCATTTATCACTCAAAAGTCTATCTACTTTATCTCCTATTTGAGACAAAAATCGTATAGCTATATAGACTTCAATTATACACATTTGATATTTCGAGCTGAGTTTAACTCGTTTACATATTTCTCGAAATATGTATTGGTAAGCTTTCGATTTAACCAAGTTCATCTTATATTCTTGATGAAAGTCAAAATATGATCATGTAAAAATCGCCTGGTAACATCTTACATGATTTGTGTGAGACATTCATTTGATGTAGACTCGGAATGTTTCGTATTGATCATTCGATCACTTGAAAATTGTTTTGAAGCTAATAGTTTGTGTAAGACAACTATTGTCGTCTTCCGAGAATGTTTCAATGGTTGAGAATATAAGTCCGATATATCAGTTGGTTCATGTTAACCTTGATTTATCAAAATACGGAACAAAACTCATAGGTTTATCTGCGGGAGACAGATTTATCTATACAATCGACTTTTCTGTGTGAGCTAGATAGATTGGTTTATCAAGTCTTCGACTTTGGGTCGTAGCAAATCTTATTTATAGGTTAGATCAGCTAAGAGAATCAAGTGCGTAGAGTTCTGCTGGGATTCAGAGACGTAAGGAGTACAACTATACCTTGATCTATGTGAGATTGATTAGGGATCAACTATATTCCAGTCCAAAGTTAACTTGGAGTAGGCTAGTGTCTGTAGTGGCTTAATACAGTGTGGCGTTCAAATCTGGACTAGATCCCGAGGTTTTTCTGCAATTGCGGTTTCATGGTTAACAAAATTTCTGATGTTTGTGTGTTGATGGTGGATTTTAGTTCAGGGCTATAGTTGTAAAATCAATATTTTGTACAGCCATCCTGCAGAGGATAAGGCCATTTGATAAGCGATGAATACTTCTCTGCTTTATTAATTCACCTAGAATGGATCATGTAGCAACAATCCCCAAGTATTCTGTGAATTTTAGCATTATTTATTAATGCATGAAACGCCTTGTATTTCATGTGCTGTTCTCAGCAGAACTCTTATTGTTAGTGCGGCATGATGACTGATTGTTACTCTCAGCAGAGTAGCATGAATATCCAAGTACCAACAATGAGGCATGCACGAAATACCCGTACATGCTACACCATTCTCTAATAAAGAGAATCATCTCTCAGAGTGTTATACTAGCCCGATTGAGTATCCGGACTATCCATATCAGTCTCAGAAACGATCACAACCATCCAACTTCACCATCATGATTGGATGGCCCAGATCGAATCCATAACCCCCACGCAGGTATGGAGTATTCACCACCGACCCTATGCGGGCCCCGTATGGTTGGCCTCCCCAAGAGGGAAGCATAGCTTACCAGTTCGTCCATCCATAGCAGCATGGACGTGAAACCCTAAACTAGGGTTACGACACATTACATGTTTCGCAAATCAATCACAAATGTCCATCTTCGCAGGCATAGATGGAGGGTGTATATGTAGATTCAAAGGGCCCAGAGCATGTCAACACAAACACCGTGGGCCCGCCTGCATACATGACCAATCAATCAAGGCCAACTATGTTTGGTCTTCACAATTCGTGCGCCCAAACAAGGCATGACACACGGCCGACAAAACCTTAATTGGGGTTTGCAGCATCATCCATGTGTTGCTAAATCATCTCAAGTGTTCATCTTCGCAGGCTTGAACGGAAGGCAAATATTAAACTTCAGGGGAGGCCGAACATGCTAGCATGACCACCGTGGGCCCGACTTCATGTCCGATCGATCGGCCAAATCCTTCCTTGGTCATGCACCTCGGTTCGCACACCCTAAAGTGGTGTATCACGCTGCCTTAATAAATCCTTTGCGACATAGGATTTTTGTTGAAATCTAATCTCGACCACTCGTCTTTGCCAGCCAAATTGAGTGGTCTAGATTGGATCTTTGCGAGTCAAGCAAGCATGGGCGTAAACACTAGTGTGCCACCTCCTTGTAATAGCAATAGGTCCCTCCAGAAACACTCCCTAAGCTTGAATTCGTTCGATCTGAAAGTGGCAGCTTGCGTACCTCCCAAACCATAATCCAACGGTCATAGATTAGGGTCGCAATCCATCTCATCCATCCAAAATTGCTAGCTTGGACGGATAGCCTCGAATGGGAGTTAGGCGACAAGTGAAATATCACCGTGATCACCGTCCGCCACTCTTCCACATAATGTGATCGGCTAAGGCACGAATCACCCATGCAGCCTCCAAATGGTCACTCGAAGTAGGTAGGGCATGATACTCAACAACGATGCTTCATACATGCTGAATACATTCGATGCATAACTTGCATAGATTACACTCGATACTTCACAAGTATCAACTTTCTAAATAACTTAGTTATTTAACCTAGCATCACATGCTACCTTCTATGGGTCCCACGATCCACACTCGAGACATCAATCATGTCACAATCTGGGGGATACATACTGGGGTATTGGTCTGGCGGTTTTTCGGTGTGCAGCGTGCAACGCGCCATCACAAGAACATGTCAGGAAGACATGGACGGTTAGTGATGATAGGAGAAGTGGGCAAGACTAATCGTGTGACACTAACACACAACTCCACTACTCCATCACTCCACTTCCTACGAGAGACGTGAATGAGGCTCAAATGACTTGTATAAATAGGTTATCCTCCCTATTTCCAATACAGAAGACAACACAGGAACCAAGTGTTAATACGAAACATATTCAAACACCCAGAGCCTACTTGCGTTAATTGTAATCCTGCTCACCTTTCTGTTACAAGTCATAAACAATCCTATACCTTCACAATCTCAACACCTTCTTCGCTTCCCTACCTAAGATCAACCCCATCTCATTCACTTTATGACCGAAACAAGTCTGGAACGACCATTTCTTGGTTTAGGCCAGAATTGTATAGATTGATATCTCGAATCAAAATCACTCCCGTGCAGTGCATTTGTTTAGGGTTTAGATTCATTTCTCATCCACTCACCCCAAATTACCAAAACCAGCAGAAATAGTTTTCACCCATAAGCACTGTGTTATTTCTTTTCCATATTATATTTGTTTATATAATTGAATATCACAGGTTGTGCATAAGTTCAATAAATTGTGATTCCAACCTTTGGTTGTTGATTAAATTGATCGACAGTTAGATATTGGTTTTTGATACCATCCAAGTTGTTTCTTATATTAATCAGGCTCACGAATTTCTATCTGTTTGATTTGATGATTACATTAAGAAACCGAGATATAACTCTTTGATATACTTTTCTTAAGATTGAGTATGACTGTCTAGTTGATTCTCTTAAAAGTATATTGGAGTTAGTCCATACAGATTGCAAAGTGAAATATTGGGTGTGGTTGTTAGACCCCCGCTTTTTCGCAACCAATCTGGCCAACGTAAGTGAATCCTAAGATAAATTTCAATATATTAAGTTACTTCAGCTACTGTGAAGATTTCAAGAACCTAACTCCTATTGAGCATCTTCCGAAATATTTAAGGACTAATGTGTTTAGTAACCACTCTTCTAATCTCAAGAAGTAAAACAAAGATTATATAGTTGAGTTCACAAAGGCTCTTCCGTTTAAACTAATAAACTCCTTTGTTAGGTAAGATGTACCAAGTTAATCAGATCTAGGTATACAAACTATAAGATGTGGATATTGAAGAATACCACAAAGGATAGCTTGTCGATCTAAAATGACTAGTTCATCAGTCATCTATCAAAGATAAACAAGATCTAGTCGGATCCCAGTCGATCAAGTTCGTGCACGAAGTTAAATCACAAAGATACGAAACCAATAAAAATTCTTCATGTCTTCCTGTCGAATCTCTATCTAGAAATCATGTTTCTACCAACCAGGACGCGGAAGGAACATGTGGCCACACTAGGAGGCCAGGAAGAGACGAACATCATAATCCGGCTAACGAATGAGGCTCAAAGTAACTCTACAGACGAACAACATACGCAGTTTTTACAAGGAAGATAGTTTTAGAATTTGAGAAAAAGATTCAATGATCAGAAACCACGTTTGTTCCCTTTCATGCTAGCACAATATTTCACAAATTCATATAAACAATATTGTTGTAACCACATCATTCATAACCAGAATGCAAATTCCGAATAATCTCTCTCAAAAAATCATTCACAAAAACTATCTCAAAATAAACCAATTCAAAATTCAATCACCTATTAACCCAATACCTAAAATAAAGTTGTGAAAGGAAACCCTCACATCACTCAAAAATCCTATAAGAAAGAGCATAAGTAGACGGCATAAATCATTCAAGGGAAATCCTTCAGCAACAACATGTTCTTCTGTGCAAGGGAGACTTTCATTTTCTGGAGAACGGCCTGCTCCAGCTTCAAATTATTAGACAACCTTTCAATCTTCTCTTCCTGACGAATGATGATGTCTACGGAGGGGACTTCATGCACTTCACCTTGCAGCCTTTGTATTTCGGCAAGTCCTTCACAGAACCAGGGGGCGTTAAACTCATACTTCACGAACACTTCCCGGTGGAACTCCCAGTTTTAGATTACCTCTTAAGAAACAGTGCGCCCAATCATGATGCTCATGCCATAGATGGAATATAGAGCTTCTTCAACATGTTTTACAGATGCGAAGCGACTCCTAAGTATATGAGAGGTGGCGATGTGACCATACTTCTTCCATATTTTGGTATATAACTCCTCGAACCGAGCCGACACATTGAATCCTCCCACCAGCACATGACATGTATAAGGAGTATCTAAAGAAGGCTCAAAGATAGCTCAAGGAACAACGGGTCGCATCACCAATGCTCTGTTAGAATCCTTCTCAGCTGCATGGGATCTTACGATTGCTTTATCAGTTGCCGAAGCTTGTTCAGGAGACTCTTTGGAGGGAGTTACTTCAAACGTTATGGGTGTTATCTTTCCTGCGCTCCTCGTGATAATTGTTTCACTCTTAAGACTGATTTCTGCCATGGCCTCATCTACAAGATCACTAAAATTTCTGCTCTGGGAGTCATCTCTTTCGGTTGAGCTCGCATCATCTCTGTTATTTTCTTGAAGAGGTTAAGTATATCCAGACCTCTCAACGTGAGGATCAGTATTGCCAGACTTCTTGTTATTAGGATCAGCTACTCCACACTCCTCATTATGATTACGTGCCAATCTTGCAAAGTTGTTCTCTTTCGGTATTCCCTGATCACAAATGAGAATTACTTTTAGTTCATATTATAAGAGTTGAAGACCACGGGACCGCATGATTGCTTCTTAGCCTGGGGACTGCAGTTAGTGACATCGGCCCTGGTTCGTTTACCTGGAAGCGGCTTCAATTATTTGAATTTCTTCAAGGTGTCAAGAGATGGATCACCACGGAAGACTGTCGCGACTTTATCAGAAAATGCCTGGAAAACTAAAAGCTGCTCACTCCAAAAGTCCTTATACTTGGAAGTTACCACTGGCCTTCTTTCAATAGACAGAAAAGGAAAACTCTGCTCCGATGCAAAGATGTCAGCATTGGAAATAGATGGGATGAGATCCTCTGAAGGCACTAGTGGACGACGGATTGGAACACCCTGGTCAAATCCCATTTGGCGTGCAACCCTGTCAATGTTATAAGGAACAACAGAAAGGACTTCATCGAAGAAAGAAGTGATGTATCCTAACATACATCTTCGCAGAAAGACTGCTTCCCCAGGACTCATGGACTTTCCTCCAGATAACACAAGGTCATGAGAGGTGGTAGAAGTTTCTGTCTGGACCACAGAAGAATGGACTGGTCCTCATGGGCGAAAATCTATAGCGTGTACATTATCGAGAAAGTCAACAAGTCTTAACCCGGGCTTTAGAGTCTACCTTGCCAACGGAGTATCCTCGAACCACCGTACAAACTAGGAAGCGAAGTCGCAGTAGCAGGATCATATCTCTTAAAGTGCTCCCATAGACACGCCTGAAGAAAAGCAACATGGATGTGTGACTCCACTTTCTTATACCCATTGGAAGCATACATCTCTACTTCCAAAATATCCAGATGAGAATACAACGAGCCAAGGAATAAGGAGCCTAGAGGGAGGACCACACCCTTTGCCAACTTTATAGCAAACGTGACGAGATTGCTTCTTATGATTTTCTTCCCCGAACCATCATCAAAGATGTCCCTGGACAACCATAAAGATAGGAATGCAACTATACTGTGGTTGTTATCCAAAGCTTGGCCCTGGTGTTTTAGGATACCATTTAGACACCCACCAAGTATAAAAACACTTTGTGTCCTTTTTTTGTTTCTCGTACTCGGCTACTTTCTGAAGTATGGCGTTATGGATAACATTTTCTTCGGTAGAGAGTTCGTAGCGAAGATTTCCAGTAATAGGGAGGTTCATCAGCACGACGACACTTTCCAAGGTGATAGTCATTTCTCCCCACCTACATATAGTTATGTGTGTAGAAGGACGCCATCAGGAAATGAAGGTGATTAAGCCTGGGGAGTTTTTCTTAATGTGAAGAGTTACAGATACCATAACCGCGTCAATGATTTGCGCCTTGGTCAAGTTTTCCCTGACATGCTTATTGCTCAACATGCATCTCATCCATCCTTCATAAGAGTTTAGTGGAGTCTGACAAACCTTAAAGTCAATGGGAGAAGGCGGATACTCTTTCTTCTGAAGATAAAACCTCATCACGTACGCTGGGGAAGATGATGAAGCAGCATCTTCATTTTCTGAGCCTGGAAGCAGGATTATTTTGTGGTCGGGATGCCTTCTAATGTTTGGGAAAGGCATAGAAAACAGCTTGTCATCTGTATTATGCATGTCTTTGGATTTGTCCACACTTCTGTTAGCAGCAGTATTATCTCCAGGTGACATCTTAACAAGAGCCTCTTTGTTTATTTCCAAACAACTACAATGAAGTGCAAAAGAAAAGAATCATTACTTCGTGTAGAGGGAGAAATGACCGGCTGTCATAAAAAAAATATATGTCTCGCCCATGTCCATATTCGAGTGAAGCAGCCACACGCATGTCCATGTTCGAGCAAGGCAGGCACGGGCCCACTTCTGATCAAGCCAGCATGAGAGTAAAGAAGGCATAAGGAAAAATTATATTGGTTCACACAAGCAAGATCGGTATTGGTTCATGCAAGATCGACATTGGGATGAGCGGACAAGATACTTGGTCCAAGCAGGTATAATAGCCCGAGCCAAGCATGCACGAGATCGGGAAAAACATGGAAACAAGCCAAGAAGGCGCAGGTATCGAAGCCTGCATGGAGATGACCAAAACCAGGAATGTCATTTGATCAAGCATGCATAACGGGCTCACATCCATACACGTCATGACACTATTTTCTTTTTACAAGCAATTAATCGTGGGAAATCGTGTCTGCAAGCCTAAGTCGGGGATTTTTATCAAATTACAACCAAAGGCTGGGTTTTTGGCATGCAACAATGGAGAAGAAGCAAAAACAATATATTCATGGATTCATAGCTTATTTTACTGAGCAATCCTACCTATATCTACGGCGTTGCTATTTTCGTTAATGAAATCAACCATGATATGATGGGAAAGGAGTTTTTTTTTACCTAAGAACTAGGGTTTGTACAACAAACAAACAAAATAAAAAAAAAAAATAAAAAAAAAAACGAACAAAGAAAGAAAGGGTAGTGAAGCACCTACCTGAAGGGTGAATGGCGGTAGCAGCGATGAAGACCAGCGACAGCAGCAACACGTCCGACGGCAGCGTCAGCAACACGCCCAGCAAGTTCCGACGACGACTCCGGCAGGCATGATCGGTGGTGGTGGCTTGAGCGGTGACGGAAAGAGATGTGGAAGGATAGAGGACGAACGGGAGAGGAATAAGAAAAAAAAAAGGGGGGGGGTCGGTCCCCTTATATAGACAAGCAATTGGGAAATCCTTATGGGAAAAGGATTCCTCTTTTGTTTCAAACACCCAAGGAAAGAAACCGGTCCTACTCAGGATTACATGCTTGCAACGGCGTGTTCACATGTGCAACCGATAGCGGACGATCAAGGCTTTCCGGGTAAGCTCCCTTCATCTCGTTTTTCTCCCATGTATTTGTCACCATCTCATGCCTACCCCACAATAGTGTAACCATCATGTGCTAGGCAGAGGACTTAATGTTGATGGTGAATTTTAGTTCAGGGATAAAGTTGTAAAACCGATATTTTGTACAACCATCCTGCAGAGGATAAGGCCATTTGATAAGTGATGAATACTTCTTCGCTTTATTAATTCACCTAGAATGGAGCATGTAACAACAATCCCCAAGTATTCTGTAAATTTTAGCATTATTTATTAATGCATGAAATGCCTTGTATTTCCTGTATTGTTCTCAACAGAACTCTTATTGTTAGTGCGGCATGATGGTTGATTGTTAGTCTCAGCAAAGTAGCATGAATATCCAAGTACCAACAATGAGGCATGCACGAAATACCCGTACAGGCTACACCATTCTCTAATAAAGAGAATCATCTCTCGGAGTGTTATACTAGCCCGATTGAGTATCCGGACTGTCCATATCAGTCTCAGAAACGATCACAAGCATTCAACTTCACCAGCATGATTGGATGGCCCAGATCGAATCCATAACCCCCAAGAAGGTATGGAATATTCACCACCGACCCAATGTGGGTACCGCATGGTCGGACTCCCCAAGAGGGAAGCATAGCTTACTAGTTCGTCCAGCCATAGCAGCATGGACGTGAAACCCTAAACTAGGGTTACGGCACATTACATGTGTTGCAAATCAATCACAAACGTCCATCTTCGCAGGCATAGATGGAGGGTGTAGATGTAGATTCAAAGGGCCAAAGCATTTCAACACAAACACCGTGGGCCCTCCTGCATACCTGACCAATCGGTCAAGGCCAACTATGTTTGGTCTTCACAATTCGTGCACCCAAACAAGGTGTGACACACGACCGGAAAAACCCTAATTGGGGTTTGCGGCATCATCCATGTGTTGCAAAATCATCTCAATCGTTCATCTTCGTAGGATTGAATGGAAGGCAAAGATGAAACTTCAGGGGAGGCCGAACATGCTAGCATGACCACCATGGGCCCGACTTCATGTCCGTCCGATCGGCCAAATCTGGCCTTGGTCAGGCACCTCGGTTCGCGCACCCGAAAGTGGTGTATCACGCTGCCTTAACAAATCCTTTGCGACATAGGATTTTCGTTGAAATATAATCTTGACCACTCGTCTTTGACGTCCAAATTGAGTGGTCTAGATTAGACATTTGCGAGTCAAGCATGCATGGGCGTAAACACCAGCGTGCCACCTCCTTGTAAGACCAATAGGTCCCTCCAGAAACGGTCACGGCCCACTTCGAATTATAGGTCGGCCGCCCTAAAATACCAAGTATGGCGTACTCATGGACCACTTTACACACTCAAACCGTCAAGCCAACAAATGGAGATCGGGCTATTGTATGGAGCACATTCACAATAATCCATAATTGATAAATTTTTATTAATGAAACTGATAAAATGTTGTAAAGTTTAATAAAAATCTTTAAAAAATAAATGATCTTCGACACGAAGGTCGACCCAAAAATTATGTTAAGAATTTATTAGAAAGAAAATAAAGGTCTAATCCTTAAAGAAATCAATAAAAATTTAACTAAGCACCTTAAAAAAAATGAAGTAACTTTTCGGAAACAAAAATGTAATCTACAAGCTAGGTTGCTCCACGGTCACGTTGTCCTGAAAAAAGAATAGTAAGTTGGGTCAAACCCCAACTAAAAATAGGCTTTCACACACTTAAAAACTCGATAGAATAATCCAATAGGTTAGGAACATATTCGAAAGAAAAGGGGAGCAATGAACAAATGTAAGGTACGCGATTCAGATAAACATTTTTATATCAACATTAGAAATGAATTAGTGGAAACAATCTTTAACATTTTCAAAACAGGGAACTCAAAAAAAAAAAGACCAAGTAGGACCTTAAAATTTCCAAACGAGATGTCCATCCCTAGCTAATACATTTACCCCAAGTCTACACTAGTGAAGAATGCATTAATACCATCCATGCACCCTAAACTGATTGTAACATGATACGAGTTTGCCATTTTTTCTTCTTCTTTTATTTCTAGTCCACTTAATTAACTAACCGTGCGTTAGATAAATAAGTGTTCACATCGACACTCCCATTCCAATAATGTCATGGAATATCTTTCGACCCCTTGGTCATCGCAGTACTTATGGAAGTCGAGCCAACCACGGCATCAATCTACTCCTTTCTATTTAACATCACATAGCATTAACAAAACAATATCAACTACCCAACCGATCAAGATATGGTTACAAACACAGAGCCAATTTTCATGGCTCTTTGAACGCCTCATAGTATGTTTTTACTAACCCATCCACTATAAAAATGAACACTCTTATTTGTTCGACTTACTATGGATTCTGTGTACATCAAACTACTAGGGATTTTGTGTACCAACAAACAAGCTAGAGTACAAATCACCTAACCTTAAAAATTCAAAACTATCTTTGTACTAGCACCTTTATGTCTATGGAAGGTATACGATACGAAACAACATCTGATCCCTTGGATTTAGTCATTATATTTAATCAAAACTAATAGATCGAGTATTAAATCACACGATATAAAATCCGTGACTATCAATGATTCTCCACTTAGGTCAGGCTATCTTATTCGACCTAAGATCATATTAAGATAATACCCATATTCCCGGATAGAACTAAACTACGTACTAACAGCCACATAAAACTAGACTTGAGACTAGATCTATAAGCGGTAGATAACACCGGTCTTTATATTAAATTGGGATGAACAATAATATACAAGATATACGTCATAATTAGTGGGGGAAAAATATCTAAAATATTTGAAAGGGAGAGATGTAAACCCAAGGCTTAATCGCATCTGTGGTTTGTTAAAACAAAATTTAAACTTCACCAACAAAGAATCCGTAACTCCATTAGTATAATCTATAACCGTTATAAGAGATAGAAAACATACCTGGTTGTAGCTCGATTAAAATTATGTAGAAAATACGGTATCAAGCTCTCTGCTCTCCTTTCTTCTCATACGTTTCTTTTAGGTTTAGCAAAACGAAATCCTCCATCTCTTTTTACCTTGCGGCTGATTTGAGACTTTCTACAATAAAGTTTTGAGGAGGGTTCCTAATAACGTGATTACATTAGCTAGATACCTAATTTATCAATGGATGGGCCGAGATAGCATAAAAATCCCACGAAAAATACTACACAACCCACGAGAAGTAATTTTTAAATGTAAATGTAAACAAAAAGTGGGGTTTTACATTCTTCCCCCTTATGAAAAAGGATTCCGCCCTCGGAATCGATCTATATTTACTGATTTAAGTCTCACAAGGTGCCTTAGTGTGGTCCAAATAGTCAGCTAACCGTGCGTTAGCATACTAAATGTTTGCATCGACATTTCCAAAGTTTTCAACCAGCTAAGCAATACAAATGCGACCCTTAAGTCATCGCAAGTACCCATGCATAACAGCATATACGAGACCCATCGGTCATCATATTAATAAAATGGAATTCGAGCCAACCACATAGAAACACAAACAACTCTCGTGTATTATTAATGCATTATCCCTCAAGTAGTCCACTTAAGCCTCCTACCGTGCGTCGGAGGACTAAGTGTTGTCGACTCCATTCCAAGATAATAGAACCATATCTTTTAGGCGACCCCGCGGTCATCGCCATAGTAACTTATGGAAGTCGATCCAACTACAGGCAAGCAAAATAATCAAACATTTAAATCATACTATACACTTTCACATAGCTGCCATATCATCCCTTGTGCAGTCCACAAAGCTCCCCTACCGTGCGTCGGAAAGCTAAGTGTTGTCGATCCCATCCAAGATAATAGATCCATATCTTTTATTAGGCGACCCCTTGGTCATCGCCGTAATAACTTATGGGAATCGAGCCAGGCTCCTTGACTATATTTATATGGCCTAAAACAGGCTCCTAGGTGTTGGTTTGCGAAATTATCAGCATCCTTGAAGAATTATGGTTTTAAGCAATCATATTCATATTATTCTCTCTTTACTATGACAAAGGGAAAGATGCATCTTAATATTTTGGTCTATGTTGATGATTTGATTGTCGCAGGAAATGATCTGGTTGCACTTCATAATTTTAAAAGATACTTGGGACAATGTTTCAAGATGAAAGATTTGGGGAAGTTGAAATACTTTCTAGGATTGGAGGTGGCTCGTAGTAAACAAGGTTTCTACATATGCCAGAGGAAGTATACATTGGATAATGAGTTATTGGGAGCAAAACCTACAGAGTTTCCAATGGAGGAAAATCATCCTCTTGCTTTGGCAAAGGGTAAGATATTAGATGATGTGGATAAATATAGGAGACTGGTTGGTCATCTGATTTATTTGTCAGTCACCAAACCAGATCTTGCTTACTCAGTGCACATTTTGTCACAATTTATGCAACAACCAAGAATGGAGCATTGGGAAGCAGCTCTTTGTGTGTTTATATATTTGAAAAATAATCCTGGACAAGGAATTATGTTGCGCTCTGATAGTGGTCTTAGTTTAAAAGGATGGTGTGACTCTGATTGGGAAAGTTTTCCATTAACTAGACGTTCATTGACAAGATGGTTTGTTCTTCTTGGGTTTTCACCCGTGTCTTGGAAAACTAAGAAGCAGCATACTGTTTCTCGATCCTCAACTGAAGCAGAATACAGATCTATGGCGGCAGTTACATGTTAATTAAAGTGGTTGAAACAATTACTTGGTGATTTAGGAGTTCATCATACACATGGGATGAATCTATTTTGTGATAGTCAGTCATCATTATATATTGCTCATAATCTAGTATTTCATGAACGAACAAAACATATAGAAGTGGACTGTCATCTTGTCAGAGATGCCATAATAAGGAAGATTATATCACCCTCTTACACTCCTACAACAGTGCAATTGGCAGATATCTTTACAAAGTCTTTAGGAAAAACTCAATTTAAGTTTCTGTTGTCCAAGATGGGCATTTGTGACCTCCATGCTCCATTTTGAGGGAGGGTATTAGGAAATAGGGCTATACTTAGCCTAGAGTTATATTTGGTGATTAGAATACGTGTGGCTCAAGTCTGTAACTTGAGACCCAAGTGTGGTCCGTGTATAAATATCTTTGCTAAAGGATAGAAGACTTAGTGTCCAAGATATGCAAACCCTAAACTTAGACACAAAGGGCATCTTAGTAAATAAACTTGGTTTATAACAAAAACAAGCTTTTTTTTTCTTTTTGAAAAGGAGAAAATTTTATTTAAAGGCTCGAATTGTCAAGGGTTACATAGTCGGGGAACGTGGAATTCCCAGTCTTTATAATCGAGTAAATCAGGGCCGGACCTAAATAAATTTTGCCCCGTAGTGGACAATTTTTTTTTTCCCATGCAGCTTTACTTATTCTAACAAAACAACTTTTTAACTCTTCTTTTCATTAAAAAAAAAACGAATACAGAAAAGTGTACATGCAGTAAACAAGAATTATGAGTAAGCCTAGAACATTGACATCAACTAATTGTTCCTGCAATTTGTTATGACGTGTATGGTTAACAAGTCAATGCCTTTTTATTGAAGACTCGGTAGAAAATTCTCTTGAAGACTACCTATTTAATAAATTCACTAAGTTGATTGCCCAAACCTCTAACAGTTATGGTTAGAAAAGAAAACGAAATGCCAGAAGGAATAGTTTGTTTTACTAAATCACTTTTCATTATTTTGGATGATGATGCTTTGTTACTAATAATGGTAGAAGTACTTATAATATCACTAGACCACAGTTTCCTGTTCATCCTGTTCTACTTTGTTTCTTTCAAAATTGTAGCACTAGCAATTGATGAAGTAAGAAAAACTAGTAAAGTTTAGTTTAGGTTTTACAAGAAATGCATGGTAATCTCATTGAGAATCAATTCAACTCCAAGAAAGTTAATTGGAGAATTACTTAACGTCAATGATCATTTTTTTATATATGATTCAACAATAATAATTATCATAAAAAAATCAACATATATCAGAATTAAAAAAGAATCAGATATTAATGAGAATTAAAATACCTCGTACCTCCTAAATCACAGTAGGTTTGATTTTTTTTTCCCTAAGCCAGCAATCGGGATTATTTAGTAGAAAGTTCCAATTTAGCCCTAAAACTACTCAATTTCTCCTCTATACATCACACAATTTTATGAATAAGACCCTGCAAAGCCCTACAAAAGTTCTAATTTTGATAAAACACCAAAATTTAAATCCCATAATTTGTTGTCCCCTAGGCCTTGATGCCCCAAATTAGAGCTTTCCATGCTTCCCTTGTGGGGCCAGCCTTGGGTAAATAACCATTAGCCTAACTAAATCCCAATTATAAGCATTAACTTTTGACCGTCCTGTTCGATTAGACCTCATCTCTTTGATAGTGTGGAAATTCCTGCGGTTTTTGATGCCTGTTTTGATCCTTGTTACCTGCATAGTTTCGTCGCAATTTTGGTTATTTCTTGATCATGGTGTTTGCATCCACAGTTGGTGTAGAACACAACAGTTACAATTAACCCAGTAGTTGTTGATGATGTGGTGGTGGTAAATCCGTAGTGTGAAGGTTATGAAACCTTCTTCAATGACTATAAGAATAGCCTAAGATTTGACGGATACTTCAGAGTGTGAACCTTGAAGTGATCCGAGGGTGTTGACAATGGTTGTGTAGCCGATCGTTTGGTGGATAGGTACTTGATGGTGCTATTGTGTTGTGGTGTGTGGATCATATCCCCACCTTTTGTGAGAACCTTTTGTTCTTGTTGTTGATGTGAAACTTGCACAAAGAAATACGATTGTTGATGTTTCGCAGACTCTGAACTATCCTTAGTACTACTAATAAGCTTGACTAAAGACATGGAAGGAAAAAACACAAAAGTAAATACTGGTTGATGATTACGGTATTTCTCACAGTGGTTGGCAAAGTTGCATCGACTATTTAAGTTGTTGGTGTCGTATCGCATTTTCCGAGAGTAACCAGAACCTGCATAATGATCTCATGAAAGGGCATGATAGAGACCATGTTGTGGTTGCTGGTGATGGCGAGAAGCTGAGTTGTTGGTGTAGCGCCATGGTGGTCGAGAGTGAACATAGCCTGCATAATGACCCCAAGATAGAGCATGAGAGAGACCATAACTTGAACCTGGATCTAAAGTACAATTGAAATATTGTGTCTTAGCACACTTATTTATATACAATAAAGGATGAGTAAACCTAAAATTTTACGCAAGTTTGCGCTGAATTTGGATTGTCAAACTTTGTAGTTTCCTTTGACCCCCAGTCATCACTCATTTTATGTGCGAAAGCTGGGTTTTGCCAACATCTCGTATTTTTCCACAAAGGGTGCCAATGAGGTCCTTTTCGACAGTTGAGAAGTCCGATCTCAGCTGTGGTTGCCTTTGAATTGGTTTGATCGGGTGTGTAATGCAGCTTTGCCTGCTTGTTGTTTGGATGACCGTTGACTTGACTTTACCATATATGACCTATCTTTACCATATTTGATAGTGCCTTGGTGCAGACCCTGGATTTCTGGTAAGACGTGGTATGGATCTTGGGTTGCACGGACGCGGACACGACACGGACTCGCTCCAATTTTAAAAAAGCTAGGACGCGGACACGTATATATAAATATAAATCGCGTGAGAACCAATTTTATAAAAAGTAAATCTAAATTAGGATCAATGAACTTTAATAATTAGTTAATAAAATAATGTAAATACACGTAAATATATATAAATATAAATACAGAATATTATATATATACGTGAGAACAATTTTCTACGTACGAAAAATTATTAATATATAAATGTAATGTAAATCTAAATTAGGATCAATGAACTTTAATAATTAGTTAATAAAATAATGTAAATATAGAGTAAATATAAAATATGTGTAATGAGTATCAGAACAACAGTGATGGCATGATGGTCAGGGGTAAGAATGAGGAGTTTGAAGTCCCAAGAACGAAACTCATTGGCTACATTTAATTTTTGTACGGGGAAAAATGCGTCCAACCTAGCGTCCAGTTCGCGTCAACAATGGGACTCACGTGGGACGCGCATTTGCAGCGTCTGACACGCGTCGAGTCGAGGACGCGGACACTCCATCAAATGTGGTGCGTCCGTGCAACCCCTTGGGTGTTAATAATAAACAGTTGGGCCACTTGGTCATTCATTATTCGTCCAATAATTTCCCGTCCATATTGCTACATATGTCGTCCAAGAAGAGAGCCCTATTGCATTCTTTAGCAGAGACAACAAATGAGACAGACATAAAAACAGGAAAAAAAGGCATCCTCGCTTCCCAAGACCTGACATGTCCCCACCATAGCTCTGTTAATCTAGGTATTCCTTATATCTAAACGAAGCGGATGAGTCATCCCGAGTGAGTTGTCATTCGTTTCATCCCAGATGCATCCTTTGACTCGTTCAAGCTGCTCAGCCAAAAAAATGAAATCCACTGTGTACTGGGTCGAAGTTCCCTGGTGTTTCGGCATGGGATGTATTCTGATTCCATAACCCGTATTTTCCATGACTCGGCAAGGCTATTCAGTGAAGGGTGAGCTGAAGATGGAGAAAGTAATATTTTCTTTCCTGTAATACACTTGAACAAGAGTGAAATTTCTTTTCAATATATATAGCGTTTTGAATATGGTTTCCCCTGATTCGATTAGGATACAAACCAATTCCTAAATTTTCAGGACCCTGAACGTGTTGTGGATGAACTATTACCCATTGAGATGATTTCTCTTCCAGTTTTGGTATCCAACTACCTTCTCTTTGTTGATTAAAAATCTTATTATCCTGATAAAAAAGAAGGAATTGTGTAGCCAACGATTTAATCATATTTACCTTTATCGGTTCAGAGTTCCATTTGTGGATCCTTTTGAAAGCCAGGGGATTGATGGGGAACCCATCATACATATGAGGATTGACATGATTAAAACAAATGGACATATTTTTAGGTGTTGTTTCTGATAAACGATAGCATCCAGATTTGAGTGAAGTTGATTGTGATTTCATCAAACAAGGTGTTGTTGTGGGAACTATTGTAATTGGTTTTGGTTTATAGAGTGTTAAGGTACAACAAGGTGGGTTGAACGGTAGGTAGTATGAGGTGAACTGCGATTTTGAAGCAACCACGGACTGTGAACACGATAAATATACCTTTCCCAACTCAAAGAAGATAACCATATAGTAGACAAACTAATCTAAAGGCACGATGTTCAAGAACTAAAGAAAAAAGTTACATGAGGCAAAGCGGATGAAGATTCCAGATACTCAACCCGGTTTCCGATTTCTGGAAGAACTCGACCAAACAATCTAGAAACTCAAGAGGTATGAAGAATATAATCCACCCAAATCCATCAACTGTGGAGCTAATTCTGTTCAACCGGTATCAAATTGAAAAACCATCTTAAATTAAGTTTGAATAACTGATTGATTAACCTTCAAAAATAGAGACGCTGGTATTTTAATAGTGAATCGGATATATGGTTTTGACTCAATACTGCCCGATTTGCAGAGCTCTCTTGGAAGAGAGAGAAAAGTATTTAAAAAAACAAGCTATAAGTTGTTGCACGGACACGCCAAGAAATATGGCGTAACCGTGTCGGACACACAAACGGACACGCCACATCACGCGTCGCATAAAAACCGACATTAGACACTTTACGGACACTAATTAGACACTTTCAGTCACACAATAAATAATTAATTGTGGCTTGGAAAATCAAAATAAACTAAATGTGACGCCAATTTATTCTCTTTTTAGTCAAATCCAAGAATTATTTATGAAAAACATTACCGTTATTTCATTATTATTAATTTTATTTAATTAGCAATTAAATATTTTGCATATAAAAACTATTATTTTATTGAACAAATTGTTGTAAAATCTCATTTTACTGGTGGAAGTAATATATCTAACGTGTCCACGTAACCCAATTTTTTGAGATTTGGTGTGTCCCCGTAACCGTGTCGTGTCATGTGTTCGTGTCCTTGCAACATAGGCTATAACCATAAGATCTTAATATCCTAGCTAATGGTGGCGTACCATTAAAAGACAAAAATTCATATTTTGAAGTAAGATAAAATAAACCTTTTATCTAATTACTTTTGTTAATGGTTAAGTTGTCCCAGATTAATTAGTAGCAAGAAATCTTGTTAGATGTAAAATTAACTAATATTTATTAACCATCGAGACACGAAAATATTGGAAAAAAATGTGAATCTTTTCTAAGAACATCAAGCATATTCATGTGCTCGTAGACATTCTGGATTAATATTCCTTGTTCACCACTAAGAAACCGTAGATATTTATTTATCTATTGGTCGATGCAACAATCGGTGGATGCGGATTGTATATACAAACCGACTATTACAGCTATTTATATAAAATCCGATTGTAACAATCGACGGATGTGGATTTTTCCGTAAAAAGATTGCAAGAATCGGCGCATACATAGGTATATTTTGGCCAATTATAGGCTATAAAGTATGCAAGAGAATTGCACAATTTCTTTATCCATAATTGGTCTATATGATTGTCCATATTGACCAATTTTGGGTTGATGTTATTCAACCATGAACCGTCGGCCAACGTGTATATGCGTGTCATTCGATTGTCCAGAATTGGCTAATATGGACGTTTATATCAGCTGATTATGGAAAAATTAAGAAAAATAAATTTTATGAAAAATTTCAATTTTGAATAAATGGACTAATAAAAAAGCTAACTAAAAGTAATGGGTTAATAGAAAAGTACCCAAAGCATGGAATTCAATAGATTTTTTTTTAAGTTTTTAAGTTTTAATAGTAAGGATAACTTAGTACATTCATCCTTTTAGGACGCCCATTATACTTCTCATCTAGGTGGGTGTTAGGCCTAGGCCTCAACTAGCCAGGCTAGATATGGATTTTCATAAGCTAAATTTTGGTATACACTTGAAATCTTTTACTCTGCTCTCTCTCATCTCTTTCTCTCTCTGATAACTTTGGCTCGGAAATCCATGTAATACCTGAAATAGATCCTTTATTCTACTGTTATAAGACTGTTACTCATCAATACCCGTAATTCTTATCGGAATTATGACAGAAAACTAGAAAAACATAAGCAACTACTTGTTAATGGGTTGCGTATTAATTAACTTTACAATGATCTGTAAGACTATAACCCTTTTAATGATAGAAAACTGGTCAAAGCTGATACTCATTAAAACTCAAATTCTATATGATCCTAGGAAGACTAAATCTTAACCGAAGATAACACGACTTTTATACTACTGTCAATACAAATATCTTAAGATACTAAGTTATAGTGATCCACAGATTCGAAGACACCAAGGGTACCAAGATCCAAATGTTACTAAGACACTATAGTTACCGAAGATCTCATCTTATAAGATACAAATATAACTTGAAAATATCTTTTTCTTTTTGTTATAAGAATCGGAGTATTCGGTTTTATATAAAACTTTCACCTGCTTTAGTTATGTTGCCTAGAGTAGTTGTCTTGTCTTTCCTAGTGAATTTTCAGCTGCTTCTCCGTCTCATTGGTCTATTGTATTTTCCATGTTTTTTTTTCCCGATTGTTTCTGCATCACAAATAACTCCTTTGTATTTTACTTGTGCAGATCGACTTAAACATAATGGGGTTTCAGTGATGCCCGGTAAATCTTGATTCTCAGAATTCAACTCTAGAGAGATAGGAAATGTTGTAACAGGATATATCTCTTCGGAAGTTTCCCACCTGGTGCCATAAGCTGGATTAAGTAGAAATTGTCCGGTCTTAAAAGAATCCCTTTGAAGCCCATCTCCATACTCTCCATCATCTGGTTCATATTCATATTACTCATTATGAAAATAGTTATCATCCTCATCGTCATGAGCATGATAGTTAGTTGAGCTCTCAAAATATCCATAAGATGTTTCATATTCTTCCATGTCGTCTATCTCTTCCTCAATTGTTTGTCATAGTTCAGAAGGAATTAAACCGTTATATTGATCCAGATTAAGAGAATGCTAGAGAATCATTTAGTCGTCTATTGGACCTTTCCGAGCATTTCTCGGTCGAACTCATAAGTTTTGTTATATCAAGCTTGTTGTCAATATTCTATGAACAATATTATATCTTGATTTCTAGTCTACTAAAGTCAAGTCTCGGCCTAGGTATACTGGTTGGTAGTTGAGTATCAGATATTACAGAATAATCCTCGAAGACTGAAGATCAACGAAGATATTTGGAGAACTTCTGTATCAGGTGTGTGAAGACTGACCATTCTATTTACTCACATGCATTAACATTCTATCTTCATGAAACTATATTGTATGACTTCTAGTAAATTTAATATTACAAAGAAGAAATTTCGAGTCAAGCTTGTCTTGTTAAACATCTCGAAATATGACTTGAGCAATGGATGTTCATTGTTCCTTAGCAATCTTAGTTCGAAACAACAATTTGTTATTCAAGAACTATTTTTGTGTCATACGGATCATTTGAAAATTTCCCAAGCAATAATATGTTATGTCTATGGCAAATGGGAATGTTTCAACATCAAAAGAGAGTGTAGCAGAACTACTGAAATATGGACTCAGGGTAGGTTGGCGAACCATCTCCAAACCATGGATATCTGAAGTTCCAAAATATAGGTAGGTTCCCGAACCTAGTTCGGGAACTGTAAATTTCTGAATGGGACATTTTATGAACCGTAGACATCTGAGTTTTGGAACAGCTAAACAGTTCACGAACCATATCTCCCTGAATTCACGAACTATTTAATGGTTCACAAACCGTTTCACAAAAAACCCCAATACGTATTAGCAGATGTTCAAAGACTATTTTCATAAATATGTTTAACATTGCTATGACTCTCATAAACACATCCAAGACATCTATGATCACTAAAATACTTTGTGTATGTGCATCATGATTCAAGACTTAAGTGTTTAAATAAAAACAATATTGCTTATAAGTTCAAAAGGCATATTTGCCAAGAACTATAGTTGTACACGGTTCCAGAACCCGTACCACAGAGTATACACTTTTGTATGATTTCAAGACAATTTTCTCACATGATTACTTGAAACCTTAACTAGAGTTTCATTTGAACGGAGAAAGTGTTTGCTTAATTCTTAGCTTGAATTCTATGAAACCCTCAATCTTGAAAATATATATATATATTGAGACTCATTCAACTGGGAAATTCAATCCTTGAGACTTCCGCGTCCGAGTTGATTGCTAGAGTCGTCATTTATTAAGTGTTTTTACCCCTCTGTGTGGCCAGTAGGTGACCAGGTTTGCACATCTAATTTTATTTTATTTTATATAATTATGTTGGTTGAGACCATTCTCTTGTTTATATTTAACATTTTTGCATCGAGGCAATCCGTGAGACTAGAAACTTGTCCTTCCCATATTATTCTAACTGAATTTAACCATCACTGCTACTTGTAACTTTCTCATCATGGGGTGTTTCCACCCACCATTTTGTTATAAACTGAAAGGATGAAGATACCAAGTACGCCACAATATTTTTAGATCAACCTACTATAGACGCACCTTGTATAATCTTATAGTGATGATCACTACTAAAAATCTATTTCAAAAAGATGTAACTTAGTATATAGCTTAAGTTCATAATAGAACAAATCTGGGATTGTATACCAAGTTTCATTAACGTACGAGTGTATTTACTTTAATTATAAAAAATCACACGTCACACAAGACTTTGTAAACGATGAAAACTGCAAGGAAGAAAAACCTCGGGACCTAGTCCAGTTTTAATTACTCTCGAAACTAGGTAACTATACAAATTGACAACTGAAACTTTGTATAGTTGAGATCAAGAAAAATACTCCTAGTTACTCAGTTTGTTCAGTATCCCTCATCATATAAACAATCTGGTCTACGCATGTGAATCCCAAGATAGAGCCGAAATCCCAAGTTGCTCCACCTGCAGTGAAGACTTCTATTATCTCAACTTGTTTGGGTCGTAACCTAAAACAGTAAAATGAATAACTTGTTTTAGTAACCACCTTACTGTGTATCGTCCAAACCTGGGTAGGTTGGAGATAAAGTTGAGTATAAATTATTTTCAGTTTAATCAATATAAACTTCTTTGGTCAAAAAGATCAATACCAAGACAAATTATATAAATAATATATCTCAGTGGAAAAACTCCAGTCAAGCAATTCTCAAGGAAAAGACACTAACCAGTTTTCCTAATCTTTTCAACAAGTCTGACGTTTGTGAAATAAATTGCTTGTTATACCCCAAAGAATCAAGTGTACAAGAAGTATCATAAATATCAGAATAATGATAAAAACAAATCTTCAAAGTACTTGCGCAAAAAACTTGATTTCTACTAATGATACACATAACGAAGTCTACTAACGTGGGATGATCACTAGTCCTATCTTTAGCTATAGAATTGAATAAATATGAAATAGTCAATCCTCAAATACACTTGAGTGGCCTTATACCAGAAGATAAATACCATGGAATAATCACGTTTGACATATAAATACATTATTGGTCAATCAAATCAATAATCGAAATAAAAATGACAATCTGATTTAGTTTCCCACCAACGGTACTACTAAAATCTTCGTGATCCCAAACTAAACTTTAAACGAATGTCACGCAAGAGTTTTCACCTAATTATATTATTATCCTCTATCAATGAATATTCTTCCCACACAAATGGTTAGGCAATACTTTAAATTAAAAAAATGGCATCTACCAACAACTAGCAGCTGTAAGGTCATGGAGCTTGGTGCATAAAAAATTATTAGGTCGAGTAAGGGATAATAAGTTCCCAGCTCAAGCACAAATGAAAATAATTAGTCAGTAGAGAATGAGAATGAGACAACTAATATCGTGACGCGTGAAAGGAATGAGTTCTGGAACGAGAAGCGAAGACAAGACCAATGCTTTCATAGTCAATACCTGAATATCAAGATCACATGTCGAGTTATTAAATTACTAACGAAGTAGAATTTTGAGTGGATCATGATGACACTTTCAGGTATACATGATTGGTCTTAATTGGACATACTTTTAGAGAAACTCATACGTCATGTAAATGTATATAAACCCAAGAAGGATCACTTTGTAACCAAGACATATGATTCATTCTGATAGAACATTGCTCGTCAAGCGTTACTATGTCAAGTTCAGTTTTCATATTTTAACTCCAAAATCTTCTGCATTTGTTGTTTCCTGGTTAACAATTTTTTTTCATGTGATATTACTTTACTTTTCATATTATAATTGTTGCTTCAGTTATAATAAATTAAATGCACTAGTACGTTAATCCAATACTTGGGCTTGATCCTAATAGTTAGGTTTGGTATTGATACACATTTCATATACCTAGTGTTACCTTGTTGAAAAGTAATTTCCTTGACAATGATTGTTTGAATTAAATTACACAAGGTGTTAGAGAATTGATTGATTGAACCCTCCAAGCATTGTATGTCAAGGTTGGTTGTCATATTTTAGTGTCAAAACTTTATGGTCGCTTGGTTATGTTAGACTAGGAAGTCTAAAAAATATTGAGAAATACAAGTATTACATTGAAGACCTGAAGATTCTGAAAACGTATCGACATCAGCAAAGACATCATCCTTCTACTTGAGGTTAGTAATACAAGACTTGACTTGTTTCCATTTCTATATCATTACTTTCAAGTCGTTTAGATTTAAAACATAACATTCGAAGTTATATACATACTCTAGTATTATACTTGATCATGCATCTTATTCTGATCAAAGTGTCAAGGAAGAATATATAAGTTGTTTTTCGACCTTGGTATATTGAATAACAAGTATAAAATTTATCTTTTGAACTTCGTAATTACGACATAGACAAAATCGCTATAACTTGTTACTAGATTGTGTAATGAACTTAGGATTGATTTCATGTCTAGAAAACTATTTTTAATTACATAGTTTAAGGAATTAGACTTACAAACTCTTTCGTAGTTAAAAGAAATCAGATGAATTGGTGGTACGGTTTTAATTGAAGATATAAGGCAAGACTGATTCCTACTTGTGTTAGGAATCATGGTAGTACTGATCCTTACTTATATTGGGAACCACGGTGCAACCAATCCTTACCTATATGGGGAACTAGGGTGGAAACGATCCCTACCTATAGTGGGAACTAAGGTAGAACCGATCCCCATAAGAAAAACCGATTTCTATTGTCACGTACACTTTAGGGTTTGTGTGATTTTGGAAATTAGGTTTGCAAAATAGGAAATCTCAAGATGTCGACATAGTGAGTAATTTGAACATGTGCCCAAATCTTATATTTATTGTTCAAAGATATTCCTTGATACTCAAGGCGAGATCCCAAACCGAAATGTTTAAGAATCTTTTATTAATATTTTCGAATATATATATATTTTGTTTTTCCATGAAGCAAAAATATCTCTGGAAGTTATATTAGCTAAAGTATCTTGTGTGTTAGTTAATATTGAGTTGTAATCGAAGAGGGATTTATGTATGACAGTTGATATTGTTTGGAATTAGACAAAACCGAATTTAAGTGCTTATTGCATATCTTGAGAATATTTTAGGTTTTGGAAATCCTTGGTATCCAAACTACCTTGGTTTGTAAATAATGAAGTTTGTTCTTCTTACAAACTCATTCTGAGGCAGGAACTTCATTTTTTAGTCATCGATGTATCCGACCAACAATATTATTTATAATACTATCTTAGAGAGGAGAGCAACCTAATTAGGAGAAATTTCTTCGTTCGCTAGTTTAAAGACTTCTTTGGGATCAATAAGCGTCTAGATAGTACCGTTGGTGGGAAACTCGAATTGCATTGTTATTTGAGTTTTTGGTTATTGATTTGATTGTCTAACGGTTGTTAAACCTTGATTGAACCTAGTTTGATTATTATTGAGAGCCTTCTCTTCTGACATAATGTCACTCAAACTAGATCAAGGGATTAGTAATAGTTTAGATCTGACATTGATTTGTGATCATCCATTCTTAACAGACTCTGTTTTGTGTGTTATCGATCATAAGTTGGAATCAAGTTTGGTTGCGCAGGTACATAAGAAAACATTGAATATTTGAAGACATGATTTTTTTTTATTGGTTTCGTATCTTTGTGATTTAACTTCGTGCACGAACTTGATCGATTGGGGTCCGACTAGATCTTGTTTATCTTTGATAGATGACTGATTAACTAGTTATTTAGATCGACAAGCTATCCTTTGTGGTATTTTTCGATATCCACATCTGATAGTTTGTATACCTAGATCTGATTAACTTGGTAGATCTTACCTAACAAAGGAGTTTATAAGTTTAAATGAAAGAGCCTTTATGAACTCAACTATATAATCTTTGTTTTACTTCTTGAGATTAGAATAGTGGTTACTAAACACATTAGTCCTTAACTATTTCGGAAGACGCTCAATAGGAGTTAAGTGCTTGAAATCTTCACAGTAGCTGAAGTAAATTAATATATTGAACTCTATCTTAGGATTTACTTATGTTGGCCAGATTGGTTGCGAAAAAGCGGGGGTCTAACAACCACACCCAATATTTCACTTAGCAATCTGTATGGACTAACTCCAATATACTTTTAAGAGAATCAACTAGACAGTCAGACTCAATCTTAAGAAAAGTATATCAAAGAGTTATATCTCGGTTTCTTAATGTAATCAGCAAATCAAACAGATAGAAATCCGTGAGCCTGATTAATATAAAAAACAACTTGGACGGTATCAAAAACCAATATCCAACTGTCGATTAATTTAATCAACAACCAAAGGTTGGATTCACAATTGATTGAACTTATGCACAACCTGTGATATTCAATTATATAAACAAATATAATGTGGAAAAGAAATAATTAACACAGTGTTTATGGGTGAAAACTATTTTTGCTGGTTTTGGTAATTTGGGGAGAGTGGATGAGAAATGAATCTAAACCCTAAACAAATGCACTGCACGGGAGTGCTTTTGATTCGAGATATCTATCTATACAATTCTGGCCTAAACCGAAAAAATAGTCGTTCTAGACTTGTTTCAGTCATAAAGTGAAGGAGATGGGATTAATCTTAGGGAGGGAAGCGAAGAAGGTGTTGAGATTGTGAAGGTATAAGCTTATTTATGACTTGTAACAGAAAGGTGAGCAGGCTTACAATTAACGCAAGCAGGCTCTGGGTGTTTGAATACGTTTCGTATTAACACTTGTTTCCTGTGTTGTCTTCTGTATTGGAAATAGGGAGGAAAAACTATTTATACAAGTCATTATAGCCTCATTAACGTCTCTCGTAGGAAGTGGAGGAAGTGGAGTGATGGAGTAGTGGAGTTGTGTGTTAGTGTCACACGATTAGTCTTGCCCACTTCTCCCATCATCACTAACCGTCCATGTCTTCCTGACACGTTCTTATGATGATGCATTGCACGCTGCACGCCGTAAAATGCCAGACCAATACCCCAATATGTATCCCCCAGTTTGTGACATGATTGATATCTCGAGTGTGGATCGTGGGACCCACAGAAGGTAGCATGTGATGCTAGGTTAAATAACTAAGTTAGTTAGAAAGTTTATACTTGTGAAGTATCGAGTGTAATCTATGCAAGTTATGCATCGAATGTATTCAACATGTATGAAGCATCGTTGTTGAGCATCATGCCCTGCCTACTTCGAGTGACCGTTTGGAGGCTGCATGGGTGAGCCATGCCTTAGATTATTATATTATGTGGAAGAGTGGCGAACGGTGATCACGTTGATATCTCACTTGTCGCCTAACTCCCATTTTAGGCTATCCGTCCAAGCTAGCGAAGTTGGAAGGATGAGATGGCTTGCGAACCTAATCTGCGACCGTTGGATTAGGGTTTGGGAGGTACGCAAGCTGCCACTTTCAGCTCTAACGAATTTAAGCTTAGCGATCGTTTCTGTAAAACCACACTTTTTTTTACATTTACATTTAAAAATTACTTCTCGTGGGTTGTGTAGTATTTTTTCGTGGCCTTTTTATGCTATCTCGGCCCATCCATTGATAAATTAGGTATCTAGCTAATGTAATCACGTTATTAGGAACCCTCCTCAAAACTTTATTGTAGAAAGTCTCAAATCAGCCGCAAGGTAAAAAGAGATGGAGGATTTCGTTTTGCTAAACCTAATGTAAGAGAACAACGGAGAGTAGAGAGCTTGATACCGTATTTTCTACATAATTGTAATCGAGCTACAACCAGGTAGGTTTTCTATCTCTTATAACGTTTATAGATTATACTAATGGAGTTACGGATTCTTTGTTGGTGAAGTTTAAGTTTTGTTTTAACAAACCACAGATGCGATTAAGCCTTGGGTTTATATCTCTCCCTTTCAAATGTTTTAGATATTTTTTCCCCCACTAATTATGACGTATATCTTGTATATTATTTTTCATCCCAATTTAGTATAAAGACCGGTGTTATCTACCGCTAACAGATCTAGTCTCAAGTCTAGTTTTATGTGGTTGTTAGTACATAGTTTAGTTCTAGCCGGGAATATGAGGATTATCTTAATATGATCCTAGGTCGAATAAGATAGCCTGACCTAAGTGGAGAATCATTGATAGTCACGGATTTTATATCGTGTGATTTAATACTCGATCTATTAGTTTTGATTAAATATAATGACTAAATCCAAGGGATCAGATGTTGTTTCGTATCGTATATCTTCCATAGACATAAAGGTGCTAGTACAAAGATAGTTTTGAATTTTTAAGGTTAGGTGATTTGTACTCTAGCTTGTTTGTTGGTACACAGAATCCCTAGCTAGTAGTTTGATGTACACAGAATCCATAGTAAGACGAACAAATAAGAGCGTTCATTTTTATAGTGGATGGGTTAGTAAAAACATTACTATGAGGCGTTCAAGGAGCCATGCAAATTGGCTATGTGTGTTTGTAACCATATCTTGATCGGTTGGGTAGTTGATATCGTTTTGTTAATGCTATGTGATTTTAAATAGAAAGGAGTAGATTGATGCCGTGGTTGGCTCGACTTCCATGAGTACTGCGATGATCAAGGGGTCGAAAGATATTCCATGACATTATTGGAATGGGAGCGTCTATGCAAACACTTATTTATCTGACGCATAGTTAGTTAATTAAGTGGACCAGAAAGAAAATAAGAATAAAAAAACGGCAAACTCGTATCAGGTTACAGTCTATGGATAGTATTAATGCATTATTCACTAGTGTAGACTTGGGGTAAATGTATTAGCTAGGGGTGGACAGCTCTTTTGGAAATTTTACCTACTTGGTCTTCTTTTTTTTGAGTACCCTGTTTTGAAAATGCTAAAAATTGTTTCTACTAATTCATTTCTACTGTTGATATAAAAATGTTTATCTGAATCGCGTACCTTACATTTGTTCATTGCTCCCCTTTTTCTTTCGATTATGTTCATAACTTTAATTGGATTATTCTATCGAGTTTATAAGTGTGTGAAAGCCTACTTTTAGTTGGTGTCTGACCCTTACTATTTTTTTTCAGGACAACGTGACCGTGGAGCAACCTAGCTTGTATATTACATTTTTGTTTCCGAAAAGTTACTTCGTTTTTTTTAAGGTGCTTAGTTAATTTTTTATTGATTTCTTTAAGGATCAGACCTTTATTTTTTTCTAATAAATTCTTAACATAATTTTTGGGTCGACCTGCGTGTCGAAGATCATTTATTTTTTAAAGATTTTTATTAAACTTTACAACATTTTATCAGTTTCATTAATAAAAATTTATCAATTATGGATTATTGTGAATGTGCTCCATGCAATAGCCCGATCTCCATTTGTTGGCTTGACGGTTTGAGGGTGTAAAGTGGTCCATGAGTACGCCATACTTGGTATTTTAGGGCGGCCGACCTAGAATTCGAAGTGGGGCGTGACAAAGTAGTATCAGAGATCTGGTAACATAAATCCTTGGCAATGGGTGTAGGGTCTTATTTGATCACGTAGGCACAATTTTAGGAGCACATTGGTTGTTTGCCCTTTATGAAATTGCGTGTTGATTGTTTCATAAAATTTTTTTTTTGAGAAAGTTTGGTATCGATTGGAGAATCCTTAATGCGAATGATATAGATCTTATTGTTTTAGGTTTTTTTAGCTCTTATATCATTTAAGATTGGTTTAATGAGTCTGGAAAGTGTCTCTAGGATTGTCTGCAAAAGATTTATAAGAACAAGTTAAGACTGTTTGTGATAAAATGGTACCATATTCATTGAAAAGTGAATTGGGTTGTATGATTTTTGATGTAGCAGGTGGCAGCTGTGTTGTTTTATTTCTTTTGTATGACAAATCACTGAAGTACGTCGTGTAGGTCGTTAGTCCATTACATGGTCTTACGTTTAGTTACTCCTAGTAAATTATTTGGTTAGTCAACTATTGAGTGTTACGTGCTATCATCATTTAATTCTAGATTTGAGAGATTTATTGGATCATTTAATATCCTGGGAGGTTAGTGGAGTTAGTTTTATTTTCATAATTGGAATGTCATACCACTGAAAAATGCGTGTGTGGTGTGGTTATTTTAGTTCTGCATTGTCCTTCTGTCCTTTCATGTTTAGTTGTGTACGAGGGCAGTCTGACCGAAAGTGCTATGCGAAGAGATAGTGTTATTATAGTTGTTTATTGCCCGTAGTTGGCTCGATTCCCATAAGTTATTACGGTGATGATCGAGGGGTCGCCTAATAAAAGATATGAATCTATTATCTCGTATGAGATCGACAACACTTAGCTCTCCGGCGCACGGTAGGAGAGTTTTGTGGACTGCACAAGGGCTGATATGGCAGCTATGTGAAAGTGTATAGTATGATTTAAATGTTTGATTATTTTGCTTGCCTGTAGTTGGCTCGACTTCCATAAGTTACTATGGCGATGACCGCGGGGTTGCCTAAAAGATATGGTTCTATTATCTTGGAATGGGATCGACAACACTTAGTCCTCCGGCGCACGGTAGGAGGCTTAAGTGGACTACTTGAGGGCTAATGCATTAATAATACAAGAGAGTTTTTTGTGTTTCTATGTGGTTGGCTCGAATTCCATTTTGTTAATATGATGACCGATGGGTCTCGTATATGCTGCTATGCATGGGGTACTTGCGATGACTTAAGGGTCGCATTTTTATTGCTTAGCTGGTTGAAAACTTTGGAAATGTCGATGCGAACATTTAGTATGATAACGCACGGTTAGCGGACTATTTGGACCACACTAAGGAACCTTGTGAGACTTAAATCATTAAATGTAGATCGATTCCGAGGGCAGAATCCTTTTTCATAAGGGGGAAGAATGTAAAACCCCAATTTTTTTTACATTTACATTTAAAAATTACTTCTCGTGGGTTGTGTAGTATTTTTTCGTGGGCTTTTTATGCTATCTCGGCCCATCCATTGATAAATTAGGTATCTAGCTAATGTAATCACATTATTAGGAACCCTCCTTTGAAATGGTAAAAATAGTCAAACACTAATCCCCATCCAAAAATAGATGATCTCTTCGGCTATTAGATGCAAGACCCACAACCCTCTTGACGCGAGGTTTTGTTGCGCGGCCTAAGGGTCATTCTTTAGATGCATCATTTTCTAAGTTGTTATGGTTATGAAGGGTTAAAATTAGATTCATCTAAGCCAAAACATTTCATGTTATTCTTAAGAATGGGTTTGCAAGAGGAAAAAACTTGTATATAAGGAAAGATCAGCAACCATAATATTTCTACACACAACATTTCATGTGATGTGATTGTTAATCGAACAATGTTATAATCAGGTCATCCAGCAAAATCCTAATCCGTGACTACATCTTGATTGTACGATTTTCAGATTACTAATTGACATTTGACCATATGACCTTGAAAAGAAACGCTGAAAGCAAAATGTCATTAAATAGTATCTAAAATATCATATTATATATCAATCGACCAAACTCTCTTCACTTGAATACTTCCCTTACTGATTTTATTTTGATTTCTCCAGCGTCTCTACATTGTTTTTATATTGGTGCAATAACACACCTTACCGGGCCGAATGACTCATACAAAGGACTCTTACAAACGTATGAATCATGTGAAGGTTACATCTAAGTCGATCATCAGCATCGTGGCACTGTCAAAGTTTGAGGTCATCGACATCGAGGGAACATCTTTCTCCCGACAGCTCAAAATTTAAGCAAAACATAACTATAATTTACCATAGGGTATAAGAAGGCATGAAGTGGACTCTCTTTGACCACTGTCTAGTAATACCTCAAACAATTATCATGCTACTCGTACTTGAAAGAGCAGTTAATTTTCGCCAATCAATAAAACACAAAGTTGTGATAATATTAATCAACATTTTATATATAGTTTTAATCTGCGACATGAATCCATTTAAGGAAGTCTCGAGGAGATAGAAGAACAGAGGATGTCCTTGGTTACCCAAACATCACATATGTTGCAAACTGGATTTTCTATGTAACCCCTTTTCAAGCTCACATCCATCCCTACAAAAATTTCATATAAAATAACTCGGTGAAAGATACTCATCAAGGGTTTCGTGGGCATATTATGTAAAAGATCTTCATCAAGGCACCTAAAGCTTACCTGGACAGCCTAAAAGGGACACCATATTTGGCTACTGATTACTTCTTAACAGTGTACGGGATACGTAAGATACTGCATCGCGTGAATCCACCATTATCGGTTCCAGATATAATTAGTTGTGTAATAGATTTTGGACATTGATATGACCAGATATTTTCCACTCAAGTTGGCACCCAAGTATTTATCATTGTTAATGGGAAATAAATATCAGACAACTTTTTTACGCTTCTTTTTCACTTTAGAATGTCCTCTAGTCTCAGAGATGCTACTGATTGCATGTATTCTAGAAATTTGTAGGTTCTGTAAGTCGACCATAATTTCTCTTTAGTGTATGTACACAAACAAAAATATCAATTAGGGTATAATGTCTTATGACCCAATAAATTTAACTAACAACATATGGTAACGCTAAGAGAAACTGAAAATATATGTTAACGCTAAGAAATTTGAAATTGGATACGACAGTGGCAGGAAAAATAACAAAGTGGTCTTCAAGAACTCATTATTTTTCTGAGATAGAAAGGATAGGGAAAATCCAAACACTTGAGAGTGATATCACACCATGAATTATTGAGTTAAGCAAAATGGATAGCCCAGCCTTAAGATTAAGATATAATTAGGCATCATTCGATTCATTCCAGGGATAGGCCTTATGTGCAGCCCACTAAGCACCTTCACAAAATGAGTTTTGAGTTTTAAATGAAGAAAAATTCGACAAAAATAAAAAGGCATTCCACTTCAGATAGCTATTATAATTAGGCCTGATGTTGTCGAATTTTTCTCTTTTCTACATATACCATGCAGAGAATGCAATGCAAATGGAAACCACTAACTGAATTATTGAACATATATATCGTGTTGTCAATGTAAAATTCTACATCAACCACGTTGAACCAAAAATTCAGTATGAGCATTATGGATTTTGTGGTCATATTCTATTAAAGATAATCCTAACTTCGTGGCCATTCTACAAATAGTTTCAAAATCCAGAGATGACGTTAAAAAAAAAATCCATGCAACTACGACTCTGGTAACAAAATCCACACAAATTCACAATTAAAATACCAAAGACGAATCACAATCGATAAGGTAACTTAAAAGACAATTTTCAGTGAGTACATGTGAAAATTTGATTACATTTTTTCATAAAAAAGACTATACTTTTTCAAGTGTTTAAAGTGAAAATTGGTATTTTTAACAGCAATGGCGTAAAGTCATTTTCGAGCTAATTACCGGTTTTATTGTTCCTATCCGTTGGTATATTACCGTTGCATGCATTATGGAAGTCGGGGAGCCAAGATTTTATCCATCATTCTGTATAATCTGTCTAAATTTAAGCCACGCTAATACTTCATTTTCAGACTATATTCAACGTATGCTTTAGGGTGTCCATGCTAATTAATTTTAATTTAATTGTTGGATCTACAGGAGGCTTGAGATGCTACAATTTTGCAAAAATTGCAGAAAACAAATCAGGTAGCTTAATGAAGGGGAATTTCATCATGTTATATGTGAAGGATTCAAGCATGTTCAGAACCAGAAAAATTACCCAATCTACGTACATGGAGAAGAGGAATATCCACATATATAAGAACACCAGCAGACTGTGTTTGATTTTCATCCTTTGATGATCCAGCAACCAGTTATGTTGCTCGACGCCTACACATCAAGCTTGCTAATCTTCGTTTTGCTGCTATATCTAAAACATCAAAGCAAATAACATTGTTAACACCAGTGACACTGACACCTTAATTGTTTACAATGCTAAATACAAACTCAAAAATAAGAGACATGATTGTACCAGAAAGACCACTATAGATGAAAACATTGACAATCATCTCTCTCGGATTCCCTCTTCTGCATATAGTTGAAGAAAGATTATTCATCTTTGGCCGAGGCAAACCTCAAAATCAAATTTAACAGATGACTGTACGGAACCAACGAATTTTTAACCAATAAGTCACAAAGGGAAAATAGATTCAAGTACCCGTCTATCCTAATCAAAACCAAAAAATAGATTCACAGTGTTTTCAAATATTACTAAAAAAGCTAGAAGGTTGGATGAGTAATAATAAAATGCTTATGACTATAGCATCATGTGCACTATCCAAGCTCTGTTAGTAATTTACGAATTTAACTTAACACCAGAGTCGAGCCATCCATTCAAAGTAGCTATCAAAACTCTAGCTCAAAATCAAACATTGCCAAAATAATCAGCTTTTGAGAAGCTTACATGGAGTCTTCTTCTTGAAGATAGCATGCTGCTTTGGACACTTCTTTATGGAAGTTTCTGGCCTTCGACCTTGCTTTCAATTAACTGATTATCAACATAACCCATTTAATTAATTAAACAGACAAACAAATGAGATTATACCATATAAAACGAAGTGTTATAGAGATTAACCATCCTTTTTAGACTTCCCAACATCAAATAAATTGAAACATCGTTTAAAACAAAATGAACGAAAACTTAAAATTCTTTAAAAGCCAAGTTACAAAGATGGTAATTAGAAATAAAGCGGCCACAGTATCACCAACCTTAGCCTGGGCATCTCATCCCCAAGACGTACTTTCTTCACTTGTTACCAACCTCTGAACCTCTATTACTTTTTACTTCTTGATCAAAGTATTAATACGTTTCCTCAAAATGGCATGCTCGTTCATTCCTCATCTTTATCGACTTCATTTATCTTTCCCCTTATGTATTTATTAGAGTTCTCCAAGAAAGTATGAATCCTCACCTGAGACAGAAAAGATCCAGAAAATTGTTATTTAGATTCTCAATAAGCGAAAATTACTATAGGATTCCAAGGGGAATGAAAAACAATTCGCTGGGGTACTAAGAAAGTTAGATGACTTGGAATTTATCCAAATCAGGTGTATTAAGGTATTCATAACAATTTCCTTGAACGGTTGACTTCATTACAGCTTCTAAATGATGTACTTCCATTATGTTTTGAAGCCACTCTCCTACTAAACTATCTGATGATTTCTAAACATGCACAATATTTTAACTTCGTTAACACCATAACATATATCCTTTTCTGCTTGAAAAGAATGTTAAAGAGATAGAACATTATCATACAAACATTCAAGTGGAGTCAATTGGACTTGGTAATAAACCATTTAATTTCTCATCAACAACAGGGCATACCATTTTAATCTGGGGTGCCATAACTATCCAACTTAATCTATATTAGCCTCACCCCCCTGCCAGACACAGAAATGAAAATCCACAACCTACAGGTAAGAAAAATTGACTTCAAAATCATCAGAACTTTTGTCGTTATAATCCCGGGGAATCATTCCTTTGCGCCAAACGTTGTATAAGTTTTATACCTGCCAAAGAGTATATTCTAATGATGAAATCATTGTAATGTAATGCATCCACATATTTAAAGATTGTTGATAGCTAATGAAGAGATGCATGCTACAGAAACAATACCATTTCAAAGATCATTCTTAAGAGGGTTTCACCCAGAAATTCCCTTGCGACAAATCCATGTCGTATAGGTCCCAAAAAATTTACCCTGCAGATTAACAAATAACAACCATTCAATTAATCCGCAAGTGATCAACATACCTACACCAAAAAATTCAAATCAATGACATGTATATATATATATATATTATCAACATAATAACATTATTGAAAAGAAATTAGCAATATAAAGATTCCATCTTTGCAATTGAAATTACTGAAAATTGTGTAAAAACTATTGAATACCAGAAGCCTACACCAAAACGATGACATGTATATAATATATATCAACATAATAACATTATTGAAAATAAATTATCAATATAAACATTCCATCTATGCAATTGAAATTACTGAAAATTGTGTAAAAACTATTTAATACCAAAAGCTAAAGAAGAATGAGTTCTCCCTAAAGTAGGACATTAATCCATATAATCAAGAAGAGCACATTGACCAACTTAAGCCACCACTCTGCATAAATGAAACCCACAATAACCCATAAGAAGTCATGAAGCACTGAAACAAAGAAAGGGGAAGAATTAAGATTACACAATATACCATTCGATAAGTAAATATCCATGTTCTGGCTTTATTACTTCATCATGCTGGCCAACTTTTGTAAGGACTTTCAATAAACAACAACTAAAATATCTTCCTGAAAATCATCAAAAAGCACCAACACCCGAAAGATGAAAAAGTCATTAACACAAAGAAAAAGGAGGATTATTTCACAATATTTCTAACATGTAGTAATGGTTTGTTTCTAATTCTTGTATTCATTAGGTCAAATGGTGTCTTCACCCTTAGAAGTATCTCAAAACTCACATATATTGTTTTCATGTGGCTTCATCTGCGATAGGTTTTCCCGAATCACAAATCAAAACCTAGAAAAAATAAAAATAAAATTCAAGAAATCAATTCTGTAAGACAAAAAAAGGGAAACACAAAACGTTAACAATTACTAATCTAAAGTTTGTTGTCCTGTTTGCAAGCATTACCTTCTCATTCGTGATATCATCCAGCCGAGATGTTTTTGTCAAGGGAAAAGAGACTGTAAGAGATAAACATGCAATGATACATGAGTTACTGAAAAGAAAGAAACTAAATAATCAAAATGAAACAGGAACAATGATTTAAACTAAAACAAATATTAATGGAAGTCTTAAGATCGAAAAGAACACAATTGTTGGATGTCTTAAGATCGAAAAGAACACATAATGAGACATAAATAAAATGAACAACACCAGAAACGACTTTACCTTGACCAGAGGCGACATCAGGAACCAAAAACATGAACACCAATGAAACAATAAGAAAATACGCTGGGACCGGTGGGGTCGGCCAATTAGATCCGAAAAATAAACGACTTTACCTTGATTTTTTTATATAACCCGTGCTATTGAATATATAGAAGAAAGAAGAAGATTATGGTGTATGTATAAGATGAAATTCACCATATACATGGCTACCGAAAAATCTATACTAAGAAAGAAATTCAGGACTTTCCAAAACTTAACTAAATACTAAATTTAAAAATTAAAAAGTTTCCAAATTTTGAAAATAAAATAAAATAAGTAAATATCATAATTCATGGACACTCGTAATTTTACTATGTTTGAAAATTTTCTTCCATATTTATTAAATTTGTATCGCTAAAATTTGTTGTTATTTTTTTATATATGGAATGAAATATATTTTCACGCCTAATCAACAACTTAATTAGGACCATCAGATCTAGATTTCATATTCTATTAAAAATATAAAAGCATATTTGTGTTGATTTTTCTTCCGAAATGGAAATTTTTAGGATTTTTTACTAAAATGGGAAAAGGAACGATTCGACATTTACCTTAAAGATCTTCAAAGATTTCTTTTCCATTAATTGCTCATGAAAGAATCCCGTGATTTTTTTTCTTTGGTATGTAAATCTCGTAAAAAAAACTTATACATGTTGATTTTCCTTCTACTTGGAATTTTTTTTTCCCCCAAAACTAAAAACGTGTGGGCCCTCCTTAAAAGATATTTGTAGATTTTACCGCTAATCCGAAGGTCCAGATTTCATATTCTATTAAAAGCATAAAAACATACAATATTTGTTTTGATTTTTCTTCCGATATGGAATTTTTTTGGATTTTTTTACTAAAAAGGGAAAGGGAATGATTCGACATTTACCCTAAAGATCTTCAAAGATTTCTTTTCCATTAATTGCTCATGAAAGAATCCCGTAATTGTTTTTTTCTTTGGTATGTAAATCTCGTAAAACAATTTATACATGTTGATTTTCCTTCTATATGGAAATTTTTGTTTTTTTTTCCAAAAAAAAAACGTGTGGGCCCTCTCCGAAAGATATTTGTAGATTTTGCGGCTAATCCGAAGGTCCAGATTTCATATTCTATTAAAAATTAACGGTCACGAAATATAAGGGGGCTAACTTTGATTTCGGCCAATCAGGAGCGAGGGTTTTGTTGACCGGCCAATGGGAGGGGAGGTTACCGCAACTCTCGACGTGGTGTGAGAGATGTGGTTGGGTGTTTAGGTTATTGATTGATTTAGGTTAAAAAATAAGAAGGATAATCTAGTCAATTTACACCTCCTATAAGATATCCCCTAACCAACTAGAGGGACATTACTATCACACTGACGCCCCTCTAATAAACTATGCCGCCCCTATAACAAGCTTGGTAATTTATGTCTCCATCTCTACTTCTCTTTTACAACAGTTTTGTCAAATTCTTTTGTTTGCGGAGTCTTGACTGATATCAAATTCTACCACACGTAGTCCGCACATGTTCGCTCTCTGGGCTTGTTAACCCGAGTAAAGGCGAAACCCGTTTCCTAATCCTGGTGGATCACCCATCAGTTTCCATTCCAAGATAAGGTTTTTCCACATACAAAGACGAAAACTCTCATCTTTATTTTACACTGGAAAAAAAAAACTTACAAACAAAAATGGCAGCAACAGCAATGAGTGTAAACCTGGTTGGTGCGTTCAGAGGACTCTCACTATCTTCTTCTTCATCATCATCATCTTCTTCATCTTCGAGTAGTTTCTTTAGAGGAGATTTTGATTCAATTTACACCAGTACTAACGGGAACAAGTTATGTATATCATATCCTTTGTTTCAAAACCCTTCAATTCCACTGACAATCGAGTCTGCACATAAGAAAGGAGCTGGTAGTACTAAGAATGGTCGTGACTCTAAAGGTCAAAGACTTGGTGTTAAGATTTATGGTGATCAAGTTGCTAAACCTGGTGCTATTATCATTCGACAACGCGGTACCAAGGTACAAAAATCTCTAATTTTGTGATTACCGTTGATTTTAATGTTTGAAATGTTACATTTTTAAGGGTTAAATGATGAATTCTTTCTGGGTTTTGTTGTAAAGTTCAAATTATGCTGTTTTAGTGGTAAATTGAGGGGTAGTGCTGGTGGTGTGAAACCAAAGATAACACTGCTTATTCTTTTCCTTTCTGTTTGAATAGCGTTTGATTATTGGATAACACTGTTTATTCTGTCTAGGATTGATACGAACGAGCTTTATGTGGTACATTATATGAAATGCTAGTTTGTGCTTTTTGAAAAATTTCAATTGACAGTTCAATTAGGTTTTGCTTTTAATGTTTGTTATCCAGTTTTTCGGGGTATCATATGTAATTAACAGTTTAGTCTTTCGGTTACAAAAGAAGAGAATTACCTACCATAGTTGAACTACCTGTAAATTTAGGGGTTACTAGTGTAGTTGCTTTTCTGTGGACTAAGAGTAGAACATGTTCTAGATTATTACTTGGTAATCGAGAGTGTAACCTTGTTCTTCCTGTCCATATAAAACCCTCCATTTGAAATGATACCTGGTTTCCTGACATTTGTTATGCAATGTATGTATAATCTTAGTGAACAGTTTGAAATTTGTTTCCTTTGAGCCTCCTTGAAGCACCAAGTGGTGTGCAAATTTTGCGTCCTCTTTGCTGTTGTTCACTGAGCTTCAATTCTTTTGGTAGTTGCCATTGTAGCTCTGGTTTCATGTATATTTGGCTACGTTTTTCTTTTTTCGTTTATTTAATGATCAAAGAAAAAACTACAATCTTCTTTTTGTCGAATGTAAACCTTGATTTGTGGGTGATGTTACAGGTCCATCCAGGGAAAAATGTTGGACTAGGCAAGGACCATACCATCTTCTCTTTAATCGATGGATTAGTGAAATTTGAGAAGTACGGACCAGACAGGAAACAGGTCAGATGATAATTGTTGGAAGCTTAAGGTTTATTTTAAGACATGCAGTAATGCTTATGCTGACAATTTATGGTTTGGTTGCATTTCAACAGGTAAGCGTTTATCCACGTGTGCCAGTGCCTGAGAACCCTGACAGTTACAAAGTACGGAAGAGAGAGGCTTTCAGGATGCAACGTGAGCGACGTAAAGCTAGAAAAGAAGGAATTGCGTTGAAGCCTCAATTGATTTTAGCTTCAGTAGAGGAAGAAGGCTCTGAAAGTAACTCACTTTGTTAATCCAGTATCCATATGAGCTTGACTCTGAAGGCGATTGTCTTTGTTTTGCAGAAATCTGCATTTCCTTTTGACATGTAAGAAGTAGGCTTCGTACAATTAGAATCAAGTTCCCTTGTTTACCTTCTTTGTGTATCATTTGTTTTGGATCCGTAAAGATATCAGTATACATTTAATCTTACAGAGCCAGTGACACTTCTTGTTTTTGCTGTCTCTTCTGTTTGTGAATTCTGCTTCTCTTTTTTTTCCCTTCATAATATTCTGTAATTTTATCTTCGGCTACTTAAACTTGGCAATGATTTTTGGAAGAGTTTACATGTCAATAGTAGAGTAATAAAACTAGCAGCTGCTTGAGGTGCCATGCCTGCTAAAGGTGGCTTAACCCTCCATGGTGAAGAAAGTGTGCTTCACTTCACTTATAAAATGCCTCCACAAAACCGGATCATTTAGAAAATTTACTTGCCATATTCTTTAGACTTGTTTCTGAATATAGTCAATTTTAGACACTGAAATTGCAATTACAGTAGACATCCAGATTAGGGGCTTGTTTTGTGAAATTTGCCTCGGCTTGAGATTGCATTTTTGACCAAAGTCGATCAGATGAAGCTTTTAACTAGTTATCAGAGCAATTTACCACAATAGGTTGCACAGATCATTTATTCATCCAGCAGAAGACAGCAAAACTTTGATTTGGTTGCAACTAGTTCATAACGCTTGACATTTTGGACTACTAAATTTAAAAATTTCAAATCCAGATCGTATCTTCCAGCACCTTAACAACTTAAAACTGAAATTTAGATGAACCAATATTGACAGACTCAGGCACCTAACTTCTCCATAAGACATAAATGAGTTTAACATGATACATACTACTTGTTTAATGCTTAAATTTCACAAAGCCGCAACACTACAGCCACTTGATGTCAAGACATTTTCCGACCAAACCTGAATTATTTCCATGACTGAATCCCTCGCTTCCAGGACCAGGTCATTTTATAAATATATAAATCAGAAGGCTGTGATTTTGAAAGTTGGCATTTCTGTTCATATCAAAGAAACTTTCTTTTGTTCAGCAGTTACATCTGAATATATGAAAATAGATCGACCAATGTTGCCTTCTACATTGTGACAAATAAAACCTGTTACGGAAAGAAGCACAATGCCAACAATTTACTCCAGGTCTGAGGAAAATGAAAAAAGTAAAGTTGCTGCAGGATAGAGGTCCTGCTTAAACTGAGAAATCCACACCACACTCCATGCAGCATATATGCATCTACATCATTTGCTTCTAAGAGTTTCACCCAGATTCATATCCACATTTCGACACGTTCAAAATTCTTTCAATGACGTAACTACATCATATACCAATTTCTTCGAAGTCCCTGAAGAAACTGATCCAACCTCTTCTAACCCACTTAATACCTAGACAATCAAAAGGTGCGGCAATCATTCCTACAGTGCAGCAACACAGAATTCATCTGATTGTTGAGCGGACAGTGTCAGAGTTACTTTCCAAATCCAAAACTCTGCTAATATACCGAAAAATTCAATTTCTTTACATACCAATTTAACACGCATAGAGGACTAAACGAAAAAAAGCTTTGATAAATAGAGGCTTAGTAATAAATGATAATTTTCAATCATTATCAAGTAAAAAAACTATAAACATTAATAGTGGCTCCGAAAGGGCAAATTCAATTTCCAACAAAATATACATTAGCAGCCCTAATTTGAGAATTTTTAGACCTAAACATAGAGTTGAATTTCTTGTGACAGGCAGACTCCAAAAGCCAAGTACTCAAAACCAAGCTATGTATAACCAAGGCGCAAGAAAGAGGCAGTTAGCAATGTCACCCTTTAGAAAATTACAAAATGATAAGGAGAGAAATAACCTGCACACCGTCTCAATGGCGTGCTCTCTTGTTGGTGCAAGCTGGACATTTGAATTGCTTGATATGTTCAGCCCTAGCAGGGGTTATCTCCATACACTTTCCATGGAACCATTTCTCACAAATGTCACAGCAAATCCAGAACTCACGCAAATCCAAGTCCGGCTTCTCACCACATGCCCCGCACAAAGTACGCCCATCCACATTCTCGTCTTCCCCGCACAAAGTACGCCCATCCACATTCTCATCTTCCTCCTCTAGACCCTCTTCATCTTCAATTGGAGACATTGCTTTGGAGTACTTTACCTGGGTATCGGATACTCGTGAAATTGCTCTCTTGTTGGAGCAAGCTGGACACTTGTACTGTTTGATATATTCAGCCCTAGCTGGGGTTATCTTCATACATTTCCCGTGGAACCATTTCTCACATTTATCACAGCAGATCCAAAACTCATCTTCACCGTGCTCACCACATGCCCCGCACAAAGTACTCATGTCCTCATCCTCGCTGTCCTCCTCTAAATCCTCTTCGTCTTCCTCTGAAGACATCCTGGAATACTTGGCCTGAGTTTCAGGCACTCGCTGCATTAGTTTCCAAATAAAAGAAGTAAGTCTAAGTGATAGAATAAATAAAAAAGAAGCCATCAAAGTTGGATTTTTATGGACATCCTAGCATATGCAATCCGACACATAAATAATAACACTTCTAGGAAAGCCAAGAAACAGCATACAATAAACATTAAAAGAAATATTATTCAAGCTCATGGAACATTCTGCTCTATGTACCAGAGAAACTCTACTATCTAATCATAATCACAATCGTATGTTCTAACATTAGAAAAATATTGAAACAGTTTTTTACCACTTTGGATGTTGTCTTGGATTTGTTGCTGTTGTGCTTCGAAATTGAGTACTTCTTCTTTACTTTTTGTTTCTTTGCAGCTTCAGTAACAACTTCGAACACTGTTGGGAGTTCGACCATCATATTGAGTAAACGTTTCCTGCATCACAAATATAAGAGTTACCAGCACCCTTAAAGCAAAAGAAAATTCAAAAGGAACAGAAAACGACATTATATGGTCATAAAGCCAAAGGACATTTCATAAGAAGTTATAAACATGTTCCACATCAGAATGAGCTTAGGAGGGGATAATATACACAGAATTCGAGACTGACTCTGATCTGAGAAACTTAAATTATTTAAAGTTACCATAAGTTAATGGTGAATTACAACACAATCAGTAGGATGATAAACTAACTATTGAACGAAACCAATTCATTTCAAATCAGCCTATCAATAAATTCATTAAAGTAAGCACATAACTAACACACCAGCAAGCATCAAACATTAACGCACACACATAACCAAGTGATAGCACAAACTGAAGAATTAGTATGTCCTTACAAACTCAACCATAAACATGTACCACGCAAATAGTACTGAAGATATACATAATTACAAGGTATATACCTGTCATTTTTTTGAAGTCCAAATTTGGAACTGAAAAAGGAAGCAAGAGCATGTAACCATGAATCACTGTGAACAGCAACTAAAGCCAACCAATCTTTTTCTTTCATACCATCCCTAGCAAAGTTAATACCCAATACAGGTTCTGGAATCTCTGGTGGAACTTCTTCGGATGGTAAATTAACCTCCCATTTCTCATTAGGAAACCCATATAAACACAAATTTTCCTTTTTTGGATCACACTGCCAGTAAAATTCTTCAACATCTAAAAAAATGTTAACCAAACAGAACAAATTAGGAAAAGGGATACAAACCCTAAAATCCAAATTAAACGAAATTTTTCAAAGGAAAGTAATTAAACAGTATAAAATTGAAATATAGAGAGTAATTATTACCAATAGTAAGAGCTTTAAGGATACCAGCTCTTCTTCCTTTAAAATCTGAGAAAATTTCTTTAATTGTTGTTGGATTTCTTCCACCACCACCCATCTTTTCAATACCCTGAAATTCTCAACGACGACAAGAAATGAAGACAAAATGCAGGAACGAGATAGAGAGAAGGGAATATCTTTCTGCAAGGGATTTCTCCTGGGTTTGAAATATTGAGGACCGGAAACTACAGTTCTGATCAGATTTCTGCCGCGCAAAATGTTAGTAGTCTGCGTGTCAGTGGGTCCATGTGAAGTCTTCACCTTGATGGCGTGATGAGGGTAGCGGGGCACATAAACCTATCCGAAAACCATTCGATCTGGACTCATATTGTAATGTGGTGCTTATAGAAACGAATATCTACGACACCGTATCCATTTTGCCGGATACTCGACGGTACCTAATCCAGGCGACGTTGAGGACACGTTTAACGTGCATAGCATGGGCGAGAATCTATAATTTGATTTTAGATACAAAGAGTATGCTCAAGAATAAAATTTTGTGACAATGCAATTATGTGCCAAAAGAACAAAATAAGGTTGCTGATATTTTAGCTTAATTAGCTAGAGTCTCTTTGTTTAGTAGTGTTTGGATTTTATCTATCTCTGATGAGATTTTACCTCAGTTACAAGAGGATGCACATTATGTAACTCAAGACTCTTAAATCAATGAAATTTTCTAGCTTCAAAAAATAAAATAAAAAATAAGTTTGTTCTTATATGGATAAAGAATAAAGAGTTACATAGTAGGCAAGCAAGCAACAAGCTGCGCCGCAAGCCCTTTTTGAATTGCAAAACCTATCATATTAAAAAGGGTATATTAATTATATGTCCCTACTTTTTAAACCCAATAAATATATCCTTATTCATAAATAAATATGTGCCTACTTTTTTATAACCTTATCCATTTAATATTACATTACCTTAATATCCTCACCCATATAATTATTTTTTTTATTTCAAAATGCAATAAATTTCTTCCTCTACCACTTCACCACCACCACTAGCACCACCACAACCAACATTCAACTACCATTCCACCACCACCGTTCAACAACCACCACCTACCACCCGCCACCACCACCGATATTCCACCACCATTACACCACCAACAGTTCGTCACCGCCACCACCACTAGTCTGTCGCCGCCACCGCCGCCACTGGTTGAGATATTTTTGTATCAACAACAGTAGTTGATCCATTTCAGTTGAATCAACAATGGATGTTTATCCATTTCAGTTGGATCAACAGTGGATGTTTATCCATGATGATGGATCAATAGTAAGTGGCATAAACTGAAATTGATATACCCTTGATAAACATTAGAAGTTTATCCATTTCACTGAAAGAGAAGTTTATCCATTGCAAGGTTGGATCAACAAGATAAGTTTATCCATTCTGGTTGGATCAAAGTGTAAGTTTATCCATTTTAGTTGGATCAACAATGGATGTTTATCCATGCTGATGGAAAAATGCTACCATTTAACCAGCTGCAGTTTCAGATCCACCAACAAAACCATCAACCACCATTAATACTCCATAGCAGCAACCACCGCTACCGTCACCACCGCCACCATCGGTACAGATAAATTTGTATCAACAACATTAGTTTATCCATTTCAGTTGGATCAACAGTGGATGTTTATCCATTTCAGTTGGATCAACATTGGATGTTTATCCATGATGATGGATCAACAGTAGAAGTTTACCCATTGCAGTTGGTAACACACTCTCAAAACATAAAGTACAATGCATTTTCCAAATACACCATAGCACGGTGGAGCTTTCTTTATGGAATGTACAGTAGACTTGGTGGAGCTCAAATGAACCACGATGTAAACTTTTGACAAAAAATTATACATTTGCCAAATACACCATCAGCACCCCTTGATCACCTAATCCTCTGTGTCCACCTGCATTACCTTATGCCTTCTCGCCACTTCCACAACTAAAAACCGCCTCCAACTCCAATTCTACAACCAGCACCACCTCCACACCTTATTCCAATAATTTCACCTCTTCCGTTAGCAATTAAATCGAAACAAAGTAAAAATCTAGTCACCACTAACACACATATAACACTAACTACCCAATATCACCACACACAATGAACAAAAACAACAGATTATACTAGTTAGGGAGGAGAGATGAAGTTGTTTAAATTGATATCAGTATAATTAGGATTTCGTCCCTGGAAATTCTTCTTTTTCGTTGAGATTTTGAGTGAGAATCGTAGATCTGAAATCCTCCTCCATCATCGCCATCATTATCAGCTAGTGAAAATAGACATTTGTGAAATACAATAAGAAAAATCATTCATTTTCATTGACTAACACGGATTTGATATCCTCTACCACCATAATCATCACCGTTAAAGGCGGTGATTTTTGTTTTTTTGATAAGCAACGGTGAAGGTGGTGGTTGTTGTCGGGAGAGCATGAGAAAGAAAGTTAAGATCTGAAAAATTAAAAATAAAGAAACGATTTAAAAGAAAAAGGAAGTGGTGATCTTCGTAACGGTGGTGGTGGTCGTTTGTTGTGGTTGTGATGGAGCGAACTGGTGGTGGCGGTGGCGGAGAAGGTGGTGGTCGTTGTAGAGGTATTGTTGGTGTTTGAAATGAACAGAGAGAAAGAAACAAATGAAGAAGAAGAAGTAAGTAGGGATAGACCTAGATAAAAATAATAGATAAGAGGGCAAATTTGGAAAAAATAAAAACCTTATTGGACCCCTTATGGGCTTCGGGATGAAGAGGGACAAAATTATTATGTGATAAGGATATTTGTATAGACCATCAAAAGTATGGACAAAAATTCAATTACCACTATTAAAAACAAAATTTCTCGAACCGGGGTCATGATATTATTGTGCATGACTTTATGGACCCTCTTGAAAAGTCCAACAACCTCTTGAGCTAAATAACCAAAAGTATCAAAAGCAAAAGGGATAAAAGCATGTCCATTGTCAACACACGCTTTCTCATGCTTCGATATCTTACCTGAGCCATCCCTTAGCGCTGCTTGCCCAACCGTAAAGGTGCCATGTCCAATGCCTACTAACGGAGATACCCCAGTGAGGTCAACACATGCGTGCTTCCCATTAGCCCACCCAAAAATAAGAACATTTGCTGGCCTAAGTGTCGATCTTCCTTCAAATGGGTCTGTCAGAAAGTTAACAGCCGCTTCTTTCTTTGCTGGTATGCTTAGGGATGAACATGGTTTCGGTTTTCTGCTAAAACCGGACCAAACCAGACCAATTAGGAAGAAACCAAACCGAACCATTTACTAATGGATTGGTTACGGTGTAGAAAGTGGAAAACCGATAGTGTTGGTTTTGGTTTGGTTTAACCTCTAAAATCGAACCAAAAACCATTGGAAACCCGATTTACAAGTATTAGATTCTACCCATTAATTTAGAGGATAAATTGAAACCCTAAATATTATATTTCATTATGATACTCTCCCTATTTCTCCTTCTCTCAGTCGCCTACCTTCTCCACCCCCAACTACAGCTGTTGTTATTCGACTTTTTTCTTCCGGTCTTCCTTCTTTTTTATTTGTCAATAACTAAATTAAGATATATTATATATCTTCTTTTGATCTCTAGATTTAGAGTAAGCTTTAACTATTTTTGATATTTTACTTTATTTTGTCTGTAAATTTGTGTAAACCAATACTATCGGCAACTACGATTTTTTTATCTATAAATTTGTGTTTTTTTGGTTTGACATAATTATTGGTTAACCAAAAATCACTGGGACAAACCGAAACCAACTGGAACCATTTGGAAACCGAACCAATGGTTAATGCATTGGTTTGGTTTAGATTTTTAGAAACCAATAGTATTGGTTTCGGTTTTGGTTTGGCTAGAAACCGAACCAAAACCGACCATGAACAGCCCTAGGTATGCTAGCCCTCCACAGTACATCATACAAGGTATCCCTCACATGATCATGTATATATTTAAAACCAGGGTCTACCTTACAATGAACTGCATGTTCCCCATACGAGTCCAAGCATCCTGTGATACAAGCAGGACAACGGGAATCTGAGGGATATAGAGGGATCATTAACCTGTATTTGAGAATAGAACGGTACTCCAAAGGTGACATCTTCTGTCCAAGCCCATCAATCGGAATAACGATAAGAAAATCTTGGGCATTCGTTGCTTGCAGACAACCAAAAACAGCTTTCTGTCTCTCCGATAGCTTGTAAACTTTATCCATATCCTTAACCGCTTTACCAAAAAGAGTACTCGTATGTATTGGTGAAGATGCTAAAATCAAAATCAGGAAGAGTTAGTCTTCAAAGCCTTATTAAAGTTGTCATCCATACCTTCTACACCACTGCTCCTCAATATGTGATCTTGTAACCCCAAGATTGCATGCGCGAAGCTAAAAAGGCATATTCTAATGCCTCCTTAGTAGTGTAAAGGCCAAGACCTCCATATCTAATAGGTAAGGTAGATAACCTCCATTGTAGCTCTCCAAAGAAAGGACCCCCACAAACCACAATGCCCTCTATCACCTCCCTCAATCCTCTATCAAAAATATCTACCGGTTCCATAATATAATCTGGGTGGAAAATAAGAAGCCCAAAAAGCATCTAGGAGATACCCATACATGTTCGTAAGAGAAATAATTCACTTTGAGGATCATGAAGCTTGGATAAAACCTGCATCAAATCCACTACTTTTTCTGCTCTCCTAATGGCAAGACCCTTCACAAAACCATCATCAAGTCTGACCGCACCGCCCAATAGTTTGACTCCCTTATCTGGTCTTGAGATTTTGACAGGAAACATCCCATCACTTATCCTTCGTCCATCGCAAGAAGGCCAAAAAAATTCTGTTTTCTTAATATTTAATATATATAAGCCCCAGCGCGGGCCCTTCTGTTTTAACAACAGTGAGTGCCTTTGCCACTTCTTCGGTGTCACCAATAACAGTGACATCATCAAGATACCAAGCTTGTAGGGATAATATGCACTACTCATTTATCTTTGCTATAAGCTGATGGAGCACCAAAGCAAATAACAATGACCCCAAAGGTCACCTTGTTGTATCCCTGTATATGAATAGATATGGGAGTCCCCCACATACATCCATGCAGGTTGACCATACAAGTATTCTACCCAAGGCGATATAGATGGACAAATCTTACGTACCTCAAGAAGCATCGTTGTTCGGTCAACTAGGTTAAAAGCATTGGTGAAGTCTACAGTTAAAATAACTAGGCTAGAATTTGCATGATGTTTACTGACAAACCTATTCACGACGTGTAGGATTTCCTCAGCACCACCTGAAATACCTACTCCAAACTTAAAATCTTGTAAGTATGTTGTCATGTCTTTTCCTACCCCTTTCATTGCCACTTTGGACACCAGTCGATGCCAAATTATCCCAATAACAATAGGACAGATACTTTTATCCGGTTTATGGAGGGGTGTTAAGGGAGCCAATGCAATGAACTCCACTAGGTTTAGAGGGCATCTCCCACTAAGCTAAATATTGACAACCCTTGTTATTCCCGTGACCATATCGGTGACAACAGTAGAGCCTTCCCCACAAAAGTCATCCAACAAATGTTGTTCCCGAAGGTCATCCCTTCCACATGAAGTTCCCTTAGGGAGCAATTTAATGTAGCTTATAATGGTCCCTTCTCCGGCCACTAAAGGCATCTCATGCAACGTACAAGTTAGTGTAGGGGGCATATTCAGATGTTTATCTTCAAGCGCTTTTCATGTGTTCGCATTGTAACCCCAGATGAACTAATGGCTTTAAAAGACGATGTGAAGTGCCCATCTGAAACCTTGTGTAAACAAGTTGAGACATTGGTACCAAGCCTGTTGTCTGCCTCTGTGTCATCATCAAACCTAACACCCCATGTTGTCGGTACCTTTAAATCTCTCGAACAAGCTTTAGAGACCCACCAGGTTCGCCCCAAATTGCAAGTGCTTAGAGCATTTGTTTATGCCGCATCGCCTTGCGGTTACCAGACTTGCATTCAATTCTACCTTTAGGTCGAAAAACTCACATCGTGCAGCGAAGAAGCAACAACAGTCTAACCCAATGTCTAATAGTTCTAGGTTCTGTAATAACTTTTTGAAGTGTCATTTTCAGAGCATGGGAAAATGCTAGCCTGCACCCTCTTGGAATGCTCTTAATAGTGCATATCTGAGCTTTCAAGAATGCACCAACTTCCACTTCATTCAGTTCGAAATCACTATCCAGCTGAACTGAACCCTCTTGCAGACCAGGCCTAGACACTCCTATAATTGTTTCACCTACCTTTCCAGAAATTGCACATATCACAGGCTTAATATCAATGTCCCCTTAATGTTTGCATGCCCTGCTCCAAGCCTGGATGCTCATGCATTCGAAGCACAGCCATTACATCAATGTCCTCATAGTCTCCTCTAAACCAACAAAAACATCCACATTAGTTCTTATGGCCTGTTGGAGTGCAGTCTTCCTTTCCATATTGCAGAGGTGTAGTCTCTTCAGATGGGGGATCAAACATGCAAATCCTTTACTCCCAATCCCCCCATATGGGAACCCATGAAAATCTCTAAAAGGACATAGAATAATACCCTTACCTGCGACAGTCATTGAAGCACAAAACCAACAGAAGAAGCGCTTACAGATAAAGCACCTATTGATTTAGAAACATACACAATAACACCAAATTACAAGAAGTTTTCGTGGTGTATGAAGATCCAGAAAAACAAAAACAACCAGACAGAAACCTAATGAAGAATATATACGAAAAAATAACTACCTAAGAAACATCTAATTCCCAAGAGGGAGAAATGACGTGGAAATCAGAAAAGGAAAAACGAAAACCCCCACACCACGCTAACCCATCAAGATGATGGTGGTGGAAATGGGAGTAAAGGGTATAGTGGTTTACAGGCGGTGTTTTGCTGGTGGTGGTTTAGGTTTCTGGAGGAGGTTTTGTTATTACTAATTACTTCTCAGTTTGATAACTTACTAGGTGGTCTGTTTGGTTCATTGATAAAAATGGCAGTTTAGTTAAATCCTTATTTATTTAAAAATATTAGAAATGTCCGTAGTATAGTGTGGAAAGGTCTCGAGCAAAGTAGTCAATATCGTTCTTACTGGCCGATATTATCGATTTTTATCATGTACCGAAAAAACCCTTTACATTATCCAAAATATCGACGATACAAGGATTGAGTGATAAAAACGCTCATATCATCCGGTACAAACCGATACACTTATAATATCAGTAAGGGTAATTTGGTAGAATATTATTTAGATCTGAAAATTTATTAACAGAACCCTTCCTCTTAATTATCTTCTTCCCCTATATCCTTGAAAACTCAACCCGATTCAGTAAAGAAATTTCCAACTATATATTTCATTTTTCTTAATGATTGTTTTATCTTTGTGGGAAGATTACGTGTTTTGTAGTCTTCAATATCCTTCGCCTTGTTGTCCTCTATATGCATGAGAACCTAGCTAACTGTGAATTATGTGGGCCTGTATCAAGGGATACGGTAGATTTGAGCGCAAGAAGTAATTAACAACAACAAGCTGATTCCAATATGGGTTGAAATTAGCTAAGACGATGGTGAAAATTAAGGGGAAATTACAGAAAATAGATAGTGGAATGAGATTGAATTTATACTATGAAGCTTTTGATCTTCAGAATTATAACACCAATTTTTTTAGATTGAAAAATTTGTAAAAATATTTAAAATTCTAGTCTCAATGATGTATCACCAATAAAAATCGATAGAGTCTTTTATAAAGGTGTATCGGACCTGGCCCATACAATACCGATACATGATATTAACTACTGTGGTCTCGAGATATTGTTTTTCAAAACTTTAATTTTTTTCGGCGTAATGGCAGTTCATATCCAAGAATGAACACTATATTAGAGTGTGGATAGTTCTATCTGGTTCTAGAATTTCATTTTGTAGAATGAACTCCTATATGATAGTTAACTCCAGCATCTTTATTTTTATAATGAGCTCGAAATAGTAGTTCATTTTGAAGAATGAAGTCGTAATGGTAGTTTATATTGTAGAATGATTCCGTGATAGGTGTTCACATTATAAAATGAACTCATAATGATAGTTCATATTTCTACAATGAACTCGAAATAATAGTTCGTAATGATAGGTAATTATGGTAGTTCTTTTTGTATAATGAACTCGTAATAGGTGTTCATTATGGTAGTTCATATTATAAAATGAACTTGTAAATGATAGTTCGTTCATATGGTAGAATGAAACTCGTAATAGGTGTTTATATATTGTAGAATGAACTCTTATGGTAGAATGAACTCGTAATAGTAATTCATTATAGTAGTTGATTTTGTAGAATGAACTTGTGTGTTAGTTAATCCTAGGAGTTCATTTTGTAGAATGAGCTCATACGATATTTTATTTGGTTTTCCCTATTTCTCGTCCCCATATTCCCTATTTCACATCCCACTTAATCCATATCTGCAATTATCTTAAGTACAACCATATAAATTTTTACATGTCTTAAATCATATATCTAAATCTTTATTTGCACCCAACAATAAAACCACCTTGCAACCAAACCAGGAAAAAAGTAACATTCATCGGTTATGTTTGTTTGTATAAATTGAATGTTTATGTGTTCAGTTTGTTAGCCTCATGTCATTGTAAAGAAAAAATTCGTGTTGTTTGCAACTGTGCATCAAGATGGATGGATACGAACTGTTCGTCTTTAGCAACTCCATTTTCTTTACTAGTCGTCTGTAACTAGATTATTGGTTGTTTAGAAATTAAAAAAAGAAAAAAAAAAGTTACTGAATGATTGATTGAACTGGGGTTGACTGAATAATTAATTAAAATGAAAAACAAAAAAAAAGTAACTAGACTATCGGTTGTTCACAAAATAGGTTTCAATAATTAAATCTTCTAGGATGATTGATTAAACTGCGGTTGAGAAAATTTTCATAGATTTTCAATAACGAAATCTTCCATAATAATGGTTTACCGGTTAATTGTCGATTAATTCATCTACTTTTCGGCGAATTGAATGACAAAAGATAAAGAAATAGGTGCACTATTATAATAATTATTTGTATGAATTTAGCCTAGGGTTTCTAACATGGTAGTTTCTTTTTCTTTTTCTTTTTTTTGACGCAGAAAAGGGCTCTAGCGTAATCTTCTGTCATTCAAAATTATCAAATTGTCGTACTATTAGAATAACCGTGTGTTTGGTCCTGTCGACTTGGTTCAATTATTCTAAGTTTTTTTTTTCTTGAGAAAAAATACTTTTAGTTTGGTCCAAAAATCATTATATGTCACTAGGTAAACATTACCCACATGGAGTGATGTCACTAATGGTGTCATCATATTTTAAGTTAGAAGTATCATCTTTTTTCTTTTTATTTCTCTTCATAAAAATGAATAAAAAAGTTAAAAGTTAATATCTTTTGAACCATAAATAAAAAAATCATAAATTTTATATATTCGGAAAACTATCGAGGAGATACATTAAACGAGTACCATTATTACTATGTTTCGAAGCTTTTAATTTTTACGTTATGTTTTAGCTAAAAATCAACTACAAAATGAACTATCATACGAGTTCACTCTACAAAATGAACTATCATACGAGTTCACTCTACAAAATGAACTAGTTTAGTGAAATACTATACTAGCTAGTTCATTCTACAAAGTGAACTGCTTAAATGAAAGATTTTACCTATTTCCCATCCTCATTTTTCCTATTTTCCGTCCCCTTCATAATTCATAAAATCACTTTAGTTTTTAGTTTTGGTTTTCCCTATGTACCACCTATAAAAGTAAATTAACTAAGACTACGACTATCATAATTTTATGGCAGTGACTAAATGTAACAATTGTTTCGTAATTGCATTTAAATTCTCTCTCCTCTATTTCACTCCTTCTTTTTCTTTAACAAAACTATCACCAGCAACCCTTCTCTGCTCATATTTGGTTCATATCGGACCGGATATGAGCAGATCTTCACTATTCCTTGCTTTCTATGATAGTTAGTAGTTTTAGTTTAGTTATTATCAGGTTTTCTACTTATCTACACCATTATGGTGGTTTTATCTACTCTTTTAAGGTTTATATTCGCTTTAAGGACGATTCTTGGTTATTGGGTTGGGTTTTAAGATCAATACTGATGCTTTCCAACGACCAAATCTTCATCCTTGTTGTCTCCGGCGACGAAATCTTCATCATCAACTCATCCGGCGATGGAATCTTCAACAATGATTTCTTTGACGACGGAAGCTTCATCACTAGTTACAAGAGATTTAAGCAAATCAATCCTATTTTGGGAGCATATCTTTCTAAAGAAGAAAAAAAAACTAAATGGTTGGGCTTTAATTTCGATAAAAACCATTCTTCTTCCGATTTAATCGGATCTTATTCATACTTGTATTTGTCTTACTCCGGTAATCCCTTTCTTTCTCTTGTCAGATTTCTCGGTATTGTACTTTTAAAGTATGTTCTTTTTTTACTTTGTATTCTCTTATTTTCAATCTTAAACTCATTGTAACCTCGAATTTCCATCAATGAAAAGGTTCCTTGTTTATCAAAATAAAATAAAATAATAATAATAATTGTATTTCCGAACTTGTCCGTCGTCTAAGGACGGATCTATGATCCTTCCTCTTGGGGCAGAGATTTATTGGATAGCAGAGTTTTCATTATTTTGTCATTATTTTTCATATTTAGTTTTATTTATTTTCTTTCTATGATTACTGGAAGATCGAAGAAGAGAAGAGATCGCCTGAAGAAAACCTTGGAAAATACCTCTTCTCTTCAGGAGACGATGAGGTCAGGGAGCAGATCTAGTTTGCAAAAAACAATTCAGCTAGAGAGAAAGACTTTTTCTTTGGAAACATAATTTTTCGGATCTGTGAAGGTGTTGAAGATAACAGAAAGAGATGCTGGATGTTTCATCTCATGGGTTGCGTTTGATTTCTCAATGATTTCATGGATGATAAAGACCTTGGAAGATGCTACTGTATTTGGAGAAGACAAAAGCAAATGGTCGGAAAGGCTTGGAGAGGAGGTTTATTTGGATCAAATCCAAAATAACGAAACTGGTGAGTATATTCGTTTCTCAAGATTCAGAAGAGCGGGTGAGGGTAAGAAATTCAACATTTGTTTCCCTAGTGGACTTCAAATAACTTACTGGAGAGTTAGATGAAGCTTTAGAGGCCTTCTGTGTAAGAAGAAGTAATAATGGATCTGTAGGATCTCTTCAATTTGAAGAATATATCCTCCATTGCAGACTCATATAATCCAAAATGGGAAATGGGGTCTTGTAAAAATATCACATATAGCTCCATGGAGAAGGTTGAATGGTCGTATTAAAAGGAAACTCAATGCTAAAAAAAAAAATTGTCCTTTGAGGAGGTCAATAAATTTACAGCTAAATTTGAGTTAGAAGATGAAGAATGGAACAATCTATGGAAGCCAATAATATGGGAGGCTAATTAATGATGGATTGATTATCAAGATTTGCAGAATGATTGGTGAAACAAACAAAACTAAGGAGAAGGAAAGGGCACCAAAGTCATACCATTTATAGTTTAGAAAAGAAATCATGGAAGTTGGATATTACGCACCTCAAAGTCTACCCTGTTGAAGGTATAAAGCAAAAGGTCAAATGGATTAAAATAAGGGGACTTCCATTGAAATGGTGGAACTCAAATAATTTTGGGATGACTGGGAGGTTTAAATTTGACATCTTCAGATACTTTGTCTATTGATATGAACAACATAATTCATTTCTTTAGAATTGTTGTGAACGCTGATTTTGATATTATCCATGCGACATTCTTGACGAAGATAGAAGGTGGCTCTAACTGTGGAATGGGATTCAAATTATTCTTCTAAAATTGTTGATACATAATCTGTCTATCTTAGGAAGGTCTAAGATTTTGATACAAAATTAAAAGATTTTGTGATATCTGAAAAGGCGAAGGTACCCAAATATACCTCAAGCTAAAACGTTTCCTTCCTATAAGTCCTTTCTCCGAAAGTGATTGACTATGGACTGAGTCGAGACAATACAACAAATCGATTCACACTTCATGTGATCGTCTATATATACAAGATCGAGACAATACAACAACGAAGTGTGTTTACTTGATACAAAGGTTCGGACTTAACCAAACTCAATAGGATTACGTATCAATTAAATAGGAATTAACGTTTGTGCAATTTACTTTAATTATAATAAAACAATTATAATGCGGATATATAAAGTAAATGACAAAGTAAGATTTTATTAATGAGGAAACCGCAAATGCAAAAAAAAAAAAAAAACTGGGACCTAGTCCATAATTGAATACTATAAGGATTAAGCCTCTATACAAAATAAACCAACTTCGTATAGTTGAGACCAAGCAACTAAACCTATAGTTCACCTAGTTCCGTATGTATTCCCACGCCTCCAACCTGTAAACAAGTCACGTACTTGGCCCAATTCCTTTGGTTCGTATTCCAAACAGTAAAGGAACAACAAATCTGTTTGGTATCAACTCTCTTCAACCAAGTGATATGAGTTTCACAAAGGCTCTTCTGTTTATCTTAACATAAACTCCTTTGCCAGGTTCCAAGATCTATCTTATGTGCAATCACCAAAAGGTAATCGTTAATATTTTGCTATCAATGCCTCTAATCCCAAGGAAATGTTTTGATACCAATCTACACAACTATCTTATCAAAATACCACAAGGATAAATCGATTATAGCTGGATCATCTATTACCGAAACAAGTGTTGTGCACACCAAAAATTTATATAACCAAGTCAGAAATATTCTATCTATTTTTTGTCTTCAAATCTTCTTAGATCTTCAATAAACACCTGCACACAACTACTTGAATCTCTTGTGATCAATCATACATAGAATGGAGTCTGTTAACAATGGATTATCACAAGATCGTCTTTAGATCTAACAACAGTCTAAATATCCCTGTCGAAACCTTGAACTAGTTTGAGTGAATCTTATATCAGAAGAGAAGATTCTCAAGCATAAACAAACTAGGTGCAATCAAAGTTCAACCACCGTTAGTCACTCAAATCAATATGAAAACTAAAGATAAACCGCAATTATCTAGTTTCCCACCAACGGTACGCACTAGAGCTTCTCAATCCCAATGAAGACTTTAAATTGAGCTGTCGTAAGAGATTTTGCCCAATTAGGTTACTCTCCTCTCTGAATAGGCGGCTTCACCAGTAACAGTACAACACATGAACTTTACTATTACGAAGAATTATTTTGCTAGAAATGAAAACTCAAAGTATTTATAGAGAAGGAAGTTTGGACACCAAGGAATTCCCAAAACCGAAAATATTCTCAAGATATTCAATATTTTCCAAATTCGGTTTTCATAATTCATGAGAATGCACTATCCAAATTTATGATCGAAATCTCCTTGGAAAATCTTTAACCAGTAAATGCACATTATTAATTCTTATTTTCCATATATAATTAAAAACCTTAATTTAAAGATTCTTAACTTATTTAAATTAGATCTTGGGATTTACTTCCTTCTTCGCTGTTAAGGAATATCTTTAAACAATAAAAGATACGCATTAATGCACGTGTTCAAAGTGTGTCGACATCTTTCCTCTTGTAAGTCCTTTTTCATACTTACTCACTTGAAACCGATTTACCACACTTCCAAACAAGTTTAGAATTGGTTCATATGACTTTCAATAACTATGTGATTGATCAAGTAACACTCAATCACAAGTCATAGGTGTAACGGTTCTACCAAAACAAGTTTCGGTTCTACCTCCATGTGAGTACTGTGCATATTCACACTAGCTTTCCAAAATTTGGTTGACTAGGTACTAGGATCGGTTCCCAACATATATTTGGTATCTAACTTATATGTGTTGCACATGTCCATAGGATCGGTTCCCCTTTTCCTAAAAACGTGTTGCACATGTTCACAGGGTCGGTTCCCCTTTCTACTATAAACCTTGTTGCACCTCATACAAGGATCTATTCCCATTTGTATGTGTTGCACCTATTACTAGGATCGGTTCCCCTTTACCCAGTGTTAGGTCTTACACACACAAACTCGATCATACCCCAGGTGATTACTTAAGATCGGTTTCATTAATAAACGTCATACCAATACATAAGTCAGGCCTCATGTGAATAGTTTTTCCAAGAACACAAACAAGTCATGAGAGGTTATATTAATCACACATATTGGTCGTTCATAAGATATGCGATGAAGAACAGACCCAATAACGCCTGGCGATTTCCTTTTCGGTTCACAACACATATCATGAACTTACTTCCTTAAAAAATTGTAAAAACATTGTTTCCTAGGATGAAATCCTCACCTCATACCCATACATAATCACAATAGCATTCATATGATTATGTTGATGTCTTATATACAAAGTTTAATGGTTAAACAATAAACCTCATATTGTATTCCTTAATACTATGTCTATCTAGAGTGTTCATGCTTCGCAGTTTTACGTTTTCAATATGCACGACTTGAAAGATACGTTAGGGAATGAAACAATTCAAGTCAAATATCACTAACCTCAAGTGGAAGGATGATGTTGTGGTTGTAGCTCCGTACTTCTTCAAGTCTTCGTAATACTTGTAATGTCTCATCCTAATACTTTCAAGCTAACCTATACGAAGTTGACTCTAGTATACTTAATCAATCAACTCTTAAATGAGTTTTGGTTCACTAAAATATGACAACCAAACTTGACATACCAACGCTTGGTGGGTTCAACCGAGCTATGATCTAACAATATCTTTGGGAGGTGAATATAATTTAAATTCTAAAACTTATACGCGTGATCATTCAAATTGGAAAATGGAGGGCCAAGATGAATCTAATCCTAGGGCTATCCCGGCTGATAAGATTGCAGGATATATCCGAGAAGTCATGGGTCAAATTATCCAAGATGATGAAGAGGGGAGCCGGATTTACGTTCAAAAGTCCAAAAGTAACAATAACACACACTCAGAATCCAATCATCTTAGTCCGCAAGAGTCAGGTTAAAGATTCAACTCTTTGGATGATGAAGAATACTTTGAACATATTCGTATAAGAAACAACTATGAATATGATGTTAATGATACATATGCTTCCATTGATCACATGGTGGAAAGTGAAAATAAGACATTGATAGAGAATACAGTGGTGGAGAATTTACTTGAAAAAAATTGGATGATGGTAATGAGGTTGTAACCAAGACTGTTGACTCCATTATCAATCTTGCTTGCAGTTACAAGCATATTAGTGAAGATAATATCAAGTCACTAAAAGAGAATATGACACAGTTGGATCTGAAATATAAGGAAAGGTTCAGAAACAATAAATTTGTTGAAGATGTTGGTGTTATTGGCGGTGAAAAAAGATCACGGGAGTTTTCTACTGTTAATGGAGTTTAAAATTCTCAATTGGAATGTTAGAGGATTAAACGACTTCGACAAAATTACTCCTCTCAAGAATACTATTGCTGCTCAAAGGTGTGCTATCTACCTAATTCAAGAAACCAAAGTCATGAAATTTTAAAATTGGTTTATTAGGCAATTATGGTATGCTGAATACTTTGAGTGGGCATATATCCCATATGTTGGTGTTAGTGGTGGACTATTATCAATTTGGGATAACATCAGATTCTCAAAAGAAAATGAGAGAATTGGATACAATAATATATCCATAGTTTTATCTCTTAGAGCTAATGGATTCAAGTGGTCTATCACTAATGCCTATAGTCCCTGTGATTATGATCTAAGAGCTAAATTCCGGGGTGATGTGGGAGAGATCAGAAGTTTATGGGAGGGTCCTATTTGTTTTGTTGGAGACTTTAACTCTGTGAGATCAAATGAGGAAAGAAATTGAGGAACTGGTGATAGTAGGAACACGTCTTTTCTCAACAACTTCATTTTGCAACAAGAGTTGGTAGGCCAACCTCTAATTGGAGGAACTTTTACTTGGTATAACAATCAACAAGATCCTCTATTGTGCAGAGTAGATAAATTTTTATTTAGTGTTGAATTTGATTAGGCTTTTTCTAATGCTCTCCAAATTGCACTAACAAGAACTATTTCTGATCATAATCCTATTATGGTCATTACTAATCCTTCTGCAGGTAATAAACCTTACTTAAAGCTTGAAAAGAGTTGGATTGCTCGCAAGGACTTCATCAACAGTGTGAAGATTTGGTGGGATTCAATGGTTTACAGTGATAGTGAAAGTACTATCTCCTTTCTAAAACTACAGAATCTTAAATACTTCATTAAAGCTTGGTGCTTACTAGAATTTGGATATGTGAAAAGAGGAAAAAATGAGCTTACTGATATCATAAATGGCCTAAACTTATTAGAGGAAAACGGTGCTTTGCAACCGAAACAATATGAGATTAGACTTCAAAGTAAACTTAAGTTGAAGAATGTAGAGACTATGGAAGAAAGGAAGTGTCAACTAAGGGATAAACAAAATCATTTTTATCGGGAGATGCTAACACTAGTTACTTTCATAAAATATCTAGTGCAAGGAAGAAAAAAAATACTATAGCAAAGATTCAAATTGGTGGTGATGATTGCTTTGATCAAGATGTGATTATGGAAGAACTTAAGAACTATTATATTAATCTCTTTTCTACTTATAACAGCTCAACAATTACTCTGGAACACTTATATTTTCCCAGAGTTGATGATGAAAGGAAGATATGGATGAAAAGAATATTCACATAAGATGAAGTTTGGGAGGTGATTAAAAAATCGGGTTGTAACTCTCCTAGGCATGATGGATTCTCTTCTGAGTTTTATAAAAGTTGTTGGAGCATAATCAAAGTGGATTTCATGAGCATGCTTAATGATTTTCACAGGTATGGTTCTATGGATTGGAGGCTTAACAACTCTTTCATTACTTTAATTCCTAAGAAAGAAGATACTTGTTATCCTAAGGACCTCAGGCCTTTGAGTTTGATTAATAGTGATTACAAGATCTTATCTAAAGTGCTAGCTGAGAGACTTAAAGTATTTGTGCCAAGTCTTATTTCTGATTATAAAGGTGCTTTTATAAAAAATAAACAAATCTTGGATGGTATTCTCATTGCAAATGAGTGTGTTAATTGCAGGATTAAATCTAAAATGCCAAGTGTTATTTGTAAGATTGATATGGAGAAGGCATTTGATAATGTTAGTTGGAGTGCTCTCTTCAACATTCTCTTTACACATGGTTTTAGTACTAAATAGATTTCTTGGATTCAGTGGTGTGTCTCACCTGTTCATCTTTTTGTTCTTGTCAATGGGCCTTCAACAGAAAGATTCAAACCATCTAAAGGCTTAAGACAAGGTGATTTACTTTCACCACATATTTTTCTTCTAGTGGTGGAGGTTCTCTCAAAACTTATGATTGATGATGTTCAAAGAGGGAAACTGCATGGCTTTCAAGTTTCCCATACTGACACAATAATCTCACATCTTCAATTTGCTAATGATACTGTCATATTCATTGATGCTAAGAAGAGGAGGCAACAAGATTATTCATTATTCTTTATTTATTTGAGCGTCTTACAAGTATGAAGCTGAATTTAGAAGAAAAAAAAAAGTAAAATTGTTAGTGTTGGGGTGATAAGTGCATAATTCATATGATTTTAGTGTCCATTCCATACTTGCTTTAGCTATTATTCTTGCATATTTTGGTATTATTACTCTTGTTTTCTCTTATTTGCCTCTAATATGTGAATCATCCAAAAAGGAGCTACAAAGTGCTGAAAAGAGCTATGAAGATAAGTATTCCAAGTATCCAAGTGCCCAAGTCCAAGAGAAGTGGAAGAAAGGCGACAAAAAGGAGAAAAACACTCATAATCAAGAGAAGGGCCAAAGACCGATCTTAACTCATTCAAATCAAGGATTTCTCATCATCATCTTAAAGATAATTAAGATAAAAAGAATGAAAAAAGAATGAGGTCATTCCGAGTTCAGATGAAGATGTTGTGGCCAAAACAGTTTCTATTGAAAACCGAAGATAGTGCAGTCCGCGAACTGGGTTTGCGGACAGGGTTCACAGACGTATTTCCGAAAATATTTGCTGGAATTTGAAGTTTGCGGACTGGGTTCGCAAACTTAGGTAGTAGGAAACGTGTATTTACACCTTGGAAAGCCTAAGGGCATGTTTGGGGTCGTTACTTCGTGTTTTCGGGTCGGGTTCCTAAACCTAACTAAATACTTGGAGAGCAAGCAATGTAAACCTATAAAAAGGTATTAGGTTATGTAAAATAATCGAATCTCATATTATACTTTTGTTCTTCATTAATATTTTAGGGTTTACCCATTTAGGGGGAAACCAGGTAATTGTGTAATCATGAGATACTAAATCCTTTGTGATTAAGGATGAATTCAATATTCTAAGTGTGAAGCTTCATTAATAGTACAAATCTATTGAGAGTTTTTATCTTCATCATTTGTCTTTACCATATCTAGGTTTTATGAGTGATTCTTAGATTGATTTGGGATGCATACTAGATTAGTCTATTAATTGTTCTATTGCTAGTAGAAGTTATGAGATAAGTAATCGTCGATTAACTCTCTACACAAGTAGAAAACGCGAGACCTTGTAGAGGGATTATGTGGAGCTATCGTGTGTGAAGACAACACCAGCAAGTAAACCTTGATCTAAGAGTTTAACTACTGGGATCAACCTAAATTCACAAAGCTTAAAGCGTTCGATTGGATTACACCTTGAGTGATCTACTACTTGGTGGTTCGTTGGATAAAATCTGGTAGGCGAGAACTTCTGTATCCAGTGATTAAATGAGTTTTGGGGATAACACTGATCTAGCTGTTATTCTACAGTTGGTGATGAATGGTTCTAACAAAATATAGATAAGTATACTAATCCTGTTAATGATTGGTAACGGCGAAGGATTCCTTAATCCTCCCTTTCTTCTTATTGTCTTTATATTTATCTTACAACCAAAACCCCCATTTGCTATTTACTTTATCTTGCTATTTCAAATAACCTATCAATTACACAGCTCTCTGTGGGAACGATCTCTTACTACCGCTATATTACCAGTTAATTAGTGGGAAATATATTTATTAATTTGTTGAGCCTACGACAGCCCATACAAATTTTGGCGCCGCTGCCGGGGAGCAGTAGCTAATTGATTTGTTATTTGTTTAGCTTGTTTTTATTTTATTTTAGATTTTTGCTTTGATTTTCTGTTTCTTGTGAGTCGTCATGTTTCCTTACGGAAATAACATGTACGGAGCTCAAGATCAATCATATAATAGTGGTAATCAATATGGTTTTCAATCTCATTCATATGACAACTACCAACCATCCTATGGGTATAATCAAAACCAATACTTTGGTTATGATCAATATCCCACAGAACCTAATGGATATTCACATACATATCAATAACCTTATGACGGGCATGTAAGTGAACAATCACAAGGATGGTAGGATAGTTATACTTCTAATCGTTTATCTCCTGAACTTGAGCATAAGTTTTATCAGTTTATGCTTCAGTTAAAGGCCAATATTTCCATGCCGGAATCACTCAATGAACAACCAAGTGCGGATAATGATACGTCAACGGAATCTTACTGCAATATATCCAATCCAACTCTTAATCGTATTTATGATCACTCGCCTATTGAAAAGGAAGAGACTTGGTCTGGAAATATTGTGGTGGGTGAAAGTTTAAGTTTTGAAGAACGTCTTAATAAAATGCTAGGAGATATTCAGAATCAACTTTGGCCTCAAAACCAAAACGATGAGAAACCTTTGGAAACTTTTGATGACGATAGTGTGGCTTACTCTTATGATCTTAATAATGATAAATCACCTATTCAAAAGGTAGATCTTGAGGAAGATGCATTTATTGCTTGGAAAAAATTCCTTAGGGAAATATATAAGTCCGCGTATGTGTATGAGCGTTGCAACAATGAGGAAGTTATTCGAACTCCGGATCATAATAACGGTCCTTCGCCTATTCAAAGGGAGGAGAATGGGTGTGACTTACCTATTGTTATAAACGGTGTAACACCCTCACAAGAAGATCTTACAATTTATACCGACGAGAATCATTTTAGTGAATGTCCCGATTCCGATGACGAAAATGTTGAAGAAATTGAGATTGAGAATGAAACCAATTTGATTAAAGTCGTGGAAGACCCAATTGAGCTAGATAATAATAGTTTGATAGAGGACCACAATATACTTGAGGTAAATAATTCAATGTTAATTAAGAACGATGAGGATTACGTACAAGGTTTGTCTAATCCTTTGCATAATTTTATATCTATTGATCATTTTCCTCCAATCGAAGTAGCTTCTCAAAGAGTTGTTAACCCAACTTTTAAGAAAATACCTCACTTAGGATTGGAGTTGTGTGCATCTAAAGTTTTAACGGATTATTTTGCTTCTAAGTATCCACCACTTGATGTGTTTGATTCGAGAATTGTGCAGGTTCACCAAACCGAAGAACCTTTTGAAGTTCCCAAATTTTATGTTCTCTATCCACTTCCAAGTGTATTATGGACTAAGTGTGGGGGAAACTTCAATAAAGTGATAGCTTCAATATTTATATTTTGTGCTAATGCTTTTGTGAAGCTATTATTTGGATTGCAGATTGTTATTTGGAAGGACTACCAAATTTTCAGATTATTGGTGTACGAACGATAACAATAACGTCGGGCTGACGACGTTAAACCAAGCGCTGCGTGGGAGGCAACCCATCGGTTTTGTATATCTATCCCTTTTGTTTTTAATTTATTTTTAGTTTTGGATATCATATCTTGCATTCCCATCTTAGATTTTACAAGTCCTATATCTATAATGAAAGTTTTGGCAAAACAATTTTCGTCAGAAAAATTCTGACTGCGCAGTTGTCACGAAAATAGCTCTCGAGGCTTTATACGGAGTCCGATTTGAGTGGTTGACCAAAATTTTTAAAGGGGACAGACATACCTTTCTTTTCCAAAAAGAAAATATGAATTTGGAGTCTGTTAAGTTGGAGCAATATTCCTGGAAATTTGAGTTTTGGAATTTTCCAGAACTTTTTCAGATTGCATGTCAGTCAGTCCGGAGGCCATCAAAGTCAGATCTTTCATCGAAACACTGTTCCCTTTTGATATGTTATAGAAAAGACGTAGGCGAACAACTTTCGTTTAGGATGTTTTTCCTAGTTCCATACCCATTGGTACAGTTTTCATGTTTTTCAGATTTGTTATACCAGAAATCAGAATTTTCGGTTTTGAACATTGTGGACAATGTTGAGTTTAAGTGTGGGGGAGTAGTTAAGCATGTTTGGTTTGCATATAAAATTCATAAAAAAATAACTCTTTGATTTCTTACATTAATTCTTGAGACTTCATCTTTTGGAGTTAATTATGAGCTATTTAGGATGACGCTCTAAACCTTTTCAGGTTGAAACAGTTCTTACAACTATAGATTGAGTTCTATTTTGTCATTCTACAATCCTTAAATATATATGTTCATAATTGAATGTAAAACTAAGCTATAGTAGTCATTTGAAAGATTCATCCTCGCAATTAATCATTATTGAATCACTTTCTTTTTATTTTTTGCAGTTTTATGTTTCTCTAAAGTGATTTGGTGGGATCCTGATACTGTCGTGGATGTTGTATCAAGGTAATCATTGGTTGAGTATTTGAAAGCCCCATAGATAATTGTCTTACACTAGTAAAGAGTAAAGAGTGAGCCGAAAAAGAAAAAAATTATATATAAGGTTCCTCTTATTTTATCGACATTAATAAATGATAGGTCCGGAATCGCGGATAATCATAGTCGATAAAATAAAAACCATAACATCATTATATAGCAAGTTAAAAATACTATTGATGAGGTTCTTGACACTTGGATAGCAGTATGTGTGAAACATTGTCCCTGTCTCCGTCGCCTAAACAAGCGTGGAATGCAGGATCCAAGGCAACTATCATGTACTTGCTGAAAAGGAACATGCACATAGAGTATCTAATCATGTGGTCGAGTTAAATGGGTGTTTCTCTCAACTAATGTGCTACAAATATATACCCTTTGACGACATTCTTACAAGTATTGTGGGTAACATCTTTCACTTAAGTCAACAATTTGCACACTTCACTTTTCAATTTCTATTTTCTTATATATCCATGTGATTTCAGTGTGCGAGTGTTGTGGAAAACGTTGCAACAAGTACGATGACTATCTTAGTAGAGTTTTGAAATCATGTTGAATGTCATACGTAATTTTTGCTTGTGTGTGCGGATTGGAATGTATGTGGGATGTTTGCAGCTAAAGAACTTATGCAAGCTATTTATTTAGCTATTACTCCGTGTCTATCCTTAGTGGTTCTTCCAAGGCGATAGATTGGAGTAGGTTTCGTGGGTATACCTCTTGTAAGCCCTCACGAGACTATAACTCGTCCACTAGGGACACCTAGGGGTTTAAAGGCATGTTATTCATGCTAAGAGTAACCGTATCCTCACGACATGGAGTTGTTGTATTTAGGATTATTTTATTTTAGTTTGCTCGAGGACTAGCAAAGGCTAAGTGTGTGGGAATTTGATAAGTGCATAATTCATATGATTTTAATGTCCATTCCATACTTGCTTTAGCTATTATTCTTGCATATTTTGGTATTATTACTCTTGTTTTCTCTTATTTGCCTCTAATAGGTGAATCATCCAAAAAGGAGATACAAAGTGCTGAAAAGAGCTATGAAGAGAAGTATTCCAAGTATCCAAGTGCCCAAGTCCAAGAGAAGTGGAATAAAGGCAACGGAAAGGAGCAAAACGCTCATAATCAAGAGAAGGGCCAAAGTCCGATCTTAACTCATTCAAATCAAGAATTTCTCATCATCATCTTGAAGATAATTGAAATATTTAAAAAATGCAAAAATAATGAGGTCATTCCGAGTTCGGATGAAGAAGTTGTGGCCAAAACAATTTCTATTGAAAACCGAAGATAGTGCGGTCCGCGAACTGGGTTTGCGGACGGGGTTCGCAGACGTATTTTCGAAAATATCTGCTGGAATTTGAAGTTTGCGGACTGGGTTCGCAAACTTAGGTAGTAGGAAACGTGTATCTACACCTTGGAAAGCCTAAGGGCATGTTTGGGGTCGTTACTTCGTGTTTTCGGGTCGAGTTCCTAAACCTAACTAAATACTTGGAGAGCAAGCAATGTAAACCTATAAAAAGGTATTAGGTTATGTAAAATAATCGAATCTCATATTATACTTTTGTTCTTCATTAATATTTTAGGGTTTACCCATTTAGGGGGAAACCATGTAATTGTGTAATCATGAGATACTAAATCCTTTGTGATTAAGGATGAATTCAATGTTCTAAGCGTGAAGCTTCATTAATAATACAAATCTATTGAGAGTTTTTATCTTCATTGTTTGTCTTTGGCATCGTGGTGTGCAGCTAGAATCAGATATACGTGTGTTTTCTGCGGTAGTGCAAGAGAAATAAATGATCACCTTCTTATGCATTGCAGCTTCTCCTTTGAGGTTTGGATTTATTTCATCAAATCTTTCTGTATCTCATGGCCTATGCCAGCTACTATCACTCAACTCTTTACTGCATGGGATTGGAACGTTTAAATAGGTCGAAGTAATTCAGTTTGGAGTTTAGTTCACGATGCCATTATTTGGAACTTGTGGAATGAAAAAAACAGTAGGGTGTTTGGAGAAAGGAAGAAGTATGTGGAGGAGATTATCCTTTTGATCAAACAGACAATTGTCTTGTGGAAGGGTGATACTGAAGTTTTCAATTTTGTGGACACTAACTCAGTTTTACAAAACCGGGAAACTATGTTATATCTATAAGATAGTCCTTGTGACTTTAAATTTATACCTTTTGTTCTTAGGCTACGACTATTTTCTCTTAATATAACCCTTCTATTTGGAAAAAAAGAATAATACTAATAATTGTATTTTTAGCCTGGCGAATTTAGGGGCCAACACTAAAAGACAAAAATGTCACCCCAAACGTAAAAATGAGTCATCCCTTAACCGATTAAGCCGTATTGGCGAAACTACCCTTATACATTCGAAAGTTAATGACCAAAATTATCTTTCGAATGTAGTGGTTCAACCCTCGACGTGCCAAGGCTCGATGATGGTTCGGTGGTGGTTCCATGGTGGTCAGTGCATATGGTTGGAGTTTTTGGCCACTTTACATTCGGAGGTTATATCCTTAACTTATCCTCCGAATGTCAATATTCCAAAAAAATACAAACTATGAGTTTTTTCGAAAATCATAATTTTGGGCCACTTTACATTCGGGAGTAAGAGTTTTCACTTATCTTCCGATTGGCCCAAAATTCTGAATTTCGAAAAACACTAATCTCTGGAGATTTTGTAATTGTTACATTCGGAGGATAAGTAAAAGATTATCCTCCCGAATGTGGGTTGTCTAACCTTCTACAGTGGCCCTTGGAACCTCCTAGAGCCAGGGCGTGGTTGGTTTCGAACCAAGAATATTCGGTAGTTAAAAATCTATACTATCTACCGATTGGCCCGAAATTCTGAATTTCGAAAAACACTAATCTTTGGAGATTTTGTAATTGTTACATTCGGAGGATAAGTAAAAGATTATCCTCCCGAATGTGGGTTGGCTAACCTTGTACAATGGCCCTTGGAACCGCCTAGAGCCATGGCGTGGTTGGTTTCGAACCAAGAATATTCGGTAGTTAAAAATCTATACTATCTACCGATTGACCCAAAATTCTGAATTTCGAAAAACCCTTATCTCTGGAGATTTTGTAATTGTTACATTCGGAGGATAAGTAAAAGATTATCCCTCCCGAATGTGGGTTGGCTAACCTTGTACAATGGCCCTTGGAACCGCCTAGAGCCATGGCGTGGTTGGTTTCGAACCAAGAATATTCGGTAGTTAAAAATCTATACTATCTACCGATTGGCCCGAAATTCTGAATTTCGAAAAACACTAATCTCTGGAGATTTTGTAATTGTTACATTCGGAGGATAAGTAAAAGATTATCCTCCCGAATGTGGGTTGGCTAACCTTCTACAATGGCCCTTGGAACCTCCTAGAGCCAGGGCGTGGTTGGTTTCAAACCAATAATATTCGGTAGTTAAAAATCTATACTATCTACCGATTGGCCCGAAATTCTGAATTTCGAAAAACACTAATCTTTGGAGATTTTGTAATTGTTACATTCGGAGGATAAGTAAAAGATTATCCTCCGAATGTGGGTTGGCTAACCTTGTACAATGGCCCTTGGAACCGCCTAGAGCCATGGCGTGGTTGGTTTCGAACCAAGAATATTCGGTAGTTAAAAATCTATACTATCTACCGATTGGCCCAAAATTCTGAATTTCGAAAAACACTAATCTCTGGAGATTTTGTAATTGTTACATTCGGAGGATAAGTAAAAGATTATCCTCCCGAATGTGGGTTGGCTAACCTTGTACAATGGCCCTTGGAACCGCCTAGAGCCATGGCGTGGTTGGTTTCGAACCAAGAATATTCGGTAGTTAAAAATCTATACTATCTACCGATTGGCCCGAAATTCTGAATTACGAAAAACACTAATCTTTGGAGATTTTATAATTGTTACATTCGGAGGATAAGTAAAAGATTATCCTCCCGAATGTGGGTTGGCTAACCTTCTACAATGGCCCTTGGAACCTCCTAGAGCCAGGGCGTGGTTGGTTTCGAACCAAGAATATTCGGAGGATAAGTCATATTCGGAGGATAACTCCGAATCGGTAGTTAAAAATCTATACTATCTACCGATTATGGATGATGTTCTTGGATTTACACTAGCAGAAACATAATCGGTAGATAACGACCTACTTTATCTACCGATTGTGGATGATGTTCTTAAGAAACGATGATGTTTTCAACGTGCTCGAAAATTGGGTTACTCTGCCGGAAGTGGACTGATTAGAACACAAAAATTAGGTTCTTGAAGATCAAAAAAATCGTAACGAGAGGGCTACGATCCCCCGAACCCCCCCGGACAGTGGCAGCAATATGCTCCTGAACCACTACATTCGGAAGATAATTTTGGTCATTAACTTCCGAATGTATAAGGGTAGTTTCGCCAATACAGCTTAATCGGTTAAGGGATGACTCATTTTTACGTTTGGGTGACTTTTTTGTCTTTTAGTGTTGGCCCCTAAATCCGTTTGTCTGGCCCCTAAATTCGCCAGGATTTTTAGGTCCCATTTTGTTTGAGCAAGGAAAGAATATCAGGGCGTCAACTTGGGGGGCCAAATTGCAGTGTCCATTTAGCATTTTCCAAAACCGAGACAAACACAGGAAAAGAGATAAAACCCAGACTAGCTTAACTGCCAAACTTAATCCCTGATTACTAGTAGTAGCTACCGGCCGGTCTAAAAAAAAAAAAAAAACTTCGATAGAAAAGAAAAAAGGTAAACAACTACGATATTTGGCTTCTAGCTTCTCCTAGTTAAGCTGAAAAGAACATACAGTTGATCAAGATGGTGATGAAAAGAGCGCCTGTAAGTGTAGATCCACGTACAAATCTAGCCGACGAAGATGTGTTTCTCTGCTCGGGCTCAGTTGCTTGCTCGGACGAATGAGTGGGTTCAGCTGGCAAGACAATAAAACATCAAAGTGACACATCCCAAATTAGCTAGATTCAAGAAACCAAACAATTTAATTTGCACAAAAACGCTCTGCCATTGGATATCTAATAGCCAAACCTGCTGAGGATGCTGTTGAAGAATTAGTGAATACGGCATTGTCAGGAGATGTTGAATTCAAGTGTAAAAGCTCTGCATATCAAAATTCATTAGAAATAATAATACCATCAAAAACCAAAATCCAAAGCCCTAACTTTTTTAGCCTTGTTCGATCTACTCTATCGGGAATTAGTAACATTGATAGATCAAGGATCTAGACTAGTGCATATATACTTACTTGGACAATCTTCGAGTTTGACGTCCAACTTACAAGCCTTTGGTAATTCAAGAAGCTTGGATTCTTGAACACCTAGTTCCTTCAAAGAAGAACCACCTTGGTGAACTTGTTGAATCACATAACAGAGACACACTTCATTTTCCTGCCTGATATCATCTATGGTTGCACAACAATCTTTCGGTGGAGTTTTTGCCTTACCAATTGCAAAGTCTAAGCATAATCCTACCTTACCATACTCACTTTTGCATTCCTCTTCTATCAAGGTCGAATTAGACGATGATGGCATAGGTGGAGCAGCAGCATAGCTGATTGAAAAACACAATGAGAGCATCAAAAATATTTGACACGCGTTGGTAATACTATCATTATTGATTCTTCTTCTCATCGTCTCACACTCTCAATCTAATAAAACCAAGATTTTCAAACGATTTTTTCTGTTTCCTTACTGTTTATGACTTGTGAGTTTTCTCATATATATATATATATATATATTAGTTGGTTAAGAAGAGCTAAATATTAATCTTTCATGGGGATCAATTGTAGTAAAATAATACCAGCAGTGTCTACTGTGAAGTTAAACTCTAGCTTTAAAAGAAGAATTGCATCTTACACTATTTAATGCCATATACGGTTTATAATCTTACCGTTGATATTGTTGGCATTTTCAATTCATGGTTTTTTGTGCACAAAGTCGCGACGCATTGATATGAGAGTTTTGCTTGATCATCGTGTGTGCCAAAAGTAAAAACAACTCTGCTTTATTCTGAATTTCTGATTTTAATGTGGCCATAAACACGGCGCGGTATCGGCAATGTCTCAGGTAGCTTCACGTGTGAACTTGCTTCTTAACTGATTAGTTTTCTAGGCGACCGTGGCATTTGCTGCTGAACTGATTAGCTTTCTAGGCGACGGTTTTTCTTCAACTGCCGTGTGTTGTTGGAAATTTTCAATACTTATGTAGGTGCATAAATATCTCTTAGGACACGTGTCTCCCTTCAACAAAGATCCAACGGCCCCTTGACCCGAGCTACCCGATAACCGAGAGCCCGAGAAACACCATAACGCACCAAGACACACTTTACTCCATCCCTAGGCAAGTTCAAAATGGACGGACAGGATGAAAGGCCACTGACGAAGAAGTGACAAGTGCAGGGACAGCTGTCTCACGCATGCCTGCCCCCAACTACCCGCATTTAATACGTTTGGTACGAAGACACGTGCCACACATTCTCTGGAAAGGAAGGAAGGTGGAACGATGGGGCAGCGTTGAACACGCTCAACATCCCACACGTGTCGAACATGCCCTGGAAGGAAGACAGACAGAGCTTCGAAACGACAAGTTACCGTTAGGAAGCATCGGGACGAGGCGAAGATACCAGCGGGATTGGCACATAAGCCGAGAAGATAAGGATAAGAAAATCTCAGAGATGGGACCCATGTAACCTACCTATAAATACCCCGATTCTCTTAGAGAAAAGGGGTCGACAAATTTTAGGAAGAAAGAGAAAGAAAGAAAGAGAAGCAAATTGTGAGATAGGTGAGTTTTATGTTTCTATCTGTATGGCTTCGCTCCCCCTACCCAGAGTCATTCGACTATGCATTGTAACATTGATACCCATATAGTAAAGAATCAACTTCTCGTGGATGTAGGCCTTAGTGCTGAACCACGTAAATCATCGTCTTATTTATATTCTGCTTTAAAGTTCAGGCCATTGGTGGTCTCATCATCGTCATCTGTGACGCTGACCCCCCCACCGTCGGGAAACGATGACGAGCCCGAAGGCTCTGAGATTCCCGAATATTTCTTATTTGTTGTAAATCCCATTTCTGAGATCAAATCTCTGATTGATCTGACTTTTAACTGTGTTTGTGAGCATGTGGATACCATCGTTATTTTTGTGTTCACAATCTGGCGCTAGAAACAGGGACTATCGTCCCGGTAAAAGATTTATTTTTTCCTGTGAATTTTCACCTATCAGATCTACATCTTAATGATGTTAGAATCTTCGTTTTTCTATTTTTCCTTTAAATCTATGAGAAAAAATATATTTCCTATCAGATCTACATCTTAATGATGTTAGAATCTTCGTTTTTCTATTTTTCCTTTAAAATCTATGAGAAGAAATATATTTCCTATCAGATCTACATCTTAATGATGTTAGAATCTTCGTTTTTCTATTTTTCCTTTAAAATCTATGAGAAAAATGTATTTCCTATCAGATCTACATCTTAATGATGTTAGAATCTTCGTTTTCCTATTTTTTCCGTTAAGATCTTTGAGAAAAACGTATTTCCTATCGAAAGCCACATTTTATCTCAGTCCCCAAATCTTCGTGATAAATGTACTAACCAGACACATGCGGATACTACTTCTTCGATATTCTTTTATCCCCACAGGTTGAATTGAAAGATGGAAAAAGCTAAAGACACCGGAAAGACCAAAGCATCATCGAAGGAAATCCCCAGGGTTTCTCCTGTCATGACACGCAGCAAGCAGAAGGGAGAGAAGGCGAAGACACCAGCTCAGAAACCGGACGGGTCGGGAAGCACAGTACTCCCAGACGCTAGTTCCATAGCAGCAGCATCATTTAATGAGGCCGCCGCGAAAGCCGATGCTCACAAGATAGCAGCAGGAGCACGAGTCAACGAACAAAGAGAATGGATGACAGAATCTACCGCACAACCCCCCAACCTAGGGATGCCACCCACGGATGAACGCAACCAACCAGTGATAGCATTTCAACATCCTTTAACAACATATCACACGATTTTTCACATGCTAGGATTACAGAATCCGCAAACAGATCCATTGGCACCCCTAATACAAATTATTGACGAAGATCACACTGTAGATGTCGAATGACAGCATCGGGTAGGAACTACTAACCAAGGGTCGAATCCTTCCGCCCAGCTCGCTTTGGAACTTGAAGAAGTAAAGAGAAACCAGAAGGTATATGCTGACGCGGTGGCTTTGCTTGCACAGGAAAATCAACAATTGAGGGACAGAATAGTGAGGAGTGCAGGGATGGAAGATCGTCGAAACGAAGCCAACTCCAAAGCCCCTCACCCTAATCGTGATCGAAGGATGGTATTGGCAAGAAAGCATAACCCAGAGACTCTACTGAGAAGAAGGACAAGGTGTGACCAAATGTCGAATATGGACTCAATTCCCGACGATTCATACTATTTCGACGACGAAGATCAAAGGTCGGTACAATCAACGGTGGAGGATAGACATCACCTTTCCATGGAAAACCTGCGAGCAAAAATGATGGCAGAGATTCAACTTCTGAAAATAAGGCAAAGCGGAGGAAGATTGGAAGAAGTCATGAAGGAAGCCTCTACCACCCCTTTAACGTCTCGGTTATCTGGAGCGCTCATTCCTCAAAAGTGACCCATCCCAGCATTTGAATGCTACGATGGATTTGGAGATCCCGCTGCCCACCTTCGGTATTATAACCGAATCTTGGCCCGCTGGGATCAAAACGATGTCATCCTCTGCAGGTACTTCCCTTCAATCCTGAAAGGATTGGCATTATCATGGTTCGACAATTTGCCACCCAGCACTGTGGACTCCTTCAGCCAGCTCTCTGAGAAGTTTTTGAGAACTTATATGTACAACAAAACCGTCAACACGGGGATGGACAAGCTATTCTCACTGGTTGTTGCATACAAATAAACCATTAGAGAGTATACCGACCGGTGGCACAAAATCTTTCAGGCTATAGGGAATCCTGACCCAGCCATCACCATCAATTGTTACAAATGGGGGCTGGACAGGATGAGACCTTTATTTGTTGAGATTCACGGGAGTGTACCCACCACTGAAGGGGATCTTTGAGTAATTATTGAAAAGCATGCCAGGCTAGAGGAAATCCAGCGAGAAAATCCCAGAGCTCACACACACAAAACCCATCGTACCAACACGGTAGAACAAGCCAGCGAATCCAGGGATACCCGAAAGACCGAACGGGTTTATGATGACAAAAGAAGACGACAGGAAGACCACCCAAAATTCGAAGATAAGGTGTATACGAAGCTAAAAACCAGTTATGCTCATATCTTAAGGGAAATCAAGGACCAGGAGAATATGGAATGGCCATGGTCCAAGGGAAAACAACCACCTCGTACAGAACAATCCAGAGATTATTGTGAATACCATTGCTTCAACGGTCATAAGACCGAGAAGTGCAAAAAATCTTAAAGTAATGGTTCAGAAGCTGATTGATGATGGGGACCTCAAATGATACGTCCAAAAATTCGGTGAAGAAGAAAGAGCAAAACGAAGCAAGCAGGTCCAACTCCCCGAAGGAAATCGAACAGTCAATACCATCTCATGCTCCGAGGCTACCGGACCTTCGTTGACAGCTCAGATAGGAAAAAGGTTAAGGAAACAATTCGAAGATTACTGTGAACTATACAAAATTGACGGCGTAGAGGTAGACGAACATGAGCAATGGATGGACGCATCTGTCTCCTTCGATGGTGCAGACGTCGAGGAAGATATGGAAAATCATAACGACCCTCTAGTCCTAACGTTACCAGTGGTAGGGTGCAACATAAAAAAAATCCTCATCGATGGGGGAAGCTCCGTCAACGTCCTATTCTACGACACCTTCAAGCGAATGGAGCTCAAGGAGGAACAACTTGGGTCTTCTTATTACACCATCTATGGGTTCAATAGAACACATACGAAGCCTCTAGGAGACATTATTTTGCAAGTGGACGCAGGACCCATGAAGGTAGACACGCGATTCAGCGTGGTGGATGCTCCGTCACCATACAACGCAATCATCGGACGAAGATGGGTACACAAGCTCAAAGGATTGGCAGCTACCTATCATCAATACCTAAGATTCCCCACCCCCGAAGGAGTAATGGAAATAAAAGGGGACCAAGTCACCGCCAGAGAATGTCAGGATTTGCAAAATCAACTCAACAATGAGCAGGATGCCCAGAGGAAATCTCGAAAGAGCGTGAACATAGAGACCTCTAAGAACAAAAAGATAGATCAATACCTTGAAGAAATCTCAGGAAAAAGCCTCACCAGCAATGAAACGGGGTCCTCCAAGAAAAAGGCAATTCTAAGCAATGAAGCACGGGTCTCATCAGCTCAGGAGACGAAGGAACCCGCCAAATAGCAATTAAAGAACATTCCCCTCCAAGGGGAGTCGAAGCCTACATTTACGCCTGTAGAGCATACGGAAGAGATTAACATAGGAACCGAAGATAATCCAAAAATGATCAAAATAGGGACTCTGATGGATGAAGAAGGAAGACATCTCTAACAAACCTATTAAAAGAATACGCGGACATCTTCGCGTGGAAGTTAGGAGATATGCCCGTAATCGATCCAAAAGTAATTCAACACGAGCTTCATATAAAGCCAGGAGCAACTCCTGTCAGGCAAAATGTGCGCAAAGTAGCACAAGAATACCACAGGGAAATTGAGGAAGAACTCAGCAAGTTGTTAGAAGCATGATTTATCAAAGAAGTAAAATACCCAATGTGGATTTCGAACATGGTCATCGTACCAAAAAATACCGGAGGAGTGAGGATATGCATCGATTTTACCAATCTCAATAAGGCTTGTCCTAAGGATAGTTATCCGCTCCCAAGCATTGACCAATTGGTCGAAGTGGTGGAGGGATACGAAGAATTGTCATTCTTGGATGGATACTTGGGTTACAACCAAGTCACCTTAACAGAGGAAGATCAGAAACACACATCATTTTATACCCCGCACGGCCTCTATTGTTACACAAGGATGTCGTTCGGACTAAGAAACGTAGGGGAAACGTACCAGAGAATGGTAGACGCCATTTTCAAGCCATGGATCGGGGTCACATTGGAGGTTTACGTCGACGACATGCTCGTCAAAAGCAAGTTACGAAAGGATCACCATCAAGACTTGAGAAACATCTTCGAGGCAATGAGGGAGCACAACATGAAGGTAAACCCAGAGAAGTGCACTTTCGGTGTAACTTCAGGAAAATTCCTTGGATACCTAGTGACAAAGAGTGGCATCGAAGTCGATCCAGCAAAAATCCAAGCCATCGTAGAGATGCCATCCCCGAAGAATCTAAAAGAAGTTCAAAGGCTAAATGGATCATTAGCAGCGTTGGGAAGATTCATTGCTAGGTCTTTGGACAAATGCAAACATTTTTTCAGCATCCTTAAAAAGGTAAGCACATTCGAATGGACCAACCAGTGCGATGAGGCATTCCAGAAGATCAAGGAATATCTTGCTACGATTCAGATCCTTCAAAGGCCTGATCCTGATGAAGTACTAGCCCTATATATATCCGCCACGAAAGACGCAGTCAGCGCGGTGTTAGTCAAAAAAAATACGAAGGTGGAGCAACCAATATACTACGTCAGCAAGACCCTCAACTCTGCGGAAAGAAATTACACGAAGATTGAACAACTCATTTTGGCATTGGTTTGGGCAACGCATAAATTGAAAACCTACTTCCTCACATATTATGTTCGCGTCCCATGCAAAGCGCCGTTGGAGGAATTCCTCAAAAACACAGGAAAAGTAGGAAGGATAGCAAAATGGAACACTTATCTTGACCAATTCAATATTATTCATTAAGTTCAAACCGCGCAGAAGTCGCAAGTCCTAGCCGATTTCCAAGAAGATCTACCTCTAGAAGATGACGAAGAAGTAAAGGACTCCGAAGAAGCAAAAGAGAACAGTAAAGATCTGGTGGATATCCTCGAGCCATCAAGTCAGAGACGCTGGGAGATCTTCGTAGATGGGTCAAGAAACAAAGAGGGCGCAGGCATAGGGATCGTAATCATTTCCCCAAACGGAGATAGGATCGTACATGCCCTAAGGCTGGAATACGGAGGACAAACCAACAACATCGTAGAATACGAATCTGTAGTTCACGCCCTGCGTTTAATCTTGGAAATGGGGATAACCGATGTACGCCTAACAAGTGATTCGTAGCTAGTCATTCAGCAAATCGAACTAGAGTACAATGTTTACGACGAAACTCTTTCAGCGTATATGACTTTGGTTCAGACCCTAGCGTCTCAGATACCCAATATAAGATTCAGATACTTATGCAGAAAGGACCTGAGACATGCGGACGCTTTGGCGTATATTTCATCCATGTTGAGAGATGAGAGCGTAAAAGCCATCAAGGTAACCAGAGTATACGAGCCTTCGATCATACCGCAGCCTACCTTTGCCATAAATCAAAAATTCGACGTTGAAGAGGATATCGCTGACGAAGATGCAGGAGAGGATATCGAAGAAGACGTCGACCAAGACGACATCCTAACAAGGGCAAAGGAAGACGAAGATTTCAGCAAAGAAGAGGACTGGAGAGCCGAGATACATCGGTTCCTTGAAGAAGGAACGCTGCCAAGTGATATAAAACAAGCGAGAAAAATACAGGCAAAGGCAGGAAGATACGAACTTCGCAGTGGAATGTTGTACAAAAAATCGTTCTTGGGACCACTACTCCGATGTTTATCCAGACAAGAAGGTCACTTCATCTTAAAAGATATTCATTATGGAGACGCTGGCAATCATAGCGGGATGAGATCACTAGCTGATAAAGCAAAAACACAAGGATAATACTGGCCACAGATGATGGGGGACACAGCCAAGATGTCCCGTAGATGTGAAGAATGTCAAAGGTTCGCTAGAAAGATCCAAGCCCCCGCAACAAGGTTAAACTCGGTGGAAATCCCCTGGCCATTCGCCAAATGGGGAGTGGATATTATAGGACCCTTAGTCGAGGGAACGGGGAAAAGACGATTCTTAATAGTAGCAACGGACTACTTCAGCAAATGGATAGAGGCTAAAGCTCTTTCTAGGATCAGAGACTACGATATCTTCACGTTCATCTTCCAAAATATCATCTGTAGGTTTGGCATTCCCGCAGAGATAGTTTCCGACAATGACAAGAAAATACAAGGAAAGAACATAGACATGCTATTCGATACATTCAAAATCAGGAAGAATAAATCCACTCCCATTTACCCACAAAGCAATGGCCAAGCCGAAGCTACCAACAAAACGCTTGCTCTAGTCCTCAAGAAATCTTTAGACGGACATAAAAGCCGGTGGTGTGAGAAATTACATAACGCGTTGTGGTCATACCGTACCACTAGGAGGTCAACCACCGGATAATCTCCATTCCTTCTCACATATGAAACCGAAGCAGTCATCCCCACCGAGATTATCATGCACACCACCAAAACCGAAGCGTGGGAGAAAAATCTCACCACTGACATGATGCTGGAAAGGTTAGATGATTTAGAGGAAAGAAGAGAAGCAACTCTACAAAAAATGGAAAATTATCAGCGTGGGCTAGCAAGATAATATAATAAGAAAGTTAAGCTTAGAAACTTTGTAGAAGGGCAATATGTGCTCCGAACTATACCACCATATCATAGGGAAAGAAAATGGGGAAAACTAGCACCCAATTGGGGAGGTCCATTCGTCATACATGATATTGCAGGAAATGGATCATACTATTTGCGTAACCTCAAAGGAGAGATCCTTAGGCACCCCTGGAACGCTAAGTAACTCAAGTTGTACTACCCTTAAAAACAACACAGTTCTGCACTTGTGTGAAGAACACCATAAGAAGAAGAAGATGGCATCACCGCTGAGCATGTTTCTATCTCTGGACGAGGATTATCAGACCTCAACATGCCAATCAAATACAACTTTTTGTAACATTGGGGAAAGTACTTGCATACGATCCCTCGGGACTCCCCGGACAGTGTCTACTAACATAAGACCCTGGGGAAGGATTCCAGTAGAAAGGGATACCCAACCAAATACTAAAGGCAGATGTTCAGAGGACTGGGTGCTTGTACATAATTGCACCAAGGCATCACATATCCGGGAATGCTGCATTGACCCCCACCGTCTGGTAACCTCCTGGCCCGAGGATTAGCCAGCGGGGAGACAGGTCCGTAGAATATATCGAAGGTATCATCGGTTATACCTTCGACAAAAACATAATTATGTACTATTATCCTGTTGTTTACGAGTCTCAATCTAAAATAGTTTTCTGATGCAGACAACACTGAGGAAAGAACTGTACATAAGATAAGTCCCAATCTAAAACAAGAAGGGGAGAATGATGATCCATTAAGCAAAAAGAAGTTGATTACAAGTCTATGAGCCTCGATACGACGACATTACACACAAAAAAATATCACAGCCATAGACAAAGTAATCAACGAGGATCAAATTACAACCATGATCAGCTCAAGTAACCATATCAATGAAACTATGCACGAGAGGAGGGAACGCTTTCACCAGAAGAGGGACCCTAAGGAGCCTTAAAAGGATCAGGTACAGGACGACGCTTTTATTTCTTAGAAATGCCGTGATCCTTAAGAAGGGACTGTTCGATGGAAGTCAACGTCGCCTTGAGCTCGGACTGACTCAACGATGACGATAAATTTTCCACCTCTTGAGTCACCTTCTTCGCAGCCACATCCCGAGACTCAGATAACTTCTCGAAGTACTTGGTTTGACTACGCTGAGCCTCTAATGCAGTTTTAACCTTTTCAAACTCTTCGTTTTCTCAACGAAGCTGGTTTTCAAGCTCTAAGAAGAGACAAACAAAATAAGTAAAATTAGAAAACAAGGCGTAAGAAGATCATTCAGCAACAAACAAACATATACCTTCGACACTAGCAAAAGCCACCTCTAACTCATTTACTACAGCGTCCCGAGCATCGTCTAAAAAATCATATTCGTCGGATATTTTCTTATAATCCAGTTGAAGAGTGGTAAGGGCAAATTGACATTCATCCAACTCTACCTTCTTCATGGAGTCAGAGTGATGAAGGCGATTGACCTCGGTAGTCATCTCTTCAATCCCTTTGGTAAGCCTATATAAATTCACTTCTAAATCCCTCTCTAACTCAGCGGAACGAGCAACCTCGGCCCTAGAAGAGGATAGGTCCCTACTGAGAGTGTAGGCTTCAGCCCGAGCATCGTCCCTCTCACGAACGAGACGAGGTACATATTCGTTGGAAGCTTGAGATAGACGAAGCTCCCACTCCAAATCGGCTACCTTAGCTTCCAGACGGGAAACCAAAGTACGTGCCTCATCAAGGTTGTCTCTGGTCCATAGCAAGGTACCATTAAATTGATGACGCTCAGCATTCATACTATTCTGCGCATCGACCATCTGCTCTCGCATTTGCCTATACTCAGCGGACATCTGATTATATTCATCAGCATGGGTGTTCCATTTTTCCTCTGCCTCGATCACTCGGGCCACTAGTTCACTAACTCGAGAAGCTTGGCGCGTTCTCTCACTACGAAGCCAGGTCAACACTCTGGAATTATCCGCTAAAGATAGGTCTGTCTAGACTCAGAAGGAACGCAACAAAAAATAACAATGAAAGGGGAGATGAAAGAAAGAAAAAACCAACCTATTGAAGACGAAGCCTTGGCACGCTCCGACTCTAGATCTGAACGAAGGCTAGCGACCTCCAGGCGAAGCGCCTCCTTGGAAGCACCAACCAGCTCCTTCTGTTTTAATGTTTTCTGCAACCTTTCAATCTCCTTATCCTTGGCCACGACGGTATCTTGGGCGCCGAGCAGCTCATCATCCCTCTGACGAAGCTTAGCCTCCAACTTGAGAGATTTCGCCTTAAAGAATCGATACAATGAATGATTGCAATACTTACTATTGGCAAGCTGGAACGAACCAACAGGACAAAAAAGTTATTAGAAACCAACAAAACATGGTAAGGTAGCAGAAACCAACGAAAGGGAACATATCTTTCACCTCGAGAATACGCTGCTGAGAATATCCGTATTCATAACCATCATCCACCGATATCATTTCGGAGATCGAAGTAGGTTCCCTGGGTAATAAATTCGAAGCAGCAACGGTCAAGTCTCGGTCCCAACTCTCGGCTACTTTTTCCCGAGAAGTTAGTTGCATCCGCTGACGGGTGAAAGCATCAGAAGGTCTCTCCTCTGGCAAGGCGGGGGCGCCATGAGCAACGTTTAGAAGACCTTTCTTCTTAAACCATTGGAAAGTCTCATCATCTTCACCACCCAACACGGCGGAAACAAAAGTTGGGGTATCACTCCCTCCTGTAGCCTCGGAACTGACACTCGCTCCCCCACGACCCGCAGAATCACCAAATACAAAGGGACCATGTTCCTCCTCCGTTACAGGAGGATCACTGGCTTCTTTTCCTCCCAAAAAGACCTTCTTCCCCTTGGATTTTTTCGAAGCACCCAGCTCGGCATCTTCACCGGTGGGATTTTCCTATCCAAGATCTTCTTCAACAGCCACCTCACAGTTATCGCTCGGAGATAGCAGCTGAAATTCTGGAACACCAATATCTGCTACACCACCGGTGGAATGTATTTTCCCGAAAGAAAACTCGGGATTACCCTCAGGGGCATCCAATGGCGAAGAACTAGGAGGCACAACACCTTCATGACCAACCGAAGGGGACAACGGAGCGGCCCCAGGAATAACGTTATTAACAATCTTACTCCCTCCTTGATGAACCTCTTCATCAGTATTTTCGTTCGCAGAAGGTGTCGTCTCCACCCCTTCCTCTTCGTGTTCCTCTTCGGATTCCTCTAATTCTTCTTCACCAGCGGGACTGGTCACTTCAGGGACCCCAAAATCAACATCCTCCATAGTAGATGATTGCAAAGGGTTAATTTTCTTCTTCTTTAAACCCTGAGACGCGAGAAAACGTAAGATTTCCAATTCCATAGGCAAACAGAAAGATACACAACGAAAGACGGACAATATCATAAATATTACCTTCACAGCATCAAATCCCTCTTCTTCGGTAACCTCATCAAGCTTGAAAATTTGTACGATAATTAAAATTCATGCCGGCAAAGTTTAATTCCCAGGGACAAAAATCACCATAACGAGCAGGGGCACGATCACGAAATTTAATCTAAGGGGTTGGACGCCACCCATGATCACCGGGGAACCAGCCGTGATCCCAAGGACCAATGATCTCGATAAGAGTAGCGTACCACTCATAATCATGATCACGTATAAGTTTTTATTTACCAGGAAAAAGGGTGGGCTCAGCGTTATTTTCAGTACCAGGAACGCAACGTAGCTTCGTATCACTCACCTCACTCAAGAGACGAACCTCGCCACGGGGGGCAGGAATCGTGCGCAAACCCACGCTCCAAGGCTTTCGGTTCCGACTATTGACATAATCCTAGAAAGAAGCATTGAAATTTCGCGGCGTTTACAAATCCCTCTCCTCAAGATTATGACGGTAACAGGTCATCAACGTTTTCCTTTGCTCCGAATATAAGCCTCACGAAGAGTACGAAGATAATTCCCACTTAGCTGAACTACTGAACCACAGTATATATGAGGGGTGGAACCATCGCGGCTTGCCAAAACATCATAATAAAAGGGGTCGTCGGACTTATAAAGAGGAAGCATTAGGCCCGATTCGAAGGCACCAACGGTTGTTAACAGATGCTGAGAGTCATATTTATAATTGGAAATCATCTCATAAGTAAGCTCGTCACCTTGGTCATAGAAGCGGACATCGAAGTACTCAAGACCATGCCGAACCTTAAACTCCTCCAAATCTACATTCCTAAAAGTCACCTTCTTCTTCTCTTTCGGGTTGACCGCAGTACGACCCGAAGGAGCAGCATCTGACGATAGGTGCGAAACCGGTGACTTCTTCGGAGGACTCATATCATCATATTTTCTCTTCCCCGCTGGATTCCTAGAAAGATCTGCGTCTCTCTTGGGCAGCGGAATAGTAGGCGGAACCCCAGCCCCATGAGGAAGTGAGGTGTTAGGAACTATCGCCCGAAGAGGTTGGACTGTCAGCGGGACAGAACGATGATCTTTGGGCTTGCCCGAAGATCGATTAATTGTATGACGAGCACCCTTCACACGATTACCACCCTGTTGAGAATATGATGTACTCTTACGCCTAAGTGTATGGTGCGGAGGCTGCGTAGAATCCCTCGGTGGAGATATATCAGGGCTCAGTCGTGACGGAGATCTATAAGGCTTCAGGGAAGACGCTCTAAAAGGAATGCTTCTCCGATGATCATCAGACATAATTACCTACAGAAGGCCGTAGAAAGAAATGAAGTTAGAACCCTAACCCCCAGAAACATCATCTCGAGTTTAGCCATGGAGAATAGGGGCTAGTATATATACTTACGCAGTGAAAATATTCCCCATGGCTAAACTCAGAAGCAATGAAGAACAAAAACAAACACGAAATCTACAGAAAATAAGAACCCTACATAGTGAATCGATACTTACCAGGGGTTAATGAAGAAGTCAAAAAGATAGCGATTCACTAGAGTTAAAGCAACAACAAAGATGTACCAGGTATCTGAAGTAGCCGAAGAAGTAAAGAGCAAGAAGACAAGGAAGAAGGTAGGATTTCAGAAGATTCTCCCACAGAAACAAAAGGAAAAGACAGGAAGAAGAAGAAGAAGAGAATGTTTAGAGAGAGAGAATAAAAGTTCTCTTCTCTAGGTTTTATTCGATATTTATTACCCATGAGAAAGAGAAACATACCCCACTATCTCAGGGAGAAGTTATTGCAAAGGAGTGGGAAACGTGCCCTAAGAAAGAGGAGAATTTATTGCGAGAAGAAGATGAACAATTTTCTTCAAAATTTTGGCTAAACTAACCAAAAATCAGAAAGAAAAGGGGCAAATTTTAGGTGCATAAATATCTCTTAGGACACGTGTCCCCTTTCAACAAAGATCCAACGGCCCCTTGACCCGAGCTACCCGATAACCGATAGCCCGAGAAACACCATAACGCACCAAGACACACTTTACTCCATCCCTAGGCAAGTTCAAAATGGACAGACAGGATGAAAGGCCACTGACGAAGAAGTGACAAGTGCATGGACAGCTGTCTCACGCATGCCTGCCCCCAACTACCCGCATTTAATACGTATGGTACGAAGACACGTGCCAAACATTCTCTGTAAAGGAAGGAAGGTGGAACGATGGGGCAGCGTTGAACATGCTTAACATCCCACATGTGTCGAACATGCCCTGGAAGGAAGACAGACAGAGCTTCGAAACGACAAGTTAACGTTAGGAAGCATCGGGACGAGGCGAAGATACCAGCGGGATTGGCACATAAGCCGAGAAGATAAGGATAAGAAAATCTCAGATTGGTAGAATTTCATTACCTCAACATAAGTTTTAGGGTCGTCATCAACATGCATAACATACCTAGTCATGTTAAGAATTTCATTCTTACTACTGTCTACAAGATATGTTATGAAATCTGGACCATAGATTTTCTATATCCTTGATCTCTTACTCCTTCTAGGTTCGATATGTTCAACAGGTTCAGAAGTATCATCTATGTTTCGAGTAGGAGCAGAATGTTCATTATTGTCATCAGTCTCCACAGATTCTAGACTAGGAAACAATGGGTTTTCAATGGGTTGTATTTTGGAAGTATTCCTATTTAAGTTCTCAAAAAAAATTCCACATCTACGGATTCTATAATCTCAAAAGTGTAAAGGATTAAAAATCTATAAGTGATAATGTTAAGTGAATAACCAACAAAAACACATTTATACGCCATATTTCCTAACTTAGGTCTTTTAGGACCAGGCTTTCTAACATATGCTAAACGACCCCAAATCTAAAATCTTTTCAAATTTGGTTTTCCATTAAACATAATACATAATTTGTGAACACAAAAATAACGATGGTATCCACATGCTCACAAACACAGTTAAAAGTCAGATTAATCAGAGATTTGATCTCAGAAATGGGATTTACAGCAGATAAGAAATATTCGGGAATCTCAGAGCCTTCGGGATCGTCATCGTTTCCCGACGGTGGGGGGTCAGCATCACAGATGATGATGATGAGACCACCAATGGCCTGAACTTTAAAGCATAATATAAATAAGACGATGATTTACGTGGTTCAGCACTAAGGGCCTAAGGCCTACATCCACAGGGGGGTTGATTTTTTACTATATGGGTATCAATGTTACAATGCATAGTCAAATGACTCTGGGTAGGGGGAGAGAAGCCATACAGATAGAAATATAAAACTAACCTATCTCACAATTTGCTTCTCTCTCTTTCTTTCTAAAATTTGTCGACCCCTTTTCTCTAAGAGAATCAGGGTATTTATAGGTAGGTTACATGAAAAATATTCACTTTTGTCTAATGGTACTTGGATATACTGCGATTTACCTCCTAGCGTCAAGCCTATATGATGTAAATGGGTATTTAAGAGAAAAATGAATGCATATGGTTCCACTGATAAGTTCAAATCCAAACTAGTTGCTAAGGGTTATAAACAACGACATGGAATTGATTATTTTGATAATATGATCATGTTGCTCGCATCTCGTCTATTTGCTATTTAATTGCACTTTCTTTTATTCACAAGTTAATTATACATCAAATAGATGTCAAAACTTCCTTTCCAAATGGTGATTTAGAAGAAGAGATATACATATGGAACAATCCGAAGGTTTCATATTTCCAGGCCAAGAAAAGAAGGTTTGCAAGTTGGTAAAATCTCTTTATGGATTGAAGCAAACTCCCATGATTTGCCATATGGTTTTGTTGTGAATGATGATGATAAATGTATCTATAGTAAGCATGATAGTTCTGGATGTGTAATTCTCTATTTGTATCTTGATGGTACGCTTATTTTTGGATCTGACATATCTCGTGCGGAAGAAACAAAGAAGTAACTCTAACTTAGATATGAAGGACTTGGGGGAGGCTAATGTGATCTTAGGAATTAAAATCCTAAGAAAGGGATATGAGTTGGTTTTAACCCAATCTCATTACAATGAGAAATTTCTCAAGAAGTATGGTCATTTTGATGACAAACCAGCACCGACTCCTTTAGAACCTAGTATCAAGTTGATGAAGAATATTGGACGTACTCATGCACCACTTGAGTATTCTAGTATTATTGGAAGTATTATGTATGATATGCATTTCACAAGATTGGACATAACCCAAGCCGTCGGGTTGATATGTTATTTCTCAAGTAACCCAAGAGTTAAACACTGTAAGCAGTCTCAAGAGTGTTGGCTTTCTTGAAAGGAACCATTGACTATGGTTTGTGTTATCAAGGCTATCCTGTTTTATTATAAGGATACAATGATGTTACCTGGAATGATGTAGAATCCAAGTCCAAGTCGGATGGTGGATGGATATTTACATTAGGAGGTATTATTGTGTCTTGGAGTTCCAAGAAGCAAACTTATATTTATGATTCAATAATGTTGTCAGAATTGATTGCGTTAGCCGATCCATGTAAGGAGGCGGAATGGCTTAGAAATGTACTTGTAGAAATCCCACTTTGGAAGAAGCCATCTCTAACAGTCTTGATTAATTGTGATAATCAAGCTACGATCTATAATGTCTCTAACAAGACTTATAATGGAAAGTCTAGACATGCAAGTTTTATACATCTAATGGTAAGACGATTACTCAAGCAGTGAACTATATTGAAACAAGTAAGAACTTGGTAGACCCATTTACGAAAAGTCTACCAAAGGTAATGGTTTCAATAAAGTGTAAGGAAATGGGACTAAGGTCTATGAATGAAGATTGATCACCTATATCAGAAACCCAACCTATGTTTTGGAAAGGATAAACAAGGTTCAATGTGGTACCAACAAGTTATGGAAGTGATTATATATGGTGCACTAAATATTAAAACTTCTCAAATTCTTATTAATGCAGTGTTCTATAAGAAAGGGGATGGATGCAAATAATTAATAAGTTGATATTTTCCTAACAGATGTATCGCAGAAACATCTAGGAGACTTACCTATATAAGTATGGAAATCAGGTTATTTCCTAAGAGAATAAGATTGTTCTCTAAAGAAGACTCATGAATCCAGGATTTAAGCACATGGCCATTACCAATATTTGCCTAATAGATTTACCACGGAAGCATCTAAGAGACTTACCTATATGAGTATGTGAATCAGGTTGTTTCCTAAGATAAGAAGACCATTCTCTAATGAAGACTCATGAATCCAAGATTTAAGCACATGGTCATTAACGTGCTAGTTACATAACATACTATTCTCTGAAATCAATATGTGTGGAGATTCCGGTTTTATCACTAGGGATACTTGGTTCGAGACTAGTCTCACCACTGAACCTCGATAAGGCTTTGAATTTTCTTACACTAAGTGAAGGTCCAATACAAAATATACCTATCATTTATGTATTGGTTTCTACGATGATGCTTATTCTCAACTGTGCTTGAACTACGTTGGCTTGATCCTGAAAATACAAGGGTACCCAAATACACCACAATCTTTTTATTTCAACCTATAAGTCCTCTACCGAATGTGATCGTCTATGGACAAAGTCAAGACAATACGAAAATTCGGTTCACACTTTGTGTGATCGTCTATGGATACGAAATCGAGACAATACAACAACAAGGTCACTTGTGTGATTGACTATGGATACAATGTCGAGACGATATGACAACAACGTGTGTACTTGATAATAGGTTCGGTAATAACCAAACTCTATATGATCACTATCAAGTATTATGGAGTTAACGTACTTGTGTATTTTACTTAATTATAATGCCAATTATAATGCGGAAAACAAAGTAAAAGACATGGCAAGATTTTGTTAACGAGGAAACCACAAATGCAGAAAACCCCGAGACCTAGTCCAGTTTTGAATACTCTCAGAATTTAAGCCGATATACAAAATATAATACCAACTTCGTATACTTGAGACCAAGCAGACTACCCCTAGATATTTAGTTCCCCTAGTATCCTTGCGCCTTCGACTTCTAAAGTCATGCACGTGAATAGCAAGTCCTTTGGATCATATTCCAAACAACAAAGGAATAATCTATTTGGTAACCACTCTAATCAATCTTGATACAAGATATAAATGAGTCGTTGAAAAAGGCTCTTCCATTTAATCTAATAAACTCATTTTTCTGGTTAAATCAATCTAACTATAACTACTGAAATAGTCAAGTCTATATTCACACTCAATCAATATATATCTCAAAAAGAAATATAGAGAATGACAATCTCACGTAACTAATCATTCTGATCTATCAAAGATAAATCGATTCTAGTTGGATCCCAGCCGATCAAGGTTTGTACACTAAATCCATAAGATACGAAAACTAATAAGAATTCTTCTTCGTCTTCAAATCTTCGATTTTCTTCAAATACCTGCACAACTCCACTTGAATCTCTTGTGATCAATCACACACAGAATGGAGCATGTTTACAATGGATTATCACAATATATCTTTAGATCCAACAACAATTCTAAATATCCCGTCGATACTTTGATCTAGTCTAAGTGAATCTTATATCAGAATAAAAGATTCTCAAGAATAAGCAAACTAGGCGCAATCAAACTTTCAATAACCGTTAGTCAATCAAATTAAAATGAAAACTAATAACACTGTAATTATCTAGTTTCCCACCAAATGTACTCGTAGAGCTTCTTTATCCCACGGAAGTCTTTAAACGAGCGGTCGTAAAAGATTTCAGTCGAACACACTATATATGCTTATATCCATAGATGGTAATCTCAACTCTACATTTTAATCATGAAACATTCTTCTATAATGTTATAACAGTCATTGTTCACAACTATCGTTATCAAAGCTATTTCCAAGATTGAAACGTCATCATGACTTTCGTCACGGGTAAAGATGAAAAATGGTTGGGTTATTTGGTTTTTGGTACTTACATTTTGACCAACATTAGTGTTTGGTCTAACTTTTGTCCAAGTTAGTGCTTGGTACTTGGAAATGACGTTGACCAGCGCTGACTAACCAATTTGATGACGTGGTTCTTTTTCCGTGAATTAAATGGTTAATTACCAAAAATTAAATAACTTTACCAACAATGACAAACCATGTCCTTAATAGAGTTTCCCATCTAACACGTGTACGTGCAATACCAGTCTCTTCGATGAACTGCTGAGATTGAATCTACCCGATAGATATAAACGAAAGAGATGTTTGCCCTAATTTCATTTGTGAGTTTTTTTACCCGCCACCATCAGAGAGAAGAGCGAAGAAAATGATAGGAGAGATTCAGATCGTGATTGAATCTAGTTTAATCGAGTGTTATTGTTAGGTTTTAATACTCTGTTTTAGTTATTGAAGACCTATTTGGAAGATTTTGGTGAAAAAAACTTCATGTGTACCCGTGCAATCGATTACAGTGGTAAGTGTTATGATTTGTATACGATTTTGTTAGTTTTGTGCATTAGATTCATTATTTTTGATATGATTCGATCCTTTTAGAGTAATTAAAGTTTCAGTTTTTGTCTGATTTCTTTCCTTTTTCGATTTCATAAAGTTAGGTTTTTTTTTTTAATTTGGGGATTTTTGGAATTGGGTGTTTTTTAAGACTTTAAAGGGGAAATAGAACGTGGGTTTGTTTGTTTTATGGCTACTTTTTCGTATTTTTTGTTGGTTTCCACAAATTCTATATGGCTTTATCTTTATACAGTAAAATATTTCTTTGATTAAAATATATAGTGAAGTGGTCCTTCGATTAAAGTATGCAATGTATTAACTTGTAGTGTGATGTTGATGTGCAGAAATGGATGGGTCTGAACTGCCTAAATATTACCCAACTAAAGATGGTTATTTGGTAGGGACTAGTAGGGCCAAAAAGGATTCTCATTTAAATGGAAAAAGGCCTGATTATTTGGCTGAGGAGGAACTAGATTGGCTCTCACAATTACACAAGTATGACAAGCCAAATAGTACCAAAGGTATTGAAGAGGAAACTGTTGTAAGTCAGGTGGATGATTTAAAAGTCAATGTAAATGTGACAGTGAATGTGAATACAGAAGGTGGGTCAAGTAGTGGTGTAAATGAAGTTAGGAAAGCTGTTAAAGAGGTGGGTGGCGGTACAAGACATGTTAAGAAATGTGTTAAAGAGGTGGGTGGTAGTACAAGAAAGGTTAAGAAAGGTGTTAAAGAGGTGGGTGGCAGTACAAGAAAGGTTAAGAAAGGTGTTAAAGAGGTAGGTGGCAGTACAAGAAAGGTTAGGAAAGTTGTTAATGAAGTTGGGTCAAGTAGTTGTGTAAATGGTTTAGGTAGAAGTGTTAGTGAACCAACAGGTGGATCATTTGTTGATGTGGATTTGAGACAAGTTGAATCAGTTACTCAAGTAGAGGAAGTTGTTGTGGAACCAACTAAAAAAAGGGTCCTCAATATAAACAAGTGTAATCCTGAAGAGAAGTATATATCAGCTGGTGAGTCAGAGTCAGATGAAGAACAAGATCCAGTAGAAGTTCCAAAGAGAACTCTGAGAAAGATGATGACATGGCTGAGCAGTTAGCAAGTGTGATTAAGAAGAGTGCAGAGTATCATGACTATGTGGAGAAAACAGGAAGAGTTTATGAAGAGGAAGAGTTGAAGACTTGGAAGAGTGATACTACTATTCTGGACAAGATGTTTGTTGGGAAGGAATGGGCTTCATGCCAAGAATGCAGGGATTATATCAAGGATCAAAATATATTTCAGAATTTTGACATTGTCCAGGTCAAGAATACTGAAATTCAACAACAGTATAAATGCAAGGACCCAAAGTGTAAATGGAATGTATATTGCTCAAGAATTTGGGATAAAGTTACATTTAGGTGCAAGAAGGGCCATTTTGAGCATACTTGTAAAACCACTCATGGAATCAACAATCCCTTGGCTAAAGCAAGGTAATTGTGTTTACAAATGTTGTTTAAGTTATTATTTTTTATGTTCAATATTACTTTAGGTATCTAATGTATGTTAACTATTTTGTGTTTGTAGGTGGGTATTCAGGGTTATGTTAGATGCCTTTAAAGCTCATCCTAACTATAAACCAAAGGATTTCAAGTCTGAAGTGAAGAGGGTTCACTCTGTAGAGATCTCTTATTGGACTGCTTGGCATGCTTGGCATATGTGTATGGAAAGATTTTTTGGAAACTATGAAGAAAGTTTTTCTTTAAGTCCTGAATGTTGTGAGAAAATACTGAAGAGAAATGATGGTAGTATTGCTAGCTGTGCAACAGATGAAGCTGGTAAGTTCAAGCATCTCTGTATAGCATATAAATGTTCTCTAGAAGGGTTTAGACTTGGTTGTAGACCTATTCTAGGTTTAGATGGTTGTTTTCTGAAAGGGAAGTATGGAGGTGTTTGCTTAAGCATTATGTCATTAGATGAAAAGAAGGAGCAGAAGGATCCAAAGGGCTATAGGTAATGCCCTCAATGGAATCACTATTGATCTTACTGAAGAATGATCATTCATGCTTTAAGTACACATTTTCACTATTTTGGACAACTGCAGTTGCTTTAATTTACACTTCTACATGTTTTGAACAACATATGCAGTTTCTTGCTTTATAAAGTACTATATGACGGTATCTAGGTTTTCATCTTTATGAACAATTAGACCTAAGTTTCTAAACTTTCTTGGAACCTCAACTGTTATTGCTTAATGAACATACTGTTAACATTTTCTATATTTATAAACTATGTGTGTATGAATGGATTGTTGTTGTATAAGTTAGCATTGCTTGTTAGTTTAGGAACAATATTGAACAAATTACTTAGATTAGCAGACATAGGTATTACAACTAGCTGGGTTCATACATCTTCCACCACTTTCTTATATTCTTAAAGAAACTTAACCTTCTTACATGTTTGACAAAAGTAGTACTTGTTGCCAATAGATTCAGGTTTTTTGGATGTCAGCAGCTTCATCTTACCATCACAACATGGATCTGTGCATGGTAAGAGGTTGATTTTGCAGTTAAAAACCATGTGATCAGCATCCCCACATGCGTAGCAGTAGAATTGTTTGTCTTTCAGCCATTTGTATTCATCATTCAGATGGGGTGGAATAGGTGGTGGAATTCCTTTGTGTGATGCTACATAAGCATCTAACCAGATGAAAACTCCACAATAGTTGCACTTCACATATGGTTGGAAACCTTTTTTGCCTTTTACAGCTTTTCTGAGAAATAGGTACCCCTTGCAGTTGGTTAGAGTGCATTTTGTTCCTTCCCAGGGACAATCTCGAGCAACATGACCATCAGAAATACATAGGTAACACTTTTTAGTTAATGATGAGCTAGAACCTTCCATTATGTATGTCTCTGAGTGAAGAAATGTAGCAGGTGCAGATAATTTTTGACCATGAAGATAAGAATTTGTTGCAGGTTCAGAAGAAGAAAAATGTGAAAGGTGGTAGAAAATAGTGTGAGAAAAGGTGCTTTTATAGGTAATGACCAAACGGTCATATTTTTTGAAAAAATAAAAATTAGGCCGTTAGATCTAAGGAATCTGGACCGTACAATAAAACTGTGGTCAGGTGAGTTTTTAAGAAAATCATGTGTTGACGGCGTGGTTAACGGCGTTAAGTAATTATTATTAATTTATAAATAAAATTAAATACTAAACAGAAGTCAAGATTTTAGTTAGTCAGCGCTGGTCAACGTCATTTCCAAGTACCAAGCACTAACTTGGACAAAAGTTAGACCAAACACTAATGTTGGTCAAAATGTAAGTACCAAAAACCAAATAACCCAAAATGGTTAAATCGAAAGCTTACCAACATATATTTCGAGAAATAGATAGGCGAGTAAACTCGGCTCTAAATAGCAAATGTGTATGTATGAAAAATATCATACTTATACGACTTTTGTCTCAAGAGTAGGAGATAGAGTAAATAGACTTTTGAGTGGTAGATAAGTTCAAGTCTCCACATACCTTTTAGTCGGATGAAGTTTCACTGGTTCCTTGAGTAGTTCTTTGTATTCGTAAGATGATTGCCATGGATTCTGGAGCTCAACTACACTTAACTATCCTAGTCCGAGACTTAGCTAAAAGTATACTAGAAATCAAGAAATATAGTTTTGACAACTAAATTTGACAAACAAGCTTAAGATAACAACGCTTGCGAGTTCGACCGAGTAATGCTCTAACAAATTCATATTCAGAATAACTCAAAGGTCGAATTTGAAAATCTTCAACGACAAATAAATCATCTCATTGATGGTCAGACCAAAATCCTTGAAAATCAAAAGGTCTTGATACGGAACCATAAGAAACTCATCTCTGATTGCATCAAATCCAAGCATCTTTATCGCATTGTTGATCAAAAGGTGAATGTTCTAACTCATGAACATGGAGTCTAATATCAAGAGGATCAAGGATATCGATAATACCTTTTATGATGGTGTCATGGAGAAGTATGAAGTTATCAAAGAAGTCTGATTTCATCATTGTCTAGGAAACTTCTTATGAGAATTTATTCTTGTGTTTTAAGAAGGATAACTAGGGTTTGGAATAGCAAATATTGTGATTACACATAGCTATTACCAACGATTTTCATCTTGCAATGTTTTAGATTTATTTATTTAAATTCTAAGTTATTTAGAAGATGATTTTGCAGTATTAATCTTTATGGTTTTATATATTGCAAAAAAATTATGGATATGTGTGTTTACGTCCGTGAACTATGATTATCTCATATATGTCAAAAGTTAAGTCTATTGTGTCATTATTCAAATATGGATAAAAGATATAATGAACTTTTGAATATTCCGCAGTGTTGATCTTTCTCTGATCCACTTCTATGTGAATGTACTGTATGGCTCCGTAAGTTTCCTTATGTTGAGCATTTCCGATTAAATTATTCATTAAGGTTCTCTTGTGGTTAATTTATTCGAGTTTTCTGGATACAAATTCATGTTTCATGTGATTTTTTAATGTCCCAAGAAATCCTTCTTTTCTTGTAAAAGTAAGGTCGCTCTTGTTGTTCTTTCGGGAATGACATTTTATGGGGGGAGTTCTTAATTGAACTTGTGCTTAATTGCCAAATCTTTGTAGGGAGTGCGGTTGTGGAATATTGTAGGAGTTATCTTGTATCTTTATAAACTCCTTGATGAATACACTAAGTTTCGAATTTGTGAAATCATCGAAACAAAGTTGATATGTTCTATTTTAGTCATTAATAATCTCTTTAAGAATTTCATTATGATCCCGCTAGTTTTCGTACCTTTGCCAATTTATATTGACAAAAAGGGGGAGAATTATTTTGTAGTTCACACTACATACATATGGTTTACGAATCATTATGTAAGGGGAGTGATACATATCACCATAGTATTAATTTCAAATTTGTGATACAATTGAACTTTGATGTTGTGTAATAATATTATGACATTGTATAACAATAATTGAGATAACTGGTTTCTTATTGTTATGGATACGGATCTTCAACAACAATGATGCTGAGTTGAACACGTTCAGAATCACTGGATTACTTGGAGTGACGAAGAATTCCAGGAATGTTGAAGAACCAAGGAAATCAAGCATGATGGATGAGAAGCTACAAAGTTTATTTATTTTTTAATCCATATGTATTGATAGTTTTGTCACTAAAACTGACAAAGGGGGAGATTTTTATAGCACTACTCGGTCGAATTCGCAAGCGTTGCTATCTCAAGCTTGTTTGTCAAGTTTAGGTGATCAAAACTATAAGTCTTGATTTAAAGTCTACTTATAGCTATGTCTCGGATTATGATAGAATGTGTAGTTGAGATTTAGGCTTCACGACGTTCATCGATTGAAAAACAAGATCTACTGAGGAAATCTTGGAGGAACTTCATCAACAAAAGGTATGTGGAGACTAAAACTTATCTATCACTCAGAAGTCTATTATATTCTATCTCCTATTGAGACTAAGTCATATTGCTATATAGACTTTTACATTATACACATTTGATATTTCCAGCTGAGTTTAACTCGCTTATATATTTCTCAAAATATGTGTTAGAAAGCTTTTCGCTTTAACTACGTTCATCATTATTCTTAACGAGTTTAATTGGAAAACAATTTATTTGTTGAAAACTAAATAATGAGTCAAACTATGATCATGTGAAAATTTCCTTGAAACATCTTACATGATTTGTATGAGATAGTCATTTGATATAGACTCAGAATATTTCGTATTGATCATTCGATCACTTGAAAATTAATTATAAGCTAACAGTTTTTGTGAGATAGTTATTGTCATCTTTTAAGGATGTTTCAATGATTGAAATGAGAGTTTAGAATAAATAACCATTGAATGGATATAGCAGAGTATGCAAACCAGTATGCAAACTGTTGTAGTATGATTCATGTCCGGGAACCAAGTTTGTGTATCAGTATGTGAACGGTTTTAACTGTCAAATTCCGAGAACCAAGTTTGCATACCAGTATGCGAATGGTTTCACCTGAGTTAGGTCTGGAACGACAGTATGGGTACCCGTTTGCGAACCATCGGATGTGACCAAAGTACGGAACTTAAGTTTGCGTACCCGTTTGAAAACAAAGATAGTTTAAGTTCCAACCTTTGGTTGTTGACTGAAATCTATTGACACTTGAACATTGGTCTTTGGTACCGTTCAAGTTATTTCTCATATCAATCAGGCTCAAAAATCTCTATCTGTTCGATTGCATATTATATTGAGAAATTGAGATATAACCCTTGGATATATTTCCTTGATTGAGTCTGAATGTCTAATTGATTCTCTTGGAATTATATTGGAGTTAGTACATACAGATTGTCGAACGAAATATTGGGTGTGGTTGTTAGACCCCCGCTTTTTCAATCTCCAATTAGTAAATGCACATTACTAATTTTTATTCTCTAGAGATGTGCATTAATTGCTGGTAATTAAAGCATATAAAACCAAAAACCTTAATTAAAAGATTCTTAATTTATTTCGGCACATGATCACCTTGAGTACCAAGGAATATCTTTGAACAATAAATGATAAGAGGCACTGCTCGTGTTTAAAGTATGTTGACATATTTTCACTACAAATCCTTATTTCATATTTACATGGATTTGCTTCTTGGAATCGGTTCTACCACACTTCCAAACAAGTTTAGAATTGGTTTACCAGTATTCCAAGAATACTATGTGATTGGTCATACTAAATCACAATAGTTAGTTGATCGGCCCTACCAAGTCACATACATGGGTTCAGATTGGTTATACCAATCACTAAGATCATTTCTACCTAAACATGGTATCTACTTGTGATCGGTCACACCAGTCACTAGGATCGGTTACACCAATTACAAGGATCGATCACACAACACTTATGATCGGTCACACCAATTACAAGGATTGATTATACCATCTCATGGTGATTACTTAGGATCGGTTACACCAATTACCGGAACCGGTCATACAAAATCATAAGTCTAGGTATTGTGATCGGTTATACCAAGATACATAACCTGAGTTAAGATCGTAGCTACCAACTCACACATATTGGTCATCAAAGAATAATCGGACCAATAAACCTATTGATTTGCCTTTCGATTCATGAAACAAATTCATGAATGTACTTCCTTTAAGAAAATGTAAAACATTATTTCCTATGATGAAATCTTCACCATAACCCATACACATAATCATAAAACTATATAAGATTATGTCGATGTCATATCTACGAAGTTCAAAATATAAGCGTTATACTTCGTAGTCTAATTCCTTAATACTTTGATCACGTCTCATCACTAGAGTATTATATACAATATGTACAATATATACAGCTTGGCAGTTATGTTTTCAACATGGCACGACTTGAAAGATACGTTAGGAATGATATGGTTCAAGTCAATATTACTAACCTCAGGTGGAAGGATGATGTCATTGTTGTAGTTCATTACTTCTTCACATTTTTCAGGTCTTCAGAGTAATACTTGTATGTCTCAACATTCCTAGACTTTATAGTCTAACCTAAATGAAGCTGACTCTAGTATTTAATCATGCGACTCTAGATGAGTTTTGATACCAATTGAAAAAGCGGGGGTCTAATAATACTACCCAATATTTCATTTGGAAATCTGAATAGAAAAACTCCAATATACTTTCTAGAGAATCAACTAGACATTCAGACTCAATATAGAGTAAAGTATATCAAAGAGTTTAATATCTCTATTTCAACACAATCAAAGTTAAACAGAAGCAAGTCTGTAAACCTGATTTTAGTGTGAATCTCTTGAAACAAAGTATTTTGTTTTAATCACAACCTATTCAATATCCATTGTGTATAAACCTCTTTAAGCAACAATTACTAAAGGAATATTTCAACACAGTATCCACTTGAAATTGGGTTAGTCCAGACTAGTCTAACAATGTGAAGATAACAAAATCAATTGTTCAAGTATCAATCAATTCACTCAACAACCCTAAGGTCGGATACAAGAACTGATTGATCTTAACGTACAACCCGTGATATTTTTATTATATATATAAAATATAATACGGAAAAGAAATAACAGAGACACCAGATTTTGTTAACGAGGAAACCGCAAATGCAGAAAAACCCCGGGACCTAGTACAGAATAAACACACACTGATTATAAGTTGTTACACCAATTCACTACTACCTATTCAGACTAGATGTAATACCTTCTTCAGCTATATTCTTATAGAACTCCTAGCAGAACACCGATTTTCTTTAGGAACTCTTCACACAAATCTTCTAGCAGAACCCAAGGCTCTCTTTAGAAGATACAACAACACGATTGATATGATTCAATATTTTGTTTGCACAAAACACAAGTTTGATTTCCCTTTAGATGTAAATCAAGGTTTTGGAAATCTTGTAGATTAGGGTTTTAACTTACAATCAGTATGCGTACTCACAAGAAGTCCGTGAACCTGATTTTCGTAAGTGAACTTGGGTGATTCCAAAGATCAATTTCCAAGTTAAGAAAACCCTAATAATTCTATAACAAGAACAACTAGATAAATCTAGAGATATCTTGTTTAAAACTTCTCAAGGATTTTTACGAGATGCCTCAAAAGAAGTTTTTCTTTCTAGTCTCCGATTTTGACTAACAAGTGTTGGTATACGATCGGAAACTAAAATCTATCAAAACCTAGGGTTTATGATCAACAACTCTTTAATGGTTTTATATTAGAAGAGAAAACCTTAGAATAGACAAGAAGTGAAAAACCTAGATTACAAGTTGTATAATCAATCACAAAGATTAGATTCAACTTGGATTTGTGATCCCCAATACAAAGACTTTTATCTCACTCTTGTTCACGAAGAACAAAAGACGTGGAAAACAACCTACAGAGCTTACGCCAATTTTCCAAAGGGATGAAAATTTGTAAACTCACGAACCCTTTATTTATAGTGAAACATAGCTTGAAAACTAAGCAAAGCTATTTCCTTTTTCAAGATTCTCTTAATTTTGGGAGTCTTTCCTAAGTTACAACTCTTGCCAAAATAATTAAATAAATAATTAATTAGCAAATATTGTATTTATGTGCATAAATCACATTTTAAGTTAGGAAGGAATCACAAACACTTTAATATGGTAATCAAAGATGTTTGGACCAATAGCTAGTTTGCCTAGATGAGGAAACGTCACCAACATGACCAAAAATGCCTTTTAGTCACGTACTGGGCCCAAATTCGCGGACCAAGTTCGCGGACTCAAAAGCCCATGGAATGTTTCCTACTAATGAACTTAAATCACTTATAACTTGATCGTTACAACTCGGAATTGAGTGATTCTTGGCTCATTGGATTCACAAGCTCATTCACTATAACATGAGATACTTTCCAAGGACAAAGGTTATTGTCACAAAGGTCGTGTCTCAAATAACCTCAAGTATATATACATAAATGTACATTTACCGTCATTGGAAATGTTCCATAGAGTGAGCATTTATCTCGATAGATTAGAAAGGTAGAATTGAACAAGAATCCAAATGAAATCAATCACATACCTCTGTTGATGAAGTACTTGTTGATGTCTTCTTGTAGTCTTCAATCTTTAAGGATAGCTTCGATTCAACTTCTTAGACCTAATCTAGTCCGAAACTATCTTTAGTATGCTAAATCAAGAATGCATTTTGGCAGCTAAAATTGACAACTAACTTGACATACCAACGCTAGTGGGTTCAACCGAGCTATGCTCTAACACTAAAATATGACAACCAAACTTGACATACCAACTATTGGTGAGTTCAACCGAGCTATGCTCTAATAGATCACATTCGGGTACGTAGGTAGTCACTTAGGGTGATGCAACCACTCAATTTAAAAAGTTTTTTTACTTTATTTATTCCATTTTTTTATTTTTGAAAATAGGGAGAATGTTGGAAATATTCAAAACGTATGCATTGACGGGGGTCCCAGGGGGCGACATCCCCTCGCGGGGGTCTAGGGGGTAGCGCCACATTACAAAGTGCGAGACAACATCTCGTAAAAAAATGGTTTTAATTTGAAACCTAATTCAAAATTCAGAGGAATTTTGAATGGACGCGCCTCTGCCTCACTAGTGGAAAATGAGTTTTTAACAACTTCCTGGGCTTTGGTAAAATAACTGTTATTGGGCTATAGTTAGGCACAGTGCCGTGACTCACGGTCGTTTTACTGAGAAAAAGTACGGAAAACTTAAACCTTTTTCTAACACAGTAGTTTTCATTTTCGTAAAAAAAAATCATAGCTTGAAGAACGACTGAGAGGGCCAGAATTTTCTACGGAAAGAGAAAAGAAACCAAACCTTATCTTTCTATATCTCTTCTGCACCCTCTTTCCTTCACTCATCTCTCTTAACCCACTCTCTGATTCTCTTAATATTTTATGTATCAACCTGCTTCTGAATCTTGTGAATCAAAACTCTTAATATTAGGGTTTGGCTCCTCTTTTCCTATATTATAACAACATCATCTCTTGAAGGTTTGTCCTGAATCAGTGAAAAAGAGGCGATGAAGATCATCAACAACAACTAAATACAAAGATTCATCGGCAATAACTTAATCAAAAGATAAATATCATCTCTCTTTATCTTTTTAATTCAATCGATTAGCGTATTCATCTCGAATTGAAATTTCAGAAGATTTTTTTTTTTTGATCTTAGTAAACCTAAAAGCTTCGATTTCATCTCAATTTTATTTTCTGATTCATTACCAGTTTGTGCATTTGTTCACTTTTAATTTATTTATTCGCTTGTTTTATTAGTTTTGTTTTATTGATTGTGTGTGTATTCTCTTTTTATTCAGCCACCAAAGAAGTAGAAAGCTCCACCACATCTTCAAATCTAGCTAAATCTGGTGGTGGTAAACAAAAGAAAAGATTAATTCATGATTAAATTTGTATTGGGTTCTTCTTTTATATTTGATTCAAGTTATTTTATCTTGTGATTTGTACAGAATTGAAGCAATTGAAAGAAAAAGGAGAATGTTAAAAACTTGCTCTTGTTTGATCAAGCTAGGATTTAATCTGTGGGTTTCTTTGTAAGGTAATTACTTCAACTGATTTAGAAAATATGATGCCTTTTTAGTTTAATAAATATGGCTTTTGCTTTGTTACCAGATTTGGGTTCCTGTGTTGGAATTGTATGTTGTTACAGTTTTGATAAAAATGGGTTTTTTGAGTTGCATTGGTTTCTTTTTGTGTTGCATCAGTTATAAAAATCTTCAGTTCATCGCTTTCCTACTATTTCGTCCTGGGCATATTCACCATTTTTAATATGTTTTCTGATTGGTAATCTAAAATTAGTTCAAGAGAAAAAGCAAAATACTGTATACAGATTTGAAATTACTCAGAGTTAGGGATTGATATCTTCCCTTCTCAAGACCGTGAGTTTCTTCTGCTGATCATCTTCTTCCTCTTGATTGGTGACCGTCGCTGTCAATCAAGATATTCTCCATCTTCCGAAGGCATCTCTGATGGCGCTAAACAGGTACACATATGAACTTATTATTACAAGGATTCCCACTCCTCCATTTTCAGTCTCCATTGGTATTAATCCTTACAATTTCTGGTGATGCTGCAATTTGGAATCGAAGGAAGATTATTGTTCATACTACCCATCATTGCCTTAGCTCGAGCAATTGAAGTAGCTTCTTCCAACTTATTCTGTGAATTAAATTATTTCTGCTGCTCCAAATTGACCAATTTACGAATGTCAATTTTTTCGGTGCAGGATCTCTTTTACTGGAATTGCACCTTGTAAAGAAAACCCTTCCAAATGACGAGCAGAATTCTATGAGGTATTTTCTGACACCATCAGGTCAAAGATGATTTTTTGAAAGAGCATCATGAATTTGATTGAACTTCGTTGACTTGTTTTTTTTGTTTTGTTTCCTTTGATAAGTCGATAGGTCAAAGGTGATACTTGCAACTTTATTTTGTTGAATATGCCACCAACTGGATGTGTTACTTCTTTGTGTTATTTTTTTTCAAGCAAAGAAGGAACCACTATATTAATTAGTTGTACCTCGCCCTAACGTGAGTTACACTAGAGTTACTGCACAGAACCTGTACACTGAACAAAACTGGCTGATTGAGTTGAAGACTTTGAACATTTTCTTACTTCCTCTAAGATCCTACCATACTGCCAATCAATGTTAACTTCTTTCCCTGCTAGGCATTTGGTTTCAGTCTAGCATTGTCAAGTTTCAGTCTAAAATTTGTTTTTCTGAGTATGGTAAATTTAGTGCTATGTTGGGCTTTAAGAATTTGATGATTATTTGATGGTAATTCGAATACAATATTTCCAAGTATAAGTGATATGAACACATTTTATTTCAAATTTAAAGAGCAACATGAATTTGATTGAACTTCGTTTACTTGTTTTTTTCGTTTTAGTTTGATAAGTCGATTACTTGCAACTTGGTTCTGTTGTATATGACTCCAACTGGATGTGTTACTTCTTTATGTTATATTTTTTATGCAAAGAAGGAACCTTTATATTAACGCGAGTTACTGAACATAACTTGTACATCATATCTTACCAAATTAAACACAGATTGAGAGATGGCTCCCTTTTCTTCCTGTGTAGACTGCCTTGATTGAGATGAAGACTTTGAACATTTCTTGTTTTCTTTTCTCATTTCTCAATGATCCTGATTAATAAATGCAAGCTCAGTTTAGTTTTGTAGATACGCCATGAATGGCAATAAGCTTTTCAGTATGAGTTATTATGACTAAGTTTTTTAATTTGACTAATCTTACAATTTTTATGTTTTTATTTTATTATGGTAGCACTATTAAATTAAAAAGAAGTAACGGAGTACATAAGGGAGGGGTGATAATCAACTATACACCTAGTGATCGTCGTTGACCTTTGTGACGAAACTAACTTTACTACTGCAATATTTGAGTTTCATTGAAGAAATATTTTTTTTTGATGTACGTGTTTGATTGACTATTTTTTGATGTTTTTCTTACACTGAAAAAAGTTGAAATATATATTTTCTTTTGTTTTATACAGAGAGCCTTTGTAGATATAAAGCATTCTAACTTGGAAGGTATTCGGTGGCGAGTATTTGACGTCAAATGACAGGTTGGAATTAATCGTCTCTTTTCTTTCTTATGCACCACACATCTTTAATAATTTTTTGGTTTTTGGAAATTATGATTGTTGGACACCTTATCATTTTGGCTCTGGCCAATCATTTTGGTGAAAAAGGGTGATAACATGGTTTTCGTTCTCTGGTTAATTTGGTAGTTGTTAGTATGGATCTCACTCGCTTGTGTTTTCTCCTAATAAAATATGATTACTTTTGATCTGTTTTGTGTGCCATCAATAAAATATGCATTTATTTATGCATTAATTTCATTTGCTTGCATAAACTGAAATTGAACTTCAGAAAAAATTTACGTAGCTATATAAGACGAATTTGTGGTGCAATGGTTGCATTTGTAAGTAATCTTTAACCTTTCTATTTCTATTTTCTAATTATTATTGTTGGTGTACTGAATTGTTTATCATGTTTGATTGAATTGTGTTCTGTGATATGGTTTTGATGGATGTTTCTTACGATAAATGACCGTCTTGTATAAATTTTTGGAGCATCAATGATCTACTGAGTCATTGTTGTTTACCTTGGCCTACTATTTTTTTGAAGTTTCTTCAATACAACCATATTTTGGAATTCTCTTAAGTATTAACTACTTGAATGTAAATGAGTGTTTAGGAATTCTCTTAAGTTCTAAGTAAATGACTTAGTTGAATCCATTTCGTAAGTTGCTGGAACTGTTTATTTTAAAATGAACAGAGTTTAGGCTAAATGAATTTGTACTGATAATCTTCCTAATAGTTTCAGGTGGTAGAAATTCCAAAATAGAGCAAGTGGAATTAAAGTTTGATCATATAAATGGGAATGGATGCAGCTATGCACTCCCTACGAGTGTCAACTGGAAATTCTGCTCGGTAAGGATCTCAATTGGTGAAGTTTGTGAAAAAAAATTCTTAAGACATCTACCAATTTACTATGTGTGCTTTTGATCAGGAATTCAATATCTCAATTTCTTCATGAGTTATGGACGAGATATTTTACATATGAAAATTAGTTGCAATCATATGTTTTCTTTAAATTTCAATTTCAGTGGATACTTGTATGTGTTGAAGTGGTTCGGGTGCTTTTTTTTTTAGTCTTGGTTGGTTTTTGTTGACAACTTAGGGCTGGAGCAATGGACCTGATTTGAGCTACGTTGTCAAAAAATGAAGGCATAGATGGTGAAGTCCTACCTTAAACTGGAGTTGAAATTTTATGGTTTGTAAAGCTTGTAATAGGATATTGGTCAAGGTTTTCCAACTGAGTCTCCAATTTTTTCAGACTTGGAACTTGCAGTATTTTAGAAAGTTGAAATTGTAAACTGAATACACTAAAGTCATTATCAATTTAATTTTGTTGGATCCAGTTTTGAAATCCTTATTTGTTTAATTGAGATTCAGCTTTTAGTAATTCAATTGAATCAGCTTTGGATTCAGCTGAATCAATATCATTTTTTTATTAAAATATCACTAGTAAAACGACTGTGTCCATCAGTATCTTTTTGTAGACCGTCGAAGAAAGTGGTTCTTTTAAAGAATTTAACGTTTGCTAGAAACAGTCGTTTTGGAAAAAACCACTTCAAGATTCCAACTGATGAACACAGTCGTTTTAAAAGATATTACCTCTTGTCTTAGCAGTGGTTTAACTTCCATATTTATATTTCACTCCAAAGTATGTTGACATCTTTTCACTACAAATCCTTATTTCATATTTACATGGATTTTCTTCTTGGAATCGGTTCTACCACACTTCCAAACAAATTTAGAATTGGTTTGCCAGTATTCCAAGAATACTATGTGATTGGTCATACTAAATCACAATGGTTAGTTGATCGGTCCTACCAAGTCACATACATGGGTTCAGATTGGTTATACCAATCACTAAGATCATTTCTACCTAAACATGGTATCTACTTGTGATCGGTCACACCAGTCACTAGGATCGGTTACACCAATTACAAGGATCGATCACACAACACTTATGATCGGTCACACCAATTACAAGGATCGATCACACAACACTTATGATCGGTCACACCAATTACAAGGATTGATCATACCATATCATGGTGATTACTTAGGATCGGTTACACCAATTACCGGAACCGGTCATACAAAATCATAAGTCTAGGTATTGTGATCGGTTATACCAAGATACATAACCTGAGTTAAGATCGGTTCTACCAACTCACACATATTGGTCATCAAAGAATAATCGGACCAATAAACCAATTGATTTGCCTTTCGATTCTTGAAACAAATTCATGAATGTACTTCCTTTAATAAAATGTAAAACATTGTTTCCTATGATGAAATCTTCACCATAACCCATACACATAATCATAAAACTATATAAGATTATGTCGATGTCATATCTACGAAGTTCAAAATATAAGCGTTATACTTCGTAGTCTAATTCCTTAATCCTATGATCACGTCTCATCACTAGAGTATTATATACAATATGTACAATATATACAACTTGGCAGTTATGTTTTCAATTTGGCATGACTTGAAAGATACGTTAGGAATGATATGGTTCAAGTCAATATTACTAACCTCAGGTGGAAGGATGATGTCATTGTTGTAGTTCATTACTTCTTCACGTTTTTCAGGTCTGTGGAGTAATACTTGTATGTCTCAACATTCCTAGACTTTCTAGTCTAACCTAAATGAAGTTGTCTCTAGTATTTAATCAAGCGACTCTAGATGAGTTTTGGTACCAATTGAAAAAGCGGGGGTCTAACAACACCACCCAATATTTCGTTTGGAAATCTGAATAGACAAATTCCAATATACTTTCTAGAGAATCAACTAGACATTCATACTCAATATAGAGTATAGTATATCAAAGAGTTTAATATCTTTATTTCAACACAATCAAAGTTAAACAGAAGCAAGTCCGTAAACCTGATTTTAGTGTGAATCTCTTGAAACAAAGTCTTTTGTTTTAATCACAACCTATTCAATATCCACTGTGTATATATCGAATAAGCAACAATCACTAAAGGAATATTTCAACACAATATCACTTAAAATAGGGTTAGTCCAGACTGGTCTAACAATGTGAAGATAACAAAATCAATTGTTCAAGTATCAATCAATTCACTCAACAACCCTAAGGTAGGATACAAGAACTGATCGATCTTAACATACAACCTGTGATATTTCTATTATATATATAAAATATAATACGGAAAAGAAATAACACAGACGCCAGATTTTGTTAACGAGGAAACCGCAAATGCAGAAAAACCCCGGGACCTAGTCCAGAATAAACACACACTGATTATAAATTGTTACACCAATTTCCTACTACCTATTCGGACTAGGTGTAATACCTTCTTCAGCTGTATTCTTATAGAACTCCTAGCAGAACACCGATTTTCTTTAGAAACTCTTCACACAAATCTTCTAGAAGAACCCAAGGCTCTCTTTAGAAGATACAACAACACGATTGATATGATTCAATATTTTGTTTGCACAAAACACAAGTTTGATTTCCCTTTAGATGTAAATCAATGTTTTGGAAATCTTGTAGATTAGGGTTTTAACTTACAATCAGTATGCGTACTCACAAGAAGTCCATGAACCTGATTTTCGTAAGTGAACTTGGGTGATTCCAAAGATCAATTTCCAAGTTAAGAAAACCCTAATAATTCTATAACAAGAACAACTAGATAAATCTAGAGATATCTTGTTTAAAACTTCTCAAGGATTTTTAGGAGATGCCTCAAAAGAAGTTTTTCTTTCTAGTCTCCGATTTTGACTAACAAGTGTTGGTATACGATCGGAAACTAAAATCTATCAAAACCTAGGGTTTATGATCAACAACTCTTTAATGGTTTTATATCAGAAGAGAAAACCTTAGAATAGACAAGAAGTGAAAAACCTAGATTACAAGTTGTATAATCAATCACAAAGATTAGATTCAACTTGGCTTTGTGATCCCCAATACAAATACTTTTATCTCACTCTTGTTCACGAAGAACAAAAGACGTGGAAAACAACCTACAGAGCTTACGCCAATTTTCCAAAGGGATGAAAACTTGTAAACACACGAACCCTTTATTTATAGTGAAACATAGCTTGAAAACTAAGCAAAGCTATTTCCTTTTTCAAGACTTTTTTAATTTTGGGAGTCTTTCCTAAGTTACAACTCTTGCCAAAATAATTAAATAAATAATTAATTAGCAAATATTGTATTTATGTGCATAAATCACATTTTAAGTTAGGAAGGAATCACAAACACTTTAATATGGTAATCAAAGATGTTTGGACCAATAGATAGCTTGCCTAGATGAGGAAACATCACCAACATGACCAAAAATGCCTTTTAGTCACGTACTGGGCCCAAATTCGTGGACCAAGTTCGCCGACTCAAAAGCCCATGGAATGTTTCCTACTAATGAACTTAAATCACTCATAACTTGATCGTTACAACTCGGAATTGAGTGATTCTTGGATCATTGGATTCGCAAGCTCGTTAACTATAACATGAGATCCTTTACAAGGACAAAGGTTATTGTCACAAAGGTCGTGGCTCAAATAACCTCAAGTATACATACATAAATGTACATTTACCGTCATTGGAAATGTTCCACAGAGTGAGCATTTATCTCGATAGATTAGAAAGGTAGAATTGAACAAGAATCCAAATGAAATAAATCACATCCCTTTGTTGATGACGTAATTGTTGATGTCTTCTTGTAGCCTTCAATCTTCAATCTTCATCCTTTAAGGATATCTTCGATTCAACTTCTTAGACTTAATCTAGTCCGAAACTATCTTTAGTATGCTAAATAAAGAATGCATTTTGGCAGCTAAAATTGAAAACTAACTTGGCATACCAACGCTAGTGGGTTCAACCGAGCTATGATCTAACACTAAAATATGACAACCAAACTTGACATACCAACTCTTGGTGAGTTCAACCGAGCTATGCTCTAATAGATCACATTCGGGTACGTAGGTAGTCACTTAGGGTGATGCAAACACTCAATTTAAAAAGTTTTTGTACTTTATTTATTCCATTTTTTTATTTTTGAAAATAGGGGAGAATGTTGGAATTATTCAAAACGTATGCATTGACGGGGGGTCCCAGGGGGCGACATCCCCTTGCGGGGTCTAGAGGGTAGCGCCACATTACAAAGTGCGAGACAACGTCTCGTAAAAAAAATTGGTTTTAATTTGAAACCTAATTCAAAATTCTGAGGAATTTTGAATGGACGCGCCTCTGCCTATAGCCACCATTGATACCTTTTGAAGGTGTCATTTGATGTTAGACATACATCTCAAAGAGGTGTGAAATTCCTATAAGTAGCGATGTTTGCTCCTCTTGAAAACACAACAAAATCAATCTGTTTTCTTCTTCTCTAATAGCATCATCAGAACCTTATACATTGTGTTCTTGGTCGGGTCAAGGAAGTACAATACTTGAATTCGATTATGGTGTTAGGGCTTCACTGAATCCTGAAGGCATAATTCGAGAGACCTGTTGTACTCACCAAGTAAATTGGGAAAGGTCGAATAATTGCCTAAAAGAATTGAAAGAGCCTTAAAGTCAGGGGTACACCATTCTTGTAAAAATAATAATTCATCCTCTATTTTAACCCAATTTTCCAACATGTGTTTCTCAAGGTCTACTAGAAGAAAGAAAAAAAAATGATTTTTGCTAATGACCAATTAGTAGCTTATCATCGCTAGTGGCTTTGTAAAATTATCCAAGCATGATTGTCTAAAATGTTTCAACAGGTTAGTGTTGGTAAAAGACGCCCACTTTGGGGAAAAGTTGTCCCAACACCCATTCCCATTCAAGCTCCGTCCACTTTGGGTGAAGTAGTGGGGGAAGATTACATGTGTAAAATGTTTCGGAAAAAAAAATGACAAGCGAAAAAGGGTGTTTAGTATTCTGCGTGCGATGATGGAGATTAAGAAGTGTCGTGTTGTACTTTTTAGTCAAGATTTAGGCACAACACGACACATAAGCACATGCAACACAAAAATAATCATGTAGTATTTTTTTTTTTTTGGTAAATCCAAATTATATTAATAAATAACTTAATTACAAAGGCGAATAACTAAGAAAGTAAGAAAATAGGTCCCAAATACCCCAAAAACTTACTACTTATATGAAAAAAATACGATGCATTTGGGTATTCAACTGAAATTAGAAATTTGTTCTTCCAACATAATGTCTCATCTCCATATTAGGAAGTTCACAACCATTCTTCGCCATCTAGTGATCGCTGTCGTATGCGTCAAAAATAATTTCACTTTCCTAAAGTATATGATAAGAAAGAGTTCGTTTCCACGGAGAGGAAATTGTAATTATTATGTATTCAATTTCCTAAGTAACCAATTGGGGGGATTTCTGATTTTTATGTAAGCAATAAAAGTAAGTCTAAAGTAACGTAAATTGGAGAAATAATCAATGAGAGAAAGATATTGGTCAAGGAATTCATCTTCAATCTTAAACATGTGCTTACATACATGATTAGAATTACAATTTAATCTCTTTTATTATCAAATGCCTAGAATATCAAGAGAGTAAGATAATCCAATAATTTCCTAAGTTCATCAACACACACATTAGAGCCGCGTGTGTGAATTCTACCAAAAGAATAACCTAACGCCTTGCGCTAATTAAATTCAATTCCTAGGAGCATTAAGTTTGGGAAATAGGCTAATCAATGCAATTGTCATACATTGAACATGACAATTCGGACAAGGGTCAAGCTCTACATATGATTACAAGAGTGTATCACTACAAACCGTAATCATATCATGCTACTTGTGTTCAGGGTTATCGCTCGATGAAAAATACTAAAATAGCTATGGACAAGGATGCAAGTTCAATTAATTGGCCACTTAACTAAACAAACATCTAAATCCTATCACAATACATCAATCATGTGATTATTAAAAACATTCAGCTTTTCAGAAAAATTCAAAATCTAGCCCCAAAATTAAAAAAAATTGGCCTAGAAATATCAAAATGTGAAAGTATGGAGTTGACAGTGAAGGGTCCATTTTGTGGGTTTCTTAATGTTGAACCCGTATAGTATGGGGTTTACAATAGTTTTCACTTTAAAGTATAACTTATATCTCTGCCACATCAGCGATACCTCGACCCTGGGATAAATGTTATGGACTGATGAGAAATTTTGTTCAAATCCTTTATCAAAAGGAGACGTAGCAGGTTCCCGATCCGTTATTTTTTTTAATGAGAGATTTAGATTTAGTTATAGAGTAAGAGTAATCTTGATATATGTACGAGATGATCTCTCAATGCTCTGTGTTTGGACATTAGAATCCTACGCAGACCACCAGTTATCCCCGGGGAACCACCTCTCAGGGCTACAACAAGCATCACCAGGACGACAACAACCATCCAAGTAGGCTGGTCCACTCCAGCACCAGATTGGTTTAAAATAAACATTGATGGGGCGGCTAAGGGCCATCCAGGTATGGCGGGAGCAGGTTTCATTTGTAGGGATTCGAATGTTCGAACTGTGATGGCTCTTGCACAACCTCTACGATTAACTACTGCTCTAACGGCAGAGACATGGGCAACCGTGATAGCAACCAGAATTGTGATGGAAAGACAATGGACTAAAGTGTTTTTTGAGATGGATTCGGAGAATCTCATGTGCTACATTAAAACCCCGACGGAAGCTCCTTGGTATATTGCAGAAATAAAACAAAGAATGCAACAAATTCCGTGATGTGCTATTTAACACAATTATAGAGAAGGAAACCAATCAGCATACGGTCTAGCAAACTATGCAGCAAACGGCAGCCAAGCTGGAAACTACTCAACTACAATATGGGACCAAGCAAACCTACCTTTTTTTAACCAGATCCTATGGGAATCACATTCTCATGTATAATAACAATTTAGTTCCTTTTATATAATTATATGCATGCTTCAGGGGAAAAAAAATCCTACGCAGCCCTTCTACAGACCCAGGATACAAAATTAATACGCTTGGTATTGAACCCGGGTTGTTTGCATCGATCGGCTTGTGGAAACAAATCTAGTCCGCAAAATCCCTTCTCACGGAGCACCCGTTATCCTAACGTAGAACACGTTTCTGACAGATCATGGCCCATGGGGTAATCGGGTGTACATGACGATAGGCAAGACTCCAGATTGGAAATTTGCAAGGATTAATTGGGGACCCCGAAAATAATTGGGGGTCTCACCAAATTTATACCCACACCAAAAATTATAGGGGGCTTCCAAAATCCGGGTGAAAATACGCTTTTGCCCTTCCCTTAAAATTAGAAGGTTCGTCATCTTAATTCCATAGACGATGACGATTATTTGGTTGAGTCGTTCATGTATAAAAAAAAATTGTAACGACTCTTATTATTCGTCCACTAAATGATAACGACTCTTATTATAACGACCCTTATTATATTGCTCAAAGTCGTTTTGACGACCCTTATTAGTTTTCTCCCTTTTGACGACCCTTATTATAATGACCCTTTGATGACTCTTATTATAACGACCCTTTTGACAAAATGATAAAATGATGATTAGAGTCGTTATGGTATAAAATAATATCTTGACAATTTTTCATAACCTGCACATTAGAGTCGTCCATTTATTCAAAACTGAATGACGATTTTTCATACTGCAGATTAGAGTCGTTTATTTATGTGACAAATAACTAACGACTCTTACGGGTCGTTCGGTTATTAAACTCCCGACCTAACGACTCTCACACTGAGCTGCTGCATAGTGACCATGAATCGACAAGTTGGAGCACCATTCATGCGATTTGAAGAGTATAGGAAGTTTACCTGATTGTTTAGAGCTTTGGGTTCTTCATTTTGAGTACTGGTTCCATCATTTTGAGCAAAGAGATCTTTATTTGCAACCATTTTAACCAAAAATTTCCCCCAAAACTCACTTTCTTCCTCTTTATCCAACACAAAAACACAATTTTTCTATTATCTAAACTAATTAACAACTAATATAACTTAACTAATCAACTTAATTAGCACTAATGATTTGGGGTAGTTTAGCCATTTCGAAAAATTCGGATAGGGGTAACCCCAAAATACTATTCGGATACCAACTGGTGAGCCCCCAATTATTTTCCAAAGGCCCCCAATCAATCCTTGGAAATTTCCCGTGGTCATCCATCTTCCATGCGTCCACACCACACTTTAACTCCCAACTACACCTCTGTATTTCTCTTTTATTTTTCTTCTTCTTCTTCTCTAAGTGTGTAGTGGGATAGCAATACAATCAAAGATTTTTGCTTTTTCTAGTGGAACTATTATTTTTAATTTTTCTTTATTCCTCCAATAGGACTAGGAAATTGGTTCAAGTCCCGCGACAATAAAGAGTTCCAACATAGTACTATTTTTACTACAATACCCTCGAAGGTTCGAGGTCAATAAGGTGTTGTGCCAGTGTCATGGTCATTTTATTTAACCCATAAGAGCGTCCACAGTCATGGACTAAAAACTCGACTAAATGACATATAGTCAAGAAAATCAATCGCAGTGGGGCTGGAATAAAACCATATATTTGGTTTTAGTTGGAGAGAGAGTGAAATCTCGACCAAATTTGGTCTCGACTCTCGACTAAAACTGATTATAGTCAGGAGAAATTTCAAAGTGCGCCTGATGACAGGCGTAAACCAAATGTACGCGCCACAACCAGGCGTAAACCAAATGTCCGCGCCGCAACCAGGCGTAACACAAATTTATATTAAACGTTCGCCCCATAGAGGCGCACTTTCAATAGACACAAATTGAACGGAGGCAAATGAGTTTGGAATTTATGAGAATCCCCATAGATGTGAACACGAAGACTACGTAATGGTACCAACATGTCCACAACCAAACTACGCATGTACTGGGTGCATGCATTAAGGTATGAATATAGTGCAAGATGCCTAGATAGATGTTGATTCATTGATTCCAAACCCCGCGGGTTTGTCATGATCTTGTCAACATCTACCATTATAGATCTATGAAAACACATGGATATGAGAATATACCAATACAAAAATGTAAATGAGACAACTATTTATGTGGTTCAGCTTTAAGGCCTACATCCACAGGTCTGGGGGAGATTTCACTATGTGGTAAACGATTACAAGAACAGTCGAAATACTTTCGGTCTCTCTGGAACTCGAAGGCTCATGCTCATACTTACTTCTCACTGATCTCTCTTTCTTCCTAAATTGCTCGACCCCCCCACATGTAACAAGAAGGGTCATATATATAGCTAATCTACGTGGGACCCTTAGAAAAGAGCTGTTGTAATCTTATCTTCTTATGTTTTGTGCAAATTCCGCGGACCTCTTGGTCATCCGGCGGCTTCTATGCTTTCTAAGATCCTCACGCTGACCAATCTCTGTCTCCTTCGTTAGTTAGCTATTGCGTGCCCTCTGAGCAGTACTAAATGCGAGTGGTTGGGGCGGTCCAGTCCACGGAATGTGGTGTCAGTTTCCCTGTCATGCCTGTGTACCATTCATATTTATGACGTGGCCTCCACGTGTGCTTGCTAGTGTACGTGGCGAGGGAGATACATAAGTGTACTTACAATTTTCCCCTCTTCTTATGACTGGGTGTCAGCTATAGTCAGAAGAAGAATCTGGTAGTGCGCTTTTTCTCCCTCGTAACTTCTTCTAAAAAGACGTTATTTGCATTTATTTTGCACGTTTCCCATGTCCGGCCGTAATTGTGACTCGGGTGGTGGACAGTTTCTTTTGATACTTTAAGAGAGAAGAGAATGAGGGAATGTGAATTAAATTCACATTCTCTGTTTTATTCCCTGCCCCCTTTCCTTCTTCATCTTCTTGACTTTTTCTCAAACGCTTTTGTTGTCTGCTCTTTATTTCGCCGCACCCTTTCGTCAAGAACCCTAATTTTCTTACTGCTACTGCTGTCGACGTCTTTTAATCATCGAAGTTATTGTGGTTCAGGTAGTCTTTTTCACCTATTCTTCTCGCCATTTTTGCTTCTGTGGAGTTCTCAATTTTTAGTGATGGATCATGATGGGGTTAAATCCCATGCATGTCATGGATTCGAAGGCTGCCATTGTTGGGACGTGCATTTTATCGGCTTTGTTTTCGATTCCTTTTAAGTTGATTAATGATTTGAGAGCTCATGTGGTGGTAGATGAAATCTAGGGTTTTCTTCGTGTTCTTCGCTGTTCTTGAGATTTCCTTGTTTTTGATCTTCCTTGACTGACTAGTCCTCCTATTTGTGTTTGTGTTCGCAGATATGTTCGAGCGTCCGCGGGTACCTTATCAAACTCCTCCGCCGAGTCCCCATAGATCTCCTCGGGGAGACTCTCATATCAGGGATGGGGCATCTCCTCCATCTGCTCAGGGCAACCCTCGGGATAAGCGTCCATCCTCGTCCTCTAGCCAGAAGCCTCCTTTCCAGAGAGGTGATCCGCCCCGGGGATCGAGATACGCCTCGAGCCGTCCTAGAGATGAGTCTTCTAAGAAGCAGCAGAATCCGCGCATTGAACTTTTAAATGTGCAGCCTCTCTGTACCATGCCTCCTCCGCGGGATAATATTCCTCCGTCTTCGTCTATTCCTGGCCCAGGAAAAACAACTAAGATCCAGCCTGAGAAGAGGAAGGCCTCAAAGATGGAATCTGTGGGAGATGTGGTTCCTCCTAAGAAGAAGGTAGCATATTCTGCGGAAGATGTTGCGGGGGATGCTTATGAAGATGACTCTGCTGTCACTTTTCGTCCTCTACCCATGGGTAATAAGAAGTTAACTTTCAGGCACATAGACCTTGAAGCCTTCAAAGTGAAGCACGGTCTTGGCACTTCGGTGGTGAGTTTCTATGTCCCTGATAAAGATATAACCTACGAGATGGTTATTAATTATCAGTACGATGCTTTTCATCTGTTGACAACCGTGGGCGCTTTTGAGGCTGGTTTGATGTTGCCTCTGTATAAAGCTGGTGATGATTTCTACTATCGGGTCTTATCTATCCGTCGTACTGCTAAGAAGAGTCATAACCGTGGGGTGCAGCAATTGACGGGAAATTACCTTCGTCATCTCCGAGAGTGATATCTTCGTAGCAAGGGGCAGACAATGATGACATGTTATTCTCCTAACTTAGAAGAGGAGAAAGGATGGTATACTCCTGAAAACTTTAAAAAGTCCTTTGGAGATTACGTTAATAGGAAGACGCGTAAGCCGTGGTCTGTGAATCTGCGGAATATTGCTCCTGTTAAGGGGGAAATTCGCCTTTTGAGCGAAGTAATTGACTCCAAGATGGCAAGGATTCCTTGTGCTGAAGGTCTTCCTATTCCTGCTGATGAGAGGATCAAGCGTGATCATGATTATGAATGGTCTTCCACCGTTCTTGAGGTTGTTGGTCCGTGGGCCTATGGCTGGGTTCCTGGGCCCCATGGTTGGCAACCTAGTGCTGACAGCTCCTGCCGCGAAGCCTCTCCTTCTCGTTACACCCATTATTGCACTTGGCAGATGAGTTTCGAAGGTATGGATTTTGATTATAGCCGTGATGTTGATGACGCGGATGACGAGGATAACTCCGACGCTAACCTTCTTCCGCGGAATGCTAATGTTGCTAAGGTATGTTTGTATTCTTCGTATATATGCCCCTTCCTTTTCTTAAGTAATATGGATTATGCCAAGGAAAGGAGATACTCAAGGCTATTTATTATTATGTCTCACAGGTGGTTAGAAAGAAAAAGATCAACCCCAAGCAATCGTCAAATTCTCCTACTGGAGACTCTACGCAGTTCGAAGATGTGAGAAGTCCAGTGAACGTTGAAGAGGATGTGTCTGACGAAGAGGAGCGGATTGAGACTTCTCCACCTTTGCAAGAAGGAAATACTTCTGGTGGCGGTGATGGTGGCGTTGGTGATCAAGCCACAGGTGGTGATGGTGGTATTGTTGATGAAGCCGCTAGTGGCGGAGTTGGAGGTGGCGATGGTAATCAAGTCCTCGGTGGTGATGGTGATCAGACCACTGATGGAGCAAAATCTACTGGGGCTGTGGATATGGAGGTCGGTCAACATCAGATAGTCACGGACAAGGGCAAGGGAGTTTCTTTTGTGGCTAGCAGTGATAAGGACGTGGGTACTTGTGGTGAGTTTTCTTTTGGTAATGCTCTGTCCGGGGATCAGTCTTTCGATATGGCCGCGGCTATGGGACTCGTCTTGGATTTTAGTCTTCTTTCTCCTGGTGATGACTGGGATGTTCTTAAAGGTAGCGGTGGTGGTGGAGCAGCACCTGTGTCTGGTGCTGAGGTTCCTTTGGTTCATCCGGAGGGTTATGGTGGCACCTCCTCCGGTGTTGGGGGTATTTTGACGCAAGACCAAACTAGTGCCGCACTTGGTGTGAATTCCTTGGGTTCTCCTTCTGATGATTTCCCGCAATCCTTAATCACAGATGGTGATGATGCTGTCTTAGGTTGTCTTAGAAAGAAGGTTTTGCTCGTCGTGCCGCATCCTGCCCCTGTGATTGAAGGGGAAAAGAGTTCGGAATCTTTTACTCGCCAGCATATGGAGTCGACATCTGCGGAGATTGTAGATGTAGAGTGGGATAAGGATCTTGTGTCTAACGGGATTGATCTGGTGGTGAATCCTCCTTCTACTGTCGCTGGTATGATGGCTGTTGCTGATGGATACCAGTATATTTATCCTCAGCAGCGACTATTGTAGGTATGCCCCATTCTTTGTAACCCTGCTCTTACTTGGATATGTTATTCGAACTAATTTCTTTTTGATCCGTAGGTGATGAGGAGTGAGTATTGTAACCATACTCTTTACCGGCTCTTCAAGGCCAAGTCTCTTAAGCTAGAGGCGAAACTCCGCCACCGTGAAGGAGTGCTTTCGAGCGTCGAAGCTACCGCCTTTGCTAAAGATAGGGAGATAACTGAACTGAGTGATCTTCTTAATCTCAAGGAGCAACAAGGCATGGATGAGGCTATGCTTCGTTCCGAGCTAGCTTTAGTCAAGGAAAAGTTAGAGGTTGCTGAGCATAATTCTTTGTCCCTTTCAGGTTTGAACCTCCCCTACTTTGCTTTTCCGATGTTCCCTATATGTTCTGAGTCGTCTCCTTCTTCTCTCCTCCCGCGGTATTGTCTTCAGTGGGCGGAGTCCCTGAATTGATGTGGCTTCGTGGTGAGAGAGTTCGCCAAAAGGGGCGTATTCTTTGAGTTAGTTGAGAAACTTAAGAGCGAAGCAGTGAAATGGAATGCTCGCGCGGGTGTTCATAACGCTATGGCCGAGGAATGGCGTCAGACAAAATTTAGTTGGGTAGATTTGCAAAATCGAAACGATCACGATTGTGAGTTGATCAACGGGACTCTCTTATGGACGAGGGATAGGCTCGAGGAAGCCCGCAGCCAGATTTCCGCCCTAGAGGTTAAGGTTAATGATATGGAAGAAGAATTGCGGCAAGCACGTTCTTCTCATCCCTCTGATGTGCGGGTTTACATGCGACGTCTTGACAAGGAACGAGACGATGCTAGGGCGGAATCTGGCGCTCTTAGTAGTGCCTTATCCGCGTCTCGAACTGATGTGGCTCGTCAGGCCGAGTATGAGAGGAACTTAGAGGTGACTATGTATCGTCTTAACAAGGGGTTGGAATCGAAGAATGATGAGCTTAACCGATATCATCACTCGAACTCAATACTTCGAGATGATCTTAGTGCGAGTCAATATGCTCATAATATCCTGCAGGTAGACTATGATAGGATTTCGAATGAATATGATTATGCCGCAGAAGCACGAGATTCCGCGGTTAATGATGATTGCCAAATATTGCATATTCATACACCTTTTCATTGGCACTTAACTCATCTTTCGCGCTTCAAAGTCATATATTATCCCAAATTCTGCATTTTTACCATCTTCAAGAATAAATATTTGTATTAATTAATTTTGTGTTTTTAAGTACTAAATAAAGCTTGGAAGAATTGAGAATACAAAAGAGAAGAAAGTTGGAAGTGTTGCAACCCGTTTGCGCATTAGTGGCAACCTGTTTACAATACATGGGATTAAACTACCCATAATCCAAAACCCATGATCCAAAACCCAAGACCCAAATCCATTTCCACCTCACCACCATTGGATTCCAAAACATCCACCTCACCCCATTGGATTCCAAAACATCCACCTCACCACCATTGGATTCCAAAACATCCACCTCACCCCATTGTATTCCAAAACATCCATCAAGTGAGAAAACATGTTTTGTTGAGTAAATAATTGCCAAAATTCGAATCCAAGTGAGAGAGAATTTTTGTGTATAAATAGAGAGGGTTGTTGTGTTGAAAACTCATCCAAGAATAGCTTGTTCATGTTAGTTTCTTAAATTTCAGTTTTGTTATAATGTTCTTCATGTTCTAGTTCATTTGCTAGGGTTTTAATGAAGCCATAACTCATTGGTATGTATTCATATCTTGTATCTTGTTCTTGAAAGTTTAGAATTGTTTAAAGTATAATTTAATCCAAGTTTGTCAACATCTTGCTCTCACAATGTATGCCATGTATCCATTGTAGTTAGAATATCTCCATGTTGATTATGCTACAACTCATGCTTAACCAAATATTGATCCTTAGATTATTTGTGCTTTAATAAGACAATTAATTCTTTGGAGAAATACTTTAGTTGTGATTAAATTATCCATTGGAGAAACACCTTAGTTATAAGGTAGACTTGAATCTACTATAAGGACAAGAATAATATTACAAGTTGAATGCATATCATAGGTTATTGGTGAATTTGAATACCCTAGTATCCATATTCTCATTGTTTACATATCTTGTTATTTGCATCTTTTATTATTTCAGTCACTTGAAAATCATATCGTCGTATCGACAAAATCAAACCCCTTTTGGTTACTCTTTGAATCAGGATTTAGAATCAACTTCTACACTCTCCAAATCTCTGTGGTTCGACCTGTGCTTGCCCTGTGTTGCTTTGTCGACACTTGTGCACTTGCGATTTATACATAGAAGTAGGTATCTTTCTAAGCCTACCAAGTTTTTGGCGCCGTTCGGGGATTTGGTAGAAGTGTAGTTCAAGTTTCGTCTCCTGTCACTTTGTTCATAAATTGTCTCCTGGAACTCGTAGCATTTTATCGTAGATAAAATGTCTGTATTTAAAGTCATTCATTCATCGTAGCGTATTCAGGGAAAACCAAAAAAAAAAAAAAAAAAAAAAGGGCCCGCCCAGAATCACGCACTTCAACAACAGTTATTCATCGTGTCATCGTTAAACAACGACAGTTATTCTCTCGTGTCGTTCTTCGTGTTCTTGAGAACAACGGTTCGAAGCGTACGTTCTTCGTGTTCTTCATCATCTCGGGCATCGTAGCAACGACAGTTCATCATTCATATTCGTAGTCCGCAACTATTCACAGTCAATTTTACACTTATTTTTGTTATTTTTTTTTTATTTTTTGCTTTTGCTTTAAAACTTCGAAACCCTAACTACCTCTTTTGAGCTCAACAGGTGCCGGAGTAGCTGTTGTAAAGGCGAAGGAAAGGAAGCGAAAGAAGTTTTTATTTTAAATTAAAAAAAAAAAAAGTTTATTTTATTTATTTTTAGATTGTATTAGGATTCCTCTACTCTTGTAATTTTCTTTTTCTTTTGCACTTTATTTTGGACTTTGGACTTGGACATTCTATTTTTATTTTTATTTTTAAACCCTACGGAAGGGTATTATTAAATATCAACTGTTTGCAGAGAAGGACGGTGATTACAATATCACCTCGGCCCCTCGGGTTCGTTCATGACATTCGTGGCCCGAGTCGACAACAACGGTTCATCCCCCGTCTGGAACGGGAGGTAAATTTGTCGAAACACTCGCGAATCCCTTGTTAGCGAGTTACTGTATTCCTTTGTTTGCATATATGTTGAGGAATTGAATACGGCTGCTTTATTTTCCTAGTAAAGGGAAAGGACTGGCCATACAAGATAAGGGTTCGGATTTCATCACCGTTCTCTTCTTGCCCGCCTTAGGAAAACAATACCTAACGTGAACCTAAGAATTAAAATTTGAAATAAAACGAGACCTATAAGGTAACGAGCTTAGTAGGAGAGTCGTTCGAAAAATATTGGTTACTCTCTAAGCATACTTCGAAGTTCATGACGGTTTCTGTAAATTGAATGCGTGACTGCGCCGCCTTGGAATGCGGTGAGGCCTTGGGTATCAAAGCTCCTGCAGCTTCCCTCGCCTCTATTCAATTTACTTAAACTCGGATTGATTCCAGAGGAGTTTGCTCAGATTGTAACGAATTCCATTTCGAAGGATTAGAAGCTGGTCTAGAAAACAATCTAAGTGTATCCATCATGCTTTTTGTTTGCTAGAAATCGAGAGGTATCTTGTGGTGAAGTCAGCCTTGTTTGCGATTGCATAGAACTCCCCTTCCGTTTATGATTTTTCTTCTTTTATTTTGTTTTTCTAATGTATGCCGTAATTAGAGAACGGGCTTAAAAAAAAAAAAAAACCAATAATGAAAAAAAAAAAATATTGGTCTGTTTTCAGTGTGTACATCCCAATCTCTCGCAACAAGCCTAGTGCTAGTTAGAGATCATGTCGAGGATTCAGTCTGCGGTGGGGATGGAAACAAATCCATCGAGAGCTTGCTTACGGGCATGCTTCACATTATGAAACTCCAACAGACCATGATGTCAATAGTTATAGGGATTTTTATGGACATTTTCACAGTCCTGAGCATCAATACATGGACCCTATTAACTACTCACACATGTATCATCCACCACAGGGTGAAAATGAACACCTTTACAGTGCCCAACTCTCACAATCATCACTTTTGGACCAGTTATAAGCTAGAACTGCAGCTTTAGAAATGCAAATGCATGAATCTGTTGTATATAATTCGTCTAGGCAATCTGAAATATATGCTTGTACCTTATGTGGAGGCTTAGGCCATCCTGCTGAGAATTGCTATATTTTGCATGATTTTAGGCAATCTAGAGAATATCATGAAAATCCAAAATATGAAATGCCAACAGTTACAAAGCGATAGTCATTGGGACCATAATCAACCTTTCGAAGGTTGCGATCAGTATTTTATAGACCCTAATGACCCTGCACTCATGTATCATCCACCACAGTGGGAAGTTGAACAATTTTGTACTTCTCAACTGTGGAGGAAAATCTCATCGAACAAAATAATGCTAGGAGTGTATTGCATGATAAACCATATAGCATTGATTATGAATTTCCTACTATTGATGACTCTCCTTTCATTGAACAACATAATGAAATTTTAGAATTTAATCAAAACCTTGTGCAATATCAAACGTTAACTGACCAAAGGTTTGTGAGTTTAGAACTCAAAATGAGTCAAATCCTTGATGCACTGAATGAGGAGAGGGAGGAATTTCAGGGTGAAATGAATGTTAGTCCTAATGAATTGCATTCTGAAAATAGTGTTTTTAGTCCTACTCAGGCTTCTAATGTTAAAAATGAGCCTAATCTAGAGGTAAATGACTGGACTAGAGACACTAGGGTTTTGAATAGTACGTTGCATTCATGTATTTTTGATGATGAGGATGATGATGATGTTATGTTAGAAGAACATGTTTTTGCTGAAAATATTGTCGAACCTTTGGGTTCAGAGACATTTGGCTTCTCTGCCTCGACCTTAATGAATGATGTTTCTTCTAGTGTTCCATATACATGTGATACTGATCTTGATCCTGTGGAATTGTCCTGTGAAAAAGAGCATGACACATATCTTGTGTCTGACTTAGAAAATGTTGAATCTTCTGTAGACACCAATGATATTATGCATGAAAATAACTTTGATGTGTCTGATTCTATGCCTAAGTCACACTGTGATGTTTCTTGTGATATTCCTATGCATGAAACTAAAGTTGTAGTGGATGATTGTGAACTGGGGCTTATTGATTTGTTTTATGAGCATGAGCATGATGTTGTACTTGTGTCTGACATAGGTAGTGTTGAATCTCCTGTCAACACTAATGATCTTATGCATGAAAACATAATTGACGTGTCTGATTCTCTTCCTGGGTCACATTGTGATGTCTCTTTGGATTTGTCTATGCATGAGAATAAAACTTTGGATGAGCATGATACTTATTTGGGTCTTGATGGATTGTTCTATGAATGTGAGCATCTTTCGACACTTTGGCAAATGATTTAGGAGTTATAGATGCGCCTAATAATGATGTTCCTACCTCCCTGCCCATGTCACAAACTAGTAATCTTGCACCCAACCTAGATTTGGTTTGTAAAGTTATTGTTAAACCTACTTTTATAAGAGTACCTAATCTAGGATTGGAACTGTGTGCCTCTCAAGTCCTCTTGGACTATTTTGTAATTAAATATAATACCTTTGATGAGCCACAATTAGAGTTCACTCATGTCTCTCCATCCATCCCTGACAAAATCCACTTTGAACTAGATCTTGTGCATGTTTCACCCCTGAAATTGTTAGATTTTGTACCCAAAAGTATATCTATTGAAAAATCTAGGTTTGGGGGTAACTCATTCACATATGCAGTCTCACTTGCATTGTTGTCCTGTTATAATTATGTAAGGCTGTTGATGTTTCCGCACTACGTCTTTTGGGTTGATCCTCAACTTTTTAGATTATTGGTACATGGTGAGTCATCATTGTATAATCTAGTAGGTAAAATTTTGAATCTTGTTGATATATTTGTGTGCTAACCAAACTTTTTGTCTTGCGCTCATATTTTTTGCTTTCAAAGCATTCATTCAATTATGGTTAGCACCACCCTTTTTGGCATCTGGTAATCTCTTTCCTTTGAATATGTTTTGTTCTCATGTTTTGTTGTTTCTGTTCTTTTGAAACATTGAGGACAATGTTAGATTTAGGTTTGGGGGAGTATTTGCATATCGTCTTCTATGACCAGCTGTGGAGCGAGTCTTTTGTAAGGTCTTTTGTAGAGTGTTTTCTATGACCAGCTATGTAGCGGGTCTTTTGTAGGATCCTTTGCAGTCTTTTGCATTCTTCTATGACCAGCTGTGGAGCGGGTCTTTTGTAGGATCCTTTGTAGTCTTTTGCATTTTTGTGTTGTTGTTTTCTATGACCTGTGTAGCGGGTCTCTAAAAAAAAAAAAAAAAAATGATGACCAGCTGTGTAGCGGGTCCCTAAAAAATTATTTTGTCTCGGATCTTGTGTTTGGTATCTGATGATCAGCTGTGTAGCGGGTCAACAAAAAAAAATTAAAAAAAAAAATGATGATCAGCTGTGTAGCGGGTCTTAAAAAAAAAAAAAATGGTCACAAATTATCAAGGTTCTACGAAATTCTGAAGTTCATCATCTACAGTTGAAGACCGAAGACGAAAACATTTCTATGGATGCTCTTAATTTGGAGAAGGTTTTGTGGGTACATCTTTGGTAGGCCCTCATGAGACTACAACTCGTCCACTAGGGACACCTAGGGGTTTAAAGGCTTGATGCATACGCTAAATGCATTCGAGAGACCAGCGACAGTGGTATAGTTAGGATTTCTGGATTTCTGTTTCACTTGAGGACAAGTAAAATTCAGGTTTGGGGGTATTTGATGATTGCCAAATATTGCATATTCATACACCTTTTCATTGGCACTTAACTCATCTTTCGCGCTTCAAAGTCATATATTATCCCAAATTCTGCATTTTTACCATCTTCAAGAATAAATATTTGTATTAATTAATTTTGTGTTTTTAAGTACTAAATAAAGCTTGGAAGAATTGAGAATACAAAAGAGAAGAAAGTTGGAAGTGTTGCAACCCGTTCGCGCATTAGTGGCAACCTGTTTACAATACATGGGATTAAACTACCCATAATCCAAAACCCATGATCCAAAACCCAAGACCCAAATCCATTTCCACCTCACCACCATTGGATTCCAAAACATCCACCTCACCCCATTGGATTCCAAAACATCCACCTCACCCCATTGGATTCCAAAACATCCACCTCACCACCATTGGATTCCAAAACATCCACCTCACCCCATTGTATTCCAAAACATCCATCAAGTGAGAAAACATGTTTTGTTGAGTAAATAATTGCCAAAATTCGAATCCAAGTGAGAGAGAATTTTTGTGTATAAATAGAGAGGGTTGTTGTGTTGAAAACTCATCCAAGAATAGCTTGTTCATGTTAGTTTCTTAAATTTCAGTTTTGTTATAATGTTCTTCATGTTCTAGTTCATTTGCTAGGGTTTTAATGAAGCCATAACTCATTGGTATGTATTCATATCTTGTATCTTGTTCTTGAAAGTTTAGAATTGTTTAAAGTATAATTTAATCCAAGTTTGTCAACATCTTGCTCTCACAATGTATGCCATGTATCCATTGTAGTTAGAATATCTCCATGTTGATTATGCTACAACTCATGCTTAACCAAATATTGATCCTTAGATTATTTGTGCTTTAATAAGACAATTAATTCTTTGGAGAAATACTTTAGTTGTGATTAAATTATCCATTGGAGAAACACCTTAGTTATAAGGTAGACTTGAATCTACTATAAGGACAAGAATAATATTACAAGTTGAATGCATATCATAGGTTATTGGTGGATTTGAATACCCTAGTATCCATATTCTCATTGTTTACATATCTTGTTATTTGCATCTTTTATTATTTCAGTCACTTGAAAATCATCTCGTCGTATCGACAAAATCAAACCCCTTTTGGTTAATCTTTGAATCAGGATTTAGAATCAACTTCTACACTCTCCAAATCTCTGTGGTTCGACCTGTGCTTGCCCTGTGTTGCTTGTCGACACTGTGCACTTGCAGTTTATACATAGAAGTAGGTATCTTTCTAAGCCTACCAGTTAACCACTGTGAAGGTATATGTCTTCGTTATCGAGTGTGCTTTGTGTTGTATTTGTCATTACTCACCTTCTTCTATTATCCGCAGAGCTCCAAGGACAGATTCAAGCTGCGAATGACAAATTTGCCGAAGCTCAGGCTAAAATAGTTCAATTGGAAGGGCAGGTTAGCTACCATCGGGGTCTAGCTTCGTCTCGAGAGGAAGCGATGAAGCATGCTACTGAGAAGGCGTAACAACTTTCTATTTCCCTAAATCAAGATGAGATGAGGAGCGTAGCTATAGGCTTTGTGGCTCGTAAGCAGTTGGCGGAGGAGATCAACAAGACTCTTGGCGAGATCGAGTTGGATCTCAAGAAGACCCACGGAATAAGCAAGAATTATACTCGGTGTCCCGTGCCCATTCTCCCTTCTGGTTCCTCCGGCCCCTCATCCGGAGGTAGTGTTCCTTCGTCGTTACAGGAGAAACCCGCGGATGGTGCTCCTTCTCAATAGCTCATAACTAGTATGTTGGGGTTGATCTCGATTTGCTTAATTTTCTTGGCGTTTTTGCTACTTTTCTTGCTAGGTTCGTAATCAAGCTGCAGGTGTAATAGATCAACTTTAACTTCCGATCTGAACTTGTATTTTGTTAAATCGTGTCTATGTGCTTCATAGATGAAATTCCGTGGATTTTAATCGTGTCTATGTCTTGTAATAGATCAACTTTAATTCCGTAGATTTTGTAATTAAGTAATTCCTTAGATTTTGTGTTCCAGGGAATCGGGATTTGAGAAATTGTAGTGTTTATGCAATCCCGTAGGTTGATATCCTCAGAATTGTCTTGCGACCTGTCACCCCGCTCAGCTAATTCCTGGGCCAGAGGATTACTGGGCGGTGGGGGTCTAGCCGGCGTTTAAGGATATCGCGGCTTATAACATTGCTTGGGTATCTCGTTCCATGGGAAGTCACCCCCCGGTCATACACTTATAGACACTTATGGGGAGTTCGAGAGATGGCATGTGTATGCGTTGTTCGGGTTGTTCCGGTGTATCGTAGTGAGTATGTTCCGCGCTTTGTGCGGAACATTCACCTTATTGAAGTACAATGATAGTAATTGCACACAAGTTTACGTGGTTCAGCCCTAAGGCCTACGTCCACGGGGTAACAATAGTATTGACACTTTATTAATATATGGAATGATTTTCAATGTACATTCATATTCGGTTGTTTTGTTGATCTCTTTGTGTACGGATAGGTATTGAGTAGTTTGAGTAAATTGAAATGCGTATGGGTATATACATGTGTCTCATACGGTGTTGGTTATGAGCGCATCGAGATGCGTATAGGTAACGAGTAGAGTTGTGTCAATTGAAGATGAAAATTTGTATTGATTGAAAAGTTGAGGCGTGCTATTCCTCCATCAGAGATAGAAACATGCGGACTTGTAAGTCAACTTTCTTCTTTTGAAATGCATACGAAGGTGATAGATTATGGATAGTATGGTTTGAGGTATTTGGCGTTCCACGGATGCCTTAGTATTTCCCCTTTCAGATTACGCAGATAGTATGAGCCATTTCCGGCGACGTCGTGTATCACGTAGGGTCCGCCCCAAGTTGGTGCTAATTTTCCCCACTTCTTTTCTCGCTGGTATTGGGGAATGGTTCTTAACACATACTGTCCTTCTACAAAATTCCTAAGTTTTACTTTCTTGTTATACTCTACGGCCACACTGCGTTGGTAGTTTTCCATTTCTCGTAGTGCGGTCTCTCTTCTTTCTTCGAGGTCATCAAGCTTTTCTAACATCATGTCCGTGGTGAGGTTCTTCTCCCACGCTTCTGTCTTTGTTGTGGGTAGTAGAACTTCCGTGGGGATTACTGCTTCCGCTCCGTACGTGAGTAGAAATGGAGATTCCCCAGTAGCCGTTCTTCGAGTTGTCCTATATGCCCACAGAACGTTATGTAACTGTTCACACCATCACCCTTTGTACTCGTCTAACTGTTTTTTGAGTATGAGCGCTAGGGTTTTGTTTGTGGCTTCCGCTTGTCCGTTGCTCTGCGGGTATATAGGGGTGGACTTATTTTTCCGAATTTTGAAGGTGTCGAACAACAAGTCGATATTTTTTCCTTGTAGTTGTTGACCATTGTCGGAAACTATCTCCGCGGGGATGCCGAACCTGCAAATGATATTTTGAAATATGAAAGTGAAGACGTCTGAATCACGAATCCTCGCAAGTGCCTTGCTTCTACCCACTTGATGAAGTAATCCGTAGCCACTATTAGGAATCTTCTTTTCCCGGTTCCTGATACAAGCGGGCCCACAATGTTGATTCCCCACCTTGCGAAGGGCCACGGACTGTCCACCGAATTCAACTTTGTGGCTGGGCCGTGGATTCGCCTGCCAAATTTTTGACATTCCTCACACCTTTTCTCCATTTTAGCCGCGTCTTGGATCGTTGTTGGCCAATAGTAACCCTGCGTCTTTGCCTTATCTGCAAGCGATCTCATTCCACTGTGATTTCCTGCATCTCCTCTATGGATATCTTTCAAGATGCCGTGTCCTTCGGATCGGGACAAACAGCGACGAAGTGGCCCTAGGAATGATTCTTTGTATAAGGTTCCGTCTCTTAGCTCGTACATCCCTGCTCTGGATTGTATTTTCCTAGCTTGTTTGGTGTCCTGGGGTAGCTTCCCTTCTTGGAGGAAAGAATGGACTCCGAGTCTCCAATCTTCTTCCCGACTGTAATCGTCGTCCACGTCTGCTTGTTGCATTATATCGTCGTCTTGGAAGTCGTCGAATATGAGCTCTCCGATATCCTCATCAGACACATGATCCATTGCGGACCTGCGTTGGTTACTCGTGCATATCTCCTGAAGCTTGATGGATGGCTCGTACACTCTTGTCACCTTGATTGCTTTGACATCTTTGTTCTTGAGCATGGCCTAAACATAAGCCAAGGAATCTGCGTGCCTGAGTTCCTTCCTGCGCAGATGTCGGAACTTGATTTTTGGTATTTGGGAAACCAACGTTTGTACCAAAGCCATGTATGCCATTAGTGTTTCGTCGTACACGTTGTATTCGTAGCCTATCTGCTGTATGATTAGCTGGGAGTCGCTGGTCAACTGTACTTCTTGTATCCCCATTTCGATTATCAAGCGGAGGGCGTGGACCACTCCTTCGTATTCTACGATGTTATTTGTATGGCCTTCGAATTCCAACCTGAATGCGTGTACGACTCTATCCCCAGTGGGTGTGGTGATAACGATGCCTAATCCAGCGCCTTCTCTATTTTTTGAGCCGTCTACGAAGACCTCCCATTGCTGTGGGTTCACTGGCTCAAGGATATCGTTTGGCTCCTTTTGCTTTTCAATTTCTGGGGCGCCCGCGGCTCTCCATCCCTGTATGCGCACTTCTTCTTCGTTTTCCAGAGGTAAGTCTGCTAGGAAGTCCGCAAGTACTTGGGATTTCTGAGAGTGTTGAAGCTCATAGTGGATGCTGAATTGGTCGAGGTATGTGCTCCATTTTGCTATGCGTCCTACCTTTCCTTCCCCTTTGAGGATGGCTTCTAAGGGTTCTCGACACGGGATACGTATGTCATGCGTCAAGAAGTACATTCTCAGCTTCACGGTGGACCATACGATGGCCAAAATCAGTTGTTCGATTCTTGTGTAATTTCTTTCCGCGGAGTTCGTGGTTTTTGCTTTGACATAGTATATTGGCTGTTCCTTCTTTGTGTGGGTCCTGACAAGCATCGTGCTCATCGCGTCATCGGTTGCTGCGATGTACAACGCCAAAACTTCGTCAGGATCTGGTTTCTGAAGGATAGGGATCTCCGCTAGGTATTGCTTGATGCCTAGGAAGGCTTCTTCACATTCTGCAGTCCATTCAAATTTTGTTACCTTCTTCAGTATGTTGAAAAAGAACTTGCACTTATCCGAGGATCTCGAGATGAATCTTCCCAAAACGGCTATGGATCCATTGAGCTTTTGTACTTCTTTTAGGTTCTTTGGGGATGGCATGTCTACTATGGCTCGGATTCTTGCGGGATCTACCTCAATTCCCCTTTTGTCACCAGGTATCCGAGGAATTTTCCAGATGTTACTCCGAAGGTGCATTTTTCCGGGTTTACCTTCATGTTGTGCCCCCTCATAGCTTCGAAGATGTCCATCAAGTCTTGGTGATGGTTCTTCTTGAATCTTCTTTTTACAAGCATATCATCAACGTAGACTTCTAAGGTAGTACCAATCCATGGCTTGAAAACAGCATCGACCATCCTTTGGTATGTTGCTCATGCGTTCCGGAGTCCGAAGGGCATCCTTACGTAGCAATAGAGGTCGTGGGGTGTGTAAAATGATGTATGTTGTTGGTATTCTTCTGCTAAAAATAGTTGATTGTACCCGGCGTATCCATCCATGAATGATAGCTCTTCGTATCCTTCTACCGCGTCGACCATTTGATCGATACTGGGTAATGGGTAGCTGTCCTTGGGGCATGCTTTGTTCAAGTTGGTGAAGTCGATGCAGATTCTGACCCCGCCATTCTTCTTTGGTACAATCACCATGTTAGAGATCCAGGTGGGATATTTGACTTCTCTTATGAAACCAGCCTCCAAAGCTTTGCAATTCCGTTTCCACTGCTTTGTGATACTCCGTGGATACCTTTCGCACCTTCTGTCTTACCGGGGGTGTGCCAGGTTTAATGCGCAGCTCATGTTGTACGATCTTTGGATCTATTCCTGGCATGTCAGATAGTTTCCAAGCGAAGACGTCCGCATATTCTTTGAGCAGATTCACCAGAGAGGCTTCGCGTTCTTCATCCATCAGAGTTCCTATTTTGATCTTCTTCGGCTCCCCTCTGTCCCGATGTTAACTTCCTTCACCGCCTCCAAGGATGTGAATGTGGGTTTTGGTTCCCCAAGGTGAGGAACTTTCTTTAATTGCTATTTGGCAGGCTCGGGTTGTTTGTTCGTAGGGGCGTCCTGGTCAGCAATTGATGCTTCCGTGTTTCCTACGGAGTGCCCCTTGGATAAGCTTTTCCCTGAGATTTCTTCTAAGTATTCATCGATGGCTTTGTCCTTTGATATTGCTTTGTTTCGAGCCCTACGGGTTCTCCTTTTCTCGTCTTCCTCATTGTTGAGTTGCATCTGCATTTCCTGGCATTCCTTTGCGGCATCTTGATCACCCTTAATCTCCATTACTCCTAGGGGGTAGGAAACCTAAGGTATTGATGGTAGGTAGCTGCGACCCCCTTAAGCTTGTGGATCCACCTCCGTCCAATAATGGAATTGTAGGGTGAAGGTGTGTCTACCACACTGAAACGAGCGTCAACTTTCATGGGGCCGGCGTCCACTTGCAGAAAAATATCTCCGATAGGCTTCGTAGACGTACCATTGAATCCGTGGATGGTATGGTGTGAGGCCGAGAGTTGCTCGTCATTGAGCTCCATACGTTTGAAGGTATCGTAAAATAGGACGTTTACGGAACTCCCCCCATCGATGAGGATTTTCTTTATGTTGCATCCTGCAATTGGCAAGGTGAGGATCAGAGGATCGTTGTGGTCTTCCATGTCATCTTCAATGTCCTCGGATTCAAAGGTTAGGGGTGCGTCCATCCATTCTTGATGATCTTCCACCTCTTTCCCCTCCAAATTGTAAAGCTCACAATAGTCCTCAAATTGTTTCCTCAGTCTTTTTCATATCTGTGCAGTTAGGGTTGGTTCTTTATTCTCTGAGCAGGATATAGTATTCACTGTGCGGTTGCCTTCGGTAATTGGACTTGTTTGCTGCGTTTGGCCCTGTCTTCCGGTGCGGTCTTTTCAACGTATTTCTTGAGATCCCCCGCATCTATCAGCTTTTGTATCACTATCTTGAGGTTTTTGCACTTCTCTGTTGGGTGCCGTTGAGCAAGTGGAAATCACAAAGACTCTTTGGACTTCTCTGAGGATGGTGGTTGTTTCCCCTTAGTCCAAGGCCAGTCTAAGTTTTCGCGATCCTTGATCTCCTTTAAGATGCGTGAGTAGCTGGTATTGAGCTTCGTGTAGATTTGATCTTCGAACCTTCTACCATACCTTTTGTAGTCGTCTTTCGGATCCCTTTGGTAACTTTTAGATCCGCTTGCTTGTTCCACGGAATTGGTCCGTGGAGGTCGTTGAGCCTGCGCTCTTGGGTTCTCCCGTTGAATTTCTTCCAACCTTGCATGTTTTTCGATGATTATCCTCAAATCTCCCTCTGTGGCGGGGATGATACCGTGGATTTCGACAAACAATGGGCTCATCCTGTCCAGTCCCCATTTGTAAAAATTAATACTTACTACGGGATCTACCTGTCCTATGGCTTGACATATCTTGTGCCACCTATCAGTGTATTCTCGAATGGATTCCCTGTACTTGATTGCAAGCGAGAAGAGTTTGTCCATTCCGGTGTTGACGACCTTGTTATACATGTAGGTGGCCAAGAACTTTTCGGTGAGCCGATCATACGAATCAATGGATCCTGGCTTGAGGTTATCAAACCAGGATAGCGCGGATCCTTTCAGGCTAGAAGGGAAATATCTGCATAGTATAGCTTCATCATAGTCCCACCTGGCCATTACCCTGTTGTAATATCGTATATGGGCCGCGGGATCCGCGGACCCGTCGTAATATTCGAAGGATGGGACTGGACATTTCTGTGGAATAGTAGCCGTAGCTAATGGTGCGCTAGGGTGTAGTACTAGCTTCTTTCATAACTGTTCTAGCCTTCCGCCTCCTTGCCTGGTCTAGATTTGGTTGATTTCGCTAGCATTTCGCACGAAGACTCTCCATCGCCAAATAGTGCTCGTCTTGCATGGATGATCGTGCCCTCTTCGTAGGTCGCAAACAACGTGTCCTCATCTTCGTCGTAGTAGTCCGAAGTCTTTGGGTGATAGTCTGGGTCAGACCTCCTATTGCTACGCGCACCTCTTCGGGGTATTCTTCTTTGGTTACCTGCCGCGGGGGTGCTTTCGAGGATCGCTCTCCGGTCTGCATTATGCATCGCAGAGTTAGCCTCGTCTTGTTGATTCCCTAGCTCCGCGCTTTGGAGGATATTTTCTCTCAATTTCTGATTTTCTTGGGATAGTAAGGCCACCGCGTCTGCGTATGTATTTTGATTCCTTTTTAGCTCTTCTAGATCCGCCCATATATGTGCAGACTGGTTTGATTCTTGACTTAGCGTTCCTGCCTGAAGTTGGGCTTGTCCGTCGGGAACTGCGGTATTAACTTCTTCCACCAGCTGCACAATGGGTTCTACCACCCCGTGGTATCCTGCTCGTAGTTGCGTATTTCGCCCATTAACCGGCGGCATCCGTACGGAGGGTCTTGGATCACCGAGCTCTTTGCTGCATGTTGGGGCTCATTAGGTCCATTTGTAGCCATCGCTTTGGAGACGGTCACTTGAGAAGCTACCACTGTAGGTGACACAGCCTTTGCCGCCGCAGCCTTCTGTGCTTCCATTGAAATGATGCCCGCTTCTGAAAGTAATGCTTCTTCCGCTCCGTTCTGAGTCTTGCCCCCGGCTATGAGTCTTTCACCTGTCTGTTTTCTCCTTGTTATTATTGGCATAGTCCTAGGCGTCTCTTTTGATGGTACCTTCGATTTCCCTACTTCCTTGCTATTTTCCATCGCAATATTCTGCAGATAGGGCACGGAGATATAACGAGGCAAGATTCACGGGTTAGCTGTTAATTCATGGTACCCACAAGTTGGATTTTTAGCGGCAAAGAATGCATTCAAACTACTGATCATGCGAATAGTATGAAAAAACGTGGGTAGATGTACCGACTCGATTGAAATAATGGGGTTCAAGGGTTGTTATGAGGCTACTGGTAGAAAATAAGTATATAAAAAAATAGTTAAAACATAAGTCCGTCGGTCCAGAGGTTATAAAACGCCCTGATCTGTTGGTAGAAAATACATTGGTCACAAATATGTGCAAAAAGTAGCCCAAAACATGAGATCTGCATTAGGTTAAAAGTCGTAAGAGGCCCAAAACTCTATGTGAGTAGAAAATACAAAGAACATAGATATGATGCGAAAAATGAGTTTAAAACGCAGATCTGTTTATAAAATCACAGAGAAAGATAAATCTTTTGATCGGGACAAAAGTCTCTGTTTCTAGCGCCAAATTGTGAACACGAAGACTACGTAATGGTGCCAACATGTCCACAACCAAACTACGCATGTACGGGGTGCATGCATTAAGGTATGAATATAGTGCAAGATGCCTAGATAGATGTTGATTCATTGATTCCAAACCCCGCGGGTTTGTCATGATCTTGTCAACATCTACCATTATAGATCTATGAAAACACATGGATATGAGAATATACCAATACAAAAATGTAAATGAGACAACTATTTATGTGGTTCAGCTCTAAGGCCTACATCCACAGTGTCCTGGGAGATTTCACTATGTGGTAAACGATTACAAGAACAGTCGAAAGACTTTCGGTCTCTCTGGAACCCGAAGGCTCATGCTCATACTTACTTCTCACTGATCTCTCTTTCTTCCTAAATTGCTCGACCCCCCACATGTAACAAGAAGGGTCATATATATAGCTAATCTACGTGGGACCCTAGAAAAGAGTTGTTGTAATCTTATCTTCTTGTGTTTTGTGCAAATTCCGCGGACCTCTTGGTCATCCCGCGGCTTCTATGCTTTCTAAGATCCTCACGCTGACCAATCTCTGTCTCCTTCGTTAGTTAGCTGTTGCGTGCCCTCCGAGTGGTTGGGGCGGTCCAGTCCGCGGAATGTGGTGTCAGTTTCCCTGTCATGCCTGTGTACCCTTCATCTTTATGACGTGGCCTCCACGTGGACTTGCTAGTGTATGTGGCGAGGGAGATACATAAGTGTACTTACAATAGATTTTCTAGTTGCAACAAGCATTTATTGCAAGAAATAAATACTGGAAAAGAAAAGGTAATTTAGATTTGTCCGGTGTAAGATCCTGGGCAATAAATTGACATAGACATTGCATCTTTGCTCATCCGCGTGATAATTCATTTGCATTTCTCTCCCACGCACTTATTTTTCAACAAAAAAAATCTCCCGGAGAATGAAGGGTATTTTAGTAAACTTTAATTTGCTTATTTAAAGAAAAACATTGAAAACCGTTTTTTCCATAAAACCCTACCCATCAGAGAGATACACCTCTTCTCCTTTTCTGCGTCTTCTTCTCCTCCTCAACTTTCTCTGGAGATCTAACAGTAATGGCGTCCATCACTACAAATCTCAAAAACCCATTACCTTTATCATCTTCCTTCAATTCTTCGAAAACCCTTTTTTCCAAATCCAATCTTCTCTCAATCCCAACAAAATTCATTTCTTCTCGTCCTCTACATATCACAAACTCATCATCTCGAAACCAATCCAATAAACCCAAAGCTATAACCACCGAAACACCCATTTCAACCACCCACACCACCTCCGTATCACCTCCTCCATTTGTGTCTAGATACAAAGATGATGAACCAAGAAAAGGGGCTGATGTTCTCGTTGAAGCATTAGAACGTGAAGGAGTAACAAATGTTTTTGCATATCCAGGTGGTGCATCAATGGAGATACATCAAGCTTTAACTAGATCTTCAAGTATTAGAAATGTTCTACCTAGACATGAACAAGGTGGGATTTTTTCTGCTGAAGGTTATGCTCGTGCTTCTGGTTTACCTGGTGTCTGCATTGCTACGTCTGGCCCTGGTGCTACTAATCTTGTTAGCGGTCTTGCCGATGCATTACTCGACAGTATCCCAATTGTTGCTGTAACTGGTCAAGTACCTAGGAGGATGATTGGTACTGATGCATTTCAGGAAACTCCAATTGTTGAGGTAACAAGATCGATTACTAAACATAATTACCTCGTCCTTGATGTTGATGATATTCCTCGTGTTGTCAAAGAAGCATTTTTTCTAGCTACATCAGGCCGACCAGGTCCAGTACTTATTGATATCCCTAAAGATGTGCAACAACAGCTTGTAGTACCTAAATGGGATACCCCTATGAAATTACCTGGGTATATGTCTCGAGCACCAAAATCACCTGAACATAACCTATTAGAACAGGTTGTTAGGTTAATTTCTGAATCCAAGAAACCTGTGTTATATGTTGGTGGTGGGTGTATAAATTATAGTGAAGAATTGAGACGGTTTGTTGAGTTGACTGGAATACCTGTTGCTAGTACTTTGATGGGTTTGGGTGCTCATTCATGTACTGATGTACTTTCTTTACAAATGCTTGGAATGCATGGAACCGTATATGCTAATTATGCGGTTGATAAAGCCGATTTGTTGCTTGCCTTTGGTGTTAGATTTGATGATCGTGTGACAGGAAAGATTGAAGCGTTCGCTAGTAGGTCGAAAATTGTCCACATTGATATTGATCCAGCTGAGATTGGAAAGAACAAACAACCTCATGTTTCTATCTGTGCGGATATGGGAGTGGCATTGAGGGGGTTGAATAAGTTGTTAGAAGAAAAGATGACCAAACTTAAACTTGATTTCGTGTCTTGGAGAGAGGAACTTATGGAACAGAAGAAGAATTACCCATTGAGTTATAAGACTTTTGGAGAGGCAATTCCTCCTCAGTATGCGATTAAGGTTTTGGACGAATTAACAGAAGGGAAGGCTATTATTAGCACTGGTGTTGGGCAGCATCAGATGTGGGCTGCACAATGGTACAAGTATAGGGGACCTCGTCAATGGTTAACTTCTGCTGGATTAGGCGCCATGGGTTTTGGGTTACCTGCTGCAATTGGAGCTGCCGTTGCTAAACCTGAAGCTATTGTTGTAGACATTGACGGTGATGGAAGTTTCATGATGAATGTTCAGGAATTGGCAACAGTCAGGGTGGAGAATTTACCAGTCAAAATTCTTCTATTGAATAATCAGCATTTGGGTATGGTTGTTCAGTGGGAGGATCGGTTTTATAAGGCAAACAGGGCTCACACATATCTTGGAAATCCAGCAAAAGACTCTGAAATCTTCCCAGATATGTTGAAATTTGCTGAAGCATGTGATATTCCGGCTGCTCGTGTTACAAAAGTGAGTGAACTGAGGGCAGCCATTCAGAAGATGTTGGATACCCCTGGACCATATTTATTGGATGTCATAGTGCCACATCAAGAGCACGTGTTGCCTATGATTCCTGCTGGTGGTTCGTTTAATGAGGTGATCATCGAAGGTGATGGTAGAACGAAGTACTGATCTTCCTGGGATGATTGTACTGATACCTCTGTGCATATGTTGAAATTCAGGCCTGAAGCTAAAGGTGTGGGCTTGTTTTTGGTTTATTGAGTTAGTCTGTCAGCTTGTTAGGTCTTAGTTCTTTTTCAATAGCAGCATTAGATTAGTTGTTTGTTGTTCTATATTAAGCATGTCTCCCTAAATTATGTGTCTTCAAGCTTGTTCACTATATGCAACTCCTACTTGCCCTGCTGCTCAACTTTAATGTCGAACTTTTTTCATAAAATAGCAGTTCTTTGTTAGTGATTATGTTCATGGTTGGATGTATTTCTGGTCTTGCTTATGGTAATGGTCTCTGGAGAACGCACTGGATGCTTTTGAAGCTTGCTGAGCATTTGTGCATTATTGAATAATAAAAAAGAGCTTTCGTTCCTGTTTCAAGTTACAAACTGTTGTAGAATTGTCTCGACTCTTGAGCTTTCCCTGCTTCTTCTTTTTTCTCAGTTTTGAACAGTGTAAACTTGAAACAACATTTTGCTGAGAATAAGAGGTTAGTTATGAATGTTGGTTCAATGCTTTATGAACAACAGTCATCAGCTAGAGACTAGAGTTACTGGGGGTTTAGGGTATTGGGCTTGTAGCCATTGAACTCGACAACCAAACCCCTCCCCTTATGGTTCAGCTTGTTCTTTTTTTTCTAGACCCACTAAGATGTTACCTCCGACAACTCCAATTTTCACCATCTGGTACTATGATGCTGTATGTAAGAACCATCTCTAAGATCTGAGTATTGGTTAATTATGCAGATGCATAACCTCATCCCAGTTAACAATAATCCATTATGTTAGCTCACTCTTAACCCCTTATGTCTTTGATCTGTAACAATAAACTGTATAAGCTCATCCCATAAGAAGGAAAATAGGGTTAATACTAAAATAGGTAAAAGTCCAATGTACTACACTGTTTATTATGGTGTTATTGTTATGAGAGGAAAGTTTGGAAGGTAAAAGTTCTATGATTTGCCAAATCACTGATGTATTGGTTTTTTTTTGGATTTTCTTCTGAAACTCTTTGTTTCTTCTGATTATTAGTATGACTTTGCTTTTATCAAAGAATCTAATATTGTATGTCTTATTGCTGCTGCAGCTGCAGTGATCTTCATAGATTATCTGTCTGTGTGTCTTAGGAAGCATAATTGTTTGAGAGAAAGGGAGAGTGAGAACTGTTCAGTGCTCATTACTCTGACCCTTGAGACTGTCATCGAGTCCTTTCCAATATAAGTGTAGGGTTTACTGAGAGTTGAATGGATCTGCTAGTGAGAGAATAAAGTTAAGAAGATGAAGACAATTCAATCCCTGCAGTTACCTAGTGAGTCTTGTCTTGACATTGACCACTCCATTACCTCCGTTTGTATTGTTTTCATGTGTTATCTTGTGGACATAAAAAGTTCTGAATCAGGAGACTTAATCTTTCTGATTTCAGTCAGTCTCATTATGAACATTTCTTCCATTCTCAACGAGTTTTAACAGTACCTAGTTATTTATTGTCACTGTTGTGATTCAAACTTCTTGTTTCTGCCTATCTAGTTGATTTAGTATCGACTCTTTTTCACAAAAAGTTTGATAGAATTCCTGTACTTAATGTTTTTGGAAGTCCCACTGTGAATTTTTATTACAGGGACTTCTTTTAAATTTTGGTAACCTTTTGGAGAGATTTAGTTGCAGGGTCATCGTGGTGGTGTTTTGGTTGCTGTTTTGAGTGAACTGAAGATTTTATGTAAAGCAATAAACACCAACTCCAACGAGTTTAATTTGAGGATATTCGCAGGAACAGCAAATCTGAACAGAAACTAATCTAACCAGGACTACTTGGTGGTGTAATACATGGATCTCAGCAATAATTTGGATACAAGAACGACAAGTGAATTAATATCGTAGAAATCGTCGACGACAAGATTGACAAGTGATCTCCATGCAGGTAGAGTCGACCCTTCTAGTTGCTCTTTCCTTGAGCCTCTCTGCCTTTTCTACATCTTCTCTTGCTATCTGCCATATGTGCCTAGCTCTTGCAAATTCAGATTGTGCTAATTCCATCTCCCTCCTGGTCAGCTCCCTAACGCGTTCTGCATAAGCCTTCTCAAGCTTGGCCAACCGAATTTGCTCCGCCGTTTGCCACTTTAAAGCATCAATAGTACTACTGAAGCTCAAGTGTTGATTAGTAGTAGCAGTTGTCTTCTTTGTGTGATCACCTTGGTAATGTAGAAAGGTGGGACTCATAAACTCGGACTGTGGTGGTGGTCTATTCGGATGAAGGCTAATGGACAATTGAAGGTCAAGAGAAGATGATAATGACGATAGTGTTGAAGGTGGGGTATTAAAATGATCATCGAGTAGCGAAGAGGACGATGATGCTGATCTCCATAACGTTGCAGTAGTAGTAATACATCTTGAAGTTGTAGTTGAAGACATTGCTGGTCTTGGAGTTGGTAGGAGTTGAAGCTCTTTCCCCTTATAAGGATGATGTTCTTCCTCCATGGGATATTAGATAGGACCTGAATTGGACAATAAGTGATTGTAGATGTAGGGTTTGAACATGCAGTTTCATGACACTATACACCAAAGGTCTTCTCTGTGCATATATATATCAAACACAAGGAACAAACAAACAAACAAATAAATGACTGCAATGCCCATGAGATTTGAGGGGTCTGTATTATTTTTTTACCGAAATTGTCTTTAGGGAGAAGAGTGGTAGGTAATTATCATATTCTCATGTGATGGAAAAAGAAAAAGATGAAAACCTCACGTTCCTCAGTTAGGCAATTGTCTAGGATGAGAAACTTTTGTTTCAGCTTCAATTATAAAAACATCATCCACTTACTCAGGCAACTAAGCACATTCGATTTAGTTTAGTTGATTTTTCTTGATTTTCAAAACAGTTTTTATCTTCCTACCAAATAGCTTTTAGAAAATGAAAGCAAAGAAAAAGGATATGTTTTTAAAACAGTAGAAAGCTATTTTTGAAAACTGTGAAAATCGTACCAAACAGGCCCTAAGTGTTTATGTCGGCAGTAAGATCATGTCAGATGACGACTTGTTGTGCACTGGCACAAGGAGTGAGCATTTGGCCCCGAATCTTCGGATTGGATCCGCCCCATCCGTATTTTTGCGGGTGTCCGTCCGTTCATTAGTGGGCAGGAAGCGGATGGGATTTTTGGAATCCAACAGATTACGGATTAAGCTCGTTTACAAATATGAAAATCCTTTGACCATCATCTTTCCTTTATTTCCGGATCAGATGCCTCATCTCAAACTTTTCTGGAATATCTATATAAAATTCGACTATTGTTTTAACATCATCATGTTTACACTTTTGTTGGTTTTCACATAGTAAATTCTCTACAATTTTCGTTTGGTACAAATGCATAGTTTAATCAAGTGATTCACATTCACGTACCTTAGCAACTTAGTTTCATATATAACTTGGAACCAGAGGCTTACCAAGTGACATTGCATTATAAATTTTGCTACAAAGCACATGTTACCTTTCCACATAGCCAAAGATCAAACCAACACAATGGTTATTGAAATTATCAATCTCAATAGCAAGCTCTATCCAAGCATCTTAACAAGAAGAAGCAATTAGATAGTTTGTTCAGTTTTTCTACAAGCCTCATGTTTATCAAGATAAACTGCTTGGTGGATCTCAGAGAATCAAGTGTGTAAGAAGAATCACAAGCATCATAAACCAAAAATAAAAGTCTTCAAGTCTTTAATCTTTAATCTTTAAAGTAACCGCTGCAAACAACTTGATTTCACTATTGATCGACACACTCAAATAGGAGTTTTTTACGTTGATTAATCAACAATATAGATCTTGAATCATGAGAACTATAATAGTCAAATCCTCAAAAAAAACCTGAATGGCCATATATCATCGGAAGAGAACGACCATAGAATAAAAAAAACTGATATATCAAGGATAACTATACCGTTAGTTCTTATAAATATTAGTTCGTAGTTAAATAAATAACAATAGAAAAACTAAAATAACAATACGATTTAGTATCCTACAAATGGTGCTACTAAAAACTTCTTGATCCCAAAGAAGACTTTAAACGTAGGAAACACAACATGTTTTACCTAACTAGATTATTCCTACCTCCTAACAAATTGGCTTCTCTTATGATCAATCAAGACATGTTTCAAGGGATGAGTTTCTAAGAATACAAGTTCCACAATTTATAGTGTTGTGACCAAGGCTAAATCGAAAGACACGATATTACAAATTTCAAAATTCTACAGATATGCAATATAGATTTATTTATGAAATTAACAAGTACCAATTGTATTCCAACTGTTAAATCGATTTCTCTCATAGATGATCACAACTAATGTTGACTAGCACACATCCATGTACTTTACTAATATAGTAACTAGAAGTATGCAAACCTCTAGGATATGGTAAGCATATAATTTTGATACCTAAATTTAGATTACTCTAATCTCTCAACAAGTTGGCTTCTCATACGATCAATTAAGATGTGTGTCAAGGGATGAGTTTGTAGAAATACAAGCTCAACTATTTATAGAGGTATGACTAAGGTTTGATCGGAAGATATGATATTACCAATTTCGAAAATCCTTAAGATATGAAATATAATTTTATCTGAAATTAACAAATACCAACTGTATTCCAACCGTTAAACCGATATCTCTCGTAGATGATTATAAATAATATAATAACTGGAGATATACAAACCTCTGGGGGTACGGTAAGCATATAATTTGGATTCCTAATTACATGTTGAAAAGGCGCTTTCAGTATCTTGTTTTGATTATCAAAGGAATATACTTGAACATTATTGTTCGTACCCCACCTAAATGGTGTACGTCCGGTTACACGTGGCTTATAATAGAAGCAATAATCCGGTTTATCGTAGAAATCGGCCGGTTTATCGAGGAAACCGGAGGGTTTATTTTGGAAACCCGCATGGATTATTATGGGAGCCTGGACTTGGTTTATTGTAGAAACCAGAGTGTTATTGTGAAATCCATAGGGCTTAATATGGAAGCCCGAATCGGTTTATTAAAGGAACCACCTGGCTTATTGGTAAAGCCCAAAGATCCATGGGTAAATATATCTCATGGGATAATGGTTTGATATTATTTAAGATAAATCCTGATAAGTAAAGGGATAATTATCTTAAGTAGTAATAGTTATCCATGAAAAATAGGATTATGATAAACATTAGGGTTTATCATGAATCTAGACGGTATTTTGGGGTTTATACAGATGAGGGTAGTTATTAGGATAACTGATGAAACCCTAAAAGCTACATCTGTTTTTGCCTATAAATAGAGGCAAAATCCCAACACAAAAGGTACAAAATACTATTCTCTTCACAATAACTACTTGCATACAACATCCGCTGATTTTAGCATCGGAGTGTTTTTGCAGGTACCCCCTCTTTTGATCAACCTTTGGAGAAACCATACCTACGGCTGAGGATCGATCGACTTTCCCGCATCTCGAAGATCGTTGGAGCGCTCGATTTTTGCACCAACATCTTTTGGCGCCGACTAAGGGGACACGAAGAAGGATCGTGCTCTCACAAAAGTTTTTCAAAAAAAAAAAAAAAAAACGATTTCAGATCGTTTGAAAGTAAAAAACAATTTAATCGCACTTTTCTGGAAAGTTGTAGTTCGCACCAAGTCTGATCGCAACTTTTGTGAAAGTTGTAAAGGGATCTAACGATGAGTCAGGAAGTTGCAAAGCTTCATAACTTTTTGAGGAAAGTTGTTGTTTGATTAATAACTCTTTTTGAAGTTACGGGAAGATCCAGTGTCACAGAAGGTACGGCCAAAGTTGTAAAGAGAAAGTTTAAGAAAAAAGAAAACAAACAAATGGAGGCAGCAGCTACAGATCGCCTTGAGGTGAATGAAGGCGTACCAAACCAAGGATAGTTGAATCAACAGACCAATACTCGGACCCTGAGGAGTGCTGATGTCCAAACCAACAATGAAAGAGATGGCGGAACGGCGTCTTTGACGTCCACAGCATCAGCTTCTCGTTCGCATTCGGAGGGTCATGAACCTAGGATTAACTATACGTTGATCAATAGATATCCACCGCTATCCACCAGCAGGAGGTTTCGACTTCAAGGAGGAACCTCTGGACGTCATCCCAGCGATCAGATCCAACGAGAGGGTGATATAGTAAGAAGGGGCATGAGAGCTCGTGTTAATAACCCACATGGTGGTCAGGTTAACACCGCATTAGCTGAACAAACCAGCATCCCACTGACGGTTCAAGATAATCTCCTGACGGCTACACAAGTTAACAACCAACAAACTACTGCTACACAACATGTCCAACAAGTCGTACATGGGAACAACCCACAGGCGACGACCATCGACTTAAATGTCCGTGAACGGTTACAGCAGCTGGAAAGAGAGAACAAACGTCTCAAATTTGCGTTAGAGAAGAGGAAGGAGATGGAAGTGCCAGCTATCCCACGTTAAGGAAGTGGGAGGACAAGTCAACAGCAGCTTGATAATCCACGAAGAGGGTACTTGGCTATAAATGATCGTTGGAGAAGCCGAGACGCTGGAAGAAGAAATGATGAGGATACGAGCTGTACCCAGAGTCGTGGTTATCACATGAATGGACACTATGATCGACGTGCTCTTGACGGTGGAAGAGATAGCAAGGATGGGACTAGTCGAATGAGGCGCGGACGGAGGGAATTTCGAACTGAGGAAGGACACTCGAGGAGACCGGAACGTGAGAAAAAACATACGAAAAGTAGGGAAGATCTTGGTAGAGGTGAACTGCGTTGTATAGGAGCGACAACATTGAACGAATATAGGAAATATATCGAAAAAGATCCTGCTCCAGAGCGCAGGTTCCAGCAGGTATTCTGTGGTCAACCATCCGTGGAAGATACGATAACCATTCTTCGTGGACTACGTGAATGTTATGAGCTGCATTATGGTGTCAAAATATCAGATGGTGCCCTTGTTTCAGCTACCATTCTTGCTGACTGTTACATAACAGAACGGTTTTTGCCTGGTAAATCAATCGATCTTGTTGATGAAGTAGCTACAAAGTTAAAAATGGAGATTACCTCAAAGCCCTCTGAGTTGGATAAAATAGATAGAGTCGTGCTGAAGTTGGAAATAGAGAAACTATCTTTGAAAAATGACACTGATAAAGCATCTAAAGAGCGGCTAAGCAAGCTGGAAAATGATCTTTCATTGCTGAAAGAGAAGCAGAAGGAACTTGAAAACCACCGAGCGAGAGTTTAAGCAAATATTCGAATCACAAGAAGCGCTGTAGTGCCAAGCTTCGACGAGAGGGATGGGAGGTCGACGTCGATGACGTCCACAGCATCAGCCTCTCGTTCACGCTCTGAAGGAGTTACTCCAGGGTTGAACTGCGTGCTGGGAGGTACACCGCCAACCACTGGTAGAAGAGTTCAATATCAAGGGGAATCTTCTTGACGACATCCAAGCAGCCATGTTCAACGGGAGGAAGATATTGCGAATAGATGTGTGAGAGCTAGAGCCAGCAATCCACCTGCTGGTCAATCTATCACCGTAGCAGCTGTTCGAACTGGAGAATCACCTGTTGAGCAGACCTACATTTTACCCACGGTTCAAGATAACCTCCAGTCGAGTGCTCGAGTTAACGACCCACGAGTCGAACGTGGGAACCTTCCACAGCAGACTCCAGTTGATTTAATGATTCGAGAACGATTGCAACAGCTGGAAAGAGAAAACAAGCGGCTTAAGGTTGCATTAGAGAAGATAAAAGAGCTAGAATCCCCAGCTATGTCACACTCTGGAAGTGGAAGAACATCACCTGGAGTTTGATGCGTCGTAGCTGTGGTGTACTGAGGAGTATTATCGGAAATGACTCACCATCATAAAGGATGCCGGGAGTTTTTTGGACCACGATTAAAGTATATATGGTATCTTATCACTGGTGTTCCAGAATCAATTAAATTTCAGAGGAATTTGGAGTCTGTCACTGATGGAAATCGATGCACCCAAAACTGAGGGTTGGAAAGAAATAAGAGAAGACATTAAAGATTCGAAGTTAACGGTTTCCTGTTCTTGTCGCAGACAAAAAGGAAGAGTGACTAAGCATAACAAAGGAAAAGCAAAAGATCGAAGCTGCACTTACCCGAGGAAGCAAACAAGTAGAGGAAGGATAGTTGCAGATGTGTTATTATCACGATTGCTCATCCATATTTATACATGGGTAAGAACGGTTCCGTACAAGAAAAACAGACTAGGAACTTGAAGAGAAACAAGTTTTCTTGGAGTTCCAAAAGTGGTCGAATTTTTAATTCTACAAAGAATCAAGTTCTTCCTGGCCACGGTGGCAATCGATGACTAAATATGGTAGGACTTTGTATCTGTGATGAAGTCAAGACGTGATGTTGTACGCGGCAATTGCAAGTTGCTGACATCATCCGAAGATAGTCAAAAGGAGGTAGAGGAATATATTAGGATTACGAACAAAACGTGTTTTTTCCTAGTATATGGACTACAGAAATTGGACTTATGAATTCAGCGCGTGGGCTTATAATACAAATGGTTGAGTTCGCAAGATCCCACCAAGGAACATGAGAAAGGATTCGTTGTTGTCATCGGCATCTGATTCTCGATCACGATCTGAGATATCTTTTCCAAGGATTAAAGGAAGCAACGTTCGTAGATCACCTCCTCCTGGCACGAGTAGAATTTTTCGCCATCAAGAAGGTGTACAAATCCAACACCCGAGCATTCTGTGAACAACGACAGAGTGATATTTTTAACGGATGAGTACGTCCTCGGGTTAATAATCTGCCGATTAGGCCTGCTAACATCCGGTCTGCTTCATAGACTAACCAGTGGTACAAGACAATAATCCACCTGCGACCAGCAGGCGACACCTATTAACTTAACAGTACGGGAGTGAATGCAAGAGCTCAACAATAGTACCTGAATGTAGTGATGGGAAATGGAAGATTTACACGGACGGATCCGCAAATACCGACGGAGCATGTGTTGGATGTGAACTAGTTTCCCCCGAAGGACTACGGATTGAAAAGGATATTTCGATAAAGGGTCCAGAACGGAAGGACAAGACACACCAAGACAATATTTTGGGAAATTCCAAAAAGAAAAACTGTGATGGGCCCAGAAATCAGATGGAAACGGAAAATATATGAGATCATAATCCCAGAGCCGTCTAGCAAGTGAGGAACGTATATAATAGATCTAGTTCCTGCTTCACATGGGGGCGTCTTTTCTACTTGGGAATATCTCTACAGATATTGGTGGCGGCTAAAGTGTCACCAAGCATGCAATCAAAGGCAACTTGTTTTGAGAAGTCAAAAAATAGAAGACATCTTCTTCAGTATCAATTCAAGCAATGGGGGAGGCTAGGGTTGGACGAACGAACGCCTTGGGAGAGAAAGGAGAAAACAAGATGTTTCAACATAATTAAGCTGAAGATAAAATGGAGCGAAAGGAGCAAATAAAAAGTATTAAAGACACTCATATGGCTTATTGAGGAAGTCGAACCAGACTTATTGAGGAAGCCCGGTGGTTTATTAAAGAAACCAAGTCTGGCTTATTGAGGAAGCCTAACCGGACTTATTGAGGAATCCCGGTGGTTTATTAAAGAAACCAAGTCTGGCTTATTGAGGAAGCCTAACCGGACTTATTGAGGAATCTCGGTGGTTTATTAAAGAAACCAAGTCTGGTTTATTGAGGAATCCCAACCGGCCTTACTAAGGAAGCCCGATGGTTCATTAAAGAAACCAAGTCTGGCTTATTGAGAAAGCCCAACCGGACTTACTAAGGAAGCCCGATGGTTTATTAAAGAAACCAATACATGGCTTATTATGGAAGCCCAATTTGGTTTATTGTAGAAACCAGTGGGTTTATTGTGGAAACCCAGATGGCTAATTATAGAAGCCTAGTTCGGTTTATCGTAGAAACCAATGGCTTATTATGAAAGAAAATGTATGAATGTCTTGTACACCAGAGGTTGTCGTACGTTCATTATTCGCAGACACAAGAGCGTTGAGTCAGAAAATTCTAGGCCAGTACGGGGACAAATAGGCAACCAATGTGCCTAGAAAGTTATGGGAGCAACCTACATTCGAGGTGAGGTATGTTCTCAAAGTCGGAGTTGAGTTATTAATTTAATCCTGATAATTTTTCTATTAAAGAGATAAATTGGAGTGTTTTTCTATCAAAGAGAAAAACCATGAAAACGCTGCATTCACCATAAAGGTGGGAGATGAGATTAGATTTACAAGACCAACACTTAACTCATATGTTAGATAATTGAAGAGCAAGTGAACATAACATGCCGATCTGCTTGGCGTTTGGGTAATTACTATATGGAGTTTTAAGTATATTTTGGTAATTTGAATTATCAAGCCGAGCTCGGGGCGAGGTCTCACAACAAGCTGGCCAAGGCCACGAAAGGTTATCGGATAAGCAACATATGGTGAATTTGAACGAGCCGCGAAGCTAGATACAAGCACGTGGTGTAGGGATATTGGAACCAAATTTCTTGGGATACACAGGCTGGAGATTGACAGGAAACAAGCGTTCCTAGAGTCCCAAATAAATTCAAACTCACTGGTCCTATGTGGAGTGATTTTCTCCATGTTAACAACGGTCGTCGACGGGATGATATTATTTGATCTTCGGTCAGGAGTGGATCCGAAATCTGAGTCCTGCGCTGCAAAGATAAGGCTATGTTTTTATCTAGAAAGTTGACACTTATTAGAGAAGTGTCGAGTTCAAACAAGGAAATAAGGAGAAAGACTTGAAGAAGAAGAATTCTTTTTGAGACGGAAACAGGTGGGCTGGGATGTGAGTACGATGGATTTAAAGATCCAGTGGACAGTGGAGGCCCACAACCATGTTGGGTTTGGGATTAGTCAGGAGCATTTCTAGGCTCGACATTTGGCTTTAAATGTTCTTAACCCTTCGAGCAAGTCGAGGGTTAAGAAGGGGGCGATGTTCGTACCCCACCTAAATGGTGTACGTCCGGTTACACGTGGCTTATAATAGAAGCAATAATTCGGTTTATCGTAGTAATCGGCCGGTTTATCGAGGAAACCGGAGGGTTTATTTTGGAAACCCGCATGGCTTATTATGGGAGCCTGGACTTGGTTTATTGTAGAAACCAGAGTGTTATTGTGAAATCCATAGGGCTTAATATGGAATCCCGAATCGGTTTATTAAAGGAACCACCTGGCTTATTAGTAAAGCCCAAAGATCCATGGGTAAATAGATCTCATGGGATAATGGTTTGATATTATTTAAGATAAATCCTGATAAGTAAAGGGATAATTATCTTAAGTAGTAATAGTTATCCATGAAAAATAGGATTATGATAAACATTAGGGTTTATCATGAATCTAGACGGTATTTTTGGGTTTATACAGATGAGGGTAGTTATTAGGATAACTGATAAAACCCTAAAATCTACATCTGTTTTTTCCTATAAATAGAGGCAAAATCCCAACACAAAAGGTACATAATACTATTCTCTTCACAATAACTACTTGCATACAACATCCGCTGATTTTAGCATCGAAGTGTTTTTGCAGGTACCCCCTCTTTTGATCAACCTTTGGAGAAACCATACCTACGGATGAGGATCGATCGACTTTCCCGCATCTCGAAGATCGTTGGAGCGCTCGATTTTTGCACCAAAAATTATGACATTAGAGTTTAGCACGTGTTCAAATCATTATATCAACGATTATGAACGTTCCCAGTCTAAATCATGTACAAATTGATGTATGTAGAAACCCAAAGATAACGGACATATCAAAAGTGTAAAGTTCGGTCCTAGATTAAATTCTTTGGTATCGGTCCTAGATTAGATTATTATTTGGACCAGTTATATATTAGATCTTTATTTGGGATCAGTCTTAAATTTGATCATGAATGACCTTTTCAACTATCAAACAATCTTCACAAGTCTACTTCCTACACAATGTAATTGAAATTGATTTCAAACATAATTCCAATATATGGATTCATCCGGAAGTTCATCACACTGAATAGTAACGAACTACCAATTAGTGCAATATCGATAACACGAAGTCCATAAGTAAAGTATACTTCATAACTCTATATAATCAAAGTAGTATATCACTCCTTATTGATTTTTTAATCATACTATAATGACCAAATCACCAATGCTAAAGTCATTGTAAAAAAAATCCACTTAGTATGTTATGTTTTCAATGAATATTAACTTGAAAGAACAAAAGACAGGAATGGAACAAGTTAAGTCTATAGTTATTAACCTGGATCTGAAGGATGATGTGTTCGTTATCATTGATACATCTTCAGGTTCTTAGTGAATAACAAGACCAAGCCTCAACATTTCTATGTTTGTAGTTTGACCTAACGAAATTGACTTTAGTAATCAAATTAAGCGACTCCAAGTTTTGGAGCTAAACTTGACAACCAAACTTAACATGCCAACGCTTGGTGGGTTTAACTGAGCAATTCTCTAATAATTTTCTCCTTTGTCAATTTTAGTGAAAAAACTCTTTATACATGAAGAATACAAGAATGAAAAGACAAATATATTACATTACATGAAAATCTCTTAATTATATCTTCATACGCTTGATACAAGTTTCAACAACAATTCTAAAAATAAATTATGATGTTAAAACATTTGAATAACAAAATTTATACTCTCCATAAAAGTAAGCTAGGCATATATTCAATCCAAACATAATTCTTATCAAATTTATTAGTACGTAATAATAAACAACATGATATGTTTCTACCCTATACTCCATATATTTATCCCCTTTTTGTCACAAAAAATGACAAAGTTCCGAAAATACAAGTATTTCCACACAACCTACAGGAGTCTAAGTGAATCGGAGGTCTAACATACTCACATCTTTGATAAGTCAAACTAAGATTGAAACTAACGTAAGCAAGTAACCTTTTTAGCTTCTTATTATGAGAAGAATTATTACCCGAAGTAATTTTTTTCTTATTTCGATAAGCCTAACTAAGATCAGAATTAATTTCGTTAGTCATGTGGATCCAATTATCCAAAATAATTGTACTTACTTTGATAAGCCAAACTAGAATTGAAACAAGAATTTGGTTACTTATCACGAACAAATTAATAAGAATAATCGTCCCTCACTTTGATGAGTCTACTAAGGTCAGAATTAACTTAGTTTTGTCAGTAGGAAAACGATTAATCAGAGTAATCCTTCCCTAACTTCGATAATCCAAACTAGAATAAAAAACCATCTAGTTACTTATCATTAAAGCAATTATGAGAAATAATTGTTCCCTCAATTTCCATAAAAAATAAATAAAAAAGTTCAGGATTTGGACATGTTAGTGGATCCATATTTGCATGGTAAACCCATCCTTGCGCGGTAATCAGAAGGTTCATGAGTATAAGTATGAACTTCAATACCCATCAACATCTACACGAGTATGCGTATGACGTTTAATACCCATCAACAACCACATTTTTTCGCCTTAATAATAAGAAAAAATATTTTAACCTAGTGTTAGGGTTAGCCATATGCATCCATATGGACCAACAAACCGTGATAGGGTTGGGAAAACTAATAACACAACCAGCCAAACCCGCTTAGAGTCGATGATAGGTGTAGAATACACCGTATTTATTATTTAGTATTTATGCTTTATTTGCTATTTTTCGGGTGAATTATGTATCTTATGTGTGAATTTGAGTTATTAGGTACTTTGGTGTCGCACGGAGGAAAAGAAGAAGGAATCATCCAAATTTGGGCAAAAGGGCAAATCTGTCATTTCAGGGGCAAACACTATCTGGAGTCGAGCTAATGTTAAGGGGAAACTTAGTTGTGGAGGAGTACTAAACACATGCCAGCTTAGGTTAGGGGGTTTCCATTGGGTGGCTGTATCCAAGTAAAATGGGTGCAAATAGCAGTCCCCTTTTTAAAGACCCAATTAGGTCGTAGAAATATCTGCTCTAACCATTTTGTTCTTCTCTTATTTTCTGCTGCTGTTGGTCCAAGTTCGAGAGATAGAAATGGAATTTTGAGATCGAGAAAAGGGGAGAGTTTCATTAGCACCATTAATGGCAGAGATAGAGACCGAGAGTTCTTTGGTGGCAAGAGATGCTGCTGCCATGAAACAAAAGTTAGAGATCGAGAATTGAAGATTGAAATGGGTTTCTTAATCAGTTCAAGGTTAGGGTTTGTGATTGATGTGGCTGCGAATCAGTTCAAGAGATTGATAAAAGGTTGCTGCAATGGGTGTTGAGATTCATGGGTGTTCAGTGAAGCTTGGGTTTTTCCAGTTCGAGTTCTACACGAATTAATAGAAATTGGAGACGAGTTTTCCTTTACAACAAGGGTTTGATCAATTGAGTCAGGAATGATTAACTATTGTTGTTTTTAAATCTGTGCCGCAAATGGAATGAATAGTGTGTTCTGTGATTATGGGTTGGTTTCATTGGCAGCAAGGGTTTGGAAAGAAATGGCCTGAGTTTGATGGGTTCTCATTGTAATTGAGTCTGGGATTGAATTGGTTATATTGGTTTGCTGAATTGAGGAGGTACTGGTGCTGTGATGCAGAAATATGGTTGAACTCAGGGAAGAGCTTGGGAATGATCAATGGCTGAGTTCTGATGATATAGGTACTGCAGGTGGATTGAACTCACAGGCAAGAAGTGGTGGAGCTGGTACAGTCAGGGAGATGCTTGAGCTGCAAGAAGTGGTGAAACTAATTGCAATGGCCTAAGTTTGTAAGAATGATGCTTATGGAGCTATGGATTAAAGCTGTGCGAAAAATGAGCAATATGGTTGCTGGTGATGGCTAAGTTATTGCAGCTGCAGTTGAAGAAAAGGGAGATGCAGGTTCTGAAAAGTTATAACTAGTGCTAGTAAAAGCAAGTGCAGTTAGATTTCTAGAGTGGAATGTTGGTTGTGTTGTGAGTTGAATGAGTTGTGACTGGCAGTTGAGCTCGAGAGAAGATTGGTGGTACCTTTAGCTGGGATGAGAAGAACATGGTGATTTTGAGTAGCTAAGCTACACAGCTGGAGTTGAATCAATAGCTGCGATACAACGTAAAGAAGGATGATGATGAAGGCCACGGGATTGCAGGAGACTGACAGAGATGGTTATAGCCTTGAGCTGAATTGGAGTGAGCTCCCGGTGGTGTAGTGACTGATCGGTTGCAGAGCTGTGAATGAAGCTATTGGTTTGCTTTGTTGGATGCAGTATGAACTGATGGCAATGTGCGACTTGGTATGCAGAGAATGGAGGAGCACAAGGTGGAGTTTTAAGACTTGTGTGAATGTATTTCGCAGAGGTTGAGATGGACTGGAAAGACAAAGGTTCTGGTGGTTTTGATGGTGTACGCAGGTGATGGAATTGGTGGGTCTGAGATGGACTTGTAGGTAACGCATGAGCTGAAGTACAGGGAAGGCACGACCATCTTGGCCATGAATAATTCTGGTTGTGCAAGCATTGGCCAAAACCGTCGGTGAGTTAGCTCATTGACGGGTTCTGACTCGATGTTGAGAACTTGACCCGGTCAACCATTAAAGACCGTTAGTCAACAGTCAAGGATAACGAAATCTAAAACGGAATATTCCATCGACGGAGGTGATTTTCAGGTGATCGGCGGCTACTCTCCGGTGCCGGATTCCGGCAAAAAACCAGTTTTCCGGCGACGATTTTTGGGACATAAATTCTACTCGGGTTTCTCTCTATTGTGGGCTTGGTGGACTTCTAAATATTGGACCTTTGAAGACTAGACCTAATTTTTGGAACAAGGAGAGCTATAAAAGGAAAACTCCTACAACTTTTGGGATTATCTTAATATATTTAGAATTATTATATATTCTTCTACTTTGTTCTAGGGTTTGTGAACATGATAGGATTTCTCTTTCTTCTTGTTATGAACTCCTTGAATATGAGTACTTAATTTTATTATTGGTTATGGAATAATTGGATTTCACATAATATGGTTTTTGATATGATAAATTAGTTTTGTCTCCATATTTTATCGATTATGATTCACAATTAATATTGTTATATGATTTGAATGCTTGTTTGATCGAGTCGCGAATCGGTTGAGTTTGTTTTCATCTCTATTGCTAGATTAGGGTTTGTTATACGTAAAAGTGATAGATTCTGATTGCAAGTAGCATAAATATGATTATAGTTTGTAGTGATATATTCTTATGATCATATGTGAATTATAACCTTTGTTAAATTGAATTAGTGCGTTTTCCTCGTTCGATTGCTTTGATTGGCCTGATTTCATAGAACTTAATGCATCTAGGGAATTAAACTTGATTAGTGCTTTTACACGTTAGGTTGTTCTTTAAGATAGAACTCATATTCGCATCTTTAAATGTGTTTGTTGATGACAAAAGGAGATTAGCGGGATATTCTTGCGATCAAGATATTCTAGGGCTTTTGATAAAAGTTGAGATTAAATATCAATTCTAGTTATTGTGAAGAAAACATATTTGTGAATGAAGATGAATCCTTAACCAATATTTTCACTACCTTGATTTGATTTGTTTACTTTTCATTGTTTTGCTTTTATTTTATTTTAGTATATAAAAATCAGAAAAATACCCGGTGTTTTATATAGGAAACCGAAACAAAGAGACAACCTAGACCTCTCTGTGGGATCGATCCTTTCTTGACCTTGCTATATTTATATTTTGAGTAGTAAGAAAGTGTAAATTATTTTTGACGATACGACATCGATCAAATTTTGCCGCCCGTTGGGGAGGCAACGGTTGTCACTTGTTTTTGGTTTTTTATTTTTGTTTTTAGTTTTCTTATTTTCTGGTTTTTAACCTTGGTTTGAGAACTCTTGTTTCAGGTACTTATTATGGAAGGATCATATTGGACCAATGGGTACGGTTGTCAACCTCAACAACATTATGACAACTATTTTCCCATGAATATTTCTTCGAGTTTGGTAGATGAGATGCAAAAATTTATGGTGAGCATGGAGTCAATTAGACAACCAAGCGTGGAACCAATCTCATCGACCGAAGTAAGTAATTCTACCTTTTCCTTGTCGAATGAGTTTTATCAACAAATGGAAACCTATTTTCAGAATTTGGATAGATCACTCCAAGAGCTTCAAAAAGGTGTTTCCTACTTAAGACAAGGCATTGAAGAATACAAAGAGGATATGCACAATTATGCGAAAGACCAATCTTTGGGAAGTAGTAACCAATCTTATGTTAACTATGATAGTGACGATGATGATTGTGTTGAAAAGGACCAACCTTTGGAGATGTTTGATGACATTAGTGTAGTTGACTCAACTCTTGATCTTTATAATGATCAAGCACCTATTCAAAAGGTACATGAGGATGATGAAACTAATGTTTTTCAGAATTTTGCAACATTGTTTGAGTCTAATAAAGAGGAGTATGTTGAGAATGTGACCGATATGACCAATATTATGGAAGACCCAATTAAACTTGTGAATGCCTGTAATGATGATGTTGATGTCGAGACTTTGGTTAAGGCAGAAACGGATGAAGAATGGTTGCAAGGTTTGATAGAGGACCATGATATACAAGAGGTGAATAGTTCACTTGAATTTTTCAAGGATGAAGAGGATTCCGTGCTACAAGAGGTTGTGCGAGATTTGTCTAACCCTTTGCATATTGTTTCTTCTCCTTTACCTCTTATTGGTTTAAATATTTGTGCTTCGAAAATATTGTTGAATGACTTTGTTTCTCGATTTCCTCCATTAGAGATACTTGATTCTCATACTATGAAGGTTTGTGAACAAGAAACCATGGAAGTACCCGACTCTTATATTCTTTATGCACTTCCAAGTGTGGACAAGAATAAGTGTGGGGGAAGCTTTTATCGGTTAATAGCTTCGTTTGTGTTTTATATTACTAATATTTGTGTGAAGCTAGTGTTTGCAAAACAGGTACTATGGATGGATCCCCAAATTTTCAGATTGCTAATATATGGGGAATGAATCTTTCAAGAAGCTAAGTCGGGCCGTCGACTTTAAAACAAGCGCTAAGTGGGAGGAAACCCACCGGTTTTGTATCTCTTATCTTTATCCTTTTGCTTTTTATTTTATTTTTGTTTCGTTTATTTATTTTTTATTGTTTTCATATCATATTTGCATCCCCATGTTTAATTTCATTAAGTCCATAATCTATCTTAGAAGAGAATTATGATGAATACCTTTTCGTCAGAAAATTTCAGACTGCGCGTAGTTCAGTCCAGAGACCATAACTGTCAGACCGTTTATCAGAACACTGTGAATTTTTTACACTGTGTATAAAACACGTAGGTGAACAACTTTTGTGAAATGGAGTTTTTCCAAATTTCTTACCAATTTGCACAGGTTTTGCGTTTTGTCTGCTGATTATGTCAGAATTCAGAACTTTCAGTTTTACACATTGAGGACAATGTGGAGTTTAAGTGTGGGGGAGCATTTATATGTTTGTATAGTTTGTTTTAGTTTTAAAAAAAATCAAAAAAATAGAAAAACCAAGAAAAAAATTTGTGCTTTTTGAACTCCGAAATCTAGAAACTTGTGCCTTTAGGATGACACCATTAGTGGATGGAACCATTTTGAATGTAGGAGTTGAGGAACTAATTAACTAAAATGGACGAACATAGCTCATAAATTACAAATTATATGATAGTTGTTACCATATCTCGGAATATCACCATATCACATTCTATTTTTATTTTTCCATATTTATCTATTGTTCTCTAAGTGCTTTGGTGGGTCACGAGTGTTATTACTGCTAGGATGAAATAGAGTGATTTTACACACACAAAAAAAAAAAAAAAAAAAAAAAGACCGACCAATTAGACCAAACGGAATAAAATGACACTTGGGAATAGCAATATGTGTGAAACGTTGTCCCTGTCTCCGTCGCCTAAACAAGCGTGGAATGCAGGATCCAAGGCAATTATCACATTCTTGCTGACAAGAAGCATGCGCTTTGATCCAAAAGATCTGATCATGCTGTCTAGAAAAAATAAAGAAAAAAAAATGTAAAAAAAAGTGAAAAGTAAAAAAAAAAAAGTGAAAAAGAAAAAGAAAACGAAAAGAAAAGTATTATAATGGTTGAATAAAGTCACTTCTGGTTCCCTTGTATATGCCAGTGAGTTGATGTAGAATTCAAACCAATAGCTCAATCCAATAAGAATAGGTTCATCTTGGCAGTGACCTTCAGACAGATATGGGAAACATCGATCACTTGTGAACATTCGCCAACATCTACATCTATATCCATCTTCTTAATATTTTCATTGTGATTGTGGTTTGTTAGTTTCCGAGTATTGTGGTTTGTTCGACTATCTAATTAGAGTTTATTTACTAATATATGAATTGAATTTGCAAGGTACCTCCTCCTGTAGTCATTTTGGATTCGTTCATTGATTTGTCATAAATAGACGGAGTTGGAAATATAGGTTTTGTAGGTAGACCTCTTGTAAACCTTCACGAGACTATAACTCGGCCACTAGGGACACCTAGGGGTTTAAAGGCTTGTTATTTATGCTAAAATTAACCGTTTTCTCGATGTCACGGAGTTGTATGTATTTTTATAGTTTTGTTTTGTTTGATTTGCTCAAGGACTAGCAAAGTCTAAGTGTGGGGGAATTTGATAGGTGTAGAATACACCGTATTTATTATTTAGTATTTATGCTTTCTTTGCTATTTTTCGGGTGAATTATGTATCTTATGTGTGATATTGAGTTATTAGGTACTTTGGTGTCGCACGGAGGAAAAGAAGAAGGAATCATCCAAATTTGGGCAAAAGGGAAAATCTGTCATTTCAGGGGGAAACACTATCCGGAGTCGAGCTAATGTTAATGGGAAACTTAGTTGTGGAGGAGTACTAAACACATGCCAGCTTAGGTTAGGGGTTTCCATTGGGTGGTCTGTATCCAAGTAAAATGGGTGCGAATAGCAGTCCCCTTTTTAAAGACCCAATTAGGTCGTAGAAATATCTGCTCTAACCATTTTGTTCTTCTCTTATTTTCTGCTGCTGTTGGTCCGAGTTCGATAGATAGAAATGGAATTTTGAGATCGAGAAAAGGGGAGAGTTTCAGCCGCACCATTAATGGCAGAGATAGAGACCAAGAGTTGCTGGTGGCAAGAGATGATGCTGCCATGAAACAAAAGTTAGAGATCGAGAATTGAAGATTGAAATGGGTTTCTTAATCAATTCAAGGTTAGGGTTTGTGATTGATGTGGCTGCGAATCAGTTCAAGAGATTGAGAAAAGGTTGCTGCAATGGGTGTTGAGATTCATGGGTGTTCAGTGAAGCTTGGGTTTTTCCAGTTCGAGTTCTACACGAATTAATAGAAATTGGAGACGAGTTTTCCTTTACAACAAGGGTTTGATCAATTCGAGTCAGGAATGATTAACTATTGTTGTTTTTAAATTTGTGCCGCAAATGGAATGAATAGTATGTTATGTGATTGTGGGTTGGTTTCATTGGCAGCAAGGGTTTGGAAAGACATGGCCTGAGTTTGATGGGTTCTCATTGTAATTGAGTCTGGGATTGAATTGGTTATATTGGTTTGCTGAATTGAGGAGGTACTGGTCTTTGTGATGCAGAAACTTGAAGGGTTGAACTCAGGGAAGAGATTGGGAATGATCAATGGCTGAGTTCTGATGCTATAGGTATTGCAGGTGGATTGAACTCTTGAGGCAAGAAGTGGTGGAGCTGGTACAGTCAGGGAGATGCTTGAGCTGCAAGAAGTGGTGAAACTAATTGCAATGGCCTAAGTTTGTAAGAATGATGCTTATGGAGCTATGGATTAAAGCTGTGCGAAAAATGAGCAATATGGTTGCTGGTGATGGCTAAGTTATTGCAGCTGCAATTCAGCTGCAGTTGAAGAAAAGGGAGATGCAGGTTCTGAAAAGTTATAACTAGTGCTAGTAAAAGCAAGTGCAGTTAGATTTCTAGAGTGGAATGCTGTTGTGTTGTGAGTTGAATGAGTTGTGACTGGCAGTTGAGCTCGAGAGAAGATTGGTGGTACCTTTAGCTGGGATGAGAAGAACATGGTGATTTTGAGTAGCTAAGCTACACAGCTGGAGTTGAATCAATAGCTGTGATACAACGTAAAGAAGGATGATGATGAAGGCCACGGGATTGCAGGAGACTGACAGAGATGGTTATAGCCTTGAGCTGAATTGGAGTGAGCTCCTGGTGGTGTAGTGACTGATCGGTTGCAGAGCTGTGAATGAAGCTATTGGTTGCTGCTGTTGGATGCAGTATGAACTGATGGCAATGTGCGACTTGGTATGCAGAGAATGGAGGAGCACAAGGTGGAGTTTTAAGACTTGTGTGAATGTATTTCGCAGAGGTTGAGATGGACTGGAAAGACAAAGGTTCTGGTGGTTTTGATGGTGTACGCAGGTGATGGAATTGGTGGGTCTGAGATGGACTTGTAGGTAATGCATGAGCTGAAGTACAGGGAAGGCACGACCATCTTGGCCATGAATAATTCTGGTTGTGCAAGCATTGGCCAAAACCAATCAGCTGAGTTAGCTCGCTGACTGGGTTCTGACTCAGTGACTGAGAACTTGACCCGGTCAACCGTTAAAGACCGTTAGTCAACAGTCAAGGATAACGAAATCTAAAACGGAATATTCCATCGACGGAGGTGATTTTCAGGTGATCGGCGGCTACTCTCCGGTGCCGGATTCCTGCCAAAAAACCAGTTTTCCGGCGACGATTTTTGGGACATAAATTCTACACGGGTTTCTCTCTATTGTGGGCTTGGTGGACTTCTAAATATTGGACCTTTGAAGACTAGACCTAAGGAACAAGGAGAGCTATAAAAGGAAAACTCCTACAACTTTTGGGATTATCTTAATATATTTAGAATTATTATATATTCTTCTACTTTGTTCTAGGGTTTGTGAACATGATAGGATTTCTCTTTCTTCTTGTTATGAACTCCTTGAATATGAGTACTTAATTTTATTATTGGTTATGGAATAATTGGATTTCACATAATATGGTTTTTGATATGATAAATTAGTTTTGTCTCCATATTTTATCGATTATGATTCACAATTAATATTGTTATATGATTTGAATGCTTGTTTGATCGAGTCGCGAATCGGTTGAGTTTGTTTTCATCTCTATTGCTAGATTAGGGTTTGTTATACGTAAAAGTGATAGATTCCTGATTGCAAGTAGCATAAATATGATTATAGTTTGTAGTGATATATTCTTATGATCATATGTGAATTATAACCTTTGTTAAATTGAATTAGTGCGTTTTCCTCGTTCGATTGCTTTGATTGGCCTGATTTCATAGAACTTAATGCATCTAGGGAATTAAACTTGATTAGTGCTTTTACACGTTAGGTTGTTCTTTAAGATAGAACTCATATTCGCATCTTTAAATGTGTTTGTTGATGACAAAAGGAGATTAGCGGGATATTCTTGCGATCAAGATATTCTAGGGCTTTTGATAAAAGTTGAGATTAAATATCAATTCTAGTTATTGTGAAGAAAACATATTTGTGAATGAAGATGAATCCTTAACCAATATTTTCACTACCTTGATTTGATTTGTTTACTTTTCATTGTTTTGCTTTTATTTTATTTTAGTATATAAAAATCAGAAAAATACCCGGTGTTTTATATAGGAAACCGAAACAAAGAGACAACCTAGACCTCTCTGTGGGATCGATCCTTTCTTGCCCTTGCTATATTTATATTTTGAGTAGTAAGAAAGTGTAAATTATTTTTGACGCATACGACAGCGATCAAATTTTGCCGCCGTTGCCGGGGAGGCAACGGTTGTCACTTGTTTTTGGTTTTTTATTTTTGTTTTTAGTTTTCTTATTTTCTGGTTTTTAACCTTGGTTTGAGAACTCTTGTTTCAGGTACTTATTATGGAAGGAGCATATTGGACCAATGGGTACGGTTGTCAACCTCAACAACATTATGACAACTATTTTCCCATGAATATTTCTTCGAGTTTGGTAGATGAGATGCAAAAATTTATGGTGAGCATGGAGTCAATTAGACAACCAAGCGTGGAACCAATCTCATCGACCGAAGTAAGTAATTCTACCTTTTCCTTGTCGAATGAGTTTTATCAACAAATGGAAACCTATTTTCAGAATTTGGATAGATCACTCCAAGAGCTTCAAAAAGGTGTTTCCTACTTAAGACAAGGCATTGAAGAATACAAAGAGGATATGCACAATTATGCGAAAGACCAATCTTTGGGAAGTAGTAACCAATCTTATGTTAACTATGATAGTGACGATGATGATTGTGTTGAAAATGACCAACCTTTGGAGATGTTTGATGACATTAGTGTAGTTGACTCAACTCTTGATCTTTATAATGATCAAGCACCTATTCAAAAGGTACATGAGGATGATGAAACTAATGTTTTTCAGAATTTTGCAACATTGTTTGAGTCTAATAAAGAGGAGTATGTTGAGAATGTGACCGATATGACCAATATTATGGAAGACCCAATTAAACTTGTGAATGCTTGTAATGATGATGTTGATGTCGAGACTTTGGTTAAGGCAGAAACGGATGAAGAATGGTTGCAAGGTTTGATAGAGGACCATGATATACAAGAGGTGAATAGTTCACTTGAATTTTTCAAGGATGAAGAGGATTCCGTGCTACAAGAGGTTGTGCGAGATTTGTCTAACCCTTTGCATATTGTTTCTTCTCCTTTACCTCTTATTGGTTTAAATATTTGTGCTTCGAAAATATTGTTGAATAACTTTGTTTCTCGATTTCCTCCATTAGAGATACTTGATTCTCATACTATGAAGGTTTGTGAACAAGAAACCACGGAAGTACCCGACTCTTATATTCTTTATGCACTTCCAAGTGTGGACAAGAATAAGTGTGGGGGAAGCTTTTATCGGTTAATAGCTTCGTTTGTGTTTTATATTACTAATATTTGTGTGAAGCTAGTGTTTGCAAAACAGGTACTATGGATGGATCCCCAAATTTTCAGATTGCTAATATATGGGGAATGAATCTTTCAAGAAGCTAAGTCGGGCCGTCGACTTTAAAACAAGCGCTAAGTGGGAGGAAACCCACCGGTTTTGTATCTCTTATCTTTATCCTTTTGCTTTTTATTTTATTTTTGTTTCGTTTATTTATTTTTTATTGTTTTCATATCATATTTGCATCCCCATGTTTAATTTCATTAAGTCCATAATCTATCTTAGAAGAGAATTATGATGAATACCTTTTCGTCAGAAAATTTCAGACTGCGCGTAGTTCAGTCCAGAGACCATAACTGTCAGACCGTTTATCAGAACACTGTGAATTTTTTACACTGTGTAGAAAACACGTAGGTGAACAACTTTTGTGAAATGGAGTTTTTCCAAATTTCTTACCAATTTGCACAGGTTTTGCGTTTTGTCTGCTGATTATGTCAGAATTCAGAACTTTCGGTTTTACACATTGAGGACAATGTGGAGTTTAAGTGTGGGGGAGCATTTATATGTTTGTATAGTTTGTTTTAGTTTTAAAAAAAATCAAAAAAATAGAAAAACCAAGAAAAAAATTTGTGCTTTTTGAACTCTGAAATCTAGAAACTTGTGCCTTTAGGATGACACCATTAGTGGATGGAACCATTTTGAATGTAGGAGTTGAGGAACTAATTAACTAAAATGGACGAACATAGCTCATAAATTACAAATTATATGATAGTTGTTACCATATCTCGGAATATCACCATATCACATTCTATTTTTATTTTTCCATATTTATCTATTGTTCTCTAAGTGCTTTGGTGGGTCACGAGTGTTATTACTGCTAGGATGAAATAGAGTGATTGAGTTACACACACACAAAAAACAAAAAAAAAAAAAAAAGACCGACCAATTAGACCAAACGGAATAAAATGACACTTGGGAATAGCAATATGTGTGAAACGTTGTCCCTGTCTCCGTCGCCTAAACAAGCGTGGAATGCAGCATCCAAGGCAATTATCACATTCTTGCTGACAAGAAGCATGCGCTTTGATCCAAAAGATCTGATCATGCTGTCTAGAAAAAATAAAGAAAAAAAAATGTGAAAAGTAAAAAAAAAAAGTGAAAAAGAAAAAGAAAACGAAAAGAAAAGTATTATAATGGTTGAATAAAGTCACTTCTGGTTCCCTTGTATATGCCAGTGAGTTGATGTAGAATTCAAACCAATAGCTCAATCCAATAAGAATAGGTTCATCTTGGCAGTGACCTTCAGACAGATATGGGAAACATCGATCACTTGTGAACATTCGCCAACATCTACATCTATATCCATCTTCTTAATCTTTTCATTGTGATTGTGGTTTGTTAGTTTCCGAGTATTGTGGTTTGTTCGACTATCTAATTAGAGTTTATTTACTAATATATGAATTGAATTTGCAAGGTACCTCCTCATGTAGTCATTTTGGATTCGTTCATTGATTTGTCATAAATAGACGGAGTTGGAAATATAGGTTTTGTAGGTAGACCTCTTGTAAACCTTCACGAGACTATAACTCGTCCACTAGGGACACCTAGGGGTTTAAAGGCTTGTTATTTATGCTAAAATTAACCGTTTTCTCGATGTCACGGAGTTGTATGTATTTTTATAGTTTTGTTTTGTTTGATTTGCTCAAGGACTAGCAAAGTCTAAGTGTGGGGGAATTTGATAGGTGTAGAATACACCGTATTTATTATTTAGTATATATGCTTTCTTTGCTATTTTTCGGGTGAATTATGTATCTTATGTGTGAATTTGAGTTATTAGGTACTTTGGTGTCGCACGGAGGAAAAGAAGAAGGAATCATCCAAATTTGGGCAAAAGGGAAAATCTGTCATTTCAGGGGGAAACACTATCCGGAGTCGAGCTAATGTTAATGGGAAACTTAGTTGTGGAGGAGTACTAAACACATGCCAGCTTAGGTTAGGGGGTTTCCATTGGGTGGCTGTATCCAAGTAAAATGGGTGCGAATAGCAGTCCCCTTTTTAAAGACCCAATTAGGTCGTAGAAATATCTGCTCTAACCATTTTGTTCTTCTCTTATTTTCTGCTGCTGTTGGTCCGAGTTCGATAGATAGAAATGGAATTTTGAGATCGAGAAAAGGGGAGAGTTTCAGCCGCACCATTAATGGCAGAGATAGAGACCAAGAGTTGCTGGTGGCAAGAGATGATGCTGCCATGAAACAAAAGTTAGAGATCGAGAATTGAAGATTGAAATGGGTTTCTTAATCAGTTCAAGGTTAGGGTTTGTGATTGATGTGGCTGCGAATCCGTTCAAGAGATTGAGAAAAGGTTGCTGCAATGGGTGTTGAGATTCATGGGTGTTCAGTGAAGCTTGGGTTTTTCCAGTTCGAGTTCTACACGAATTAATAGAAATTGGAGACGAGTTTTCCTTTACAACAAGGGTTTGATCAATTCGAGTCAGGAATGATTAACTATTCTTGTTTTTAAATTTGTGCCGCAAATAGAATGAAAGTGTGTTCTGTGATTGTGGGTTGGTTTCATTGGCAGCAAGGGTTTGGAAAGACATGGCCTGAGTTTGATGGGTTCTCATTGTAATTGAGTCTGGGATTGAATTGGTTATATTGGTTTGCTGAATTGAGGAGGTACTGGTGCTGTGATGCAGAAACAGGGTTGAACTCAGGGAAGAGATTGGGAATGATCAATGGCTGAGTTCTGATGCTATAGGTATTGCAGGTGGATTGAACTCGCAGGCAAGAAGTGGTGGAGCTGGTACAGTCAGGGAGATGCTTGAGCTGCAAGAAGTGGTGAAACTAATTGCAATGGCCTATGTTTGTAAGAATGATGCTTATGGAGCTATGGATTAAAGCTGTGCGAAAAATGAGCAATATGGTTGCTGGTGATGGCTAAGTTATTGCAGCTGCAGTTGAAGCAAAGGGAGATGCAGGTTCTGAAAAGTTATAACTAGTGCTAGTAAAAGCAAGTGCAGTTAGATTTCTAGAGTGGAATGCTGCTGTGTTGTGAGTTGAATGAGTTGTGACTGGCAGTTGAGATCGAGAGAAGATTGGTGGTACCTTCAGCTGGGATGAGAAGAACATGGTGATTTTGAGTAGCTAAGCTACACAGCTGGAGTTGAATCAATAGCTGCGATACAACGTAAAGAAGGATGATGATGAAGGCCACGGGATTGCAGGAGACTGACAGAGATGGTTATATCCTTGAGCTGAATTGGAGTGAGCTACAGGTGGTGTAGTGACTGATCGGTTGCAGAGCTGTGAATGAAGCTATTGGTTGCTGCTGTTGGATGCAGTATGAACTGATGGCAATGTGCGACTTGGTATGCAGAGAATGGAGGAGCACAAGGTGGAGTTTTAAGACTTGTGTGAATGTATTTCGCAGAGGTTGAGATGGACTGGAAAGACAAAGGTTCTGGTGGTTTTGATGGTGTACGCAGGTGATGGAATTGGTGGCTCTGAGATGGACTTGTAGGTAATGCATGAGCTGAAGTACAGGGAAGGCACGGCCATCTTGGCCGTGAATAATTCTGGTTGTGCAAGCATTGGCCAAAACCAGTCAGCTGAGTTAGCTCGCTGACTGGATTCTGACTCAGTGACTCAGAACTTGACCCGGTCAACCGTTAAAGACCGTTAGTCAACACTCAAGGATAACGGAATCTAAAACGGAATATTCCATCGACGGAGGTGATTTTCAGGTTATCGGCGGCTATTCTCCGGTAGAGGATTCCGGCAAAAAAACTAGTTTTCCGGCGACGATTTTTGGGACATAAATTCTACACGGGTTTCTCTCTATTGTGGGCTTGGTGGACTTCTAAATATTGGACCTTTGAAGACTAGACCTAATTTTTGGAACAAGGAGAGCTATAAAAGGAAAACTCCTACAACTTTTGGGAATATCTTAATATCTTTAGAATTATTATATATTCATCTACTTTGTTCTAGGGTTTGTGAACATGATAGAATTTCTCTTTCTTCTTGTTATGAACTCCTTGAATATGAGTACTTAATTTTATTATTGGTTATGGAATAATTGGATTTCACATAATATGGTTTTTGATATGATAAATTAGTTTTGTCTCCATATTTTATCGATTATGATTCACAATTAATATTGTTATATGATTTGAGTGCTTGTTTGATCGAGTCGCGAATCGGTTGAGTTTGTTTTCATCTCTATTGCTAGATCAGGGTTTGTTATACGTAAAAGTGATAGATTCCTGATTGCAAGTAGCATAAATATGATTATAGTTTGTAGTGATATATTCTTATGATCATATGTGAATTATAACCTTTGTTAAATTGAATTAGTGCTCTTTCCACGTTCGATTGGCCTGATTTCATAGAACTTAATGCATCTAGGGAATTAAACTTGATTAGTGCTTTTACACGTTAGGTTGTTCTTTAAGATAGAACTCATATTCGCATCTTTTAATGTGTTTGTTGATGACAAAAGGATATTAGCGGGATATTCTTGCGATCAAGATATTCTATGGCTTTTGATAAAAGTTGAGATTAAAATATCAATTCTAGTTATTGTGAAGAAAACATATTTGTGAATGAAGATGAATCCTTAACCAATATTCTCACTACCTTGATTTGTGTGCTTTACTTTTTATTGCTTTGCTTTTATTTTATTTTAGTATATAAAAATAAGAAAAATACCCGGTGTTTTATATAGGAAACCGAAACAACGAGACAACCTAGACCTCTATGTGGGATCGATCCTTTCTTGCCCTTGCTATATTTATATTTTGAGTAGTAAGAAAGTGTAAATTATTTTTGACGCATACGACAGCGATCAGTCGACCATAACACGGCCTTTGTATAAAGGACTTAGTTGATATTCATTTTTTATTTTTCTTTGCTTATAGGATAAAAGGGATTCATTTTCCTTTTTCCTTTCTCAAACCAAGTATGCGTTGGATCTAATTAGAAAACGAATGGAGGGTACGAAGGCTTATTAGACTCTAATTGAAGTTTCTAGTAAGTTTGAGTAAGTGAGATAGTGATTTATTGGAAAGTCTCACAAAGTACAAAGCTTTAGCTAGTTATGCTTGACCTGGACCAAGCATGAGGTATCGTGTGTGGTCAATCATTTATGTCAGCATAACATCTTAGGGTTCTTTATTTTGCTTCACTAATGATAACACTTTTTTGTTGGGTTTCTCATACTGATTAGGCGGGTTATATTAATGATGAATGATCTATCGTTGAGTATTGTATATATCAAAGTTCTAATTTTATTTCATTTGTTTCAAATACAACTATTGTAAGGACTCTTGCTCACAATGTAACTTATTGATATGCTATCTTATTAAGGATCTTCCTTTTCCTTTACATGTTATTCCTAAGTTAGGATGTGAATGTTAACTAAATTTCATTAGTTACTAATCATTTGCTTCATTCTAAGATGAAACATGCCGTTATTGATTATAATTTCACTTGAGAATGCGTTCAATCCAAAACTTTGGATGTGTTATATATATTTACTTTGGATTAGGTAGCTAATATCTTTACGAAAGAATTGTATGGTCTCGTATTTGGAAGTCCACGCTCAAAGTTGGTGTTCCACCTAACTTGATATTAAGAGGAATATTTACGCAGGTTGATAGAACTGGTATAATATAGGCGTATATTTTCGATTATTATTAATATTCACATGTTGCGTATGAGTGTCTTATTAGTTGTTAATTACTCCTGAAAATTAGTAATACATTGTTGTCTTAACTCTAAACCTTAAATTTTTAGTTATCTCACCATTTATAGTTTTCACCATCAACACATCCAGTGTTATCAGTCATGGCTTCTCTATTATTCATATTGGTTTATTGCTCGATATAGAGAAGATTAGCATGTCCCCCGCAAAATTGGAACTACAAGAATGAGATACACCAATCAACACGATTGATACAGGGGATGCCAACCCATATAAAACAAAACAATACTACCATTGAATCTCTAGATTGCTATCACGAAAGGTTTGAGACCCTTTGTGAATCGTTCAAATCAAAAACCAAATTTATTTATTTCGATTTTCTTTTTCTTGGTCCATTTCAGTTGATGGAAAATGCCAGTTAAAATCGCTCCACTCTATCACCTGCTTAACTCACAGACTTCTATGTATATGTATGTTGCTTCTGAGAAGAATATGGCCCGGTGCAAGGCTGATATATGCAAAAACAAATTGCCCCAATGCAAGGTTGGTATCAGCGAACTATATATATGAAACCTCATATAAAGGCTAATGAAAACACCAGAGCGGCTAAACCTCAAAATAGGGTCACCAGTTAGTGAAATCAATAACCCCATATCCAAAATATTTTCATAATGGCTAAGCTATCCCTGTTTAGTTAGTGGTAACTAATTAATTAGCTAATAGATTAGATTAATGAATTTCTTTTATAGTTAGTGATACAAAAATCAGATTAAGTGTGTTGTTTTAGTGGAAGACAAAGTAAAAGAAAAAAAGGAGAGACCTTTGGCCAAAATGAGTGATTTCAGTGAGAAATTTAAGGTGGATGAATTCTTATATGATAGAGAAACTAAATTATTCATACCTCGTGATGGAGATCGTGATTCAACCAACCAAAGATTGAATTTCTTAGCTTTTCAGACTGGTTTACGGTTTGTTTTTTTCCTTCACAGCCAACGTAAAATTAATTTTTGGTTAAGTGATGATGAACTTCTAACCGTAAGTGGGAAAAATTAGGAGAAACCCAATCGTAAACTAATTATGGTTGGGATTTTGGTTTTCCGAAGCCAATTATGTCAATTCGAGTGGTTTTTGGGAAATTTACCGTTAGGTTTTATTGAGACCCAACCCAACCGTAACTCACTATGTTGATCAATTTTTCGTACCTTTGATTTCTACATAGGATCAACAAAAGTATCTTCCTATATGATGCACAAATATTAAGCAACAAAGAAAACTTATGCTCCAGCATATTGGCCAAATTTGAGATGGTGGTATTATTGACAAATCAACACCTTTTAGGGCACAATATTTCTTCCCCAATATCCCTGTCAATCAATCACGAAAAGCAACATGACTGAAATCTAAATAGAGAGAGTAATTGGACTTACCACTGTTCCTAGCAAGTTGGGGTGATTCAAGAACATGCGGATGCAAGGGCATTCATCCCTAGGCGGTGCTTTGAAATACAATTAATCAGCAGCATGGAGAAGAAGAGCATATGAAAAATCGATAAGGAAACTGAGGACAAGGAATTGTTATCTGAACGATTATGTGACCGGTACATCAACACCCACTATAGAGCTTGATCTCATACTTATACACTTCTAAACTTTTTTTATGGTTAGTTAAAAATAAAGAAAACTAACCGTAGAAAAATTACAGTTGGTTTATTTAAATAAAACCCAACCGTGAATCCATTTAAAAAAAGTTCTGAAAATGTTGCAACTCAAGATTTTTTATGGTTAGGTTTTATGAGAGTTGAACTCAATCATAAATCCATCTACGGAATTACAAACCTAGCAAGTTTGTTTACCTTAGGAGTTTTTAGTTTCCTAACCGTAATAGCTTTAGAGCACAAGTTTACGATTAAGAAATTAAGAACACCTAACCACAAGTGAATTTGTAGCCCTAGTTTTTTCCCCGATTTCAACCAATCAAACCTATTTCAAGCACACCTAAAATAATTCGGTTGAAGAGATGAAGAAGAGAAAACATGTCATTAGACAACTGCGATTGAGGTTTGTTAAAGACGTGAAATGGCTTTCAAGTTTCAATTGGGAAAAAAAAAAAAGTTGGTTAAGGGATAGGAAGAGGAGAAAAAGAAGTGAAATAGAATTAGGTTTTGGTTTTAGTTACCAGGTTTTTATTTGATGGAGAGTAATGTAGACATTTGGTATTGCCTTAGAACACCCTAACCAACTAACTAGTCGTTAAGAATCCTAGATAAGCCCCTCTAGTGTTTTGAGAAGCCCCTATATGCGGTTTCATGTATATATGCATGTTGCTTCTAAGCTTGTTCTCCGAATATGGCCCCAGTGCAAGGCTGATATCAGTTAATGGGCTAAGTTTTTTTCAGTCGAAACCTATGTTTGATGAGACTTCTTCCTATCTTTGTACACTGGATTCTGGATACTTTCCTTTATTCATTTGAATGCCACTCTTGTTCAAATTTATATTTCATGGCTATACCCTACCTACGTGAATAAAAATACAACATTGTATTATCCTTGACAATGGAAGTAATTTAACAAAGTCACGGTGGCTTACGACTGTGTGCGGTGTTGCACTGTTACAGTTACAAGAAGATCACCTTAAAGGTAGATAAATCCTAAAATGGATAAAGAGGAAAATTTTGCAGATCGAATAAACTGGTCCCCTACTGAGGTAGCTACCTAGTGTTAGTGAAGGGTAACGATGCTTTCTTTCTAATGATCTCCTGAATCTGGCTTGATGTAAAAACTGCTGCATTGGTATCAAATTTGGCATTCTCCATATGCTTGCGCAACTGTTGTGGAAAAAATAGAAAACAAACGGAAATGAGAGAATAATCTTGAGGGGAAATAAGCCAGCAAAAATATCCCCAAATAACAACTCCCTGACGTAAGGAAATAAGTAAAAACGCCAATTGTATCGTGGAGCAATAAAAATAAAATGTTTAAGAGCAGTACTTGGAAGCATACAGCTATGTTGAAAATAAAGTAACCCTGAGCTTCATTGTGTTGATTACCTTTTCAAGAATCTCAGACTGGTCGTCTGGGTGAAATTTGCGCATATGCTTCAGCATCTGTAATTGCTGCAGGAAATTGACATTTTCATTTCAGTATCTATGTTCAAGCAAATACAATTGATAAATAAACCTGATAAAAAATCAACCTGTTCTTGTAGCTTGTGTTGGAAATGCATTTTCTCAGCCAATTCATCAGCTTCAAGCTCAGCTTCATCACAAACAATTTCTTCCCTATAATTTGATGGCATTAACAACCAACAGTAGCATTAGTTTCAATGTAGAGGTATAAACACCAAAATGAACTGCATCTGGAGGAAAAGTTGATTTAGCATGAAACAAGCTCAAGTAGAGATATCTAGCTACAACTGTACAATAAAATAAAGTAATAAAGATATCTAGGCTATAGCTACTAATATCTTACAAACTTCACTGGAAAAGGGATTAAGCAAATTACCAAACAATCAAACAAGACGGTGATTGAATGCGAATTTAGGCAACGAAAATGTGCTAAAGATATGTTGGCTGCATACATTATGCAGTATTCTTTTCATTTGAAATCTTTGGATCATGTTTAACGAAGGGCACTGTGTGTATAAGACATAATGCAACCCTTCAAGTTCAGCAACTACATGTCATTGATAAAAATAATTCAAAAACTACAATGTGAGAAAAAGAAACTTACCTTGCAACAAAACCATAAAACTTGATCATCAAATCCTGGTCATTCTCATATACATGGTTTACTTTTCCCAAACAAGCAATGCCAAACCTTGGATCTGAAGTCGCAAAAACCATGCAAAATCAAAGTTCAATGCCTCAAATCCATGCTAGATAAAAGATAGTAACTCAGCACATTTAGTCTATGACATTAGAAACCAAAGTCGACTAAAAACACTCACATATTCCACTAATAACAATCATATTGACGATAATCATGGCTCAATCATTCACTTATTGTAAGATTTGTCCAGAGTAAACTTAGTCAGACAGTATTCTACGAACAAGCTTACTAGAGGTGAAACAGGCAACTAAGCATGGAGAAACTCACCAACACCCATATCATTAAGTATTTCTTCTTGGATGGCTGTGGTAATAGCAACTGCTTCCTGCATAAATACCAGCAGTATAGACATTTCAATATACAAATCAGCCCAAATTCTTATTATTTACACTATACACTAAAATGCAGTCACTCAATAAACATGTAAGAAACACAGAAAAACCACCGCCACAGATTTGAAATACGATGCATTCCAGCAACAACTGTGAAACCACCACCACCAGGGATGTATTTATAATTTAAGTAATAATCCTACCGCTACATATCACAAAAAGAAGAAGAAAGGAACCTGTTTATCTTTCACAGCATCTGAAATCCTTTTCTTCACATCTACAACAACAAAACCTAACCATATTTACTTGAGAAATGAAAATAATCCACCATTATTAAGGGGTAAAATTGAGAAAGTATAAATTACCAGGCTGGGATGTGAGATAAGAAAAACGACTGAACAAATAAATCAGCTGTTCTTTGCTTAACATTCCTCCATTCTGAACAACTTCACTTGTTCTTCCAGAATTCATCATCGTCACTGGTATGCGCACAATATACCACAAACTTTAATCTTATCGCCGTTTACATAAATGAGGGTTTGCTTTTAAATCTGACCCCGAGTCAGATTCAGACGCCAGATATCTTTTTTTTTTTTTTAATAGGAAAGAAAAGTTTTATTAAAGAAACAGATTACAAATTGTTTTTATCCTGCTGGATCAAGATATTAACCCAGCTAGGCATATAATATGTCCAAGAAAAATAAATTTCTTGTGATCTTGCATATTTCGCTAGAGAATCTGCAATGTGATTTGCATCTCTATGAACATAAGTGCATACCCAAAATTCAAAAGATTTTAATAAAAATAGAGTGTTTTGGACTAAACTCGAAGTAGTCCATTTTATTGATGTAGTACTTCCATTAACTGCAGCTATCACATTCTGACAATCCCCCTCCAGGTGAATCCTTCTCCAGCCCTTCTTTAGTGCCCATTGAACTGCTTCTAAAAGTGATTGCGCCTCGACTTGTTCTGGATCAATAGCTAGATGTGCACCTCCTCATGAGTCCATAGCTATTTCCTGCAAAGTCTCTACATATTAGTCCCCATCCTGAATGTATTGATTTATCAATATGAGATGCATCAAAATTTATTTTGAAAATGCCTAGAACAGGAGCATTCCACAACTTGTCTATTATTAATACTGGTCTGCTATTGTTAGGTTGAGATCTTTTAGCTCTTATCCAATCACCCATCTGCAAGATAATATTATTAACCACAACATTGCTCTGAAAAACTTTATTGTCAAAGATTTTGTCGCATCTTGCTTTCCAGGTTAGCCACAGGACAAAACTAGAAACTTCATACAAGCTAAAATCCTTAGGAACAGATAAGTTAGCTTTCAAGAAGAAATTACATATCCAAGTATTTAAGTCTATGTGATGTAATCTTCTAGATAGACTAGCATTAGCAGTGTCCCATATTAATCTAACTCTAGGACAGTCAAAAAAGAGATGCTGAATAGTCTCAGGATTACTATCACAGAGTGCACAGTTGTTGTCCTGATATTTTGTGAACCTAGAAAGTCTAGATTTTGTAGCAATACAACCATGAATGAATTTCCATATAAATTGTTGGATTCTAGGAGGTAATTTGTACTTCCAGAAGGAGTTCCAGCAAATATCAAGATTGTTCTTAGTGGGTTTCTTAACTAGACTATCATTCAATATGGATCTGTAAGCAGACTTAATAGTAAACATGCCATTACTAGAAGGTTCCCACCTTAGCTGATCCTTTCCTGCAATAGGGATTCTAATATTAGTAATCTCATTGACAGTGTTTTCATCAAATAAAACATTCAAGATATCAGTTTTCCAGGTTTTAGAATCATGGTTAATCAGTTGACTCACAGTATGCATATTAGAATAGTAGAATTTATTGGATGGTGGTTTATGCATTTTTGGAATCCAATTATCTTTCCAAATTTTGACTGAGGATCCATCACCTATTTCCCAGATGTAGTTTTTCTTGATTATTGTCAAACTTGTACATATACCTTGCCAAATCCAAGATCCTTGTTTGCTCACTGCATCAGTTAAAGGATTAGCACCATGAAAATATTTCTCTCTCATAATGACAGCCCAAGGTTCTTCAGAATTTGTAATCATCCTCCAAGCAAGCTTAGTAAGAAGTGACAAATTAAGCAAGTCAGTTCTTCTAATATTTAAACCTCCTAGTTCTTTAGGTAAAGAAATGTCCTTCCAGCCTTTTGGGTAATAACCTTTTTCATTATCTTTTTTGCCCCACCAAAATTTCATTTGAATGTTGTCCATTTTAGTAGTTAGCTCTTTAGGCATAGGGAAAACAGCTAAGTGGTGACTAGCAAGACTACCTAAGACAGATTGGGTCATCACAGTTTTACCAGGGCCAGCTAAAAAAATAGATTGCCATATATCAAGTCTACCTCCATAAGTATCAAGCAGATGGGCAAAAGAATCATACTTTCTTTTCTGGAGAAGAAGAGGGACTCCTAAGTACTTCTCATTTAATGACATTCTCCTGATTCTAAGGATGTTTGCAATATCATTCTTGACAGGTAGTTGGCACTTTTCTCATTGAAAGCTAATGCAGATTTTTCAAAATTAACTTCTGGCCGTAGTATGTACTGAATTGTTCTATCAAAGAGGAAAGATTCCTAGCATCTTTATTTCTAGCCTTGATAAAGATTAAACAGTCATCAGCAAAAAATAAGTGAGATATAGAAGGGCACCTGGTGTTTGCTTTAAATCCTGTTATCAGACCATTTTGTTCAGCTACTATCAAGGTTCTAGAAAAGCATTCCATACAAAGGATGAAAAGATAAGGTGACAAAGGGTCACCTTGTCTTAGACCTCTTTGAGGCAAATAAACATTTCCTGGAGATCCATTAAGTAAAATGGAAGTAGAAACAGTAGTAATGCATTGTTCAATCATTTTGCACCAATCATTAGAAAATCCTAGTTTTTGGAAACAGTTCATAAGAAAACACCATTCTACCCTGTCAAAAGCTTTTGACATATCCAACTTTATAGCTACACAACCATCTCTAGCTTTGGTTCTTTTCATGGAGTTGATTAGCTCATGAGCAATAATGATATTATCATGGATAGATCTACCAGACAAAAAAGCAGTTTGAGCAGGAGAGATAATTTTATGAAGCATATTTTTTAGTCTAGAAGCAAGCAACTTTGAAATGATCTTGTAAGAGACATTGCATAAACTTATGGGTCTAAATTCTATGGATGATTTAGGACAAGCATTCTTAGGTATAAGAGAAGTAAAATTGTGGTTTAACTGTTTTAGGAGATGGTGTGAGTGGAAAAAAGATTGAACCATTTTCACTACATCATTTCCCACAGTTTCCCACATAATCTGGTAGAAACCAGGAGGAAAACCATCTGGGCCAGGAGATGTCCAGGGTTTCATTTCAAAAACAGTTTTCCTAACTTCATCTGCACTTGGGACAGCAATAAGCATAGCATTATAACTATCATCAATTTTAGCTTGAGTGTTACTAAGATAATCACTAGAACTAGGAGGGTTGGAGGTTCTACTCATACTGCTAAAGTGTCTTAGAAGTTCACATTCTATATCCTTCATGTCATCAAGCCAAATGCCTAAGTTAGATTGGAGGGAATCAATCTGGGTTTTTTGCCTTCTAAAATTGGCTTTTTGGTGAAAATAGGCCGTGTTTCTATCATCTAAAAGAAGTGCATCATCCTTACCTTTTTGTTTCCAGAAATCAGCTTCAATATCATACCAATATTTTAAGTTTTGAGTTAATTCCTCAACCCTGCTATCATTGTTGGGACTTCTAACACTAGAGATAGAAGACAACTGGGATTCAAGATTGTATATTTGGTTTTGAATATTACCAAAGTGATGGTAATTCCAGTTTTTGAGACTACATTTGGTATTCTTAAGACAAACAACAAATTGAAAAGCAAAGGAACCATTAGTGTGGCATTTCCATTCAGACTTTATAAGTTCAGAGCAACTAGAGTCTCTAAACCAAGCCTTGTTTACTCTAAAAGGTTTCTTAGTATTGTTTTCTTTCTTACTGGTTAACAACATGATGGGGCAGTGGTCACTACCAACTACAGTCAAATGATAAAGAGCAGCATTTGGGTAATTTTGATACCAGTCCATGGAATATAAAACTCTATCTAGTCTTTCTAGGGTTAACTCAGCTCCACTTCTTCTATTAGTCCAAGTGAAAGGGTTTCATATGTAAGGCATGTCAAAGAGGTTATTATTCATTAAGAGATTCTTATTCTCATCCAATGTGTTTTGGTTAGGAGCATTACCTCCTTCCTTTTCATTCCTGTCAAGAATGAAATTTAAATCCCCCATGACAATCCATGGAATATTATGGATAATCCTAAGATCTCTAAGATGATTCCATTGAGTCTCTTTATCACAGTCATTTAGAGCACCATATAAGCAAGTTAACAAGGAGTAGTTGTTTTGGCTATCTAATTTGACCAGACAGTTTATCATATTCATCTGCATATCAACAATATTCAAATCTATTTTGTCTTTCCACAAGATACAGAACCCACCAGATAAACCTATTGGGTTCAGGAAAGCAACTTTTGGGTATTTGAATCTGGCTATAAGGTATTGCATTTTTTTTTATTTTTTTTGGTTTCACTTAAAAAGACAATATCTGGGTTTTGGGATTTGATAATCATATGTAAATGTTTTCTAGTGTCCTTGTTTCCGAACCCACAAACATTCCATGAAATTATCTTCATATTGTTTTCCCAATTTTTGTCGAATTTGCAGAAGTTAAAACAATTTAGACTATAATTAGAATAAACAGGAGTATAATAAAACCAATTTATGAAAAACTGATTAAGATGTTTTGGAATTACCTTAGTCTCCCCATTTATGTTTCCATGTTGCTTATCCTTCTGTGTGATTCTGTCTGCAGCTTGTGTTTCCAATTGATTATCATCTCTAGAGTTACTTTGAGCAAGTTGGTTGCTGGTTGCAGTTGAAATTTCTTCTCCTTTGTTCAGTGTTGTCCTAGCTCTCTTGCCTGATCTAGTAGACAAATTTTCCTCACCATCTACTTTTGGTTCACCATTAGCGGGACAGATAAGTTCACCATCTTTGGGGGGAACAAAAGGTACATGTTTTGCCTCATTTTTCTTTTGAGCCTGTGGAACAGTGATAACTTTGCTTCCATCTCCTATCTTTTTTTTTCCAGAAATGTTTTTTGCTCCTAGGAAATATGGTTTATTGTGAGCCTTCTCCAGATATTCGATTCTTTGCCTTACAAGCTCCTTTTGTATGCTTGATGATATAGCATGAAGGACATGTATGATGAGGTTGCCTTTCAAAAAAAAACTTAATCCATCTGGTGTAACTTGACATTTGTTTTTGCAAGTACACCCCTCCTTAGTGGGTTATTAATATCTATCACCACACATACTTTTACTCCATCCTTGTCCTTTGGGATTACGTTTTTTGGTTCGATTGCAATGACTTCACCCATTAGCTTCCCAATTTTGGTAAGCGATATTGTGTTCATGTGTTCGGGTAGGAGTTTTTGTTTGAATCCAAAAACATTGATGTTCCCAATCAAGTTCCTTGTAAATCACCTCCGAGTCATAACCATGTAGAATGACCAGATAGCCATTGATGCTCCATGGTCTAGTTATGTAGATATTGTTCTTTGTTTCTTCATTTTTGAACTTGAAAACCATTATGTTGTCATCAATTTCAGCCACCTGCACTTCATCTTGAGGAATGAAATTCCAAGTAAACTTGATATGGTTCTTGACAGCTTTGAAACCCATTTTGTCTTCTTCCATAATAATCATGCCTACTAGACAGTATTTCCATTCTTCCTCAAAATCAATTTCTTCATTACCTACTGTTACACCTTCAAGATGTCGAACTCTCATCTAGTTCAGTCTTTGCTTTCTTAAACTTTTCAAACAAGGTCTACAACTTGATTGTTTGCCTCTGTAGACATGGTGATCTTTAGGGTTTGTATAACTTTGTTAGGATCAATGATTCCCCGAAATTGATATATATAAGGAGGTTGTTTATGCGTTTTAGGGTTTCTGTTTTCAATGGAAAGATTTACGATTCTAAATTTGTGGAAAGAATATTTTTGAGGGTTATCACCAGATAATCTAATAACAGAAACAAGAAGAAAAAATATTAATCCGCCGAGCAAATCACAGGAGATGTTACCAAATACACCTTGACTAATTTGAAATTTGAAACCACATTTTTTCCACTTCTTTCTTGTTTGAATATCCCTGAGGAAGTCAATGAATCGGAACTTGCTGAGTTGAGAACTCTTTTCATGATGAATCAATGGAAACACATTAGATTCAAAAAGCAAATTTGCTAGCAGAGCAAACGCGGTAATCACAACAATAGACAAGGCAAACGCCATTAAGGATAATTAATAAGATAATTACAAACTTAATTTTATTTAGAACTCACTGAACCCGCAAAAAGATAGCAAACATTGGAAAGAAAAAACTAGTAGAAAAACAAAAGCAACCATATGATCTAGTAGTACCGACTTTATCTAAACATAAACCAACCCTAACCATTCTAACCCTTAAATAAAAACAAGATCAATTCCTCGCCTTATGATAATACAATTAAAAATCTTCATCTAACTTAAATACATGAGTATCACCACCGTTGATATTCAAACTGGACATAACAGATGCCTTTTGATATTCCCCAACACGCTTCTCGAAGAAATTGGTCTTCCCTTGTAGAGAGATGAGTTCCATCCAATCGAACGGATTAGAAACGTTATACAGTTTGCTGTATCCAAGGGCTTGGAGCAAGCGATCAGCAACGAATTCGATGTACTGACTCATCAGATCACCGTTCATTCCAACTAAAGCACATGGCAAAGCATCACAAACAAACTCTCTTTCAATCACAACCGCATCTGCAATAATTCCTTTGACTTTCTCTTCACTTAGCTTTTGTTTCAATAGCCCGTACAGCATACAAGCAAAATCACAGTGTAAACCTTCATCTCGCGAGATTAACTCATTCGAGAAAGTTAAACCAGGCATTAAACCACGTTTCTTTAACCAAAATATCGCACAGAAACTACCTGAAAAGAAGATTCCTTCGACACAAGCAAAGGCTATGATTCGTTCTGCGAAAGTTTCTGAACCGTCGATCCATTTTAATGCCCAATCAGCCTTACGCTTCACACAAGGAACGGTCTCAATTGCACGAAATAATCGATTCTTCTCGTTAGAATCTTTGATGTAAGATTCTAATAACAGACTGTACATCTCGGAATGAATGTTCTCGATGGCGATCTGAAAACCGTAAAAGGCTCGGGCTTCAGATATTTGGACTTCTTTCATGAAACGGCCCGCCAGATTTTCAAGCACGATTCCATCTGAAGCAGCGAAGAAAGCAAGAACATGAGTAATGAAGTGACGTTCGTCTGGGGTTAAGGCTTCCCATTGGCGTTGATCTTGTGATAGATCTACTTCTTCTGCTGTCCAGAATGATGCTTCTGCTTTTTTATACATTTCCCAGATTTGTGGATATTGAATTGGAAACATACAGAATCTGTCTGGGTTTGGGGTTAAGATCGGCTCTTCTATCATTGCAGGCATTTTGAAGAAGAAATTAGGGAGGGGATTTCTGAATGAAAATTTTTGGGATTGAAGAACCTAGGGTTTTTTTTCTTAAAGGGAGGCGAAGGGTTTGAAGATGATTTTGGGGATTAGGTTCTAGCGATAGCATTTATAGGGAGAGGAGTGGTTGAGATTGAATTTCAAGAGGCGGGGGATTTTAAAAAAAAAATTGAAATGAAAGAGCTTGCGGGGGAATGAACAGGGTGTTTTGGTAAATTAGTCTGACAACTGTCCCCTTTTCTAGGTTTTGTATATTAAATAACCAAACTACCCATAAGATTCTTACTTGATTAGAATGAAATTAGGTAGGATGAGAACATTTTGGTCATTTCAGATGATTTTGGTTGATTTTGAAATCTAAGGTTCGAATATTTGAGCCCACTGTTAAGGAAAAAATTTAGGCGGGGATATTTTGATTGGCGCGAAAATCAAACTGATTTTTTAATGACTTTTATAAGGAAACACTTCACGCGCTTAAAGAGTTGCATGTCATCCTTAGATCTGAACCGTTTATGGGATAAGGATGATGGGATTGTAATGAACACCCGTTTGGCGTGTGCTGTCACGTGTTTCTGGAGGGTCGTAATCAGTCAAACTAGACCGTTGATTGATTCTGAGGAAAACAAAAGGTAATACTAATATCTAGATCTATGAGATAAGGCTGAATAGTAAGAAACATACAAAGGAAGATTGACACCAAAGGGATGTACGTGTAGGTTGTGAGGTACACACGAAGTTGCAAATGATATCCATGCGTCGACTCGATATGTTAAGTTTAGGGTTCCCAAGTGGAGTCGGTGACCATATGGCTATGCAACAGGGTACTGACGTATTGTGCAGAATTTGTACAAATAAAAATAAATAAATAAGAGAGAACGGCAGATTCGGTTAAAAATTGGTGAACCGAGGAAAGAAATAATTGGGCAGGTCCAGGGGGAGTGGTCAGATAATTAGATTTGTTATGTCAACTCAACTGGATAGACAAACTTAGTTTTGAACAGTGAGGAAAAGGTTTAGCGTACCAAACAGATCCGACCGTGTATAACTGCTACGACAACGGTCGACCCTTTATAAATAATACATTCATTCGAACACTAAACCCATACTATCATTTTATTTTATTTATATTTTGATAAACAAGGACAGTTTCATTAATGGAAATTCGATGTTACAATGAGCTTATGATCAAAAATAAGAGAATATAAAGTAACAAGAATATACCGTAAAAGTATAAGAGAAGGATTACTTGAGTAAATTTCGACCATTTAATTTGTTTGTCTTCCTTAGGAAGATGTGCTCCCGAAATATGAGTGATTTGCTCAAATATCTTGTAACTAGTGACGAAACTTCCATCATCAAAGAAATCACCGATGGAAATTCCGTCGTCGGATAAGTTTATGATGAAGATTTTGTCGCCAGTGACAACAAATATGAAGATTTTATCGTTTGAGAGCATCACTATTGATCTTAAAACCCAACTCAATAACCAAGAATCGTCATTAAAACGAAGATAAACTTCAAATGAGTAGATAAAACCACCATAATGGTGTAGAAAGCAGAAAACATAATAACAACTAACTAACCTAAAAAACAAGATATAATGAAGAAATCAGCTCAGATATGTTCCAAAATGGATCAGATCTGAGTAAAGAAGAAGGCTTGATAGTGGTAGTTTTGTTGAAGAAGAAGAAGGCGTGAGAAAGGGGAGGAGAGGGAGATTTTCCATTTGATTCACATCAAAATCTCTTGAATTTTCTCCACTAAAAATCTCTATAATTTTCATTCTAGTATTTCAAATTTTCTTAATTACAAATGTCTCTAAAGGCTACTATGCTTATTCGTGAAGCCAAACTTGAAGTTGTTGTCAGTATGATATATGCTAGTTTTAAAAAATAAGAAAATAGGAAAAGGGGAACAATTGTGCAATTAGAAGTTAATCCATGAAAATATTCAGCTAAAAAGCAAAGAAGAGCTCAAGTTTTGAAATTAACAATTAAATTTACAAAAACAATGGAAAAACTGTTCACGAGCACGTTGAATGGAAAACACGTCAAATGATGATAATTAAGATTTTTGTTATTGGGAAATCTAAATCATTTAGGGGGAAAGCTGATTTCCGGTCTGTGGGATTCGACTTAGAGTCAATGCGGGTGAAATAGAATGGGGCCAGTCATTCCTGATGTTCAAGTTTTTTTTCCATTTACCACCGTCAGTACCCCAAAGACCACCACTAATAATGTTTAACAACTTAACAAAACTACCATTGTTTTCACCAGTAGTTGATTTTTTTTTGTGGCTCTCCATAATCTGATACTTTATTCATTCTTTTTTGTTTCCGCAATTATATCTTCAAAAATTTGTTATCTCGCATAACCAGATCTATTTGCTACACCAACTAAGCAATGATTGTAAACATGAAGGTAAAATGGTCTTGTAATTAAATGATATCATTAATCAACAACTATTGTTGTTAGGTGGTTTTGTAGAATAAGGTTATGATTAATCATGGTGCAACAATCCAAGAAAACTACCTAGAGATTTTTCAATCATACCGCTATTTCGAGGGACTGACAATTTTATATGTTGCTAGGAGATAAGGTTTTCATGGATTCGTAAATCATCAAGTATTCTGATAACTACCCTTCTCATTCTTTAAGTATTTTGATAACTACTCATGAAAACTATTACTCGTTCTTATTGATTTTGCAATGATATTTTGATTTTACATGGAATATATCGGTAAGAATCGTTAGTTCATTTATGCTTTGATTCTATAAAAACAATGATAAACCCTGATCTAGATCAAAACTGTAAAACAATATGATCTAAAATTTGATAGAAAGGTACCATGAGATATGAGAGGTTTTAGCAATTTTAGTTCCATTCCACCCCATTGTGACACAAAATCAACATAATTTGACCAAAGTCAGCTTTCCCCAAATTCATTTTAGCCTTCCCTATAACAAAAGTTGTCAAAGATTTTTTATTGAAGTCGTTTTTTTAAGGTTTTATTGTCTAAGTTTATATCTTGTAATAAGGCAGTAATATTAATCAATTAGAAAATATGTAGAATTTAAAAGTTAAACTTACATTTTTATTAAATTGGTGTTTATTACATTTAGACTTACACGTTTAATTAACTTGATTTCATAACGACAACAATAACATTAAATTACATTGAATTAAAGCAACTAAAATGGGTTAAATCTATGCACATGAAGCTTATAGAGCTCGTAGCATTCCAAATGCGTAAACTCTCTTATGTTTCCTTCAACAAATTGGACTTCAACCATGGTTTTATGAAAAAACAAATAAACAACAAGTTACTTAATACGATATTAATTAAACTACGATGGAATCGTTCAAAATAAAGACAACGTCATGAAGATACTTACTAGATTTTCGCTGGAAAATCCAAGATTATCATCGTGAACCATCCACAAAACTTTTGTATAATTTTCCATATCCATATTGATGAATGAGCATCTTAGTTTAAGGCTCTTATTGGTTCTTAAATTTCATTATGAAATGGTACAAACCTTCGAAACACATTTTCCTTTACATAGTTACTGGTTAAATTTCTCCTTACATTATGTAGTCAGCATCGAATTAGATCAACATCTTTTCCCATAGTGATGTGAGGGAGAGCCATTTCAGTGTAATGTAGGTGTGATTGATTTGAATGAAATATGGAGTATGAGATGAGGAGGATATTTGATTGAAACAAAGAAAATGTGAAGTATTTATAGAGAATTCTAAGAGAGTTGTTGGATAACGATAATATTTATCACACAAATATTATTGAAAATTTACCTTAAATAACAGTAATGTTTGTAATGGGTATATTTTTAAAACCATCAACAACTATATAATAACGAATGTATTTTTTCTTATAAAGAACACGTAAGTGGGATTCTAAACACAACCTACCGAAATCATTCTCAACCAAAACAATGTATTATAAAACCAAAATATTATGTGAGGAAGTAAAAGAGGTTTGTCCATTATGTTTCATGGATAGTCAGTCTGATGCAATTCCCTTGGATGTATTTTAAGTGTCCACAAAAAGGTTGTTCACGCATCAGAATTGTCATTGAATCACAACCGGAAAAGCTTAAGTATTTGCAATGTCAAGATCCTAACTGTCCTGAAGAACCGCATATGATACATGATGTTATGAAGGTTAAAGAAGGAGGAGGAGGAGAAAAGTTAGCAGCACTATGCAAAAACTTGAAACTTAAAGCCAAATTGAAGAAGTTATTATACTACGAGCACCGTGGATGGAGATCACGAATACAAACATTGTTCACCAAGAATTAGTGGATGCTCAAAGCTCGGTTTCAGTACTTTTATGCATTTCAACACTTTTACTGAAAAAATACTTTCATATCGACATATAATAGCCTAGCATTTTTAGGGGCGACTCAAAAGGAATTAGGGGCAACTTTTTTATTCCCAACCCATAGATGTGGTTATGGGATGTCCTAATAGTCGAAAAATACCTATATGCCCTTTCACAATCGGTAGTTTAGTATTGGTTTTATCTACCGATTGTATAATCGGTAGGCAATAAACATCATGAAACCATCGATTGTGAAAAACATAGAAATCCAAAATTCCATTGGTTTTTGAAAATTTTGAATTTGGGGCTACTACCATAATCGGTAGATAATGAACATCATGAAATTACCGATTTTACAATCGGTAGGCAATAAACATCATGAAACTACCGATTGTGAAAACAGAGAAATCCAAAATTCCATTGGTTTTTGAAAAATTTGAATTTGGGGCTACTACCATAATCGGTAGATAATGAACATCATGAAACTACCGATTGTACAATCGGTAGGCAATAAACATCATGAAACTATCGATTGTGAAAACAGAGAAATCTAAAATTCCATTGGTTTTTGAAAAATTTGAATTTGGAGCTACTACCATAATCGGTAAATAATGAACATCATGAAACTACCGATTGTACAATCGGTAGGCAATAAACATCATGAAACTACCGATTGTGAAAACAGAGGAATCCAAAATTCCATTGGGTTTTGAAAATTTTGAATTTTGGGCTACTACCATAATCGATAGATAATGAACATCACTAAACTACCGATTGAACAATCGGTAGGCAATAAACATTAAAAAACTATCGATTGTGAAAATAGAGAAATCCATACTTTCAATGATTTTTGAAAATTTTGAATTCGGGGCTACTACCACAATCGGTAGATAATAAACATCATGAAACTACCGATTGTATAATCGGTAGATTATGAACATCACAAAAATTCGCAAATTTACTACCGATTATTTTTGTGTGGATAATTCGAAAATCTAAGGATTTTGGCACAATCCAATTTTGGGGCTACATTGTAATCGGAAGCCAATTAAATGTCATTTACTACCGATTATGAAAGGGCATATTAGCCATTTCGAAAATTAGGAGATAAGGGGTATCTTAGTTTTATGTTTGGGTGACCCTATTTTATTTTATTGTTCTCCCTTAATTCTTTTGGGGTCGCCCCTAAATATGCCAGGTATAATAGAGTTAACTTTTGAACAAATATTGGACAGTCAAGGTTCACGGACGTAACAACATATCTCATAGCAATTTGCAATATATAAAACCATAAAGATTAATACTGCAAAAATCATATTCCAAATAAACTTTAGAATTCAAATAAATAAATCTAAAAACATTGCAAGATGAAAATGTTGGCAATAGCTATGTGTACTCACAATAATGGCTATTCCAAATCCTAGTTATCCTTCTCAAAACACAAGAATAAATTCTCATAAGAAGTTTCCTAGAAATCATAGAGCTTTCTCAGAGCATCTACAGAGAATTCCTTCTCATTATTGAAAAAACCATTGATTCAATTCCTCCAAATCTTCCGAAATATCAGTTAACTCACTAAGTTCTCTTTTTAGTCTACCCAGGTTATTCTTTGTTAGAGACAACATATGTTCATAGTGAGCTATCTTTTCTAAAGATAAAATGATTCAAGATTTTAAATCATTTCTTTTGTTGATGAAATCCTTCACCATACCTCTAAAGTTATTATCAAAATGAAAAATAGACAAGAGGAAGTTAGAGGAAGAACCTTCATCATTTGTAGATCTTTCCTTCTTCTTTCTTGAGGAAGAAACTCCTTCACAAAGATACACATTAACTGCTTCAACTGCATCCCTTTTTGTGGTACCTCTGGTTATAGGAGCCATGAAACTGTATCTTTCAAAGATAAGAGACGTGAGGACATTTTGACCACAAATGAATATAAGTAGACTCACGGTTACCCAAACCCTAGAAGAATTTTGAACAAGTCTTGTACGGTTTGTGATCCAAAATCTATTTTTAACAAGAAGACATTTTCTTAGCGAAAATAAAATAAGAAATTACCAAAACTTGAGCAACCTTGACGCAATCCTCATTTTCTCAAGTTAAAACAGAAGATGCGAACATCACTAGCATTTAGATAGTGACGGAGTAAGTCGAATGATCACATCTTTTGTCACAAAGTGACTTATCAAGGTTTGAATAAACAGACTTACCTCGTCTGATTCTGACCCTTTTTGACCTCTTCTTCTTGTATCCAGGCGTTTGCTCTTTTTCCTGAGTCAGATTCATCCTTTGCATGTCATTTTGAAGTTTAGAAATTATTTTGTTATTCTTCTTGAATTTCCAACACTTATTTTGAACATGACTTGCACTTCCACAAAACGAGCACAACAAAGAAGAGTGTTTGCTTTGTAAAGATGAATCATGTTTATCACAACCTTCGAGAAAAGATGCTCTAGAACTGGCAGGAATAGATAACTTGATTGTGCTCATAATATTATTTTTGAACCCTAAACCTTTTGTGTTTCCAAAATATTTTTGACCAAATAACATTGCTGAAATCTTGTCTGGGCTTCCTGACAACCTTTGCAGGCCACACTTGAGAGAATTAATCTCTTTTTCTTTCAGAGATAGGGTTTTCGTGAATTCATCATTAAGATAATTGATCTCAAGAGTTTTCACTTGAAGTGATGATTCCAGTTTCTCCAACAAAATCTTCAGATGAAGATTTTCTTTGTGAATTTCTTCACTTTTCTCCAAGAATTCTAAAATCTCAGTGTCAAACTCGCATCCTGAATCAAAATTTGAGTTAATGGAAACTTCCGCCGTGAAGGCTGAAAATTCTGAACATGCTTCAGGGGTATGTATATTATTGACACCCTGAGATATTTCTTCTTGGACTGAATCATCAAAAGCATTAGAGAGAGAAGATTTTCCCTTGCTTTTTTTCACAATATTCTTGATCTTTTGTGTAATCAGTGATCTGTAAAGATCAGATTGATTAGGACAACACTCGCTATCCCATGACAAGTTAGAAGCTTCACTTGCAATAGTCACAGTATTGAACGCAGACGTTCTGACTGTTTTCTAATTATGACCAAGAATTTTTAACTTTCCAACAAGGGAATTTCCGGAAAGAGCATCAAGTTTATTTCCCTCAACGATGTCACGCTTCTTAGAATCGTATCTGGATGGCAACGATCTGAGGATTTTTATCACAATATCCTTTCAGGAATAGTCTTACCTAACGTAAAAGATGCATTAACAATTTCAGACACTTTGTGATTAAACTCATCAAATGAATCTTCATCTGCCATACTAAGTTTTTCCCAATCAGAATTTAGGTTTTGAAGCCTAACTTCCTTTTCACATGTATTCCCTTCAAATACAATTTCTAAGATATCCCAAGCATCTTTAGACCGAGTGCACGTAGTCACATGGTGCTGAAGATCTAGGGTAATGGCATGGATGATAGCATTTAACCCGTCAGAATTTTGCTTAGCAGTGAGAATCTCGGTAGGTTCATATGCACCAATATCCTTCGGAACAGTTACATCGCTTTCTGTAAATGGAGGATTATAGTCATTGACAATATAAACCATGATTGAAATAACATGCTTGAATAAAGGCACGCATAACAATTTTCCACCATAAGTAATTTGAGCCATCGAAGACTGGTGGTACGTTTATAGAGATATCACTTCTGTCCATATTTAGATCGTTATAAACACGGACTTATAAGGTCTTAAATGTGTTTGCATGCTCTGATACCAATTAAAAAAGCGGGGGTACAACAACCACACCCAATATTTCGTTTGGAAATCTGAATAGACAAACTCCAATATACTTTCAAGAGAATCAACTAGACAGTCAGACTCAATCTAAAGAAAAGTATATCAAAGAGTTTTATATCTCTATCTCTTAATTCAATCTGCAATCAGTAAATAGGAACTTGCGATCCCTATTGAATATAAGAGAAATAACTTGAACGACACCAAAGACCAATGTTCAATGATCAATCAATTTCAATCAACAACCAAAGGTTGGATTTACCAATTGATCGGTTCAACGCACAACATGTGATGCGTGTCATAGGTGCGCAAATTAGTTCACTTATATTCTAATTTACTAATGAATAATATAGTAGAAAGAAGATTTGTTCCCACGAAGAGCAAGGAGTTTTAGTTGTCAAATGTGTTACAATGGGGGTTTTTGTTTTAGATTAAAGCAAAATCAAATCAATTAAAAATAATAAAGTTGCAAGAAATGAATAGAAATATGATCATGGAATCCTTCTTCGTTACTAAACCTTCATCAAGTTATTATATTCATCCATTAATACAATTAATCACATATTATTACCAATCGTGGAATAACAGCTAGCTCAGTGTTATCCCCTAAATTCCTTAAATCACTGAATACAGAAGCTCTCTAATACCATATTTTATTCGTCTAAACCACCTAGTAGTAGCTCACTCAAGGTGTAATTTGGTCGAATGCTTTATCTTTTGTGAATTATAGATTGATCCTAGTAGTTAGACTTTTAGCTCAAGGTCCACTTTCTAGTGTTGTTTATACACACAATCGCCATACAGAATCCCTCTGCAAGGTCTTGTGTTCTGTACTTTTGTATGAATTATTCGACTATTACTTATCTCCTAACTCAATACTAGCATTTGATTGAATCAACAAATTAATTCAGTTGGCCATCTAAACAATCTATCATTCAATCGTAAATATTCGAATTAGTATAAACAATCAATATTCATGTGAAGAACTTAATAATATATATATATATATAATAACTCAAATCATGTCTAGAACTTAGAATTCATCCCCAATCACTAAGAAGTTTAGCTACTCATGATACTAACAAAACTCATGAGTTTCATATGATAAAATAGTAAAGAAATAGTTTTGGTGATGAATCGCTCCAAAACTATAGCTTTTCTTCTCTTCTTATAAATACCGGCCTCAGGACGTCTTCCCTTTTATATAACTTTCCCTGTTCCTTTTTATTTATAGAAAAGAACAAAACTAAAAAAAAACCACAATATGATCCAACGATTTTTTATTTTTATATATATGAGACAAGAAAAATAAATCAGATACAAAATGAAAACAAAACAAAATAATAAAACTAGTAATGAACCTTTTTTTTTTTTTTTTGAGACAAGAAAAAATAAAACAAATAAAGATAAAATAAAAATGCAAGTACAAAGGCCATGGTGTAAGTACTTTACCACTTGATTCTTCACAACTTGTTTGTCTTGATATCATAAACTTCTAGAACTCTCATCTTGATAATTTTTGCTCTTGTACATAAGTCTTCAACATGTAAAAATTCTGCTCATTGTCTTGTTGCTTTACTTGAATCTGAAATCTGCTCACTTTTGTACCATTGTGTGTAAACCTTGAATGCCTTCAACTTTCCTTCGAATTTGTGATACTCCACTTGTTGATGATGATGATGTTTCTATGGACCTGTTGGTGTAGAGAGATAAAGTGGATGGTGCTAACTGCGAACAAGATTACAAGTGATATGCAAGTTAGCAATTCGATGTCACCATCATGATTGATAAAATAGCACTTAAGAGATCAAAGTAGTGCTTCTATTGGTGGGAGGTTGAGTAGATCACCATTCTACCTGGAATCAACGTATGGTGACACACACTCAAAAAGCACATATTTAGACACGTACAAAGAATTGAAGGTCGGTGCCTCACATGATGTAAAAATAGGTAGTCTCCACTATAGGGGATCACAACTCTAATACCGAATTCAGTCTGCACCTTATTTTCTACTGGCATGGTTAAATCCAACTTTAACTCTTAAACAAGCAAGAAACCCGATCACGTTCTCTGGCATCTTTAAGTTTAGTCACTCTTATGAGAATTTCGATGTAATCTTTACTATGTGACTCTAAACTAACTACAAGTTGGAGTTTTTATGCAAATATGTACAAAAAAAAATGAAAAATCTATATGCAAAATACTCCCCCACACTTAAACTTCACATTGTCCTCAATGTGTAAAACAGAAAGTTATGAATTATGACGTAACATCATATAAAATGCAAAAAATGTACAAATTGGTAAGGAATTTGGAAAAACTCCATTTCACAAAAGTTGTTCATATATGTGTTTTCTACAAAGTATTAAAATGGAACAATGTTTTGATAAATAGTCTGATAGTTATGGTCTCTGGACTGAACTATGTGCAGTCTAAATTTTTCTGATGAAAAGGTATTAGTCATAATTTTCTTCTAAAATAGATTTCGGACTCTATGAAAATAAACATGGGAATGCAAATATGATATGAAAAAAATAAAAACAAAAAATAAAATGGTTTAAGATACAAAACATATGGGTTTCCTCCCATTCAGCGCTTGGTTTAAAGTCTTCAGCCCGACTTGGCATTCCAATTATGTTACTCTTCCAGAGGGAGTAGATCTCGAAACTCATGGGAGTCTACATCCACTTTGTCACGTTGAACCTCCCCAAATACCAATAATCTGAAAATTTGAGGATCCACTCATAAAATAATCTGCACTGCAAATAATAGCTTCACAACGATGTTAGCACGAAATAATAATAATGATGATATCACTCGATAAAAGTTTCCCCCACACTTATTCCTTTCTACACCTAAAAGTGTATAGAGAATGTATAATTTGGGAAATTCTATGGATTCCTCTTGGTGAACCTGCACAATGTGAGAATCAAGTATTTCCAATGGTGGATATTTAGAAGCAAAGTAATCTAATAAAACTTCTGAAACACATGCATCCAAGGATAACTGAGGTAAAGGATAAGAATCAATATGCAAATGATTAGTAAAACCTTGCAAAAACTCTTGTATTGCGGAATCCGCTTCATCCTTATAGAATTCAAGTGAATTACTTATTTCTCCTTTCTCATGGTCCTCTATCAAACCTTGCAGCCATTTTTTTTAATCATTTTATGCTTCAAAAAAAGTGTTAGCATTATTATAATAATTGACAAGCTTAATTGGGTCTTCCACGAATTCATTCAATTTGGTTTCATTCTCAAGATCCACCATATATCTCCAATGCCAAATCTATCACCAACTATCGATTTCTTCATTGCCATAGAAAAAGAAAACTTAAGATGAACAAATTATCCACTCCGATAGGGAAATCAATTATCATCCACCACCAAATCAATTTCCTTTATACAATAAAAACTTAGAAGGAAGGAAGAAACCACCAAGTCAATTACTTCAATGGAAGAAGAGATACTTAAAATGAAAAGAGAAGAAGAAGAGGCACCAATAAAAGCAAAATATCACAAAACAACTAAAGAAGTATACGAACGTGTAAAACAAGCAAAGATAGAAGCAGATGTTGAGGAAGAAACCGAATGCATTAAAAATTTCTACATAGTATTGGATTTCCCGGAAGATCACCGCCCTTTAAGCCTTTTTTGGGGTCTTGTTAGTAGTGATCCTTATATGCCAAAGTTTGTGGACAGTAAATGCAAGAAACGTAAAACGGATTATGGGGATGAGTTTGTAGCGAATCAAATAACTTCCCTCATAAAATTATGTCACAAATACAACAAGTTTCTTGCAAAATACAGGGGAATAGGTATCAAGCTCATGACACATATACCAAGTGGAGAAAAAAGCCTTTTAGGCATTTCGAAGCTTCTTTGTTTATTGAATCTCGTTCCAAGAAATGATGTTTGTCGCAATTAGCTTAAGATCTTTCATTTTATGTGTTTAATGTTTTAAAGTTTGTTTCAGTATGTGATTAATATGAAGGTCAGTTAGAGTCTGTTTACTTTAACCCTTCCGGCTAGTTCTTTTGGTGGTATGTATACCGGCATAAAATGTTAACTAGAGACAATACCAGCACAGGTCCCAGCATTGTAGTCTGATCAACATACTATGCTGGAATTATGGACTCAAATTAAACTTATCCTCAGAATTTTGGCATTGAATTGTACCATCTATCCATGCCGGCATTCTGGACTCAATTAAATTAATCGTCAGACTTTCGGCATTGAATTGTACCATCCATCCATGCTGGCATTTTGACGGTTACAAACTCCTTTATTGTATTTAAGCGATGGTTACAAACTATTTTATTCTATTTAAGGGATGGTTACCGAAAGGAAACTGTTCTATCTTTCCATCTCTCATTGTTTTTGCTTTTCGGCTCTTCCAAAACCACGTAACTCCTTTATTTTGTTTCATCTTCTATACCAACTTCATTCAATTCTTTAAAACCAAAGAAGAATGGGTCGTCGCAAACCTCCTTAAAACCTATACCTAATCCTGAAGGGTCTATTGATGATGGTGGTAAATCGAGATCAAATCGCAACAAGTGCACGAAGCAAGGATAAATCAAGCATATCTTGAACAAGATGATGAGAAATAAAAAATTTGATGTGGTAAGTCATGTCTATGTTGAATTGAAGCATTTTTAGGGTCTATCTCATACTAGAAAACACAAATTGGTAGTTGCATGTTTAGTCTTTCTACTACACTAAAAGAAATTTTGAAATTGAAATTTAGTCAATTGAAATTCGGTTACAATTTAGTTTCCCCATAGAATTCAATTTGAATACCATGCCGGATTATATGTCTTGTATCCTACTTTTATTGCATGGAAATACCGGCATAGTTTATCACTAAGTTACCATACCGGTACCTTTTGTTAAATCTCTGTACAAAATTCGCATATTTTTGGCATTATTGATCACTATATTACTACGCCGGTACCATTTCCGGCTTTGTATATTTAATAAATCCCATGCTGATTTTAACTGTCCTTCTTTTTTTAAAATTCGCATACTTCCGGCATTGTTGATTAATAAATTACTACACCGGTAGCGTTGCCGGAAGTAGTTTTATGTTTACAATCCATGCCGGCTCACTGTATAGAACTCATCCCACATATTGTTTTTTAATTTCTTGTCTTGGGACGTAGGTCTAAAGTAACACAAATCAAGAAATGAAAGATCAAAGTTGTTGAAGAAGGAAAACCTACGTCTTCTCGGCCTCGACGTAGTCGATCTGATCCGGACCGTGGGAAGGTCATTATTTGGGATCGTACGGGGGACACAAGCAGCAGTGATGATGAAGAGTGGGAAAATTTATATCTATGAACTTATATAAGTGTACATACTAAGTACATATTGAAAAATATGACAACAACGCAAGTGGCTAGGAAAATTGGGAAAGTTTTTTAAGTACAGGAACAAAAAAGGAGATATGCTGACCCCAGAAGAAATGAAGACAGTCGAGCAAAGGATAGACAAAATTGAAGATCCAGAGGAAAAATACTTGTAGGACGAAAGGAAGAAGAAGGCACATAAGAATCCAAGGACCGAGTGATCGAAGATGTTTGTTAATATTTCTTCTATGGTATTAGTTAGGTATTGAACAATCTAGTGTTGGTTTATATTTATTTGTATGTCTTGAACAATGTGGAACATGTGTTTGTTTGCTTGTCTTGCTAAACTCTTTGCTTGTTTTGGTTTATGTTTAACTTGTTTTCAGTTTGGAACATCTTAACTTGGAGATGGTTTTTTTAAACAATCTAGTGTTGTTATTTGATTTATTATGTTAGTAAACCTGTGTCAAATTACCCCTTTGCCGGCATACATTTGGAATGCCGGTATGTCGAAAAATGCCGAATTTAATGTTTTTTTAATTGTACCGACATGGTCGAAAATCGTAAAAACAATGCCGGTAATCTGAATTTTCAAAATCACAGAAATTTCAGAGTTTCAGCATACCATGCCAGTAGTCTGTATTTTCCAGACGCAAAATATTTTTGTCGGAGTACCGACACGGTCTGTAATTTAATTTCAATGCTGCCATATGTACTGATTTCTCTGGATATGTTTTCTGAAATGCCGGCACTATTTCAAAAGTTAAGTTCTACGCCGGTATAAACTCACGTCATTGTAGTATTGAAATATATTCATGCCGGCATTGGCATCAAAATATCATTTAATGATTACAATTCAAACTTCAAAAAAAAAAAAAAAATGTTGCGCATTAGTGAACCACATATATTCAAATTAATCATCAATGCCAGCACACAAACTAACTTGTACCTTCTCTCGGGCAATTGATAGGGCCAACGCATCCTAAAGTTGGTGATTCTCCTCATACAATTTTATTCATTCCTCCGAGTGATTGGGATCGGTATCCTTATTTTTCGTCAGCGCACAAACCGGTGGCAATAGACAGTTTTCCTTGACTTTCAGAATAATGAAATGATTTTCCGTTCACAAACGCCAAAACAATTCTTCTCTTCTTAAGAGATCCTTCGCACTTTTGCCACTTTGGTGTATATGTTGCTTGTACGGTGGGGGTAAAATAATGAATAACACAATTAAATGTATCCGCCACTAAATTCCCACAAACCAGTATTCTCATCCCATATTGAGTAGGGAGGAACATCATCTTCTTAAAAGATTTTATGAGCAATTACCTACCCCTTTTCTTTGCAACCACCGCTCCATCAACCATGGTTGTGGCTTCGGAATGCTCGCCTTGTTGTTATTTTTCACTTGATGCTGGTACCTTCGTCGGCCTACCCCTTTTCATTGTAACCTCCACTCCATCAACTATGGTGTGGCATCTACATCCTCGGCTTGTTATTCTTATTCAATCGATGTGGGTACCTTCTTCAGCCTACCCCTTTTCTTTGGAACCTCCGCTCCATCGAATTTTGGTGTAGATACGAGATCCGCCGTTTGTTTTTTGACTTGATAGTGGTTCCTTCCTTGGCCTACCCCTTTTGTTTGGAACCGGCGCTTCCGTGAACCTTGCTTCCGAAATCTCACATGAGGTTGGATATCGTTTCTTACTTGCCTCGAGTTCACATTCACGTTGACTCATTTCTTTCAATTCTTTTCTTTGTATTCTCCTTGCCGTTTTGATTTGTGGTCTACCGGGAGGATCTCCCTTTGTTGTCTCTTCACTTTATGCTGTCCATCGGGGAGTAATTAGCCTTCATTGGCTCAACAAGACTTGTCGGCTAGCCGATTTGCCACGTGAGTAAGCTTCGAAGAATTTCTTTGCTTCGTTCGTATCCCATGGTGATTGTCCGGGAGCTTCCGTAAGGGGAGGGATGAAAGATAGTTGCTTCCAAAATGGATTGATAACCTCAATTGGTATCAATTATTTATACTTCACAAGCATATGATGACACGGAAACCCCAATGAAGACATGTCGGGATAAATACACACATCACATGATTTGCCGTAGTTTATCTCCTTTTGAATTTCTCTCATCATATGTTTTATTTCCCACTGAGACACGTTGGATTCTATTCCTCGGAGCAACTTACCATATTGAAGATATTGCGTCATCCTTTCCATTGAGCTTTCTCAAAAGCCTTCTTGATCCTATCGATATCACTCTTAAAGTATTGCTCCATTGCCTCGGTGACCGTAACCATGTCTCCTTGGTTAGACTCGAGGAGATATTTAAATCTCCTATGAGCGGACTCCGTTACACTAGTTGCTTCATTCCCGTAGTGTCTATACCGGTTTGTCCATGCACGCACAAATTTTTCCTTGTACTTTTCCAACTATTTCTTCCGACTATATGAGACGACACTTGGATATACTTTGTTCCAATTGGCAATAAACTTGTCCAAATTCTTTTTGTATGTATCCTCGGTAAGAGACCAATAAACTTTCTCCCAATTTCTTAGAAATTCCAACCATTTTTTATGATTTTCATCATATTTTTTTTCCACTCGCTCTTTGATCTTGCCTCTTTCAACTTCTTCTTCTCCGGGTGATAGTTTGTTCTTGCGAACGTCTTCCTCTAGTTAAACAATCATCCTCTTCTTAATATCCACCTTTGTGGGTTCAAACAAAGCATGACAAGATTTTATCACATTTTGACGTATATGATATTAGGAAATTTTGTGCGTCCGGGAAGACGTCGGATATTACATTCATTAATGCGTCATCGTTATCGGTTATGATGACTCTCGGAAAATGATTTTTCCAGAAGAATAATTTCAATTGTCGTAATGCCCAATTATAATTATAATTCTTTTTGTTTTCCATTAAACACCAAGCCAATGTAAATGCTACCTTGTCCGATGTTTGCCCCACTATATTTAAAAACAACAAATTATATTTGTTTGTCTTGTAAGTGTAATCCATCATAAGAACACCAAAACATATATGAGACAATTTTGCAAGCAAAGGATGTGAAATGAATATTTGAAAGAGCTTGTTGTCCGGACCTGTTGTTTATGGGTGAAAATTACTCCTGCCGGTTTTGGTAATTTGGGGTGTGTGGATGAGGAATGAATCTAAACCCTAAACAAATGCACTGCGCGGTGAGTGCTTGTAGATTCGAGAAATCAATCTGTGCAAATCCGGCCTAAACCAAGAAATGGTTGTTCTAGACTTGTTTCGGTCACAAAGTGAAGGAGATGGGGTTGATCTTATGGAGGGAAGCGAAGAAGGTGTTGAGATTATGAAGGTGTTGGATATGTATGACTTGTATCAGAAATCTGATCTGTCTTGCAGGATATAAGCTATCAGTTCCGGTGTTTGAATACGATTGTATCAACACTTTCCTCTATTGTCTTGTTCTTGTTTGAAAAATAGGATGGAGAACCTATTTATACAAGTCTTTTAGCCTAACCCTCGTATCTCGTGGGAAGTGGAGAAAGTGGAGTGATGGAGTAGTGGAGTAATGTGTTAGTGTCACACGACCAATCTTGCCCACTTCTCCCATCATCACTAACCGTCCATGACTTCCTGACACGTTCTTGTGATGGCGCGTTATGCGCTGCACGCTGTAAACCGCCAGACCAATACCCCATTATGTAACCTCCAGTTTGTGACATGATTGATGTCTCGAGCGTGTGGATCATGGGACCCACAGAAAGTAGCATGTAATGGTAGATTAAATAACTACGTTATTTAGGAAGTTGATACTTGTGAAGTATCATGCGCATTCTATGCAGGTACTGCATCGAGTATATCCAGCATGTATGAAACATCGCTGTTTGAGCATCTCAAAGTAGCATCATATCCAGACTACTTCATGTGATGGTTAAAGGTTGAGCAAGCAAGTCCTTCCTTGACCGACCACATGGTGTGGTAGAGTGACGGATGGTGATCACCATGACACCGCACTGACCAATTAACTCATGACTAGGGATGTATAACCAAGCCGGCGAAGTTGGACGGACGAGATGATCTTTGAGACACTCATCTGCGACCGTTGGTGAATTTAGGGTTTTGGAGTAGGTGCGCAAGCACCACTCTTTAGCCTGATCGAATCCAAGCTTGGGATACGATTTTGGATAGCCGATCATACATGCAAGTAGATGGCATGACGGTATAGGCGCCCATACCCCATTGTCTCACGAAAGTGTGATCGGGGCCACTAAATTCGTCTGGCGAAGTTGAGTGGTCGAGATCAATTTGCGACAGAAAAATGGTGCCGCAAAAGCCGCACATCGTGCCAACTTCGGGCACGTATTCCAAGATGACTAATCTTGGTAGGTCTTGGCCGATTGGTCTGGCATGCAGGTGGTAGGCTGGTGTTCATGCCTATACCTGACTGTCCTATGAAAACGTGATCTAAGCCACTTAAATTGTCCAGCGAAGTTGAGTGGTCGAGATTAGTTTGCAATTGGGAAGTGTGACCACGCTAGATTGGGCATGCAATTTGGGATAACCAGGCATGGTATTCCTTAGGCGATCAGGTGAGGGGATAGATGGGCCCACGGTGGTCATGTTGGTATGACCGGACATGCTTAATCTAATCTTGGACCCTTTATTCGTGCTGGAGAAAATGGACGCTCGTGATATTCAAAAACCCTGATTTTGGGTTTCACGGCCGTGCATCATGCTCTGCTCGGGTGCACGAATTGGGATAACCAACCATGATTGGTCCTGACCGATCGGTCAGGTATGTAGGCGGGCCCACGGTGATTATGTTGACATGCTCCAGGCCATTTGAATTTACATCTACACCCTCCATCTATACTTGTGAAGATGGATGGTTGAGACTGTTTTAGCAAGCTATGCCAATCTTTTGGGGAGGCCGACCATGCGGGGCCCGTGTTGGTTCGATAATGAATATACCAATACCTGCTTGGGTTCATGGATCCTATCTAAGCTATCCAATTCATGCTGGTGAAGTTGGATAGTCGTAATCGTTCTGAAACTGACATGGTCAGTCTAGAAATGCTCAATCGGGCTAGTATAGCACACCGAGAGTAATATGCTCAATCGGGCTAGTATAGCACACCGAGGGTTGTAGCCTGTACAGGTATTTCGTACATGCTTCATTATAATTCTTGGAGGTTCGTGTTGCTCTATTGAGAACAACACTCAGTCGTCATGCCGCACTGATAATGAGTACAGGAAATACAAGGCTGGTTATGCATTAATTAATAATGCTGTATTTAATTCACAGAATGGGATTGTTGCCACATGCTCCATTCTAGGTGAATTAGTAAAGATAATAAGTATTCATCACTTATTAATGGTTTTATCTTTTACAAGATGTTAGCGCATAATTTTGGCTTTTACAATTTTAGCCTTAAATGAAAATCCACCATCAACATTAAGTCCCCTGCCTAGCACGTAATGGTTACACCACTGTGGGGTAGGCATGAGATGGTGATAGTTAAAGACAAAGCTTATGAGACAAAGTTAGATGTTACCAGGAGAGACGGGTCATCCTTTCCTTGGAGCATGTCACGTTCAAGAGTTGTCCAGGCGAGTGTTCCCCTAGCATGATGTCGGTCTTGCCTGCTTCGATGGACTGTTACGCCTATTTCTGTCGTGGGGCTACTGTACCTGCTTGATCAAACGTGGGCTTGATGTACCTGTTTTGGTTAATCGTGGGTTCGCTGCGTCTGTTTGATCGAACGTGGGACCCGATGTAAGCATGCTTGATTCGAACATGGGCAGATGTGCATGCTTCGATCAAACGCGGGACCACCGTGTACATGTTTCAAACGTCGGCCATGTCATGTGCCTACTTTAACCGTACGGTTTATGTATTTGCTCGAGTGTCATTTTACTACTTCGACCAAACACCGGACTTGATGCTTTGACCAAACACTGGCCTTTCTATTTGCTTCGCTCGAATATGGGACCCGATGTAAGCAACAATTTTTTTTTTCTTCAAATGAACCTTGTGTGCTCAAATGTAAATGTGGGTCATGCAGAAAGCGTTGAAGCAGCTTCTGGAGCAGGCCCGGGAGAGCGTTGAAGTGTTGGAGCTGAAACGCCTTCTTCTAAAGAAAGTGCTTTGATTGGGGATGGCTGTGTCTGCTTCGACCAATCTGGGGATAAGATCAAGTGGGACCCGCCACGTTCCTGACTGAACGTCGACCTTGTGTTTCGACTGAAAACTGGCCCTGCTGCGTGCGCATGTTTTATTCGAATACCAGCCTTGTGACTTTGATCAATACAGACTTGAAACTTGAGCAATACCGGACTTGTGACTTGATCAACACCGGACTTTAAACTTGAGCAATACCGGACTTGTGACTTGATAAAAACCGGACTTGTGACTTGATCAACACTGGACTTGTGACTTGAGCAATACTGGACTTGTGACTTGATAAACACCGGACTTGAAACTTGAGCAATACAGGACTTGTGACTTGATCAACACCGGACTTGAAACTTGAACAATACCGGACTTGTGACTTGATCAACACCGTACTTGAAACTTGAGCAATACCGGACTTGTGACTTGATCAACAACGGACTTGAAACTTGAGCAATACCGGACTTGGGACTTGATCAACACCGGACTTAAAACTTGAGCAATACCGGACTTGTGACTTGATCAATACTGGTGTTTGGACCCAATACCAGACTTGTGTACTCCAACATGAATGTGTGTTCTGTCGTGTGTGACTACACATCTCACGCATTTTTATACAAGTACTGACTCCTGTCTTTTATTGTAGAATAAAGAAAATAACTCCTGTTGAGATGTCTTCTGGGATAATGATGGTGCCAAGTCAGGAGGTGTTGACAGCTTCAAAGATATGCCGAACATTGGTGATGAGTTGTTCACCGCGCCCTTTCAACTATATGAAAATATCCGTTCCACAAGATAACCCTTCTCCTACCGACTTAAAGGTTTTTCATGCTCCGCTGGCCCCTCATGAAGGATGGATGAGACGTATGTTGAGCAATGAGTACATCAAAGATAACTTGACCAGAGCGCAGATTATTGATGCAGCTTGAGTGTTGAAACGGCTCGAGAGGATGTTAAAGTGGATTCTAGTGCGAACGTTGAGGTGGATCCTGGAGAGAGTGTTGAAGCAGGATTTTGAAGAGAACGTGGGTCACGAAGAGAGCGTTGAGGCGGATCTTGAATATACTATTAAAGCAGCTTCTGCTGGAGGGAGCGTTGAAGTGGCTTCCTCTTCAGTTCAATATACCTTTGCGAATTCCATGCTTCTTAACTGACCATCTCTCTCGTGTTGAAGAAGTCCTTGACTGACGGTGAAGGAACTTCATGCTGAGCCTCAGTCCCCAAGCGTGGTTTACATGGTTTGTTCGCAGTGGTTTTTGTCGAGCCAGATATGGAATATCGTGGACGTTGTTTCATCATTGTGGAAGTGCATGTGGTACTGGAGTTGGAGTTAGCGGACGCGCATGATTTTGTATCTCAGTGGTTTTCCTCTTGCTGCTTCAGGGAACTGCTTACGGAAGTTGAAGGTTATATCGCCTGTTGGTGAGATATATGCCTCTACGAATATTATGAGGCTCTTTATTACCGGCAGGCCTGGTTCTTTCTATCAGGGCATATGTTGTTGTAGATGAGCGTTCAACAGCTCCAGGGGATGACCAAAAGAGCAGATTCTCCAACATAGCATGATAGACATGTACCACTGTCTGATAAAGTGACTCGCCCGGATCTTGTTCGACCACTGTCTAATAGAGTGACTCGCCCGGGTCTTGCTCTATATGACGCGTTGACATCGTTATCTTCTTGAGGCTGCTCCCTTGAGGTATCGGCTCTAGTGGAAGATTGCAGTTATAGAGCGTTGATATGTTGCACCGGCATTCTTTAAACCAAATGGCAGTATGGTATAATAAAAATTTCCGAGAGGAGTTCGAAAAGCTATCTTACTTGCGTCATGCTTGTACGTCATTATTTGGTTGTAGCCGTTACATCCATCCATGGAGGAGAACATGCCGTGTCCGCTGGTTGCATCTATTAACATGTCGATGTTAAGTAGAGGAGGATCGTTTTTGGAGCAGCACCTGTTCAAGTATCTGAAGTTTATGCAACACCTGATATATTCATTTTCCTCGTGTCTGAACTGCAACTGTTTAACCAAAATGGATCCAGGTATGGCATGTAGATGATGGGTGACCAATTTTCGTCTAAATCAGGCATTTCTTCATATCTCCAAGCAAATATGTCCTGGTACTCTTTGAGAAGTTCCACGAGCTTCGTGCGTTTATCCATACACAAGGTTGAGCTGATGGAGATAGGTCTAGGAGATTCCTCAACAATTTCAATCTCATCAGTTGTGGAGTTGGTGCCATCTTGTAGTGTTTTCCCTTTCTGGTCACGACTCGCCACAAAAGTTCGTTCCCTCTTCGTGTGAACGTGGGTCGTGGCTTCACAGGATGGAGAAGAATGCTTCGTCAGCAAAGATGCATCGTGGTTATTATCCCTCAATGATGCAAGCCGGTCTTCTTCCTGAATTGACGCCCACGTGGGGAGTGGGACGCAACGAACTTGTCTGATTTTTTCCGCGGAGCTTCTCCCGTATGTGCTGGTTTGGTTTCCCTCAAAGTCCGTCATTGTGGTAGGCTTCCGTACGACCTTGCCTGGGAGAACCTTGGATGTCCTGAGAGTCTTGAAAGTAATCACATTCGAAGACGCTCTTGTGTCGATAAGGGCCGTCTTGAACTCTGAATCCTTGATGCGTGCGGTGACATGTAGGGCACGGTTGTGACCTTCCTCTGGTTGATTGCAGCAAAACGTCTCCGCGCGCTGATTCTTCGAGAGGTGTGAAAGTTTTCATAAACTTTCCACTAGAGAAACCGCTTCCCGAACCACCGGCCTCCGGTTCATAGTGAAACTATTGACTTGAGGAGGATCGTTGTGAGGATCAGTCCCCAGTGTAGGAGTCTCCATGACAGGACCGCTCATATATGATGTCGCTTCTTTGATCAAGTCCATGTAGGTCCGTGCCGCTAAAGTACCTTCTCCAGTGCGTTGAATGCGTTCCTTGTTGGCTCCAGGGGCTATCGCGACTCTTGTGGCAATCGATCAATTAATGTCTTAAGAAAAGTGAGTACCTCTTTCTGAGTTGCGGCCATATCCGTTTGAGTCTTAGCAATAATTTCATGCTTTTCCATTAAGTCTGCAATGTTAATGGGAGATGGTCATCCTCTCGTTCCTCCGGCTCTTCTTCCTGATAAAGGAGTGAAAGTTGTTGCTTTGGTGACCACCGGAGGCGTTACACTTGAGGAGATTCCGGGATTCGCGGCTGCTCTGACTCTGGTGATGGGAGGCGTTACACCTACTGGAATATCTTCTGCTCCGCTAGTGTTGGTTATAGAAGTGACGGCTCCACGAGATGTATTGACCACGATAGCTCCACTGACAGGTACATCGACACCGGGAGTGTTATCCACACTAGATCCATCAGAATTGATTGTTGATACAGACCTGAGTCCTACCATCTTGAAATGAATTGCTCATTAAATTTGTTCTAAGATCTATCCCATTGAAATTGCGAAAGTTGAATAGGATTTCGAGGAAATTGAATTTACAACCGAGAGATTAACCTCCCACTGTGGTCGCCAATTATTTATGGATGAAAACTACTCCTGCCGGTTTTGGTAATTTGGGGTGTGTGGATGAGGAATGAATATAAACCCTAAACAAATGCACTGCGCGGTGAGTGCTTGTAGATTCGAGAAATCAATCTATGCAAATCCGGCCTAAACCAAGAAATGGTAGTTCCAGACTTGTTTTAGTCACAAAGTGAAGGAGATGGGGTTGATCTTAGGGAGGGAAGCGAAGAAGGTGTTGAGATTGTGAAGGTGTTGTCTATGTATAACTTGTATCAGAAAGCTGAACTGGCTTGCAGGATATAAGCTATCAGCTCTGGTGTTTGAATACGATTGTATCAACACTTGCCTCTATTGTCTTGTTCTTGTTTGAAAAATATGATGGAGAACCTATTTATACAAGTCTTTTAGCCTAACCCTCGTATCTCGTGGGAAGTGGAGAAAGTGGAGTGATGGAGTAGTGGAGTAATGTGTTAGTTTCACACGACCAATCTTGCCCATTTCTCCCATTATCACTAACCGTCCATGACTTCCTGACATGTTTTTGTGATGGCGCGTTGTGCGCTGCACGCTGTAAACCGCTAGACCAATACCCCAGTATGTATCCCCCAGTTTGTGACATGATTGATGTCTCGAGCGTGTGGATCGTGGTACCCACAGAAAGTAGCATGTAATGCTAGATTAAATAACTATGTTATTTAGGAAGTTGATACTTGTGAAGTATCGTGTGCATTCTATGCAGGTACTGCATCGAGTGTATCCAGCATGTATGAAACATCGTTGTTTGAGCGTCTCAACGTAGCCTCATATCCAGACTACTTCATGTGATGGTTCGGAGAGTGAGCAAGCAAGTCCTTCCTTGACCGACTACATGGTGTGGTAGAGTGACGGATGGCGATCACCATGACGCCGCACTGACCAATTAACTCCTACCAGGGCTGTATAACCAAGACGATAAAGTTGGACGGACGAGATGATCTTTGAGACACTCATCTTTGAGACACTCTTCAGCCTGATCGAATCCAAGCCTGGGATACGGATTTGGCTGGCCGATCATACATGCTAGTAGATAGCATGATGGTGTAGGCGCCCATACCCCATTTCTCATGAAAGTGTGATCTGGGCCACTAAATTCGTCTGGCGAAGTTGAGTGGTCGAGATCAATTTGCGACAGAAAATTGGTGCCGCAAAAGCCGCACATCGTGCCAACTTCGGACACGCGTTCCAAGACGACCAATCTTGGTCGGTCTTAGCTGATTGGTCTGGCGTGTAGGTGGTAGGCTGGTGTTCACGCCTATACCTGACTGTCCCATGAAAACGTGATCTAAGCCACTCAAATTGTCCGGCGAATTTGAGTGGTCGAAATTGGTTTGCAATTGGGAAGTGTGACCACGCTAGTTTGGGCGTGCGATTTTAGATAATCATTCATGGTATTCCTTGGCCTATCAGGTGAGGGGATAGATGGGCCCACGGTGTTCATGTTGGTATGACCGGACCTGCTTAATCTAATCTTGGACCCTTTATTCGTGCCGAAGAAAATGGACACTCGTGATATTCAAAAACCTTGATTTTGGGTTTCACGACCGTGCGTCATGCTCTGTTCGGGCGCACGAATTGGGATGATCAACCATGGTTGGTCCTGACCGATCGGTCAGGTATGTAGGCGGGCCCACAGTGATTGTGTTGACATGCTCCAGGCCCTTTGAATCTATATTTACACCCTCCATCTATACCTGTGAAGATGGATGGTTGATACTATTTTGCGATACATGTAATGTGCCGCAAACCCTAATTTAGGGTTTTCCGTTCATACTGGTTTGGACGTTTTGGCAAGCTATGCCAATCTTTTTGGGAGGCCGACCATACGGGGCCCGCATTGGTTCGGTAGTGAATATTCTAATACCTGCTTTGGGTCATGGATCCTATCTGAGATATCCAATTCATGATGGTGAAGTTGGATAATCGTGATTGTTTCTGAGACTAACATGGTCAGTCCGGAAATGCTCAATCGGGCTAGTATAGCACACCGAGAGTAATATGCTCAATCGATCTAGTATAGCACACCGAGAGTTGCAGCCTGTACGGGTATTTCGTACATGCTTCATTATAATGCTTGGAGGTTCGTGTTGCCATGTTGAGAACAACACTCAGTCGTCATGCCGCACTGATAATGAGTACAAGAAATACAAGGATGGTTATGCATTAATTAATAATGATATATTTAATTCACAGACTGGGATTGTTGCCACATGCTCCATTCTAGGTGAATTAGTAAAGTGAAAAAGTATTCATCACTTATTAATGGCTTTATCTTTTACAAGATGTTAGCGCATAATTTTGGCTTTTACAATTTTAGCCTTAAATGAAAATCCACCATCAACACCTGTTTTAATGATACGTGTGTAGTTGTGATCCCAAGCTATCTTCTCAAATTCTTGCATAATGCTCCTACCTTCCCATTCCACCTTTCTAATAGTTTCTTGTGCGCTATAAATTTTACTTAGAGAAAAATTGTTCGTCCGATCCTTTTCCTTGAAGTCTCTGAGAATTTGTCTTGGTTTGATACATGCTTTGGTCAATCTCTTTACATCCTCCATTTCATGAGGTTTTAACTTCACAACTAGGGAGTGACCAGCAAAATCTTCCGGATCCGGGTGGTTATGGCGGCCGAACCACACCATACAATCCCATTCTTTGTCTCTTAAATGGAATACAAGCTTAAAGGGGCAATTATCCTTCCTCGTACGAGTCTTGTATACCCTATTAGTCTTCTTTGGATATACATAACCCTTTGTCTTGTGGATATTCTTCTCCTTGTATTCCCCACTTCTCTCGTAAGACATCTCAAAACGAATCTTTGAACCTTGGGTATTCCTAACCAACACACACATGTTCTTAAGATCCGTCTCTTTAGCCCAAATAATTTATTCCTTTTTAGATTTTATTCCCTACATAAGGACAACAATGGGAGATTATATTATTATAAGCAATCCATTAGTAAAGTTCAAGATACTAGGTGAAAAGTATTCTTTGGTAACATTTCAGAGGCATTTTATAGTATTCCGACGTATCCCGACCAAGCGGTCATGCATTTTTTGGATCAATATATGTCACAATCTAAGGAACGGATGAAAATTAAATTAAATTAGTTCCAAAAAAATTAAAAAATACTATGCCGAATACTCGACCAAAGTTCCGACATTGTCGAACTGAACCGAAACTGAAGACCAAATCTGAAATGCTTCCGGCATAAAATTTTATTGGAAATCAATGCCGAAAAAGTTAGTGTCATCATGCACTTTACCTTTATTCTACGCCGATAGTTAACTTTCAAAGTCACTTATTCATGTATGTTTTCTTGGAGGTACCGGCATGGTAACGTTAGAATTGAACCATGCCGGTAGCATATTCCGTAGAATATTACGTGGTAGGTAAAAAAGTAACTTCTGTACCGACATAGTTTGTTTGGTTGAATACAATGTCGGCTTTCATTTCAGAATTGGGGATATTATTGGCCGGCATGGCTATAGTATGAATACTATGCCGGTAATGGTGTTGTCGGCATTGTATTCATACTACGTCCATGCCGGCACCAAGCTATTTCAGCTGCAACAATGGTGGATTCAAAGAAGAAAAAAATCAAATTTTCAACATACTAACACATGTACCTGAGTATTGGGAGTGATTGCATGTTGAACTTGTTTACTTTCTTGTGTTGGTTCTTCACGAAATACTTCATGCTCATAAAAATACAAATACTTGCAATTGTGAGTTGTTGTCATTAGCAGAAGATTCAAGATACGCTCCTTGTTGTAGTTCACCTAGAGATTCAACATCAATTCTCTCTTCACAATCATCCACCATTTTCACAAAAAAAAATTCTCTCTCAATTTTCCCCCTCCTTCTACTCTCACCTCACCCAAATAATAATACACACTAATCATTTATCAAAAAATCTTATAAATTTCCTAATTATAATTAAATACTAAACCTGATTAGTGAGGGGTAGATTAGGAATTAGTTAAATTACACAGATAAGGGGTGACCCTGATTTAATATTTAAATCCAGTTTTTGTCCTTTTCCTCTATCCCCCAATTAGTTTAGTGAAAAATACTATGACCCTCTACTATATGGGTTCAACATATACAAGCCCCACAAAATGGATCATTCTCTCTCAGCTCCATACTTTCATATTTTAATACTACTAGGCCCAAAACTTCCATTTTTAGGGCTTCGTAATAAAGTATCATTTTCGTAATGTCAGTTTTACCCTCTTTAATATATACAAGAGAAAAATCACAAGATCCACTCATTTCTTAATTTTCTTTCTCTCTCTTGCCCCTCACTCTCGTCTGTAGAGAAAACCATTTCTAGGGTTTTTTTAGATTCATTTTTCACTTTTCGAATCAATTTGATTCAATAAAATTTTTGTAAAAATCATTCGTCGTTGAATATCTAAAGATTTCGCTTCCTGAAAATTAAATGAAGGTTTCTGAAACTTAGTTTGAACACCTTTATTGTACTGGAAGATGAAATCAATCGGAGAGGATAAATCGATTTGAATCAATTTAATAAGTATATTAAGTATACGATCATCAGTTAATTTATGGTTTGAATCAATTTAATGAATGAGGTCTTTGTTGATGGTTAAGAAGATCAAGAAAGTCATCATCAGTGAAAGATCGAGAAGACTTCATCACCGAAAATTATTGAACATGTAAATTTCTCATGTTATGATCATTTTAATTCAATCTAAACTATTAATTGATAGATCTCAATATAAATTTCAAAAAATATTTTCGTAAATCTCAAAAACTGAAAACTTCAATTTCATTTTGTCTTTCTAATTTGTTTCATGATCGGAGTTTAGATCTGTAACCATCTCGTCTTAATCTTTCTATTGGGATAAAAGAAAATTTAATAAAAAATTTATAGGCTTCTTGACTTAAAATTGGTTGTTCTGTATCTTAATCGAAATTCAAACTTCAGATTCAAAATCAAAGCGTTTTAATCTATGTTATCCATCAATTATTTTGGATTTGACTTAATTTTGATTTTTGACCTAATATGGAACTTCTGTCTGTTATTAGTTGATTGAAATAGCTTCAATCGACATATTACTTTAACATTGCTGTTGTCATTTGAACAAAACAATGAGGTTTTTAAACCTGGAATTTGATATATAATCAAGAAAATACTAATCTATATTAGAAGAATCAGTTCCACAAGTATCTTCAAATGAACCTCAATTGAGGATAAAGGTAGTAGTTGATTCACAGTGAATAAATGACTTTGAGAGTTCAAACAACACACAATTATATGTCATTTTATTTGTTTAGCTTATTCATAGTGGATAAGCCACCGTGAGCTTAAAATTTGATTAACCCTCTTCATGAATTCCAGGAGCTATCAACGAAAGTATGTGAGCTTATTACAAAGGAAAACTGGACTTTCTCCATCAAAAGCAGATAATGTTTTTGTAATATGTATTATCATGGTTGTATTTGTATTTTGCTAACAAACACTTAGAATATGAATATGCAATATATGTTGATCCAGATTATTCACATGTAGTATAAATTTTTTGAACTTTTCGTTGATATGGATATGTTTAATTATTTATTGGTGGAAACCTTTTTCCCTTCTTGCAATTGGTATTTGGGCCCTGTGGATCAATCCACTATTGTGTTAGCATTTCGTTTCATTTTTTCCCAACTTTTAATTGTATCCTGTAGTCTGTAGATGTGCATAATTTTATGGTTTAATTGTTGCACTCAACTGTCCAGGAGTCAACTCTGTTATCCTTCTGTCTATATAGTCCATTTCAAATTTTCTGCAGTAGCCAGTAACTATTGTTAGTGGAGGTCAATTTTTTTTTTGAATTTCAGATGATTACCATTGTGTTTTTGATTTTTAGACTGTAGAAGAAGACATACTTAAAGAATTGGAGATTACGGAGAAAGAAACATATATTGACGTCATCCTAAGTTTTAGGTCAATTGCAGAACGTGACTTGGAGGTATGAGCAGCGTAGTGGTAATGGATTCAATTGATGTTTATAATTAAGTTAATGCAACATGTACCCAACTGAACGAATTCCCGAGTCTTGTACATATTTTAATTAGGTGAATGAGTTTTTTGTACATTGTCTGCTTCATTTTGTCTCAGAACTTCATTTTGTTTCTCATCTCTTATTTGTTGCATGTGTACCATTGCATGTGTACATGCTAAGTATATTTTTGTTTTACGTTTTGAGTGTGTAGTATTCGCAAAAATTGGTTTTATCTGTTCATTTAACCTATTTAAATTTTGGCTTCGGGTAAGTGTAGGCACTGTAAGAAGCTTGCACCAGAGTATGAGAAGCTTGGTGGAAACTTTAAGAAGGATACGACTGTTCTTATTGGAAAGGTTAAATAATTCTAACTTATTTACTTTTGATCTATATTGATGTTTTTGAACTTCCTTCTTGCATGATGTGTCATTCTGATATTACCTTTACCCTGTCTCTGTTTTAAGTAAGTAGAGTGGAGGTTTTGAAATAAGTACTACTTACTGGAAGCATCAAACAATTGTGCTACTGTGTGTCTCATTCACTATTGTCTTTACCATTTCTAGTATATTATCTTTTCTCAGAAGTTGTCTAATCAATAGCGGAACTGTCTAAAACTAGTAATTACTTCTTTTTTGAGTCGAGTCTTTATTTGCAAGGTGAAATGAGTGCCTTCTTCTTGTTTTAGTTTTGTTTTCTATCATTAGATGTCAAGGTGCAACCCTTATTGTTACACAAGCTATATGGATGTGTAACTGCTAGTTACACATCCTGGGATATAAAGCTTATGTTCTATATATTGCAGGTTCTTATGAACAAGTATATCATGCATATTTGAATGAATATACAACATTGGTTGGCAGTAGCTTTATGTCCAGCTTGTTCTCAGTAAAGGACCATCATTCGGTTTGGATGATGATCTAGTATTTATATGGACGTGTAACTAGTAGTTACACAAGCTATATGGATGTGTAACTGCTAGTTACACATCCTGGGATATAAATTTTATGTTCTCTATATTGCAGGTTCTTATGAAAAGGTATATCATGCATATTGAAATGACTAGACAATATTTGTTGGCAGTTGCTTTATGAACATCTTGTTATCAGTAAATGACCATCATTCGGTTTGGGTGATGATCTAGCTAAAGAAACGAGTAAAGCAGGTCAATTCTTTATCCTAAAACTCCCTCCCACAACTCTTCCTTGAAAGAGAAAAAAACTATTCAATGCATTCAAATTGTTTTTGAAGTTTTATTCACTTTTAGTTTTTGATAACATATATGGATGTGTAACTGCAGGTTACACAAGCATATGAATGTGTAACTACAGGTTACACAAGTCCTTTTGTGTTTTTAACTTCATGTTACACAAGCATACGCATGTGTAACTATAGGTTAGACAAGTTCTTTGTGTTTCTAACTGCAGGTTACACAAGCCATATGGATGTGTAACTGCAAGTTACACAAGCCATATGGATGTGTAACTGCAAGTTACACAAGCATATGCATGTGTAACTACAGGTTACACAAGTCCTTTGTGTTTCTAACTGCAGATTACACAAGCCATATGGATGTGTAACTGCAGGTTACACAAGCATATGCATGTGTAACTACAGGTTACACAAGTTCTTTGTGTTTCTAACTGCCGGTTACACAATCCATATGCACGTATACCTACTAAGAATGTGTAAGCATTGTTTATATGTGGAAGTATGACATTCTTTTCTTGTACAGTGATTAAAAGAATTTATTGGGACATTTCGATTTATTTTCTAAGTGCAGGATGATGGCTTAATGTCTTGGAGGAAACTGAAGAAGCACTATTTTGTTTTGAGTAATTCTGGAAAGCCAATATACTCCAGGTCAGTGTCATTGCTAAAATGGGAATTCAGAGATCTATTTGTCTACTTTTTTTAATGAAATTTGATACTATTGCTTTTTTTGTTTTTTGCTGATCGTAACTTTGGTATATTCTTGAAGTTTATGGCTGGATAGATAAGGATGTTGGCTAATGTCCATGTGAGAAGTGATGATTCTTAGCTCTTTTATAATTGAAAATGTGTGCTTTACATGGATGTGTAACTCTTAGTTACACATATTATATGCATGTGTAACTCCTCTTTACACTAGACAGATGCATGTGTAACTCCTAGTTACACATGCTAAAATGAACAAACTTGCAACCAAAAAATTTCACATGCTAGGTATCCAAGTCATATGCATGTGTAACTGTCAATTACACATGACAAATGCATGTGTAACTCCAAGTTACACATGCTAAGATGGGTTATCATGCGTCTTTTATGTGATCTTTGTTCTATAATTTTTCCTTACAATTTTCCTATAATGTTATTTTTTTTTGCTTTTTATTCATCCAACCTAATCCATGGATGTTTATTTCGTTGCAGATATGCAAGCATTTTGGAGTGAGGAAGGCAAGAATAAAAGGCAAAACTTCTAGTATAGTGCCTTATTTCTAGTGTTTTAACTCATTTATTGTGTCCAGTAACAACCGATTACTATAGATGATAAAAACAGATATTATATTGTAAATGAATATTAATACGATAGATGTATTTTTTGTATATTTTGTTTTTCTGTTGTGTAACTGTTGACTACACATGCCATATGTATGTGTAACTTGTGGATACACTTGTCATATGTATCTGTAACTTCTTATTACACATGTCATATGGATGTGTAACTTTTAGTTACACACTATTGAATACACAACATGAATGTGTAACTTTTATACATGTGTAACTTCCAGTTACACTTGCAATATCAATGTGGTCGGAGGTGGTGGTGAGCGGTGGTCGGTCGACGGTGGTGGTTGTTGGCGACGACGTCGGTGGTTGCCGGCAGCGGTGGTCAGAGATGGTTGCTAGCGGTGGTGGTTGCCGGCGGTGGTGGTCGGAGGTGGTTGCCGACGGTGGTGGTCGGAGGTGGTTGGCGATGGATTTGGTGGTCGGAGGTGGTTGGCGGTGGTTGGAACATCATCACATAATATTTTAATAATTTTGGGCCTAAATTTAAATTTTATTTAATTATGGGCTTGACAATATGCATAAGGGTATCAAGGTCTTTTAATAATTTGGGGCCTAGATTTATATTTCTTTTAATTAAGGGTCTCATATTATGGGTTATCTATGGGTTGGGCCTTAGCCAAATTTTCCCATTAGTTTAAGTATCCCCAATTGCGTGTTCTTATTTTGTGGCAGTATTTAATTTGATAATTACATAGAATTTTGCAATAGTGAAACCTATTACTACCTTTTTGTAAGGCAAATTATAAAACTTATGTATGATATTTTAAGATTTAGGCCTACGGGAGTTTTTTTTTTCTTTTTTCCACGGGGCTAAACAAATAAAAAACCTAATTAAAGCTAAATATGTAATTTTAGGATTTTTGGGTGCCCTCCCGAGACCACACGTGGCTCTGTCAGTAAATTTGTATTACAACCAAGGACGAACCTAGAATTTCTCCTTGGCACAGATCAATTATTGGTACGACGATCGATATTTTTTTTGGGGGGGGGGGGAATTTTAACAAAGGACATCCCGTGGAATTAGTATTTCCTAAATTACACCTGTTTTTTTCAAAATTGTTAAAATACACCCTCCATCCAAAATTCTGTTAAGGCCCACCACATGGTAATAATTGATATCTAACCGTACATTTAGTATTTTAATTAACGATAGAGATTTATTCTAAATATGAAACTTACCGATTTTCCCCTAGGTGGAAACAAAATGGTTATGAAGAGATTGTTTCATTTTTTTCCTTCTGTTTCAGTTTGTCTCTCAAATCGGTAATAAGAGGTACTGTCTTGGTATGTTTGTTACGGTCCAACACCTATCTACAACAATTTACTTATTTTAGATCACCTATATTTAGCATAGTTTGGTTTCCTTAGTTAGTTCAAACTAGTTTTCTTTATTTGAAAGTTTCCACGGCTTTAAATACTACTCGAGTCCTGTAATTGAGAGGGCAATCAATACAAAAATTCAGTTTATTAAAGTTTCTTATCAAAAGCTGGTGGCTAACCCCCAATCAAAGGGTTTATCCAGTTCAATACCTTGTGCTAAGATTATTTTCAAGTGTCAAAAGTCTAGAACCCTAACACCTGTATCAGAGCAGGTTTAGATCGAACCCTAAATTCCACAATTATTTTTTTACAATGGGCCAAAACTATACAGAGAATCTGAAAGTCGTAAGTGATGGCATCACTGATATGTCTAAGAACCTTGATAACTTAATTATTGGTTTGGATAAACAACAACTGGACGAAACGGAGATGAGAAAGTCCAAGGCTGTTGAAAAATGTCAATTGAGAGAAGAAGAACGCGTTGCTCGTAAAACAAAGACAACTGAGAATAATAAAGTTCTGGCAGAAACCATTGCTAACAGTATCACAATAGCTTTGAATAACTTGTCCACCACACCGTCGACAAGTATATTTGTGGCTTTTTATACTCAACTAACTCAAACTTTAGCTACAGAGCTTCCCAAATCGTTGCAATCGCTTTTTCCTGATGGTATTCCTCAACCTAACACTAATAATGTTCATGACAACCATCGTGATGAAACTAATCAATCTCCACCTCTACTCCGCCTGCCACATCTAATGTTATTAATCTCAAGTTTCCTTACTTCGACGGAGAAGATCCTGATGGTTGGATTTTTAACGCTGATAAATATTTTTCGGTGCATACAACTGATGATGCTCTCAAGATTACTATTGCTGCTGCTAGTCTGAAAGGGGATGATAATGTATGGTATCGTTGGAAACAAACCAAAACTACGATAGTTACATGGGCAGAATTTTGTTCGCATGTTCGTGCTCGATTTGCTCCTGCCAAGTTCGTTGATGCTCGGCTCATTATTAGCACACTCAACCAACAAGGTTCAGTACGTAATATTCCTGAATTTTAGAGATTGTTAAATTTCGTTGATTTTCCAGAGGACTATTTGATTAGCTGCTTTATTCGTTCATTAAAACCACATATTGGTTGTATGGTCAAATTTCTTGCACCCAAATCCTTAGCCGAGGCTTTTACCAAAGCAATTCATCAAGAAGAAGCATATGCAGCTACTAGGTTTATACCTAGACAACCATATCGTCCTCCTCATGTAAGGACTGATGTTAATATCCAACCTACTCCTTATAATAAAACTACATTACTTCCAGGAGCAAGACGTCTATCACCAGCTGAACAACGGGAGAGAAGAGCTTAGGGTCTTTGTTTTAATTGTGATCAATTATACACACCTACTCATGTTTGTGTGAATCCTAGATTAACATTCTTGGATGTCGATGAGGAAGACACTGATATTACTACTGAGCAATTTGAAGAAACCATTTCCTTTGATAAGGCTGAAGTTTCAAAATCAGAACCAAAGAGTTCCTTAAATTCTCTTATGGGATCTTGTTTTCCTAGAAAAATGCGTATTATAGGTTATATGAAGGGTCAACCACTCACATTATTGATCGAATCTGGTTCTACTCATAACTTCTTGCACCCCAACTTGGCTAGGCAATTTGGGTACACTCCACACATGAACGATACCGCATTATGCGTTACCGTAGGTGATGGTGGTCAGAAGCAGACTAAAGGCTCCTGTCATAGCATTTCATTCACACTACATAATTATTCTTTTTCAGCAGATTTTCATCTATTGGATTTTAGCGAGTGCGATGCGATTTTAGGTGTTCATTGGCTACACACATTAGGTCCTATTATATGGGATTTTTCTAAGCTTACTATGCAATTTCAACAACAAGAAAAAGAGGTATTCTTGCAGGGCACTAATTATGCTTCGATAAGCTTATTGGATTCTACACCTATGCAATAATTATTGATCAAATAAAGTTATGCAGTTTTTATTCAGATTACTTCAGTTATTTCTTCAACTCCGATTGTACATCATTCACCTGAAGTTCAACCGTTGTTACATGAGTTTTCTGATATCTTCAAGACACCAACTTCTCTTCCTCCAGAGAGGATACATGATCATCGTATTCTACTAGTTTCTGGATCTACTCCGGTCAATGTGCGACCATACAGATATCCTTATTTTCAAAAATCTGAGATTGAGAAAATTATTATTGAATTACAATTAGCTGGATTTATTCTCCCAAGCTCTAGTCTGTACTCTTCTCCTGTTTTAATGGTGCGCAAAAAGGACGGCTCTTGGCGTATGTGTGTTGATTACCGTGATTTGAACAAGCTTACAATCAAAGACCGATTTCCAATACCTGTTGTGGATGAGTTACTTGATGAGTTACATGGTGCAATTGTGTTTTCTAAATTGGATTTACACTCAGGCTATCATCAAATACGATTGCATGAATCTGACATTCCTAAGACAGCCTTTCACACTCATGATGGCCATTATGAGTTTTTAGTTATGTCATTTGTCCTTTCCAATGCTCCGGCTACTTTTCAAAGCCTGATGAACCATATTTTCAGACCACATTTGCGTAAGTTCGTGTTAATCTTTTTTGACGATATCTTAATATATAGCAAGAACATGTCTGATCATTTAGTTCACTTGTCATTGGTATTTGAAATCCTTCGTTCTAACCAATTATTTGTCAAGGAGTCTAAATTCCAATTTGCTCAGTCTTTTAATTCGTTATTTAGGCCATGTAATTTCTGGGACGGGTGTTTCAGTTGACAAAGATAAGATAGAGTGTATCGTTTCATGGCCTATTCCAAGTACAATCAGAGAATTAAGAGGATTCTTAGGATTAGCAGGTTACTACAGAAAATTTGTGAAGGATTTTGGTAAGATCAGTGCTCCCTCAACTAAGCTTCTTAAGAAGGACGCCTTTGCATGGACTGATCAGGCTACGGATTCCTTTAAATTGTTACATCGTGCATTAACTACAACACCAATTTTGATTCTCCTTGATTTCTCTAAGGAATTTTCAATTGAGTGTGATGCGTCTGGTTTTGGATTGGGTGTTGTTTCATTAAAATCGGGCATGCCTATTGCTTATCATAGTAAACCGTTGGCTGGGAAGAACAGAAATTTATCGGTTTATGATAAGGAAATGTTGGCTATTATATATGCAATTCAGAAGTGGCGACATTATTTACTTGGGAGGCATTTCAAAATTTACACAGACCACATGAGTCTAAAGTATTTTTTAGATCAAAAATTATCTTCTTTAGAGCAACAAAAATGGTTATCTAAACTCTTAGGTTATGATTATGAAATCGTTTTTCGTCCAGGAAAAGACAATGCTGCAGTTGACGCTCTTTCACGACAATCTAGCTTACATTATAGCTTAAGTGCACCTATTTTTGGTGGAGTAACTGAGACAGTGCAAGAATGTCACACTGACATGGAATACAAAGAACTTATTCAAAAGTTAATTACAAATCCTACTTCTAAACCCAATTTTTCTTATGTTGACGGTGTGTTACGTTACAAGGGAAGAATTGTGGTAGTTTCAACTTCTTCTTGGTGCACAAAAATATTGGAAGAATTTTATACTCAACCAATTGGTGGACATTCAGGATTTCAACATACGTATAAACGTGTGCAACATAGTTTTTATTGGAAAGGTCTTAAGCAGTTCGTCAAGACTTTTGTTCTTTACTATGACGTTTGCCAAAGAAGAAAATCTGAAGCTATTTCACCTCCAGGACTTTTAAGCCCTTTTCTTATTCCTACGGATGTATGGATCGATATATCTATGGATTTTATCGATGGATTTCCTTCATCAAACAGAAAAAACTCTATCTTGGTGGTAGTTAATCGTTTGACAAAGTATGCTCATTTTATACCTCTCACTCACCCATATTCTGCTAGTTCTGTTGCAGAATTTTTTGTGCGTGAAGTTGTGAGACTCCATGGCATGCCAAGAACTATTGTAAGTGATCGAGACCCAATATTTATGAGAAATTTTTGGGAGGCATACTTTACACTTCAGAACACACAATTATATCGCAGTTCAGCATACCATCCTCAGTCAGATGGGCAAAGAGAGGTAACTAATCACACTTTGGAGTGTTATTTGCGGTGTTTCGCTGGAGTAAAGCCAACCGATTGGATTAAATGGCTACCCTGGGCTGAATGGTGGTATAATACAATCTTTCACTCGGCTATTCAAATGACTCCTTATGAAGCTTTGTATAGTCGTCCTCCGTCATCAATTATATCTTATTTACCGGGTTCAACTTCTATGAATAATGTTGACTTAAATTTGAAGGCTCGTGATCATACTCTCAAGCTGCTGAAATCCCATTTGCATGATGCACAATCCAGAATGAAGAAATATGTTGATTCTCACCGTACAGAACGTGAATTCTCAGTAGATGATTGGGTTTATTTACAGTTACAACCCTACAGACAAATAACAGTGTCGACTCAATCCTTTTCTAAGATATCTCCTAGATTTTATGGTCTTTTTCGCATCTTGAAAAAAATTGGTTCAGTTGCTTACAAATTAGATCTTCCTACAACTAGTCGCATTCACCCAGTATTTCATGTGTCGCATCTTAAACTTAAGTTAGGAGCGACTACTTCTGTGGAACAGATTTTTCCTGCAATCATCGACTATGATAAGTGGTAGCCTGATACTATTTTGGACAGAATGATGTATAGGAAAGGTAATCGAGCTGCTACCAAATGGCTCATAAAATGGAAAAATCATGCGCAAGATGAAGCAACTTGGGAGGATGCAACTGATTTCCTAGTCTGATTTCCAAAATTTGAGGCTTGATGGAAAGCCTTCTTTCAAGCAGGGTGGGATGTTATGGTCCAACACCTATCTACAAATGTTTACTTATTTTAGCTCACCTATATTTAGCATAGTTTGGTTTCCTTAGTTAGTTCGAACTAGTTTTCTTTATTTGCAAGTTCCTACAACTTTAAATACTACTCGAGTCCTGTAATTGAGAGGGCAATCAATACAAAAACTCAGTTTATTAAAGTTTCTTATCAAAAGTTGGTGGCTAACCCCCAATCAAAGGGTTTATCCGGTTCAATACCTTGTGCTACGATTATTTTCAAGTGTCAAAATTATAGAACCCTAACACTGTTTAAAGAGGTGCAAGTATGTGGCAAAACCATACATACTTGTTGACATTCAAGATTGGGATCATGTTTATATCAAAGTTAATGGTGCTATTAGTAAAGGTATTGATAAAAAGGCCTACTTCAATCTCGTAAGGGTGGTATTCACAAAAACTTTTTTCTCTGTTCTATCTTTTGATTAATGGATCGTTTAATTGATTATGGAGTTTTCAGTGGGTTTATAGGGTTTAGAATTGTATGGTATATTGTGATTTTTGTTGTTGTTGTTGTTGTTGTTGTTGTGATTTATAGATCTGTGCATAATAGATTTGAAGTTTTTAAAGAATAACATACTATTGGGATCGAGAGGGTGTGATTTTTAGAATCAATTGTCTGTGATTGTAATTTTTTTGTGAAATTTGTATATAAGTATGAGTTTTATGCAATTAGGATTGCAGGGTTTAGTGATTTAATGGTTTTAAGCTATCAATTTCGATTCTAGAATCTCCAATTTCTAATTGATTCCTAATAAATTTGAACATGTTATCACCCCCGCCCACCCCCTTCGTAAAGAAAATGTTTTATCTCTATGATTTTTCCCGCTTCACTTTTAGGCCTTTTTTGAGCCATAACTATTCTATTTCTCTCGTTCCAGAGGACCCAATAGACTGCAAAAATGATTAAAGGCCATATTTTACGACCTCTGTTTCTACCTCTTCTTTTCTTCCATGCCTGCAACTGCATTATCAGAATCCAATATGTGCCCATCTTACATTATATCCTCCAATGAAATAATTCAAGATATTATGTGCGTTCCTATAATGCAAAAATAAATGATCAAATGTTTCAGGTTGTGGATTGCAAAGAGAGCAATTGAGGTCTTGTATTTGACATAATCTTTTATGTAGGCTATCTGTTGTGGGTATTGAATTTTGTGCTGCCCACCACATGAAGAATTGAACTTATGGTGGAACTGCCTGAATCCATATGCAAGAGTAAGGTATCACAAGAAGTTGCAGGAAGTTGTTCCACCAGCCATTTATAGCACACTTTTGAGCTAAATCCACCTGGAGATGCACATATAATATTATCCTCTGTTTCAGCATCCAAATTTGGTGGGGAACCCAAATCTGTAAACAAATGCAAGCATTTCAGGGACTTCCTGTTGAGTTAAGTTCCTTCTTAATTTTATATTCTAAGCATTATTAGATATCATCTCTTTTATATTTCCTTCTTTCAAAGTTGCATTCTTGAAAATATTTGGAAACTTGTTAGGGATGTCAACGGCACTAATCGTAACGGATATTGGCTCTGCCGCTGCCATTGCCATTAAAATTATTGGATATCCAAAATCCGTTAACTTATGACGGAAATCTGAGATTCAATTCCATTACCGTTACGTTGGACTTAAAGGATATCAAATATTTTTCCGATACCATCCGGTATGTCACAGAACATGTTCTAAATCCAAGAAAACCATTTCTAAATCCATGCCACACACACACACAAAAACATACAGATGTTCATGTTCTAAATCCATGCCACCAAATTACATGTTCAGATGTTCTAGCAAAAGAAAAATCCATATTCTTGCAAAATAAAAGACAAAGGAACTCCATCTCCAAGTGTTGCAGCAATTGCAAATGCATTCCTCCATCTCCACTGCCAACTTCATCTGCAAATGCATTCCTCCATCTCCACTGCCAACTGCATCTTCAAATGCATTCCTCCTTAGTCCCGATCTTCTACATTTTGAAAGGAATATCAAAAGTGTTAGTTAAGCTGGCAATGTCAGTGTAATGATCCAATAAATATAAAAGCAAATAAAAGATTAATATGTAAGGAAAGTTACCAGTAATACAACTATCACTGTCACTAAGACTGAGATCTGGCAATCAATCACCCAAACAAATCAATGCTTCAACAAGTTCTGGAGCTAATGAACTCCGATGAGATGTGAGAAGCCTACCACCAATACTTTTTTTTTTATGGAAAAAGGGGCTTCAAGAAACCCCTAAATTTTATTTATTAGAATACCTCATTCAAATTGAGGTTTGAAGGATTACATTGATCAATTACATCAATAAACAGGACAATACAGAAGGTACACGATTTACAATCGAAACTTAAAGAAACGAGTTATGCAAATCCTATGAAACTTCTGTATCCCTTTGAAGGATTGAAAATCCTTATAATGGTTTTAAACCCTACCACCAATACTAAACCTTTATTCTGATGCTACACTTGTCTCTGGAACAGTCAATACATCTCTTGTAATCCTTGAGAGAGTTGGGTACTTAGGAGCATGATTTTTCCACCAACTTAAGATATCAAACCTAATTTCTTCAATGGTTGTGCCTTTAAGAAGAACTGGTTCTGCTAAGTATGACTCCAATTCTGACTTCTCAACCTCAAACATATTGTTTTCCATAATAAAATCATCATAACCAAATTCATATGATGTTGTTGTACCTATAGAGATCTCAATTCCAGCTGAATGCATTCCACTAACAAAATAATCTGGAGATGTAATGTTGGTTTCATAAGCACGGTAAAGAGCATTGAGTGCAAGCTCAAATTTGTGATAGTGACTTTGATAGTTTTCCATGCCATATACTATCTTCATAACAAACTCCACCCATTTATCTTTATACATAGGATCTAAAACAACTCCAATGCCCATCAAAGTGTTACTTTCTTTCCAGTATCTATTAAATTTTGTCCTCATATTTTTGGCCATGTCTCTGATATACTCATGCTCACTTAATTCCCATATCTTAATGCATCTATTAACTTCTTTCACCCCATCATAATACAAATTTGCAGTGGGATACTTAATCCCAGCAAATTTGGTAGAATTTTTTTTTTCCAAACATTCATATATATGTATTCCTTGTTGCCACTCCTGAGAAGTTGGTTGTATATTTAAGTCATTATCCAAATCATCTAGCCTAACAAAAGCTTGTCTCAAAAAAATTGCATCTTTAAGCATCTTAAAGGTGGGGTTCCACCCGGTATCCACATCTAAACCAACATACCTTGAAGCATGAAGCTTAACTTGGGAAATAGCACATTCAAATCTCTCTTTTCTAGCCTGACTTGACTTGACATATTTCACACACTCTCTAACTGCATTTATAAATGGAGCAGCTACTCTCATTCCACACCATACAATCAAGTGCAATACATGATTACTATACCTCATTTGGAAAAAATTCCCATTAAGAACTAGGTAATATTTGCTATCAAGCCATGACTTCAGATTTGCTATCATAACATCGTTTGAGCTGGCATTTTCAGCAGCTACAACAAAAAGCTTACTATCTATGTTCCAATCTAGATCTGCTGATTTCACTACATATGCTAGAACTTCTTTAGAATGTGGTGATGGCACTAAAGTGTATGCTAGTGTATTCTTAACCAGTTTCCACTCATCATATATGTAATGCATTGTCACACAACAATAACCATCTTTTGTATGCTTACATGTCCACATATCTGTTGTTAAACTACATTTAGATATTATTGTGTCAAATTTTTCTTGTAATTGTAGTTTGAACTCAGTTGCTAGTTTCATGATATCTTCCATAACTGTATTCCTAGTGTAAAGCTTAACAGCAGGATTCAGAGACTTAACAAACTCTCTAAAATATGGATGCTCAATTATAGTGATTGGATAGCCATGCTTAACAATCATTTTGGCAACAAGTATCCTAGTATTATCAGCGTCATACTTCCAATTTGCTAACTTGGTTTGAGCATTACTTATTTTGATTGAAGTAATATTTCTTTGTCCTTTCTTATTCTCGGGCTTTTCTTTGCAGGTTTTAGCATGGTGATGCAAGCGGCTGGTTCCTTGGTTACTGGGTGCAGGTATTCCCTTCTTACAATGTTTGCATTCAACTATAAGTATCCCAACCTCCTTCCCACTTTTCAGTTTCTTCTTTCCAACTGACCTTTCAAAATCAATCCATACATCAGACCTTACTGATCATAGTTTTTTCTTTTCTTCAGCTATAAGTGGATCTTCATCTACTTCTATTTATTATTATGCTTCTTCTATGGGATGAATTGCAGGTGTAACAGCAGCAGTTGTTGAATGAATTCCTGAACCTTGAACTTGGTTTGATGCAGCAGGTAATTGTGATGCAACTGAAACTGAGGGATTGCTTGATGAACCAACATGATTGGATGCTCCTCTTTCGCTTTGGGACATGATTAATTTCACGAATCTCAATCTGTTCTGAAAACCCTAATATCAGAAACCCTAAATTGAAAATTGAGTTTTTAGGATTGAAATTAAACTCAAAATAAATAGAAGAAGATAACCCTAGTTTTCTAATCAATAATCACACATGATTTGTATAGATAAGAAGATGATTTTTCACGAATTAAAAGTGAAGAGGAGGTGAGTGAGTTTTTCTTTGTTTTTTTCTCTGTTTTGGGTCGACTGAAACTGAATAAGAATGAATGAATCGAAGTATATTTACCTATGTTTAAGAATTTATACGTGCTAAACACACGTTATCGGATATCGAAAATAAGGCTAACGAAAATAGCCTTAACCGGTACCGTCGGTAGGACAAAAATATACGTTAAGTTATCGGATACGGATATCCGATTACCGATATAACAGAACTTAACCTAACAGATTCGGATAATCGGATTCGGCTAACGAATATCCATTCACAGCCCTAAAACTTGTATTGTAAAGCTTGATTTCCTACTGATTTTTCCCTCCAAAAACTGACTCCATCTCTTTTGTTGAGTTGTAAAGTGGAAATTTGTTCAACTATCTCTTTTTGCTTTTGAATGTTATTCCACATACCTCTTCCCTGAGCTTTATTTGAATCTTTGACCCATGATGCTTTTTCTCTTTTGCAAACCTCGAAGTCTATTTGGATAATAATGTTATGTTGGTTAGTTTCAGGATTTTTATACCCAAATCTCAAAGATGCTTAGGTTTACAAGCCACGGCACTGAGTTTTGTTTTTCAGCTGTTGAGCCCCATAAAAAGTTCCTCATAATTTGATTGAGTTTCTTTTCTACCAACGCTAGCATCTTGAAAATTAACATGTATTAAATTGGTAGACTTGAGAGTGTTATCTTGATGAACAGTAGTTTCTCTGCTTTAGAGAAAGTTTATGGTGGAAAAATTCCATCTTCCACGCCATTTCATCATTTGGAATAGTTCACGCAAGGTCAAGTGAAGTGGTGGAATCGTAAAAACGCTAATCAAAATAACGTTTTATGCTAATAAGAATAGCGCTTTTTTTTTTCTCAGCCATTAGATTTTCAACGGCTCGTTTTAAATCTAGGGATAAAAAAAAGGGGATATTCTGAATAGCGCTTTATGCTATTTTGATTAGTGTTGAGCGCTATTTTTATTGGCGTTTTTCGTTTTCTAGCGCGCTATTCTGAATAACGTTTTACGTTAATCTGATTAGCGTTTCCATGGATTCCACGGATCATCCCGCGAAATCATGGAACATGGCTTGGAAAAATCGTGGAAGACCCCAACTTGGAAGCCACTAGACTTGACATTCAACAATTTTTCCACACTTGGAATAGGTTGCATTCCACCATAAGACTTGCTCTTAGTGAAGAACTTCCTCTTCCAAGGAGCCATTTTTTTGTTGTTGAGATTTATCTATTGCTAAGTCCCATATTGAAGAGTTCCTTGTAGTTGATTCCACATACATACCTAAATTCTTCAAAGGTAGAGTTTCTATCTTGCTCTTGAAATTTATGCAATAGCTTCAATCTTGTGATTAGGTCCAATGTTAATGACTGAACTTTTGTTGAAATTTACTCTCATTCCAATTATAGCTTCAAATATTTGCAGAATGATAACTAGATTTTCAACATCTTCTTCACATTATAGATTTCACAATGTGTATTTGGGGTTCAACGGTAATATTTGTACTACAATTGAATTTGCATCACATTATAAATTTGAAATCACCGTGGCGGGTTTAGGCTCACTAGCCAAATTATTGTTCATGATCAAACAATTAGTATTGTTCTGAGTCCCATATAGGTTTATATATTATTTGGCATATCAGACCATTCATGATCACATAGTTGATATTTGGTCCAATGAATGATGTGGCGGTGTGAGCCACCTGACTTCATTCGTACTTTTATGCTAATCTACATAATAAATGTCTTACTAACAGATATAATATTTTGTTTTGTTTTTTCCTTTTCTCACACCTCTCGCATAATTTCATTTATTTTTTTCTTACCAGTAAATTCCTAGAAAGGGATTTTGTCAAAATAAATGAAAAGAAACCCCATGGTCTCATAAAACAAAAACAAATAAAGAACCCCATGGATTTTTAATTTTAATTCTATGAAGTGAGGCTGAATAAATTTTTATTTACACTTTGACACTGATGAGTAATTTTTATAGTGGGATTTTTTCAAAAATAAATGAAACGAAACCCCATGGTCTCATAAAAAAAAACAAATAAAGAACCCCATGGATTTTTAATTTTAATTCTATGAAGTGAGGCCGAATAAATTTTTATTTACACTTTGACATTGATGAGTAATTTTTATAGTGCTACTGCTACATAAAATATTTTTGCCCGAGTCGATCATTTCGTAAAGATTCCATATAATGTGTCTTTCTTATTGGCGGATTGCAGTGCAAGAGAATCTTGCACTTATTCTCACAGGTCTATGAGCATCCACAACAACTTATGCCATACAATTTTAGCAGTGTCGGTTGTACTTGATCACATCCAATGAGTTAGTAAATATGTGTGTCGGGTTTCGAACAGAGAGGATGGGAGTAACTAAATATATCGAGCTTTTAAATTGAGCCTCTGTTCTGGGAAGAGTTCAAACTGAGACTAAGTTGTAGAAAGAGCTTAAAGCAATGTATAAGTCATATGAAAAGTATTTATTGGAACTTTGAGTAAAAATTTATTTATGTGAGTGAAAATTATTAGAGGTGTGTTTAAGGTCATGCTTTTTCACCCATAATGCAATTAGTGCACAAGTGTTATGGAGAGTCACCATTATACCTGGAGAGTTGTTAGAGCACTGCTCGCTCGAACTCGCAAGCGTTTCTATCTCAAGCTTGTTTGTCAAGTTTAGGAGATCAAAACTATAAGCCATGATTTCTAGTCTACTTATAGCTATGTATCGGATTAGGATATAATGTATAGTTGAGGTTTATACTTCACGGCGTTCATCAATTGAAGACGATGATCTACTGAGAAGAGCTTGAAGGAACTTCATCAACAAAAGGTATGTGGAAACTAAAACTTATCTATCACTCAGAAGTATATTCTATTCTATCTCCTATTGAGACTAAGTCGTATAGCTATATAGAATTTTACATTATACACATTTGTTATTTTGAGATGAGTTTAACTCGCTTATATCTTTCTTGAAATATGTGTTGTAAGCTTTTTGCTTTAGCTACGTTCATCATTATTCTTGACGAGTTTATTTGGAAATAATTTATTTGTTGGAAATTAAATAATAAGTCAAAAGATGATCATGTGAAAATTGCCTTGAAACATCTTACATGATTTGTTTGAGACAATCATTTGACGTCGACTCAGAATATTTAGTATTGATCATTCAATCACTTGAAAATTAATTATAAGCTAATAGTTTGCGTGAGACAGCTATTGTCATCTTCTAAGGATGTTTCAATGATTGAAATGGACTTTAGAACAATTAATCATTGTGTGGATATAGCACAGTATGCATACCAGTATGCAAACTGTTGTAGTATGATTCAGGTCCGGAAACCAAATTTGCATACCAGTATGCGAACGAATTTAACTGTTTAAGTCCGGGAACCAAGTATGCATACCAGTATGCGAACGGTTCTACCTGAGTTAGGTCCGGAACGACAGTATGCATACTGGTTTGCGAACTGTCGGACAAGACCAAAGTCCGGAATTTAAGTTTACGTACTCGTTTGCAAACTGAGTTGATATAAGTTTTAAAGTCAGTTTAGTATGATTTCATACTCATGAACAAATACATTAATAAATTAAAGAATGCAATCTTTGCAAACCGTGGCTTAATGTTCATGAATTGATTCTTGAATAAGTATTTTGTACAATCATAAATCAAAACCGATTTTGTTTCAATTGTATCTTGTGTACTTCTATGAGAATATAAACAATTGAACAACTCTATGAGTAACACAATTAGATTCACTTGATTATCATTTTATCTAGAAGTGTTAGATGAATGTGGTTAGTACAAAATTGTTCATATGGCTAACTTCGGTTAACGGTTATTGAGCCAACTCAATATACACGTTTAGGTTACCCATATCTAAATGAAGGTATATTCTATTTGTGTGTAACAACCTAAGACCATATAACGATGCAAATATATTGCTTTGGTTTTAAGCAAACTTAGCTTGAATGTTAAATCAGGATTTCATCTAACGGTGAATATTGATTACTTTGTTTTAAATCTATCAAACCCTGATTTGAAGACTATATAAGGGAGAACTCTAGCAACTGGAAAACTTAATCCCCACACCCTCTATGTGATACTAGTTGCGTACTAGAGTCGATTCTCATTTAACCTAGGTTTTTCCTAAAACCATTATAGGTTAACGACTTAAAGACTTCATTAGCATTCTGAAGCCAGATCCAACTATTTTCTCTATAGTTGCGTGTTTTGATCTTACTTGTTCTATCGTATTGAGTACTATATTATCTAAGATTGGCTCGAGATTTATCTCCGATAGGTAAGATATAAAAAGTAATCACATATCTTCGTCTCATTATTTGTGATTCCACAATAACTTCTTCTACTACCATATAGTTAAGTTATTGTGAGGTGATTGATAAGGTTGTTCTTCGGGAATATAAGACCGGATTATCAATTGGTTCATGTTCACTTTGATTTATCAAAAGACAGAACAAAACTTCATATGTATATTTGTGGGAGACAGATTTATCTATCAGAATAGACTTTTCTGTGAGAGACAGATTTGTTTATAAGTCTTCGACTTTGGGTCGTAGCAACTCTTAGTTGTGGGTGAGATCGGATAAGGGAATAAAGTGTGTAGAGTCCTTCTGGGATTCAGAGGCGTAAGGAACGCGACTGTACCTTAATCTATGTGAGACTTGGTTAGGACTTAACTACATTCCAGCCCGAAGTTAACTTGTAGTAGGCTAGTGTCTGTAGCGGCTTAATACAGTGTGGTGTTCAAATCTGGACTAGGTCCTGAGGTTTTTCTGCATTTGATGTTTCCTCGTTAACAAAAATCCAATTGGTAAATACAACCTTTGGTTGTTGATTGAAATTGATGGACACTTGAACATTGGTCTTTGGTACCGTTCAAGTTGTTTTTCATAATAATCAGGCTCACGTATTCCTATCTGTTTGATTTGCTGATTACATTGAGAAACTGAGATATAACTCTTGGTTATATTTCTTTGATTGAGTCTGACTGTCTAGTTGATTCTCTTAGAATTATATTGGAGTTAGTCCATACAAATTGCCGAACAAAATATTGAGTGTTGTTGTTAGACCCCCGCTTTTGCAAGAGTCACCTGTGAATCAAGAAACACCTTGTAGAGTCACTATTGACTCTATAAATACTCATTTCTTGTTTTAGATTTACAATGGGGTTTTCATAAGTTACAAGATTTTTTTTTTAAAGTCGAGAGTCAGAGTCTTATTAAGAGCGAAGTAATTGTCAACATTTGATTGTCGAGTGGTATTCAAGTGCTACTTACTACAAGGCGTGATCGTTGTATCTTGGGAGACGACACCCGTAATACCGTAAGCACCGTATGTGGGGATGAATTGTCTTTAGGGAAAGAAGAGTACCTCGCCTAGATCAATCCAATCCGATAATTTTTCTAACTCTCTATTTTGTTAGTATTAGTTGTCGCATGAACAAGATTTCCGAGAAACCAAAACGCATATTTTCCGACAGTTTTAAACTCTGCCAAAATAGCTAGAAAGGAGAAAATAGCTATCCTAACAAAGTTTTAATCTCTGCCCCACGTTTTAATCTCTGTATGTTGTATCACTTGACATTTGCTAAACTCATATGGTATTTACCACATGAGTTGCATATACATGATGGGAATTATCCAATAACATGGATATACATGATATATATAACATTATACCTGTTTTTTTCTTGCATCCAATACAATATTGTGCCATATTACTACCACCCCGAAATAGTATAAATATCATTTTAGCACAGCCATGTGGATGCTCTAAGCGAATGTTTTACCTTATATTTAAAGTTGTTTGCCTCAGTTTACAGAACTATGGTATGTTACTATTAGAACCAAATCAAACCAAATCATTAACAAGAATATGAATAGAAAGGTAAACACAATGCTCATAGATTTTTAATTACAGACCAAGACGTTATACTTTGGCACAAACTCTCCTCTTCTAAAGTACACTCCCCCAACCCATGCATTATAACAATTTGATAATCTAATTTAATTCACATAATTAAAAAGATTAATTAATTTCCGCCCCATAAGCACTTTGATTTCAGCCGCCATCGGTTCATCAATCGATCCAATCTCTTGTTTACTGTGGGGTGAATGCCTAATCAACCAGCGAAAACCATTAACAATGTCAGAAGTGGTAACAATTGTAACTTAGTTAACAGTAGAAATACTCAGCAACTGTACACTTACTTGGAAAATGGTGGCATGACCAGGGTCAGCAAGATGAGCAAAGAGGTTGTCAATGGGACCAACACCAGTGTATTGAGCTTGAAACCAAGCACCCATGACTGCCAACATAGCCAATCTTCCATTCTTGATCTCCTTAGTTCTCAACTCCTTGAGTTTCTCAGGGGAAGCAGAACCCCAGCCAAGTGGGTCAAACCAAAGTCCACCGGGGTAACCGACATCAGTCCCCGTGAGCTTGTTGTTAGGGAAGACGGGATCAGTGTTGACGGAACCGGGTTTAATGATATCTGCCCATCTTCTACCTTCGGCCCAACCGATGAGGACGAGTTCGATAACAAAGAGGGTGGTTGTGTCTGTGAAGTATTCTTGTTCACCAGCAGTGTACCATGATGGTGTGTTTAGGATGCCAATCTTTGTTAGAAATTCTGGAATGAAAATACCAGCAGCACCTAACATTGCCCATCTGCAGTGAACTAATTCTGCTTGTTGGTTCCACTTTAAACTCTCCGGGTCTGATGAAAGTCCAAGAGGATCAAATCCAAAGTCTCCTGGTAGGCTGCATTCGCACAAGAAACAAGTACAAATAAGATGATTGAGGGGGAAATTCCAGGGTGGGAAGTATATGCACTAGGCGTAGAATTACCTGCCGTCGAGCCATGCTGGAGGGGTGCTTCCTGGGAACCAAAGAGGGCGTTCGGAATCGGTAGCTGCTGCTGCAGAGACGGAGAAGGTACTTCTTGAACCTTTTACAAGAGTGTTACTTGTTTGTCTAAGTTTTTGTCCAACAAGGAAAGAAGCCTTTGTTGCTCCCAAAGTAGTTCCACTACTCTTCTGAGAACTGGAAGAGATGGCAACAGCTGCAATAGAAGAAGAAGTGCAAACAGATGCCATTTTTGTTAGCAAATCAACACCTGGAAAATGTATGAATTCTCTGACTTGTTTTGGTTCTAATGGTAAACACTTGAAACAAACTTGGCATACATAAAGACCACGAGATGGGGTTATCTTGATTGGATAGGAAATGGATTCCTGATTGGTTTATGTATTGCCATTTGGCATATAAGAATCTAATATCTTATTTCATTACCTCTTAAAACTCTGCTGACTTGGAGAAATCTGAACAAGTGGTTGATATTTCGTACAATCTCAAGCCACTAAGCAACAGGTATGCGTGAACCACAAACGTAAAAGGGAAATTTAATTAAATAGTAATACACACGCATATTTGAAGTCTCGAGGTATGGAGAATGGTTGGACTGGACACTCATTGGGCATGTAACTTTGTGCTAGGCTTAGGTTAGGTTAGCTCACGGTTGAAACTAACGGAAAAAAAATGGGAAACTTAGGGGGAGACCCAAAAGAAAAAAAATCTCATTGTCAAACCCACAATTAGTTTTGGGTACCGTGACAGCCATAATTATTTCCGTGACACCCATAATTATATGAAATTATTAAAAATGTATGCACGGCGGATTATGCATCTGCATGACGGGTTATGCATCAGGGGCGTAATTGACAACGCAACTTGGATATAACATATCTAAAAATTCGCGTCTTGGAAATTTACAAATTTTATATCGTTGGAAATCTTTTAAAGAGAGCTACGCAACGAGCATAAACAACAATATCAAATTTTTGTTTTTCACGAAAAAATCGGAGGTGATCATCGTTTTAGGGAAAATTTTAGAAAACTGACTGCATATTCATTATGCAGCCTCCAAAAAAGATGCATAACACATTATGCAGACGCAAAACGAATTATGCAACCATTTTTTCGACCGCATAACAAGTTATGCATCTATAACAAGTTATGTAACCATTGTTTTGGTTGATTTTAGTTCGTACAGAAAAAAATGATGCTTAATGCATTATGCAGCCATATTTAAATGATGCATATCAGGTTATGCATACAATTTTGTCGATGCATAATACATTATGCAACCATATTTTGGATGCATATCAGCTTATGTATCCATTTTCACGACTGCATAACATGTTATGCAGATATTATTGTAGGTGCATGACAAGTTATGCAGCCTTATTTTTTGTTGGTTTCAATACTAAAAAAAAAGTAGCTACATAACGTGTTATGCAACCGTTTTGTGGACCGCATAACAAGTTATGCAAAAAAAAAAAAAAAAACTGAAGAACATGTTATGCAACCAATTTTGAAAATGCATAACAAGTTATGCAATAAATTTTATAGATGCATAACCTATTATGCGTCACTATTCACATCCAAAAACAAATCTATATCTCTTGATATATACAGACTATGATTACCCGATGTCTCATCCATTAGTCACTTAAAAAGACGACAGCAAGATCCGCATAAAATTCTTGTCAAAATGAAAAAAAAAAAAAAGATCCGCATAAAACACCGAGGAACAATCAGGTGGATAACGTAACTAAATAAAAATAAATAAAGTCCTATCATCTAAAAACATAAAATTTGATATCCAATCGCATGAACCGCACTACTAACGCATACAGAAGTATAGAGATAGAGACAGGTACAGACCCATAAAATTTTATCAAGCTTTCCTGAAAGTGCTTGCAGAAATGTTGTTTTCCCTGAGGCTGGAGGTACAAGTAGCAACGTCAATCTGCATCCCGTATATGGAGAGCATAAAATAACATTCCGTAATAAAGAGCACAAAAATTTATGTTGTCCGTGAACCATTCACCCCTGATAGAAACAATCCTATGGGTTTGCATCCCTCAACGTGTGTCAACATAGGCACACAAGAACAGGTACGCATACAGAGGAGTTTCTTCTGGATCCTGCAAAGTAAACTGTCAACGTAGCTTAATGAAGAAGAGTATGAATGGAATGCTCACGGGATAGATCATAAAGAACAGTAAATGCATCATATAGAGTTTATAATATAGATCCTCCATGTGTAAGGTAGCAACTATAGGAGCTGAATTTAAATGAAATTAATGGTGGGTTTGTTTGCGGAATTTACGGTTTCCAAGAATTTATAATCCGATGGGATTATAAATTCTGGGATTCATGCAAATTCCTCGTGTGTTTGGTAACTCAATTAAAATTCTTTGGATTTATTGAGTTTTCTTGTATTAAAGTCTTTGTACCGTTTGACACTACACTCAAATCTTAAAATTGCATATATATGGGATTTAGAGTTAAAAAAAAGTAGGTCCATAAATTTCTTGATAAGTTTCCCAGCAAATCTTAGGGGGAGGGGTCGGACTCCATACGAAGGATTTTCTGGAAAACTGAATCCCCTAGGAAACGTGATTCCAAGGATTCAGACAACCAAACATACAAAGGAAACGTAATTCTACCAAATCCCCTGGACCCATAAATTCCCTTTTTAAAATTCTACATCCAAACTCACCATAAAGTAACAGAAGACAAAATCTAATAAATCCCTCATACTTGCTTGTCGTAGTGGCATCTAAATACATGTGTCATATTAGAGATGCGACTGCATAGTACGAAAAGCATATTATTACCCATTTGGGGCATTTACCTTAAATTACTATTTTTTGAACAACTCTACAGCTTACGCCCTACAGTAGACATCAATTTCAGGACGCAAACCATTGCACTGGAATCTTACTAATCCAAAGGCGGATGAACTTCAGTACAAATATCCCACAATCAGAGCTGCAATTGCCACTATTTTTAATAAGGTTAAACCAAAATCGCAACAAGCCATCATTTAAGAAACACAAATTCTTCCTACTCAAATTTCTGTATGTGCAGAAATTGAAACACAAAAATACCTTCATAGCGTTCAGCGAAGCATTGAACAAAGTCGTAAATACTCTACTTGCAATAAACGCATCCCCTTCCACTGACAAATTCTCAAATCACACTTCAATTTTAGGAATATCAATTCCAACCCTATTATCAACAAAACCAAAATCAATTCCACAATTCCATCACCAGCACAGGTCTCCTCCATTCCAAAATACCCACTGGATCATCCATTATTCAAGTCATCTCCTACTCTTCCTGAAATCAACAACACTATCTCGAGTCCATCTGTTGAAATTCATTTTCTTCCATCAACAACAACCGGAACCTCAAACCCAACTTCAGTCCAATCTCTCAAATCCACTGATTTCTCCTCTTCAATTTCAGAAACCCATTGCATCTCAAAGTCACTGTAACCATAAATCTATCTCAACAGCACCATGCTTCTTTCATTACTTCTTCTCCTCTATGTCGATCTCGAGAACTCACCATGTCTTCAACTAATTTCAACCACCGAATACAATGAATACCCTAACATCCTTCCTCAAAGCAGCAATAGATTCATTTTCTCGATCTCATATTCACAAGCAAACCTATTTTGATTTCCCGTTCATACACAACAACAATAACACGATCGTCTTCTCCTTAATCTCGAATTCGTCAGCACCACCAGCTGCTATTTCCAATTTCTCGATCTCTCTGATGTCTCTCGTTTCCGAATTTCAGATGGCAGAAAAACTCCTGTTCTTTTCTCGCTTTCTATGAAGAAACAAAAAAAAAATCTCAGGAAAACATGAATTTAGAAAATAATGGGTTTGAGAGGAATTTTTTCACCAAAAATGGGTGCGCCCCTGAACTTCTCCGCCCGTGGGTTTCACAGTGGAGAAAAACTGAAAAATAGTTCTCCCTGTAGTTTTCACAAAAAAAATTGAACTCAGTTGATGCTATTTCGCTTATTATTAATATCCAAAAATCATCTCATAGGTTATGAATATAAAACTAGAAAATTGAAACTACGCTTGCAATTGCATCAACAAAACCAAATAAAAGCCAAGATGCAGCACCGTTTCTCACTTTCTCTACTTGTCTTTGTTGCTTCTTTTCTGAAAGAAGCCCAAGACTACCAACCTGGGACTCAGAAAGAATCTTGTTTTTGGGCATACAAGAAAATTTCAGGGCATACTGAATAAAGACACAAACGGGTTGGAAATAGTAAATTCAATAACCCCTTAACCAAATATTTTTGGTAATGCCAAGATTTACCCCTTCTGTATTAGTGTTAATAATAATGAACGATTTTGATTAGTGTTCAATGTAAATGATTAGTAATTAAGATAATTAAGTTATAAAAGTTTGTGCTGATGATAATTTTTTGGAAGAAAAAAAGTTAGGTTTTTTGGAGAAGAAGAAGAAGAGGATGTGTGGAAAACCTTGTATTTTTATGAGACAAATCCAGAAGATGAATACAACGATGAGGAACCCAATGCTAACAATACACAAGTATACTTCCATATTATGTTTAATTTCATTTATGTAGGTTAAAATCATCAAAAAATTGATTTTTTCACCCAAGTTCGGCGAACCAAAGATAGGTTCGATTTGAAATTACCAGCCGAACCTAACTTGTATACTATAGAAGATGAATAATCCGACTTACTCGAAATACAATAGTTATTGGCCGAACTTATAGTTTGTAACTTCCGACCTACTTACTAGTTAAATGTTCGGCTAATAATAAATTTTCATTACAAGCCAAACCTTCTCTTGAGAGTTAGGTTCGGTTTTCACTCTAAATATCGTATCAGCCGAACCATATATTTTTCCAAGTTCGGCTCATATTCAAAAAATTATATCAGCCGAACATGTTACTGATTTTCTATAAAACATTAAAATTCATACACATTTAGGGGTTAGGATTTTTATTACATATGTTTCTATTGTCCAACCTTTTCATAAGATGAATCAAAAAAAATTTGGAAATTACTAAAAGTGTTAAGAAAGTGAAGTCCACTGATGGAGAATACCAAGGTCCAAATTCAACTCATTAAAATCAAGGAGATCTTATATTCAACTTCAAGAGAATGAAAATAAAAACACAACGCAACAAGAATGAGGTCATTCCGACATCGTACGAAAAGGTTATGGCCAAAACAAGATCGAAAGACTTGAGTCTGCAGAGAGAAGGTTCGGTTGATAACTCATCAGCACGAGCTAGCCGAACCTAGAGCTTGCAAATCAATAGTGTTTACAGAGAGATGTTCGGCTTGAAAGTGATCTAATCGAGTCAGCCGAACCTGACAACCACTTGGGGTAAATTTCAATTCTCAGGTGCGGACGAGAAAGGTTGGCAAGGTATTAGTCGAACCTGACACTATTCTGGGATATATTTGGACACCAAATTGACTTTTATCTCAAGAAAATACTATCCCAGAAGGATTATAAAGCCTAACTTTGAGAGCTTTATATAAGAAGACATCCAAAGTCCTAAGAAGAGATCTTTCAATCTTTATCATCTCTCTACATCATATTCTATCATTTATATTATCTTCCACATCATAAAGAAGACATCCAAAACCTAAAACGACAAACATCAATTTTGAGAAGAAAAATCAAGTTAGAGGTTCGACCTATAAACCAAATAAAGAACTAGCTGAACCATTTTAAATTACAAGTTCGGCTTATAAACAAACTATCAAATCAGCCGAACCTGACTTATTTATAGAACCTGGAGAAATAGTGTCAGGTTCGGCTATAATTTAGAAATTAATTATCAGCCGAATTTTTCATAAGCACTTTCAGAACAAATAATAATGAACAGTTGGGCTGATAATTCGTCTCGCTATTAAGCCGAACTTCATTCTGTGACCTCAAAAAGCTCTAGTTTTTTTTTTTTTTTTGAATTAATCATATTTTATCAATAAAAAATAGTAAACATAAGAGATGGTTTGTAGAAAATATATTTCTATCCTCATTTCAGGAGTTGGTTCTTCATCCGGTTGAATTTTTACTTCGAATCCTTCAACTTCTTCTGGTTCTTCAATTGGCAAATTAGAAGAAGATTTAGAATGACTTCCTACTGCAGGTTTCTTTGTACGAGTCATTTTTGTAGTTATGTTTGATCGACGATCAAATTTTCACGAATCGAAGATCAAATTTTCACGATCAAATTTTTCGTTGATGGTTCTGCGAGCGGGGATCGGGTAGAGAAGAAGAGAAGATGTTTAAGTTTAAAACTAATTTTGATTTTTGGTTTTCAAATTGAGAAGAAGGGCAATTTAGTAATATAAACCGTTTAGGGGTATATAAATCATTGCACGACCATTAGACATCCCTTATAAACATACCTTAGTTGGGAAAATAAATCGGTATGCCCTTAAATTTTTCCATATGCCCTAAAACAGGGTTCCTCTGGGAAAAAAAAAAAAAAAAAAAGGACGAGACAAGCAAGCTTATAGTTCGAACACTAACATTTATGTTCAAACAAAAGATTTAGTTATCTTTCCAACGTAATCAGCTGTGTAATTAGAATGTAAGCACCTCATGAGTCATAATAATAGAGAGAAAAACAATATGTCATAAATCGTGAGTATCCATTTATGAGCACCTGAAAAATCATTTTATTTTTCTCATCTCAGGCATATTTCCTTTTACGCTTCGTAATCATAGTATCATGGTCAAACATGGGTAGCTGTCGGACAATTTTACTCGTGACAGGAAAAAATAAATTTTAATTAATTAAAAATAATCTTCATCAAAAAGATGAAGTCTATGGATACAAACAAATAGTATAATTAGTTATTTCCCACTATTGTCTCCCAGTTACTAATCAAAGTAATGATAAGTAACCTTCAAGGAGCTTTGTGTGTAGAGACCAACTAGAAATAGTACAATTTACAAATATGATCAGAGCGAACGAAGTGGTGCGAGTTCAACCAAAGATTAAAGAAAAAAAAAATGATCAAATTTGAGTTTAGTCTGGTGTGTGACGCTATGGGGAGAAGACTAAATTTGGTTGAGCGTGAAGTATAAGTTCGCCTGGTGTGGGGGTAAATTATAGCCCGATGAGGTTTCGAAAAAAAAAAAAAAAAATGGGGCGGAGGTATAAACCACGCCCCACTAAAGAAAAAACAAACAAAAAAAATGGGGAGGAGGAATAGTCCTCGCCCCACTAAAGAGCAAAAAAAAATAAAAATGGGTCGGAGACTTTATTAATGCCTGGCGTGGGGCGTTAACTTTACGTACGACTGTTGTGGGGCGGAGACTTTATTAACGACTGGCGTGGGGCGTTAACTTTACGTACGCTCGACTAAATTTGGGTTTGGTCTTAGTCGCGGACCAAATATACTCTGGGATTTAGGTTTGGTCTGGGATTTGATCGATAGTGTGTCCCACTACGTCTCGTTCTCAACCCAAATATTTGGTCTTAGTCGCCCACTGCGGTTGCTCTTAGCCGATCAAAATTCCTTCTTTGGTTTCCTATACTATATAATCTGCAGTTGCACTAATTCCAGATGGACCACCATGTAGCAAACAGTAGTATACCATGAATTTTTCTCTTAAAACTTCTACGCTTATTCGAAGACAATTCCCACACGTTCCTCTTAACAGAATCAGAAAATACCTGAAGCAATTCAAAACTGTCAAAAAAGTAGTGCCAAAGCTTTCTGTTTTCTGAACACTATAAAAAGAAGTGACTTTGGGTTTCTTGATCAGTATCACACATTAAAAAATTGTAATTTTGAACTAATCTAGCTCTTAAAAGCATATCATTAAAAATTTGTAATTTTGAACTAATCTAGCTCTTAAAAGCATATCCAGAATAGGCGCACCGTCATGACATAGAGACCAAACCAAAAAAGAAACTTTTAAAGGAACTTTAGGATTCCATACCCGTTTATCCTAGTTTAATTGGGGGCCCAAGAAATAATTAGGGGCCCCACCCATTATATTTGCACCCCAAAATTTTTAGGGGTATTAATAATCATAATACAGTGAAAATACTCTTTTACCCCTCTTTTTTTTTAATTTTTTAAATCAATGACGACTCCAAAGTGTCGTTATGGTTTCACTGTTTTCATGACGAGTCTAAAGAGTCGTTAATGTTATCAATGACGACTCTAAGTGTTAATGTTTTCAATGACGAATCTGAGCGTTGTTATTACTTTCAATGATGACTCTAAAGTGTCGTTCATTAACGACTTCTTAAAGTCGTCACAGAAACAATAACGACACTTTAAAGTCATCATTAAAAGTAGTAACACACTTAGAGTCGTCATTGAAAACATTAACGACTCTTTAGAGTCTTCATTGATTTTTTTTAAATACCATGACGACTTTTCATACAAATCTGGGAAAAAAAAATTTGCAAACGAAAAATTTGAGAAAAAGAAGAAGTTAAACTCTAATTAAGTAAGATTAACACTAATTAAGTGAGATTATCACTAATTAGATAAGGGTAGATTATTCATTACTAAAATATTTGGATAAGGGATGACTCAAATTAGGTTTGAGTAACTTTTTTGTCCTCTAATAGGAGGCCCCTAATTGTTTTTTGGGCCCCATACTTCTTCGTATACTATGCAAAGGCAAAAAGTACGAAGTACGAGAGGGGGCGTAACGGGCAATTCAATTGAAGAAGAAAGATCAGATGGCAGAGAATCCAATGTGAACAAAGGTAATGAGCCAATGCGCATTGCCAGTTGATGGGAATAGTGTCTCACGTCGAATTTGAGATCTGATCTTGGGGCATTAGGATATAGTTGAAAAGGATTGATTGGCTAAGGAACTTTTTAAAGAAAGAAGGAAGCATCACATTGTTCCGAATTGGGGCCTAGTGTGCACTCATAGGCTGTTGGAAGCTCTCTCCGTCGGCTCTTAGCCTTTCTTTATAAAATAAGGCGGCATATCGCTACTTCTTCCTTTCTTATTGTCTTATTAAGCATTCGTCCGGAAGTTCCTGCCTTCCCCCTAATTGTTTTTTGGGGCCCCCAATTAAATTATGTTGTTTATTTGGGAAAGCCAACAATCCTTTTATGTCTAAAGAAGCATAGGAGTTTGCGACAGTAAATTCCTCTCCAAGTCTCCAAAGTCTACTGTCCTCCAAGGAATGTTAAACAAATTTGAAATTTCACTTATAACCTTAAGCATCTCAGCGATGTCCCCCACTTCCAATTGATAGTTCTTGCAATATTGAAGTTCCAAACATTATTACCTGATACCATTTCACTTACAGATGCATGTTTAGTTCTTGAAATATTATAAATCCATGTAAATCTATCTTTTAGACTAACAGTTCTGTTGAGATTATTAGTCCCACGTTGTCTGGTTTATCTAAGATTCCGTGGTTTATAATCCTTAGGGCCTCTCCACTGATAGCCAATTGATTTTGAGTTGGATGCTCATATTATATCATGGTATCATAGCGAGGCTATTTGTGTCGAGTCATTAGACCACGCCTTTACTCCATGTCACCCAATTTATTTTCCACGTGTTAGACCCAATGAGGCTACACGTGAGGAGGCGTGTTGAAATTATTAGTCCCACATTGTCTGGGTTATCTAAAATCCTACGGTTTTTAATCCTTAGGGACTCTCCACTCATTGCCAATTGGTTTTGAGTTGGATGTTAATATTCTATCAAGTTCCTATAAATGTCTCTCCAAAAATCAATACTTCTTTGATTCTTGAGAATAAGGTTGGAGTTATCAACTACATACTGTCCATCCTTTAAGATATCGGACCAAAGATTAGTACCAATATATTTTGAAGTAGTCTCAGGGAAAAAGGAATCCTGCTTACCTCCAAATTTTTCTAAGATAAATTTTCTCCATGGTGCTTCTTTTTCCTTGCCATACCGCCAAACTTATTTACACAATGCAAAGCCTTATTGACTAATATTAACTTTTTAATACCAATTCCACTTCTAGCTTTAGGGAGAACTGCCTTAGACCAAGCCGCCCAACTTATTTTCTTAACCGAGTCCGAAGAGTCCCATAAGAAATTATGAAAAATTATATATATCTCTTTGACCACAGCTATAGGCATTTGAAACATAGAGACATTGTATATCAGAAGGCTTGTGAGAACACTATCTATCAAGATAAGTCTTTGGCCTTTTGAGAGATATCTCCTCCTCCAAGTATTCAATTTTTGCTAACATTTTTGAATTATTACATCCCAAATCTTCTTGTTTTTAGACTTACTCCCCAACGGGATGCCGAGATAATTAGTGAGAAATTGAGTTAGTTGGCAACCAAAAGAAGATGCAAAATTTGCACCATTGTGAGATTCTCCAATACCAACAATAGTACTTTTCATAAAGTTAACCTTTAAACTTTCCACAAGTTCAAAGGCGAACAAAATATTCTTCAGGTTAAGAACTTTCTCTTCACAATCATCCAAGAATACCACTTAATTGCTAGAAAACTTCAGATGGTTAATGAAAGTATCATTATCAACAATTTGAAATCCAGTTATGAGACCTCCGGCAGCTACCTTTTTGATTATCAAAGATAAAATTTCCACCACCATAATGAACAAGAACGGAGATATTGGATCTCCATGCCTAATCCCCTTCTGACTCTTAAAATAGCTAGTAGCTTCAACATTAATAAGAATTAAGAACCTAGTAAATGAGATACACCATTTGATCCAATTCATCCAGCGAATACCAAAACCAAATCTTTCCATCACTAAATCAATACAATTTAAGTTAACAATATCGAAGGCTTTCTTAAAATCAACATTACAAATAATTCCGGATTTGTTAGCTTCAATTATAAAATCAATCACCTCAGTCGCAATAAAAATACTCTGTTGATTATGAATGAAACCCCCTTGGTAATTAGAAATAATAGAAGGTAATATATATTTAATCTATCCACAATCAACTTTGAAACAATCTAAAAAAAAAAACTTTGAAACAATCTCATAAACTCCACCAATGAAGCTAATATGCCCGAAGTTGTGAAAAGAAACACCGCCACTATTTTTAGGAACCAGCTTTAAAGAAGTAACGTTTAGTCTCTAGTCTTGGATACCAGTAACTTCAAATTCCTTTATAACTTTCATCAGGTCTCCCTTAATAATATCCCATGAGACTTTACAAAATTCCATATTGAAGCTGTTAGAGGATAGCTCGGTTGAACCCACCAAGCATTGGTATGTCAAGTTTGGTTGTCATATTTTAGTGAGCTAAAACTCATTTAAGAGTCGCTTGATTTAAATATACTAGAGTCAACTTCATATAGGTTAGCTTGAAAGTATTAGGATGAGACATTACAAGTATTGCGAAGACATGAAGAAGTGAAGAAGTACGGAGCTACAAGCACAACATCATCCTTCCACTTGAGGTTAGTGATATTTGACTTGAACTGTTTCATTTCCTAACGTATCTTTCAAGTCGTGCATATGGAAACATAAAACTGTGAAGCATGAACACACTAGATAGACATAGTATTAAGGAATACAATATGAGGTTTATTGCTTAACCATTAAACTTTGTATACAACACATCAACATAATCGTATGAATGCTATTGTGATTATGTATGGGTATGAGGTGAGTATTTCATCCTAGGAAACAATGTTTTACATGTGTTTTAAGGAAGTAAGTTCATGATATGTGTTGTGAACTGAAAAGGAAATAGTCAGGCGTTATTGGGGCTATTCTTCATTGCATATCTTATGAACGACTAATATGTGTCATTAGTGTAACCGCTCATGACATGTTTGTGTGTTCTTGGTTAAACTATTCACATGAGGCCTGACTTATGTATTGGTATGACTTTTATTAGTGAAACCGATCTTAAGTAATCACCTAGGGTATGATCGGGTTTGTGTGTCTGACCAAATTTGGGAGAGGGGAACCGATCCTAGTAACAAGTGCAGTACGGGGGAACCGATTTTTGTATGAGGTGCATTAAGGTTTATAGTAGAAAGGAAAACCGATCATATGAACATGTGCAACACATTTTTAGGCAAAGGGGAACCGATCCTATGGACATGTGCAACACATATAAGTTAGATACCAAATATATGTGGGGAACCAATCCTAGTACCTAGTCAACCGAAAATTTGGTAAGCTAGTGTGAGTATGCACAGTACTCACATGGATGTAGAACCAAAACTTGTTTTGGTAGAACCGTTACACCCATGACTTGTGATTGAGTGTTACTTGATCAATCACATAGTTCTTGAAAGTCAGATGAACCAATTCTAAACTTGTTTGGAAGTGTGGTAAATCGGTTTCAAGTGAGTAAGTATGAAAAGGGACTTACAAGAGGAAAGATGTCGACACACTTTGAACACGCGCATTAATGTGTATCTTTTATTGTTCAAAGATATTCCTTAATATCTAAGAAGGAAGTAAATCCCAATATCGAATTTAAATAAGTTAAGAATATTTTAATTAAGGTTTTTAATTATATATGGAAAATAAGAATTAGTAATGTGCATTTACTGGTTAAAGATTTTCCAAGGAGATTTCGATAATAAATTTGGACAGTGCATTCTCAGGAATTATGAAAACCGAATTTGGAAAATATTGAATATCTTGAGAATATTTTTGGTTTTGGAAATTCCTTGGTGTCCAAACTTCCTTGTCTATAAATACTTTGAGTTTGCATTTCTAGCAAACTAATCCTTCGCGACAATAAACTTCCTCTGTTGTACTGTTACTGGTGAAGCCGCCTATTCGGAGAGGAGAGTTACCTAATTAGGCAAAATCTCTTAAGGCCGCTCAATTTAAAGTCTTCTTTGGGATTGAGAAGCTCTAGTGCGTACAGTTTGTGGGAAACTAGATAATTACGAGTTATCTTTAGTTTTCATATTGATTTGATTGACTAACGGTGGTTGAACTTTGATTTCACCTAGTTTGTTTATGCTTGAGAATCTTGTATTCTGATATAAGATTCACTCAAGCTAGTTCAAGGTTTCAACAGGGATCTTTAGACTGTTGTTAGATCTAAATACGATTTTGTGATAATCCATTGTTAACAGACTCCGTTCTGTGTGTGATTGATCACAGGAGATTCAAGTAGTTGTGTGCAGGTGTTTATTGAAGATCTAAGAACATTTGAAGACAAAGAAGAGATAGAAGACTTCTGACTTGGTTTTATAATCTTTAGTGTGCACAATACTTGTTTCGGTAATAGATGATCCAACTATAATCGATCTATCCTTGTGGTATTTTGATAAAATAGTTGAGAAGATCGGCATCAATACATTTCCTTGGGATTAAAGGTATTGATAGCAAAATCTTTGGTGATTGAACATAATACAGATCTTGGAACCTGGCAAAGGATTTTATGTTAAGATAAACAGAAGAGACTTTGCGAAACTCATATCACTTGGTTGAAGAGAGTTGATACCAAACATATTTCTGTTCCTTTACTGTTTGGAATACGAACCAAAGGAATTGGGCCAAGTACATGACTTGTTTACAGATTGGAGGCGTGGGAATACAGACGGAACTAGGTGAACTATAGGTTTAGTTGCTTGGTCTCAACTATACGAAGTTGGTTTATTTTGTATAGCGGCTTAATCCTGAGAGTATTCAATTCCGGACTAGGTCCTGGGGTCTGCATTTTCGGTTTCCTCGTTAACAAAATCTTGCTATGTCATTTACTTTATATTTCCGCATTATAATTGTTTTATTATAATTAAAGTAAATTGTACAAAAGTTAATTCCTATTTACTTGATATGCAACCCTATTTAGTTTGGTTAAGTCCGAACCTTTGTATCAAGTAAACACACTTCGTTGTTGTATTGTCTCGATCTCGTATCCATAGAAAATCACACGAAGTGTGAACCGATTTATTATATTGTCTCGACTCAGTCTATAGACAATCAATTTCGGAGAAAGGACTTATAGGAAGAAAAATTTATAGCTTGAGGTATATTTGGGTACCCTCTCATTTTCAATTGGTATCAGAGAAGGCAAACACGAAAATATCTAACAATCTGTGTTTGGTGCGATCCATCCAATAAGAATTAAATCCATGTCCGATTCAGTTAACGTTAAGCAAGAGTATGAATACTCAAAGGTTGAAGATATTACTACTTCGTTGACTCATGATCCAGGAGTTGCGAAAACATCTGTGTCTTTTTCTGATGAAAAAGAAGATGTTAATAAAGAGTTGGTAAAACTCCTAAAGCCTATAAAATCCATGTCTTCTAAAATGGTGATTTTAAAGACATAGTCAAATCTTCTTAAATAGGAGATCAGAAATAAAGACAGTCAACTGGATAGTCTGGCTGAAGAGAATATGAATCTCACTGTCAAATTAGAAGCTCTTGTTAATTCTCTTAATAAAGAGACATGTCCAATGACTCTGACAAATGATGTTGTTGTTTTGGTCACATCTGAAACAGATCAAGATGATGGTAGTCTGCCGAACTACATCAAGTCAGAAGAGGATGAGAAACAAGCTTCTATATCTACTGATGATCAAATGAAATCTTGTCCAAAGGAAACTTTGAACCGATTCCGTGATAACGATCTTAAGGAATACACTTTTCAGTCACTTGACAGGAAACTTATAATTCTTCAACATACTATGGTCAAAATATTGAAGGAAATTTCTTGTCTTAAAAATTTGAAAGATCATTCCTCAGTAGAAAGACAGATTATACCACAACCCTATAAGATCAACTCAAAATCATAGGAAATATTTGACAATAGATTCTGGAAGAAGGTTCCTTCTCATCCATATCGAAACAATTCTTGTTTGATGAAGAACGATTCCAGAAGGAAGGGAAAGAGAGAATCTCTGCCAAAAGAAACAATGAGGAATTTCCAATAATTTTTTCAGATAATCACACTGATGTGAATCATAAGGATGTCCTTAGAATGAGAAAATCTTATGAAAATCTCATTGAAATAATTAAGAGAGATCTATCAATCTCTGAGAATTATCACATCGCGTACGGTTTCTCCACATGATCATATCTCTAGAGTTAGAAAAGATCACTGTCTTAGGATAAAATATATTGGGCAGAAATTCCCTAAAAGAAGCATGAACTATGTTTCTGATATTCATGATAAGCTTGAAAAATCTTACTCTGATGCAACTTAGTTGGATCGAAATTGTCCACTCTCATCGTTTTCGTGCTCATAACTGCGGATGGGAAAAGCACAATAAAACAAGAGCACAATTTCTTGATAGTTTATGTGTTCGGTAAATAAGGGATATTATTCCTTAATAAAAAGAGAAGTTGAAAAAATTATTTTATATATTCGGAAACCCTACTTTCTGAACCCAATATATTCTGCTCAAGAGGAAGAAAATCTTCTCTTAAGAATAAGTCTTCCCTGACAAGTGTTTTTGAGCTAAATCATGTCTCCTATAACTCGAAGTGTTGTAAAGAGTAATAAAAGGGAAGCTAAAAATATTAGAAACTGTCAAGGTTTCATCTCAAAACGAAGAATCAGAAAGATTGTCTAGAGAATCGTGTTTGTTCATAACTCTGGAAGTTCTCAAGAAGAAATAAGTCTCTTTGCAATTGATGATTCAGATTTCTCCAAGTGGTTTTCCACAGATGGTATGCATGAAACTATGCATGAGTTTGAAGATCTCATATGAAATCTTTTTTCCTTGATACAAGTTCAAAATGAACTTAAAGAAAGCTTGGAAGAGACAAAAAGTGAGCTTGCTGACTTGAAACTTCAATTTGGAGTTATTAGAAGACAAAAGGTGGTTGCCAACAAAATTATTGAGACATAATTTAATAGTAAAAATGCCGATGAAACTTCAGTAAACAACATGACCACCACTCGGGATTAAGTTATATGCTGTAATACTTAATCTAGAAAAATATACATCAATTTTTGATTTCTTTCATTGATTGTATAAGTCTATTATGAATAAAAACAATTATGAATAAAGTTATTTGTTTTATAATTTTTCTTGTGATAGTTTTTGATTTACATAGCATGTGTTTGAATGCTTTATTATTTGCTATGGATATTTATGGGATGTTTGATTTCGGTTTTATTACCTTGATATTCGATCTCATAATATGTTGTTGTCGATGGTGGATTTTAGACAAGGGGTTAAATCGTAAAACCCCATGACCTAGTGTTACCCGCAACACATTAACTGAGAACATTTAATTCAGATGTAAATAATTAATAGGGGTATTTTTTCAAAATACCGAATTAGGGTTTTCGACACAAAACCCTAATTCCAAGACCAAGATGCATACTGCGCACCATGGAAACTATGCCAAAACCAAGCCTCAACCCAGTTGTAGCGCCCGCAACTTGGCCTAGGTGGCCGTACGTGCCATTGGCACATGCCAACACATTACCACTAGCCACTTTCTATTCTAAGCCGCTACCCAGTTGTAGCGCCCGCAACTTGGCCTAGGTGGCCGTACGTGCCATTGGCACATGCCAACACGTTACCACTAGCCAATTTCTATTCGAAGCCGCTACCCAGTTGTAGCTCCCACAACTTGGCCAAGGTGGCCATGCGTGCCATTGGCACATGCCAATACGTTACCACTAGGCACTTTCTATTCCAAGCCGCTACCCAGTTGTAGCACCCGCAACTTGGCCTAGGTGTCCGTACGTGCCATTGACACATGCCAACACGTTACCACTAGCCACTTTCTATTCTAAGTCGCTACCCAGTTGTAGCGCCCGCAACTTGGCTAAGGTGGCCGTGCGTGCCATTGGCACATGCCAACACGTTACCACTAGCCACTTTCTATTCTAATCCGCTACCCAGTTGTAGCGCCCGCAACTTGGCCAAGGTGGCCGTGTGTGCCATTGGCGCATGCCAACACGTTACCAATAGCCACTTTCTATTCCAATCCGCTACCCAGTCATAGCGCCCGCAACTTGGCCAAGGTGGCCGTACGTGCCATTGGCACATGCCAACACGTTACCACTAGCCGCTTTCTATTCCAAGCCACTACCCAATTATAGCGCCAGCGACTTGGCCAAGGTGGACGTGCGTGCCATTGGCACATGCCAACACGTTACCACTAGCCACTTTCATCCCCAACCTGCTAGCCAATTTCCAAGGCATTCCGCATATGCCATTGGAACATGCCACACATGCTCCACTAGCGACTTTGGCATTGCCATTCACACTCAAAGTGCAACTTGCGTCCAAGGCATTACGCATATGCCAAATGCTCCACTAGGGACTTTGAAATTTCCATTCGCACTCAAAGTGCAACTTGCGGCCAAGATATTCCGCACATGCCGCAACGCTTCACTAGCAACTTTGGCATTGCCACTTGCGCCCACTCTCGAGACATCAACACAAACTGGGGGATGCTTTCTTGGGGTTTTAGTTTGGCGGTCACATCGTGCAGCGTACACTATGCTCGCAATAAAGCAAGGCGTGCAAGGAATGAATACGGTCAATTAAATAAGGAAATTTATGGTGAAGAACGTTTTTCACCATAAAGCCAACGGTTTCCACCTCCTCTGTTTTAATTGACACATTTACTCAATTCCTTAATAAGGCCAGGGTACATTCAATCTCACTTGTATAAATAGGTTTCACCTATTCTGCCAAAACAACAAGTCTTGGTCAGGCAAAATACAACACTATCAGATAGCAACTTTGCAAGGTCTCTCAAAAGCTTCCATCACTAGCAAGCTTCCGCAAGCTTCTACACTTCTGATACAAGTCAAGATACTACCTAGCCAGAACTCTCTGGTCTCATCACCCTTCTTCGCTATCCTCCCCAAATCAACCCTTCTCCTCCACTTTGTGACCGAAACAAATCTGGAACGACCATCTTCTTGGTTTAGGCCAGAGTTGTACAGATTGATATCTCGAATCAAATGTGCTCACGTGCAGCACATTTGTTTAAGGGTTTAAACCAGTCTCTCCACCATCGAATTTACCAAATTTGGCAGAGGCGATTTTCTCCCATAAACAATTGGCGACCACATCGGGAGTTTCAATCTCTCGGTTACAATATCAGGACTTGGTTTCTACTCTCAAGAATTCGCGCGAACATGGTTGGCTATCAAACCATATCCACAAACACTGATCCTGCTCGAAGACATGATGATCCGCCAACTTCTGAAAGCAATACAACCAGTGAAGAGCTCCCAAGACTGGTTTACCTGATGTGAGCTCAGGAGATTCACTCCAGGAATATGGATCTAATGAGGGATGCAATCAACAGCATACTCAAATTTCTCATCAGCTTAACATCGGAGATAAGTGGCTCATGCTTTCAAGAAGATCAGGAACAGGGGACTAACATCCCGAATGAGCATCCTCAAATTAATGGTTTCGCCGCTAACCGGAAGCCGGCAGATCAGGAGGCGACCACGTTGGTAGAGAATTTGTGCGAATTGTTGCACCTCTCAAGAGATCAGCGGGTAAAAACGTTTTCAGCCATTAACGAAATAGCGCTGAACGTGTCTCTAGTCCCAGTACCCACAGGGACTCCAAGAACACTTGGGAGAGCCGTCGACAACATTACTTTTACTGACGACGACATGATGGTAAAAGAGGGCCATAACCGAGCCCTGCATGTTACGGCCCTCATCAAGAGCACAGAGTTCAGGAGAGCGCTCGTTGACACAGGTGCATCTTCCAACGGCATCACCCTCAAAACGCTCAAAGCTGCCAGGGCACGACCTAATGAGGTCATGCGATAACCCACTATGATGACAGACTTCGAGGGCAACCAAACTAGAACATATGGTTACATCAACCTGGATATGATAGTGGGACCATTTCGATCAAGTGTGAAGTTCGAAGTGATCGAAAAGAAACCATATTACCACATGATATTGGGAAGGCCGTGGCTGCACGATCTCAAAATCGTTCCCTCGACATACCATCAATGTCTAAAAACAGTTCTGAAAGGGAAAGTAGTATGCATCCCTGCGTCACTATCCCCCTATGTACCTATCTACTGCGTAGAAGCACATGGGCCGAAGGGCTCAAGGGATACGACGACCGAGGTGCATAGTCTCCCGCTGCCAAAGTGGATGTCACTCAGAGACGACAATGAACCAGAGCTGCTCAGCAAAGAAGACCTCTCTCCCGCCATCCCATCAAAAAGAAGACTCGCCAATCCCCCATTGATGAGCCGAGGTGCAACTCATGCCCACGCTAAGCGAGAGCGCGCATTTACCGCAAGACGAAGAAAAAATGGAAAGCTCAAGTATTATCATCGCTGCTAGCAATTAACAGGGGAGGCTGCAATTTGGTATCTCCACCAAAGAGAATGTCTTCACAACGATCAGGAGGAAGTTCCCGATGCCCCTCAGAAGCTGCAAGACGGGACCGACTTAACCACGGACAAGCTCGATACTGTCAATATAAGGGATGGAGAATTCCAACGCCCCATTTTAATCAGTTCAACCTTACACTCAACGGAACGCTCGAAGCTAGTCGATCTACTCACTAAATACCAAGACGTATTCGCATGGACATACGAAGAAATGCCTGGTTTGGATGAAAAACTAGTTACCCACAATCTGCATGTGATACCCGGGTCCAAACCAGTCAAGCAACTTCCAAGATAATTCAGCCACGATGTGGAAGAACAAATCAAGTGGAATTTCAGAAACTACTAGCCGTTGGTTTCATCAAACCCATTCATAACCCCACTTGGTTAGCCAATATCGTTCCCGTCAAGATGAAAAATGGCCAGATCAGGTGTTGCGTCGACTTCAGAGATTTGAACAAGTGCTGCCCTAAAGAAGATTTTCCTCTCCCTAACATCGACATGCTGGTAGACGCTACCAGTGGGCACGCCATGTTCTCTTTTATGGATGGATATAGCGGCTACAGCAAGATAAAGATGTATGAGCACGACGCAAGTAAGACTGCTTTTCGAACTCCTCTTGGAAACTTCTATTAAACTGTGATGTCTTTCGGCCTGAAGAATGCTGGTGCTACTTACAAACGTGCCATGACCACCATCTTCCACGATATGATGCACAAGCAAGTTGAAGATTACGTAGACGATGTGGTGGTTAAATCAAAGACTCGAGAAGATCATCCAGAGACACTGCGAAAAGTGTTCGAAAGATGTCGCGAGTATAAATTGAAGATGAACCCTTTGAAATGCGCTTTCGGCGTCTCTTCGGGGAAGTTCTTAGGGTTCCAAGTAACGGCTGCATGGATAAAGGTTGACCCAATTAAGACGCAAGCTATCCTGACAATGCCACCCCCAAGAACTGTAAAGGAGCTCCAGAGTTTCATGGGTAAGATAAACTACATTCGCCGCTTCATACCGAGACTGGCACAGCTTATTACCGCATTCACCCCTTTGCTAAAAAAGGGGGCGAGTTTCGCATGGACTGCGTCTCAACAAGAAGCATATCAGAAGATCCAACAAACGCTATCTTCTTTGACCATCATGAAATCTCCTGTGCAAGGGAAACCACTATGTCTCTATACAGATTTCAGCGAAACTGCCATTGGATCTCTCCTCACTCAAGAAGATGACGAAGGAACCGAATATCCCATATATTACCTCAGTTGTATGTTAAGAAATGCCGAACTCAGATACCCCAGAGCGGAAAAAGCATGTTTAGCACTGATCCACGCCATCTAGAAATTTAGGCACTACCTCCTTTCCAACAAGGTGATACTGATATCAAGGTCAGATCCTGTAAGGTTTCTCCTATCAAAACCTTCCCTAATAGGGAGGCAGGCTAAGTGGCTCCTATAACTGTCAGAATTTGACATAACGTTAACTGCCCCGAGAGCCATAAAAAGACAGGCCGTCGCAGACTTGCTAGCAGCATTCCCAGGAGAAAATTCCGTGGAACTACGTGAATATCTCCCTAGTGACTTTTCAGAAATTCTTTCAGTCAAAGAAGAAGCATGGATGTTGTTCTTTGACGGCTCATCCACCCCCAGCACCAATACTAAAGGAGCAGGTATAGTACTGGTATCCCCTGCTGGGGAAGTTTTTTCACATTCCTTCAAGCTAGACTTCCCCTGCACCAACAACTCAGCCGAATACAAAGCCTTCCTCATAGGATTGTCACTATCTAAACAAGCTGGGGCCACACGTTTGGAGATAAGAGGGGATTCTAAACTACTCATCAACCAGTTGAATGGGATCTACGTATTGAAAGAGCTAACTCTGGCACCATACAGCACTGAAGCATAAAGATTACTGAATTACTTCGTCGATGCGACTATCACACACATTGTCCGAAGCAGTAATAGGCACGATGTATTCCTAGCTACGCTGGCATCAAGACTGCAGTTCGAAGGATCCGAAGAAAGCATGACAATGAGGAAACGAACCATAGCCTCAACGTGGCTTTCACAAGCTGAGAAGACCGAAGACGATGACTGGAGAGCCCCTATCATCCAAGAACTCAACAGCTCACTTTCCCAAGGGAAAGTCGGTCTCAAGACTTAACGAAACTTTTCCATACTTCAAAATGTTATGTATCATCGAAACCCGGATAGCTCCCTTCCAAGGTGTCTCGGAAAGGAAGAAGCACAATAGCAACTCGAACATGTCCATACCGAAGTCCGTGGAATCACATCGGTGGTAACCCTCTACCGCCGCCTACAACGACTTGGATATTTTTGGCCGGAGATGGAAGCCCAATCTCGATTGCTCCAGAAGACATGCTCCAATTTCCAGGCTCCCCCATGCCAAGCATAAGTCCTTAACATCAACCATTCTGGGGGACTGGCAGGAGCCATACATCAGTTTCCTCCGCGATGGCATTCTCCCAGCCGACAAAGAAGATGCATCCAAGCTAAAACAAAAGTCCAGGAGATTTGTGTTTCACGATGGGGTTTTATACCGCAAGAGTTTCGGGGGAAGTCTACTACGGTGTTTAGGCGATACATAAGTCCCAGTTATATTAAGAAAAGTACACGATGGAGAACACCAAGGGAAACACAAGATGTTCCTGCAGATACATGAGAAGTACTACTGGTAGACCATGGAAGATGACGCAACTGCTTTCTTCCAGAAATTACGTGAATGTCAGGTCCACGGAAATCTCATCCACGCACCTCCAACACCCCTACATTCAATAAGTAGCCAGTGACCCTTTTATAGCTGGGGACTCGACATCATCGGAAAGATCAACCCTCCATCCTAAAAACAGCACGAATACATAATAACCTTAACCGAGTACTTTACCAAATGGGTTGAAGCAATCCCGATGAAAGGAACCACCGGAGTCACAATCGCAGCATTCATTAAGGAACATATCATCTGTAGTTTTGGCATACCTAAGCATGTCATCACCGACAATGGCACACCTTTCGCTAACAAGCAGGTACAAGACTTACTTGAGGGGTATGACATTAAACAAGTCTTCTACACCATCTACTACCCGCATGGAAATGGGCAAGCCGAAATCACCAACAAGACTCTGATCCGGATCCTCAGACGAAGAATACACGAAAATCCCAGGACTTGGCATGAGCAACTGCCAATGGCTCTCTAGGCATACATAACATCTCATAGAAGCTCCACCAACATGTCTCCCTACTCTCTTATCTATGGCACGGATGCAATTCTCCTGGCAGAAATCAAAATTCCATCTGCACGAGTCACCGCCGCAAGTGGGCCTCAATGGAGTGAAGCCGAGACGCTGAACGCCAGAATAACAGAAATAGACACTATAGACTCTAGAAGATCTCGGGTGGAAGAACATGCACAAGCATACAGAAACAGGATTTCCATGGCATACAACATCACCATGAAGCCTAAAGTTTTTTAAAAGGGAGATTTGGTGCTGAAAACGGCCAAGCATATTCAGCAGGATGTATCAGCACCAAAGTTTTCCCCAAAATGGGAAGGGCCATACATAATCACCAAGGCATATGACAGTGGGTACTACAAGATTATCAAAGAGGATGGAGGAAAACGAGAGGCAGTCATCAATAGAAAATGGCTCAAAGCATACTATGCTTGATTGCTTTCCCGCAGCACGCTACATCAAAGTGTACACACCCAACACTCTTTTTGCTTACGTTTTTCCCTTACCTATTATCAAAAATTCCATACATCCCAACAGATTAATAAAATTTCTTTATTCATTTCGAAATCTTCTAAAAATAAAAAAAAAATCTTGCAACACAAATCAGAAAATCCCATCTAGTAAATCATAGTCCCTACAAAACATCATCTTCAATCGACTATGATATCTCTCAGTCCTGCTCTTCAAATCTCGAGTTAACCCTTCGATCCTTTGAGACTCCATAGCCAAATCTTTCTCCTCCTCCAAAATGGATTTGGTGGCAGAAATCACACCAGCAAGAATACCAGCTCTTTCAACTTTCACAATATCAAGACGATGCCATAAACAACTGATGTTGAACTCCAAGGACTCATAGGTAGCCACCATGCTCTCCCATCTCTGAATTTCCGGCTCTGCAACAACACGAATGGATATGCTCTCCATTTCAATGATCATTGGTAGAAGGCAATTTACTACGGAAACCAGGGCAGACGAACAACATTTCACTATGCTCCTGGTAGCGATATGGCCGTACGTCTTCCATATCTTTGTGTAAAGAGCCACAAACTATTTTCGCACCAGGAAACCACCAACATTCCGGTAATTGGAAGATAGGCACCTCATGTGAGTCCCAAACGACAAACCCGCGTGGGGGTATTCGTGACAAGAAATCCCTAAATCAGCATTCTCCAAATCTACAGCAGCCAACAAAGTCGGGTTTGGAGGCAGGGGAGCAACTAGATCATCTTCATCGATAATAGTAACACACGCTCCAACGGGATATCGCTGTAGGGAAGAAGAATTTCTCATTCATCAATGAACAAGCGATGAAGTAAACACTGATCAGCGGAAGAAAAGGAACATACCGGTATGATCTTCTTGACCCGCATAACTCTAGTTTGGATGCTTTCGCAAGAGTCGAATCTTGCTCCCTTACTCGGAGAATATGGACGATTGGATGATGATTCGTCTCCGGGCGACATAGCAAAGAAGGAAAAGAGCTCAATAAGAAGAACCTTTTATCAAAAGGGAGATGGTGTGGTTATGCTGAAAATGAATGCGGAATCCTAAAAAAAAGGGAAAGAAGTAATGAGGAACATAACGCTTTTGGTATGATTGGTTCCCTAATTAAAAGTCGTGTTTGAAGAAAAGTAAAAACTGCTTCCAAACTTTCCGCTGGTCCCACCAATCGCGCCGACCTGTTAATGCCACCCAAGCTGCGCCATCTATCACGCCCATCTTCCACCGGCCCCACCAGCCAGCACGCTTAGTTTCTCAACTCGCGCCAGCAACTCAATGCTTCCCAGCTTCCTGTTTCCGCCAAATTGTACCAACCTCTCGCTCCGTACAAAACTGCTAAGGACAAGGATTCTGAATCCAGGTCGCATCTCAGAAAAAAGGTCAGATAAATCTCCCGTTTCTCTTTCATATTTTGTCTTGGCACCATCTTATGCTTACCTCGCAACAAAGCTCATGTTCCGAGCTAAGCAGGGGACTTAATATCGATGGTGGATTTTAGACAAGGGGTAAAATCGTAAAACCCCATGACATAGTGTTTCCCGCAACACATTAACTGAGAACATTTAATTTAGATGTAAATAATTAATAGGGGTATTTTTTCAAAATACTGAATTAGGGTTTTCGACACAAAACCCTAATTCCAAAACCAAGCTGCATACTGCGCACCATGGAAACTATGCCAAAACCAAGACGCTACCCAGTTGTAGCGCCCGCAACTTGGCCTAGGTGGACATACGTGCCATTGGCACATGCCAACACGTTACCATTAGCCACTTTATATTCTAAGACGCTACCCAGTTGTAGCGCCCGCAACTTGGCCTAGGTGGCCATACGTGCCATTGGCACATGCCAACACGTTACCACTAGACACTTTCTATTATAATCCGCTACCCAGTTGTAGCACCCGTAACTTGGCTAAGCTGGCCATGCGTGCCATTGGCACATGCCAACATGTTACCACTAGCCACTTTCTATTCCAAGACGCTACCTAGTTATAGCGCCCGCAACTTGGCCTAGGTGGCCGTACGTGCCATTGGCACATTCCAACACGTTACCACTAGCCACTTTCTATTCTAAGCCGCTACCCAGTTGTAGCGCCTGCAACTAGGCTAAGGTGTCCATGCGTGCCATTGGCACATGCCAACACGTTACCACTAGCCACTTTCTATTCTAAGCCGCTACCCAGTTGTAGCGCCCACAAATTGGCTAAGGTGGCCGTGTGTGCCATTGGCACATGCCAACACATTACCACTAGCCACTTTCTATTCTAAGCCGCTACCCAGTTGTAGCACCCGCAACTTGGCCAAGGTGGCCGTGCGTGCCATTGGCACATGCCAACACGTTACCACTAGCCACTTTCTATTCCATGCCTCAAGCCAAGACCGTGCGTGCCATTTGCCAACACGTTACCACTAGCCACTTTCTATTCCAAGGCTACCAAGATGGCCAAGGTGGCCGTGCGTGCCATTGGAACATGCCAACACGTTACCACTAGCCACTTTCTATTCCAAGCCGTTACCCGGTTGTAGCGCCCTCAACTTGGCCAAGGTGTCCGTGCGTGCCATTGGCACATGCCAACACGTTACTACTATCCACTTTCTATTCCAAGCCGCTACCCAATTGTAAGCGTGTGTGCCATTGGCACATGCCAACACATTACCACTAGCCACTATTTGGCCAAGTTGGCCAAGGTGGTCGTGCGTGCCATTGGCACATGCCAACACGTTACCACTAGCCACTTTCATCCCCAACCTGCTAGCCAATTTCCAAGGCATTCCGCATATGCCATTGGCACATACCACACATGCTATTGGCACATGCCACACATGCTCCACTAGCGACTTTGGAATTTCCATTCGCACTCAAAGTTCAACTTGCGGCCAAGGCATTCCGCATATGCCATTGGCACATGCTAAATGCTCCACTAGCGACTTTGGAATTGCCATTCGCACTCAAAGTGTAACTTGCGGCCAAGGCATTCCGCACATGCTATTGGCACATGCCGCAACGCTTCACTAGCAAATTTGGCATTGCCACTTGCGCCCACTCTCGAGACATCAACACAAACTGGGGGATGCTTTTTTGGGGTTTTGGTTTGGCAGTCAAAGCGTGCAGCGTACACTACGCTCGCAATAACGCATGGCGTGCAAAGAATGAATACGGTTCATTAAATAAGAAAATTTATGGTGAAAAACGTTTTTCACCATAAAGCCAACAGTTTCCACCTCCTCTGTTTTAATTGGCACATTTAATCAATTCCTTAATGAGGCCAGGGTACGTTCAATCTCACTTGTATAAATAGGTTTCACCTATTCTGCCAAAACAACAAGTCTTGGTTAGGCAAAATACAACACTTTCAGATAGAAACTTTGCAAGCTCTCTCAAAATATTCCATCACTATCTAGCTTCCGCAAGCTTCTACACTTCTGATACAAGTCGATATACTACCTATCCAGAACTCTATGGTCTCATCACCCTTCTTCGCTATCCTCCCTAAATCAACCCTTCTCCTCCACTTTGTGACCGAAGCAAATCTGGAACGACCATCTTCTTGGTTTAGGCCAGATTTGTACAGATTGATATCTCAAATCAAAAGTGCTCACATGCAACACATTTGTTTGAGGGTTTAAACCAGTCTCTCCACCATCGAATTTACCAAATTCGGCAGAGGCAATTTTCTCCCATAAAAAGTTGTGAACCCTTATAGTTTGGGTGACTTTTTGATTTAGCAGGATTAAGTTCTAGCCCATGTTGGTAGGCTTTATCAAAGGATCATGAGGGGTTCATGTAGAAACAATATGTGGAAAAGTCACAATATGTTGAATCGGTTTTGGTTTAGCATAAAAGCATATGTGTTTCGACGGATTTCAACTTTTGCTTGCAATTGTTAAAACCGATTTTTAACCTTTCTCTGGTAAAGGTTGGTTGTTGTTATTCTTTTGTTTTTGCATAAGGATGACAACATAATGGTATTTCGATATCAATTCTCCCTGGAATAAGAAGATGTGATCATATTGGAGAAGTTGGATGCGAAATTGAGGTAACAATCTTGTTAGTTAATTGTTTTCCTGTTTAAGAAAAGCCTGTTTTTATTTGATATATTTATTGTTTTTGGTTAAGCAAAATTGTCGGTACAATTGATGTATTTATTCCATTATGAATGTGTGGATGTATGTGTGATTCAATTGGTTCCGGTTAAGTATTACTATTGTTATCTTGCTTTGTTGTGTGATATCAATCGTTTAGGCTTAAAACAAATTGGTGCAATTGCGGTGCTTTAATGTCTATGTTATTTAAATTGCTTCCAGTTAAGTAAAACAATTGTTATTTTGCTTTATTGTGTAATATCAATTGTTTAGGCTTACAAAATTTCGGTGCAATAATGGAATTTTCATATATGTTGTTTCAAGTGCTTCCAGTTGGGGTGAATAATTATCAAGTTGATTTATTGGTTTGTATGAATTATTTATGGTTAACGAATGATTATATTGACGGGATGAGTTGTTTAGTCCAATTCGATTCTGGATAAGATAAGCTAAGTTAATTCTGATCTTAGTTAGACTTATCAAAGTGGAGGTTTTAGTTATTCAAGTCTAGCTGAATGCCTAAAAAAGAAATGCTAGTTAACTAACCTAGTATTTGGCTTGTTTAAAATCTAAAGGTCTAAGTTATATGGATAATTAGAACCTGATGAGAAAAATGGAGTTTATCTTTGTTTTGGTCTTATCGAATGAAGCGGTTGTATTTATATAATCGGTTTAATTAGCAAAGGAACTATGGCACTTAGTTGATTTTTTGTTTGCTAAACTAGTTGGGAAAATTGCTTCGGGCAATTATTTCCATGATAACATATCAAAACATAATTACTTTGTAGTTTCGGTTTTGATATTGGTTATCAAAAATGGTATGTGGAACCCTCGTGCTTAACTCAACAAGTTGCAAGTCTATTTTGAGATTTGTAAGATCCTTTTCGTGTTGTCCTTTATTTTTTCGTTTCTTTGTCATTTTTGTGATAAAAAGGAGGAGAAATATATGGAGTAAACAGGTGATGCTGGTATCAATTTTATATTGATTAGTGTCACTATGGAAGAGGACAATGGTGCTTGAACGTTTATCTAACGAAAGAGGAAAAACACAGACTAAGGGGGAGTAAATGATTAGTATAACAAAGACGTGCGGATTGAAAATATACCTATCTCACCTTTAGGGGGAGTATGAGCTTTGTTATTATAATGTCAACAACGGCATTTTAAGGATTGAATGAATGCAGGTTATGTGTTGTTGAATTCGGGAATCAAGCGTATGTGTAATGAATTATTGTAATTTGTTTATCCATATGATTGTAAGAGTTTTGTCACCAAAATTGACAAAGGGGGAGATTGTTAGAGCACAGATCGGTTGAACCCACCAAGCGTTGGTATGTCAAGTTTGGTTGTCATATTTTAGTGAGCCAAAACTCATTTAAGAGTCGCTTGATTTAAATGTACTAGAGTCAACTTCGTATAGGTTAGCTTGAAAGTATTAGGATGAGACATTACAAGTATTGTGAAGACTTGAAGAAGTGAAGAAGTACGGAGCTATAAGCACAACATCATCCTTCCACTTGAGGTTAGTGATATTTGACTTGAACTGTTTCATTCCCTAACGTATCTTTCAAGTCGTGCATATTGAAAACATAAAACTGTGAAGCATGAACACTCTAGATAGACATAGTATTAAGGAATACAATATGAGGTTTATAGCTTAACCATTAAACTTTGTATATAAGATATCAACATAATCATATGAATGCTATTGTGACTATGTATAGGTATGAGGTGAGGATTTCATCTTAGGAAACAATGTTTTATATGTGTTTTATGGAAGTAAGTTCATGATATGTGTTGTGAACCGAAAAGGAAATCTCCAGGCGTTATTGGGGATGTTCTCCATTGCATATCTTATGAAGGACCCATATGTGTGATTAGTATAACCGCTCATGACGTTTTTGTGTTCTTGGTAAAACTATTCACATAAGTCTTGACTTATGTAATGGTATGACTTTTATTAGTGAAACCGATCTTAAGTAATCACCTGGGGTATGATCGGGTTTGTGTGTCTGACCAAATTTGGGAGAGGGGAACCGATCCTAGTAAGAGGTGCAGTATACATCACAAGGGGGAACCGATCCTTGTATGAGGAGCAATAAGGTTTATAGTAGAAAGGGGAACCGATCCTATGAACATGTGAAACACGTTTTTAGGCAAAGGGGAACCGATCCATGGACATATGCAACACATATAAGTTAGATACCAAATATATATGGGGAACCGATCCTAGTACCTAGTCAACCGAAAATTTGTTAAGCTAGTGTGAATATGCACAGTACTCACATGGAGGTAGAATTGAAACTTGTTTTGGTAGAACCATTACACCCCATGACTTGTGATTGAGTGTTACTTGATCAATCACATAGTTCTTGAAAGTCAGATGAACCAATTCTAAACTTATTTGGAAGTGTGGTAAATCGGTTTCAAGTGACTAAGTATGAAAAAGGACTTACAAGAAGAAAGATGTCTACACACTTTGAACACGCGCATTAATGTGTATCTTTTATTGTTCAAAGATATTCCTTAACAGCTAAGAAGGAAGTAAATCCCATGATCAAATTTAAATAAGTTAAGAATCTTTTAATTAAGGTTTTTAATTATATATGGAAAATAAGAATTAGTAATGTGCATTTACTGGTTGAAGATTTTCCAAGGAGATTTCGATCATAAATTTGGACAATGCATTCTCAGGAAATATGAAAACCGAATTTGGAAAATATTGAATATCTTGAGAATATTTTTGGTTTTAGAAATTCCTTGGTGTCCAAACTTCCTTGTTTATAAATACTTTGAGTTTGCATTTCTAGCAAACTAATACTTCGTGATAGTAAACTTCCTCTGTTGTACTGTTACTGGTGAAGCCACCTATTCGGAGAGGGGAGTAACCTAATTAGGCGAAATCTCTTACGGCCGCTCAGTTTAAAGTCTTTTTTGGGATTGAGAAGCTCTAGTACATAGCGTTGATGGGAAACTATATAATTGAGGGTTATCTTTAGTTTTCATATTGATTTAATTGACTAACGGTGGTTTAACTTTGATTGCACCTTGTTTGTTTATGCTTGAGAATCTTCTATTCTGATATAAGATTCACTCAAACTAGTTCAAGGTTTCAACATGGATCTTTAGACTGTTGTTAGATCTAAATACGATCTTGTGATAATCCATTTTTAACAGACTCCGTTCTGTGTGTGATTGATCACAAGAGATTCAACTAGTTGTATGCAGGTGTTTATTGATGATCTAAGAACATTTGAAGACAAAGAAGAGATAGAAGATTCCTGACTTGGTTTTATAATCTTTGGTGTGCACAATACTTGTTTCGGTAATATAGGATCCAACTATACTTGTGGTATTTTGATAAAATAGTTGAGAAGATCAGCATCAATACATATCCTTGGGATTAAAGGTATTGATAGCAAAATCTTAATGATTACCTTTTGGTGATTGAACATAATATAGATCTTGGAACCTGGTAAAGGAGTTTATGTTAAGATAAATAGAAGAGCCTTTGCGAAACTCATATCACTTGGTTGAAGAGAGTTGATACCAAACAGATTTATGTTCCTTTACTGTTTGGAATACGAACTAAAGGAATTGGTCCAAGTACATGACTTGTTTACAGGTTGGAGGCGTGGGAATACAGACAGAACTAGGTGAACTATAGGTTTAGTTGCTTGGTCTCAACTATATGAAGTTGGTTTATTTTGTATAACGGCTTAATCCTGAGAGCATTCAATTCTGGACTAGGTCCCGGGTTTTTTCTACATTTGCGGTTTCCTCGTTAACAAAATCTTTCTATGTCATTTACTTTATATTTCCACATTATAATTGTTTTATTATAATTAAAGTAAATTGCACAAACGTTAATTCCTATTTACTTGATATGCAATCATATTGAGTTTGGTTAAGTCCGAACCTTTGTATCCAGTAAACATACTTCATTGTTGTATTATCTCCATATCGTATCCATAGACAATCACACGAAGTGTGAACCGATTTGTTGTATTGTCTTGACTCAGTCTATAGACAATCACTTTCGGAGAAAGGACTTATAAGAAGGAAAAGTTATAGCTTGAGGTATATTTGAGTATCCTCTCGCCTTTTCAGAAGCCATCAGGACCCGGGGCCTTGTTTGCACCAAAATTGCAAATTATATTTTTAATTTCCTCCTGTGAATGGTTTTCATGAGAAATTCTGTCCGACACAGAAATTGAAAGTATTCCAATATCCTCAAAACTTGGTCTTCGCACATGGTATTCAACAAAAAAAGAAGTAATAAGAATACATTTAATGCTTCTTCAAGTGTATTTATAAGAACCAAGTTGGTGCAAATTGTTTGTACCATATAGTTTGGTATATAGGCCCTAGTGTCTCAGCTGAATAATTCTACCCAAGATAACTATTGGGCCCTTGGGTAAAAAATATGGAAGGATGATTATAGCCCAGTCAACAATTATCCTTCTATACCAAATGACTAGATTTATTGTATCCCTAGAAATAAGTTAATCGGTTACTGAGAAGACTAGGTAGGTATTCAAACCTGAAAGTTACAGATCCCTAAAAAAATGGGAATCAGTTACTAAGAAGACTAGGTAAGTATTTAACCCTGAAGGTTAGAGATCCCTAGAAAATGGGGGAATTGGTTTGGATCAGGATGAACCTGGAAATCATTTGGCCCATATACATAATCAAAGTGTATCCATATAAATATTGAACTGGATACAATTCCTCTACAATTAAAGGTAAAATTCCAACTGGGAAGGTACACATTTATAATCTCTCTCTCCCCATAAAAACATTCAGTAACTCTTACTCATTAAGGCATCTGAGTGTCATTGTAGGTACTCCCTACTTTGATTTATCAACAATTCTTGGAGAATCAAAGCTATAGGAAATCTGATACATCAAGTAACAAAAATTATAACTTCCATTAAGAACGCATCTCGAGAAAATTATAGAATCATCCAGCGGTTGAGATCTCATCATCAAGTGCAAAACTCGAAGAGTGTTGTAGGAACATATTTGCTAAAACATCTTTTGGCACCCACCTTGGGGTAGAGAAGGGATTTTTATAAAAACACAAATCAAGATACATGGATACATTATAAGCAAGTCAGAGTGATGGGAATGGAAATGCAAATGCAATAATAAGAGGAACTCGGAGAAATGTTGATCACCCACTTCGACAAAGGGTCAAAACATCACCTGAAATAACAATATCATGATGTCCCTCTGCGAGATCTTATCCTTAGGGGATAAGCAGAGGAAATCGTTGGGTATGTAATTCAACTCCTTCTTTAAGTGAAAGTACCCATCTGAACATATCCGCCAGATATTTATATCAGCATCAAACAAACATGTTAACTCCCGTTCAAACTCCATTGTCAATAGAAGCTTTCGCTTAGCCTCGCGTATTGTAAGAGTGGATAGGTTCAGAGAGACACCCGTAGATCTGAGTATGCATGAAATATTATAAGATAAAGCAAAAGCAAAACAGAACAAAACAAAGATCATTGTTCTTCAGTTTTTCTTTCAAATGGGAGCCAGACGATGCAATCTTTAGTGACGGATACAAAAAATGATATGCACGCACCACAACATGTGAGGATGGAAGTTGTCAATAATAACACACCTCGCGATATGAACATTAATTTTCGGTGTCAGTTTCAGTACCATCAGAATACTCATGCTCTCATAGCCTAGCATCACAAATATCCATCGATCTTAAGTTGTGTACTCGTATAAAATCAACAGAAAACATCACTAATATTTAACTATGCCGATTGCAACTTTATTTGTTTGCCAGACAACTGAGCTTTCCTAAATGCCCATGGTCTATCAATCAAACTCAAGACTTCCCCAACGATCTAACTCGCTAGACCCAGCATTTCCAAGTCGTCGGTTCAATCAAAAATTTAGCTCGTTGATCCAATTAGTGATCTATATTGTCGATATAATTAACGATATGTTCTTTTGGATCAATCCTAGTTTAAACTAGAAAGATTTTAAAACAACTGGACCTACACACCATTGCGAGTTTTATTCACAATAGTTGAACAATTGGGGCATCTGGGGAAGGAATGTACTTGATAGATAAGATAGCAGGAGGGAAGTTATGTTGAGTGAGGAGCACCAAAATAGAGCCCAAAACTTGGAACTCCAGCGACTTAAAATAGTTCATAATTGACTACGGGATGCATATTTTTGGATTCATTCACGCTTTATAAGGTAAGCCTAAATGATTACTCAATTCGTTTACATTATAAATATTTTCTAGTCATACAACAAATACATAATTCACATATAAGTACACTATTCATAAGAAAATACATGATCCACGCATTTCGATACTATCCAGAGTCTATTAACAATAACACTCTGTAGATGGGGCAAAACGAGTTGCTAGTTTTTACGGAATTGAGGAGACGACCGTGCGGAGGAGACCCCTTGAACCGAGCGAACTGTTAATCCTCACACAGATGCACTACCAGAAGGGAGTTCTTTGAATTTGAGAGATCAATCTGTAGTACTCCGGCCTAAACCAAGACAATGGCCGTTCCAGAGAAAATTCGATCACAAGAGAGGATGGGTCGATCTGTAGGAGGGAAGCTGAGAAATGTGTGAGATCAATGATGATCGAAGATTGTAGGTGTGTTGTGTATTCTGAAAATAAGATAAGTTATGAATGATTGAATTTGCTATGTTGAGAGTTGGATTGTTAATCTCGTGTTGTCTGTTTGACGTGAGATTGTCCTTGTTTCAATCATGATTCAGAGACTTATTTATATTGCTGGAATTTTAAATACCATGATCCCATGAAGTGTGACAGTTGATGGAATCAAAGAGTGGGGAAATGAAAATCGTGTTAAAACCAGTTGCTCAACGTGCAGAGACTTGGTTGATTTTCCATCCACTACTTTGTTAACTCCTCCAACTGATTGCACGACCATCTCACATTCTCATCGTGTATATGAACACACGTGCCGTAGACCGCCAGACCAAAACCCTAGTTAATATCCCCCCATGTAACACGATTGATGTCTCATGTGATTGTGGAGTCTGCAAGGCATACGTGTATTTAGTTAGTCAGTTGCTGACTTCATGCCTTCATAGGAAGATGAGTCCTTATATTGTTGAGCCGAACATGATTTAAAATGTTCTGAGACTTGGATGTGCCTATTGTTGAGACGGAGGTATAATGTATGAATAAAATTTTATAGTTAACGTGAGCATATATTGCTCGTTCGATGAATTGTTTTTTGTTTTTATTATTTTTAATAAGAAAAGGCCTGGAAACAGGCTAAAGGTCAGCTGCAACTGCTGGAGCTAGCCAAGCAGGAGGCATAGATCAGAACATAGAAGTTTTTTTTTTCTTTTTCTGTTTTTCCCATAGAGCTAACTCATGGGCAACAGAGTTACAATTTCTAGGTTGAAAAGTAAAAATACAAGCAATTAAGCTAGAAGCAAAGTATTGAATATCTTTAAAGATAGCATCTGTCCTAGAATCACCATCAAAGAAACCTAAGGAGAATTGTTCCACCAAATTTTTTGCATCACTTTCAACAATGATATGAGTAATCTTCTGTTCAACAGCTTTCTTGAGTACTCCCCAGATAGCTCTAGCTTCAGCTTCTTCAGCTGACAAGACTTCAAAGACCAAGGCAGCACAGATGGAAGCTTTACTAGTGTGATCTCTCATCACATAACCTGCACCATTATCTCCAGAGATGTCATCAAAGGCTCCATTAGTGTTACATTTGATCCATCCAACCATTGGGGGCATCCATTTATGATTCAGGCCAACATGACTAGAAAGAGTGGTTACAATAGGATTTTTCCTAGTAAGAAGCATAGCTTTAGCTCTTTCTAAGACATACTTATGAGTTTCAGACAAGTTTTGGAAAACCAATTTAATTTTACTAGTCCAGATAGACCATAGAATAGCAACAAAGAGTTGTTGATCCTCATCAGACAATCTAGAGTTTTCGTCCAGCAACCAGAAAATAAGCCACTACTGAAAAAAATTGAGTAAAGAAAGCAGTATTTATAAAAATTTAGACCGAAACCAAACTTTTGAGGAAAAAGGACACAGGACCAAAGCATGCATAATAGTTTCAAGAGGATCTTTACAACTGATACAATCAACATAATGCATAGGCATTCTGGTATGTAGATAAGTTCTAGCTGGTGAGGCATTTTTAGCAGCTTTCCAAAGAAAAAGTTGAATTCTGTAAGGAACTCTAATTTTCCAGATATGTAACCAAAGAGTCTTATAGGGAGAGGGGTAAGAGCCTCTGAGTCCCAAATAAGCAGATTTTGAAGAAAATTTCCCATTCTTCGAAAGGTCCCAAGCCCTCCTGTCAGGAGTGCAAAGCTGGCTTAAGGGAATTGTGATAATCTTATTAACAGAAGCATCATCAAAATGAGTAGTGAGTCTAGAAACAATCCAAGTTCTAGTAGTATTATCAATGAAATAATCAACAGTTAAGATGGGATTTAGAGGAGTACAAGGATTAGGAGTAGCAGACCCTAAACTTGGTATCCATTTATCACACCAAGGGTTGATAAATTTACCATCTCCTAAAATCCAAGAAACAAAGGGTTTGATCAACTCCTTTATAGCATGAAGACATTTCCAAGTCCAAGAATAATTGGGAGGACACTTAGCATTGAGAAAATCAGTCCTAGGAAAATATCTAACTTTTAAAATTTTTGCTAACATACAGTCATGATTTTCAATTATTTTCCAAGTATTTCTAGCTAGCATAGCCAAATTATTTAACTCAGCTTTTCTGAATCCCAGACCACCTTCAGATTTAGGGGAGCAAAGAGTATCCCACCCCAAAATATAAAGCTTTTCATCTTTTGGATCTAAAGATTCTCCCTACCAAAATTTGCAGAGATGGGCATCCATCTGTCTACAAAGGTGCTTAGGGATTAGAAAGGCTCCCATTTGATAGAGGGGGATATCCTGGCCAATGTGTTTTACCAGAGTAGTTCTGGCATCCTGAGATAGAAGTTTATGAAGCCAAACAATTATTCTAGTATCCACAGCTTGTAAAATAGTCATATGGGTTTGAATTTTAGAAGATTGAAAAACAGTGGGGGTACCCAGGTATTTCTCCCCCAAATCCTTGCTTTGGATATCCAAAATATTTGCTAAAATGGCTTTCCTATGTTCAGGGATTTTCTTACTAAAAAGAATACCAAACTTTTCAAAATTTATTTCCTGACCAGAAGAAAGACAATACTTTTGAAGATAACTCTTTATAATATTGAAATTTTCAGTAGTAGCAGAAGAAAATAGGAGAGAGTCATCAGCAAAAAGGAGGTGGGTCATCTCAGGGGCATTTTTATAAATTTTGATACCTTTAAGAGAACCATTTCTTTGGAGACTATCTATATAAGAAGATAGAGCCTCAGTAGAGATAATGTAAAGGTAAGGGGATAAATGATTCCCTTGCCTCATACCTCTCTCAGGTTGAAAAAAAAAGAGTAGGACTACCATAAAGAAGAATAGAACAAGAGACCGTAGACACACACTGATTTATGAGTTTAATCCAGTTTTCAGCTAAACCTATTTTCCTCAGGACTTTTTTTAGAAAACTCCGTTCCAATTTATCATAGGCCTTAGACATTGCCCTCAACTTTGTCATTATGATTGACAGAATATATGGATTTATTGGCAAGAAGAATATTATCAGAAATACTCCTCTTTGGTATGAAGGCACTTTGATTTTGGGATATAATGTTATTCATAAAGGGTTTGAGTCTGTTAGCAAGAGTTTTGGAGAGAATTTTATAAACGAAGTTACATAAACCAATGGGTCTGTATTGGTTGACTAGCTCAGCCAGGGGGACTTTGGGGATAAGGGCTATGTTGGTATGGTTGAAAACTTTAGCAATATGATCAGTTCTAAAGCAAGTCTGGGTCATATCCACCACAGCTTCACCCACAATATCCCAGTGTTTTTGGTAGAAAAGACCAGTAAATCCATCTGGCCCTAGAGCTTTTTTACCTCCCATTTGAAAAAAAAAACTCTTTTTATTTCCTCAGCAGTGAGGGGGATATTCAGTAAATCATTATCCTCAGCAGTAAACTTAACAGGGAGATCATTTAGAATTTCTTCCTGAAATTGTTGGGGTTTAGAGGAATAAATATTTTTGAAATAATCTAAGAAAGAGTTCCCAATACTACCTCTATCAGTTAGAATAGCATTGGAAGAATCCTTGATCCAGCTGATAGCATTCCTCTTTCTTTTGAAAAGAGTAACTCTATGAAAACAAGGAGTATTTCTATCACCTTCAATGAGCCAGACTTCTCTAGACTTATATTTCCAGTAGTGTTCCTCTAAGGTATATATAGAGATACTCTAGTCTAGCTTTAAGTATAGAGGTAGTGGTGGTATCAGTGGGATTATTTGTAAATTTAACAAGTCTTTTCTAGTGGTAGATATATCAGTTTGAATATTACCAAAAGAAGATTTGTTCCAATCTCTAAGACCCTTCTTAGTATTAAGAAGTTTGGCTTTTAGTTTATAGGCAGGAGAGCCTATGACATTGACAGACCAAGAGTTAGCAATGATATCTCTACAGATAGTATCCTCTATCCACATAGCCATAAAATGAAAGGGCATAGGCATATTATTTTCCTCATAGTTAAAACCTATATGCATGCATGAGACAATGATCAGAAGAATCCATTGGGAGATTCTTAACACAAAATTCAGGACAAAGCTCCTCAACCATTTGGTTTAGAAAACATTTATCTAGTATTTTAAGAATTAGATCAGGACCTTGTTGCATATTAGACCAAGTGAATCTTGGGCCAGAAAACCCAGGATCATGCAAACTATGAGTAGAGCAAAAGTTTTTTAAAAATTCAAAATCAGAGTCATTCACTTCTAGACCACCATTCTTATCTTCAGATCCTAATAGAGTGTTAAAATCACCAATAACAAAAATAGGCTCACCAATAGGAACAATAGTCTTCTGACATTGTTGTTCCCAAAAAGAAGCTCTAAGAGAACTATCAGGTTCACCATACACAAAATGAATGTGGAAGATTTTAGAATGAATGATATCAGTTGAAGTCACATAGATGCCCCTTAAACTAGAAGATATAACATTCAAATGAATTTCTTTTTTCCAATCCAGCACCAGACCACCACTTCTACCAATACTAGGGACATTGAAGGTACAAGGAAAGCCCATGTTTTTAAGTTTCTTAGCAGCCATGTCTTTACCCATTTTGGTCTCGGAGAGGAAAATAATGTCAGGGTTGACATTTTTACATAGCATGCTAAGTTCTTTATTAGCATATTTTTTTCCAAAGCCTCTAAGGTTCCAAGCTATAAGATTTATGTTATTGACAGGGAATTGGTTCAAGATAGGGTAAGAATTATCAAGAATAGGGTGATTGAGAATAGAATTTACCTAAGGAGGTGAGCCAGAACCACTTCCAAGAGAAGAATTGGAGTTATCACCACTCTGAGTAGAACTTTGGGAGGAAATCATATTAGGATTAGTAGCATTGAGAAGGGAATTACTGCAGACACCATTGCTTACTGTGGAGGTATTAGCAGGAACATTGAAGTTACCAAAGGATTTGAACATGTCTTGAGTATTGAGGGATCAATTGGACAAGTTTATATATGGTAATTCACCCAAATTGGTGATTGGAGAACATAGTTGAGCATAATCCGGTTCATCAGAGTTTTGATCATCAGGGATAGTATCAAGACTAGCAACATTAGAATTAGCTCTGGTACGCTTACTTAGATCAGACCTAGGATTGATCTTCCTTTTGAGATTATCTATGGCATCTTTTTCAGTATAATTAACAGCTCCTCTAGTGACAATAGGGATGATATTTGGTGAAGCAGCGGTTTTGAATCTTCTTGATGAATTGGTAGTTCGAATCGGTCCACTAGGTGTTGACTCAGAACCAGTGACTGAGACATCCACGGTAACATTTTGAGTGGTAACTTGCTTACCGATTATTGGCAAGCCATTTTTCACTCGTGTTGTGTGCTTTTTCACATGGCCAACATCAAAAATCTTCAAAGCAGTAGATCGATTAACAAAGGGACCCATCTGAAAGGTGTTGGATAAATTATTTTTTGCAGTATTCTCCAGTCTTGGGTCAGCCACTACATTTTTGCCTATGGAGCCTGCTTCGATTGTTGAACTCATAGGAGTATCTTGTATGTCCTCAGGATTTAGCATGTTGATCTCAGAAGTACTAGCAGATGAAGTACCGAATTCCTTGGCCGGAGATGGCATCATAAGCTTTGAAACACTTGGGAGATTGTAGTTGTTGTGGCTGGGATTTATTTCTTTGATTTTCTTTTATTTAAGCTTCCAAGCAGGGCAGTTTTGATCCTTGTGATCAAGGATACGACAAGAGGTACAAAAATATCTTGGAACTATGATATATCTACATTCAATAAGAAAAGGTTCATTTCTTCCATTGGTAAAAAGAGGGATGCCTGTTGGTAGAGCTTTCTGGACTTGAATTCTGATACATACTTTAACATTCTTCTTGTGTAGGTTCTTGCGAAATGGGTTTTGAGCTTCAATGAGTTCACCCATATCCATAGTAAGGAGCTTCATATCCTCAAACTTTGTGCATTTATTAGGTATATTACACAATATGAACCACATAATCTCTTCATCAAAGGTGAGTTATTGATTTGGAGGCCAGCCTTCAACTGACACTACTTTCAGAACTGATAAATAGCCACAGAAAAACTAAGGTTTCTAAGAATTGATTCTGTTAAAGTCCTCCTATGAGAGGAATCAGATGAGAACTTTATTTCTTTGACCATTGAAAGTGGTAACAGAAGGGTTTTGGTCCAAAGGCCAATTGTTGCAAATATAGTATCTGATAGAAGTAGTTGGAATAAGGGTTTCACTGCAGATGTAACCAGCCATACACTATTTCCAGTTAGTGTAAAACACGCTAGAATAACTTTTTTATCAATGAAAACAGGTTTAGTGAGGGAGGCAGGAAGGTTTAACTTATCAGACATTTGAGTAGAAAGAGCTTGAATATCAAGATTAAGATTATGAGATTTCTCTGAAGAAGATGGGTTTTCCATAGTGAAAGTGATGAGAATATATATTTCAGATATATGAATAAACTTAGGATTCCCAGTAACTATTATAAAATAAATAGATAATAAGAAAGAATTCTGCTGAATATTGTGTTGATATATGGAGCAGGCAGTGTAAATGATAGATGTATTGAAAAGGTTTGTAACTTTTTGAATTTGAACCTTAAAAATAGAATGCGAATAATGTTGACTAAAAATCTGAGCAGATTTCAGGGTGGTTTTTATGTAAGGTTATAGGAAATAGGTTGTAAATTGTACTTTGAGTGAGAGGTTTAGCATATAGTAAGTCACTCTCAGTAACATACTTTTGAGTTTGTCTTTGCTTCAGGGTGTTCACGTGGGTATTATAGGAGGAGAACCACAACAGAGTATGGTTAATGATATTGTAGTGGCAATTTTGGGACACGTTGGAAAAGAGATGGATGATTGAGGATTGGGTTGTTGAGTATTTATTTTGTTTGTCTTTTTTTGTGATTACATTGAGGTGATGATGTAAACTTCCAAGAGTAATAATGGTAGAAAAAGGAGGGAGATTTTTCTTTATGAAATCGTGAGAAGGTGGGAATATTATTCTAATTGCTAGACGGTTGTTTTTGGTTGATAGACTAGAGCTGTTCCTGGATAATATACCCAAGACTACAGTGGTCCTCCCAACTGATGCTGCCTTTTCCTAATCTGCATGCAACATAAAATGTTAATTAGACCCCAAAGATAAAATTCAAAGTTTGGTAACCTACCAAATATCCTCTTAATAGCAATTCCGTAGGGTATAGAGGTTTTAATGAAGTTTAGGTGTTGAAAATAGGTCTTGATAGTGTAATTATGATTTGAAGGGATGAAATCACATGCATGGCTTTGAAGAGGCGTGGTAAACAAAGCGACATGACGCTTAACCAAGTGTCTTAAATGATAATGAATATGTATGTTGGTGGCTTTAAAAGGTGGTTTGTGGGGATGATTAGCAGAAACAAAGTAAAAAATTATAGCATTTTCACCAAAATAGGAAAAGATTAGAGAGTATTCTGCAGAATTAAGGGATGGCCGGAGAATCTTCACAGGGTCCAGGGAATGGAAAATTTCAAAAAGGCTCTTCGCAAACCTCCATTGTTGCATCTCCAGAATCTCCAGAGTATGAATTAGCCAAATCACTTCTGTCTTCATTGAAATTGGAGGAGTTGTAGAAATTGCAGGGTATTATTCACTCTAAGATTGAAATACAGTTGCAGTTTTAGATCTGTCAGAGGGAATAACAGCATGCTGCTCAGATGAGGAAACTCGAGGAGAGAAGGCGTGGGAGGGTCTATGAAGCATGGATGCCAAAATACTATGAGAGGAGGGAGAGGAAAGATGGGGAATGGGAGGAGAAAAAAGAGGAAAGATATTCCAGAGGTGCTAAAGCACCCAAATATGGAAGCATGACAGAAGATGATACTGATGCGTCAGATGGGTTTGAAACAGGTGGTGAAGATGATGGTGAGATGGACACCAGTGATTTGGATTCAGATGAAGTTGATGTAAGAAATGAAGGAAATGGGAACGGTGAAATTGTTTATGATGAAGAACATTTGAAGAATCGATTTTCATATGAACTTGCTAATCCGAAAATCTTCTCGTGCACCATGAACGAAGGTGAGCCAATACGCTTAAGTGTAAGTGCAAGAGCTTATTATGGTGATGAAGATCAGAATGGTGATACAGATTCCAGTGGGACTTCACCTGCTCCATCTGAAAGTGAGGATAGTGAGAGGGGAGGAGATGGAGGACATGATGATTTGTGGTGAGAACCATAGTGTTACCAGTTGAAGCCAAGTCTTCAGGATATGTGTAAAGCCTGACGACAATTAGAAAGTGTTTTATGAAAAATATTCTCTGGTGAGTTCCCTGTTTACCCAACTTCTTGAATCTGTTGTTGTTGATGATGGTAACATTCTTGCTGCTTTTTGAAGAAGATCGGTCGGCTTTGTTGGTAGTTTTCTTAAATTTTACACATGTTATAGTTTTTTGAGGGTTGTTCAGGTGATTGATAGTATTTTAGGGACTTGTGATATGGGTGAAGTTTGGAACAATGTTGTTTGTAGTTGGTTTAATATTTTGAAAATTTGTAATGTTGTTATTATGGTTTGAAGTAGTAATGGTTGGAATGTAATGGTAAAACAATGGTTTAAAACTGCTTTTGTAAGATATTATGAACTGATGGTTGTTGCTTTCAAAAGTATCTAAGTAGAATTTATGTTTAGTTTTGGTAGAATTGGTATTCTTCTGTTGTTCTTTCCTTGTTATGAAATTGATTAGATAGTGCAAGAATCTGTAATTAAAGCAGCTGCAGATGAGGATTACTAAGTGAGTAGCAGATTTCTGAAACAAGTCAGAAAACATTCAAACTGGTTCTATGCCTATGCAAAAGACAGAGTTGGCCTCCGATTTGCAGAGCAAAAATCAGAAGAAATATATATATATATATATATTCGTTCGATGAATTGTTGAATATTGATAGTTGAACCAATATTCCTTAGTTTGAGCAAATATTGCTCATCTTAGCAAATGTTGCTCGTTTGATGAATTATGGGTAGCATGAATAAATAAGATATTAAATCAGAATACTGAAAATTGAACCGAGTATGATAAATAAAATGTTGATCACGGGATCAACGAAAAATTATTAGCGTTTGAATATGGGATTATGAACCTTGGACTCAAAACCCTAATTTGATCAATTGATGGTTTATTGAAAATTAACCACAAAATAAAGGATGGACCGGCTACATAGGATTATGGGTCGACCATGTAGAGCCCAGACGCTCATGTGAGCAAATACCAAGGTCTCCTAAAGACCAGTTGATTTGTTGATGAAAGGAAGATTAAATGCTGGTTCAATAAAAAATAATGCTTTTCTGAACCTTAGGTGATAAAACCTAATTAATTATGAAGAGATGAGGGACCGACCAAGGGGTCATGAAATCGGCCCTGGGTATTCACGGGATCGAATATTGATCGTCTTATGAAGTTCCAGGTTGTTTGGAAGAGTTTTGGACCGAATACGAGCAATTGCGCAAATTAGGTCAAATTGTGAAAATACGTGGGACCGGCTTCTTGAAAACCACAGAGCCAACCTTGGTCGGTCAAGCTAACATGCTCACATCACCAAAGGGTTCATATCTTAGTTCTGGGAATTATGATATTTTCTGGTGTGCGTTTGAGCAACATTTTGAGAAAATATGAAGAAATCAGGGATTTTTGCTGAAACCGTCAAAACTTAGATGAAGTAAAATAAAAAAAATGAGGGAATCATGAAGTGTGGGACCGTCTATGATCAAAGCATGGTCAGCCGGCCAAGGATCCCGATCCCACAACGTTTTTTTCCTAATTTTTAAAATATTTTCATGATTTTAGGGAAATATGATAAAACCAAGGAGTTTGTTGAAATCAAGGAGTTTCTGTGAGATGAGGAAAACATAAAAATAATAGTAATAAAATAAGGGATATGTGGGACCGGCTTGGGCATTGTTGGCCGGCTAGTCCCGGTCCCGTGAATTTTCCATAATTATATATATTATTTCATGATTTATTAAAGGAATTTTCATAATTTGAAGGAAATATCATGAAATCAAGGAATCTCATGGGATTAAGGAAAACATAAAAAATAATAATAATAAAATAGGGCATGTGGGGCTAGCTTGGGTGTGACCGGCCTACTAGGGACCGATCCCACGGGTTTCCCTAATTTTATATTATTTTTCATGAGATCAAGGAAATATCATGAGATTAAGGAGTTTTCATGAGATTAGGGAAATAATAATAAAATATTAAGGAACCATGAGGTGTGGGACCGGAAATGACTAGGGCATAGCCGGCTGTCTAGTAGACACAGTCCCATGAAACCTTTCCTAATTTTATATTATTTCCTTGATGCGAAGGAAACACCATGAAACGGAGGAGTTTCCTTAAAACAAAGGATATTTGTTCAAATGAAGGGATTTTCATGAGATCAAAGAAAATAGATAAAAATATGATAAAATATAAAATTAGGCGTGGGACTGGCCACGGCGTGACTGGATGGCCGGTGGGTCCAGTCCTCAGGCGCCTTAACTGATATTTTATTATTTATCATTTTCTTCCTATTTTGCATAGGTTCATCGTCTCGTCGTATTTTGAAATACTTGTTTGTTCATTCAGGTGTTAGTTAATGCATTATTGTTCATCTACACCATTTTGGTCGTGGCTTACTCGAAGGTAACTCAGATGCCCGTGTGTTGAATATTTATTACTAACCCATGGAATTCTGATGGGAAGAACCATAAATTGAAGTAACGAAATATTATGAAAAATATTGAATATTTTCCAGGGATTCAGTTAATGAATCTATTGATTTTAAGAATAATTAATTAATGGCTCTATACTAGTACGATATTCTAGGAGTGTTAATTATTCAGTAATTGCGTGATATGAGCTTGTTGAAGTGTCATATTTCTTTTATATAGTCAAGGAAAACATTGTTACATCCTGAAGACGTTATTGCTCTATACTAGCAAGCAAGTTGTCTAAGAACCGTCTAATCTTTCGATTCTATATAAAATTAGTTACTGAAATTGCTCAGTATTCATAAGATATGTTGTTGCCTCAGCTGAGAGACTACACATCTACATATACTCTGAGTGACGGTATTCTTGGTCATATTTTCTCATAGCATGAGCTTTCATGCTTTCGATAAGAGACATGAGCCTCAATACTCGTCTGATTGTTGGATTAGAAGCACATACAAGTATGGGTTTACGATTTTATCCTTTTTCGAAAATCCACCATCTACATTAAGTCCCCTGCTTAGTGAGGGATAGTCATGTTCCTCAGTCAGCACTGAATGGTGATTTTCCGGTCACAAACAATATAAGCAATTGAACTTAGTCATTAGATAAGACCTTACCGTATTTTTGATAGTACAAGCAAACCACGACTTGAATGAAGATTCCAGTAGCATGATAGATCCTCATTTAGTGAGCATAAATTGGTGTTGAACCGCTGATTTTGATGACGGGATCTTGGTCATTTTAGGATTCATGGGCCGAGCCCAATAAGGAAATCCTTGTGAGATTAGGTTTTGGAAATAAAATTTGACATAAAAAGGGATTAATCCCCCCCCTTTTTTTTACTTCACCTACACATGACCACCACCTTCACCTCTTCATCATCTTCACGCCATCAGGGAGGATAAAATTTTCGCTGGAGTTTCCAGCCGGAGCATCCACCGTCCGATCACCGTCCGACCATATTACGGCCGGCGCCGACATGTACATGGATTTTTTTTCTTTTTTTAAAAATTTTGCTGAGTTCATGAGTTGTTCATGCTTTGATCATGTTGACATTATTTACATATGCATATATGAGTGTGAGTTTTGTTGAAAAACATTTGTTTTTAGAAAACGTATGTTCGTTCGATCGTTAGTTTATGAAACTAATAATAATCCCAGATTTAAGAGAGAGATTTTATTTTATTTTATTTTTTTGGAACTGAATCCAGTGATAAAATTTTATTTATGAGCCTTCATGAAAACCAAAACTTTATCTCGAAAAGATGTGAGCTTTCACAAAACCGAAATAAACCCTCGTTTCGAAGAAAGACGATTGTACGAAGGAAAAGATTTCTTTTATAAAACCATGGTCTGTCCATGGGATTTTCTTTTTCTGAAACTGTGGGATATCCCATGAATTTTATTTAGTGAGCTTGCTCACGTCAATTTTTTATTTATTTACGTAATCACGTTTTTTTTATAAATAGACATATACATTATTTTCTTTAAAATCAAAACTTGAGTTTTGTGTAATCTTTATAAGTAAACAATTATTTATGATGAAATAATTTTTTAGTTTTCATAATTCCATGGTGAATGCTCATGCAGTGGAAATATTCATGATTTTATGAGAATATAAGTTTTTTGCTTCTTTTGTAGATTCGAAGAAGCGAGCAAGTTTTGAAGTGTTACTTCTTACTTTAAAATCACTACTGCTGGTGGAATCGTGAAAAAGGTAAGAGTTAAGAATTACCATTTTGTACATGCTTGCACGAGCATTTTCCCAATTACTTCACTCCATTGATGTTTGCATCTTGTATGAATGATATACCGAAGCGTGGCATTGTGTGTATGTTACAACTACTTTGCAAGAATTTCTAATTCTCGAGCCAATGATGCTTCCAGAGATGATATGTGTGTGGACAATGATGCTTCCAGGGAAGATTCACACATAGATAATGATTCCTTTAGGGATGATTCATGCACGAATGAGACTTCCATTGGCGAAGATGAAACTTCTGGAATCAAGAACATTCCAAATATAGAGGATGCATTATTCATAGATCAAGGGCCTGAAAAGCGTCTCAAAACTCTAGCATTTCGTCTTCTGATAAATCCAGATAGGTTACTTAGAAAAAATTGGTGACTCCTCAGGCAGCTATTCGGTTCTGTCTTGAACAAGGATATTTTCTGCATCAATCATTGAATTCAAGCTTTCTCGACGGCCCTTGGAAAAGTTTTCTGGATGGGCGAGGTATATGCTGGGTTTTCCTCGTGTTCGGGCTAAGTTACATGATGCACGAGTAATATGATCTATTCAAGCTTCTGGAGATTTATTCATTTTTCATGATGCACGAGGTATTGTAGCTTGCTCGATGGTGTATTCCAACTCACTCTTTCATATACAGATGGGGAGAGTTTACCATTACTTTAGAAGATGTAGTTGATTTGTTGCATCTTCCAATCATGGGAAATCTTCCTGAAAATCTTTCTTCATCAGAGGAAGTTTTAATCTCTAACATCTTGATAACCACGATGGAGGAGATTAATAAGGCGTCTGGCAGCAAAGGTTGTTATGCTCATTGGTTAATACACTGGTGGCCAAGAGATACTCCTCTGAGTGGCCTGTTGATGGTTCATTATCTATTGCTACTTTCTTGTGCTTATGGCTGTCCAGAGATGTATTTGAAGATATTGGAAATTTGTTGAATCTGTTCGTGATTCCTTTTGCGATTAAGATGGCTCAGGGCGAGCAACTCCCAATAGGTAGCTTGTTCCTGGGTTTTTTGTACTCTAACTTGGACTCCTTGATCATGGACTCTAGTATCTCGAACGGTTTTATGAAGATTGAATGTTAGGATAATACAATATTTCTTCAAGCTTTGATGTGGGAGAACTTCAAGAATTATGCACTTATTCCATTTACCATTTTGCAAGGATTGAATACTGATGCTCGTCATGTTTTCTCTAAGAAAGCTAATGCCAGGATCATGCGTTGGTCCACAAAGCAACCTCGACTCAAGACTCGCTTCGTTGATGTCCTGGATCGTGAATCTGAATCCAACTTTCGCCCATGGGTATCAGTTCCCCCTTACATCTCTCAGTTTAGAACTTTTAATGATGAAGAGAGCATGACTTTGAAATCCGGTGCTGATTTGGACGACGGTGAGAGAGATTTTATGCTAAGTTGTACTCCCGGTTATCTGATATCCATAATGCATGGTGAATTCTCAGTGGAAGAATACAATATTGATAGGGAGGCTCGAAAAATGGGTATGGATCAGTGTGTTTCGACTTTTCGAAGAAGAAAACCCTCAGTTAATCAACTCATGACCCGTATGGACCGCACACATGTGGAAGGAAGCGAATTCTGGTTCCCCAGCTCTGAGAGAGCTTCATATGTAACTCCGGGTTACATAAACTTATGGGATCAACAACTCAAGCGTTTACTTGATTTTGTGAGAGTTTATTAACCTTTAGTGAAGGAGCCTCATTCTCCTGAGATGATTGCTACTCGACCAAGATTGAAGCATTTCCTTGGTAGTGATAAACGGAAAACATCTCCAAGATGTTCACAAGTAAGTATTTTATGAAGTCTTCATAAGATTATGATGATTGTATTTTGATTATTGCATCAAAATTTTCTTTTTCATAGGGTGGTCGTAATGTAAGACCGCGAATTGATGTAAACCTCTCAGATGCTGAAGCGACTGTTCATGGCGCAGAAGGCAGGAGTAAGAATTATAAGATGTTACCTAACACCATAAAGTCCCCAGTGACTTGTTTGGTGAGTTGTCGATACCTCTTTCGTCGTGACTTCTTCTCATCCGTGTAATTAGGATCTTGAAAACGATTTTTGCTATTCCGTTGTAGAATTTTACTCCATCGAGTATTGACGGTCTTTAGTTCTCTGTTGCTGGGCAGACGGCTTCCGACTTGATTGAAGAAGAAGAGGACGTAATTATTTCTTCGTATATTCAATTATGATGTTTGTAAACAAAATGATAATTATTTAAGGATATTTCCAGGAGGATATCGCCATGGAGGTGGAAATCCCTAATGATGCTCGTTCGGAGAATAACGATAAAGGAAACTCCCAAAGCTCGAAACCGAATAATGGCGTTGTTGATGCTGACGCGAGCAATTCTGGTTCTTTGAACGCTTCAGAGGCTACCAAAGTAAGTGTTTATCTTGTATTTTATCCATAGAATCATAATCTTGTTGATCTACGAGTGAATAAATGCAAATGTATGTGAATATATGAAACGTTTTGCCGAAAATAGGTCACCAGAAAATTCATAACTCAGCCTTTTATCAAAAGCACCATAGAATCTTTGTACGATGTCAGATTTTCGTGATCCACATATGTATATTTATTCCCAGGAAATTTGCAAGCTTTTGTAAAGAAGATTTTTAAGTTTTGAGCACGTTTAGGGATCTAAATCGACGAAACAGTAAATATCCAGGAAATTTTTAGCTGTCATGTAGTCCGAAGTTTCGACCACATCTTCTTGCTCGTTTATCCGATTGATATGAAATTTTGATATGTTGTAGATAAAATCCATATGAATATAATGATATATAACTCAACCCTTTATTCTCCACAATTTCCCCCAGTTAGTCGTTTTGTACATGGAAGTGTAAAGTCTTCCCAGGCGGGCTTGTTGTAAAACGTATTCTTGTGATTTTCATGTTATTTGTTGACGTCTAGCATGTATAATAAAGAAATTTTATGATATTAGACCACTTTTATGTTGTATTTCATGATTTATTTCGGTTTTATGCTTGGATAATCCTAATGTCATGTAATCTTCGTATTAGGTGCAAAATACTGAAGTTGAGAATGAAGGAGCCAATAATGATGAAACAAGCAACCCTAAGGTTATCGATAAAGAGGCAAACATATATGCACTTCAAGGCCATGAGAGTGTTTTTGCTGAAGCAATTAAGGAGACTGAGACTTTGATTGTTTTTGCTTCAGTGATGAAAGGAACTGAGAAGCGAGTAGAAGAGACTGAAGAAACTGTTGTTGTAGAAATTGCTCCAGTAATTGAAAACCGTATAGTGGTGCATGAATATCCAAGTGCAGGAGTTTCTTTTGATCCCCCATTTGATGCATCACTCCCATACCATGAACTAGTTGGTGGATTCAGCGTTCCCATTGGATATGCCAACTTGTACGAGAAAATATGGAAGAAATTTGGTCACATCGTCATTACGAGAGACTCAAATCGTATTCTTTAACAATGTTAGTAAGTATTATCTTACGCATTGTAAATGATATATGCACTAGGGCTAGAAATACCGTGACTCCAGATGTACTCTTTGATTGGGAGTTCAACTTGGAGAATTCTGAGAGACTTGGCTTCAACATGAAGTGGCTTTGTAAGAAGATGAATGCTATTAAGGATTCATGTGAAAATAACATACCCTTTCCCAATGACGCTGTGATGGAAAAGGAAGAAAAAATTGCCAAGCTGACTGAAGAGCTGGATATGGAGAAGGCGGCCTTACAAGTCTTGAAGGATGCTGAGGAGCAAAAATATTTATTTGCTGATTTTCTTTGATTTATTTTCATAATCTCTTGAACTTCTGAGAGATGTGAGGTTTTATTTCTGGTTTTGACTAAGTAGATGATTGAGGATTTTCTTTGGATTTGATAGAGATTTTCTTTAAGTAGACCGAATTTTGATAAATTGTTGGATTTAAATTACTGAATGCAAGTATTGCAAACATTTTGGAGGAATTGAATTATAATAAAAGAAAACTCTAAATGCAAAATATTTTGGACGTTGTGCCTTGAACTCCCAATACTCCAAATATCCAAAACCTCATACGTCAAAGGCCTTGAGCCAATTTTCGTGTATCACGGCCACACCTTCCTTTCTATCCATGTTAATCAGTATGTAGTATCCACCAGCAACAAACTTAGAGATCATGAAGGGTCCTTCCCAGTTGGAATTTTTGCAGAATGGGAATTACGCTTAGTTGCTTTGAGAACTAAATCTCCTTCATGGAATTTGTTAGGCTTGACCGTCCGTGCTCTGAATATATTTTGCTGATTTGGAATTCTTTGTGTAGTGGAGTTCCATGGCTGTGGTGTATATGGGCACTCATCCAGAGGAGAGTATTTTAGATACTGTTTGTCATGCTTTGCTATATCTTCAACAATAAACCTTTTGATGGTATGCTCAATTTGAAGAAGCTCTGAGCTTAACTATTTAGTGAAATATTGTTGAAGCGAGGTTATCCATTCATAGCATTTTGCAATTGCTAAGTTATTGGTGGAGTAGATCCCTCGAACCAAAGCGGCATGTTTGAGAACTGATAATATGGACACATGAGGAGGAATAAGACTTGCCTGATTGCGAAACCTTTTGATAAAAGTATTTGTATCCTCTTCAGGATTTTGTGTTAGCTTTGTCAAGGCTTTGACTTCCTTTATATATTCAAATGGAGTATCTTCTATTTTTTCTCCTGAATCAGAGATTTCTTCAACGGAGAAATATGCAATTGAATTTGAAGGTGTTGGGGTTACCTTTCCAGCATGAATTCATGTACATCAAAGAATCATATCATATCCTGGATCTTCTTGGATTATGTAAAATTTTGTTTCTGTCCAGGCTGAGTTTATGTTCACCTTGAGAGTAATGTGGCCATAAGAATCTATGGTTATTCCTTCATGATCTGTGATTGTTACTGGAGCATGAATGGCTTCTTGTCGTGTGATACCAGCAACTCTGAGAGTTTTTATAGGGATAACATTGACAGTGATGCCGACATCAATCAATGCTCGTTTGAACTCGTTTCCCTTGAGATGGACCGTGGTGAGAAGTCCCCAGTCGTACATTTCTTCATATTTTGTTGAGGGTGTCCTAGGAAATGCTTGTTGAATCAACAAACGCTTCCCTGAAACGATGTGATTTAGTGCAACGAACATGTCTTCTCTTTGAGCCCTTGATAAGTATAGAAATTCACAGACATGTTCGATTAAGGATGTAACCACTTCTTTAACAGGTGGTTCAGAGAGAGTGAAGGTCCTGACTGGGAGAGGATCCCTGTGCACTCCTTCAGTCCCAAAGTTGAGTTATCCTGATTCGATCTTTTCTTTAAATATGCGCTTCAAAGTTCTGCAATCACTTGTGGGATGGTTGACAAACCTATGGAAGCGACAATAGCGAGGATTTTCCATGGCCTCTTCAGTTGGCTCTTTCTTGTCATAAGGCAGTTTGATTATGCCGTCTTGAACCCAGGTATCTAGAAGCTCAATAACTTCCTCAATGGAGCAGGGGAAATCAAATGTCTTTGAATCATCTTCTGTGTGTTGAGAAGGAATTTGCGTATTATCTTTCCTTTGCGCCTTTGCATGAGTTGAGGAAGCGTTCTTGCGCCATGGCTCAGACTTTCGTTTGTTCCCTTCTGTAACAACATTTGTGGAAGGTTGGAGGTTGTTCTATTTGTTGATTAAACGTCTGCTACCTCGAGTCTCCCATGGCTCTTCAACTTTCATAGTCTTTGCCCTCTCCAATAAAGCAGGTGCAGTAGTTGCTGATCTCTTGGACGCTTCATGAAATTCTGAGAAAAGTATGGAACCTGATATTTTCTAATTGGGCTCTGTAGACTGGAATCATTCCATTGATGCACAAGTCTACAAGTTGTTGCTCTGTGATATTCGGATCATGGCAATCTAAGGCTTAAACTTTGAACCTTTTCACATAATCGTTAGGATGTTCGTTGCTCCTTTGGAATATCCTTCCAAGGTCAGAGAGGGTGATTTGCTCTGAAACGAATAAATACTTCTTGTAGAAAGCATTAACCATTTCTCCCCAGATTTTGATGCTTCCTGGTGCGATGTTATTATACCTGGTATATGCCCTGCCTATGTGAGACTTTAAAAATTCTTTTAGACGGACAATATGGTTGTGTTCATGTTCGCCCAATGCTTCCAGGAATCGAAAAAACATGCTCTCGAGCATTGCCTGTTCCATTATAAAGTGTGAAGGTTGGAGAGGTGTAACCTTTTGGAAAAGGAGTTCTTTGCGTAGCGGCAGGGTATGGAGGTTGGTGACGATATACATAAGGCGTTTTATCTTTTCCATGATCCTCCAAAAGACGTTCCAAGTCTTCGCGAGTGATGAAACTGGATGGTTCTTTCGCTGGTGGATTATCTGCAGCCTTAAGAACTTCCCCATCGTATACTACATGGATTGGAGTGACCTAGGGATCATCATCTGAAGATTTTTCCTTAGCTTTTCCTTTCTCCTGAGTTTTCTCTGACATCTTGTCTGTAAGAGTCTTGAGATAGTTGAATAGTTCCTTCTGAGTAGTAGCCATGTCAGTCTGATTTTTTGTAAGAGTTTCTTGCATCTTCATGAGATCACCTATGGTAGGTGGATTTTTTCTGACTTCTTCAGGAGACCGTCCTAAGAGTGGATTATTGATGGCTCCAATGCCGGAACCAGTGCTCGGAAGAGTGGTAATGGCAGGTTGTACTGGAGGAGTGGTAGTGGTAGGTTTCACTGGAGGAGTGGTGTTGGTAGTATCACTAAAGCTTGCAATATTAGAGACGGGTGTTGAATCCGGGTTGGTAACTGAACCAGACCTAAGACCAACCATCTTTGTGAGAATTAATATTGCAACCGAGAGAATGATCTCCCACTATGGTCTCTAATCTGTATATGGGGCCAAATAAGTTGCTGGTTTTTACGGAAATGAGGAGACGACCATGCAGAGGAGACCACTTGAACCAAGCGAACTGTTAAACCTCACACAAATGCACTTCAAGAAGGGAGTGCTTTGAATTCGAGAGATCAATCTGTAGTACTCCGATCTAAACCAAGATAATGGCCGTTCCAGAGTAAATTCGTTCACAAGAGAGGATGGGTCAATCTGTAGGAGGGAAGCTGAGAAATGTGTGAGATCAATGATGATCGAAGATTGTAGGTGTGTTGTGTATTCTGAAAATAAGATAAGTTATGAATGATTGAATTTTCTTTGTTGAGAGTTGGATTGTTAATCTCGTGTTGTCTGTTTGACGTGAGATTGTCCTTGTTTCAATCATGATTCAGAGACTTATTTATATTACTGGAATTGTAAACACCATGATCCCATGAAGTGTGACAGTTGATGGAATCAAAGAGTGGGGAAATGGAAATCGTGTTAAAACCAGTTGCTCAACGTGCGGAGACTTGGTTGATTTTCCTTCCACTACTTTGTTAACTCTTCCAACTGATTACACGACTTGCTCACATTATCATCGTGTATATGAACACACGTGTCGTAGACCGCCAGACCAAAACCCTAGTTAATATCCCCCCATGTAACACGATTGATGTCTCGTGTGATTGTGGAGTCTGCAAGGCAGACATGTATTTAGTTAGTCAGTTGCTGACTTCATGACTTCATAGGACGATGAGTCCTTATATTTTTGAGCCGAACATGATTTAAAATGTTCTGAGACTTGGACGTGTTTATTGTTGAGATAGAGGTATAATGTATGAATGAACTTTGATAGTTAATGTGAGCAAATATTGCTCGTTCGATGAATTGTTGAATATTGATAGTTGAACCAATATTCCTTAGTTTGAGCAAATATTGCACATCTAAGAAAATGTTGCTTGTTTGATGAATCATGGGTAGCATGACTAAATAAGATATTAAATCAGAATACTGGCAATTGAACCGAGTATGATAATTAAAATGTTGATCACGGGATCAACGTAAATTATTAGCGTTTGAATCTGGGATTATGAACCTTGGACTCAAAATCCTAATTTGATCAATTGATGGTTTATTGAAAATTAAACACAGAGTGAAGGAGGGACTGACTACATGGGATTATGGGTCGACCATGTAGCGCCCAGACGCTCACGTGAGCAAATACCAAGGTCTCCTGAAGACTAGTTGATTTGTTGATGAAAGGATGATTAAATGCTGGTTCAATAAAAAATAATGCTTCTTTGAACCTTAGGTGATAAAACCTAATTAATTATGAATAGATGAGGGACCGACCAAGGAGTCATGAATCCGGCCCTGGGTAATCACGGGATCGAATATTGATCGTCTTACGAAGTTCCAGGTTGTTTGGAAGAGTTTTGGACCGAATATGAGCAATTGCGCAAATTAGGTCAAATTGTGAAAATACGTGGGACCGGATTCTTGCAAGCCAAAGAGCCAACCTTGGTCGGTCAAGGTAACATGCTCACATCACCAAAGGGTTCATATCTCATTTCTGAGAATTTTGATATTTTCTGGTGTGCGTTTGAGCAACATTTTGAGAAAATATGAAGAAATAAGGGATTTTTACTGAAACCGTCAAAACTTCATGAGATGAAGGAAAATAACAAAAATGAGGGAATCATGAAGTGTGGGACCATCTATGATCAAAGCATGGCCGGCCGGCCAAGGAGCCCGATCCCACGATATTTTTTTCCTAATTTTTATAATATTTTCATGATTTTAGGAAAATGTGATAAAACCAAGGAGTTTTGTTGAAATCAAGGAGTTTCTGTGAGATGAGGAAAACATAAAAATAATAGTAATAAAATAAGGGATGTGTGGGACCGGCTTGGGCATGGTTGGCCGGCTAGGGTCCAGTCCCGTGAATTTTCCCTAATTATATATATATATTGTTTCATGATTTAAAGGAATTTTCATAATTTGAAGGAAACATCATGAAATCAAGGAATTTCATGGGATTAAGGAAACCATAAAATAAAATAAAATAGGGCATGTGGGGCCAGCTAGGGCGTGACCGGCTGGCTAAGGACCGGTCCCACGGGTTTTCCTAATTTTATATTATTTTTCATGGGATCAAGGAAATATCATGAGATTAAGGAGTTTTTATGAGATTAGGGAAATAATAATAAAATATTGAGGAACCATGAGGTGTGGGACCGGCTATGCCCTAGACACGGTCCCATGACACCTTTCCCAATTTTATATTATTTCCTTGATGTGAAGGAAACACTATGAAACGGAAGAGTTTCCTTAAAACAAAGGATATTTGTTCAAATGAAGGGATTTTCATGAGATCAAAGAAAATAGATAAAAATATGATAAAATATAAAATTAGGCGTGGGACTGGCCACGGCGTGACTGGACGGCCGGTGGGTCCATTCCTCTGGCGCCTTGACTAATATTTTATTATTTATCATTTTCTTTCTATTTTGCATAGGTTCATCGTCTCGTCGTATTTTGAAATACTTGTTCGTTCATTCAGGTGTTCTTAATGCATTATTTCTCGAATACATCTACACCATTTTGGTCGAGGCTTACTCGAAGGTAACTCAGATGCCCGTGTATTGAATATTTATTACTAACCCATGGAATTCTGGTGGGAAGAACTATAGATTAAAGTAACGAAATATTATGAAAAATATTGAATATTTTCCAGGGATTCAGTTAATGAATCTAATGATTTTGAAAATAATTAATTAATGGCTCTATACTAGTATGATCGTCTAGGAGCATTAATTATTTAGGAATTGCATGATATGAGCTTGTTGAAGCGTCATATTTCTTTTATATAGTCAGGGAAAATATTGTTACATCCTGAAGACGTTATTGCTCTATACTAGCAGGCAAGCTGTCTAGGAACCGTCTAATCTTTCGATTCTATATAAAAGTAGTTACTGAAATTGCTCAGTATTCATAAGATATGCCGTTGCCTCAGCTGAGAGACTACACATCTATATATACTCCGAGAGACAGTTTTCTCAGTTAGAGATTCTCATAGCATGAGATTCCATGCTTTCAATAAGAGACATGAGCCTCAATACTCATCTGATTGCTGGATCAGAAGCACATACAAGTATGGGTTTACGATTTTATCCTTTGTCGAAAATCCACCATCATACCTAAGATCTGACAAATACTTCGAGCATGCTATTCAGAGCCATTAAACAGTAACTCTAGCATAGGTAGCACCGATCTTAACTTGACTTTAATTAGAGGAAATATTTAAAAAATATTCGTCGCACGGTCTTAGTCAATGCTTTCACAAATTTAAGAGCAAGCTGAACAAGTTTAACACAGGCTTACGAACAACAAGGACCTTGTTCCATGGGAAATGGAACCCCATTCTCAGGGCAACGAGAGTTTATACTAAAATTCCACATAACCGAGCTAAAGATTTCAAATAAATAATAATAATAATAAATTAACTATTATTATTTAAAGTCTGACTAATTTTTAAAAGAGAAACGACTTCTGAATAGAGATTCCTAAGGAACAAAGAAGAATGGGTAAACAAACTACTACTTCATATCAAAAATAAAAGATATTCATCAATGATACTCCTTTATATCATCTCAGAGGTTTTCAATCTCCAAATATGTCAGAGCTATTTCATACTATAGGAAGGCAATTTCATAACCCATATTATCAAGGGCATCTCGAATCACCCTCTCCCAACCAGCTGTGGTAGATTTTTGCATCTTATTTACACAATCAATTGACACCAACGAACGGAGTGTGTTCTGAAAAAATACCTAACATTTCTACTTGATCGGTGAACAGACGAGGGTACCCAAATACACCACAATCATTTTGTTTCAACCTATAAGTCCTCTACCAAATGTGATAGTCTATGGACATAGTCGAGTCAATATGACAATTCGGTCCACACTCCGTGTGATTATCTATGGATATGAGATTGAGACAATACAACAAAAATATAACTTGTGTGATTGACTATGGATATAAGACCGACATAATACTACCACAAATTGTGTTACTTAATAATAGGTTTGGTAATAACCAAACTCTATAGGATCACTATCAAGTTATGCGGAGTTAACGTATATGTGTATTTTACTTTATTATAATAAACAACTATAATACGAAAATCAAAGTAAAAGACACAACAAGATTTTGCTAACGAGGAAACCGCAAATGTAGAAAAACCCCGGGAGCTAGTCCAGTTTTGAATACTCTCAGAATTAATCCATTATACAAAATCTAATACCAACTTCGCATAGTTGAGACCAAGAAGACTACCCCTAGCTACTTAGTTCCCTCAATATCCCTGGGCCTTCGACTTCTAGAGTAACGCACATGATTAGCAAGTCCTTTTGATTGTATTCCACACAACAAAGGAAGAATATGTTTGGTAACCACTCTAATCAATCTTGCTATAAGATTTAGACGAGTCGTTGACAAAGGCTCTTCTGTTTAATCTAATAAGCTCTTTTTTCTGGTTAGATTAATCTAACTTTAACTATCGAAATAATCAAGTATAGATTCACACTCAATCAATATAGTTCTCAAAGAGATATATAAAGAATGTTCATCTAATCAATAGAATAAATCCGATTCTAGTTGGATCCTAGACGATCAAGATTTGTGCACACAATTCACAAGATACGAAAACCAATCAGAAATTTTCTTCATCTTCAAATCTTCTTTAATCTTTAATAACCTGCATAACACCATTTGAATCATGCACAGAATGGAGTCTGTTAACAATGAATTATCACAATATGTATTTATATCTAACAATAGTTCTAAAAATCCCGTCGATACTCTAACCTAGTTCGAGTGAATCTTATATCAAAAGAGAAGATTCTTAAGCATAAACAAACTAGGTGCAATCAAAGTTTCAATAACCGTTAGTCAATCAAATCAATCGAAAACTAATAACACTGCAATTATCTAGTTTCCCACCAACGGTATTCGTAGAGCTTCTTGATCCCACAGAAGTCTTTAAACGAGCGGTCGTAAGAGATTTCACATAATTATGATACTTTCTTTTCTAAATAGATGGTTCCACCAGAAACAACAAGAAATGAAGTTTGCCTAGCTCTTAGGATAGTTTGCTATAAATTAAAACTTAGGTATTTGTAGACCAATGATGTTTGGACACTAAGGAATTTCCAAAACCAAAAATATTCTCAAGATATGCAATGTATGGAAAAATTCGGTTTTCCTAATTCCAATAAATGTTTGTCCAATATTTCCGAAATCTCTCAATAGAAAATATCCAATTAGTAAATTCACATTACTAATTTTTATTCTCTAGAGATATACATTAATTGCTGGTAATTAAAGCATATAAAACTAAAAACCTTAGTTAAAAGATTCTTAATTTTTTTGGCACAGGATCACCTTGAGTACTAAGGAATATCTTTGAACAATAAATGATAAGAGTTATTGTGACGGACCGTAGAATTACGCCTGTCGCGCCTGGGCGTGCATTCCATAACTCCCCCGATGCGCCATTTTGATGCTACGATCCGGGCCTTAAAGTTAGGCATATGTACGTCCATTTTCCCTTGCAAGCATGCTAGTGGAGCATGATGCAACTAACTTGCTTCCACACCGTTCTAAACTTACCCTTGTCCGCAAAAGGGTATAAGGCCATAGGGCCAAGGCCAATGCATATTGCATGCTTCACTGGATTTGCCTCAACGTAGTAAATTCATCACTAAATTTCCTATCTAGCCGAGCGATCATCATACTACCGAGTCATGTCCAGGCATAAGGCAAAAGACTTGGACTTAGGCATAGGCCGCTCAAAGCCTACTGCCATTTCCTTACTTCGCTTACCAACTTAGCTTACTCTCTTGGCCATGCCTAATTCCGTACTTGAAACATATGCAAACTATTTATAGCTTGATAAAAAGTATGAGCATCCACTTGCTGACATGCAACTAAACCTCATAAAGCTTGGCCGCAATCATCTCTTGTATCGAGATACCTACCTTAGATGAGATGAGGGGCCAATGTGCTGGACCGAAAATGGTGCAACTCATTGCGGCTGCCTATGTACCCTTTCCTAATCTAAAGGGATCAAGCACGAACCGTAGTTCATCATCTAAGGGACAAGCAACTTAATCCAACTCGTTTGTAAGGCCGTGTCCAAGCAATAATGGTAATGGCCTAGTCTGTATAGGCCGTTCTGTCAAAATGAATCCAAGTGATGCATATCTTCTCCGCAACATGGCATAGTGATTCCCATGCTTGATATGCTCTATTGTCAAAGCTACACAACTACGAATGAGGCTTATGCATCATTATGCTCTTCTGGATAAGCTATGAAGCTTACTTGGTGCATGGTCCGCATATGCACCTTCAACCAACTACCCCTCCCTATATATGTTAAATTGACATTTTTATAAATTTGATTAGAGGAGAAAAAATCATTCATCAACTCCCACTTTTACTATTCATGGTCGTTGCCATGTATTTCATGAATAACCGACCAAGATGGTTGTACATTCAGTTATGGCTCACATGCTAGTTCCAATGTTCAGCCGTGATGGATGAATATTTCCTGAGCCTGGTCCACTGAAGTGTCATGATGGCTATAATTTCCAATTTGGCCAATAGGCCACTCCAATGTCCAGCCGTGATGGATGTACATTTCAAAGGCCAGCCTTGTTAGAGCATAGCTCGGTTGAACCCACCAAGCATTGGTATGTCAAGTTTGGTTGTCATATTTTAGTGATCCAAAAACTCATTTAAAGAGTCGCTTGATTATGTACTAGAGTCAACTTCGTATAGGTTAGCTTGAAAGTATTAGGATATAAGACATTACAAGTATTGCGAAGACTTGAAGAAGTGAAGAAGTAAGGAGCTACAATGACAACATCATCCTTCCACTTGAGGTTAATGATATTTGACTTCAACTATTTCATTCCCTAACGTATGTTTAAAGTCGTGCATATTGAAAACATAACTGCGAAGCATTAATGATTACACTCTAGTTAGACGGAGTATTAAGGAATACAATACGAGGTTTATTGCTTAACCATTAAACTTTGTATATAAGACATCGACATAATCGTTTGAATGTGATTATGTATGGGTATAAGGTGAAGATTTCATCTTAGGAAACAATGTTTTACATTTGTTTAAAGGAAGTAAATTCATGAACTTGTTTTGTGAATCAGAAGGGAAATCACTAGGCTTTATTGGTGAGAGAGAATCGGTGAGTTGAGGAAAGAGAGTGTCTGTGAATCGGTGTGATTGACTCAGGAAAATTTTTCTTCGTTCAACTCATTTATTTCAATCAATCTCAGGTGAATTTTAATGATTAGTGTTAAAATTCGTTGATTATTTTCTGTTTCTGGTTATTAATTCTGTCTGAATCTGGAAAAAGGCTGATACCCCTGTCCAGATTTCGATGGAAAAAAATTTTGAATCTGAAAAAATAGGATCTAGATTTGATACTGGTAGTAAGTTTAGTGCAGAAACTAAAGGTTCTGAACCTGAGGTATGTATTTCTGATGAAGATATTGATGATTGTATTGATGAATAGAAGTTCAGTTTAATTGGCAGAGTAGATTTTCAAAAAGTTACTTTGGAAGTTGTAGAGAAATCTCTTAAATCTCAATGGAAATTAAAGGGATCTTGTCAGTTGATTCCTCTAGGTAAGGGTTTCTTTGTGATTAAGCTTGCGAATGCTGAGGATAAATCTTATGTGTGGTCTGGATATTGGGAAGTTGAGTCTCAAAGTGTTAAATTGTGAAATTGGGAACCTAACTTTAAGCCTGCTAATCAAAAAACTTCTACAACTTTTGTTTTGTTTCATTTACCAGGATTGAGTATTGAATATTGGAAGGAAAAAATTCTGCTAGAAATTGGTAAAGCTCTTGGTAGGCCTGTTAAGGTAGATGAAGTTACATTACAAAGGAATATTGGCTACTATGCAAGTATCCTAGTTGAAGTGGATCTCAATAATGCAATTCCAGATAAGATTTGGGTTAAAACTAAGTATGAAGGGTTTTCTCAAAGAGTGCAAATGCCTAAAGTTCCAAAGTTCTGCAATCATTGTAAAGTCATTGGTCATTATGTAGCAGAATGCAGAATTGTAAAGAAGTTATCAGCTCAAAAAGAAAAAGAACATTTGCAAGATAGTGGGATCAAAGATGGTATAAAGAGTAGAAGAAGAAATAAGAATAAGGAAGATACTTCTAATGGATTTGATATTTGTTTTACTAATAAGGATAATTCTGAGGGTCCAACTCCTACACTTACTCAAGAATTAGAAGAAGGTGAAATTCCATCTGGAAGATTTGAGGTGTTAAAAGATTTAGAAAGCTCTTTAGACTCACTCAAGGATATTTCAATATTAGATGTGAATAAGTTGATTGAAGTAGGCTTCTCATCAGCAAGTAATGAGGTAAAAACCATTCCAGCTGTGAAGGAAGTAGTATTGGAAGCCCCAAAGAAATATGAACCTCCAAAAGTTATAACAAGAAAACAGGCAGCAAAAAAGGTTGATAATTGGTGGAAGAGCCATATTCTTCCAAAACCTCCTTCTAAATGAGAGTTTTCTACTGGAATGTCAGAGGCATAAGGAGACTTAATGCCAAAGACAAACTCCAAAGTTTAGTAAAAAAATTTAGTCCTTCTTTGGTGTGGTTAGTGGAACTTAAAGTTAAAGTTTCTTCAAAATACAAAAAAATGCTTAGAGCAGCTGGAATGAAATGTAATATTATTCATAATAGTTCTGATGAGAGAAAAGGCAATATATGGTTGATATGGAATTCCTCTATTGCTGAGCCACAAGTAGTTTCTTCTACAAGACAAGCAATAATAGTTAATGTGGGAGGAGATCTGATTACTGGTGTTCATGGAGCAAATAGATATCTGGATAGGAAATCACTTTGGCAAGAGATGGAGGTAATAAGTTCTTATAATCTTCCATGGCTAATACTTGGTGATTTTAATGCAGTTCTGTCAATGGATGATAAAAAAGGAGGTAGAACCCCTATAAGACAATCTATGATTGATTTTAATAATTGTATTCACTCTTGTGGTTTAATTGGTGCTCCCAAGAGTGGCATAGAATTCTCATGGTGTAACAACAGAGCAGGGGGTAAGAGAATATTATGCAATTTAGACAGAGCTTTTTACAATGATAAGTGGCTAGAATTATATTCAACCTGGGAGTATAAAGTTGGAGCTAGAGGAGTTTCAGATCATGGTTACTTATGTGGTGCAAATAAGAGTTTCCCTAAGCCATGCAACATTCCATTTAGAGCATTTAAAGCCTGGACTACTCATTCTTCTTTCAGAAAAGTAATTGAAGAAGCTTGGAGTTATGAAGTGATAGGTACTCCAATTTTTATTTTTATGCAGAAACTAAAGAATTTGAAGATAATTTTGAAAAAGTGGAATTGGGAGGTTTTTGGAGATATAAATACAAAGTTAATTTAAGCTGATAAAGATGTAATAGAAGCTAATATTCAATCAGATAGACACCCTGAGGATAATTTGCTGCTTAATAAATTAGTTACAGCAAGAGGTGTTCAAGAATTATTATTAAAGCAACACAGAGAAATTCTTTATCAAAAATCTAGAGTAAAGTGGTTAAAAGAAGGTGCTTCTAATACAAGATTCTTTCACACTAATATGAAAATAAGAACTGCTCAAAACTCAATTACTGAAATTGAAAATGCAAGTGGAAATCTTGTAGCTTCTCAACAAGAAATATCCGAGGTACTTGTTCAATTATTCAAAGATAAATTCTCATTCAAAGATATTCAGTTGTCTGCAAAACTAATGGATGTGGTTCCTGAAATCTTGAGTAATGGTGACAAAACTTTTATTGAATCAATTCCTGGTGCTGCTAAAATTAGAGCAACATTTCAAGATTTAGACCCTGATAGCTCTCCTGGTCCAGATGGATTTGGGGGTTGGTTTTATAGGAAATTTTGGGATGTAATAGGCAATGATGTCACTCAGGCAATCCAATACTGTTGGAGAAGGAACTATATTCCTAATGGTCTTAATTCAAGCTTCCTAATTTTGATTACTAAAATGAAGAATGAAAAGAAGCCCAGTCAATACAGGCCAATTGGGCTGTCAAATTTCTTTTTCAAGATATTCACCAAAATCCTAGCAATGAGAATTAGTAGCATTCTGAGTAAAATCATATCTCCACAACAAGGTGCATTCTCAAAAGGTAAAACTATTCAAGAGCAAATAGTCTTAGCCTCAGAAATGATAAATGAATTGAGTATAAATAGAAGGGGAGGTAATGTATCTATGAAAATAGATATCTCCCAAGCTTTTGACTCCCTGAGTTGGGAATTTCTATTTGAAGTGATGAGAAGAATTGGTTTTACTAATAAAACTTTAAGCTAGCTGAAGACATTATTATCATCTGCAAGAATTTCAGTGTTGGTTAATGGTGGTCCAGAAATATACTTCTCAGTGAGTAGAGGTCTACGCCATGGGGACCCCCTATCACCAATTTTGTTCATTATTGCTGAAGATGTAATTAGTAGAGCAATCTCTAAAATGTTGGTGGAAAAAAAGCTTGCTCCAATGATTAACAGAAATGGTATCTGCCCTTCCCATATTTTCTTTGCAGATGATATGTTTCTTTTTTGCAATGGTGATTGATAGGTGTCTAAAACACCGTATTATTTATCTACTGTTTATGCTTTCTCTGCTAGTTTTCTTGTAAATTATGTATCTTATGTTTTGTTTTTGAGTATTTAGGTACTTTGGAGTCATTTGGATCAAAAGAAGAGGAAACATGGCAAAAGCGTTGGAGGCGGATTGTGTCTCATTATTTGCTTTTATTTCTTCATCTCTGTCTGAAAAGTATGTCAGCTTTAGTGATGCAAATTCTGTCTGAAAAGAACGACAACTTTAGTGATCATTCTCATTGAAGATTATAAGTGATTATGAGAAATAAGGGACGGTTGCTCTTAGCGGAGGAACTCGAAAGAAGGAGAAAGCGTTCAATTGGAGCATAAAGAGGCAAAGCTGTTATTTCCTAGGCGAACACTATCCGGAGAGTCGAGCCAAGGTTGAGAGTCGGCCAATTATACGGGAGCACTAAATACCGCTGATGATAAGGGGTGGCTAGCTATTATAGGGTACCCATTGGGGTGTCCCTTAGCCTATGTATGGGAGTGTCAATAACCACCCAATTATACTTTACCCTAAAATCAAAACTGTTTCTCCCAATCATTATCTTCCCTTGTCTCAAACTCTGAGAAGATAGAAGTGCGGCTGTGGAAGAAGACCATGGTCATATGAAACCATTTTCATTTGAAATCAAATGATGAGAAACTTATTGAAGCAGAAATTAAGAAATGAGATAAAGAAACTTAGGGTTTTGCTGTCCAAGAGAAATGAAAGGGGATTTGATTTTCAGTCAAGTGGTTTGCTGATTAATTCAGAGATGGAGAAGAAGATGGTGTTGATGGGTTGGTTCATGGTAGAAGAGAAGTGGGTTTGTTGCTTCTGATGGGAAGGAGAAATTGAAGTTGCTGCTGCCATTGATTCTGTTGGAGAACAAGAAATCTGTGAATGGGTTTGATGGTGCTTTTGAGTGAATCTGAGCAGAAACTGGTGGTTGGATTAGGGATTGTGGTTGTCAAATTGGGATTGTAAAGTTAAGATGGGTTTTTGTCAGAATTTGGAGATTACACAGAGAAGTTCTTGATGAAGAGGAGATGAAGTTACTGCTGCAATGAGAATTATTGGGTATGAGAATACAAGGAAGATTGCAGTGGTGAATGGGAGTTAGTGTTTGTGAGTTGCAGGGGAGAGTTGGTGACTGTATTGGCAGGGAGTGCATCTAAGTTGATGGTAAGGGTTATGAGCTGTTGGTGGTAGCACTGATTTAAGTATGGGTGATGCTAGGCTTATGAAGTTAGAGGAGCAGCAAGGTGAGCTGGTGCTTGAATTAATGGCTTGGTATTGATGCTACAGCTAGGCCTGAATTGGTGATGGAAGTATGGATCTGTGTTGGTGGTGGTTTTGCAATGGTGTGTGAGATGGACTGGTTCATGGGTGTGGTCTGCAATGTTGGTGTTGTTGCAGCACATGAATGGAGTAGGAATTGGTTATTTGGCTGTGACAGCATTGGTTATAGGCTTGTGAGGTTGCAGGAAATGAATGAAAAATGAAATGGAGTGGACTGTGCTTTGAGGTGGATGTGCTATGCAATGGTAGCTGTGGAGCCATGAATTTGCAGGAGCCATTGATTGTTTGAGTTAATGGTGAAATGGGTGCAGCTCAGATGGAGACATGGGTGGTGCCATAGAGAATGTAGCACTGTTACTGGTAGAACACAGATGTGGAATTGACGCTTGAATGCTAGTATTGCATGTGCTATGAGATAATTGTTGTTGCAGTGGGAGCATCTAGGAGTGAGCTGCATCTGGAGCTGAAGTTGGTATTGCAGTGCAGCCTAGATGTGTAATGATGTTGCAATTAATTGGAAAGATGGGTTTTGAAATTCAGGGTTGGTGGTTGTAGTCACAGTTGGGCAGGTGCTCTGCTTAGCAGCTGAACTGGAAAAGCTACAACAGAGTTGCTGCAATACAAGGATGATCTACTGGTGATGGTGATAAGGCAGATGGTGGTTTTGCTGTGGTGGTCTTGGAGATGTAGCTGTCAACAATTGGAGGTTGCTGCTGTTCAGGTGGAATTGTAGGTACACTGCAATGAAGTGACTATGTTGGTGCAAGATGATGCAGTGGCACTGTTGAGAATGGTGAATGGAAGAGTGAATGGAATGTTGCAAAACTGGTTGAACTGAATTTGATTGCAGCTGTGTGCAAGAAGAAGCTACAGGTGAAGGAGTACAAGGTTATGATGTGTAAGCACTGTGAGAAGAAATAGCATTGCAGCGAGTTCAGTTGGAGAGGTGGAAGTGTGTTGGTTGTGTAGGCCATGATGTTGCAGCTGGGATATGAAGTAGGTGGTTTTATTGGTGTGCAAATGGGTTTGCTTAGGCAACAGTTGCAGCTTAAGAAGAGCCAGCCATCATGGCTGGGAATCAAGTGAAAGCTACAGTTGGTGCAACACAACAGAATACAACCCTCTTGGTCGTGACTAGAGTTGCATAGAAGATAACCATTTTGGCCGTGAACTGCACAATTCCAACCTAGGATAACTCATGTCAACTAAGTCAGTTGACTCCGAGTTGACTTGCTGAGGTTGACCGTCCAGACCCGTTGACCGTTTGACTTTTCAGATTGTCGTCGGCGACTTTCCGGGACCGGATTCCAGCCAATTTCCGGCCAAAAACTCAGTTTTCCGGCGACCACTTTTGGGACAGATTTTCTACACGGGTTTCTCTTACTCGTGGGCTTGGTGGATTTCCAACTAATGGACTTTGAAGACAAAACCTATTTTTGGAAGGAGAAAAGCTATAAAAAGGAAGTTTTCTACACAATTTGATATACAACGTTTTATTCTATTCTTGGATATTTTGCAGAGAACTACTTCTAGGGTTTGCTTTCTTTTATGTTTCATCTTATTTCTTTGAATATTATGATGTTGAAATCCATGAATATGAGTAGCTAAATACAATAATTTGTTATGGGATAAAAAGTTGATTTCTTCAAGCATGTTATTTGATTCTATGAATTAGTTTTGTCTCAATTTTATCGTTTATGATTCATTGTTTTATTATCATATGATTTGAATGCTAGTTTGGTTGAGTCCGGAATCAATTGGATTTGTTTTCATCTCTATAGCTATATTAGGGTTTTCAATACGTAAAAGTTGTTTATCCCTGATTTTTAGTAGCATCTTGTGGTTAATACTTGTAGTGATACATCTTTTTAATCACATATGAATCATAACCTTTGTTAAAACGAATTAGTGCTTTTACACGTTTGTTTGCATTGATTAGTCTTATTTCATAGAACTTATTGCTCTTAGGGAGTTAAATCTAATTGTGCTTTTACACTTTAGGTTGCTTTTTAAGAAGATTTCACGATAGCATCTTTTAATGTTGTTCGTGATAAAATCAGGAAATAAACGGGATACTCTTGCGATCAAGATATCCTAGGACTTTTGATAATTGAGAGATTAAATAACAATTCTAATCATAGATGAAAAATACATGTTTGTGAATGATACTATCCCTTGACCAATATCTTCTTCTTATTGATTATTCCAATTATTTAATTTGCTTTATTTAGTATTATTACTTTGATAAAAACAAAAACACACCTTGGGTTATTTGGTTACATAAGAATCTGAAAATTGCATAACAACAATCGCCTCTCTGTGGATACCAACTCTTTCTTATCGAATACTATATTTATATTTAGTTAAGTGAGGAAGTGAAATTATTTTTGACGCATACAACACGCATCAGTGATTTAAGGAATATTAGAAGATTGAAGAAGACTTTAGACAACTATCAACAATCCTCAGGGCAGATAATAAGCTCTGCTAAAAGTAAAATTTGTGTAGATGGTACATCACAATCTAGAAAAGAGAACATTGCAACTGAATGTGAGATGAAACTTTCTTATTTTCCTGACAGATATCTAGGTGTTATGCTATTTTCTGGCAGAGTTAAATCTAGTCATATTTGGAGTGTGGTGGAGCAAATACAGAATAATATTGCAGGATGGAAAGGGAAAATGCTAGCTTTTCAAGAGAGACTTACATTGATCAAGACAGTTTTGAGCAGTATCCCAGTTTACAATATGTCAATCTATAGATGGCCAAAAAGTGTCATAAATGAATGTGAAAGAATCATAAGAAACTTTCTATGGACAGGGGATCCAAGTGTTAGAAGATCTGTTACTCTGAAATGGGACAAGGTTTGTTCCCCTCTAGAAGAAGGAGTATTGGGTATTAAAAGGCTTGAAATCATTAACAGATCTCTACTAATGAAGTTACTTTGGAAAGTTCAACAAGGTGATAAAGAATTGGCTAAATTCTTTAAGGCTAAATACAAGAGAAGAAATGGTGAGTGGATATCTTACTATAAGCAATCATCTATATGGCAAGGTCTGAGAAGTGTACTTCCTGAGGTTCAAAAAAATTCAAGATGGGTTGTTGGGGATGGTACAGATATTGATCTATGGAATGATGTCTGGTTAAAGGAACAATCTCTAAGTAGCATATTCCCTGACAATGAATACATAAGACTACATCAACAACAAAAAGTCAGTTCAACAATAACTAATGGAGAGTGGCAAGTTCCAACTGAAATGTTACAATTTTTTAATATTCAAGAGTTGCCATTTCTAGATGGAAAAGCTGATAGAAGAAATTGGAGTGGTACAATAACAGGGGAATTTAGTATGGCCTCAGCTGTACATTGCATTAGAAGTAAATTTCTTCCATGCAATCAGTTGAAACAGATTTGGAAAGCTTGTATTCATCCCTCAGTTGCAGGAGCAGTATGGAATATAGCAAGAGAAGTCTGTGCCACTGATGATAAGATTAAGAAAAAGGGAAGAAGTTTAGCCTCTAGATGCTACATTTGCTTGCAATGTGAAGAATCTTTACACTATGTCCTCTGGAATTATAATTTCAGTACCTCTCTCTGGTCTTGGATTAGCAATGTATTCAGTTTCAGAAATCCAAGTTCAATCAGTGATATTTTGGGTCTTGTGAGACATAAAAGCTCAGTGATAAAAGAATTGTGGTTGGCAGCAGCCCTAATCACCCTAAAAGAAATTTGGTTTCATAGAAATAATCTGGTTTTTGAGGAAGAGGTGGAATCTTTAGAATCAATAAAGAGGAAAATTGTTTATCTCACTGGAGAATGTGAATTTAGACTAAAAGGTTTTATGAAGAATGGAGAATATGACCTAAAAAATTTAAGTTTTTTTGGGATCAAGTGCAGGCAGACATACAATGTTAGAGTAAGGGAGATTTTCTTTACTTTACCTCCTTTTCCTAATACACTAATTTGCTGTGATGGAGCATCCAAGGGAAACCCAGGAGATGCAGGCTATGGATTCATAACAAGGAACCATTTGGGGATGTTTTTAACAGCTGTGTCAGGTGGGATTGGAGTGGCAACAAACTTTATGGCAGAAATCTTGGCTGTAGTGTGTGCAGGGGAATGGGCCATCCAAAATAATCATCTGCAAGTATGTTTCAGAACTGACACACATGATGTTGTCTTAGCAATACAAGGTAATAAACTGCCATGGCCTGTTGTCACAAGGTGGAATAAGGTATGTGATAGTCTTCAGCATTATGAGATTGTGCACAGTTACAGGGAGATTAACTACAATGCTCATAATCTAGAAAAAGAGGGCAGTGGGCTTGATAAAAACATTGTTAAAGTTTACAATGAAAGTAACTCTTTCATTTTAGAATCTCCATTTCAGTCTTATTATAGAATCTATTAAATTCAAATTAAAAATTCTGTAAAAGCCTTTAGGCTATTGTAATCATCTCTGTTCTGATAATTGTTTATTAAAATCTTTTGATTGAGCAAAAAAAAAAACTAGGCTTTATTGGTATTGTTATTCATTGCATATCTTTTGAACTACCAATATGTGTGATTAGTATAACAGCTCATGACTTGTTTATGTTCTTGGTAAAACTATTCACAAAGTCCTAAATTTTATATTTGTTAGAGCATTGCTCGGTCGAACTCGCATGCGTTGCTATCTCAAGCATGTTTGTCAATGTTAGTGATCAAAACTATAAAGTCTTGATTTCTAGTCTACTATATCTAAGTTCTAGGACTAGGATAGAAAGTGTAGTTGATCTCAAGAACTCCATGGCGATCATCATAAAAGATGAAGGACTACTCAAGAAACCAGTGGATATTCATCGACTAAAAGGTATGTGGAGACTTGAACTTTTCTATCACTCAAAAATGTATCTACTCTATCTCTTATCTTGAGACAAAAGTCGTATTACTATATAAACTAAGATTATACACATGTGATATTTCGAGCTGAGTATATCTCGCTTATCTATTTCTCGAAATATGTGTTGGTAAATATTTCAATTTAGCCAAGTTCATCTTTACCTAGTGACGAAAGTCATGTTATGTTCCAATCATTTTGGAAATCTCTCTAACAAAAAATAGTTTGTGAATAACAACTATATAACGCCCTATGAGAATGTTTCAATGATTGAAATGAGAGTTTATACAATATAACCATTGGAGGATATAAGCATTGTTTTGGTAACACATATATGTATATGTCCTTAGTGCTTGAACCAAAGTTTGCGAACTTTGTTGATCAAGTGAAACCGGAGTAGCGCGTGAGCTCAGTCCGCGAACTCAACATACAAGCTCAGTCTGCGAACTGGCATAGTTTTCGAACCCGAGAATTTTTGCTGGAGTTTGTGAACTCCGTCCGCGAACCCAGCCCGCGAACTTGAGTAGATTATGTCTAAAAATGATGTTTGTGAACTTATCTTAATATATTAAGGAATGATATTGCAAACCGTGGCTTTATAGTTCATGAATCAATTCGAGTGAATCACATCGTTTTTGCTTCAATTGTATCTTGTATAGTACATAATGATCTAAGCAATTGAACAACTTTCTAACTAGTTCATTTGAGTCATTTGGATTAGTTATGGCGAAGAAGAATATGGTTGATATGAAAGTTATCATTTGGCTAACCATTTGGTTAACTAGTGTTGAACCAACTAATGAACAAGTATGGGTACGGTTACACTAACCTAAAATTGTCTAGTACATGTGTGTATGACAAGCTAAGTTTTCGATCTAACGGTTAATAAATATTAGCTTGAATCTAATCAGGTTTTCATCTAACGGTGAATATTGGACGCTTTGCTACTAAGATGACATTGATTGCAAACCCTGATTTGAAGACTATATAAGGGAGAAATCTAACAACTGGGAAACCTAATCCCCACACATTATGTGTGATACTATTTGTGCTAATCTAGAGTCCATTATCCTTTAACCTTTGGTTTTCTTCTTCTAAAACCAGGTTAACGACTTAAAGACTTCATTGTGATTGTGAAGACAGACCGATACTACTTTTATCGTAGTTATGTGATCTGATCTTGCATCTTCTATCGTACGAGTACAATTGTTATAATTGGCTTGAGATTTATATCTCCAATAGGCAAGATATAAAATGAAAAAGCAGGGGTCTAAGAACCTCACCCAATATTTCGATTAGAAATCTGTATGGACAACTCCGAGTTGTTTTCTATAGAATCAACTAGACTCAATCAATAGAAAATACTCAAGGAGTTATTATCTCAATCTCTCAAATTGATTTACTCAAGCAAATGTGATTCGCGAGTCTAATCAAAGAGAGATAACTTGGATGGTACCAAAAAACCAATATCCAAGTGTCAATCAATTTAAATCAACAACCAATAAGGTCGGATATTCTAATTGATTGAACAATGCACAACCTGTATTATTTCAATTATATAACAAAATATAATGCGGAAAAGAAATAACACAAACACCAGAATTTTGTTAACGAGGAAATCACAAATGCAGAAAAACCCCGTGACCTAGTCCAGATTAAACATACACTATATTAAGCTGCTACAGACGCTAGCCTACTCCAAATTAACTTCGGTCTGGACTATAGTTGAACCCTAATCAATATCACACTGATCCAAGGTACAATTATGCTCCTACGCCTTTGATACCAGCAGGATACCGCGCACTTGATTCCATTAGTTGATCTCACCCACAACCAAGAGTTGCTACGACCCAAAGTCGAAGACTTTAGCAAACAAATCTGTCTCACACAGAAAACTCTACAAGATAGATAAATTCGTCTCCCACGAATAAACCTATGAGTTTTGCTCCGTATTTTGATAAATCAAGGTGAACATGAACCAATCAATAAAACTAGACTTATATTCCCGAAGAACATCTCAGTTTTATCAATCACCTCACAATAATCTTAATTGATGCAGCGAAAAAAGATATTGTGGAATCACAAACGATGATACGGAGATGTTTGTGATTACTTTTATATCTTGCATATCGGATATAGAAATCTCAAACCAATTATTTCAATTGTACTCGTACGATAGAAACAGCAAGATCAGATCACATAACTACAAGAAAAGTAGTATCTGTCTGGCTTCACAATCCTAATGAAGTCTTTAAGTCGTTAACCTGGTTTTAGAAGAAGAAAACCAAAGGTTAAAGGAGAATCGACTCTATCTTAGTAAACTAGTATCACACAAAATGTGTGGGGATTAGGTTTCCCAGTTTCTAGAGTTCTCCCTTATATAGTCTTTCAAATCAGGGTTTGCAATCAATATTAGCTTAGTAACAAAGCATTCAATATTCACCATTAGATGAAAACCTGATTATATACAAGCTAATATCTCTCAACCGTTAGATCGATAATTTATCTTGCCATACACACATGTACTTGACGATTTTGGGTTTGTGTAACCGTACCCAAACATGTACAATAGTTGGTTCAATATTAGTCAACCAAATGGTTAGCAAAATGATAAATATCATATCAACCATATCTTTCTTCACCGTAACTAGTCCAAATGACTCAAATGAACTAGTTAGAGAGTTGTTCAATTGATATGAGATCTTATGTACTACACAAGACATAATTGAATCAAAACCGATGTGATTTACTCGAATCGATTCATGAACTATAAATCCACGGTTTGCAATATCATTCCTTAGATAATTTAGATAAGTTCACCAACATCGTTTTTAGACATAACCACTCAAGTTCGCGGACTTAAGTAACCGGTTGGAGTTCACAAACTCCTGCAGAAATTCTCGGGTTCGAGAACTTCCATCAGTTCGCGGACTGAAACTGAGCTACAACTCCAGTAGAAATTCTCGGGGAACTACGCACATTCGCGGACTGAGTTTGCGGACTGGGTTGACTGCTCAAGTTCCGATTTTCACTTGATCAACAAAGTTTGCAAAATTCGGTTCAAGTGCTAAGGACTTAAACATATATGTGTTACCACGATAATGTTTATATCCCCCAGTGGTTATATTATCTAAACTCTCATTTCAATCATTGAAACATTCTCAAAGGACGTCATATAGTTGTTATTCCCAAACTAGTTTTCGTCAGAGCAATTTCCAAAGTGATTGAAACATAACATGAATTTCGTCACTTAGGCAAAGATGAACTTGGCTAAATAGAAAGGTTTACCAACACACATTTCGAGAAATAAATAAGCGAGATATACTCAGCTCAAAATGTCACATGTGTATATCTTTAGTTTATATAGTAAAACGACTTTTGTCTCAAGATAGGAGATATACTAGATAAACTTTTGAGTGATAAATAAGTTCAAGTCTCCACATACCTTTTAGTCGATGAAGATCCACTGGTTCCTTGAGTAGTCCTTCGTCTTGTATGATGATTGCCATGGATTTCTTGAGCTCAACTACACTTTCTATCCTAGTCCGAGACCTTAGCTACAGTAGACTAGAAAACAAGACTTTATAGTTTTGATCACTAACATTGACAAACATGCTTGATATAGCAACGCATGCGAGTTCGACCGAGCAATTCTCTCACAATCTCCCCATTTGTAAATTTTAGTGGCAAAACTATTAATACATATGGAATACAAAAAATATATAAATAAACTTTGTAGCTCCTATTCCACATGTCTAATCTTCAACAATACTCGAAATCTTCGTCACTTCCAAGTAGTCCAATGATCCCAAAGGTTGTAAGTTTAGAATCATCGTTGTTGAAAATCCGTAGCTATAACAATGAGAAAAGCATCGGTTCTCAATCATTGTTATATAGTGTTATAGTATTATTACACAGTGTCAAAGTCCAATTGCATCACAACTTCAACAACAATACTATGGTGATACTTCACTCCCCCTTAGTCAATACTCCATCTCACATGGAAACCACCCCCCTTACATAATGATCCGAAAACCATATGTATTTGTAGTGTGAGCTACATATTAATTCTCCCCTTTTTTGTAAATAAAATTGGCAAAGGTACAAGAACGGGATCCTAATGAAATTTTAGTAAGAGATATTTCATGACCAAAGGTAAATGTATATCATCTTGTTTAGATGCAATCATAAAGCCGAAGCTAAATGCATTATCAAGGAGTTTATAAAGACGCAAGATAACCCCTATAATATTCCACAGACGCACTCCCCACAAAGATTTGGCAATTAAGCACAAGTTCAAAAGAACTCTTCCCCATAATATGTCATTCCCAAGGAAACAACAAGAGCGACCTTAATAATTTCAAAAAGAAAAGAAGGATTTCTTTGGACACCAAAAAATCACAGAAGAAATGATTTTGTATCCAAAAATTCTCAATTAAACTAATCACAAGAGAACCCATGATTAATTTAATAGGAACACACAACCAAAATAACCACAAACGAATCTATGATTAGTCTAGTTGGAAATGCTCACATAAGAAGACTTATCGAGCCGCACAGTATATACATAGGATATGGATCAGGGAAGATCAATACTGCGGAATAGACAAGGATTCATTCTATTTTCCATCATTATTTGCACAAGACATACAATAGACATAATCCTTGTAAACAAAAATTCATCCTATCTTCCATCAATTATTTGTATAACGACATAATAGGTTCAATTTTTGTTTGTCAAAAGTTCATCGATCTTGTATCAATACATGCATATCGACATATGAAAGAGATAACTTTTGACATCATATGGGACAATAATAGTTCACGAACGCAAACACACATATCCCATAACATATTGCAATATATAAAACCATAAAGATTAATACTACAAAAATCATCTTCCAAATCAACTTTAGAATTTAAATGAATAAATCTAAAAGCATTGAAGATGAATACGTTGGACATAGCTATGTGAAATCAAAATAATTGCTATTCCAAACTCTAGTAATCCTTCTCAAAAAAAAAGAATAAATTCCCATAAGAAGTTTCCTAGGCACCAAGACAAACTCGTAATGCACATATAAGATGATTTGTCCTTATAGGGTAGAATCAATCTTTTTCGCCCGAATTTATACCAATAATAACTACCAAAGGCGTATAAAAAGATTGTACAATAACATTCTTATAAAAGCTACAAATTATCTTATAAGAGTAGTACTCCAAGAATCCAAGTGCCCAAGTTCAAGAGAAGTGGAACAAGTGCAACGAAACAGAGCAAGATACTCAAAAACAAGATACAGGACAAATACCAATCTTAAATCGTCCAAATTCAAGGTTTCTAAACTCCATTTTGAAGATAATTCAAAGAGGAAGAGAAATCAAAAAGAATGAGTTCATTCCGAGTTCGGACGAAGAAGTTACGGCCAAAACAAGTCGACCGAATATCGACGTCTACAGGCAAGTCCGCGAACTTACGGGTTTGCACACGAATTTTCATATCCTGGAGCAGTATGCAGACGGGGTTTGCGAACTTAAGCCCCTGGATTTTGGTTTTAAATGATGTTATGCATACTTAGTATGCGTACCATGAAGTCCAAACATCCCGAACTAATGTTTCCAAACCTAAACATTTAAGAACCTTAAACACATATCAAGTTAGGTAGAAATGAACGATAATCAAGGTACATGGATCATTATAAGTACTCAAACAAGTAATAAAAACATAAAACTTTCTCAAGTTTATAGACATAACTTTTTAGAAAAGTTCAATTGAAGATATTTATTAATGACTTCTTGCAGCGGCTAAGTTGTTAGAAAAATTGAGTCCCCATGATAGGAGAGTATGTAGGAGAATATATGATATGGACATAGGAGGAATGAGACTTGCCTGAGTTCAGAATGTTTTGAGAGATGTCACTGCACCTTCTTCAGGTTCTTGTTTCAACCTCATCAGAAATTCCTCCCAGTGCCGTGATGGCGGAGCGCTCACCAAATCCCCTGGATCGAACCTTCTTCGTTGGAGAGATGTGAAAACAAAAGTGTTTTGTCAGTAGCCATCCTTTCATCATGGATCCATGTTCGTCTGAGGATCATGTCATATCCCGGATATTCCTTGCCTATGAAACTTTGTTGCTGTCTAGGTTGAGCCTACTTTCATCTTGGGAGAAATGTAGCTATAAGCATCTCTGAGCATTCCTTCATGATTCTTGATTGATATGGAACATGAGTAGCTTCTTTTCGAGTGAATCATGCGTCTCCAAGAGTCTTCAGTGGAATTATGTTGATGGCGGATCAACGTTCTTCCAAATTTGTTTCCTTTGAGATGGACCGTGGTAAGCAGTCCCCAGTCGTGCATCTTCTTGTCCATGGATGAAGGTTCGAGGAGTATTTCCGGGATAAAAAGATGTCTGGCACAATGTAATACGGTGTTTGTGAACATGTATTTCCTTTGTACCTTACACAGATAAAGCAATTTCACAAATATGCTCGATCAACGATTGAACTGCTTCTTTGACTGGTTGTTCAGATTGAGAAAGTCCTGAATGAAAGAGGGTTCCCATGCACCCCTTCAGTCCTAGGTTAAGTTCTCCTGATTCGACCCTTTCCTTGAAGATTTGTTTCAAAACCTTGCAGTCGTGATGCGTGTCGTATGCGTCAAAAATAATTTCACTTCCTCACTCAACTAATATAAATATAGTATTCGATAAGAAAGAGTTCGTATCCACAGAGAGGCGATTGTTGTTATGCAATTTTCAGATTCTTAAGTAACCAAATAACCCAAGTTGTGTTTTTGTATTTTTCAAAGTAATAATACTAAATAAAGCAAAGTAAATAGTTGAAATAATCAATAAGGAGAAGATATTGGTTAAGGGATAGTATCATTCACAAGCATGTATTTTTCATCTATGATTAGATTTGGTATTTAATCTCTCAATTATCAAAAGTCCTAAGATATCTTGATCGCAAGAGTATCTCGTTTATTTCCTGATTTTATCACAAACAACATTAAAAGATGCTATTGTGAAATCTTCTTAAAAAGCAACCTAAAGTGTAAAAGCACAATTAGATTTAACTCCCTAAGAGCAATAAGTTCTATGAAATAAGACTAATCGATGCAAACAAACGTATAAAAGCACTAATTCGTTTTAACAAAGGTTATGATTCATATGCGATTAAAAAGATGTATCACTACAAGTATTAACCACAAGATGCTACTAAAAATCAGGGACAAACAACTTTTACGTATTGAAAACCCTAATATAGCTTTAGAGATGAAAACAAATCCAATTGATTCCGGACTCAACCAAACTAGCATTCAAATCATATGATAATATAAACGATGAATCATAAACGATAAAATTGAGACAAAACTAATTCATAGAATCAAATAACATGCTTTAAGAAATCAACTTTTTATCCCATAACCAATTATTGTATTTAGCTACTCATATTCATGGAGTTCATCATCAAAATATTCAAGGGAAGACTATGAAACATAAAAGAAAGCAAACCCTAGAAGTAGTTCTCTGCAAAAGCTCCAAGAATAGAATAAAAAACCAAAAACGTGTATTCTCTTTGTTGTAGAAACTCTCTTTTTATATCCCTTTGCTTTCCAAAAATAGGTCAAAATCTTTAAAATCTCCAAGTCCACGTCCATCTACTAGTCCACCAAGCCCAGGTGTGAGAAATATGTCTTTGGAAATTTTGGGTCCAAAAATGGTCGCCGGAAAACTTTTTCCGATCTCTTTTCTCCTCAGAAACTGTCACTAGCTAGTGCATACTCCCAGCAGCTCAGCTTTGCTTTCCTGTATTTCAAACATTTGCAAAACCCATCTAAATCCAATTTTTATTCTTGCGAAAACGTACCCAAAAGCGTGACGCGTAGCTCATATGTCCGGCGGCCAACTCTTGAATTCGACTCATACCCGCCTCATGATTCAGTGAAATATTATGATTCACGCTATAACTTCCGCAATCCGATATCCCGGGCTATGCTCACCAGTGCACCAATCTTGCCCACTTTTCGCACTGCGGCTGCAGTTCTGGAATTTCCTTGCAGGCATAAACTTCAGTTCATACATCCCCTGACACTTTCTTGTCTACCAGAACACCACCACTATCTTCAACTCAGCTTACAATGTAGCTTTTCAGCCTTCGTCGACCAGCTACCAGACCTCCTCTCCTTCACAGACAGCAAATTATAGCTGCAAATCAATTGCATCCTCAACTGCTACCAGTCACTGCACCATCTGCATAAACCCATTGAGACAAACATCCCATCCAGAACATCACTCACTTGCTTTAGCTCACAGCTACTATACCACCATTTCATATGCTCTCACTGCACAGCTCCATACATTGCCAGCAACACCAACTCAGTCAGCTGCATCTCAATACATTCTCAGCTAAAATCCCAGAACTAAGAAACATTGCATTCACCAGCTTTGACTGTACCAATGCACCTATTCTTCATTCTCACTCTACAGCAACAACCAAAGCAACCAGGTTGCACTGAGAGCAACCACCATCTCTTCACAACATCACCTTGGCCCCTTCCCACACTTCCCTGTAACTATATACCACCGGCAAACCATCTGGCACTCAACTGCAGCTCAATGCTCATCCATCTCCATCTTGCACAGCAAATCATTACCACTGATCAACCGCAACAAAGAACACAAAGATCATCTACACTTCGTTCCCATGTATCACTCACCGTGACTTCCTCGCATTGCCGTCACCGGAAATCCCTGTAAGCTTTACATTCATTCCGTAACCATCTGCAGTACCCCAATGGAAACAACTACGGCTTTAATTTCTATTTCTCTCGCTTCTCCATTGGCCACAGCAACATTCATTCACTTAGCTGCAACCAAAATCAGCAAACCCATGGCACTCCACAGTTCCATTCCAACCACAACTACTTCATATTCTGCTCAATACCAACACCTACACCACACTGCTACTGCACTACTCATCCCAAACCACCACTGAGAGATCTAGCAAACATCTACACATCCACCTATTGCTGTAACTCATTCCAGCTCCATCTCCACTTGCAATATCGCATCATCCATATCAATTTAGCTCCAGTAGTAGCGCATCTTCCTACACCGCAGCTGCAATTTCTCAGCATTTCCACCAATCAGTGGTAGCTTCATGACAGCACCAACAGCTGCAGCTGCAACTCCACCATCTCCTGGCACACAGAATCTCCCATTGCAATACAACCAACTCCATCATCACCTTTACACCACAAGAACAACCACTTCCTCTCAATTGATTGCAGCATCAGTCATTCTATGCTCTCACTGCAGCTTTAGCCTGCCATGTTCTAAGCGACCAATTTCTATACCTGTGGCACAATCCCTGAACTTGAGCCACTGTAACCCATGACAAATAACAAGAAGAACTAGTCTTTTAGGCCTTTAGTCAAGCACTTCCTATGCATGTTTCTGCTGATAGAGGAACATATAATTGTTGATGTAAAACTCCCTTTTCTTTCTCCTTCACTGTAATATTCTCATTCCTTGACTGTTAACTCGAATCACCAGCTCCATCTTCTTCAATTCGAACAAAACCCATTCATCAAATCCCCTTTTCTTGACTGATGTTTATCCAACACTCATAAACTCGAGCTCAGACATAGTCCTTCTAGCCGACGAAATCCTTCCAAACCCATCGAAACCCTTGAGCAGAGGCAAAGGAATTTGCACTTCTTGAACTGATTGAAAACGTTGCAAGAACAAATGATGATTCCATCCTAGAACAACGTCACAAACCCATTCTTAACCTCCATCTCCTCACTGATTCTCTCAACTTCAGCGTCAATGGATGCGCCTCCATTTCTCTCAATTTCTGTGATAATGATTTGAGAGTTCTGAATCCTAGGGTTATCAGCTGGGGCAGTTATTGACAACTGGTCATTCTGATAAGGGGTAGACAAATTGGCAGCCCCCTAACCTCATCTAGCCTATGTTTAATGCTCATCCAAATAATTTCCTCTTAACCTTGACTGGGATCCCGACAGTGTTCTCCTATGAAATGACGACTTTGTCCTTTTCGCTCTAAACGGTTGGTTTCTTCTTCTTTTCCTTCGTGCGACTCCAGAGTACCTAATAACTCAAATTCACACATAAGATACATAATTCACACGAAAAATAGCAAAGAAAGCATAAATACTAGATAATAAATACGGTGTATTCTACACCTATCAAATTCCCCCACACTTAGACTTTGCTAGTCCTCGAGCAAATCAAACAAAACTAAATTCAAAAACATACATACAACTCCGTGACGTCGAGGCTACGGTTAATTTTAGCACAAATAACAAGTCTTTAAACCCCTAGGTGTCCCTAGTGGACGAGTTATAGTCTCGTGAAGGTTTACTAGAGATATACCTACAAAACCTATATTTCCAACTCCGTCTATTTGTGACAAATCAATGGACAAATCCAAATTGACTACAGGAGGAGGTACCTTGCACAAATTCAATTCATATATTAGTAAAGCTTTAATTTTCTGTCGAGTTCCATCCTCAATCTACTAAGCACGCTGCCATGCATTCAAACCGCCATCATCACTGCAGCAGGTGACGTTCCCTGTCGAGCTCAACTTTCTCAATCACGGAGAACCAAACACTCTGCACTGTCATGCAAACGACCAATATATCCATTTCCCATTACAGAATTATGTCGAGCCCAATAAGCAAGCCCATGCATACATCCAACATAGGAACCATCTCTTTAAGCCCAACACCTTAAACTGGGCCGGTGTTAAGCCCATGAGTGCATCAAGCTCCAACATTTATAACGCCAAGAGAATATGAATTCTCTTTTAACTCCATTTTTATTGGTATCTGCTGCCTGCTCCCATGAGCTTTAACCGTGCATACCGATGCCATCCATTTCAGCGCCTCTTTCCTTCTTTCTTGTCACATGACTCCAAAATACCTACAAAACGCAAACAAAGCGTAATATACAAGAAATATAAGAGAAATAACTAAGAAAAGCATACGAAATTGATACTCAAAAGATGTAATTTAGGCACCTATCAAATTCCCCCACACTTCATCTTTGCTAGTCCTCGAGCAAACAAAACAAAACTAAAATACAACAACTCCTTCTCGTCGAGGCTACGGTTAATTTTAGCATAAATAACAAGCCTTTAAACCCCTAGGTGTCCCTAGTGGACGAGTTATAGTCTCGTGAAGGTTTACTAGAGATATACCTACAAAACCTATATTTCCAACTCCGTCTATTTGTGACAAATCAATGAACCAATCTAAAATGACTACAGGAGGAGGTACCTTGAAAATTCAATTCAAGTATTAGTAAATAAACTCTAATTAGATAGTCGAACAAGCCACAATACTCGGAAACTAACAAATCACAATCACAATGAAAAGATTAAGAAGATGGATATAGATGTAGATGTTGGCGAATGTTCACAAGTGATCGATGTTTCCCATATCTGTCTGAAGGTCACTGCCAAGATGAACCTATTCCTATTGGATTGAGCTACTTGGTATGAATTCTACATCAACTCACTAGCATATACAAGGGAACCAGGAGTGACTTTATTCAACCAAAATAATACTTTTTTTTTCTTTTTCACTTTTTTTTTTTTTAATTTTTTAGACAACATGATTGGATCAAACTGGATCCAAGCGCATGATTCTTGTCAGAAAGTACATGATAGTTTCCTTGGATCCTGCATTCCACTCTTGTTTAGGCGACGGAGACAGGGACTACGTTTCACACATACTGCTATTCCCAAGTGTCATTTTATTCCGTTTTGGTCTAATTGATCGGTCTCTTTTTTTTTCTTTTCTTTTCATATATTTTTTCATTTTTCATTTTTCTTTTTCTTTTTCTAGTAACTCAATCACTCTATTTCATCCTAGCAGTAATAACACGTCGATGTTTAGTGACCCACCAAAGCACTTAAAAAACAATAGATAAATATGGAAAAATAAAAATAGAATGTGATATGGTGAAATTCCGAGATATGGTAACAACTATCATGGTATTTATGATTATGAGCTATGTTCGTCCCATTTAGTTAATTGGTTCCTCAACTCCTGCATTCAAAATGGTTCCATCTACTAATGGTGTCATCCTAAAGGCACAAATTTCTAGATTTCGGAGTTCAAAAAGCACAAATTTTTCTTCTTGGTTTTTCTATTTTTCTGATTTTTTTTTTTTTTTTTAACAAACTAAAACACACTATACAAAAATATAAATGCTCCCCCACACTTAAACTTTACATTGTCCTCAATGTAAAATTGAATCATCCAAAGAAAGTTCAAGGTGGGAAATTCCGCAAATGATATGCAAAAACAAAGAAAATAAGGATAAAAGCAAATGCATAAAAATAAAAAGATAAGCGTAAAGATACAAAACCGGTGGGTTGCCTCCCACTTAGCGCTTGGTTTAAAGTTATCATCCCGACGTGCTCCTCGTTTGTTACGCCTTAGCCGGCGTCCAACACATTATGGAAATCTGCTTGAATGTTACTTGGGTGTTTCCTCGTCTCAAAGATGTTGAAGTGAATGATTTCTTCATCGAACTCCATAGTCAAGGTGCCATTGTAAACATCAATCTTCGTTCTAGCGGTACTCAAAAATGGTCTACCCAATAGTAACGGTGTAGACGAGGATGAATTCACATTACCCATGTCTAGAACATAGAAATCCACTGGAAATATTAGTCCTTTTACCTGCACCAAAACATCCTCAACAATCCCTTTTGGGTAAACATTAGATCTATCGGCAAGTTGAATAACTATGCCGGTTTCCTTAAGAGGACCAAGATTTAAAGCATCATAAATGGAAGTAGGCATAACATTAATGGAAGCTCCTAAATCTAGCATAGCTTTTGTAAACCGTGTTTTACCAATTGTGCATGGAATAGTGAAACTACCGGGATCTTTCAATTTAGGTGGGAGTTTCTTTTAAGATACGCGAAGCGTTCTCCCCACACTCATTACCTCATTACCGGTTAGCTTGTGCTTGTTAGTGCACAATTCCTTTACACACTTTGCATAGCGAGGAGATTGCCTAATTACTTCAATGAGTGGAATATTCACTTGGACCTTCTTAAAAACATCCCAAATATCCCTATCTTGTTCCACCTTCGCATTAGCTTTAACGAACCTGCCAGGAAAAGGTATAGGAGGAACATAAGTAGAAACAAGAGGTTTAGAGTTTGATTTAGTTACCTCGGGAGTTTGGGGAAAATCTGCGTTCTTTTCCTCCAAAATTGGTTCCTTTGGGGCTTCTTCTTTACCCGAATTAGTAACTTCGGGTTGCACAAATTGTGTACCACTTCCCAACTTAATAGCATTGATACCCTCACTTGAGTTAAGAGGTTGGGAAGGGAGTTTCTCACCATTTTGTGCATGCAACTGATTAATCTCCTCGTCCATTGAACCTACTTGTGTTTGCAAATCCTGGACCACACCCTCCGTTCTTTGCATAAAAGATTTCAGCAACTCTTCCATATTGGACCCTTGATTTTCAGGTGGTTGTTGTTGTTGAGGTAAACCCACTTGTGATTGCAACTCCTTAATTGCATTATCCGTTTTCTGCTGATTTAAGATCGCTAGTTGTTGATTTTGTTGTACCACGGACATTAGAGCCTCCACCAAAGTAACCATCTTCTCCAATTCTGGATTATGCCCTTGTTGTGGTTGTTGCACTTGTTGTTGGAACTCACTCGGATGGCTGTAAACAGAACTTGCACTTGCAACTTGCTCGTAAGTGTTGGAGTAAATACCATTCGACTGGGTTGAGAATATAGCATTGACATGCTCTACGTTCTCATAAGTTGGGCGTGATGGTTTTACAACCACTGCTGCAATTTGTTGCATCATTGCCATCATATTGTTCATTTGTTGACGTAATTCAATAATCTCGCCAACTTGATTAACTTCCTTTATAGATGGTTCTGACCCACGAATTGACAATTGTTGAGAATTTGCTGCCATACTCTCAATCAACTCTCGAGCTTGTGTCACCGTCTTGTTCATAAGTGCACCACCACTTGCAGCGTCAATAATATTCCTATCACTCGATTGTAGTCCTTCATAGAAGTATTGAATAATCAGCGCGTCACTGAATTGGTGATGAGGACAGCTTGCCACCAATCTCTTGTATCGTTCCCAACAGTCATATAAAGATTCTCCCATATGTTTCTTCATTCCGCAAATCTCCTTGCGAATTTGAGTAGCCTTTGATGCTGGAAAATATCTCTCTAGAAAGAGTTTCTTCATCCCATTCCATGTTGTGACACTTTCGGGAGGCAAATAATATAACCAATCCTTAGCGCTATCCACCAAAGAGAATCGAAAAACTTTCAACATTGCACCATCCGCATTAGTATCCGATAGAAGCACGACCATGACAATGGTGTGGAAATCCATAAGATGCTTGTTTGGATCTTCATTCACCATGCCATGGAACTTTGGTAATTCTCTAAGCAATCCCGGCTTTATCTCAAAAGTAGAGTTGGTTTGAATGCAACCCTGCTGTGTATCCAGCTTGTGAGAAGCCAACTCCTTGAGTGTACGGTTTGCATCACCCATTGCTTCTTCTTGTTTGTATTTCGGTAAGGTACCTGAAACACACTTCTCACAAACAAGTAAGGAACAAGATAAGAGACAAAAAATAGTATGCGAACAGAACAGTATGCGAACAGAACTATTAAAAAGAAACTAAAAACTAGATAACAAGCCGAATGCCTCCCCGGCAACGGCGCCAAAATTTGATGCGTGTCGTATGCGTCAAAAATAATTTCACTTCCTCACTCAACTAATATAAATATAGTATTCGATAAGAAAGAGTTCGTATCCACAGAGAGGCGATTGTTGTTATGCAATTTTCAGATTCTTAAGTAACCAAATAACCCAAGTTGTGTTTTTGTATTTTTCAAAGTAATAATACTAAATAAAGCAAAGTAAATAGTTGAAATAATCAATAAGGAGAAGATATTGGTTAAGGGATAGTATCATTCACAAGCATGTATTTTTCATCTATGATTAGAATTGGTATTTAATCTCTCAATTATCAAAAGTCCTAAGATATCTTGATCGCAAGAGTATCTCGTTTATTTCCTGATTTTATCACAAACAACATTAAAAGATGCTATTGTGAAATCTTCTTAAAAAGCAACCTAAAGTGTAAAAGCACAATTATATTTAACTCCCTAAGAGCAATAAGTTCTATGAAATAAGACTAATCGATGCAAACAAACGTGTAAAAGCACTAATTCGTTTTAACAAAGGTTATGATTCATATGCGATTAAAAAGATGTATCACTACAAGTATTAACCACAAGATGCTACTAAAAATCAGGGACAAACAACTTTTACGTATTGAAAACCCTAATATAGCTTTAGAGATGAAAACAAATCCAATTGATTCCGGACTCAACCAAACTAGCATTCAAATCATATGATAATATAAACGATGAATCATAAACGATAAAATTGAGACAAAACTAATTCATAGAATCAAATAACATGCTTTAAGAAATCAACTTTTTATCCCATAACCAATTATTGTATTTAGCTACTCATATTCATGGAGTTCATCATCAAAATATTCAAGGGAAGACTATGAAACATAAAAGAAAGCAAACCCTAGAAGTAGTTCTCTGCAAAAAGCTCCAAGAATAGAATAAAAAACCAAAAACGTGTATTCTCTTTGTTGTAGAAACTCTCTTTTTATAGCCCTTTGCTTTCCAAAAATAGGTCAAAATCTTTAAAATCTCCAAGTCCACGTCCATCTACTAGTCCACCAAGCCCAGGTGTGAGAAATATGTCTTTGGAAATTTTGGGTCCAAAAATGGTCGCCGGAATGCTGACGTCATCGCCGGAAAACTTTTTCCGATCTCTTTTCTCCTCAGAAACTGTCACTAGCTAGTGCATACTCCCAGCAGCTCAGCTTTGCTTTCCTGTATTTCAAACATTTGCAAAACCCATCTAAATCCAATTTTTATTCTTGCGAAAACGTACCCAAAAGCGTGACGCGTAGCTCATATGTCCGGCGGCCAACTCTTGAATTCGACTCATACCCGCCTCATGATTCAGTGAAATATTATGATTCACGCTATAACTTCCGCAATCCGATATCCCGGGCTTTGCTCACCAGTGCACCAATCTTGCCCACTTTTCGCACTGCGGCTGCAGTTCTGGAATTTCCTTGCAGGCATAAACTTCAGTTCATACATCCCCTGACACTTTCTTGTCTACCAGAACACCACCACTATCTTCAACTCAGCTTACAATGTAGCTTTTCAGCCTTCGTCGACCAGCTACCAGACCTCCTCTCCTTCACAGACAGCAAATTATAGCTGCAAATCAATTGCATCCTCAACTGCTACCAGTCACTGCACCATCTGCATAAACCCATTGAGCCAAACATCCCATCCAGAACATCACTCACTTGCTTTATCTCACAGCTACTATACCAAAATTTCATATGCTCTCACTGCACGGCTCCATACATTGCCAGCAACACCAACTCAGTCAGCTGCAGCTCAATACATTCTCAGCTAAAATCCCAGAACTAAGAAACATTGCATTCACCAGCTTTGACTGTACCAATGCACCTATTCTTCATTCTCACTCTACAGCAACAACCAAAGTAACCAGGTTGCACTGAGAGCAACCACCATCTCTTCACAACATCACCTTGGCCCCTTCCCACACTTCCCTGTAACTATATACCACCGGAAAACCATCTGGCACTCAACTGCAGCTCAATGCTCATCCATCTCCATCTTGCACAACAAATCATTACCACCTGATCAAACGCAACAACAACGCAAAGATCATCTACACTTCGTTCCCATGTATCACCACCGTGACTTCCTCGCATTGCCGTCACCGGCAATCCCTGTAAGCTTTACATTCATTCCGTAACCATCTGCAGTACCCCAATGGCAACAACTACGGCTTTAATTTCTATTTCTCTCGCTTCTCCATTGGCCACAACAACATTCATTCACTTAGTTGCAACCAACATCAGCAAACCCATGGCACCCCACAGTTCCATTCCAACCACAACTACTTCATATTCTGCTCAATACCAACACCTACACCTCATCGCTATCGCACTACTCATCCTGTGCCACCACCGCGAGATCTAGCAAACATATATACATCCACCTATTGCTGTAACTCATTCCAGCTCCATCTCCACTTGCAATATCGCATCATCCATATCAATTTAGCTCCAGTAGTAGCACTTCTTCCTACACTGCAGCTGCAATTTCTCAGCATTTCCGCCAATCAGCTGTAGCTTCATGACAAAGACCAACAATTGCAATTTGCAACTCCACCATCTCCCGGCACACAGTAATCTCCCTTGCAATACAACCAACTCCATCATCACCTTTACACCACAAGAACAACCACTTCCTCTCAATTGATTGCAGCATCGGTCATTCTATGCTCTCACCGCAGCCTTAGCCTCGCCATGTTCTAAGCCACCAATTTCTATACTGTGGCACAACCCCTGAACTTGAGTCATTGTAACCCATGACAAATAACAAGAAGAACTAGTCTTATAGGCCTTTAGTCAAGCACTTCCTATGCATGTTTCTGCTGATAGAGGAACATATAATTGTTGATGTAAAAATCCCTTTTCTTTCTCCTTCACTGCAATATTCTCATTCCTTGACTGTTAACTCGAATCACTAGCTCCATATTATTCAATTCGAACAAAACCCATTCATCAAATCCCCTTTTCTTGACTGATGTTTATCCAACACTCATAAACTCGAGCTCAGACATAGTCCTTCTAGCCGACGAAATCCTTCCAAACCTATCGAAACCCTTGAGCAGAGGCAAAGGAATTTGCACTTCTTGAACTGATTGAAAACGTTGCAAGAACAAATGATGATTCCATCCTAGAACAACGTCACAAACCCATTCTTAACCTCCATCTCCTCACCGATTCTCTCAACTTCAGTGTCAATGGCTGCGCTTCCATTTTTCTCAATTTCTGTGATAATGATTTGAGAGTTCTGAATCCTAGGGTTATCAGCTGGGGCAGTTATTGACAGCTGGTCATTCTGATAAGGGGTATCCAAATTGGAAGCCCCCTAACCTCATCTAGCCTATGTTTAATGCTCATCCAAATAATTTCCTCTTAACCTTGATTGGGCTCCCGACAGTGTTCTCCTATGAAATGACGACTTTGTCCTTTTCGCTCTAAACGGCTGGTTTCTTCTTCTTTTCCTTCGTGCGACTCCAGAGTACCTAATAACTCAAATTCACACATAAGATACATAATTCACACGAAAAATAGCAAAGAAAGCATAAATACTAGATAATAAATACGGTGTATTCTACACCTATCAAGTCGCTTGTTGGATGATTGACGAACCTATGAAAGCGACAATAATGAGGATTCTCCATTTCTTCTTCAGTAGGATTTTTCCTGATGTATGGAAGTTTGATTGCACCATCTTGGATCCACACTTCTAGTAACTCGATCACTTTTTCAATGGGAAGAGGGAAATCTGGGTCTGTCTGGTCATTTTGCTGACGTTGAGTCGACATTTGTGCATTTCGATTTTGATTATCCTTCCTTTGTGGAAGAGCATAGGATACTGGAGAAGCATACCTGTGTTGATGTGCCTCGGTTTTCCTTTTACTTCCTTCAGCAGCAACGTTCGTGGAAGGATGGAGGTTGAGTTTCAGATCGGAAGAATACCTGTTTTTTCTTATACCCTTGCAAACTTCTTTATTCTGGAATGGATCGTATTTGCTGAATAGAGCATAAGCTGATCGGTCAGTTGCTTCGGCTACCATCCGAGAATGTAAATCCTGCAAAAGGTATTTATAAAGTGACATTATTCGTTCATCGTAAGAGTTTTGATTGAAGTGTACCAAAATGGACGGGTCTTCTTTATGAATTCGTGAGAATTATTCCGAGCTTTCACGAACGTCCAAGCTAGATTGGTGGAGCCTTTTGCGCTTAGCATGGGTATGGACTTTGTCTTTATCGTTGCTGGTGGAGGTATGGATCTTAGAAGATAGATCAACACCAATGGTAACATAGGAAGGATTGCCATCAACATTCTTTTTAGAGCGATCATATGTTGATTCCCCTGATAACTAATCTGTAAGAACTTTCAAAAGGGCGAATATCTCATTCTGTATCTTGACAATTTCCTCTTGATTTGTTACTACATCATTTAGGATTTTCATCAGATCAACAATGATAGTTGAGCTTTGAGTGTTCATAGCCTCTGCGGGAGCTTGACCAGGCCAGCCAAGTCTAGTAGTAATTGGAAGAAATTCGCTAGTACTGGGAGATAATAAATTGATATTGAATGTTTCTGAGATCTCCCCATAATCGACCATCTTTGATGAAATTGTGAGTTTCAACCGAGAGAATGATCTCCCACTATGGTCTCCAATCTGTATATGGGGAAAAATGATTTGTTGGTTTTTACGGAATTCAGGAGACGACGTACGGAGGAGACTCCTTGAACCGAGCAAAATGTTCAACCTCACACAGATGCACTGCAAGAAGGGAGTGCTTTGAATTCGAGAGATCAATCTGTAGTACTTCAGCCTAAACCAAGACAATGGAAGTTCCAGAGTAAATTCGGTCACAAGAGAGGATGGGTCGATCTGTAGGAGGGAAGCTGAGAAATGTGTGGAATCAATGGTAATCAAAGATTGAATGTGATAAGTTCTGAATGATTGAAATTGCTCAGTTGATAGTAATTGCTCAATTGATGAGTTGTTGATCTCGTGTTGTCTGTGAGATGTGAGATCCTTGTTGTTCTTGTCGTTGTTATTTCAATCATGATTCAGAGACTTATTTATATTGTTGGAATTGTAGACACCATGATCCCATGAAGTGTGACAGTTTATGGAATCAAAGAGTTGGGAAATGGAAATCGTGTTTGAAACCAGTTGCTCATCGTGCGGAGACTTGGTTGATTTTCCATTCACTACTTTGTTAACTCCTTCAACCGATTGCACGACTTGCTCACATTCTATCGTGTGTTTGAACACACGTGCCGTAGACCGCCAGACCAAAACCCTAGTTGATATCCCCCAAGTGACACGATTGACGTCTCGTGGTTAGTTTAGTCAGTTGCTGACTTCATGATTTAATGGGACGATGAGTCCATGTATTTACTGAGTTGAACATAATTTTTTGAAATGTTATGAAACTCATGATTTGAACGTGTCTACTGAGACAGTGGTGTAATTCTCACGTTGATAGTTGAGGCGAGCAAGTATTGCCCTGATTTGTTGAATATTGATAGTTGTAAAACCCCTTAACCTAAATAGGTGTAAATAAGTAGTCAATCTCTTTTGGGGCGTATTCATCTCATCTCCTTAGCAGCTGGATTCATAATTTATTAAAAGGCTGATTTTGTATAGGGTTAGACTTGGAAACGGACGCATATATATTTACGCAAAATATAAACTAGGGTTTTCATTTTTCATTCTTTAAGCTTAAAATAAAATAGCTGCCGTTTGGATTTTTTTGGGAACCTAGCTATGTGAAAGAGAGAGAGAGTTGCAAGAAGAATGAAGATTGTTTGATGCGAAAGTTTGATATTAGTTGGGGATTCTGCCGCAATACAGGTAGGTTTTCTATCTCTTATAACTTTAATAGATTAAGCTAATGGAGTTAGGGATTCTCTATTTACGAAATTTAAGTCTTGTTCTCGCAAACCAATGGCGCTAATAAGCCTTTTGTTCACATTTCTTCCTTTCAAAAGTTCTAGAGCTTTACCCCTTTGTTTATGACGGATATCTTGTCTATTACTGTTCTTTTTATAGCCTACTAGTACTAAGGCCATTGTTACTGACGATTTACGGATCTAGTCATAGCCTGATTTCATGAGACTGTAAACATACACATGGGTATTCTCTTGATATAGATTGTGGGTCGAAGATGTTAGCCTGAACTAAGTGGAGAGCCATTGATAATATGGGATTTGGTATCGTGTGTTTTAGAATTCTATCAGTTAGTTATGGCTAAGTTAGATTTAGCTAAACTTAATCCAAGGGATTAAGGGTTGTTCGGTATTTGTGGCATTGAATATATAAATAGATTCCTTTTTGTTAAGAGACATAGTGTTGTCATCTTTGGATAGAGTATATTGCATATCTCTGCATATCTTCTATCTTTAATCTAGAGTATACAACGTATATATTAGTTTCCTTGCATGTAATATATGGTGTAATATTCTCATTTACTTCTAGGATCATATCTCTTGTATAAGTAGGAACTATGTTCCATTGTAAGAAACACCCCGATTAATCAATATACTCTCAATTCCATGACTATCTTTATCATGGTATCAGAGCCAACCAAGTTCCAACCTTCCGCTGCAAACAACCAGTAATCAAATCCCTTGTCAAGAGACTGAAATTCCGTTAACCTTCTCATACTGATAATTTCTTCTACTTTGTTAGCTTTTCAGCCATCATCATGTCTCGAGAAGATTACCAACCAATTACAACCAAGTTCGATGGAACTAACTACAATCACTGGTCTTTCCTCATGAGAAGTTTTCTCAAGGGTAAAGGCTTATGGAAATATATTGATGGTATTTGAAAAATACCCTGTTCAAACTATTCCAGAAAACTATTCCCAGAGAAAACAGATAAAGTTGAATCTTCATTCAGTGATCGTCTCAATGATTGGGAGATCAATAATCATAAGATACTCACGTGGATTGGAAATACTGTGATTACATCCATCAAAGATGCAACTTACCAGATTTGAAGTTGCCAAAGAGGCATGGGATTTTCTTTCCAAAAGGTATACACAAATTAATTTTGCTCAATGTTACAAGCTTGAACAAGACATTCGATCCTTGAAACAACAAAGCGACCAGACAATATCAGATTTTCACTCTGAGATGTCTATTGTGTGGAATCAGCTGGCTTTAATGGAACCCAAATGGACTAGTGACGCACAACCTGTGGGAGAAATACCGAGAAGAATCAAGGTTAGTTCAACTTCTCATGGCTTTGAAAGATGAATATGAATCTGTTAGAGCATCTATTCTCGCACCGAACACCTCTTCCTACAGTGGAAGCCGCTTTGTCGAGCTTATCACCGAAGAAACAAGGAAAAGAATTAAACCACGATATTTCTGCTGTATTTGCTGCTTCCTCACGATCAAATTACAAGAACCAGACAGCTTCAACAAGTCGTGACATGTCCCAGGTTCAATGTCACAATTGCAAACAACTTGGACACATGGCCAAAAATTGTACTCAACCACCTTCAATGTCACCAGGAACATCACAAACTTCGTCTCCATATCAATGCAATTACGCAAGGAGATAGGACATACAGTGAACAACCGCACATCACCAACATCCGAAATATGCGTGAAAAGAGGAGAAACTCAAATGCAACATTGACACGTTTCACCGCTGCACTGTCACATCCGAGATTGAGAAGAAACATGCACCATCTCTAGCTGATATCCAAGACATGATTAGACAAGCTTTGTCTATTGGTAATAATCATAATGTAGCCTCTGCACTTGCAATTCCCCAGTGTATTTACTCAACTGGATGGTTCCTAGACTCAGTGCATCCAACCATATGACATTTAATTCACAAGATTACTTTGAGAAATTACATTCCATAATAACTCCCAAAATACATACTGCTGATGGTTCGGAATTAGCGGCAACACACATTGGATTAGTTAAATCTTCAGACAAACTATGTGTTCCTGACGTACTCTTAGTACCAAAGATTACCATGAATCTTATTTCTATTGGACAACTGTGTGATCAAGGATTTAATGTTCACTTCTTTCCTTCTGGTTGTGTTATACAGGATCCCAAGACGGAGAAGCTAGTTGGGATAGGGCGTAGAGTGGGTCGATTATATCTCCTTGAATCTCTAGTTATCTCTCCACAGTATCATGTTGCTGCTGCTACAACTTCAACACAGTCATTCACTGTTTCTCCTTTCATGTCTTGGCATTCTAGGTTAGGTCATATTTCGTTTTCCCGTCTTACATATATGATTAATAAAGGTCTTTTAGGGTCCGTTCAGCTAGATAAAGAGCCCTGCTGCATCACATGTAAGCTTGCTAAACAACCGGCACTACCATTTAATAAAAGTATCACTTCTTCTACTGCACCTTTCGATTTAATTCATTCAGATGTTTGGGGAAAGTCACCTGTTGTTTCTAAAGGAGGGGCTATATATTATGTGTCCTTTATCGATGACTATACAAGATACACTTGGGTTTATCTTTTCAGTTCAAGATCCGACTTCTTCAAAATATACACCGAGTTTCTTTGCCATGATCAAAACTCAGTTCACAAAAACCATTAAAATCTTTCGTGCTGATCAAGGGGGGGAATATATATCTAATCCATTTAAAATTTTTCTCAAATCAGAAGGTACTCTTCTTCAACTTTCTTGTACTGAAACTCCTGAGCAAATCGGTGTTGCAGAACGTAAACATCGTCACATTATTGAAACTGCTAGAACCCAATTACTCTCTGCATCTGTTCCTTCCAATTTTTGGGGAGAATCTGTCCTCACTGCTGTCTATATAATAAATCGTAGTCCAACCGCCGTTATTGGTGGAGTGTCTCCATATGAAAGATTATATGGAGAAATACCTAACTACTCGAACTCCGTGTCTTTGGTTCAACATGCTTTGTTCTCCTTCCGAACGAGAGCGTAACAAACTTAGTAAAAAGAATGCAGTTTTGTGTGTTTTTAGGTTACGGTATAGAACAAAAAAGGGTATCATTTGTTTTGATCCTGTCGGTCAAAAACTCCGTATATCTCGTCATGTAACCTTCTCCGGGGGAGAAAATACCATATTACTCTCTCCCAAACAAGAAGAACTCGAGAGCTTTACGTATCTTGATCCTTTTGATATCAGTTCCTCTTCAAGTTCTACATCCGAACCTATCGTTTCCACCCCCGAGATCACTACTCCAACCTTAGAAACCTTTCCTACCCTAGAAACAACTGATACTGTGGATGATTCGTTCTCTAACCACTCTATGCCTCATCATCATATTGCTTCTCCCGAACAGGATCCTGCACCTTAAGAGATTACTCTTGCTCCTCGAGAAAGGCGTCCACCAGCTAAGTTATCAGACTACCATTGTTACTTGTCAACTATATTGCCATTATATGAACCTAAAACTACATGTGGAAGCATCAGCCATTCCGGATTGGCAATGTTCAATGAAGAAAGAGTTAATTGCACTTGATAAAGTTTTGGAACATATGACATGGTAGACTTACCACCTGGAAAGTCTGTGATTGGATGCAGATGGGTGTACAAGATAAAAACAAAGGCTGATGGTTCAATAGAACGCTACAAGTCTCGTCTTGTTGCAAAAGGATGTACTCAAGAGTATGGAATCGATTACGAGGAAACATTTGCACCTGTAGCTCGAATGACAACTGTGCGTACCCTTCTTGCTGTTGCTTCTGCTCGTGGATGGGATCTTCATCAAATGGATGTTACTAATGCCTTTCTTCACAGAGATCTCCAAGAAGAAGTATACATGCAGCCACCCCCGGGATTGTCTCATGCTCCAAATCAAGTTTGTAAGTTACGTCGAGCACTATATGGTCTCAAACAAGCACCTCGTGCTTGGTTTGAAAAGTTTAGCAGTGCTATCACTAAATATGGGTTTAGTCAAAGTGCCTATGATTCTGCTATGTTCTTTAGAAAATCGGAAAAAGGGATTGTTCTTCTTCTTCTTTATGTTGACGACATGGTTATCACAGGAAGTGATTTGGCAGGTATTAATGCACTGAAGTCACAGTTAAGTTCATCTTTTGAGATGAAAGATCTTGGTCACTTGCGGTATTTTCTTGGTATAGAAGTGGATCGATCATCCACAGGCTGTTTAATCTCCTGGGTAAAATATGCTTCGAGATTCTAAGTCGTGCAGGGCTAGTTGATAACAAGACAGATGATACTCCACTAGAATTAAACGTAAAATACAATCCTATGGATGGTGATGTCTTATCCAATCCTACATTGTATCGCCAGCTGGTTGGTAGTCTAAACTATTTAACTATCACTTGACCTGATATCAGTCATGCAGTTCATATTGTGAGTCAGTTCATGTCATCTCCACGATCAACACATTATGCTGCTGTCCTTAGAATACTGCGCTACATCAAAGGTACATTATACCAAGGATTGCATTTTCCTTCTACTTCTGATCTTACTCTCAGGGCATACTCTGACTCTGATTGGGCTGGTGATGTTACTGATCGACGTTCCACCACTGGGTATTGTGTGTTTCTTGGCAATTCTCTAATCTCCTGGCGAAGTAAGAAACAATTTGTTGTTTCCCGTTCGAGTGCGAAGGCCGAGTATCGAGCCCTTGCTCACACCACTTCGAAATTGTCTGGCTTAGATGGCTTCTAAGTGACATGGGAGTTCATCTTTCTGAACCTACTACATTATATTGTGACAACAAATCAGCTATTCATATTGCGCACAATGATGTTTTCCATGAACGAACAAAGCATATTGAGATTGATTTCCACTTTGTACGACATCATTACAAGAAACAGACTGTTGATCTACAGTTCACCAAATCGGAGTTACAGATAGCTGATTTGTTAACTAAATCACACCCCTCTCATCGTCTTCGTTTTAGTATCCAAACTCAACATGTGTTCTCGACCATCTTGAGTTTGAGGGGGGGTGTTAAGAGACATAGTGTTGTCATCTTTGGATAGAGTATATTGCATATCTCTGCATATCTTCTATCTTTAATCTAGAGTATACAACGTATATATTAGTTTCCTTGCATGTAATATATGGTGTAATATTCTCATTTACTTCTAGGATCATATCTCTTGTATAAGTAGGAACTATGTTCCATTGTAAGAAACACCCCGATTAATCAATATACTCTCAATTCCATGACTATCTTTATCACTTTTAACTTCTTTAGACATCGAGTATAAGAATGGATTCATTTAACTCCTGTAGGCATATACATTTTGGTACGAAGTTTAATAAGGATTAAATTATAAAATTAGTTAATTTATCCTCTTGTCCGGTGTGCGCAGAGTCCGTAGTGTGAACAATGAATAAGAGCCCAGCTACATTTTAATAGTGGAGGGGTTAATAAAAATGCTACTGTGAATATTAGCTTTGGTGTTTAAGCAGCCATGGAGATAGGTCGTGCGTTTTCTTTGAAAATGCCTTGATCAGACCGGTAGTTGTTATTGTTGTTATGCCATGCTATGTGAAGATAAATAGCGATATGTAGATTGATGCCGTGGTTGGCTCGACTTCCATGACTATTGCGATGACTGAGGAATCGCATAGTGCTCCCTGGCTTTACTGGAACGAGAGTGTCGATGTAACGTACAGTTGTTAATTAAGTAGACCGAAAGAACGGCATAATATTTCCGTGTTACCGTCAGTTTAGGGTGAATGGATGATAACAATGCATCCTTCACTAATGAATATTTGGGTAAGAACGTATTAGCTAGGGTGGGTAGCTTCTTCCGAAATTTTAACGTCCTATATAGTTTTTTTTTTCCTTTTAAGTAATCTATTTTGTAAATATTCAAGTGTTGTTTCTACTAACTCATATCATACCGTTGACACAAAAATGTTATTTAAAATGTACATTGCATTTGTATACGACCTCCTATCCTTTTAAATATGTTTCCGAGGCTATTGGAATTTCTATCGAGGTTATATGTTTCTGAGGCTATTGTCATTTCTATCGAGGTTATAAGCGTGAGAAAACCTATTTTTAGTTGGAGTCTGACCCAACTTAATATTTTTTTAGGAAACGTGATAGTGGAGCAACCAAGCTTGTATTGCTTTTTTGTTTTGAAAAGCTACTTCGTCCCTATCTTAAATTGCTTAGATAAATCGTTTAGTGATTGATTTTAAGATTAGGCTATTGTTTCCGTTTAATAAATTTTTAAGTACTTACATTTGTACCGGCTTGCGAGTCGAAGATTATTTATTTTTATTTTAAAGGATTTTATTAAAATTTTATGACTTTTACCAGTTTCATTAAATAAAATTTATTTAATATTTTGGAATATTGTTGATGTGCTCCATACGATAGCCTGATCTCCATTTGTTGGCTTGACGGTTTGAGTGTGTAAAGTGGTCCATAAGTAAGCCACACTTTGGATTTTAGGGTGGCCGACCTAGAATTCGAAGTGGGGATGTTACAAAGTGGTATCAGAGCATGATAACATAAATCCTTGGGAGCGGGTCTTGTTTGATCACGTATGCACAATTTTAGGAGCACATTGATTGTCTTGCCTAATTAGGAATTGTTTGATAATTGTTTCTTTTTATTCATTTTTTTCTCTCTCTTAATTTTGACATTGGAAATGATGTATTTTTTTCTAACTCTTATACCCGTTATGGTTGGAGTTAATAAGACTACTACTGTATGTACAATTATTTAGTTTCCGTGTTTAACATATTAAGTTAGTGGATGTAAATGGATAGCTTTTGAAGGACGGGAGTTGAGTAGTGGTTTAAGAAGTCATTTAGGCAGTGGTTGTTTTATCTGCTATGCGCGCGTTCGTTGATTTTCACTATATAGTGTGATAACACGAGTGTATAGTTTACTTTGAAACTATACGATAAGAGTTGCTTCTTTTTTTTTCGTCACCCGTAGTTGGCTCGATTCCCATAAATTGGCGATGACCGAGGGGTCGCTTAAAAGATATGGCTCTATTATCTTGGATTGGGATCGACAACACTTAGCTTCCCGGCGCACGGTAGGGGAGTTTTGTGGACTGCACAAGGGCTGATATATGGCAACGCTATGTGAAAGTGTATAGTATCATTGGAATGTTTGATTATTTTTGCTTGCTTGTAGTTGGCTCGACTTCCATAATTTATTATGGCGATGACCGTGGGGTCGCCTAAAAGATATGGTTCTATTATCTTGGAATGGGGTCGACAACATTTAGTCCTCTGGTGGTAGGAGGATAAAGTGGACTACTTGAGGGCCAATGCATTAATAACACACGAGAGTTGTTTGTGTTTCTATGTGGTTGGCTCGAATTCTATAAGTTATCAATATGATGACCGACGGGTCGCATATATGTTGTTATGCATGGGGACTTGCGATGACCAATGGGTCGCATTTATATTGCTTGGCAAGTTGAAAACTTTGGGAATGTCGATGAGAACATTTGGTACGCTAACACTTGGTTAGCAAACCACTGGGACCACAAGGAGCACCATGTGAAACATAAATCAGTAAATGTAGATCGATTCCGGGGACGTAATCATTTTCTTTTAGGGGGAGAATGTAAAACCCCTTAACTTAAATAGGTGTAAATAAGTAGTCAATCTCTTTTTGGGCGTATTCATATCATCTCCTTAGCAGTTGTATTCATAATTTATTAAAAGGCTGATTTTGTATAGGGTTAGACTTGGAAACAGACGCATATATATTTAGACACAAAATATAAACTAGGGTTTTCATTTTTCATTCTTTAAGCTTAAAATAAAATAGCTGCCGTTTGGATTTTTTTGGGAACCTAGCTATGTGAAAAAGAGAGAGAGTTGCAAGAAGAATGAAGATTGTTTGATGCGAAAGTTTGATATTAGTTGGGGATTCTGCCACAATACAGGTCGGTTTTCTATCTCTTATAACTTTAATAGATTAAGCTAATGGAGTTAGGGATTCTCTATTTATGAAATTGAAGTCCTGTTCTGGAAAATCAATGGCGCTAATAAGCCTTTTGTTCACATTTCTTCCTTTCAAAAGTTCTAGAGCTTTACCCCTTTGTTTATGACGGATATCTTGTCTATTACTGTTCTTTTCATAGCCTACTAGTACTAAGGCCATTGTTACCGACGATTTACGGATCTAGTCATAGCCTGATTTCATGAGACTGTAAACATACACATGGGTATTCTCTTGATATAGATCGTGGGTCGAAGATGTTAGCCTGACCTAAGTGGAGAGCCATTGATAATATGGGATTTGGTATCATGTGTTTTAGAATTATATCAGTTAGTTATGGCTAAGTTAGATTTAGCTAAACTTAATCCAAGGGATTAAGAGTTGTTCGGTATTTGTGGCATTGAATATATAAATAGATTCCTTTAACTTCTTTAGACATCGAGTATAAGAATGGATTCATTTAACTCTTGTAGGCATATACATTTTGGTACGAAGTATAATAAGGATTAAATTATAAAATTAGTTAATTTATCCTCTTGTCCGGTGTGCGCAGAGTCCATAGTATGAACAATGAATAAGAGCCTAGCTACATTTTAATAGTGGAGGGGTTAATAAAAATGCTACTGTGAATCTTAGCTTTGGTGTTTAAGCAGCCATGGAGATAGGTCGTGCGTTTTCTTTGAAAATGCCTTGATCAGACCGGTAGTTGATATTGTTGTTATTCCATGCTATGTGAAGATAAATAGCGATATGTAGATTGATTCCGTGGTTGACTCGACTTCTATGACTATTGCGATGACCGAGGATTCGCATAGTGCTCCCTGGCTGTACTGGAACGAGAGTGTCGATGTAACGTACAGTTGTTAATTTAGTAGACCGAGAGAACGTCAGTATCTTTCCGTGTTACCGTCAGTTTAGGGTGAATGGATGATAACAATGCATCCTTCACTAATGAATATTTGGGGAAGAACGTATTAGCTAGGGTGGGTAGCTTCTTCTGAAATTTTAGGGTGAATGGATGATAACAATGCATCCTTCACTAATGAATATTTGGGGAAGAACGTATTAGCTAGGGTGGGTAGCTTCTTCTGAAATTTTAACGTCCTATATAGTTTTTTTTTTCCTTTTGAGTAATCTGTTTTGTAAATGTTCAAGTGTTGTTTCTACTAACTCATATCTTGCTGTTGACACAAAAATGTTATTTAAAATGCACATTGCATTGGTATACGACCTCCTATTTTTTTAAATTTGTTTCCGAGGCTATTGGAATTTCTATCGAGGTTATATGCTTCTGAGGCTATTGTCATTTCTATCGAGGTTATAAGCGTGCGAAAACCTATTTTTAGTTGGGGTTTGACCCAACTTACTATTTTTTTTAGGAAACGTGATCGTGGAGCAACCAAGCTTGTATTGCTTATTTGTTTTAAAAAGCTACTTCGTCCCTATTTTAAGTTGCTTAGATAAATCGTTTAGTGATTCATTTTAAGATTAGGCTATTGTTTCCGTTTAGTAATTTTTTGAGTATTTACATTTGTACCGGCCTGCGAGTCGAAGATTATTTATTTTTATTTTAAAGGATTTTATTAAAATTTTATTACTTTTACCAGTTTCATTAAATAAAATTTATTTACTATTTTGGAATATTGTTGATGTGCTCCATACGATAGCCTGATCTCCATTTGTTGGCTTGACGGTTTGAGTGTGTAAAGTGGTCCATGAGTAAGCCACACTTTGGATTTTAGGCGGCCGACCTAGAATTCGAAGTGAGGATGTTACAATAGTTGAACCAATATTCCTTGATTTGAGCAAGTATTGCTCAAATGAGCAAGTGTTGCACATCTGATGAATTATTGATAGCGTGACCAAAATAAAATATTAATTAAAATACTGGTAGTTGAACCGAGTATAATTAATTAGAACACTGATCATGAGATCGTCATAAAATTGTTAGTGTTTGAATCTGGAATTATGATCCTTGGACTCAGAAACCCTAATTTGACCAATTGATGATCAATTGATGGTTTATTTGAAAATTAACCATGGAATGAAGGAGGGGCGGCTTCATGGGACCGTGGGTCGACCATGAAACTCCCATATGCTCGTGTGAGCAAATACCAAGGCCTCTTGAAGAGTTGGTGATTTGTTGATGAAAGAATGATTAAATGCTGGTTTAATCATTTATTCGAAAAATGCTCGTCTGAGCCTTAGGTAATAAAACCTAATTAATTATGAAGAGATGAGGGACTGACCAAGGGGTCATGAAACCGGCCCTGGGTGGTCACGTGATCGAATGATGATCGTTTCATGAAGTTCCAAGTTGTTTGGAAGAATTTTGGACATAATACGTGCAATTGTGCAAATTAGGTCAAACCGTGAAAATACACGGGATCGGCTCATTGCGAGCCAAGGAGCCAACCCTGGTCAGTCAAGGAAACATGCTCACGTCGTCAAAGTGTTCGTATCTTAGTTCTGAGAATTTTGATATTTTCTGTCGTGCAGTTGAGCATCCATTTGAGAAAATATGAAGAAATCAAGGATTTTTGATAAAACCATCAAAACTTCATGAGATGAAGGAAAATTAATAAAAAAGTGAAAGAATCATGAAGTGTGGGACCGGCCATGGCCAAGGCATGGTCGTCCGGCCAAAGGACCCAAATCCCACATGTTTTCCAATTTTTTATAATTTTTTCATGATTTTAGGGAAATATGATAAAACCAAAGAATTTGTTAAAACCAAGGAATTTTTGATGAAATAAAAAAGTTTTGTTGAAATCAAGGAGTTACCATGAGATGAGAAAAACATGAAAAATAATAATAATAAAATAAGGGGACGTGTGGGACCGGCTTGAGCATGGTTGGCCGGCTAGGGCCCGGTCCTGTGAGTTTTCCCTAATTTTATGTATTATTTCATGATTTAAAGGAATTTTCCTAATTTGAAGGAAATATCATGAAATCAAGGAATTTCATGGGATTAAGGAAACATGAAAAATATAATAATATTAAAATGGGACCTGTGGGGCCAGCTAGGGCTTGACCGGCCAGCTAGGGCCCGGTCACACGGGTTTTTCTAATTTTATATTATTTTTCATGGAATCAAGGAAATATCATGAGATTAAGGAGTTTCCATGAAATCGGGGAAATAATAATAAAATAATGAGGAATCATGAGGTGTGGGGCCGTGCGTGATCAAGGCATGGCCGGTTGGCCAATGATCATGGCCCCACAATATTTTCCCTAATTTTATATTATTTCCTTGGTGTGAAGGAAACACCATGAAACTGAGGAGTTTCCTCAAAACGAAAGATATTTGCTCAAGTGAAAGGATTTTCATGAGCTCAAGGAAAATAACAAAAAATATGATAAAAATATAAAACCGGCGTGGGATTGACCATGGCACATCCGGCCGGTCAGTGGGCCCATGCTCCCAGCGCCTTGGTCAATTTTTAATTATTTTATTAGTTTCCTTCCTATTTTGCATAGGTTCATCGTCTCATCGTATTTTGAAATACTTGTTCATACGGTGATTGTTAATGCATCATCGTTGAATACACTTGCACCTTTTGAGACATGGCTTACTCAGAGGTAACTCCGATGCCCGTGCGTTGAATATTTATTACTAACCCATGGATTTCTGCTGATAAGAACCATGGTTTGCAGTAATGAAATATCTGCGAAAATATTTGAATATTTTCGTAAATTCTGTGGATGAATCCAAGAATTTAGGAATAATTAACTTATGGCTCTATACTAGCAGAGCAAGCTGTCTAGGAGCATTAATTATTCTGATATGAGCTTGCTGGAGCTTCATATCCTTCATATAGTCAGGGTAAACTCGTTGTTTGTATCCTGAAGACGTTATCGCTCTATACTAGCAGAGCAAGCTGTCTAGGAGCCGTCCATCTTGTGATACTATATAGAAATAATTACCGAAGTGTTCAGTATTCATGAGATATGTTGTTGTCTACCCGTGAGACTACATATTTACATATACTCTGAGAGAAGGTATTCTCAGTTAGAGGATTCGATGAGAGACCCGTGTCTCAATACTCACGTCTGATTGCTGGATCAGAGGTTCGTACAAAGTAGGTGCAATCAAAGTTCAACCACCGTTAGTCAATCAAATCAATATGAAAACTAAAGATAAACCGCAATTATTTAGTTTTCCACCAACGGTACGCACTAGAGCTTCTCAATCCCAAAGAAGACTTTAAACTGAGCGGACGTAAGAGATTTCGCCTAATTAGGTTACTCTCCTCTCTGAATAGGCAGCTTCACCAGTAACAGTACAATAGAGGAAGTTTACTTCCACGAAGGATTAGTTTGCTAGAAATGCAAACTCAAAGTATTTATAGACAAGGAAGTTTGGACACCAAGGAATTTCCAAAACTGAAAATATTCTCAAGATATTCAATATTTTCCAAATTCGGTTTTCATAATTCCTGAGAATGCACTGTCCAAATTTATGATCGAAATATCCTTGGAAAATCTTTAACCAGTAAATGCACATTACTAATTCTTGTTTTCCATATATAATTAAAAATCTTAATTAAAAGATTCTTAACTTATTTAAATTCGATCTTGGGATTTACTTCCTTCTTAGCTGTTAAGGAATATCTTTGAACAATAAAAGATACAAATTAATGTGCATGTTCAAAGTGTGTTGATATCTTTCCTCTTGTAAGTTATTTTTCATACTTACTCACTTGGAATCGATTTACCACACTTCCAAACAAGTTTAGAATTGGTTCATCTGACTTTCAAGAACTATGTGATTGATCAAGTAACACTCAATCACAAGTCATGGGTGTAACAGTTCTACCAAAACAAGTTTCGGTTCTACCTCCATGTGAGTACTGTGCATAGTCACACTAGCTTACCAAATTTTTGGTTGACTAGGTACTAGGATCGGTTCCCCACATATATTTGGTATCTAACTTGTATGTGTTGCACATGTCCATAGGATCGGTTCCCCTTTGCCTAAAAACGTATTGCACATGTTCATAGAATCGGTTCCCCTTTCTACTATAAACCTTGCTGCACCTCATACAAGGATCGGTTCCCCATTGTGATGTACTTCACCTCTTACTAGGATCGGTTCCCCTCTCCCAAATTTGGTCAGACACACAAACCCGATCATACCCCAGGTGATTACTTAAGATCAGTTTCACTAATAAAAGTCATACCAATACATAAATTAGGCCTCATGTGAATAGTTTTACCAATAACACAAACAAGTCATGAGCGGTTATACTAATCACACATATTGGTTGTTCATAAGATATGCAATGAAGAACATCCCTAATAACGCCTGGCGATTTCCTTTTCAGTTCACAACACATATCATGAACTTACTTCCTTAAAATACACGTAAAACATTGTTTCCTAGGATGAAATCCTCACCTCATACCCATACATAATCACAATAGCTTTCATACGATTATGTTGATGTCTTATATACAAATTTTAATGGTTAAGCAATAAACCTCATATTGTATTCCTTAATACTATGTCTATCTTGAGTGTTCATGCTTCACAGTTTTATGTTTTCAATATGCACGACTTGAAAGATACGTTAGGGAATGAAATAGTTCAAGTCAAATATCACTAACCTCAAGTGGAAGGATGATGTTTCGGTTGTAGGTCCGTACTTCTTCATTTCTTCAAGTCTTCAAAATACTTGTAATGTCTCATCCTAATACTTTCAATCTAACCTATAAGAAGTTGACTCTGGTTTATTTAAATCAAGCGACTCTTAAATGAGTTTTGGCTCACTAAAGTATGACAACCAAACTTGACATACCAACGCTTGATGGGTTCAACCGAGCTATGCTCTAACACCACTTATATGCCCTAATTAGCCAAAAACAATCCACGACTAGAATATGCATTGGCACACCCCCTTATTGGTGGCCACTAACATGCTACAATGTTATACATGTGATATACATGTTAATGGGTCAGGTAAGATCCGGAAATTTCGGTCTTAATCACCTAGGATAGCTTTGGCGTGTTATGACCTCAGCTTGTTAAGCTATTCTTAGCATCACCTTAGGCCCACAACATGCCACACGTCTCCTTGGGTTTAATTCACGCCACTATAGCTCCCCTAGACTGTGGATTAACTTATTTAGCTCATGGCCATGTTATGACCCCACCATTCCTATCTCATCTTCCGTGGCCAAGGAAAATTGCTACAAAACCGCAACTTACCAAGTTAGTCGCTAATGCGCGTGCCATTTTTGGGCCACTATGCCACTTGCTATTTTATCTCCATAAATAGACCATTCAAATACCACGCAATAAATTAGACCTATAGCATCTCAAGTGTAGATTATGGCCTGGAATATTTCTCTCTATTTTAGTTGTGGCATAAAACACGCGTGCACTAGGACACTTTTATGCCATTAGCATGCCACGCTAAAATATAGTGCAGCAATTAGCCGCCAACACACCAAGCTATTCCAAAATGCTACACCAGGGCACATGCACGCCCTAATTCCACGGATGGCTTTAGCTAAAGTTGTTTCAAATAACTCTAATTTAATACGCCTATAATGCATATCAACATCTACGATTTAGCCTAAATAACATGAGATTTATGATTCATCGAAAACACCTAAGAAACATCAAAAATACATCACATGAGAGGATTCTTCATGGGGTAGGGGTCTGTTGGTCTACGGAAACATGCGACGTGGCAACACCCCATGTGAAAAGTTAGAGTAGTGGTGACAGTTGCAAACAGTTAAAGAGAAAGAGCATGGATTCGTGAGAAAAGGAGTTTCCAGAATCTTCCCTAGTTTATCTCACATGATCACATAATCTATATCTCTCCATGACCTCACTACCTCCACTACTCACGAGATTGGCATTGCGTATTCTAAACTAATATAAATAGGCCACTTAGCCTATTCAGAAAACAGAACAAGCTTTCATACCTAAAAGCTCAGTATTACCCAAAACACACAATTTAATACCATTGCCAATTTCTCAAACTTTTATGCTTCTCTCCCCTAAGATCAACCCATCTTCCTCCCCATATTGACCGAAGCGGGACGGAACAACTTCTATCGTGGTTTAGCCTTGTCCTGTTCGATTTTGATTTTCGAACCTAAAAGAAATTACCACAGTGGTGCATTTGTTTTACCTGAAAGTAATTTTTATATACTAACATCAAGTTCTTGAGTCTTCTCTTTTCTTTCAGATGATTGAGTCTCCTCTTCAAAAGATTCACCTCCACAATCAAGTTCAAAATATTTGACTCAAGCCACTCCTTATTCTTTACAGAAGCTTCCAGTTTTTCATGAGCAATTTTAGAATCTCGCATTAGCATAAGCATGAACTCAAAATATATTTGATTCCTCTTATGTTCCTTTGATAAATAGAACTTAATCTCAGTGGGAAGATAAGTTTCATGATTCTGTAATTGGGAAGCAATATCAATAGTATTTTCGTCCATCTTGAACCGCGGTCTGATTGTGGAGGAAAGAATTGGTTCTTAAGATGTTTTATATATCAAGTCAAACTTGGTTTCCAAGTTTTAAAACACATAACAAGGTATTTATTTGATTAAAACAAGCATGAAAATACACAAGTTCGGAAGTAAAAGAAGGATTTTCCGAGAAATTATTGACAAGAGAATCCAAGTATTTCTTGTATCAATTTATCATGAACTTTCCTAAGATCGAAAGTATTCTTCTAAATAGAAAAAGGATTCCAAATTTAGAAAAATACTTAAACTGTTCATGAAACAGATAGATCTAGTATAATTTTTTATACCTCTCACATGTTCCCTTGTGCTATTTTATGAACTTTCCATTTATTCAAATGGAGCACAAATTTTGGAAAGTTCCAATCAACAAAATTAGTTGTTGAAGTGAACTCTCAATGGCTCAAAGGAACATGATTTATCTTGATGTTCTCGGACATCTTCTTTTCTGGAACAATTCCAAGAATAGGTTTCACACATCTATGAGTCACAACCTGAATTACCTGATTCAACGTATAGATTTATTCGTGTATGAATATGATTGATGGTATAACTAGAAAATTTTTGAGTCATGAATTGAGCAGAACTCTTATATCGACCCAGAAATTCCTTGGAATATGACAACATCTCTTGATGAAATTATTTCCTTGACTCTGATTTGGACAAAGGATCACTAACAAAACAACATGATGTGAAATCATTGGTTTGTGTGCATTTAAGCTGATCTTTGTCACTTTCAGAGAGATAATCCTTGTCACAATAAATGATAGTTTTTCTTGACTGGATATTAGTCACAGGGTTATGCTTTGAAACACATCTCTTTTGATTCTTGGAAGTGCTTAAACTATTAGAATCAAAATGTTGTTTATTAGTTAAGAGATTCTGAGAGATAGAATCACATATCCTTGTCTTAACTAATAAATCTTTTCTGAATTTAAGATTATTGTCAGAACTTTCGAAATTCAGTTTCAAGAGAAAACAGAACTGTATTTTTATCTTGACTAGATGTGATTATCAACATGTCAGGAGGTTCATGAATTTCAAGATTTTCTTGAGACACACTTCTTCTTGAAACCTGGTTTTTATCAAAGAATCTTTGATAATCCTTTTGACAGATGGATAATATATATTATCTTTTAGATTATATTTTTTTAGCAAGCTTTATGAAAAATTTAATCTCGTCACTGTCATCTGAATCTGACTTGTGCATCACATGTGTTTTTTTCCTTATTAACACATTATGGTTAATATTTCCTGAATTCTGTTCAACCAGTGAACTAACAATGTTGAGTTATTTATCAGGATCATCCATTATCTTCTTGCTCTACTTAACCGAATCATCCATTAGATTCAATTATTATAGGATGGATCGCACCAAACACAGATTGTTAGATATTTCGTGTTTTCCTACTCTGATACCAATTGAGATGACGAGGGTACCCAAATACACCATAATCTTTTTGTTTCAACCTATAATTCCTCTACCGAACATCATTGTCTATGGATAGAGTCAAGACAATATGACAACTCGGTTCACACTTCGTGTGATTGTCTACGGATACGAGATCGAGACAATACAATAACAAGATAACTTGTGTGATTGACTATGGATACAAGATCGATACAATACTACAATAAAGTGTGTTACTTAATAATAGGTTCGATAATAATCAAACTCTATAGGATCACTATCAAGTAATGTGGAGTTAACATATATGTGTATTTTACTTTACTATAATAAACAATTATAATATGGAAATCAAAGTAAAAAAAAACTGCAAGATTTTGTTAACGAGGAAACCGCAAATGCAGAAAAACCCCGGGACCTAGTCCAGTTTTGAATACTCTCAAAATTAATCCTCTATACAAAATCTAATACCAACTTCATATAGTTGAGACCAAGCAAACTACCCCTAGCTACTTAGTTCCCTTAGTATCGCTGCGCCTTCGACTTCTAGAGTCACACACGTGAATAATCAAGTCCTTTGGATTGTATTCCAAACAAAAAAGGAAGAATTTGTTTGGTAACCACTTTAATCAATTTTTCTATAAGATTTAGATGAGTCGTTGACAAAGGATCTTCCGTTTAATCTAAGAAACTCCTTTGTCTGGTTAGATCAATCTAAATTTAACTAACGAAATAGTCAAGTATAGATTCGCACTCAATCAATATAGATCTCAAAGAGATATATAGAGATTGCCGATCTCACTCAATCTAGTTGGATCCAAGCCGATCAAGGTTTGTTCACACAATTCACAAGATACGAAAACCAATAAGAAATCTTCTTCGTCTTCAAATCTTCTTTAATCTTCAATAACCTGCACAATACCACTTGAATCTCTTGTGATCAATCAAGTACAAAAATGAGTCTATTAACAATGGATTATCACAAGATGTCTTTAGATCTAAAAACAGTTCTAAAGATCACATCGATACTCTGATCTAGTTTGAGTAAATCTTATCTCATAAGAGAAGATTCTCAAGCATAAACAAACTAGGTGCAATCAAAGTCTCAACAATCATTAGTCAATCAAATTAGTCGAAAACTAATAACACTGCAATTATCTAGTTTCCCACCAACGGTAATCGTAAAGCTTCTTGATCCCACATAAGTCTTTAAATGAGCGGTCGTAAGAGATTTCACCTAATTAGGATACTTTCCTCTCCAAATAGACGGATCCACCAGAAACAAGAAGAAATGAAGTTTGCTTGGCTCTTAGGATAGTTTACTAGAAATGAAAATTTAGGTATTCATAGACCAAGGATGTTTGGACACCAAGGAATTTCCAAAATCGAAAATATTCTCAAGATATGGAATTAATGGCAAAATTCGGTTTTCATAATTCCAATATAAATGCGTGTCCAATATTTTCGAAATCTCTCATTAAAATTTTTCCAATTAGTAAATGCACATTACTAATTTTTATTCTCTAGAGATACGCATTAATTGCTGGTAATTAAAGCATATAAAACCAAAACCCTTAATTAAAAGATTCTTAATTTATTTCGGCACAGGATCACCTTGAGTACTCTTTGAACAATAAATGATAAGAGTTATTGCTCATGTTCAAAGTATGTTGACATCTTTTCATTGCAAATCCTTATTTCATATTTACATGGATTTACATTCTTGGAATCGGTTATACCACACTTGTGATCAGTCACATCTAATTATGGAAACACTTGTGATCGGTCACTAGGATCGGTTACACCAATTACAAGGATTGCTTCCATCTACACATGGTATTACTTGTGATTGGTTACAACAGTTACCAGGACCGGTTACACCAATTACAAGGATTACACCAATTACTAGGATCGGTCACACCAATTACAAGGATCGATCATACCATCACATGGTGATTACTTAGGATCGATTACACCAATTAACAAAAACCGGTCATACCAAAATCATAAGTCGGGAATTGTGATTTGTTATATCAAGATACATAACCTAAGTTAAGATCGGTTCTATCATCTCACACATATTGGTCATCTAAAGATTTACAATGGATAGACAGACCAATAAGATTAATGATTTCCCTTTAGATTCACGAAACAAGTTCATGAATGTACTTCCTTTAAACAAATGTAAAACATTGTTTCCTAGGATGAAATATTCACCATAGCCCATTCACATAATCATAACAATATATACAAGATTATGTCGATGTCATATATACGAAGTTCAAAAGATAAGCGTTATACTTCGTAGTCCAATTCCCTAATACTATGACAATACTAATATGATCATGTCACATCACTAGAGTATTATACAATATGTACAGTATATATAGCTTCGCAATTATGTTTTCAATATAGCATGACTTGAAATATATGTTAGGAATGAAATAGTTCAATTCAATATTACTAACCTCAAGTGGAAGGTTGATGTCGTCGTTGTAGTTCGCTACTTCTTCACATTATTCAGGTCTTCAGAGTAATACTTATATGTCTCAACATTCCTATACTTTCTAGTCTAACCTAAACGAAGTTAACTCTAGTATTTAATCAAGCAACTTTAGATAAGTTTTGATACTAAAATATGACAACCAAACTTGACATACCAACGCTTAGTGAGTTCAACCGAGTTATGCTCTAACAATCTGTAATGTAAGAATATACTACACAAGTGACAGCCCTCGCTAAATCTTTAGCAACACAGGAGTAAAAGATAACTGACTCATACTACTTATAATTGCGATGCCACTTTGCTTCACAGGAATTGCCATAAAATCTGTACGCACAACTGATGGAGCCACCCTGTCAAAGATATCTTTCAAAGAATTCTTGCATGACGAACTAGGTGTATATTTTTGCGAGCCAGACATTATCGAATGACCAACCGAACTAGCTAGAGTGTTAGAACGAGTCCTTTGGAAGATGGAAACAGGTTCACGGGTATCACTGGCATTCTTGGTATTCTTTTCAAAATCACCTTACATTTGTTTTCCTTAGGGGCGCCTTCATGAATTGGTGCACAATTTCCATTAGTCATCTGCAAAAGTATATATAAATAATTATTAAATTTAAAAAAAAAGTTGCATAAAGAAACTTTGTTGGAGCGGGAACGAGAATGAGAATGAAAAAAAAAATATATTTTCAAAATGAAGCTTTACTGGAGAGGGAGCGAAAGGAGATAAAAAATCAAATCAATTCTCGAACAATCTTTGATGGAGTCAAAATTATTATATGTATGAAGAAGCTTTCTTGGAGTTGGACCGTGGAGGAAAAAAAAAGTAAAAAAAATTATTTCATGAAGAGGTATACTTAGAGCTGGAGCGAAAGATGAAAAATAAAATAAAAAATATTTGCATGAATAAGAGATGGAAAGCAAGAGCGAGGAGAAGCAAAAAAAAAAAAAAAAAAAACTCAAGGAGTGTTGATGATAAAAAAATAAAAAAATACGAAGATCTCAAAGGATTTTTATTCTTTTTATAATAAAAATAAAGAACAACTATATAATACGAAGATCTCAAAGGAATAAGTTTCATATTTAACTCATGCTTCCCTCATTAGGTTTGAGATATAGTGAAGCATCACTCGAAAAAAGCATCGAAGAAAATCACATATCTAGATCTTAATGCATGAGTAGTTGTGGCATTTTACAACCATCTAAAAGGCGCATATCACGTCTCGGCATCACCATCATCATTGAAACGTCAATTGGAGTATATTCATGTAGCATTACACCGATCTAAGCACAAGGATCTATATTACACATAAGAAATACACTAGATTTTTTCAAACAATAAAGTTATACCGCAACCACAATATGAGAAGAAAGCCTCCCATCATGCAGGCATTTATGGCTTCACCTCATAAGTGGAGACTTAAGTCTTTCTCTCATCACAAGCACAAAATATCACCATGTTTTGCGCTGGTGCAACCAGGAACTCTTGTCTCAAAAACGAGACCAATAACAATTGTTGATCAAAAAGACCCATAGATTATCCAAGAGACGTGCCAACATGTTATAAAGGTCAGTGCAATAAACTTTCCATAGTACAAAAAAAAGCAGAACTTGTCGTAATACAAGCAAAAAGACATGTTACAACAGCAAGCACATAACTTGAAACCCATGATACAATCATCAATCCTCGTTCGTATTCGACTACGTCTAGCAACACCAAGTACGAGCAGGCTACCATGTCACTTCAACAAGTAGATTGGAGGCATCTGAATAAAATGTCGGAGCAATTGAACTAAGGGACTCTTCTTAACCCATCAACAAGTTGAGTATTAAGAGGGGGCAATGTTTGTACCATATAGTTTGGTATATGGTCCCAAGTGCCTCAGCCCAATAATTCTACCCAAGATAAGTATTGGGCCCTTAGGTAAAAAAATATGAAAGGATGATTATAGCCCAGTCAGTTTTTATCCTTCTACTCCAGATGACTAGATTAAATATATCCCTAAAAACAAAGCTTGTGAATGAAGATGTGTTAACACTTGGGACTCACGCGTAGTTGTCACAAAGTATCCCCTAGATCACGTCTAGCAAGTTCATATTGAACGCTATGACTCTGCAAAGCTCTCATCATTGCACGAGATATAGTTGACAGAACAAATGGAAGAGATTTAGCAAAGTCATGATGAATAGTTTTCGGAAAAAGTAATCAGGATTTTGCAGGGACGGTATGCACCATCTATATACTCAATATGCAACACTTACGGCTCCATGATGAATATGGGACTTAATGTAGGTGGTGATTTTTGGACCGAGGGTAAAACAAATATTTGACGACTTAGGGTAAAATCATCATGTTGGTACTCTAAGGAAAAATCCTCCACTTTGATGAAACTTCCAACCTAGTCTAGGTACTCAGGTACATAAGTACAGTTGGCTACCAAGCCATGCAGAGGATCGCGTGAACTCAAACGAAATTTAGGCAATATGAAGCTCAAACTCTAGTTAAAAAAGAGTTCAACTTCTAAATAAATAGAAGCTAGCTCAAAGATGAAGAAGCCTAGTTAGGACCAAAGAGCCTCCATCCCTCCGAGGCGAAGAGCTTTTATTTCTCAGAGGCGGAGAGTGCGAAAAGACCGATCGCTCTAAATAGAAAATACTTCACCAATCAAAGGTAAAAGATATTGTTCTATTATAGGTCAATTTTCGACCACACGCCTCAGTCGAGGTCAAACGGCTCACCTCAATGTTCACAATTAGGTCACGATAGACTTCAGTCAAGCTTGTGCTCTCTTCATGATACACACGACTATAACAAGCCTTCTGGAGCTCTTCAAATGACTCCAGATGGCCACCACGTGCAAACACATGTAAAGTTGTGACGATTCGTAAGAATTCTAACATGTCACATGACACATCACATACAAAGGCCGGTCACGTCATAAATGGGGGGATAAATTAGGCTTTTGGTCTCGCGATATACGAAAACGTGTAGGTATTAGTTTACCCACACAGAAATAGAATAGTCGGGTATGAGGAGTCCGTTTAAGGATAGAGTAGACATGTGTCCATCCTTACTATTCCTGAGATCTAGGAGAGGTGATGATTCTCTCCTCATCGTTATCCCGCTGAATATATATTAGGGTTTTATAGAGCTATAAATAGACCTAAGATTGGTCATTCTAAACAACAATGAAGAATAACTAGAACAACAACAAGTTTTCTGCAACTGTCTCTCTCTTAGAGTCTCTTTATATGCAACTTTCTGCTAGTGGGAAATTCTAATCTTGTCTCTTTCGTCTTCCCTCCCTAGAGCTACCTCCCATCTGGCAGTGAAGCGGTCTTTGAATGGTCATCATCTTGGTTTAGGCAAGGATTTTTCGTCATTGGAATCCCTTTCTCATAGTCGAACAAGTCATATTACCCAACCAACCCTCATATATTTTTCGACATATACAACTATATGGAGGAAAATAAATTTAACATGAGGATAAATTATTGGTAATGAGATAGAAAAATATTATTTTATGGATTTTAATTATACACATAAAGATTAGAAGCTTATTGATTAGTTTAGTTTGATGCAAATTAGGTACAAAACTTAATAAAATTATCAAAAATTAAACTAAATAATTTATAAAGTTTCTTTCCTCCATATAACAAATGTTGGTTACTATTGAAAAAGAGAGGGTACCAAGTGCACCACCAACTTTTTCATTCGGCAACCTGTATGGACAGAACCTAATATAATTACAAGTAGACCAACTTAATGATCCTTGACAATATGTATGTAGAATTTATATCTTTACCTCTTATCAATCAGAACGTATAGATTATGAAGTCAATGAACCTGATTGTTAAGAAGAGTACTTGGAAAATTTCAAAAATCAATATCCAAGATCAATCTAGTCCTATCCAAATAATCAAATTGGAAATCAGCCAAGTAATAAACTTGTTATCTATCTTCCAATATACGAATTCGACGAGAAACAAGTCTCATAACCGATAAAAATTATATGGACATTGTTAGAGCATTACTCGATCGAACTCGCAAACGTTGCTATCTCAAGATTGTTGTCAAGTTTAGTTGCCAAAACGATAAGTCTTGATTTCTAGTCTACTTATAGCTAAGTCTTGGATTAGGATAGAAAATGTAGTTGAGCTTTAGACTTCACGACGTTCATCTATTGAAGATGAAGAACTACTAAGGGGATCTTGTGGAACTTCATCAACAAAAGGTATGTGGAGACTTGAACTATCTATCACTCAAAAGTATATCTAATTTATCTCCTATTTGAGACAAAAGTCGTATAGCTATATAGACTTCGATTATACACATTTTATATTTCGATTTGAGTTTAACTCGCTTACATATTTCTCGAAATATGTGTCGGTAAGCTTTCACTTCAACCAAATTCATCTTATATTCTTAACGAAAGTTAAAAGATGATCATATGAAAATCGCCTTGTAATATCTTACATGATTTGTGTGAGATAGTCATTTGATGTAGACTCGGAATGTTTCGTATTGATCATTCGATCAATTAAAAATTGCTTCGAAGCTAATAGTTTGTGTGAGACAGCTATTTTCGTCTTCTAAGAATGTTTCAATGATTGAAATGGGAGTTTAGAACAAATAACCATGATTAGATATAGCATAGTATGCGTACTTATATGCTAACTGTTGCAAGATATTCCAAGTCCGGGAACCATAGTATGCATACCCGTATGCGTACTAGTTGGTTAATGAAAGTTCGAGAACTTAGTATGCATACCAGCGTGAGTTTCAAGTTCCGGAAATTCAAATGAGTTTTGGAAGGTAAGCGTACCCGTTCGCATATTGGCGAACCCAAACTTAATCGTTTGCATATTTGAGTATGTTATGTTCTAAAATCGGTGTAGATGGTGGATTTTCGACAAAGGCGAAAATCGTAAACCCATAATTATACAAACCTCTGATCTAACAGTCAGACGTGAGTATTGAGACACGGGTCTCTTATCGAATTCTCTGATTGAGAATACTTTATGTCAAAGTACATGTAGATATGTAGTCTCACAGCTGGAAAACGACATATCTCATGAATACTGAACACTTAAGTAATTATTTATGTTGATGGTGGATTTTCATTTAAGGGTAAAATTGTAAAACCTAAAAATTATGCGCTAACATCTTGTAAAAGATAAGGCCATTAATAAGTGATGGATACTCCTTCACTTTATTAATTCACCTAGAATGGAGCATGTGGCAACAATCCCATTCTGTGAATAAAATACACGAAATTCATCCAGGTTGGAGCATGTAGCAACAATCTCATATACCCTGTGAATTTACAGCATTATTAATTAATGCGCAACCAACCTTGTATTTCCTGTACTCATTATCAGTGCGGCATGACGACTGAGTGTTGCTCTCAACAGAGCAACACGAATCTCCAAGCATTATAATGAAACATGTACGAAATACCCATACAGGCTGCAACTCTCGGTGTGTTATACTTGCCCGATTGAGCCACTCTCGGTGTGTTATACTAGCCCGATTGAGCGTCCGGACTGACCGTATCAGTATGGATATGATCATGACCATCCAACTCCACCAGCATGACTGGATGGCCCAGATCGATTCCATAACCCCCAAGAAGGTATGGAATATCCGCTGCCGGACCAATGCGGGCCCCGCATGGTCTGCCTCCCCAAAAGATTGGCCTAGATTGCCAAAACGTCCAAACCAAAGCAGTATGGAAGAAAACCCTAAATTAGGGTTTGCGGAAAATTACATGTGTCGCAAAACAGTCTCAACCATCCATCTTCGCAGGTATAGATGGAGGGTGCAGATGTAGATTCAAAGGGCATGGAGCATGTCAACACAATCACCATGGGCCCACCTACATACCTGACTGATCGGTCAGGACCAACCATGGTTGGTCATCCTGATTCGTACGCCCAAACAGAGCATGACGCATGGCCGTGAAACCCAAAATTAAGGTTTCTAAGTATCACGAGCGTTCATCTTCTCTGGCACGAATGGAGAGTCCGAGATTAGATTATAGCAGGTCCGGTCATACCAACATGACCACTGTGGACCCATTTATTCCCTAACCTGATCGTCCATGGCATACCATGCCTGGTTATCCCAAATCGCGCGCCTCCAACATGCATGGTCGCTCCTTCCAAATTGCAAACTAATCTCAACCGCTCAATTTCTCCGGACGAATTTAGTGGCTTAGATCATATTTTCATGGGACGGTAAGGCATAGGCGTGAACACCAGCCTACCACCTACACGCTGGAGAAATCATCCAAGGCCGACCAAGCCTGGTCTTCTTGGAACGCGCGCTCGATGATGGTACGGTGTGCGGATTTTGCGGCACCAATTTGCTGTCGCAAATTGATCTCGACCACTTAACTTCGCCGGATAAATTGAGTGGCCCAGATCACACTTTCGTGAGACAATGGGATATGGGCGCCTACACTGTCATGTCATCTACATGCATGTATGTTCGGCCATCCAAAATTAGTATCCCAATCTTGGATTTGATCAGGCTGAAGAGTGATGCTTGTGCGCCTACTCCAAAACCCTAATTTCAAAAACGGTCCCAGATGCGTGTCTCAGAGACCATCTCGTCCGTCCAACTTCACCGGCTTGGTTATACAACCCCGGTAAAGAGTTAATTGGTCAGTGCAGAGTCATGGTGATCACCACCCGTCACTCTACCACACCATGTGGTCGGCCAAGGGAGGACTTGTTTGCGCAACCTCCAAACTATCACATGAAGTAGGCTGGACATGAGATTATTTTAAGACTCTCAAATAGCGATGCTTCATACATGCTGATATACTCGATGCAGTACCTGCATAGTATACACACGATACTTCACAAGTATCAATTTCCTAAATAACGCCGTATTACATGCTACTTTCTATGGGTCCCATGATCCACACGTTCAAGACATCAATCATGTCACAAACTGGGGGATACATACTGGGGTATTGGTCTGGCGGTTTATAGCGTGCAGCGCACAACGCGCCACCACTAGAACGTGTCAGGAAGACATGGACGGTTAGTGATGATGGGAGAAGTGGGCAAGCCTGGTCGTGTGACACCAACACACTACTCCACTACTCCATCACTCCACTTTCTCCACTTCCCACGAGATACGAAGGTTAAGCTAAAAGACTTGTATAAATAGGTTCTCCACCCTATTTTTCACAAGACAAGAACAAGACGAGATAACAGAGGCAAGTGTTGATACAATCTTATTCAAACATCGGAACTGATAGCTTACATCCTGCAAGCCAGTTCATCTTTCTGATACAAGTCATACATAGCCAATACCTTCACAATCTCAACACCTTCTTCGCTTCCTTCCCTAAGATCAACCCCATCTCCTTCACTTTGTGACCGAAACAAGTATGGAACGACCATTTCTTGGTTTAGGCCGGACTTGCACAGATTGATCTATCAAATCTACAAGCATTCACCGCGCAGTGCATTTGTTTAAGGTTTAGATTCATTTCTCATCCACACCCCAAATTACCAAAATCGGAAGCAATAGTTTTCACCCATAAACAATTTATATATAGTATCACGGGATGGACGACTCCTAGACAGCTTGCTCTTCTAGTATAGAGCGATAACGTCTTCAGGATACAAACAACGAGTTTACGCTGAATATATAAAGGATATGAAGCTTCAGCAAGCTCATATCAGAATAATTAATGCTCTTAGACAGCTTGCTCTGCTAGTGTAAAGTCATAAATTAATTATTCCTAAATTCTTGGATTCATCCGCAGAATTTCTGAAAATATTCAAATATTTTCGCAGATATTTCATTACACAAACCATGGTTCTTCCCAGTAGAAATCCATGGGTTAGTAATAAATATTCGATGCACGGGTATCATAGCTACCTCTGAGCAAGTGTTGTCTCAAACCTAAATTCTTGGATTCATCCGCAGAATTTCTGAAAATATTCAAATATTTTCGCAGATATTTCATTACGCAAACCATGGTTCTTCCTAGCAGAAATCCATGGGTTAGTAATAAATATTCGACGCACGGGCATCAGAGCTACCTCTGAGTAAGCCCTGTTTCAAATGGTGCAAGTGTATTCAACGATGATGCATTAACAATCACCGCACGAACGAGTATTTAAAAATACAACAAAACGATGAACCTATGCAAAATAGGATGAAAAAATAACAAATAATTAAAAATTGACCAAGGTGCTGGGAGCAGGGACCCACTGACCGGCCGACCGCGCCGTGGTCAATCCCATACCAGTTTCATATTTTTATCATATTTTTGTTGTTTTCCTTGAGTTCATGAAAAACCTTTCACTTGAACAAATATCCTTTGTTTTGAGGAAACTCTTCAATTTCATGGTGCTTCCTTTTCGCGGAGGAAATAATATAAAATTAGGGAAAACATGATGGGGGCGTGACCATTGGCCAACCGGCCATGCCTTGGTCCCAGCTGGCCCCACACCTCATGGTTCCTTATTATTTTATTATTATTGCCCTAATTTCATGAAAAACTCCTTAATCTCATGATATTTCCTTGGTCCCATGAAAAATAATAAAAATTAGGGAAACACGTGTGCACGGGCCATAGCCGGTCGGCCAAACCCTAGGTGGCTCACACGTCCCACTTTTTATTAGCATATTTTTCATGTTTTCATAATCCCATGAAATTCCTTGATTTCATGATATTTCCTTCAAATTATGAAAATTCCTTCAAATCATGAAATAATACATAAAATTAGGGAAAACGCACGGGACCGGGCCCTGGCCGGCCAACCATGCTCCAAGCCGTTCCCACACGCCCATACGTCCCTTATTTTATTTATTGTTATTTTTTATGTTTCCTTCATCTCATGGAAACTCCTTGATTTCAACAAAACTCTTTAATATTGGCAAAACTCCTTCGTTCTATCATATTTTTCCTAAAACCATGAAAAATATTATAAAATTATGAAAAACGTGTGGGATGGCTCCCTTGGCCGGCCGGCCATGCTTTGGACATGACCGGTCCCACACTTCATAATTCTAGAACTAGTTTAATTTGAGTAATTTGAACTAGTTATGGTTAAGATGAATATGGTTGATATGAAAGTGTTCATATCGCTAACTTCGGTTAACTATTGTTGAGCCAACAAGGTGTACACGTTCAGGTATGATTACACATATCTGATCGCAAACCCTGATTTGAAGACTATATAAGGGAGAAATCTAGCAACTGGGAAACCTAATCCCCATACCTCATGTGTGATACTAGTTACGACTAGAGTTGATTCTCCTTTAACCTTAGGTTTTTTTTCCCAAAACCCTGTAGGTTAACGACTTAAAGACTTCATTGGGATTATGAAGCCACATCTAACTATGTTCTCTGTAGTTGAGTCTTCTGATCTTGTTGTTATCTATCGTATTGAGTACTATATTCACTAAGATTTTCTCGAGATTTAATCTCCGACAGGCAAGATAAAATATAGTCACAAACCTCTTCATCTCATCATTTGTGATTCCACAATATCTTGTTTCGCTACCATACGATTAAGATTATTGTGAGGTTATTGATTTTTCTAGGTTGTTCTTCGGGAATATAATTCTGGTATATCAATAGGTTCATGTTCACCTTGATTTATCAAAAGACGAAACAAAACTCACAGGTATATCTGTGGGAGACATATTTATTTATTCAATATACTTTTATGTGTGAGACATATTGGTTTATAAAGTCTTCGACTTTGGGTCGTAGCAACTTTTAGTTGTGGGTGAGATCAGCTAAGGGAATCAAGTGCGCATAATCTGGCGTGGTTCTAGAGGCTTAAGGAACATGACTGTACCTTGATCAGTGTGATATTGTTTAGGGCTCAACTACATTCCAGTACGAAGTTAACTTGGAGTAGGCTAGTGTCTGTAGAGGCTTAATATAGTGTGGTGTTAAAATCTGGACTAGGTCCCGGGGTTTTTCTGCATTTACGGTTTCCTCGTTAACAAAATTTATGGTGTCTATGTTATTTCTTTTCCGCATAATACTTTCTATATAATTGAAATATCACAGGTTGTGCGTAAGTTCAATCAATTGTGAATCCAACCTTTGGTTTTTGATTAAATTGATTGACATTTGGATATTGGTTTTTGATACCGTCCTAGTTGTTTCTTATAATAATCAGGCTCACGGATTTCTATCTGTTTGATTTGCTGATTACATTAAGAAACAGAGATATAAGTCTTTGATGTACTTTTCTTAAGATTGAGTTTGACTGTCTAGTTGATTCTCTTGAAAGTATATTGGAGTTAGTCCATACAGACTGCTAAGCGAAATATTGGGTGAGGTTGTTAGACCCCTGCTTTTTCAGACGTATCTAATACGGTTGAATATGTACAACTTTTGTAATTCATATTATAAAGATAAATAATATAACACGGAAAGGGAAAAACACAAGACACCAAAAGTTTTGTTAAAGAGAAAACCGCAATAGCAGAAAAACCCCGGGACCACGTCCAGATTTGAACACCAAATTGTATTAAGCCGCTACAGACACTAGCCTACTATCAAATTTCGGGATGGAATGTGGTTGAGACCGAATCCACTCTCGAAGAGATTTAGTAACAGTCGCGCTCCTTATGTATCTTGAACCTCGCAAGGCTCTATGCAATGGATTCCCTTAGATGATATCCTTTAGTGAAAACGCGGGAGTACAACAACCACACCCAACTAATTATTTTGGTAATCTGTATGGACTAAACTCTAATATAAATATGAGAGCACCAAGTTAACGAGTCTCAATCAAAATAAATATTAAAGAGCTTTATCTCTTTCACAACACAATCAGTAAATCAAACAGATAGAAATCCTTGAACCTAATTGTTAACAAAATAACTCGGATGATACCAAACACCAATATCTGAGTGTCAATCAAGTCTTATCCAACAAACAAGATTGGATTTATCATCTATGATTTAACTACGCACAACCTGTGATATTTCAATTAAATAAACAAAATATAATGCGGAAAAGAAATAACACAGACACTAGAAATTTTGTTAACGAGGAAACTGCATTTGCAAAAAAACCCCAGGACCTGGTCTAAACTTGAAAACAATGTTGTATTAAGCCGCTACAAACTCTAACCTACTACAAGTTAACTTCATACTGGAATGTAGTTGAGCCCTAACCAAGTTTCACACCTATTAAGGTACAATCGCGTTCCGTACGCCTCTTGAATCCTAGCAGGACTTTGCGCACTTGATTCCCTTAGCTGATCTCACCCACAACTAAGATATGCTACGACCCAAAGTCGAATACTTATAAACAAATCTGTCTCCCACAGATAAGTCTATTTTGCTTGTTGTTTTCGTCTTAAGATAAAGATCAAGGTGAACAAGAAACTCAACTAATAATCCAGTCTTATACTCCCAAAGAGCAGCGTAGAAATATTAGTCACCTCATAATAACCTAACATATTAACATAAGAAGTTATTACGGTCATAAGAGTCTGAGACGAAGAACTGTTGTGATTACTTTTTATATCTTACCTATCGAAGATAAATCTCGAGAAAACCTTAGAGAAGACCAAACTCAGTAGATACAAAAAGTAAGATCAGAATATGCAACTATAGAGAAAATAGTTGGATCTGGCTTCACGAATCCCAAATGAAGCCTTCAAGTCGTTAACCCTAATAATGGTTTTCAGAATAACTGTAAACTTGGGTTAATGGAGAATCGACTCTATTTTTCAACTAGGACACACGAGAGTGTCGGGATTAGGTTTCCCAGATGCAAGAGTTCTCCCTTATATAGTCTTTCAAATCAGGGTTGCTTACAATCAAAGTTAAGATAGCTTAGTAACAAAGAAATTGATATTCACCATTAGATGAACTCCTGATTTGAGATTCAAGCTAAGTCTGATTAGAAAATAAGCAGTCAATATCCACCGTTAGATGGTATTATCTTGATACACACAAATGAAATATACCTATATTTAGATATGGTTGAACCATACCTAAACGTGTATAACCAGTTGGCTCGATAACAGTTAACCGAAGTTAGTCATATGAACACTTTTAGTTTATCCATATTTCATCTAACACTTCTAGATCAAATATGATGATCAATCAATCATGATAGATAATTAAATGAATTTAAATGTGCTTTAAGAGAGTTGTTCAAATGTTCACCATCTCATAGAAATATCCATGAACAATTTGAAACATATTCGGTTTGGTTTGTAGTTATACAAAGTATTATACAAGAAAGAATTCATGAACATAATGGCACAGTTTGCAAAACAAGTTCACATACCTTAATTCATTAAAGTTCCATGGATTTTAGTTCGCAAACGAACCTTAGTTCATGAGTATGAATTGTAATACTTACCGATTTTAGAACCTAACCACTAGGTTCGCAATGATGAACTCCCTTATAGATGATTGTCTATTTCACTCTTTCTTGATCCAATTTTAAAAATCCATTGTGCTGGTACGACAACCCTAAAACAAAGTTTGTTCACGTACCCGGACAATGTGGGGGAAGAAGAAAGGTACGCATACCGTAACCTTTTATAGATCCTTAGCGGGCTTGGACCCAACCGATATCGTGACCCATGTAATTTAGAATTACATATCTTAGAAAATTAAGATAAAATTCATAAACAATGGAAACACACACTGTGAAAATTTTATATCAATATGATAATTTTTCTCAGCTCAATGAATGATTTTGAAAAAATATTCAGAGCACAAGAAATATTGATAATCACTTCCAGTCACAGTGAATAATAAGGTAGAAGAACAATATTCTCCATACCATTATTTAAATTCAGGGGAGCAGTGATGCGTGTCGTAACCACAACAAATTAATAATTATTTTACTACCTAATTAACAAGTAATATAGGGTAGTAAAGTTCGTTCCCACGAGGAGCAAGAGGTTTTAGTTGTCTTATAATGTCACAAAAGGGGGGTTCTGGTTTTAGATTTTATAAGCAAAGGAAATTAAATAAAGCAATTAAAAAGATAAAGGAAATCAATAAGAGGGATTGGATCAAGGAATCCTTCTTCGTTGCAAAACAATGATTCAAGTTATGTTCTTTTCCACTTTTTATTAGTCACATATTATCATCAACCGTAGGTATAACATCTAGATCAGTGCTAACCCCTAAATCCCTTGTATCACCGGATACGGAAGTTCTCGCCTACTGGATTCTATTTACCAAACCACTGATGCGTGTCGTATGCGTCAAAAATAATTCACTTCCTCACTTTACTAATTATGAATATAGTATTCAATAAGAAAGAGTTCGTATCCACAGAGAGGCGATTGTTGTTATGCAATTTTCAGATTCTTAAGTAACCAATTAACCCAAGGTGTGTTTTTATTTTTATCAAAGTAAATAAAATAAAATAAAGCAAATCAAATAGTTGGAATAGTCAATAAGGAGAAGATATTGGTTAAGGGATAGTATCATTCACAAGCATGTATTTTTCATCTATGATTAGAATTGGTATTTAATCTCTCAATTATCAAAAGTCCTAGGATATCTTGATCGCAAGAGTATCCCGTTTATTTCCTGATTTTATCACAAACAACATTAAAAGATGCTATTGTGAAATCTTCTTAAAAAGCAACCTAAAGTGTAAAAGCACAATTAGATTTAACTCCCTAAGAGCAATAAGTTCTATGAAATAAGACTAATCGATGCAAACAAACGTGTAAAAGCACTAATTCATTTTAACAAAGGTTATGATTCATATGCGATTAAAAAGATGTATCACTACAAGTATTAACCACAAGATACTACTAGAAATCAGAGATAACAACTTTTACGTATCGAAAACCCTAATATAGCTATAGAGATGAAAACAAATCCAATTGATTCCGGACTCAACCAAACTAGCATTCAAATCATATGATAATATAAACGATGAATCATAAACGATAAAATTGAGACAAAACTAAATCATAGAATCAAATAACATGCTTGAAGAAATCAACTTTTATCCCATAACCAATAGTTGTATTTAGCTACTCATATTCATGGAGTTCATTATCATAATATTCAAAGAAAATAGATGAAACGTAAAAGAAAGAAAACCCTAGAAGTAGTTCTCTGAAAAAGCTCCAAGAGTAGAATAAAACGTTGTCTACTTATGTGTAGAAAACTTCCTTTTTATAGCCTTTTTCTTCTTCCAAAAATAGGTTTCGTATTCAAAGTCCATTAGTTGGAAATTCACCCGGCCCACGAGAGAGAGAAACGCATGAAGAAAATCTGTCCCAAAAACGCTCGCCGGAAAACTGAGTTTTTGGCCGGAATCCGGCGCCGGAAAGTCGCCGCCGGTAGCCTGAAAATTCACCTCAGTCGATGGAATATTCAGTTATACTTAAATGTTGACTAACGGTGTTTAATGGTTGACCGGGTCAAGTTCTGGATCACTGAGTTATAATCGAGTCAGTAGCTAACTCAGCTGACTGGTCTGAGTTGGAGTTGGCCAAGCTCAGTGCACATCCAAGATGGCCCTGCTACACCCATTGTGCTTCAATAGCACTTCTAGCCATGATGGCTATATCCTGCAAGCCTTATGTAGCAACTTTAGCAGCTCCAATTCCAACTCCACTTTCTCACTTTGTTATTTCACTGCCCTACCAACATTACTAGGCCAAAACACCACCATAGCTCCCATTACAGACCACCAATATCATTCCTCGTTCTCAACTGAAGCCTGAACTCAACCAAGTTCCTCTTCTTATTCATCCAATCAATAGCAACACCTCCATTTGACACCAACTGCACCACTCTGCACCGAACAATTCTTTGCCTTATTGCTCATCCAAGCCAACATCCCTGCAATACCTCAAACCCATTTAGAGATTCAACCATTCAATTCCAGTTCTAGATGCAACCCACACAGCACATACTCATTTTCTTGAACGCCAGTTCTCAGCTCCTTGAAACAACACATAAACATCTGCAACTTGAGTTACATCCACCACTTCCATTCAAGCCATAAACAACTCATCTTGATTAAAATCTCAGCTTCCATCAACTCTCTGAGTTCCATCCTTTGCATCTTAGCAACACATCCATCATCTTAGTTCTTGCAATCTTTCATTGCCTGCAAAACCAACACAGATAACACCCAGAGCCAAATCTCACTCTCAAACCACCATCTCCTCTTCTGATGCTGAAATTGTGATTCTCAAGCAAACCCTGAACTCATCTTGGAAACTCTGTCATCATCTCAATCCACTGAATCATTCAGCTTCTTGCTCTTCTCATCTCCAATTCCTTGAGTTCAACCATTCAATAAATCTTATTCTCGCTCTACTGAGATCAACAACAACACTCAAACCCATTTTCAACAGCAATTTCAATCCAACCCATTCTATCTCTGAACCAACAACAACAACATCTTCAATTTCTTGTCGTCACAGATTCAACCAAACCCTTTTTAATCTATGACGACAACTAGAACCCTAATCCAATTTCAGAACCCCCTAATCTCCTCTAACATATTTTCATGTGTTGATTTCAAAACCCAAGTTCGAATCCAACCAACAAAAACTGCACCTTCTTCTCAGTCAAATCAAACCCTCATTAATCACCCCAAAAACAACTTCTCGATCTCAAGCACCAATGGCAATTTGATCTTGGTAATGGCAGCATCGGCTGCTAATTTTAACTCTCAATTTTTGTTTCTGGTGAATGAGAGAATGATTGAGATAGTCTTCTCGATTTAGGTTAGAAATGATTGGGCTAGTTATTTGCACCCCACATATGCACCCCCCCATATATCTACACCTACTCATGGATGATAAGGGCACCCATATGGCTACCCCTTAACCTGTACCGTGCTCCAAATAGTATTCGCCTAGGAGATGACAGCTTTGCCCCTTTATGCTCCAATTGAACGCTTTCTCCTTCTTCCGAGTTCCTCCGCTAACATCAACCGTCCCTTATTCCTCAAATTCACCTATACTCTTCAATGAGAGTCATCACTAAAGTTGTCGTTCTTTTCAGACAGAATTTGCATCACTAAAGCCGACATACTTTTCAGACAGAGATGAAGAATAAAAACAAATAATGAGACACAATCCGCCTCCAACGCTTTTGCCATGTTTCCTCCCCTTTTGAACCGAATGACTCCAAAGTACCTAAATACTCAAAAACAAAACATAAGATACATAATTTACAAGAAAAATAGCAAAGAAAGCACCAAGTACTAGATATAAAATTAGGTGTTTTACAACACCTATCAACCACCAAGTAGTAGATCACTCTAGATGTAATTTAGTTAAACGCATTAAGATTTATGAATTTATTAGGTTGTTATTAGTAGTTAGACTCTTAGATCAAGGTCCACTTTCTAACGTTGTTTTCACACACAATTTCTCCACGGAATCCCTCCGCAAGGTCTCGTGTTTTCTACTTGTGTAAATAGTTAAGAAACGATTACTTATCCCCTAACTTTTACTAGCTTTAGATCAAATTAACAAATCAATTTAGCGTGCACTCTAAACAACCTATCAATCAATCATAAACACTCATATTAGCAAAAACAAACGATAATCATGTGAAAACTTCAAAGTATATTTAAAACAAAAACTTAAATCATATGTTAAGAACTAGGAATTCATCCCCAATAAATAATTAAATTAGCTACTTATGCTAAGGAGTTCACACAAAGAATAAAGAAAAGAAAAGTGTTGTGTGTGTAGAGGTGTGCAAAAGATGTCTATAGAAAAGTAGAGAACTTCTCTATTTATAGGCTTCAATGCTCTCCAAATCTTCCAAGGAATAGAATCCCTTTCCTTTAGCAATTAAATTTCCAAGTCCAAGCCTTTCTCAAATCTTCCATCTCCTCTTTCCAAATCCAAGCCCAATTCTCCATCCAATTCCAAACCCAAGTCTTCACACCCATGAGAAAAACTCACACAAAATTCTGCAACTTTGGGTCGCCGGGAAACTAGGTTTTCCGCCGGAAGTTGGCCGGCATACGTCACCGTCGGTTATCTGAGTTCTCTTGTCGTCAATGGAATATTCCGTTACGATTCCGTTACGATTAGGTCAAACTAACGGTCGTCGTCAGTCAGTCGGGTCAAAGGAAGGGAAAGTCAGCTTCGTCTTACTGGGTCTTACTCAGATGAGTCAAGTACTGGATCGATCGTCTGACTCGTAGTCAACACGCCTGAATCGGATCATCGTCGGCTTCTGAGTCAAATCGTTGGAGTGGAAAACCGGTCGAGTTTCGGCTATTTACAGGACTTTCCCAGGCCAAATTCTGGACATTATTTCAGCTCCATACCTGTGACATTCCTAGCATACATCTAAGGAAATTCAATCAACACAATTGTTGCTTCAGACATCTTATTCCAATACCTTGTTCAGCTGCATCTTCATTGAATCCAACCACGACCCTGTAAACCATTTAGCTCATACCAATCAATACTGTCAGTACCAACATCCCTTTAAGCATCATCATACTTGCCCAAATCCATTGTAACCTTTTAACACAGCAACACTGACTTCTTCCATCATCAATTCCATCAAAACCCTCTTCAATCTCGCTGCCGTCTCTTCCGGATTCAATCAACAGAATCAGTAGAAACAACAAACCCACAGTTCTTCAAGTTTCTTATTTCTCAACACCAACATCAGATCTCATTTCTTGATTTATTTCGACCCTTGAAACTCCACTAAACTACCCCAATTTCGAACCTCAGTTCGACCATCAAAACCTAATTTCTTCATAAGCCCTCTCCAATTTACAACTTCCAATTCTCGATTTCGATTCAGCAGCAGCCGCTGCTCTTGTTTCTCAATTTCAGGTTCAGGTGTGAAAAATGATTGAGAAGAAACAATTATTCTCAATTTAGGGTTGTAATGATTTGGGTGGGATTTAGACACCCCACTGCAGAACCACCCAGATGGCGCCCCTTAGCCTCATCTAGTCTATGTTTAATATTTCTCCAAATGGAGTTGGCCTTTAACCTTGACTGGGCTCCAGATAGTGTTCGCTTATGAAATGACGATCTTGACCTTTTGGCTCCAAGTGAATGATTTCTTCTTCTTTTCCTTCATGTGACTCCAGAGTACCTAATAACTCAAAAACACGCGTAAAATACATAATTTACAAGAAAAATAGCAAAAAAAGCATAAACTCTATAGATAGTAAATATGGTGTATTCTACACCTATCAAGCAGGAATAACCTAACTTTGAAAGTATGAAAAGACGAGGGTACCCAAATACACCAAAATCTTTAATTTATTCACCTATAAGTCCTCTTACCGAAAGTGGTTGTCTATGGACGAAGTTGAGACAATACTACAAATCAGTATCCACACTTTGTGTGATCGTCTATGGATACGAGATTGAGACAATACAAAAATCAAAGTGTGATTACTTGATAATAGGTTCGGACTTAACCAAACTCTATAGGATCACTATCAAGTAATATAGAGTTAACATTTGTGTATTTTCATTTTCATTTTAATAAATAATTATAATTGCGGAAATAGAAAAGTAAAAGACACAACAAGATTTTGTTAACGAGGAAACCACAAATGCAGAAAAACCCCGGGATGTAGTCCAGAATTGAATACTCTAAGAATTAAGCCGCTATACAAAATCTAACAAAATTCGTATAGTTGAGACCAAGCAACTAAACCTATAGTTCACCTAGTTTCTTCAGTATCCATGCGCTTCCAACATTCAATAAGTGCACGCACTGGAACAATTCCTTTGGATCGTATTCCAAACAATAAAGGAATAACAAATCTGTTTGGTAACAACTCTTTTGATTCTTTCAGATGAAGATATCTCAAGTCATATGCAAAGGCTTTTCCGTTTAACCAATAAACTCCTTTGCCTGGTTAGATCAATCTATCCAACAACTATAGAAGTAGCAGAGTTTAGATTTGCAATCAATCGATATAGAATGAAACAAGAAACTATAAGACAATGCCGATCTTACAAAACTAATCAATCAAATAAATCCAATTCTAGTTGGATCCCAGCCGATCAAGGTTTGTGCATGCCCAAAGATATAGAAACAAAATAAGAAATCTTATTTGTCTTCAAATCTTCTTTAACCTTCAATTAAACATGCACAACACCACTTGAATATCTTGTGATCAATCACGCACAGAACGGAGTCTGCTAACAATGTATTATCACAAGATGTCTTTAGATATATAAACAGTTCTGAAGATCCCGTCGATACTTAGATCTAGTTTGAGTGAATCTTATTTTAGAAGATCAGATTCTCAAGAATAAACAAACTATGTGCAATCAAAGTTCAACAACCGTTAGTCAATCAAATCAATCGAAAACTAAAATAAACTGCAATTATCCAGTTTCCCACCAACGGTACTCATAGATCGCTTCTTGATCCCGCAGAAGTCTTTAAACGAGCGGTCGTAAGATATTTTGCCTAATTAGGGTACTTTCCTCTCCGAATAGACGGCTCCGCCAGAAACAACAAAAAGATAAAGTTTGCATGGTTCTTAGGATAGTTTGCTCGAAATGAAAACTTGGGTATTTATAGACCAAGGATGTCTGGACACCAAGGAATTTCCAAAACCGAATATTCTCAAGATATGCAATAAATGCCCCGGTTTTCATAATTCCTGGAAATGCTTTGTCCAATATTTCTGAAATCTCACTAGAAAATATTTAATTAGTAAATGCACATTACCAATTTTTATTTTCCAGAGATATGCATTTAATTGCTGGTAATTAAAAGCATATAAAACTAATAACCTTAATTAAAAGATTCTTAATTTATTTCGGTTCGGGATCTCCTTGAGTTATTAAGGAATATATTTGAACAATAAAAGATAAGAGTTACTGATCATGTTCAAAGTATGTCGACATCTTATCTTTGTAAATTCTCTTTCATATTTACAGTCTTGGAATCGATTATACCACACTTCCAAATAAGTTTATAATTGGTTCATATGTATTCCAAGACAACTATGTGATTGATCAAATATCAAATCACTAATCATGGGTTTACAGTTTTACCAAACATAAGGATCGGTTTTACCTTAATATGGTTACTAGGACCGGTTACATCAGTTACCAGGATCGATTACATCAATTACCAGGACCGGTTACCATATTCTCATGTTATTACTTGTGATCGGTTACACAAGTCACTAGGATCGGTTACACCAATTACCAGGATCGGTTACACCAATTACTAGGACCGGTTACACCAATTACAAGGATCGATTACAAATCTCTTTTGTGATCGGTCACACCAATTTCTAGGATCGATCACACCAATTACAAATATCGATCATACCATCTCAGGTGATTACTTAGGATCAGTTACACTAATTAAAGTCATACCAATACATAAGTCAGGCACTCTGATTAGTTTTACCAAGATACATAACAAGTTATGATCGGTTCTACTAACTCACACATATTGGTAATCCAAAGATATGCAATGAATAACAATACCAATAATCCTAGCGATTTCCCTTTCGATTCATAAAACAAGTTCATGAATGTATTTCCTTTAAACAAATGTAAAAATTATTTCCTAGGATGAAATATTCACCTTTACCCATACACACAATCACAATAGCATTCATACGATTATGTTGATGTCTTATATACGAAGTTCAAAAGATAAGCGTTATACTTCGTATCCTAATTCCTTAACACTATGATCATGTGATCATGTCTTACCACTAGAGTATAATCATTCAAAGCTTCGCAGTTATGTTTTGAATATAACATGACTTGAAAGATACGTTAGGAATGAAACAGTTCAAGTCAAATATTACTAATCTCAAGAGGAAGGATGATGTCGTCGTTGTAGCTTGTTTCTTCTTCACATTCTTTAAGTCTTCGAGTAATACTTGTATGTCTCATAATCCTAGTCTTTATAATCTAACCTATACGAAGTTGTCTCTAGTACATAATCAAGCGACTCTTTAAATGAGTTTTGATACACTAAAATATGATAACCAAACTTGACATACCAATGTTTGGTTGGTTCAAACGATCTATGTTTTAACAATCTCACCCTTTGTCAATTTTAGTGACATAAATCTTAATACATATGGATAAACAAATTACAAGAATTAATTACACATACGCTTAATTTCAAGTTTCAACAACACAATAACCTGCATATATTCAATCCATAAATGCCGCTATTGACATTTGAATAACAAAGCTAATACTCCCCCTAAAGGCAAGATAGGTAGATTTTCAATCCGAACATCTTTGTTATTCCCCTTTTGTAGTCAAGATAACTACAATAGCAATATGATATGTTGCTCCCCCTTAATCAAGGCTTTACTCTTTAGTTAGATATAACGTTTAAGCACAATTGTCCTTTCCTTAGTGATTACAAATCACTTGTTTACTCCATACATTTCACCCCATTTTTGTCACAAAATGACAAAGGTTCGAGCAAATAAATGTCAAACCGAAAGGATCTTACAAATCCAAAATGACTTGTACAACCTATAAGAGTTAAGCACGAAGGTTTCACATACCATTTTAGATAACCAATATCAAAACCGAAACTACAAGTAATTTGGTTTAACAAATTGACTAAGAAACTTAGTTCCCTTGCTAAACCGATTGCACAAATACTATCGCTTATTTTGAGAAGACCAAAATAAAGATCAGAAATAACTATATTTTTCTCATCGGGCTCTAATTATTCAGAAAATAATTTAGACCTTTCACTTTAGACAAGAGAAGTACTAGTTTAGTTAACTAGTATTTCTTGCCAAGGAATTCGATTAGACTTGAATAACCGAATCCTTCACTTTGATAAGTCTAACTAAGATTAGAAGTAACTTAGTTTCTCTTATCCGGAATTGAATTGGACTAAACAAATGATCCCATATTTTGTTAAGTCATAAACAATACATACAAACCAAATAAATTGACTTGCACAATTATTTCTCTTAACCGGAAGCAATTGAAACTAACATAGACATTATAACACCGCAATTGCACCGAAATTTTGTCAAGCCAAAAACAATTGATACCAAACAATAAAGAAAGATATCAAACAATAGTTTTTCTCAACCTGAAATAATTTAATCACACATTCACACATAATGGAATAAACATCAATTGTACCGAATTTTTGTTAAGCAAAAGCAAAATATATGCAATAAAATCAGGATTTTTTTAAATAGGAAGAACAACTTTTTTATCTCAGATTCCGCATCCTCTTCTCCCCAGAAAGATATATTATTAAGCGCAAGTTCAAGTTAGAACTCTCCCCCATTGTGTTGTCATTCTCTTGCAAGAACAAAAGAACAACAACAAAGGTAACCTTTACCAGAGAAAGGTTGAATCTGTTTTAACTAATGCGTGCCAATAACAAAATTTGAAAACCCAAAACACACATGTTTATGCTAAACACAACTCATGTAAACACAAATTGATTCAACACATTGTGACTTTTTACATATGAGTCTCAATCAAAACACCTTATGATCCTTTGATAAAGCCTACCAACATGGGATAGAACTTAATCCCTCTAAATCAAAAATCCACACAAACCATAAGGGTTCACACATATGAAATCAAATATGAAGGTTATGAAAATCGAAATTAAACATCTCATAAATACACCAAGTATTTTTGGCAGTACTAAACATAAATAGTATTAAAGTACTGAAGACATTATATTATTACACATAAGTTTAGAACACAATATTAAAGTTTTACAACACTTAAAATAAAAGGTTCAACAGCTAACAAAGTTCAAAGATAACATAAATATAAATAGTCTTTAAGACAAGATAGCATAAGAGCTTGAACTAGAGTCACTCATACCAAAATCATCTTCCGATTCCGTGTCCTTGTAATCTTGAGCAATCAAGGTGAGTTCTGTAGCAAGTTCTGGATGCTTGAGAGATGCATAACTAACTTGCCGCTCTAGACAATCATTCCTCATACAGAACCTTCGATAGAAGGTTTCAAGATCAGTATCTTGCATAGGAGTTATAACATCCCGTGTTTTTAGCATGGCGCATGCTGAAAGACATGTCATAGCCTGAGATTAAGCTTCATCCAAAGTTTTCGTTGCGTAGGAAAATGAACATTGGCCCTTGGCCAATGTGTTAACAATGTACGACCAACATGGCCGGACATCAGGTTAGAAATGGACGGCCAACATGGTCGGACCTCATATTGGCAATGAACATCCAACATGGACGGACATCGGGTTGGAAGTGGTATTGAACAACCATCTTGGCCGGTTATTCAGAAATAAATGGCAACGGCCATGAATAGTAAAAGTGGGGAGTTTATGAAAGATTTTTGATCCCCCAATTCAAGGTGTAAAAATGTCAAATTAACATATATAGGGAGGGGTACTTGGTTAAAGGTACATACGCAGACTATGTACTAAATAAGCTTCATAGCTTAGCCAAAAGAATATAAATGACGCCTAAGGCTCGTTTATAGTTGTGCAACCTTGAGAGAGGGAATTTGATGCTTAAGCATCACTATGCCATGTTGCAGTCTCGATGATGCATATTCCTTATGCATTTCGATGGAACGACCTATACGGACTAGGCCATTTCCATTATTGCTTGTCCATGGCCATGCAAACGAGTTGGCTCAAGTTCCTGTCCCTTCAAGGATGAACTACGGTCTGTGCTTGATCCCTTTAGAGTATGGAAGGGTACGTAGGTGTTTATGGGTGAAAACTATCTCTGCCAGTTTTGGTAATTTTGGGGTGTGTGGATGAGAAATGAGTTTAAACCTTAAACAAATTCATTGCACGGGAGAGCTTTTGATTCGAGAGATCAATCTATATAATTCTGGCCTAAACCAAGAAATGGCCATTCCAGACTTGTTTCGGTCACAAAGTGAAGGAGATGGGGTTGATCATAGGGAGGGAAGCGAAGAAGGTGTTGATATTGTGAAGGAGTATGATGTTTTATGACTTGTAACAGAAAGGTGAGCAGGCTTACGAATAACGCAAGCAGGCTCTGGGTATTTTGAATACAATTTTATTAACACTTGATTTCTGCGTTGTCTTGTCTTGTTGGAAATAGGGAGGAGAACCTATTTATACAAGTCATTAAGCCTAACCCTCGTATCTCGTGGGAAGTGGAGTGATTGAGTGGTGGAGTCGTGTGTTAGTGCCACACGATCAGTCTTGCCCACTTTTCCCGTCATCACTAACCGTCCATGACTTCCTGACATATTCTTGTGATGGCACGCTGCACGTTGTAAACCGCCAGACCAATACCCCAGTAAGTATCCCCCAGTTTGTGACATGTTTGATGTCTCGAATGTGTGGATCGTGGGACCTACATAAGGTAGCATGTGATGCTGGATTAAATAACTAAGTTATTTAGAAAGTCGCGTATTATATGCATGTAATGCATCGAATATATTCAACATGTATGAAGCATCGCTGTTTTAAGGATTAACGGAGTAAGTCACGAATTTATGCGTCTTAAAATAGCATCACGTCCAGCCATATTCGAGTGATCGTTTGGAGGCTATAAGTGCAAGCCCTGACTTGGTCGATTACTCTATGCGGAAGAGTGGTGGACGGTGATCGTGAAAATGCCTCACTGGTCGCCTAATTCCTGTCTTAGGTTGTCTGTCTAAGATGGTGAAGTTGGACGGACGAGATGACTTGCGACCCATATCTGCGACCATCGGATTAGGGTTTAAGAGGTGTGCAAGTATATTCTTTCAACTTGGTCAAATCCAAACATGGGAGACTTTTTGGCAGGGCCGATCGGGCATGCGTAAAGGTGCACACGGTACGGTTCATCTCGGTTCTTGCCAAGACCGAGTACCTGTACCTCCCTAAACTCGGTTCCAAAATTTTGGACCGGTACCTGTACCCTGTACCTCAGTTCCGGTACTATTTGGGACCAGTACGGTACCAGGTACGGTTTCGGTACTATACTCGGTTCCAGACAAAGAAATTCATGTTAATAAGGACCTGTTTTACTAAGCTACAAAAGAAGTCGTATGGGATCATATATAGTCTCTGCATAAATCTTTTGGAGCAACAAACCATAGTAAGATTTGAGTTTTTTTCGTAACATACACATTTTGGACCCTAACTTGACAAAAACACATACATTTAAAGAAGAAAAACAGACTAATGAAATCATTTTCCTGGGACGTTCCTTCCCAGTTAATGAAATTGTGCAGTCATCTGCTAAAATATTTTGATTATGAACATTTTGCTGTGGTACTTGTGATGCTGCTAAACATGAAGGAGATCCATTACCGGTGTTGGATGTAGTAACATTATTGCATTTATTAACCTACAGTACCATCAATAGAGAGTGAGCATACACACAAACTAGAAATAAAGCTGAGTTTAATGAACAAGACAAGAGACGCTGACGAGAAAACAAAAAATCTAACAAAAAATACATGAAGAGAGTAACTGAGATACTCCACAGTAACAGATTACAAGCTTCGTAAACTTCATAAGGTGTGCTAATTACATACTGAAATTAATATACCAAAAGAATAGACAAATTTCCAACCTATACTAATCCATGATTTATCCGTGGCAATTCAAGATAGTTTATTAATGTAAGAAGATAAAGAAGATTTGAGTGTATTATGAGGTGTACATTTCATCTGACTTCCAAATACATATACTAAGGGTTCTTGATGTTGAGTCCAGTGTCACTCAAGAATCTTTGTACAATTATATGCCCACACAATCAAAAGAAATCAAAGAACACTGTGCAATTCTACATGATTCAATCACATATACTAGTAACTTTCAGCACAATTAGATGCCCAATAGTAAAAAAATCTAAAGAACACTTCAATTGTGAAAGATTCAATCACATAATCTAGTAAATTTCAACACAATTAGATGCCCCCAATACGGAAAAATCGAAATAACACTACAATTATACATGATTCAATCACTAACAATCTATTAAAATTTCAGCACAATTCAAAAAATTGACAAAACCCAATTACTCCAGAACTCAAAATAATTAAACCCCATAAGAATTCATAACAATCCCAAATCCCAGATTTCATTAAAAGCAAAGATTTTGATGAACTTACTTACAGTTGGTTAACAATTTCCGAGTTGGATTGATTGTTTCTTGAATCTTTTCCCTTCAAAAATCAAAATAGAGCTCAAATTAACAAAAATCAAGTAACCCAGTAGTCCAAATCAGACGATTTAAACACAATAATGAATACAACTTGATTAAAATTAAAGAAGAAAAAAAGGAAAAAAAACTTACGAGGGAAACGATTTAATCACTAATTTTTTTCTTCTTCTTTTTATATATCAAAAGTGAAATATGGAGTTCGTGGAGTTGAAGTATGGAGAAGAGAAGAATTTCTCCATGTAAAGATGGATGTACTCTAATTGAGTTCCTGTTCTTCTTCTCTTTCTCAGAGAGAAGACGGAAAAAAAACCCTAGCCAAAATTATCTATACATACCAGCCCTAGATCTAACGGCTATCAATAATCTACTACCCCTAAGTCCTATGGTTAGAATTATTCGGTACTTTCAGTCCGGGACGGCACGGTACTAGGGAAGGACCGTGTACCTGTACCTGCTTAGCCCTGGTTCCTAGTTTTTGGACCGGTACCTGTACCCCCTTCCTCGGTTCGGTCCAAAATCAGGTACGGTTCCACCGGTTCAGGGACGGTCCGTCGGTCCGTCTCGGTTCCTGTGCACCCTTAGGCATGCGTGTAGACGGCATACTGGTGCAAGCGCATGTACCTCACTGTCTCATCAAGGTGAAATCTAGACCACTTAATTTTTCAGGCAAAGAGGAGTGGCTGAGATGGATTTGCGACGAAAATCTCATGCTGCAAAGGTCGTGCGTCATATCTACTTTGGGCGCGCGTTTCGAGACGACCAAGCCTGGTCGGTATTGGCCGATCAGTCAGGCATGTAGATGGAGGGTTGGTGTACACGCATGTACCTCATTGTCTCATAGAAACGTGATCTACGCCACTCAATTTGTCCGGCGAAGTTGAGTGGTCGAGATCAGTTTACAATTGGAAGGTACGACCACGCCTAGTTTGGGCGCACGAATCGAGGAGTACAACCCAGTTCGGTCTTGGACGATTGGGTGTGCAAATAGGTGGCCCTGCAGTGATCATGTTGATACTCACCGGACCTGCTTAGTCTATTCCTGGACCCTTCATCCGAGAAGGAGAAAATGAACGCTCAGAATCGCGACAAAAACCCTAATAAGATTTTTTCCGGTCGTGTGTCATACCCAGTTTGGGGCGCAAGAATTAAGACGACCAACCATAGTTGGTCCTGACCGATCGGTCAGGTATGTAGGCGGGCCCATGGTGATTGTGTTGACATGCTATGGGCCATTTGAATTTATGTATACACCCTTCATCTATGCCTGTGAAGATGGATGGTTGAGATTGATTTGCGACACATGTGATGTGACGCAAACTCTAATTAGGGTTTCAGTCCATGATGCTTTGGATGGACGAATTGGGAAGCCACGCTTCCCATGTCGGGCCCTCATTGGGTCGGTGGTGAACATGCCAATACCTACCTGAGGGTTATGGATCCGATCTAAGCCATCCAATCATGCCGGTGAAGTTGGATGGTCGTGATCAGTTTAAGACCCTTAGCGACCATTAAAGCATCACACATGCAGAACTTTGGGAGAACGTTTGCTCCTCCCTGGCTAGGTCGTGAGATGGTCGGCTATTTGGGTGCAAGGTATGTGTTTGACCACCAAGGCATAAACGGGCCCGCTGGTGGTTATTGCAGTGGTTTCCTATTCCTGCTAGGGTTCGTCTAGGCTGCTTAATTCATGCAGCCAACTTGTGTGGCCGTGATTATTTTTGAGACTAATATGGATAGTCCAGATTCAAATATGCTCGATCGGGCTAGTATAACACACCGAGGGATGATACTCTTTGTAAGAGAATGGTATAGCCTATATGGGTATTTCTTGCATGCCTCACTATTGATACTTGAATATTCATGTTACTCTGCTGAGAGTAAAAATCAGTCATCATGCCGCACCAACAGTGAGAGTTCTGCTGAGAAGAACACATGAAATACAAGGTGATTCATGCATTAACTACTAATGCTAAAATTCACAGAATACTTGGGGATTGTTGCTGCATGCTCCATTCTAGGTGAATTAATAAAGGGAAAACGTATTTATCTCTTATCAAATAGCCTTATCCTTTGCAGGATGTCGGCATAAAGATTGTCTTTACAATTTTATCCCTTAACTAAAATCCACCATCAACATTAAGTCCCCTTCCTAGCACATGATGGTTACACTATTGTGGGGTAGGCATTAGATGGTGACATATACAACACAAAAGACAAAATAAAGGAAGTATACCTGGAGGAGTTGTAACTGATTCCTGGCAATCCTCCATGTGAGCACGCGGTCGTGACCATGAGCCTTGGTGAGACCGACTTCCTCCCTGCATTCGAGCTAGGAATGGAACTCTCCTTCTACTGGGATTCCTCCAACATAGGTGCTTATACATTGCTGGTCTTAACCTCTCATATCCAGCGGCTTCTCCAATCCTTGATTAGGGTTCGAAAGAAAGCATGACTCGGTCGGTGTTCATATATCGGGCAGGCTTCACTGTAGCCGCTTTAGTCTTCTTTAGGGTTTCCTCAACATATATGTGTATGCAGGGATTTTGAACCACCTTCTACAATTTCACGATAGAATTTTCTTGCAGAAAACTCAATTTTTTCACTATGTCAAATAACAGTGGATCGTCTTCTTCATACCATCCAGGGTCTTCCATTAAACGTGCCCGATCTGCGTCTGAGCCTCATGAGGAATCCCCTGCTCGTGTTTTTCGTGTTAATAAGATCATACCGGTTCGTTCCTCCTTTATTTCTCTTTCCTGAATAGTTTCTTTTTCTTCATGATCAGGCGAATAATTCTCTTTTTGCAGAGATACCCCACTGGAACATGCGTGACGGTTATAGACGATGATGACTTGGTTAGCCCTCTTATTTTGAATTCAAACACGCCTTCCCATGTGGACCTTGAAGATGCTGATCTGGGTATCTCATCTCATGAATACCCTAATACAGGTCTTCCATTCGGAATCCACATGAAATGCTTATCTTCTCGTTACCGAGATGTCGGTGGATTCTTAGTGCGGAAGGAGTTTGTGCCATTGTACACGAAAGTATGGATATATTGCAACCAGGAATGTAGTTCGACACTGTTCATCTGCTTTGGTCACCACAGTAAATTGCCTTCTTCCCGTGATTGCTGAGATGAAGAATATTTCTATCCTCAATGTTGCTGAATCAAACCTCGAGAAATGGGAGAACATGGTATCAACCTGCAAATCCATGGAGTTCAACGTGTGCTGGTTGTGACAGCGTCTTGGTTTCATCAAGTTTGATCGATCTGGTATCCTCGTGAATGTTATTCCTGCTACGAAAGCTATCTTGGAGAAGGAGAATGATCTGGCTGCGGAATCGAAGAGGGTGGAGCAGGCAGTTCAAGACTTTAAGGATAAGACAGAGAGATATCATACTAGATTGAAGATGATGTTTTCAAGGAACTATAATCTGCTAGACGGCCTCTTCTAGGCTGCGCTCTCTTATGGTCGATGATGTTCACGTTATTTTTCTTTTTGAACACTCTTTTGGGAATAAATTGCATTGGTTTTGAGTAGGTGGAAGAATTTTTTCATTAATGTATCTTTGATAATTCAGATGTGTAATGAAAAATGCCTGTATTGCTTTATTATGAGATAGTGGTGGGATAATGATCAATCATGATACGCCTTGAGCCATTTTCCATTGATGAATGCCTCTAACTTGCCTTCATCCACCTTAACAATCTTGTAGTAGAAGGTACTGTAAGACTTGGTAACCACGTAGGTACCTTCCCATTTTGAAGAGAACTTTGGTGCATACATGTCTTGCTGAATATGCTTGGATGTCTTTAAGACCAAATCTCTCAGTCCAAAAACACATGGCCTTACAGTCTTGTCATATTCCCTGGAGTTCCTGTTTCTGTACATCTAATTACGTTCCTCTACTTTACTTTTTCTGGAATCTAGAGTGTCTAACTCAGCGATTCTATAGTACGATGCTTCAGCTTCATTCCAATGGACCCTACTTGCTTCTGCAATCCTGGCTGACGAGATATTGATTTCTGTTGGGAGGATTGCATCTGCACCGTAAACAAGAGAATATGGGAAACCTCAACGGAACTTCTAGGTGACGTCCGATACGCCCATAGAGCCATAGGAATATATTCGTGCCAGTCCTTGGGGTTTTCATGCAGCGTTCGACTGAGAATCCGGATCAGCATCTTGTTGGTGCTCTCAGCTTGTCCGTTTCCTTGAGGATAGTAAATGGTGGATAAGACCTGTTTAATTCCATATTCTTCAAGTAGCTCTCGTACCTGTTTGTTTGCAAAGGAGTGCCATTATTGGTGATGATATGCTTGGGTACGCCGAACCGACAAATGATGTATTCTTTAATGAAAGCTGCAATTGTTGCTCCCGTAATCCCTCATAGAGGGATGGATTCAGACCATTTGGTAAAATACTCCGTCACAGTTATGATGTACTCATGTTTCTTTGACGATGATGGATTAATCTTCCCGATAATGTCAAGACCCCAGATAGAATGGCCATGGACTGCTTACCGAGTGTAAAGGAGTGGAAGGTGCATGAATGAGGTTCCTGTGAATTTGGAATTCATGGCAGATTTGAATAAATGCAGCTGCATCATCCTTCATGGTTGGACAATTGTATTTCTCGTGTATCTGGATAAATATTTTCTTCTTTCCTTGGTCCCTTCATGCATTACTTTTAGTATAGTCGGAATATCTTCCTTAGACAGGCACCGTAATAGATCACCTCTGAATCTTTTGCGATATAGGATCCCTTCATGAAATACGAATCGCTTCGACTTTTGCTTCATCTTGATAGCATCCTTCTGATTATCCGGAGCTATCCCATCGTGGATATAACTAATATACGGTTCTCTCCAGTCCCCAGCACGACTTACGTTGAGAACCTCTAATTGAAGTGGTGGCACTTGGCAATTGGAGCAAGACTTTTGAAGTAAACGGGATTGAGCTTCCATTTCTGGCCAATAATAGCCTAGGCGTTGAAGACGACGGTAGAGTGTTACTACCAACGTTTGTCCGCAAACTTTATTGTGAACGCGATCAAGCTGCAGCTGCGATTCTTTGTTTCCGAGACATCTCGACAGGGAACCATACCTGTTTCGATGATATAACATACCATGAAGCATGAAAAATCTCTGCAGGGTTTTGAGACTGACCTTTCCTTGAGAAAGTGAGCTGCTGAGTTCTTGAACGATGGGAGTACGCCAATCACAGGTCCCAATATCTTCACGTTTTGAAAGCCATGTTGATTCAACTATCCTCCTCTTTACCATCAAGGTCTCTTCTAAACCTTCAAACTGCAATTTGGATGCCAGTGTGGCTAAACAATCAGCATGTTTGTTGTTGTTGCGACCAACACGGGTTACGGTTGCGTCAGCAAAGTAGTTTAGTAATATTTACGCCTCTGACTGATACAGGGCCAATGTTTCCTCCTTTAACGCGTACACTCCATTCATCAGATTAACCAGTAGATTAGAGTCACCTATTATCTCTACGCAAGTGCCCCCCGCTTGTTTGGCTATTAACAGTCATATGAGAATGGCATCATACTCTGCTGAGTTTTTGGTGCACTGAAAGTCCAACTTGAAAGAATGTGAGAAAACTTTGCCAATTGGAGATACTAGGACCACGCCTGCCCCTCCAGTATTATTGCTGGGAGTGGCGGAGCCATCGAAATATAGCATCCACACCTCTTCTTCAACAACGGAGATTTCTGGAAATTCTCCGAGAAGATCTTCATGTAATGTAGCAGTGCATTCACTAGGGAACGACGCAGTAAATTAGCAACGACTTGTCCTTTGATAGCCCTGGGTGATGCGCATGTTATGTCTAGCTCTGATATTTGGATAAGCCACTTGGCCGACCTTCCCATCAAGACCGGCTTTGAGAGTAAAAACTTCGCAAGATCAAATTTAGATATAAGCACCACCTTGTTGGACAATAGGTAATATCTGAACTTCTGAATGGAATGAATCAGGGCTAGGCACGCTTTCTTTGCTTTGGGATATCTGAGTTCAACATCTCTTAATACTCGACTGAAATAGTATATGGGATGTTTGACTCCCTCGTCATCCTCCTGAGCAAGCAAATCCCCTACGGCAGTATCGCTGAAGGTAGTGTAGAGACACAACGGTCTTCCTTGGATAGGGGACTTCATGACTGCTGGAGACGACAATATCCATTGAATCTTCTGAAATGCTTCCTGTTGTAGTGCGGTCCATACAAAACTTGCTCCCTTCTTCAGTAAGGGGGTGAATGAAGCGACGAGTTGGGCCAAACCAGGTATAAAATGCTGAATGTAGTTTACCTTGCCCATGAAGATTTGGAGCTATTTCACAGTCCGTGGCGGTGGCATCTTGAGGATAGCCTTAGTTTTGGATGGGTCTACTTCGATTCCCTTAGTAGTTACCTGGAATCCTAGAAATTTGCCTGAAGAAACTCTGAAAGCGCATTCAATGGGTTCATCTTAAATTTTTACTCACGGCACCTTTCGAACACTTGTCGTAGGACTCCTGTGTGATCCGCCCGAGCTTTCTATTTGACTATTATGTCATCCACGTAGTCTTCAACTTACTTATGCATCATGTCGTGGAATATTACCGTCATAGTGCATTGATAGGTCGCACCGGAATTATTCAAACCAAATGGCATTACAGTATAGTAAAAATTCCCAAGAGGAATTCGAAAAGATGTCTTACTTGCGTCATGCTCGTACATTCTTATCTGATTGTACCCGCTGTATCCATCCATGAAGGAGAACATGCCGTGCCCGCTGGTTGCATCTACTAACATGTCGATGTTAGGTAGAGGAAAATCCTCTTTGGGGTAGTATTTGTTCAAGTCTCTGAAGTCCACGCAACATCTGATCTGCCCGTTTTTCCTTTTTACTGGAACCACATTAGCCAACCAGGTCGGGTGATGAATAGGTTTAATGAAGCCGGCAGCTAGCAAATTCTATATATCAGTATTGATCTGCTCTTCCACATCGTGCCTGAATTGCCTCGGGGACTGCTTGATTGGCTTGGATCCAGGTATGACATGCAGAAGATGGGTGACCGGTTTTTCATCTAAACCGGGCATTTTTTTCATACGTCCAAGCAAATATGTCCTGGTATTGTTTGAGAAGTTGCACGAGCTTCGTGCGTTCGTCTGTGGACAAGGTTGAGCTGATGGAGATAAGTCTGGGAGATTCTACATTCCCGATATTAATGATTTCGAGTTCATCCGTCGTGGAGTTGGTGCCGTCCTGCAGCTGTCGTGGAGCATCCAACACCTCTTCATGTGGCTCTTCGTTTTTGTAGCATTCCATTGGGCGGAGAAACTGGGTAGTAGTCTCCCCTGCTAATTGCTAATAGCGGCGTCGGTATACGGTCTTCCCATTCTGATCACGGCTCGCCATAAAAGTTCGTTCTCTTTTAGTGTGAACATGAGTTGCGGCTTCACCAGACGAAGAAGGATGTTCCAACATATTGCGTGGATTAGCCTTCAATGATGCAAGTCGGTACTCCTCCTGAAATGATGCCCACATGGGGAGTGGGATGCAATGAACTTTCTCTGATTCTTCCAGGGGTGTCTCTTTCGGCTCAAACAACTCTATGCCACAGATTGGCGCGTAAGGAGAGAATGATGCAGGAATACGAATGAATTCCTCATTTAGCATAGTCTTCAAGCATTGGTGATATGTTGAAGGAATGATTCTATTATCATGAAGCCACGGTATCCCTAATATCATGTGGTAGTCTGGCTCCTTTTCTATGACTTCGAATTTAACTTTAGACTAGACGGGTCCTACAGATAAATTCAGATTGACATACTCATACATGTTGGTTTGGTTTCCTTCAAAGTCTGTCATCGTGGTAGGCTACCACACGATCTTGTTCGGGTGAACCTTAGTCGTCATGAGTGTCTTGAGGGTAATCACATTCGAAGACGCTCCTGTGTCGATGAGGGTCGTCTTGAACTCTGAATCCTTGATGCGTGCAGTAACATGTAGAGCCCAATTGTGACCTTCCTCTGCCATCATGTCTTTTTCTGTAAATGTAACGTTATTCACAGACATCTCTGGTGCTTTGGAGGCTTCTGGACGCAAAGGAGTTAACTGTACATCCAATGCTATTTGATTGATTGCAGCAAACATCTTCACCCGCTGATTCTTTGAGAGGTGTAAAAGTTCGCACAAACTCCCCACTAGAGAAGCTGTTTCCTGGTCCACCGGCCTCTGATTCATAGTGAAACTGTTAACTTGAGGAATATCATTGTAAGGATCAGTCCTCAGTGCAGAAATCTCTGTGACATGAGAGCCGCTCATTTCCGATGTCATCTTGGTGAGGAGATCGAGTATGTCGTTTATCGTTTCTTTGATCAGGTCCATGTTCTTCATGTGAATCTCCTGCACCCGTGCTAACTCGATCAATGTTGGGATTCTTCCGGTTACACCATTGGATACACCGTCGACCAGAATTTGAAATTGTTTGGTGAGTTCTAAGACCAACCATTTTGAAAACAACCAATGAGATTGGGTATTGATGGAAATGACTTCAAAACCGAGAGATTAATCTCCCATTGTGGTCGCCAATTGTTTATGGGTGAAAACTATCTCTGCCGTTTTGGTAATTTTGGGGTGTGTGGATGAGAAATGAGTTTAAACCTTAAAAAAATGCACTGCAGGGAGTGCTTTTGATTCGAGAGATCAATCTATATAATTCTGGCCTAAACCAAGAAATGGCTGTTCAAGACTTGTTTCGGTCACAAAGTGAAGGAGATGGGGTTCATCTTAGGGAGGGAAGCGAAGAAGGTGTTGAGATTGTGAAGGAGTAGGCTGTTTTATGACTTGTAACAGAAAGGTGAGCAGGCTTATGAATAACGCAAGCAGGCTCAGGGTGTTTTGAATACAATTGTATTAACACTTGATTTCTGCATTATCTTGTCCTATTGGAAATAGGGAGGAGAACCTATTTATACAAGTTATTAAGCCTAACCCTCGTATCTCATGGGAAGTGGAGGAAGTAGAGTGGTTGAGTCGTGTGTTAGTGCCACACGATCAGTCTTTCCCACTTCTCCCGTCATCACTAACCGTCCATGACTTCCCGACATGTTCTTGTGATGGCGCATTGCGCGCTGCACGTTGTAAACCGCCATACCAATACCCCAGTAAGTATCCCCCAGTTTGTGACATGTTTGATGTCTTGAATGTGTGGATCGTGGGACCCACAGAAGGTAGCATGTGATGCTGGATTAAATAACTAAGTTATTTAGAAATTCACGTATTCTATGCATGTAATGCATCGAATATATTCATCATGTATGAAGCATCACTGTTTTAAGGCTTAACGGAGTAAGTCACGAATTTATGCGTCTTAAAATAACATCACGTCCATCCATCTTCGAGTGATCGTTTGGAGGATATACGTGCAAGCCCTGACTTGGTCGATTACTCTATGTAGAAGAGTGGTGGACGGTGATCGTGACAATGCCTCACTGGTCTCCTAATTCCTATCTTAGGAGGTCCGTTCAATCTGGCTTAGTTGGACGGACGAGATGACTTGCGACCCACATCTGTGACCATCGGATTAGGGTTTAGGAGGTGTGCAAGTATCTTCTTTCAGCTTGGTCAAATCTAAGCATATGATACTTTTTGGAAGGGACGATCGGGCATGCGTGTAGACAGCACGCTGGTGCAAGCGCATGTACCTCACTGTCTCATCAAGGTGCAATCTAAACCACTTAATTTGTCAGGCAAACAAGAGTGGATGAGATGGATTTGCGACGGAAATCTCATGCCGCAAAGGACGTGTGTCATGTCTAATTTGAGCGCGCATTTCGAGATAGCCAAGCCTGGTCGGTATTAGCCGATCAGTCAAGCATGTAGACGGCGGGTTGGTGTACACGCCTGTACCTCATTGTCCCATAAAAACGTGATCTACGTCACTCATTTTGTCCGGCAAAGTTGAGTGGTTGAGATCAGTTTACAATTGGAAGGTGCGACCACGCCTAGTTTGGGCGCACAAACCGAGGTATACAGCTAAGTTTGGACTTGGCCGATTAGGTGTGGTAATAGGTGGGCCCGCAGTGATCGTGTTGATACTCACCGTACCTGCTTAGTCTATTCTTGGACCCTTCATCCGAGCAGGAGAAAATGGACGCTCTTGATCGCGATACAAACCCTAATTAGGTTTTTTCCGGTCGTGTGTCATACACGGTTTGGGGCGCACGAATTAAGATGACCAACCATAGTTGGTCCTGGCCGATCGGTCAGGTATATAAGCGGGCCCACGGTGAATGTGTTGACATGTTATGGGCCCTTTGAAGTTATGTCTACAACCTCCATTTATGCCTGTGAAGATGGATGGTTGAGATTGATTTGTGACACATGTGATGTGCCGCAAACTATAATTAGGGTTTCAGTCCACGCTGTTTTGGCTGGACGAATTGGGAAGACACGCTTCCCTTTTGGGGAGGCCGACCATGTGGGGCCCTCATTGGGTCGGTGGTGAACAAGATAAAACCTACCTGAGGGTTATGGATCCGATCTAATCCATCCAATCTTGCTGGTGAAGTTGGATGGTCGTGATTAGTTTAAGACACTTAGCGACCCTTAAAGCATCACACCGGCCGAAATTTGGGCGAACGTTTGCTCCTCCCTGGCTAGGTCGTGAGATGGTCGGCTACCAGGGCATAAACATGCCCGCTGGTGGTTATTTCAGTGGTTGCCTACTCCTGCTAGGGTTCGTCTAGGATGGTTAATTCATGCGGCCAACTTGTGTGGCCGTGATTATTTCTGAGACTGATATGGATAGTCCAGATTCAAATATGCTCGATCAGGCTAGTATAACACACAGAGAGATGATTCTATTTGTCAGAGAATGGTATAGCATGTATGGGTATTTCGTGCATGCCTCACTATTGATACTTGGATATTCATATTACTCTGCTGAGAGTAACAATCAGTCATCATGCCGCACCAATAATGAGAATTCTGCTGAGAACATCACAGGAAATACAAGGCGATTCATGCATTAACTACTAATGCTAAAATTCACTGAATACTTGGGGATTGTTACTACATGCTCCATTCTAGGTGAATTAATAAAGCGAAGACGTATTTATCTCTTATCAAATAGCCTTATCCTTTGCAGGATGTCGGCATAAATATTGGCTTTACAATTTTAGCCCGTAACTAAAATCCACCATCAACAGTAGACATCCGCAATAAGTTGCAGCATTGCCGGTCCAGCACTATGTCGCTCATATCATCTAATTGGGAGATGATTGCGATATTCTGGCCCCTCATATCATCTAAGCTCGGTAGCTAGACACAAGAGATGATTGTGGCCATACTTGATGAGGCAAGTTGCATGCCAACCAGTGGATGCTCATACTTCCTATCAAGACGTTCGACATAGGCTAAAAACCCGTGTATCGTAATTTAGTTAAAGAGGATCCCATTTTGATGCGAAACGACCCAAAGATCAAGACATGATGATCTATAGATCTACATGGTCACCAGAATTTATCCAAATTCTATCGTTTAGAGCCTCAAAAGGCCGTTTTTACCGTTTTAAGAAAGTTTTTGGTTTACTTAATAAACCCTTCGCATAACAAGAGTAAGTTGGAACGGTGTGGAAGCTAAGTTAGATGAATCATGATCCAAGATAATGCTTGCAAGGGAAAATGAACGTGTATTTGCCCTGCTTTAAGGCTCGGATCGTAGCCTCATCATGGCGCATCGGGGAAGTTACGGCCTGCGGGGCAATGCGCCAAAGGCGTAATTTTCCAGTCCATCACAGGAGTACTAGGAGCAGCACTTGTGGTTGTTCCAGCACAACTTTGTCCTCTCATTCTATTGATAATAGAATGATTATGGGGCTTTGGCACAAGGTTTTGAGAATCATTAGCACCGATTTTAAAAATAATGCAGATTCTTGTGATAAGACATGGAAATCCCATGCTTTTGCCACTACTCCAGATTCTTATCATTTGATTGATAATAAATCCACAAAAGTCAAAGTTAGGAGTACAAATTACTATGTGATAAATCAATTCAGTCACATCTCGACTCCACATTACCTTGTGCATATTTCTACGTGCCAGATTGGGTACAACAAGGCTTCTAAAACTTGAGATATTTTGAAACATCATTGATGCAGAGACTGTTTCCATTCCAGGTATTTCCACCAAGAACCTCTGCAATTTGTTCTTTGTTGAAATCACTATTCCGAGGAAGAAATGTATTTCCAGGACTACAACCCAAAAGATACCCAATTATACTTCTATTCACTTCGAAGCATCGTCTCCGAACCATGGTGAAGAATTTACATCTCTTGGCATCCATAGCATAAATGTTACCATAAAATTCTGCAACAAGAATGGGTGACCCGGTATAGCTGCCAGTATGAATATCATCCCAGTCATTCTTGTTACGATACAGACTCACATATTATGGAAGATCAACATACACAAACTTCTTCTCAACAATAATTTTTTTTATCATGCATTGCTACATACTTCTTAAAACACTCTTGATTAACAAAGTATAGTTCGGAGTTAACATCAAAAATCATTGTTGAGAGAGTATCAACAGTTTCAGAGAAGGTGAAGTTTGGAGTATCTTTTCTATAGTTTTTATTTGAACCTTCTCCCCTAGTGAAATTCCTATTATGCATATTGCAAGGTTTGATATAGAAATTTACAAATTAAAACAGAATAAGAAGAGACTTACAATCAAAATTCCCGGTTGATGTCCGAACTTTCCCTTCTGAAGTAAAGTTGAAAAAGATTGTAAGTACCCTTTGAGAGTTGAAAGAAAATGAACTAAATTATTGTTTCGAATTCAAATGAGGATCAAGGTTTTTGAATTTAGATTTTGAATCAAACTTGTTAGATCATTGCTCGGTCGAACTCGCATGCATTGCTATCTCAAGCATGTTTTTCAATCTTAGTGATCAAAATTATAAAGTCTTGATTTATAGTCTACTATATCTAAGGTCTCGGACTAGGATAGAAAGTGTAGTTGAGATCAATAACTCCATGGCAATCATCATATAAGACGAAGGACTACTCAAGGAACCAGTGTATCTTCATCGACTAAAAGGTATGTGGAGACTTGAACTTATCTATCACTCAAAAGTCTATCTACTCTATCTACTCGGACTAGGATAGAAAGTGTAGTTGAGATCAATAACTCCATGGAAATCATCATATAAGACGAAGGACTACTCAAGGAACCAGTGTATCTTCATCGACTAAAAGGTATGTGGAGACTTGAACTTATCTATCACTCAAAAGTCTATCTACTCTATCTCCTATCTTGACACAAAAGTCGTATTACTATATAGACTAAGAATATACACATGTGATATTTCGAGCTGAGTATATCTCGCTTATATATTTCTCAAAATATGTGTTGGTAAAGATTTCACTGTATCCAAGTTCATCTTTACCTAGTGACGAAAGTCATGTTACGTTTCAATCATTTTGGAAATCGCTCTGATGAAAAATAGTTTGTGAATAACAACTATATAACGCCCTCTGAGAATGTTTAATTGATTGAAATGAGAGTTTAGACAATATAACCATTGGGGGATATAAACATTGTTGTGGTAACACATATATGTATAAGTCCTTAGCACTTGAACCGAAGTTTGCGAACTTTGTTAATCAAGTGAAACCGGAACTTGAGCAGCCAACTCAGTCCGCGAACGTGCGTAGTTCTCGAACCCGAGAATTTCTGCTGGAGTTGTAGCTCGATTTCAGTCCATGAACTGATGGAAGTTCTTGAACCCGAGAATTTCTGCTGGAGTTTGTGAACTCCAACCGGTTAACTTGAGTCCGCGAACTTAAGTGGTTATGTCTAAAAACGATATTTGTGAACTTATCTTAATAAACTAAGGAATGCTATTGCAAACCGTGGCTTTATAGTTCATAAATCAATTCAAGTGAATCACATTGTTTTTGCTTCAATTGTGTCTTGTGTAGTACATGATATCTCATAGCAATTGAACAACTCTCTAACTAGTTCATTTGAGTCATTTGGACTAGTTATGGTGAAGAAGAATATGGTTGATATGAAAGTTATCATTTGGCTAACCATTTGGTTAACTAGTATTGAACCCAACTATTGTACATGTTTGGGTGTGGTTACACAAACCCAAAATCGTCAAGTACATGTGTGTGTGACAAGCTAAGTTTTCGATCTAACGTTTGAGAAATATTAGCTTGAATCTAATCAGGTTTTCATCTAACGGTGAATATTAAATTATTTGCTACCAAGCTAACATTGATTGCAAACCCTGATTTGAAATACTATATAAGGAAAACTCTAGCAACTGGGAAACCTAATCCCGACACATTCTGTGTGATACTAGTTTGCTAAGCTAGAGTCGATTCTCCTTTAACCTTTGGTTTTCTTCTTCTAAAACCAGGTTAACGACTTAAAGACTTCATTGGGATTGTAAAGCCAGACCGATACTACTTTTCTTGTAGTTGTGTGATCTGATCTTGTTGTTTCTATCGTACGAGTACAATTATAATAATTGGCTTGAGATTTCTATCTCCGATAGGCAAGATATAAAAGTAATCACAAACATCTTCGTCTCATCGTTTGTGATTCCTCAATAATTTTTCTTCGCTGGGTCGATTAAGTTTATTGTGAGGCGATTGATAAAACTGAGTTGTTCTTCAAGAATATAAGTTTAGCTTTATTGATTAGTTCCTGTTCACCTTGATTTATCAAAAGACGAAAAAAACTCATAGGTTTATTCGTGGGAGACGAATTTATCTATCTTGTAGACTTTTCTGTGTGAGACAGATTTTTTTATTAAAGTCTTCGACTTTGGGTCGAAGCAACTCTTGGTTGTGGGTGAGATTAGCTAAGGGAATCAAGTGCGCAGTATCCTGCTGGGATCAGAGGCGTAGGAGCATAACTATACCTTGGATCAGTGTGAGATTGATTGGGGTTTAACTACAATCCAGACCGAAGTTAATTTGGAGTAGACTAGTGTCTGTAGCGGCTTAATACAGTGTATGTTTAATCTGGACTAGGTCCCAGAGTTTTTCTGCATTTGAGATTTCCTAGTTAACAAAATTCTGGCGTCTGTGTTATTTCTTTTCCGCATTATATTTTTATATAATTGAAATAATACAGGTTATGCGTTGTTCAATCAATTAGAATATCCGACCTTATTGGTTGTTGATTTAAATTGATTGACACTTGGATATTTCTCTTTGGTACCATCCAAGTCATCTCTCTTTGATTAAGACTCGCAAATTGTATTTTCTTGAGTAAATCAAATTGAGAGATTGAGATAATAACTCCTTGAGTATTTTCTATTGATTGAGTCTAACTGTCTAGTTAATTCTCTAGAAAACAACTCAGAGTTGTCTATACAAATTACTAATCGAAATATTGGGTATGGTTGTTAGACCCCCCGCTTTTTCAATTGGTATCAGAGCAGGCAAACACGTTTAAGACCTTACAAGGATGTGTTTGTAGCGATCTGACTCTATGGACAGTAGTGTTATCTCGATAAATGCACCACCAGATCCAGGGATTTCAGAATTCTCTTCCATGACTAATTTAATAAAATCTGTAAAAGAAATTGTATATAAACCTCCACCAGGTTTAAAATCCCTTGAAGTGTTTTCAAGATTTGAAAAAAAGCTTGAGAACTTATCTCTTAATGTTGAGTTATACCTCCAGAAAGAGCAAGAATCTCTTGACAGGCTAAATCAAGTTATGATGAATAATATTCATGTTGAGGTTGATATTGATTTACTAATCAGTAAGAGCAATGCTCATCCTCTGTGTAATCCAATTAGTTGTGATAAACTAAACGAATTACAAGAGGAGTTTAAATCTCAGTCATCTGAGTATATCACCTCAAGGCATGAATTGAATCGTTTCTCATTTCCTGATACTTCCTATCAAGATAGTAGTATTATCTTCTTTTATGAGAAATCTAGGACGTCTCTTTTTAAAAGAGTTTCCCTTCGCAGTACTAAAAACTATTTGCATAAAATGTTTTTTATAAGTTGGAAAACAAGAAATCAGAAACACAAATCTTTTTGGGTTCTCTTGAAGTTCTTTGATAGACTTATACAAATAGTTCCTTGGGCATTTCTCAACACTACGATATTTAAGAGTTGTTGGAAAGAAGCTCTCTCATGGTGCCATGCTATGGAAAATTGTTACTTAATTGTAAGCAGACCCTGAGACATTGTTTTTGTAAAAGAAATAGGTCCTCCTCTGTCATGTGTAATTCACATGTAAGGAACCCAAACCGCTTCACGAACGAGTATCGTTCCAAAACGTGTCTAAATGGTTCCATGACACACAAAAAGGGAAGACAATCTCCTCGTTCACTTCACCCTCTTCTCTAAGTTCGAATATGCAAGAGTTTCTCAAACAGTTCTCGTTTTCTTGCTTCATCAAATTCACGTTCTCAAACTATTTCGTAAGGTGATTGCAGTTTTGAACTCGTGTGAAGCTCGTGAACATTGGTTCAAGTGTAGTTTTTGTATCAGTCACTCATATGAAAAACTTCCATTAGATACTATTCACGAACCAAGTAAGTATTCAAATTCATATCTGTATCCTTTGGAATCATGAATAGAAGAAGAGCTAGACATATAGGAAGTTCAAGATAACAAACTAGTGATGAACCCTTCCTTGACCCTAGTATTGGTGCTAGGTTTGTCAACCCTGCTGCTCGTGAACGATACCTAGTGTTGAAAAACAAAACACCCATTCGAGAACGGTTCTATGATGCAAGTAAAATAGATGTTCCAGGACTAGTTGAATTCTTCAATAATCATCCTTGGGGAATCATTCATAGACCTTTAGGGAGTGTTTGAGTTGATATGGTTGCTCAGTTTTATGCAAATATCCATGTTGAAAATACTTCTCTTTGCTCGTTCAAAACCATAGTAGGTGGAACCATCATTACTGTTAATCGTGGTGTTATATCATATTTACTCAATGTACCTGTTGGAGGAGAAAGATACCCTCCCTATGAGCTTGGGAGAATACCATTGGAGGTATTGTCTAACAGGATGTTCGACAAAGACCTCTCTCGCAATGATGGTAAGGTATATGTAAAAGGGGCAGAAATGTTTCTCAAAGTTGTTGCTAAACTTATTATGGCAAATATGATGCCTAGTACTTGTGACAGCAATTCATGGACTAGGGGACTTACTGAGTTCATCTACTACATTGTTGAAGAGAGAAACATTGATTTATGTGGAATTATTATTGATCAGATGATAAGTGTCAGACACAACTCCTGAAAAACACCAGGTTTTCCATGTCTCATCTCAAGAATTTGTGTTAACTTTGAAATTCCTGTTTTTGGTTCTAATCTTGGAGGACCGGCTAAGCTAAGCATGTCTAGTATTGAGAAAATGAGGCCTTCTACAGTCAGAGTCAACCCAAGAACCTCTAGCACTTCAGCAACTGAGGAGCTGTCTTGCCTTAGAAGAACTTGCTGAGGTTCGAGAAGAAAATGCAATGCTTAGAGAACAGGTAGACTATGCTGGAAATGCTGTTCCAGAATTGATAGAAATTTTTTATGAGATCAAAAGAGATCATTATGAGTGGAGTGACTAATATCTTATATTTTATTCTCTGTCTGGTAACTATCTGTTTAAACTTCTAATTTGGATTTAAAAAAAAAAGGTTTATGTCTTGTGATGTAATAACTTTTTATGGCACAATTGTCTTGGATGATATGTTTTTCTAATTAAAAGTGTTGTTCATTTCGAATCCATGAGAAGTACAGATAATATTTTGTCAAAAGTAAAGTTGTTCGTGAATTGATATGCAAATATTGATAAAAGGATGAATAGACTTTTGACAAACACAAAAGTTAAGCCTATATTGTCAATTATTGATGTAAGATAGGTTAAAATCTTTTTGATTCAAGGATTATGTCTATTGTGTGTCATTGTGCAAATGGTGATGGAAACATAGAATGAATCCTTGTGAATTCCGCAGTAATTGAGCTTCCCTGATCTATCTTGTGGGTATTACTGTGAGACACCGTATTATGACTTATGTTGAGCATTTGACAACCAAAGTTAATTATTTTTGTGATTATCTTAGTTGTGTTCAATAAGGTACTTTACGTCGAGTATTTTGGACTAAATCAATCATCATGTGTGATTATTTAGTTATGACTCAGTAAAGATTTTCTCATGTTGAGCATGATTGACTGGGTTGGTTATTTTTATGATTAACTTAGACATCGCTCCATAGAATTTCTTATGTGAGTATAAACGATTGAATTGATTACTTTTGTGATTAGTTTAATTGTGTATCCCGGTTAGATTAATTATGAGTTCTCTTGTGAATAATCTAATCGAGTTATTAAGTCTCCATAAGTTTTCTTGTGTCGAGCATATTTAGTAAAATTAATCTTGGTTCGCTTTGGTTAATATGATTGAATATTTCTTATTGGATTCCAAATTCATACTTATATGTAATTTGTTGAGTCTAAAAAAAAATCCTTCTCTTCTCTTGAAATAAGGTCACTCTTGTTGTTCCTTTTGGAATGACATATTATGTGGGAGAGTTATTTTGAACTTGTGCTTAATTGCCAAATCTTTGTGGGGAGGGCGGCTGTGGAATAATATAGGGGTTATCTTGCGTCTTTATAAACTCCTTAATGAATGCATTTAGCTTCGGCTTTATGATTGCATCTAAATAAGATGATATACATTTACCTTTGGTCATGAAATGTCTCTTACAGAAATTTTATTAGGATCCCGTTCTTGTACCTTTGCCAATTTTATTGACAAAAAGGGGGAGAATTAATATGTAGTTCACACTACAAATACATATGGTTTTCGGATCATTATGTAAGGGGGAGTGGTTTCCATGTGATATGGAGTATTTACTAAGGGGGGAGTGAAGTATAACCATAGTATTGTTGTTGGAGTTGTGATGCAATTGGACTTTAACGCTGTGTAATAATACTATGACACTGTATAAAAATGATTGAGAACCGATGCTTTTCTCATTGTTATAGCTACGGATTTTCAACAAAGATGATGCTAAACTTCCAACCTTTGGGATCATTGGACTACTTGGAGGTGACGAAGATTTTGAGTATTATTGTAGATTAGACATGTGGAATAGGAGCTATAAAGTTTATTTATATATTTTTGTATTCCATATGAATTAATAGTTTTGCCACTAAAATTGACAAAGGGGGAGATTGTTAGAGCATTGCCCGGTCGAACTCGCATGTGTTTCTATCTCAAGCATGTTTGTCAATGTTAGTGATCAAAACTATAAAGTCTTGATTTCTAGTCTACTATAGCTAAGGTCTCGGACTAGGATAGAAAGTGTAGTTGAGCTCAAGAACTACATGACAATCATCATACAAGACGAAGGACTACTCAAGGAACCTGTGGATCTTTATCGACTAAAAGGTATGTGGAGACTTGAACTTATCTATCACTAAAAAGTCTATCTACTCTATCTACTATCTTGACACAAAAGTCGTATTACTATATAGACTAAGAATATACACATCTGATATTTCGAGCTGAGTATATCTCGCTTATATATTTCGCGAAATATATGTTGGTAAAGCTTTCTCTTTAGCCAAGTTCATCTTTACTTAGTAACGAAAGTCATGTTACGTTTCAATCATTTTGGAAATCGCTCTGACGAAAAATAGTTTGTGAATAACAACTATATAACGCCCTATGAGAATGTTTCAATGATTGAAATGAGAGTTTAGACAATATAACCATTGGGAGATATAAACATTGTTGTGGTAACACATATATGTATAAGTCCTTAGCACTTGAACCGAAGTTAGCGAACTTTGATGATCAAATGAAACCGGAACTTGAGCAGTCAACTCAGTCCGCGAACGTGCGTAGTTCTCGAACCCGAGAATTTCTGCTGGAGTTGTAGCTCGGTTTCAGTACGCGAACTGACGGAAGTTCTCGAACCCGAGAATTTCTGCTGGAGTTTGTGAACTCCAACTGGTTAACTTGGGTCCGCGAACCCAGTCCGCGAACTTAAGTGGTTATGTCTAAAAACGATATTTGTGAACTTATCTTAATAAACTAAGGAATGCTATTGCAAACCGTGGCTTTATAGTTCATAAATCAATTCGAGTGAATCACATCGTTTTTGCTTCAATTGTATCTTGTGTAGTACATGATATCTCATAGCAATTGAACAACTCTCTAACTAGTTCATTTGAGTCATTTGGACTAGTTATGGTGAAGAAGAATATGGTTGATATAAAAGTTATCATTTGTCTAACCATTTGGTTAACTAATATTGAACCAACTATTATACACGTTTGGGTACGGTTACCCAAACCCAAAATCGTCAAGTACATGTGTGTATGGAAAGTTAAGTTTTCGATCTAACGGTTGAGAAATATTAGCTTGAATCTAATCAGTTTTTCATCTAACGGTGAATATTGAATGCTTTGTTACCAAGATAACATTGATTGCAAACCCTGATTTGAAAGACTATATAAGGGATAACTCTAGCAACTGGGAAACCTAATCCCCACACATTATGTGTAATACTAGTTTGCTAAGCTAGAGTCGATTTTTCTTTAACCATTGGTTTTCTTCTTCTAAAACCAGGTTAAAGACTTCATTGGGATTGTGAAGCCAGACCGATACTACTTTTCTTGTAGTTGTGTGATATGATCTTAATGTTTCTATCGTATGAGTAAAATTTTAATAATTGGCTTGAGATTTCTATCTCCGATAGGCAAGATATAAAAATAATCACAAACATTTTCGTCTCATCGTTTGTGATTCCTCAATAATTTTCTTCGCTGCGTCGATTAAGTTTATTGTGAGGTGATTGATAAAACTGAGCTGTTCTTCAGGAATATAAGTCTGGTTTTATTGATTGGTTCCTATTCACCTAGATTTATCAAAAGATGGAACAAAACTCATAGGTTTATTCGTGGGAGACGAATTTATCTCTCTTGTAGACTTTTCTGTGTGAGACAGATTTGTTTATTAAAGTCTTCGACTTTGGGTCGTAGCAACTCTTGGTTGTGGGTGAGATCAACTAAGGGACTCAAGTGCTAAGTATCCTGCTAGGATCATAGGCGTAAGAGCATAATTGTACCTTGAATCAGTATGAGATTGATTGGGGTTCAACTACAGTCCAGACCGAAGTTAATTTGGAGTAAGCTAGTGTTTGTAGCGGCTTAATACAGTGTATGTTTAATCTGGACTAGGTCCCGGGGTTTTTATGCATTTGCGGTTTTCTCGTTAACAAAATTTTGGTGTTTGTGTTATTTCTTTTCCGCATTATATTTTTATATAATTTAAATAATATAGGTTGTGCGTTGTTCAATCAATTAGAATATCCGACCTTATTGGTTATTGATTGACACTTGGATATTGGTATTTGGTACCATCCAAGTTATCTCTCTTTGATTAAGACTCGCGAATTGTATTTGCTTGAGTAAATCAAATTGAGATATTGAGATAATAACTCCTTGAGTATTTTCTATTGATTGAGTCTAACTGTCTAGTTGATTCTCTAGAAAACAACTCGGAGTTGTCCATACAGATTGCTAATCAAAATATTGGGTGTGGTTGTTAGACCCACGCTTTTTCAGAACTGCTCTCTTTAAGTGGGTTAAACTTTTTAAGTTCGAAAGACTTTTTGGGCTTCGAACATGTTGAGTTTTTAATGAGATTAATTGGTAATTCGTCATTGTTCCCTTTGTTTCTTTTTAGAAACACTATCTGTATATTATGTGTTGATATAGATATGTGACTTAATTTCAATAGAATTTGGACATGATTCCAACTTGACTATCTCAAGAGAAAAATTCATGCAATAGTTATGTAGATATTGACTTCTTTAAGACATTCGTTCTTTAGAAACCTTTTTAATAGACTCCAGTTCCAAAAGAAAATTATCCAATTCATCTTGTAATTGCTGACTATCACTAAGAATTTTATAGGTCTTTTTGAAAGACTAGTCTTCCTTTAACTCGTAAAGTTCTATTTCTAAAGACAGGTCACTGATTTGTTTTCAATTTCAGCGAACTCAATGAGTTTTTGACTCATTTTGTCTTTGGGATCTTCAGTGAGTCTGAGATACAATTGGCATTCTTCTACATACCAAACTTCTTTGGAACGTAGAGACTGAACAATTTCATTGTTTGAAATTTCTTCAGCCAATTTTGAGTCATCTAATCTTGGCATTACGTTAACTGGATCAGACATAGATTCAATTCTTATAGGTTGGATCGCACCAAACACCAATTGTTATATCTTTTCGTGTTTGCCTGCTCTGATTCCAATTGAAAAGACGAGGGTACCCAAATACACCATAATCATTAATTTATCCACCTATAAGTTCTCTTACCGAAAGTGATTGTCTATGGATGAAGTCGAGATAATACTACAAATCGGTATTCACACTTTGTGTGATCGTCTATGGATATTAGATCTAGAAAATACGAAAATCAAAGTGTGATTACTTGATAATAGGTTCGGACTTAACCAAACTCTATATGATCACTATCAAGTAATACGGAGTTAACGTTTGTGTATTTTAATTTTAATTATAATAAACAATTATAATTGTGGAAATATAAAAGTAAAAGACACATGAAGATTTTGTTAACGAGGAAACCGCAAATGCAGAAAAACCCCAGGACGTAGTCCAAAATTGAATACTCTCAGAATTAAGCCGCTATACAAAATCTAACAAACTTCGTATAGTTGAAACCAAGCAACTAAACCTATAGTTTACCTAGTTTCTTCAGTATCCCTACGCTCCCAACATTCAATAAGTGCACGCACTGGAAAAATTCCTTTGGATCATATTCCAAACAGTAAAGGAACAACAAATCTATTTGGTAACAATTCTTTTGATTCTTTCAAATGAAGATATCTCAAGTCATATGCAGAGGATTTTCCGTTTAACCAATAAACTCATTTGCCTGGTTAGATCAATCTATCCAACAACTACCTAAGTAGCAGAGTTTAGATTTGCAATCAATCAATATAGAATCAAACAATAAACTATAAGGCGATGCCGATCTTACACAACTAATCAATCGAACAAATCCGATTCTAGTGGGATCCCATCCGATCAAGGTTTGTGCACACCCAAAGATATAGAAACAAAATAAGAAATATTCTTTTTCTTCAAATCTTCTTTAATATTCAATTAAACCTACACAACACCACTTGAATCTCTTGTGATCAACCACGCACAGAACGAAGTCTGCTAACAATAGATTATCACAAGACGTCTTTAGATCTACAAACAGTTCTAAAGATCCCGTCGATACTTATATCTAGTTTGAATGAATCTTATATCAGAAGAGAAGATTCTCAAGAATAAAAAAAATAAGTGCAATCAAAGTTCAACAACTGTTAGTCAATCAAATCAATCGAAAACTAAAATAAAATGCAATTATCCAGTTTCCCACCAACGGTACTCGTAGATCGCTTTTTGATCCCACAGAAGTCTTTAAACGAGCGGTCGTAAGATATTTCGACTAATTAGGGTACTTTCCTCTCCGAATAGACGGCTCCACCAGAAACAACAAAAAGATGAAGTTTGCTTGGCTCTTAGGATGTTTGCTCGAAATACAAACTTGGGTATTTATAAACCAAGGATGTTTGGAAATGATGCGTGTCGTAGGTGCACTCAAATTAAATTACTTATTTCCACACAATTAACTTGTAATATAATAGAAGTAAGGATCGTTCCCATGAAGAGCAGGGAGATTTAGTTGTCAAAAGTGTTACAATGGGGGGTTTTGTTTTAGATTGTAAACAAAGTAAATAAAGCAATTGAAATTGATAAAGTTTGCAAGAAATTGAGAGAAATATGATCATGGAATCCTTCTTTGTTACTAAACCGTCATCAAGTTATTATATCTATCCATTAATACAATTAATCACAAATTATTACCAACCGTGGAATAACATCTAGCTCAGTGATATCCCCTAAATTCCTTATATCACTGAGTATGGAAGCTCTCCAATACCAGATTATATTCGTCTAAACCACCTAGTAGTAGCTCACTCAAGGTGTAATTTCTCTTTATGATTTATCTTTTGTGAATTATAGATTGATCCTAGTAGTCAGACTCTTAGCTCAAGGTCCACTTTCTAGTATTGTTTATACACACAATCGCTACACAGTATCCTTCTGCAAGGTCTTGTGTTCTCTACTTTTGTATGAATTATTTGACTATTACTTATCTCCTAACTCAATACGAGCATTTTATTGAATCAACAAATTAATTTAGTTGGCCACCTAAACAATCTATCTCATAAATATTCTAATTAGTATGAACAATCAATAATCATGTGAACAACTTCAAAATAGATTTATACAATAACTCAAATCATGTATAGAACTTAGAATTCATCCCCAATGACTAAGAAGTTTAGCTACTCATGGGATTAATGAAACCCATGAAATACATATTATAAAATGGAAAAGAAATAGTTACGGTAATGAAGAACACTTCAAAACCCTAGCTTTTCTCCCTTGTATTCTTCTCACCAAAACTTGATTAAAAGATTGATTCCAAAAATATTATAAGGGTCTCTTATATAGTACCCAAGTTGTAGCTGTGCCCGTGCTCAAATCCCGCATCAAACAGCCGCCAAAAACAAGCCAAACATTGCCTAACTTGTGTAAAATAGCAAAACCCACGTCCAACAGCCTTTATGGGCTTCATATGAACAGTAAACCCCAGCCCAAACCAAAATTCCCAACTTCAATTAGCTTGTCAGTTTCAGGAGACTGACAACTTATTTTTTTCTTCTTATTACGGCCAGGATATTCCCGTCCGTAAGTTCTCCTGGATGTTTCTTAGTTTTTATTCTTTTCAATTACGGCTAGATTTACTCAACCGCATATTCTCATGGATGTTTTTCCTTTCGGGTATATTAATTATATGTCCCTACTTTTAACTCCCTACAAATATATCCTTATGCAACAATAAATATGTCCCTCCTTATTTTATAACCTTATCCATTTAATATTAGATTACTTTAATACCCTCACCCATATAATATTTTTTCTTTATTTCAAAATGGAACAAATTTCTTCCACTACTTCACCACCACCACTAGCACCACCACCACCACCAAAATTCAACTACCATTCCACCACCACCGTTCAACAACCACCACCTACCAACCGCCATCACCACTAATATTCCACCACCACTCCTTCACCATCACCATTATACCACCATTAGTCCTCCACCACCACAAGTTCGTCGCCGCCGCCACCTTCGCCGCCGCCGCCACCACCACCGTCACTGCCGCCGCCACCACCGTCACAGTCACCACCACCACCACCGTCACCGCCACCACTGTCACCGCCGCCGCCGCCACCACTGGTAATAGTTGATCCAAATAAAAATAGAACCAACAGTAGAAGTTTATCTAGTTTAGGGGATCAACAACGATAGTTGATCCAAGAAAATATGATCAACAATAGAAGTTTATCCAATTGAGTTGATCAACTTCCATTGTTGATCCACCAAAATTGGATCAACAATGAATGTTGATCCATGTAAAATGGAGTGAACTTGGCGTGAGTCGAACACGCATCATCTGACATGAAGTCAGTCATGCTACCATTGCACCACAATTTCAACATTGGAAGAAGTTTACATGATTTAAACTACAAAGCATGAGTTCAAAGGATCAACAACAGTAGTTGATCTCATATAGATGGATCAACAACCATAGTTGATCCAAAATATATGGATCAACAACCATAGTTGATCCAATATGACTGCCTACTTCAACCCATATAACCAGCATATTTCATTACCTGTATCTTCATAAACACCAACAGCTCCAAGACCAGCTTCAAAACCAACCTCAAATTGAATCAACAATGGATGTTTATCCATTTCAGTTGGATCAACAGTGGATGTTTATCCATTGCAGTTGGATCAACAGTGGATGTTTATCCATTTCAGTTGGATCAACAGTCGATGTTTATCCTCCCCCAATAGCAACACCCACCCTTGTTGTTCGTCAAAATAACTGATCACCATCATCTACAATTTTTCTCCCTGATTTTCTCATCTTCATTGCACCTCCATATCAAAATCAAGACATTCACAGACCCCATGAGTATCAGCAGCTCAAATTCATCCCAAATCTGATTCAAACATATCTGTGCAATTTTGTTGGTAGTACTTCCTTCCACTGCATCCACCTCTTCCATCACCAATTACGATCAACCAAACACAATACTAAGCCCAATTACCACAAACACAAACACAAACAGAACACAACCACCTACCACCACCACATGCTACTGCCCTACCACCGTAATTAAAATTAAGTTCTATGAATGAACACAGTTGAGATAACAAATTGAAGAAGAATATGATAATTACCTGAATTAATCATCGATTTGAAGAAAAAATGAAATCCAAAATTAGGGTTTAAAATGGAATCATGATTGATTCATCTGTAGATTTGATTTTTGTAGTTAAATCAGGTGCAACTCGATCTAAATCTGGTGGTAATGTTGCTGCTTGTGATGGATTTTTTGGAAGCATAAGAGGTGTTGCTGGAACCGATGACAGAGATTGGGGGAGGTGGTGGCGGAGGCGACGATGAAGATGCGGCGATGATTTTTGTAGTTAAATCAGGTGCAACTCGATCTAAATTTGGTGGTAATGTTGCTGCTTGTGATTGATTTTTTGGAAGCATAAGAGGTGTTGCTGGAACCGACGACAGAGATTGGGTGAGGTGGTGGAGGAGGCGACGATGAAGATGCGGCGATGAGGTTAATTGATTTTCGTTTTTTTTTTAGATGAAGAAGTATCGAGTACTGATTACTATGGGACAAGATCTAATACTGGGAGGGTAAATATGGTATGAAGGATTAAATAGATTCCCTTATAAAAAGAGGAAGGATATAATTATTGGTGGATAAGGATATTTGTATAGACCATCAAAAGTAGGGACAAAAGTTCAATTACCACTTTCCTATTTTTCTAAATAGTTTTACGGCTGAAACTTCCCAGCTGTAAACTCTCCCGAGTATCACTCCCAAAACTCGAGCTTCGAGACTCAATGACAATCACCATCACTGTTAATATTGCCAGGAATTCCATTATATCTCTTCTGGATCACAGCAGCTACGAGTCTTAGCTTCTTTATCCCACAAGTTATCTTCCATCTCCATTAATCGTTGATAATAAATATAGCCACCAGTCTTCACTGCAACCACCGATCGAGCATAACCCTGTTCAAACATACAGACTCGAATCCTCTCCATATTTCTTACATAAATCACTGGAAACCATCATTGCCATTTCAAACTCGAGTCACTTCCTGATATTCATTACCACCAGACCTTCACAGAGACTCAGTACCCATCACCATGATCAACTCCAGCTTCAGCTCCTCCCTAACACTGGCAGAGGCAAGAGCCAGCTCAACAAATATTTTCTTCATCGCACCTCGGACTCGAGCTCTCAGTCCATATCAGCTCCATTCTTGGAACAACCATTGAGATAATTATTTTCCTTCATCACTGTCGAGCTCTACTTTCGAGTTCATCTCTTCTTTTCTTTTATTTTCATCATAGACTCGAGTTGCTCTTTCATGTCAGCATTTTCTCTACCTCTTTGTATACGAGATCATCTTTACTTCATCATCAGTAACTCTGCTCGAGCAGTCTTCATCACCAGCAACCACCGAACTCCATCGATGTCATTGAGAAAGAGAAGTCTCGAGTTATCACATTCTCGATCTCTATTCAATCACCAGCGAACTCCATCATCTTCCCTGTTGGTTTCTAGCTCGAGCTCTTTCTCCTCCATCTTCTATAAAACAATCATCACTCCCATGACATCATTCTCGTGAACTCCCATCAACAACCATTAACAACTCCATCATCGTCTTTCAGTCATCTTCCGATCACAACACTACATTAGCTTATGTCCGTTCGATGAAATGGGTGAAGATGAAGTGTTTCAGTTTAATTGTCAGTCTTCTGAGGCTAACAGTTTAAATCCTATTCTATAATTTCACAAATTGCACAGTATGACTAGCTTATAATAAAACCTCGGGTGCTTATAACAATTCGGGTGAGTTCAGAAATTGCACAACTATGACTAGCTTCGAATGCTTGTAATTTCTTCATACGACGTCGGAATGACTCTGTTCTTTTGCCGTCGGAATGACTCCGTTCTTACGCCGTTTGATTCGTTTTTTCGTCCTCTTCGAGATGATAGCAAGAACTCCTAGACTTCAACGAGTTCCACTTGGTATTTGGCCTTTCTCCATTTGTAGATAGCTTCTTTTATTATACAATAAAGTGCAAATTCACTTCTTTTGGATGATTCACCTAGCAAAACGTAAATAAAACAAAACAAGCGTAATATATGGTAATTTGCAAGAAACTAAGCAATTAGTAGCATGGATCGACACAAAATATATGCAAAATATGCACTTAACAAATTCCCCCACACTTGGATTTTGCTAGTCCTCGAGCAAACTATCTAAAATACAATAACTCCATGTCGCCAAGGATACAGTTACTCTTAGCATGAATAATAGGCCTTTAAACCCCTAGGTGTCCCTAGTGGCCGAGTTATAGTCTCATGAGGGCTTACGAGAGATATACCCACAAAACCTACTCCAACTTCAAAGCGTTCCATCTTCCCAAGCATCCAAAGAGATATGAGGACATAGAGTTTCTGCATGCTAGTAATAAGAAGTTAGAAATACCAAAGAAAATATTCATTCTTAAATCTTGAGTGAGAAATAACCACACCATAATGAGAGAATGCGTGTTTGAGAGCGATCAATAAGCATTTTGCCTCGACTTCTGCCTTACTTAAAAGGATTTTATGATAATTGCACTCAATAAGACGATTTTTTTTATGGGTCTCACATGTGTGCAGGTAGGAATGAAGAGAGAAATCCTACACACGTTGAATGGTGGGAAGGAAACCTTCCGAATTATTTCTGGAGACTCCACAAAATCGTAGAAAATAAAAGATATTTTCGGATGATCTCTAAGAAAGGAAATCAACCATTATAGCAAGGATGAGAGTACTTACCACCTTCACATCTAATTGCAATGATGAAAGCACCACTCTCACAGCATCCAATAGAAACGTAGTCTTCAACTCGTCTTCTTCATCTTCTTGGTCTTCGGTCTTCAACTGTTGATGATAAACTCTTAAACTTCATAAAACTTTAATAATTTGTAACTCTTTTCCTCTATTCCTTACTGCCTGAAACTTCCTTATAGATTTTTCTTCCCCATGGCCTTATTGTACAAATAACAACCTAAATACAAATCTTTTGTATTTTTTTTTTGTATATTTTTTTTTATTTTTGACAAAAATATTGCAACTACAAAAATAATAATGAAATTAAAATTAACATGGCCTTAAAAGAAGTACTTTACCACTTTAATCTTCACAACTTGTATTGTCTCCGTATTATAAACTTCAATAATTCTCATCTTTTGATTTTCTTCACTCTTGTAAATAAGTCTTCATACTTTGATATAAAATTACGCTCCTTGTATGTTTCTTTTACTTGGATATGAAATTTCGCTATTCCTTGTATTGTTGCTTGTAAACCTCAAACGTCTTCAACTTTCCTTGTAGATTTTGATGTCGCTCCCTTGTTGATGATGATGTGTTTCTATGGACCTGTTGTTGGCGAGAGAGAGAATGGTGCTAACTGCAAATCAAACTACAAGAAGGTGGTTTTCATCTATAGACGTCACCCTCATGATTCAAAAAATTAGCACTCAAGAGATCAAAAATAGTGCTTCTATTGGTGGGAGGTTGGGTAGCTCACCATTCTACCCGGAATTAACCTACGGTGACACACACTCAAAAGAAAGCTATTTAGTCAGCTACAAAGAAAATTTGGTATGGTGCCTTGGTTGATATGAAAATGGGTAGTCTCCACTAATGATTGATCAAAAACTCTAATAATGCATTTCTCCCTGCTCCTAATTTGCATCACCGACATGATTAAATCCATTATTTAACACTCCAATTCATAAGAAATCTGAATGTAGTTCCCTAACACTTCCAAGTTCAGTTATGTCGGTCAGAATCTCTATGTAAACATACCTAGAAGTATGCTAGTGACTCTAAAATCTCTACAAGTTTGAGGTTTTATTCAAATATAAACAAAGAAATTAAAAAATCTATATGAAAAATACTCCCCCACACTTAAACTTCACATTGTCCTCAATGTGTAAAACCGAAAGTTCCGAATTCTGACGTAACAACAGATAAAATGCAAAAACTATGCAAATTGGTAAGGAATTTGGAAAAACTCCATTTCACAAAGGTTGTTCATCTACGTGTTTTCTACAAATTATCAAAACGGAACAGTATTTAGATAAACGGTCTGACAGTTATGGTCTCTGGACTGAACTACGCGCAGTCTGAATATTTCTGACAAAAAGGTATTCGTCATAATTTTCTTCTAAAATAGATTCCGGACTCAATGAAATTAAACATGGGTATGCAAATATGATATGAAAACAATAAAAACAAAATAAAAATAAAAATAGAAGGGTTTAAGATATAAAACCTATGGGTTGCCTCCTATTTAGCGCTTGGTTTAAAGTCGTCAGCCCGACTTGGCATTCTCCTTATGATACTCCTCCAGAGGGAGTAAATCTTTAAGCTCTATCTCATCCACATTCACATAAGCGACGTTTTCATAGTATGGCTTCAATCTATGGCCTTTTGACCTTAGAAGTAGTCCCATCTCTAAGACTAGTGATATCAATTCCACCATGAGAATAAACATTAGTAACAACATATGGTCCAATCCATCTGGACCTTAGCTTACCAGGAAATAACTTAAGACGAGAATGAAATAAAAGAACTTTCTGTCCCACAACAAAATTCTTCCGAGAAATCATCTTGTCATGGAAAAGCTTGGTCTTTTCCTTATATATACGAGAACTCTCGTAATGATCATTACATATCTCCTCAAGCTCATTAAGTTATAATTTCCTATGTTTCCCCGCATTATCATAATCCATGTTGCACATATTTATCGCCCAATAAGCCTTGTGCTCAAGTTCAACCGGAAGATGACAAGCTTTTCCATACACCAACCGATATGGAGACATACCAATCGGTGTCTTATATGCCCGTTCTATAGGCCTGTCAATATTTGTCTGATATCCGGAATCCATTTCCGAATATTAGAGATCCTATAGGATTTTATCCGTTTTATCGGATATCGGATATTTTATCGGATATTTTTTCCTTAACATATCGGAAGCGGATTAGATCCCATCCGAAATGTTAATATCCGATATCCGATAGTATATGAACTTATTTGTAATTTATCCTAATTTCGAGTATAGTATCGGATATTGTCGGATAAATATCCGATAAGTGTCATTTATGAAAATGTTTTACAAGGGTTTTTAAGTTTTTTTTGTATAACCGGATATTATCGGATATCCGACAGCTTAGCCTATTGGAATCGATATCTGATTTTGATATCCTATAGGATATTATCGGATATCGGATATCCGGTAGTGCTTAACCTATCGGATATCGTATTTCTAAATATCCGACGGATATTCTTCCATTGACATGCCTACTGTTCTATACGCACAAAGTGCATCGTTGAGTCTATAACTCCAATCCTTTCGTGTAGTATTAACGGTTTTCTCAAGGATGGACTTAATCTCACGATTTGAAATTTCAGCTTGCCCACTAGTTTATGGGTGATAAGACATACCAATCTTGTGTGTCATGTTGTACTTCTTGAGGAGAGCATGAAAGTATTTCTTGAAGTGAGAGCCTCCATCACTGATAACCACTCTTGGTGTACCATGTCTAGAGAAAATATATTCCTTCACAAACTCACAAACAACTTGAGAATCATTAGTAGGGATGGCTTTAGCTCCATCCATTTTGAAACATAAACCACAACAAGAAGTATATAAAATTTTCCATTCGAATTAACAAAAGGACCCATAAAATCAATGCCCCACACATCAAAAATCTCGACAGTGAGAATAGAATTGAGTGGCATTTGATTTCGAGCACCTAGATTGCCCGTTCGTTGACATATATCACAAGATTTGCAAAAAGAATATGCATCCAAAAATAGGGTTGGCCAATAAAAGCCACTCTCAAGGACTTTAAGAGCGGTACGTTTTGCACCAAAGTGACCACCACAAGCATAAGAATGACAAAAAGATAGAATTCACTGAAATTCAGAGTTTGGTATGCAAGAAACTAAGAAATTACTAGCATGGATTCGACACAAAATATATGCAAAATATGCACTTAACAGGACACCAAGGAATTTCCAAAACGAATATTCTCAAGATATGCAGTAAATGCCCAAATCGGTTTTCATAATTCCTGGAAATGCTTTGTCCAATATTTCTGAAATCTCACTAGAAAATCTCCAATTAGTAAATGCACATTACCAATTTTTATTTTCCAGAGATATGCATTCAATTGCTGGTAATTAAAAGCATATAAAACTAATAACCTTAATTAAAAGATTCTTAATTTATTTCGGTTCGGGATCTCCTTGAGTTATTAAGGAATATCTTTGAACAATAAAAGATAAAAGTTACTGATCATGTTCAAAGTATGTCGACATCTTTTCTTTGTGAATCTTTTTTCATATTTACAATCATGGAATCGATTATACAACACTTCCAAACAAGTTTAGAATTGGTTCATCTGTATTCCAAGACAACTATGTGATTGATCAAATATTAAATTACTAATCATGGGTTTATGATTTTACCAAACACAAGGATATATTTTACCTTAATATGGTTACTGGGACCAGTTACAATAGTTACCAGGATCAGTACATCAATTACCAGGACTAGTTACCATATTCTCATGGTATTACTTGTGATCGGTTACACAAGTCACTAGGATCGGTTACACCAATTACCAGGGTTGGTTACACCAACTATTAGGACCGATTATGCTAATTACAAGGATCGATTACACAACTCTTTTGTGATCGGTCACACCAATTACTAGGATCGCTCACACCAATTACAAATATCGATCATACCATCTCAGGTGATTACTGAGGATCGGTTACACTAATAAAAGTCATACCAATACATAAGTCATGCACTGTGATTAGTTTTACCAAGATACATAACAAGTTATGATCAGTTCTACTAACTCACACATATTGGTAATCCAAAGATATGCAATGAATAACAATACCAATAAGCCTAGCGATTTCCCTTTCGATTCATAAAACAAGATCATGAATGTACTTTCTTTAAACAAATGTAAACATTGTTTCCTAGGATGAAATCTTCACCTTTACCCATACACATATTCACAATAGCATTCATACGATTATGTCGATATCTTATATACGAAGTTCAAAAGATAAGCGTTATACTTCGAATCCTAATTCCTTATCATTATGATCATATGATCATGTCTTACTACTAGAGTATAATTATTCACAGCTTCGAAATTATTTTTCAATATAGCACGACTTGATAGATACATTAGGAATAAAACAGTTCAAGTCAAATATTACTAACCTCAAGAGGAAGGATGATGTCATCATTGTATCTTGTTACTTCTTCACATTCTTCAAGTCTTCGAGTAATACTTGTATGTCTCATAATCCTAGTTTTTCTAATCTAACTTATACGAAGTTGTCTCTAGTACATAATCAGGCGACTCTTTAAATGAGTTTTGATTCACTAAAATATGACAACCAAACTTGACATACCAACTCTTGGTGGGTTCAACCTAGCTATGCTCTAACAAAGTTTTAACCAATTGGAGTCTCCTCAACACATTGGAATACTTTAATTGTCAGTAACACTCTGCTAAGAAACTTTTCTCATAAAATGTAAACAATTTAATTTAAATCACCTGAAATAAAAAAACAACCCGAAATAATACAAATGCAGAAAGCTTATGAATCGGTTACTTTCCCCATATCAAGCTATATACAGATGGGGTAAAGTCAATTCTTGTTACCAAGAATCTAGATGGGCAGGAGGATGCTCACGGACTATCTCAAGTCAATATTTTTGTGATTTGTACCAGAAGTATAATCAAAGTAGTGATCGATTTTTCCTTGAGCTTTTGTCAGCATGTTTCCTGTATCGATTTTTCTTATAGGAACCCTTCTCTTTTCCTTTTGATTATTTTCCATCAGCTAAGGTTTTTAACATTTTAGTTGACTCGAGATTATCTTGAGAGACCAGAGGCCTTGTTAAAAATAAACTCAGAACAACCATTAAGGATTTCTGGTGTGCGTCGACACAGATGAACAGATAAAGTTCCCCGAAGTGATTTTCCCTCAGGAACAAACTTTAGGATCAAACAAACACAAACTTATTAGGTTTATTGTGTTTGCCTGCTCTGATACTAATTGAAAATGCGGGAGTAAAACAACCACACCTAACTAATTCGTTTGGAAATATGTATGGACTAAGCTCTAATATTAATATGAGAGCACCAACACTACACCAAATTCAGCATTTAGCAACCCAGATTAGCAACAGAAATAGAGTTGTTGCTAATTAGCAACAAAGAGTAGTTATTGCTAAAGTTTAGCAACTGCTGTTTTTTGTTGCGGATCTCGCAATTTCCCAGGTTCTGTTGCTAGTAGCAACTTCGGCGATCATAAGCATGCGATTCACATGCTTTCAGGTAGCACTTTTGAACTTTTTTTCCACCCATATTTTATATTTCCTTTTAAGTGTTGATATACTTCATCCCCCTTGACTCATTGACCCCTTGACCTTAAACTATCGGGATTTCTACTTTTCGTTTTTATCGAAGAGATAAAGCTTCTCTTCAAACCTCTTTCTTCTTCCTTGCTCACAGAGCAGCCGCAGCCTAAACCCTCTTTTCCCAAACTCTTTTTTCTCTTTATTCCTCTATCTGCAGTTTCTCAATCTCCGCTCTTATGTTTCATCTCAGGCTCGATCTATAAATCTCGATGTATTCCTTTATTTTTCATTTAGTCTTAGATTTAGATTTATTGGAAGCGAAGAAGAACACCTAAAACCTAGAACACGCACTCTTCTCCAAACATCATCATTGGTTTAAGATCAACAAGATCTGGGTGATATGGGGTAACTCTCTCTTCTCTATTATTTATGTCAATTTTCCCCAAAATTTTCTATTAGGATTTCCAATTTCCTGTAATTTGGAGATTTTTGAACTGATTTTGTGAACTGTGATTTCAATTAGGGTTCATTTAAAGTTAGCATTTTTTACCTGTTTAAGTGGTTAGGAGATATGTTTTACATTTTTTTTCTTTCTGTTTTGTGGTTTCGCAAGTTTTCTACCATCTGGGTGAACTAAGTTTTGTTATGAGCCACTTGTTTTGGTTGATACTAACTTGGGTGTTGGTGATTCTAATTCAACTAGATGATTTTATGTTTGTCAATTTTTTGTTGTTTGTGGGTATTAAATGAGATGAGAGAGAATATGGCTTATTGTTTCAGAACTTTACTGGATCTTATTCCGAGTTGTGCAGATGGTAATAGTTTTAGAATTGGAGGCAGTGATGGTGGTGAAATTGGTAGGATTTGCTTAAGATTATGGATTTCTGGTCCTGATGTTTATGATTTGTGAAGATGCATAACCTTTCTGACCATTAACTTATAAAGACTGGTGTTTCTTCAGACTCATATTAGCAATTCCTATAGGTTATATTTCAGGTGCACCTTTAGTATTTAACTATGTTTTGCTTCTTTCAGTACTGTTAAGAGATGATAATGTTTTGGCATTGTTATACTCCTTGTAAGTAACCTTGAAGCATACAAATATGGTGTACCTGGGAAAAAGAATGTGTTAGCTTCTTTGCCATAAGAAACGCAAAGCTTCTGGTAATTCCCATAATTCCCCACCTATTATGCAATCCAGTTTCTTTTCATTTTGGTATCAACATATTTTAATAGCAGATATCCATGTCAAGAAAAAAATTGAATAGTTGTGAATATTTGCAGGACACCTCGTTGTCTGTCCTGAGTTGGATCTTATGGCACAGGAAGATCAGCTTATACTCATGAATTATTCCTCGACGATGGGATAGATCTAGGGACTTGTCTAAGTAATGTATTTGATTAAGTATAAGTCAATTGGTTAAACTAAACAGGCATGTGCAGGTTACACATCATCAAAGTCTTGTTAGCTTGTATTCTTTTTCATGAAATTTATAGAATTCCTTTTTATTAGTTCTTAACGTTCCACACATTTTTTTCTTCCTTGTATGAACTCTCATGGATTGTGTTTTTTTTTTCTTCGTAGGATCGCTAGCTCTCTTGAACGTCGCACGCTCGATCACCACTAACTTCTCAAGGTAATCAATTTGAATTTCAAACTATTAACACATGTTGATGTTAAATGTATCAAGCTACTTTGTATATCTAGTCATCTGTTTGGTAAAGATGCAAGTGCAAATTTTTAACTATGATCAATATGCTTATGTACATCTGCACTCTTGGATCTGTTGTATGGTTACTCGTCACCTACTTAGAGCCAAGTTTTCTTGGCAATAAATGTCTCTGATTTTTTTTTCCAAAACCATTTCATAATCTATGAACATTTAAGTAAATCCTTGTTTCAAAGTGGCTTTATAGTTTATGGTGCTATTAATGTATTTCAAATTTAGTTTCATATATTGGGCTAGCCATGTTGTTCTACAACCCATGAGATTTCATATCTATTGATTCCACCTGTATTCCCATATTTCTCTAACCCTATACTTCAGATAACTTATCCAGTCCCTTTTTTTTTGGATCTATTCATTGCCTTCTCTCTATCCATCCGTAAGACAGAAAAAAATGAAAATATATGAGCAATTTTCCAATTTGATTTGATTTGATTTTGTTAGTTGACTGTTTTTAGTTTCACGATATTATTATGTTATTGCTTTTTAGTAATCATGTTGGACTCACTGATGTTAAAAAGGGAAATGCTTTGCAGGTCACGTGACTTCAACCACAACCAGTTATGTATTTACCAACATTAGAATTGGTGGTTCAGAGTCAAACGAGGCATCAGCTGTTGTAAAAATTTTTGTAATTGGATTCCCACTCATGACATGAAATACAGTCTCGCAAGGTTTGATATGTTAACTATTTCTCATCTAATCTCAAAAGTATTCCCATAGCTAATGCATGTTCGATAACCATTTCAAGCAAGGAATGGATTTTCTGTTATACTTGGCTACGTAATTCATTCAGCCATTATAGTGCTTTGAAAGGTTTTGCTGTACTTGGCTACAAAAATTGTTGCATCAACATGTAGGACTTGTACCTGAGCATGTATTAATGGTATAGTACTGCTTCAACTAAAAGTTTGATAATGTGAATCCAAAAGATATGGACTATTATGGGTGCCATAAATTGAAAGATTCTTGCTAAGGTGATAATATTATAACCTGTTATAATTATGGATAATCTCCCATTTTTCAGTTCTTATTATAGTGTACGGTTAGGTTTTGTTTAACACTCGATTAAATGAGATTCATGGATTTTCCTTGATACTTCTTCTTTTACTTGCGCAGAAACCCAACTCTTTATCTTTAGCCAAATAAATGAAGCTTTCACATGTATACGCAAAGCACAGGGAATGCGTCTTTCATCCTTCCATTCTATAAGCACGAGGTGCGATTACTGAAAATCTAATGTCAATACATTCACTCCATCTCAGTTGTATTAGACCTTCAAATCTTAAATAATTGAGATTATTTCCAAATGCATCATTTATTTCATGACTCAAATTCACGGCCTCATATCCTTATCCTCAAAGTTTACTCTTGCAGTACTAAGGGTCCTTGGGATGGACAACTTAAAGTTAACTGGAGCAGAGGTATTCATACTTTCCCTCTTCTGTGCAATGAAAGAGTTCATGTATTTCAGCTTAAGTAAATAGTATGGGCAGGTACTTCATGTATTTGTATTTCAGTTTTTTTTTCCTTAGAGAATCCAACAATGAAGAGTTCACTTTCCTTCTAAAATATTTTGTAAGATTCCTTGATGTAATGTTAAGTTAATAGATATATCTAAATGACAGTTTTTGTTGCGTCATGGATTCTGTGTTGTGTTTTATAGTTCAATTATAATTTTATGTTGAATGTGAGGGTTAGTTGATTGAATTATCACAACAGGAAGAGTCAGGGCACTTATAGGGAACTGGGGTTTTCAGGACAATTTGGGGGAAATCAATTTTGACTAGGTAAACGAAGAATTGACCTTTTTTTTTTTGTTACAAAAATCTAGCAACGGCAAACATATGTTGCTAAATCTGAACCAGAACAACTATATCCTGTTCTCATAAAATTATCCCGGAATAACTCTAAAATTAGCAACAGAGTAGCAACAGCTTATTTATGTTGCTAGATTATTGTTTCACAACAGCTTGTTTCTGTTGCGACTGCCGTTGCTGACCGAAATTAGCAATAGAGCTAGAGCTGTTGCGAAAAACTGCGACAGGGTGTTTAGCAACGGCAAAAATCTGTTGCAAGCCCGTTCAGCAACAGATTTAAGCTGTTGCTAAACGTTAAATTTGGTGTAGTGCAAGTTACTGAGACTCAATCAGAATAAATATTAAATAGCTTTATCTCTTTCTCAACAATCAGTAAATCAAACAGATAGAATTCCATGAACCTGATTGTTAAGAGAATAACTCAAATGGTACCAAACACCAATGTCCGAGTGTCAATCAATTCTTATCCAATAAACAAGGTTGGATTTATCAACTATGACTTAACTACGCACAACCTATGATATTTGAATTATATAAACAAAATATAATGCGGAAAAGAAATAATACGTACACCAGAAATTTTGTTAACGAGGAAATCGCAAATGCAGAAAAACCCCGGGACCTGGTCTAGACTTGAACACCACGTTGTATTAAGCCGCTACAGACTCTAGCCTACTACAAGTTAACTTCAGACTGGAATGTAGTTGAGCCTAACCAAGTATCACACCTATTAAGGTACAGTCGCGTTCCTTACGCCTCTTGAATCCCAGCAGGACTTTGCGCACTTGATTCAATTATTTGATCTCACCCACAACTAAGAGTTTCTACGACCCAAAGTCGAAGACTTATAAACAAATCTGTATCCCATAGATAATTCTATTTTGGTTGTTGTTTTCGTCTTAAGATAAAAATCAAAGTGAACTGGAAACTCAACTAATAATCCGGTCTTATACTTCCAAAGAGCAGCCTAGAAATATTAGTCACCTCACAATAACCTACCTGATTAATAGAAAAAGTTATTGCGGTCACAAGAGTCTGAGACGAATAAATGTTGTGATTACTTTTTATATCTTACATATCGAAGATAAATCTCGAGAAAACCTTAGAGAAGATTAAACTCAATAGATAGAAAAAGTAAGATCAGAATACGCAACTATAGAGAAAATAGTTGGATCTGGCTTCACGAATCCCAAATGAAGCCTTCAAGTCCTTAACCCTAATAATGGTTTTCAGAAGAACTGTAAACCTGGGTTAATGGAGAATCGACTCTAGTTTGCAACTAGGACACACGAGAGTGTCGGGATTAGGTTTTCCATATGCTAGAGTTCTCCCTTATATAGTCTTTCAAATCAGGGTTGCTTATAATCAAAGTTAAGATAGCTTAGTAACAAAGAAATTGATATTCACCGTTAGATGAACTCCTGATTTACGATTCAAGTTAAGTCTGCTTAGAAAATAAGCAATCAATCTCCACCGTTAGATGGTATTAGCTTGATACACACAAATGAAATATACCTATATTTAGATATGGTTGAACCATACCTAAACGTGTATAACTAGTTGGCTCAATAACAGTTAACCAAAGTTAGATATATGAACACTTTTAGTTTATTTATATTCAACTAACACTTCTAGATCAATTATGATAATCAATCAATCATGATAGATAATTAAATGAATCTAAATGTGTTTTAAGAGATTTGTTCAAATGTTCACTATCTCATAGAAATATCCATGAACAATTTGAAACATATTCGGTTTGGTTTGTAGTTGTACAAAGTACTATACAAGAAACAACTAATGAACATAATGCCACGGTTTGCAAAACAAGTTCGCATACCTTAATTCATTAAAGTTCCAGGGACTTTAGTTCGCAAACGAACCCGACTTCATGAGTATGAATTGTTATACTTACCAATTTTAGAACCTAACCATTGTGTTCGCAAACTGAGTACACAAACCAAAGTTCCGAAATTATCCTAGTCTTGCCGTTTGCAATCAATGTTCACAATCCACAGTTCCCGACTTATCACAGTTAAACCCGTTCGCAAACAAGAGTTCCGGACCTGAACTAGTACTTCGCAGTTCGCATACAAGGTACGCATACTGCACTATATCCATACATTGGTAGTAGTTCTAAAACTCGCATTCAATCATTGAAACATCATTAAATGACAACAATGGCAATCTTACACATACCACTAGCTTCAAGTGATTTTCAAGTGATTAATCGATCAATACAAAATTTCCCAAGTTAACATCAAATGATTGTCTCACACAAATCATGTAAGATGATCAAGGTAATTTTCACATGATCATCTTGACTTAATATTTAGTTTCCAACAAATAAATTGTCTACAACTAAACTCGTCAAGTAGATGACGAAGTTAAGCTAAAGCTAAAAAACTGCCAACAAGTATTTCGAGAAATATATAAACGAGATAAACTCGGCTCAAAAATTCAAATGTGTATAATGCAAAGTCTATATAGCTATACGACTTAGTCTCATTAGAATAAAGAAAAGAATAGACTTCTGAGTGATAAATAAGTTTTAGTCTCCACATACCTTTTGTTGATGAAGTTCCTCCAAGCTCTTCGGTAGATCTTTTTCTTCAATTGGTGAACGCCGTGAAGTCTATTTCTCAACTACACACTTCTATCATAATCAGAAACATGGCTATAAGTAGACTAGAAGTCAAGTATATACTAAACTTGACAAACAAGCTTGAGATAGCAATGCATTCGAGTTCCACCGTGTAGTGCTCTAACATTTAGATCCTAAGAGTTGCTTCAACCTAAGTAAAAACTTTTGATACCAATCTGCCTCCAACAAATAAGCTTATTTTATTTCCCTTCCGATCAAAGATCAAAGCATGGAAATCTATTTATAATAGATGAAGCTAGAAAACCTCACAAATCCGGAACACTTACACTCAGTTAGATGAGAAGCCTGGATTCTTTACCACCTCTCAAGAATAATCATCAACTTATTAAATAAGAATAGTTTTCAGATATTGATCTTGAGGAATCACAAAGTCTGAGACGAAGAAAACTTTGCGATTACTATCCATTTTCCCTGAAAGATATTATGAGAACCTCGATAACAGAAAATCAAGATCAGGATAAACGAACTATGAAGATAAAATATAGTTAAACCTGGCTTCACGAATTCCCAAAACGAAGTCTTTTAGCTGTCGACCTAATTATGTTTCTCAGAGGAAACCTAGGTCAATAGAAGACGACTCTAGCTATCAACTAGGACACAAATTGTTAGGCATTGAATTTCCCAATTGAAAGAGCATCTCTATTTATAGTTTTTTCAAGACTAAGGGTTGCTTAGAATTCAAGCTAAGATAACTGAAGAATCAAGCAAACACTTTCCTAGTTGAGATAAAACTCCATTCAGGGTTTCAAGTAAGCATGTGAGAATTAGTCTTGAAATCACATTAGAAGAATATACACAGTGGTTCAGTTATGAAACCGGGTATAATGACCGTTCATTGGTAAATATTCCTTATGAACTAAAAGCAGCTTGATGTTCATTTAAACAATTAAGAATTTAATCATGATACACGTACACAAGTGTTTTAGTGATCAATGATGTCTTAGAGGTGTTTATGAGAGTCGTAGCAACGCTAAACATATTATAAAAAATAAGTCTTTGAGCATCTGCTAAAATATTCTGGGCCCGTTGGTGAAACAACTCGTGAACCGTAAGGCAAGTTCACGGCTCAGGGTACTACAATTTTTGAATCGGGTTCGCTAACCCTACTCGGCTTGAGAACTCAGATGGACACGGTTCGTGAACCACGTTCGCCAATTGTAAGCCTTTTACACTAACATGAAAAATTTAGATCACCACGGTTCGTGAACTGTCCCCAACTGAACTTGCGGGCTTGCGAACTGGGTTCCCGAACCTTCCCTCTATTTCTGAAACTCAGATATCTATGGTTTGCAAAGTGGTTTCGCCAACCTACCCTGAGCCAAAATATCATAAGTTCTATTCATGTTTGAAACATTCTCAAATGATAAATTCATTTGTTTGGGAAATTTTCAATTGATCCACAAATTAATTCTTGAACAATAAATTGTTTCGAACTAATATTGTTAAGGATCTTTGCTTCTCATGTGGTATTCAAACACCTTCTTGAAAATTATGGCTTAATCATAAGTGAAAACTACAGGGAGACCCATTTTTCCAATTTCTCCCACTGTGAAACCCATGGTCGGAAATCTTCACTCGCGCCCCCAATTCTTCAGTGAAAATTATTCACAAACCCATATTTTCCAAAATTATCAGTTTCAGAGATATAGAGGTGAAAACAAAAGAGAAGATCTGATTTTCTTTTATCAGTTTTTCGGGCTGAAGAGACGCAAGTAGAGAAAGGGCGAAAAGATTTTTGGATTCACGAGGGTTCGTGGAAGTTTCTCTAATCAATCTCCTTGTGAGGTTTTCCCAACCCGTAAACTGGATTGTTTGTTGATTATTCATAGATCAATTTTATGAATATATTCGATTATGGATCTTCTTCTTTTTTTTTGAACGAGATTCGATTATGGATCTAATCGAGCAAAACCCCTAGGTTCTAGTAGATTCTTTTGATGAAATTTCAGTTGTATTAAATAGTTATTCATTTGAGAATTAAGCTCTATATAGATTTGTGTGAATAGTGTAACTAGATTTTTCTGGATTTGGTTAGGGGTTGCTATACATTGTTTGTGCAGTAATTGATGTTAAATGCTACTTACGTTTGCTGATATAACTAAATATATACCCACTTTGATTGATTTAATGATTTATTGATGGTGGATTGTTTGACGGATGAGTATCAAGTAGTAAGAAAGTAATATGCCATTGACAATGACATCCATACATACAGGTGGGAATGCGGGAAGAAGAGTAGAGTGCTGAGCTGATTTTCGAGGGAAAATCAATCACGTACCAAGTCCAAATTCAGCAATTATCTCGTGCATATGGGTAGTCAAAGACTCAACCCGCCAGAAGATCCAATTACAGCTCAGTCTCGCATAGTTTGAACTCCGTCCAACTAATGACCTAGGAGGAAACGTATGTATATGCTCTTACATCCAACACAATTTTTGATAGCTCGAGCGAATGTTTTCTTCGTGTGGGAATTTCCGAGATTGACATATCTGCTTATATGCTTTTTGCAGTAGTAAGGGGGATATGCATTTAGTGACAACCTGCCATAATTCCATTCGATTCTGGACCCGGCAGGAAGCATTTATGCTGAATTTAATTTGTGGCCAACAAACATCAAGTGACACCATGCGTTGCAATTGTGCTGAGCATGCATGTATCTGATTTGTTCTCTGGTTACACTACTTACTACACCAAACAAGTCGTTGAAGTGAAACACATGACCGTGATGGATGTGAGTTTTATTTGATTTAGTGTGCGTGTGACGTGCATTTAAAAGAAAATAGAGGTGTGAATAATGATGCATAACAAGTTATGCATCTACAAAATTTGTTGCATAACTTGTTATGCAATCCAGAAAATGTTTGCATAACACGTTATGCAGCTACTTTTTTCTTAGTATTGAAACCAACAAAAAATAAGACTGCATAACTTGTCATGCACCTACAATAATATCTGCATAACATGTTATGTAGGCGTGAAAATGGATGCATAACCTGTTATGCATCCAAAAATATGATTGCATAATGCATTATGCATCGAGAAAATTATTGCAAAATCTTTTATGCATCGAGAAAATTGATGCGTAACTTGTTATGCATCCGAAAATATGGTTGCATTATGCATTATGCATCAATTATCTTTATGTACGCACTAAAATCAACCAAAACAATGGTCACATAACTTGTTATAGATGCATAATTTTTTATGCAATCGAGAAAATGGTTGCATAATTCGTTATGCGTCTGCATAATGTAGTATGCATCGTTTTTGGTGGCTGCATAATGGTTATGTAGTCAATTTTTGAAATTTTGCCTAAAATGAAGATCACCTCCAATATTTTCGTGAAAAACAAAAATTTGATATTCTTGTTTGTACTCGTTGCGTAGCTCTCTTAAAAAGATTTCCAACGATATAAAATTTGTAAAATTCCAAGGCGCGGATTTTTAGATATGTTATGTCCAAGTTGTGTTCCCAATTATACCCTTGATGCATAACTTGTCATGCAGATGCATAATCTGTCATGCTGACATTTTTGATATTTTCATATAATTATGGGTGTCACAAAAATATTATGGGTATCACGGTACCTAAAATTAATTGTGGGCTTGACAATGATAATTTTTATTTTTTTTTGGGTCTCCCCCTAATTTTCCCTAATCATAATCAATCTAGTCTAGCATGTCCGGATATTTGAATAACCTTTGGGAAATGGGCCTTCAATTATTTATTAGGCTTATAAAACCAGTTTCGTTATTGGGCTTGCAAAAATTGAAAAACTAGAAGAGAATCTTACACTAGGGTGAGCAATTGACCACCTATGACTTACGTAACTATGTACGCATTGATCAGACCAGCTCCATATATTGGCGGGCAGCCACAGCTAGCCCGTTTTACACCGCTAGATTTACTTGACATCTACCACTTAGTTTTCACTTTTCAGTTTACTGAGATTTGTAATAGGCCACACTTCAGCAGTTTGATGATAGAATGCTCCTATACTTTTTTTCCGCCATTGCTAATTGTCAAAAATGAGCGTCGTTGACTTACTGGTCATTCGCTATAACTCTCAGCAACCCGTGGTCACAGGGCCGTCTCTGAAGTTTCGACGATCTTGTGCGAAAGAGATCGGAATGCCTTTTTATCCAATTTTTTTTTCACACATAAATAAAATCTACTTAATAATATCAAAGCGAAATAATTTGTGTCGCACAATTTAAGAAGAAAGTATGCTAAAAAGTATTAGGAAGTTGGGAACTTTCCAACGGAACTGAAAAAGATAGGGAATCAATTGGGCCCAATACTGAACATTGCATAAAAATACGCCTTCACAAATGGGGCGCCTTGTGCGGGAGCACACCTTGCTCCCCTTCAGAACCGGCCCTGCGTGGTCACATATTTACTCAATATGACGAACGTGTGATGCTATTCATGTCTAGTGGTCGAGGGGGTCGAATTCATAAAAATATTTTAGTTCCATTATTTCACTCTTCATCTTCATAATCATTGTACCAAGGTCAAACATGGTCTTTGGTAAAATGAATCAAATGCTTATACTTTTCTCCTGTTGACAGATAATATCAATCTCTTGTTACAGAAATGCATCGATGAGGATCAAGTTAAAAAGATTCAACATGGCAGTCGGAAACTACAATTTCTACCACACATTTTGTGATTTGGTAGTAAGGGAAGATATACACATAAACCTCATCTTTCCAAACCTTATCACAATATCCACTATAATATCTCCCCCTCCATTCACCATCTTGGAAACCCATATTTCTTGTATATTATCAGAAGCAAAATTATGCCCCACAAACTACAACATGCAAAGAAAGCAGAAAGAAATTATGTGCAACTTAATCCAACTCTCTCAACTTGCTCCATGCGAATTAGAGGAAGTACAAACAAAGATTTTAAGAACAACCCTACCACTATATATAGCAACATCACCAATGTAGTAAGCTTCTTTGTTCTTTCCATCACAAAGCAAATATATATACGTACAAACTTGCAATGCACGCGTACTTTGCTCGACGACAACGGTATATGTAATAAATTGTCAATATGGGCCTAATAAATTGTCATCGATCGGTTTATATGGGTACCCTTGGCAATTAAGCAAGTCTTGGAAAAGGAAATCAGTATCCCAAAACCGAGAATTTTTTTGATGAGGACGTTTTTGGATGGGGGCATGCGGGACAAATAAAGTGTTGATATGTGTCATTCATATTAATTGTTTTCACAAATGATGTTACCAAAAATACCAAATATCAAAATATAAACAATTAAGATAAGCAAAATTTTCTCTAAAAATACATTTATTTTATATTTTTGGAAACAAAATTTGTTAAAAGCAATTAATAGGAAATACAAGTGTCAACATCTTATTTGTCTCACATGCCCCCATCCAAAAACGGGCCCATCAAAAAATTTCTCCCCAAAAAAAGCTCATTAAGCTAATAATGTATGGAGTTAAAAAGAGAGGAATGTTAGGTAAAAGTAGCATCACTCTATTCATTACCATTCCTTTTAAACACTAACTTATAATCTCAAAAAAACCAATGTCTTCTTCTTCTTAAAATCATTGAGAGAATTCTTCTCAACATGGTTACCTACTTGACTCAATCTAGCAGTCGGTATAGGTAGTGTGGAAGCTCATCATCTTGACGTTTTTAAGGAACCCACACAAATCATCATTATGAACAAAAAAACCAAATCCTCCTCCCATGAAGAATTATGTGCTTTAGGTTTATTTTTATTCAACAGCTCCCCCACAAAGCGAACATTTCATTTATTAAAGAGCTGTGGTGATTTGGGCGAATGCGTACCTAAATCATGTTAGGCATGTGCAAACCTCACTGAAACCATGTGCACTAGCTATAGAAAAACTTGTTTTTAGTACTAGTAATTATGTTTCAAACAAGATCGAGTGAGTGAATTATCACAAAAACACATCACACTAACTATATCTTTGTGTGGACGGGTCGTTTGGTCTTATGTCATAACCAACTAAGTGTCAGGTCTTATGTTTCAACCCGAAGGATGTAAATCGTTTCCCAAAAAAGAATGCATTCAAGGATGCAGGAGATCCCTAGATGTGCTAAAAAGAGGAACTATACGTATCCACAGATCATACGATGTTGGCCAGACCTGAGTTCATTGCCCCTGCTCTCACTAGTTATTCCTTCCGTTTCAAAATAATAGGCAGGTTTGGTAGTATATACTTCCTCCATCTCATTATTAAGTGATCTAATTGATTTTATATTTTATTCTACTAATAAGTGATTTATATCATTAACCAAAGAGATATTTCTAAAATTATCCTTTCAGTTAATTATAAAAAAATATGCATAATTTGATATGCATGTTTATATTCGTTACGTAAGTGTTTTAAAATGTTTTTCAATGGTATGAAGTTTGCAAACATCCGTGGAGTAGTTTGAAAGATAAATCATTTATAGATTTCACTAGTTATTATTTATAAAAGTATAATTGTAAAAAATGTTTAAAAATATTTTTTTCCTTACTTACCTTAAAAATTGTGCAAACTTAAACTAGGTCATTTAATAGTGAGACGGAAGTAGTAATTTGCAGTACATTTGCAACAACAAGTAGTATTCCACCGTAAGGAATTTTGTCGTTGTCATGGTTCCTCAGCCATGAGGTTAACATGAAAAGCTGTGTGACCTTGGCATCATTGACTTCTGCATATACAAGGATGGGTCTGTTGATGATTCTAGCTAATTCTCTATATGTACAAAGAGGTTAGGAGCCGACCAAAACCAAATTGAAAGTTAGGGTTTTGATTAAGTAATGCAGTATATAATTTTCTTTATTATTACTATTTTATGTTCTAATCCTTCGCTATCCATCATAATCTCTACTAATTAAGAAATATTTGTGTCTCTATTCTAATCGACATGGAGCCGTACTAACACTTTGTTTAATCCTAATTAGGTTTTTTTCTACTTAGTTCTTTGGTTTTTAGTTATAATAAACCTGAATGAGATCACAAATAAACTTAACCACCATGAATTAACAAATACTTAATCAGTAGAAAGAAAAATAAATTAATGAATTACTAACACGCAATCGACGTAATATTGCATGCATCTAGCTGCAGTGGTCGTGAATACGGCGTTTCATTAAAGCAGCATGCGCATGATCGATGAGTATTATCACCATGTTTAGTCGAATAATGTATATTATTATAAACTAATAAAATAGTATTGTGAAAGCATAATAATACTGATTAATTATGTCAATTTCAAATAGATAGATGATCATTTTCATTAAGCTAGCTTTAGTTAATTGATTACTTCATTTGCGAACTTAGGAAGAGATATCTTAACATATGTACATCCGTTTTCCTTTCTTATCTCAAGTGACATGGTTTATTTTGTTTACATCCACAAGGTTAAATCATTTTCACCAAATGGATAACAAATCCTCGAAACCGTCACGTTTTTATTTATTAATGAATTGAATCCCTAATAATGCGATATTAGATGATGTTACAGCACTGTAGTTTTTTAAATATTTTTTCTATTTTGATTAAAACCGCCCATGAAGCGGACAGTTTTATATATTTGTTTATTTTCAGTTGGGAAAATATTTTGAACTCGCACTGCGAGTTCAAAAATGAATTCACAGCCCCGTAGTCATCCGATTACTTAGATATGACGTCACTAACTGTGAACTTAACTACAGTTAGATACCCATATTTAGAGCAAAGTTAAGTCGCCGTATCTTTACTAAATACTTAATTTTGGCTTTGAGGGATCTTTCATACTCCTTATTCGATTTAGAAAACTTAGAATCTTGTTCTAAAAACCTAAATAAGAACAAACACTTGCAGACGTGTGTTTGCTAATATGGATGAAGATGTTGAACAAGTGTCTCCATTGGGTTCAGAGGTACAAAAAATATCTCCCTTTAAATTTCCTTTTAGTACTGTCATAGATGGAAGAAGTACCCCCCACGCTTGTTTTAGATGTCGTTAATGACAATGAATCACTCTCCCTTGGAGTCTCAGTGCCAACTCCATCAAATGGCATTACAATCTTAAGCAGCTCAGCTGTTCAATAAAAATTCTAATATCAAATGGGAGATTCTACCAGGACATCGATACTTTGCATCCACAGTTAAAATAAACTTGACATGTATAGTAAGTAACTACTTCTAGGAACCAACTACATATATGATTGAAGGTGGATCAACAGAAATGTTGGATTAAACGAAGTAAAGAATTTCATGTACTGGATAATTTATTATGTCTTTTTATTTCTCCTGCAATTCGTTTGTTGATGCAATGATATAGTGTACTGGATAATACATACTAGCTAGTATGGATTCATGAAGTATTGTATATAGTGTAGAAAGAACTTGTTTGCATATTTATAAAATTTGCATGCTAAATCCAAGTTTATGTACAACACTTTATTAACGTAGTTGGTTAGTAACACTTTATTAACTTATATTTTTGGTGTCACTAACTTGAATATCTTGAAGATGTAGATTTGAACGCTGCAATACTTTAATATAGAACTAATAGGAACTTACTTCATTCAAGTGAGTGTTTGCTTGGATTGGACATTTCTAGTCTTTCAGTTGGGCAGGTCTCTGAATTGAGAATTAAGCAAACTAAATTTAGTTTCAACATTAGTATTTTACATCATTCACCGGAGATTGTTATGTTTTGGTAATTATACTCTATCTATTGTGCTCTATATATTTATTGATTTATGTAGCAACAATCTGACACAAAGTCTTAAACTCCCATCCACGTTATTTGAATTAATCCCACCAGCACTTAATCAATAAGAATCTGAATGCGCAAAACAGAAAATTGAGGTGCAGCAGCTAACTTCGACCTTTTAAAGTGGTTTCTAACTTGGCGCCAGAGTTAAAGAAGAGATTCAGAGATATCTCATAAGTTAGCGTGAGCAAAAAAAAAAACAGACAAGGTGAATATATAGAAAATCATTATAAATTACCGTAGTTACACTAAATACGGGTATCTAACTATGGTTAACTATGATATTAGATCTTAGTAATCCGATGGCTACAGGGATGCGAATTCGTTTTTGAACTCGCACTACGAGTTCAAATTCTTTTCCTTTCAGTTGTTAAAAATATGGTGCAGGCGGTTGCCAGCGTCATCACGTAACAATTTCAACTCTTATCTTAATCATTAGGTTTTGTTAAAATCACGAGCTTAACTATAAAACCGGCCTCCAAAGTTAGGATCATCCAAGACATATACATTTTAAAAATCATTAGGTGGAATGTTAATTCTTCACCAAGTTGTATCTCTTCAAACCTCAGTTTCAACGAGGTATTCGAATAAAGTTTAGGGCTTGCTTAAAGCCCTTTTTCCCTTCAAAAAAAAAAAAAAACTTAGACGATATTTGACTATACTTAACATGTGTTGATTTATATGGATAGATCTCACAACTTGTTCATTTTCTAATTTTACCAGAAATCTGGAAAGAAAAATAAATCTGGACCGAACTTCAACAAGAAGAAACAAATGCATATCGAAAGAACATGGCAGTATGATTTTAGGGTACAATCCAAAGCAATCAATTGTTTCGTTCATTAATTCACTGAATTTGCAACCAAACCTTTCCTTTTTCTCTTCCGGACCATTACATTTGCACGTGCTCTTTTATGTGTCCCACACTGCATTATATTAAGAATGCAACTTACTTCCATAATCATATATTACTTAGTTTCAAAGTTGATTTTTTTTTTTTTTTTTTTTTTTTGATAAACAAGGAAACTTTTCATTAATGGGATTTCAAGGTTACAATGAGTTTAAGATCGAAGATAAGAGAATACAAAGTAACAAGAACATACCGTAAGAGTACAATACCGAGAAATCCGACAAGAAAAAGAGAAGGATTACCGGAGTAAGTCAAATACAAGTATGAATAAGATCCGATTAAATCGGAAGAAGGATGGTTTTTCTCGGAATTAAATTCCAACCATTTAGTTTGTTTTTCTTCTATAGAAAGAAATATTCCAAAAATATGAGTGATTTGCTCAAATCTCTTATAGCTAGTGATTAAGCGTCGTCAAAAAGACCATCTATGGAGATTCCGTCGCCGGATAAGTTGATGATGAATATTTCGTCGCCGAAGATAACCAAGATGAAGATTTCGTCGTTGGAGAGCTTGGAGAGAATCACTATCGATCTAAAAACCCAACCCAATAACCAAGAATCGCCGTTAAAGCGAAGATAAACCTCAAAAGAGTAGATAAAACCACCAAAATAGTGTAGATAAGTAGAAACATAATAAAAACCAAACTAATCTACCAACTAACCTAGAAAGCAAGGAAAATGAAGAAATCTGCTCAGATCTAGTCCATTTTTGGACTAGATCTGAGCAGAGAAGAGTTATTTTTGATGGTTTTGTTGGAGAAAAAGAAAGAGTGAGAGAGAGGAGAGAGAAAATCAAACACCTCAATCAACCACAGTTGATCGAAATGTAGTTTCAAAGTTGATTCATTTCATTGTTCTTTCACAACAATAATAAATGAATGAGTTAAGTTTCCATCTGTTTATTATCTATTTCAACTTGCACAACAAAGAGAAGCACAGGAACAACGTATTGTCCTACATTGATCATAATGGTTACCTACCATGTTATATCTTGCTCATCTTGTTTTAACTCTATTGTTAAAATTGACCAAAAAATTTCTTCCTTGAGGCGAATTATAACAATGTCTATGTGTATATTTATATGGGATATTTTGACTTTGGGTCACATAAAAGTGACCAGAGTTGTGTTTGGGTCATTAGAGAATTTTAATTAGGGTTTGGGTCAGGACCGTGGTTGACTGTGTTGACAGTTAAAAAACTGGTTAAAATTTGAAATGACAAAATAATATTTAGTTTTTAATTTATTTACTAACTCTACCTACCAGTTCTGTTTTTCACACGTGTGGTCAAAATCGTCCATGAACAAAGGGCTGAGATAAAAAAACACACTATCCACCAAATCCTAAACCATTCTCTTCCAGTCGTTTCTCCTTCCCTGTAACTCTCTCTTTCTATTTTCTTTATGTCTAGGCGGTGAATGCATTCAATTTTTTTTTTGAAAATCTTTCTTTCTCGTTCTCCTTCCCTGCAAATGGTAGTTCTATTGAATAGGGTACTGAAGCAGAGATCGAGAGAAGTTTTGTATTCGATTTTGTTTTGAGAGACTTAGAAGAACATAGATCGTGGCTGAGTAGGGTTTTTGTTTGTTTGATCGAGAAGGAATCAGAGAATCGTGAAGAAGAAGGGATTTTAAGATTTGGAAGAACGGGTTCTGCTTGCATATGGATTACATGAGTTGGAAGAATCTGATGGTGTTATAGGGTTATTGTTCAATGTTTTCTATTGATGTCAATTGAGGATGAATGAAAGAATTAGTGAAGATTAATGGCAATTTAGGGTTTTGTAAAGAATATGAGAGATGGGGGTTCTGACGAATTACTTCTAAAATCATGAATCTGTGTTGAATAATGATGAAATTAGGGTTTGTCTGAAATGAATTAAGGAATTGTTTGTGTCTGCTTGAATTAGAAACAAGAAAAGTTGGTTGAGGATTTGAAGCTGAAGTTAGGGTTTCTCTGGAATTGAAACAAATTGAAGAATGGGTTCGAGATAAATGAGATTTGGGTATTCACATGAAGATGCAGGTAAGAAGACTGAAAAGAATAGTAAGGGTGGTGCTCTTATTTATAATTTGTAAAGCAGATGAAATAGAAGTTGGTGGAGTTAGTGGAGTCTGCAGCTGATGAGAAGTGCGAAAGAATGGATTGATTTTGATTTTGGTCTCCTAAATTCACTTTAGAAGATATCTGATAACATCAAATAACGGAGTTAAATAAATTGTAAATAATTTAAAAAATAAATTATTTTTCTAACTGTCAAGACAATCAACGACGGTCTCGTGACTCAAATTCTAATTAAAATTTCCTGGTGACCCAAACGCAATTCTGGTCACTTTTATGTGATCCCAAAGTCAAAATATCCCTATTTATATTAGCATGCACGATTGATAAAGGAGGGTACCAGTTTGGTACGGCTGATACCAATCCACCATTGTCAATTATGTATTTTTGTTTGTTATTATCGATCCCTTGAGCTTTATCTTATAGCAACCGTCATAACATTTCAAATCAAAAAGATAAATTTTAAACTAAAATGAAGATTAGTCCATGAATTAGAGATAAAATTGTAAATCAATTCATTTATATTAATCATTTTGTTTCATACTTATCCGAGTATAATATTCTCACCTAGTTGGATAGTTCCATCCATCGTCGGCTACATTCGAGGAGCTATATATATCACATAAAACGTGGGCCAATTCACGATAAAATTGAGTATAGATTAATCATAGTCCTAGCCATGGAAGTTAAGTAGAACCTCCGGATTAGAAACTAAAGTACCCTAGATATGACTTTGAGCCTTTGCTGACCCGTTGAAGTTGGTCAAGTGTCAATGTCGAAATCATCATTTCAAGGAACCCAAAAATAATTGGTCATGTTTGACAGGATGAGGGAAAAGAAAAAGAGATAAAGTATTTTCTAGTCCATCATTCTTATCAGACGGATAGTTCGGCCATTCTGGAAGCCGTGTATTTGTATTGGGAAAACAAGAATCCCCTCGTGGGAAAATGGTAGGTTAATAGAGATTATAGGATCCAGTAGAAAAATTAGTTTCTGAGTGAGATAGCTGTTGGAATCTTGCAACAATTAACAACACGTTAGATGTTTCAAAATAATATTTAAAGAACCAAATCAAAATAACTCTACCGAAACAACTTGACGAGGGAAAAATTACAGGTTCAACAGGTTGTCCTTAACACATTAGTTCGCGGGTATACTCGAGATGAGAAATGATAAACCCCTCACAGCGAAGATGTATCCAGGATAAGACAAATAAATTAAATAACTCTACCGAAACAACTTGACGAGGGAAGAATCACAGGTTCAACAGGTTATACTCGAGATGAGAAATGATAAACCCCTCACAGCGAAGATGATCCAGGATAAGACAAATAAATTTTATTAGACACGGGACTTGGTGCATGATATACGCGCATGTGCATGGGTCGAAACATGTATATTTTGGCCGACCCCTTCTACCCTCGTTTGTCAATATATCCATAAGAAAATGGTTATATAGTGGAACTCCTCTTTAGTTTTCCACAATGTGGGACTAAAGGAACATTTAATTCACTCATAAAATGAGTAAGTATACTTGGACCCTTAGAGCATCTCCTATGGGTAGTCTCCAAATTGAGACTAACTCACCCATATGGAAGACTACTCACCCATATGAGCGAGTCTAGCCACTATGGGCAAAATTTTTTTTGAAAACCTTACGGGAGACTGTCTCCCGTAAGTAATTTTTCCATAACTTTACGGGAGACAGTCTCCCGTAAGGTTTCAAAAGAAAATAAAAACGGAGACTAGTCTCCGTTTGTTTTGTAAATCCACAAAACATCCAGGAGACGAGTTTTCTCCCATTTTTCTTCTTCTTCACTTCCATTTTTATTCTCCCCCTTCTTCCCCCTTCTTCTCCATTACTAAAACTAACCTAAATTCGTAGAATAGTTTGATTAAGGATTCGGGTGAGTTACTAACCCTTAATTTTAGTGTTTTTTCCTTTCAATTTCAATATATATTGAGTTTTTGATAAAACCCTAATTTGTTTTTTTCAATTCCTCTAATTCAAGGTTTGGAGAAAATTAAGAGCAAATTCGTCTAATTGAAGGTATGAACAATGAACCCAATTCATTTTTTTGAATGTTATTGAAGTATGATATTTAGTTTAATTTTAATAGATAATTCATGGTATGTGTTTTAGGGTTCCTATAGAAACAATGGATTATACTAGTGTGTCATCTAGAAGTGAAGAAAATCATGTTTGCAACACACTTAACATGGAAGATGATAAACCTTGGATGTATTTTAGGGGTGGTTGGAGTAATATGAATATCATGTATGCAATTGTATGCCAAAATGATAGATGTAAATCGTTTATAGACAATTGTGGATTGGGACGGTTACTAGAGATTAATGTTTCGAAAGATGATCAACAACTCACACACGCAATTGTTGAGCGCTTTTGGAAATCCACAAACACGTTTCATTTTCCTACATTTGAAATAGGACTCACACCCAATGACTTCACTTGGTTGACGGGTATAGAAGTAGAAAACGGAGTTTGTCTAGAATATATTGATTGGTGTGTGAAGGATAATAGGGAACTTTGTGTGGAGTATGTGGAAAACCTTTTGCCAAATTTTGTTCAACTTATTTTCGAAAAAGAAAGGGAAAAGAAAGCCGCGGAAAGGAGGAAAGCACTAGAAGGTATTGATGAAACTCAAGAACCGAGTGATAATGAAGAAGAAATTGGTGAGAATGGGGAAAGGATAGCTCATGGTCTTGATGTATTCTCATATTTGAAGCAGAGAAGTGGTGGTATCAAATGTGTAGACTTGTTAGATTGGTTGAGAACATTTCAAGGAAAGGGTGGAGTTGCTATGGAACCATATTGGGATGAAATTGTTCGGGTATTTCTTTTATGGATGATTGGTCAAGTGCTTATGCCTAATAGTTGTTCTACCACAAAGGTAGGATGGTTATGTAACTTTGAGAACTTAGATAACACAATTAGGTTTAATTGGGGATCTCCCACATTGGCTTGTCTTTATAAATCTTTGGGTGAGGTTAGTAGCAAATTGAAGTCTTTCAACGGCATGTGGATGATCTTAGAGGTATGTACATATGGCTCATCTTACCTCTTAAACCAATTTAATGTTTATATTTCCTTAAATGTTATATATTGATTTTTCGTTTCGTTTCATTTTTTTTTTTTTGTAGTATTGGTTTTACTATTATTTCCACACTTTGGCTCCCCAAATTGAAGGAAATCCACCGGTTTGGAATGATTTATGGCCAAAAATCAAGGTGTTTAACAAGGGAAACAAGTCGGGGGTTCAAAGGGATATGGGAAGACACTCAATTTCTATTGCTCGTAAGCAATTGGAGAATAGGTCAATGAATGGAACAACATGGCAGCCATGGCTTGGAAGTGAGCATGCTAATAATGAAGTCCTAAGATATTCAAAGACGTTGTCAAAGAAACGATGTGTATTCTTGGATATTGAAGATGATAAAGGCTATAGGTACTTGGGAGAGAGATGTTTGCTTCAAGTAACCGGGGTATTAGGTATTCCACCTTACCCACCTCCACAAAAAGAAATGGTACGAATGAATCGCAAGTATCGTGAGAAGTGCAAAGGTATGAGGACTTCTAGAAAACCCAATACGATTGCAACTATTGAGGAGTATGAAAAATGGTGGTCTAAAGTTTCAGTTGGTGCATACTTTGCAAAGGATGAGCCAATATTGCTTCGAGGACGGAATCGTGACAAGGGGTTTTCCGGGTATGGTTGGGAGTGTGGATTGCATGCATTGGCCTTGGAAGAACTGTCCTTCGTCTTGGGCAGGATATTATGCATCTTATAAAGGTGAACCGACGATAGTGTTAGAGGGGGTTGCTACTTATGATTTGTGGTTTTGGCATGCATATTTTGGGAGTCCCGGATCAAATAATGATCTTAATGTACTTAACTCATCTCCATTATTCGATGGCATTTTTTTCCGAGGGCTCAAAAGTTGATTTTCAAACAGGTGGTGGAAGATTTGATATGGGTTACTACTTGGCCGATGGGATTTATCCCAAGTTATGTACTATTGTGCAAGCTTACAAAAGACCAATAAATGAAAGACAAAAATGTTTTACCAAGATGCAAGAAGCGTGTCGGAAAGATGTTGAGCGTGCATTCGGGGTTCTACAAGCAAAATGGCATATAGTGAGAGGTCCGGTTGAATACTGGGATGAAGAAGACTTAAAATTCATAATGTTGGCTTGTGTGATATTGCATAACATGATAATTCAAAATGAGAGACGAGATGGGGCATGGAGAACCTTTGGAGATGAAGACTATAGGGTTTACCGTGATATTGTACCTCGCGAAGCCGTTAACTATCACGAGTTAAGACATGAACCCTTGTATAATGATCTTCGACTAAGATTGACAAATCATGTTTGGGAGATGTTTGGTAATGAACATGCGGAGGAAGCGCAAGGTAATTAAAGTTAGTTTCTTTTGGTTGTTTGGACAATGTGTTTATTTTGGTTTATTTTGGATGACTAAATAACATTGCATTTTATATATTTGTTATCTCATTACATTGCATATTGTTCATGATAACAATCTTTTAGTTGAAAAGAAATTACAACAAGGAAAACAATAGTAATAGAACTAAAATTAAAACTTGGAAAACATAAACCATATTACCCATTACTCATCATTGCTACTATCTTGTTCCATCAAGTTCCTTTTCTCTAGTATCTTGTTTTGTTTACGTTCAACCCAAGCTTGGCCGGCACTAGATAACTTAGAAATATCCGCCATCATGATTCTTTCCACACGAGCCTTTTTCTTTTCTTTGATTCGACTCATATTTTCCTCTTTTAGTTGTTCTTCTTGCTCTTTCAAATAACTTAACATTCTCTCATTGGTTTCACTAAAGTTGGATTCAATGGAACCACTAGAAGTACCACATGGATATTTTGCTTGTTTAAGAGCTTGAAGAGCTTTCTTCCCGGGTCCCCTTTTATTTTTTTCTTGAGTGTCACCCGTATTAACATCTACTCCAATCTCTTCCTCCTCGACATCGTCCGCACCATGGACACCATCGACACCTAAATCATCAACAACTTGGACCACGGGTGGTGGGGGTAGCGGGGGTATATCGACATATTTGGTGTAATCATAACCGGGTTCACTCTTGTATACCTCGTAGCACTCATCAAGGATGAAGGGTCTCCCATGTATCTTGTGAAACTCACACCGACCACGTATCAACTACAATGTAAACTTTTCATATTAGTATTCATTTACAAACATAATGAGCAATACGTATGAAACAAAAATACATACCGTGTGCTCTTGTCCATAGCCACTTACTCGTCCACCTCGATATAGTTTTCCAAGAACGGCGACAAATAACTTAATTTCTTTCTTTATTTGGTATATTCGGTTTTCTAAACTAGTTTTGTCTCTAACATTTGGGTTACCTTTCGTTTTCTCGATAAATAATGGAATAATTCGTTCCCAATATTTGGTTTTTCCTTGACCAACACCAACACTACCATCACCCGTTATTGCTATATGTGCTTCACAAAGAGCTACATCTTCATCCGTATTAAACTTAATTTGTTGCTTCCTACGACCTTTTTGAGCAATTTGGGTTGAAGGAGTCGGTGTTGGTGAAGAAGACATGGATGGAGAGTGTGAAATCGAAATTAAGAAGAAAACTTAAAAACAAAAATGGAGTAGAAGAAGTTGAGAGGGAGTGGGATGAAGAGAAAATAGTTGGAGGTTTTAGATTTATAGGCTAAAATGTAGCCGTTGGCCAAAATTTATTCAAATACTAAACGGGAGACTGTCTCCCGTTTTTTACTTAAAAACAAAACAAACGTGAGACGGTCTCCCGTTTGGTATAAAAAAAACAATCTTACGGGAGACAGTCCCCCGTAATAAAATTTATTTTATTTTAAACGGGAGACGGTCTCCCGTTTGTTGATATTTTCTTTACGGGAGACAATCTCCCGTAAAGTGTTACACTACCAACCACTCGTTCAGCTGAACGAGTGGTTGAACGTTTTGGGTCCAAAAAACACCCTTTCACTTACCATAGTGGGAGCAAATTAGGCCAAATTGGTAGTGACCCTTTCAAAATGAAAGGGTAACACTACCCATAGGATTTGCTCTTAGGTCACTAGATCAAACCACACCAATACTAAAACTTCTTTTATTAAAAACTCATTTTTTTTTCCAACAATAGCTTTCAAAGAGATAGTTTTAAAAGTGCTTGGAAAATTGGATTTTTCTTTTTGATACCACAGTACAGTGGTACATACTTTTTGATAGCACGGTATAGTGGTACATAGACTACTCTTAAATTCACTCATTTATGATTTTCAATCAAGTTATTACAAGGTTTGATCCTCGACCTTCACAGTGGTCCTTGGAAAATTAGTTTAAAACTTGTGTTTTATACCTTCAGTTATCTTTTGTTGTCCTAGTAAAACAATATTTAAATTATACTGGCATTGAAAAATTCTAAGAATAATGCTTCAAAGAAAAAGCTCAAATGATTTAAATAGAAACCACATTTTGGTAATGCCTCAACAAAGTTGGGTTGTTTTGGGTTAAACTATGCTAGGTAAACTGAAAAATATTGAAAAACCAAACTACTCGTGAATTTTCGACAGGAAAAAATTTGTATAACCATATCTTTAGTATATCTCTGGCTGGATTCAAACGAATATATGGAGTCCATATTTTATAATTTACATATAAAGTTCTTGTTATGGTGATTTCTGACTGATCATGTAACATCTTCAGAACATAAATATAGTAACGACAATATAAGAGTCTCTCAGTTGAGCTTTCAATATTGTACATATTTCATCATTTATATTGTGCAACTTAGTATCTACTTCTGTATAGAATCGAGAATGATTGGACAACTTCTAGATGGATTGACCACTAGTATAGAGCAATAATATATTCAAGATATCACTGGTGTTGGTAGCATTTTCTCCTTCATATTTTCCCTGACTACACACAATAGATATTCAAAATCGGTACGGTACCACTGCCATCATATACTGGAATGAATATAATGATCCTAGATAGATTGCCTACTAGTATAAAGCGACTTATAAGTAAATTCTAGTGCTACATGCATCTACTGAATTAATAAAACTATTTTATTTTCCCAAGGTATTTCATTACTATCATTCATAACTTTTCTTGGCTGAATCATATGAATTAATAATGGATATTTGTCTTTCGGACATATGGGCCACCACAGGGTAATCCCGAGGGAATGACGTGGATGTATTCAACAATAATGCTCCAAAGAACACCCCAAAACATAGATGAATTAGGATGTGGAATACTCATCAAAGAAGGAAAAGAGGAGAGAAAAAAAAAATGAATGCACGGGCCCAGTCCTACCGGCCATGTCGTCAATGTCATAGCCGGTCCTTTTTTTGTCATCTTATTATTTTATTAATTAAGGACTTCCTATTTAGATAAACTTCCTCTTTAAGGATGATAAGTGCAAACTTATCAATAAACATCAATGGTGAAGTTAGACGAATAATTAGGTTAAGAAAGGGAAGAAATTCAGAAAAGAGGAAAGAAGAATCATTTAGAATCAGGGAAGAAGGGGATACATACAAGATAACATTACATTTCCATTCATCCCAATATTACATACTTACAGACAAATATATATATATGTCTCTTTACAACCGTACGACAACTACCTAAACCACCTAATATCATCCAAACATAAAACATGCACGTATCAAAGGACTTCCTTTTAAAGAATACTGTGGACCTTTAGGTTTGATGCATGTCATGATTTTCCGAGAGATGATCTTCTTGGGTTCGATTATAAATTCCTTGTTAAATAAATTATATTGTGTAAATGAAAATCCAAATGAATTTTCATCGATCCAAATGGTGGATGGAACCTAAGTACTATTTAATAGACAAGATTGTTGGAGCTATAAGGAGATGTTGACGCCCATAGAGAACAAAGTAACTAAGGATCTATTCTCGTTGATTTCATGTTTAGTTGGGGAAATAAAACATGTACCTGGAACACAATTTGATGTTCGAAAACCAACACCTGATAACTATTAGGAAGGGAAACAGTTTTACGATCTTGTTTGTAAGTAATACATATTCTCAGTTATGAAAAGAAATTACAATGAAAAATCTTTCTGGTCTAACCTAGACTGCGGAACTGAACATATATCGTCGACCCGTTTTATTTGGTGATTCACTTTGCTTTTTGCTTGTGAGTCTACTTTCGTCGATTATAATTTTTTCTGAGTAAAAGAAAACAACCTTAAAAACTCTGATTTTAATAATATCATTCCAGTGCGATTCTGATCAACGACATTCATAATGTATTTACTCATTTATTTGTTTTATTACCGGTTTCTCCTTTATTCTTTATGTGTGTGTGCAAGTCTGCAATTGTGTTATGTAGGATAAAAAATAAGCTAAGGGAAAAAGATGTGATGATAAAAAACAATTCCCTAAACTTATGGCATCAGGTTAAGTTAGGTGGGTAATATATATCCCGAATGGCCCGGCTAAATCATCTGCTAAGGACAGGGTGAGTCCGGACCAACGGACTAGGTCGGATCTATGCAGCTTTACAAACAACATGTCTTTAGGCCTATTCCTATGCACATGCCAAAACATGGTATTTGGCATATATGCACCCACTATGGGTATGCCAAACTTCCAAACTCATATGCCAATATGTTTTTATGGCATATTGGAATACACGATAGAGTTTCCAGCGAGCGATAGAGTGTTCATCACTCGATGGTCAACAAGTCGCTTGATGGTCATTCACTCGACATCGACAGTCAAGATATTGCTCGGTACTATGATAATCGCTCATCATATCTTCATCCAACGACTACCTGACTTCAACCAATTCCAACCCAACTTCAAATTCATTTCACCATGCCTAATGCTCGTATAACCGAAGTGGATTTGACTCCATAGGAAACAACATGTTTCTCTGGATCATGATAGCGTATTTCCACATATCCACTCAGAGAAAAGTCTTTTAGTAATGGATGACCCACTGATAGTTGTGGTATAAATCTGGTTTCAATCTAAATATTAATTTAAAAGATAGTTTCCATTAATTAAAAAAACAAAAACAAAATTACATTTCACATTTCAACTAAAAGAAAACATTTAAACTACTCATTTCCTTGTCCATTTCCTCCCGGACCAAAGATCCATTTGCCTGCATTTTCTGGATCCATAGAGTTGTTCAACAAATTAGTTAAGCTGCCGGTTTGAGACTCGCTTGGTTCTTGAGTCTCATCCGAATCACCATAACCTTGATAAGCAATGGGAGTAGGGGGTATGAAAAGACGATACAAATCTTGAAATGGGTGTGGTTGATAGTGTTGCTGGAATGGTTGAAATGCTGATGAGGTTGAGGCAATATTGGTTCTTACCTCCAGAACTCCCAAAAAAACATTAAAACTATCTTTAGCACACGTCGAGTTATCACCGAGGGCCATGTAAATCTCTGATAAAATCGCAGACCCCCAATCATATGTTGGTGCTTGATCTAAATCTTCTAATGCTTCGAGAAACCCAATTAACACTACTAAGCTAGCATTTGGAAACAGATATTGGCCTAGTGTCCATAATACAAACAGACGTTCTAGTTCCTCAAAATGGTCGGGGATCAAATATTGATTACCAGCTGCCCTGTTTTCATTCATTTTTATAGCATAACGCTGGAAAAAAGTTTTCAACCCAGACACCTTCAACCCTTGCGCTTTTAATTGTCTATGTGTAGGATTTCCTCCTAATTCATTTGAGTATAAAGGAAGTATTTGTTTCCATCTATCTTCTGATAACCAATTTAGTCTGTTAAATGGAAGTAAGTTTCCTTGGCATGGAATTCCCGTTAACATGTATAAATCAATCGGTGTAACTCCTATTAACAATAATTATTCATAATTAGAATTTGTTGATTTTTATGAAACAAAACACATAATCTAAATATTAAATTACTAGAAAATACTGACTTACCGCATTCAAAGTCCTTGAAAAAGAACGTGTTTGTAGTCTTCCACCATCGTTCTAATATAACTTTAACACCTTGAGTCATGTGGTTTCTAGGTTGTATTAGATATAGATGTCTCCAAGGATACCTTCCAACTCTCTCTTGAACAGCAGGGGGAAGTAATTGATAAATTGTACGTAACTCAGTCCATCCACCTCTTAGAGTTATCGCGTTACATCGCTCCTCATGATCAGAAAGGTGATTAGAGAATACACCTTCACCGGCTACTTGTCTAACATTATTAAACTCATAATTTGTATCCACAAAGAAATTTACTCCACTACCTGGAGTACTAGTACAATCTTTCGCTTTTCTGTTTCTTTTTTTCCTCTTCATTTCTGTTTAAGAAAAATCAAAAGATAATCGTTTAAGTTTAGAACAGAAGTTTAAGAATGTAGAAGTTTTGAGAAGAAAAGTTTAAAAGGGATGAGAAGATGGGTGCGGTATTTATAGGCGTCAGAAACTCGAACGGTGGTGATATTAATTATCGCTGGAGATATTCTTAATATTTCTCGCTAGAAATTTGATCGCTCCGTGGTTTTCCCATAGTGGCACAAATGGTTTTCCATGCTACCTGGTATGCCAAACGCCATTTTTTTTGACATGTACATAGGAATAGGCCTTATAATCTCTTTATAATTTATCTCGAAATTTATCCCAAAAGAACCTAGCACTTTTAGGGGCGACTCAATCGCAATTAGGGGAGACAATAAAAGACAAAATATGTTGAAAATACTTATATGACCCTTCATAATCGGGAGGTATTTTGTGTCCGATTGTTAAAACCTAATCGGAAGCTTTGTAACACCTTTGCCTACCGATTAAAAAGGATTTTAGAAAAAAACTCATTTTGGAGCAACCTATAATCAGAAAGTAATGGAACCAGTTAACCTTCCGATTATTATAATCGGTGGGTTATGTAACCAGTTAAACTTCCGATTATGGTTACGTCTCAAACACGAACCAAATGGTTAGGGGTGGCTCTGCACCCAGAGCCAAGTGGAAATTTGGCAAAGGTACTATGTGGGGCTACTTATAATCGGTAGCCAAATATCCTAACGATTATGGAAGATTTCAAAATTTTGGAGAAAATGGATTTTAGAAAAAAAAAACTCAGTTTGGGGAAACCTATAATCGGAAGGTAATGTAACCAGTTAAACTTCCGATTATGGCTACGTCTCAAACACGAACCAAATGGTTAAGGGTGGCTCTGCACCCAGAGCCAAGTAGAAATTTGGCAAAGGTCCGATGTGGGGCTACTTATAATCGTTAGCCAAATATCCTACCGATTATGGAAGATTTCAAAATTTTGGAGAAAATGGATTTTAGAAAAAAATTCATTTTAGGGCAACCTATAATCGGAAGGTAATGTAACCAGTTAAACTTCCGATTATGGCTACGTCTCAAACACGAACCAAATGGTTAGGGGTGGCTCTGCACCCAGAGCCAAGTGGAAATTTGGTAATGGTCCGATGTGGAGCTACTTATAATTGGTAGCCAAATATCCTACCGATTATAGAAGATTTCAAAATTTTGGTGAAAATGGATTTTAGCAAAAAACTCATTTTGGAGCAACCTATAATCGGAAGGTAATGGAACCAGTTAACCTTTTGATTATTATAATCGGAAGGTAATGTAACCAGTTAAACTTCCGATTACGGCTACGTCTCAAACACGAACCAAATGGTTAGGGGTGGCTCTGCACCCTGAGCCAAGTGGAAATTTGGAAATGGTCCGATGTGGAGCTACTTATAATCGGTAGCCAAAAATCCTACCGATTATAGAAGATTTCAAAATTTTGGAGAAAATGGATTTTAGAAAAAAAATCATTTTAGAGCAACCTATAATCGGAAGGTAATGGAACCAGTTAACCTTCCGATTATTATAATTGGAAGGTAATGTAACCGGTTAAACTTCCGGTTATGGCTACGTCTCAAACACGAACCAAATGGTTAGGGGTGGCTCTGCACCCTGAGCCAAGTGGAAATTTGGCAAAGGTCCGATGTGGGGCTACTTATAATCGGTAGCCAAATATCCTACCGATTATGGGAGATTTCAAAATTTTGGAGAAAATGGATTTTAGAAAAAAACTCATTTTGGGGCAACCTATAATCGGAAGGTAATGTAACTAGTTAAACTTCCGATTATGGCTACGTCTCAAACACGAACCAAATGGTTAGGGGTGGCTCTGCACCCAAAGCCAAGTGAAAATTTGGCAAAGGTCCGATGTGGGGCTACTTATAATCGGTAGCCAAATATCCTAACGATTATGGAGATTTCAAAATTTTGGAGAAAATGGATTTTAGAAAAAAACTCATTTTGGGGCAACCTATAATCGGAAGGTAATGTAACCAGTTAACCTTCCGATTATTATTATCGGTAGTTTTACAGGTCCAATTAACTACCGATTATAAAAGGGAACATTAACTGAAATATCCATACATTAATCGGTAGATAATGATTCATTTTAAACTACCGATTGTTTGTAACCTACTGATTGTGGTTTTGGCTACCGATTATATAAGGGCATAGTTACCATTTTGAAAAATCGCGGATAAAGGGTAACTTAATTTTACGTTTGGGTGACATTTTTTGTCTTTTAGTATCGCCTCTAATTGCGACTGAGTCGCCCTAAATGTGCTAAGTAAAAGAAGATCCAATAACGAGCGATACTCTGTTATTGGGATAGGTGCCGAACAAAAAAGGATTCCGGCCCTTTTATCTCACTTTAAATTTCATTCGTAAAAACTCCTCGGAATATCTAATATTTTCATTTCCCGTCATCATGTCTGGGTTATACTCATCAACTAGGGGTAATTCCGTCATTTTCGTATGAGTAATAAAGGCATGGAGGGTCTTGGCCGACCCAGATTTTGTCATAGACTTTGACTAAACCTGACCCTTGTTCCCTTCAACTCGATCCTAACGCCACAAATATAAAATCCTTCACTAAATCCAACTCCATAATTGTAAAACAAAATTAACAAACAACTAAATCATGTGTTAGTAACTTAAAATGGCAATTGGCTTAGTGTTTACTCATGATGTATGTGGTTATACTCATCAACCATCACGTGTGTATGACAAAAACCTCACGCTTCAAGCTAATTTCACCCCTACTCTTCCTTTTGTTGAACCCAAACAATAGCAGCTCATCCGACACTGACAAATCCGTCAAGCAACATCCTCTTTCTCTCTAGCTAGCTTACCTCGTTTGAATGGGGGGCTTTACAAATCCCAATGGCATGGGAATTAGAGGACATTTCATGGAATGAGAATGGAGGAATGAATGAATGAATGTTGAGTTTAATTAAACGTTGCTTAACCCATTTTACGTTAACCTAGAGTATCAACCTAGTTGATCATATCTCTTCCTCTCTTTTAGAGTAGTTTTTTGCTTCATTACTTACGTACCCTCTTACATTTCCCGTATAAATCCAAAGGTACTCAATTCATGCATGGCCGTATGCACCTCTTGCGTGATTGCAGACCCCAATGTATGCATGGAGCACCACAACAATAGATAAGCGCAGGAGTAAACTTTACTTACCGTGCTGTCAAATTTGTTGACCTCCTCTCTCTAGTATGTTCTTTTAGAGAAGAGAGACTTCTTATTTTCGTGGAATGAACGTAGCTTTAAAAAAGTAAAATCATTCATGCAATGGATTAGCAGAGGACCGCTAGCATCGTTAAAGATATGACTAGTATGCATGGATTATGGGTGCTTTGGTTTGCTACTTATAATTCAGACGTTGCCCCATCAGAGCACTATGTTGATCCTTTGTCTGATTGTCTCCTCACTGTGCTGACTAAGACGATGTTGTTGGAAGACTATTAGCAATGCAAGATATTGTCATTTACATGTGGCTGTAATATTATGTATTAAAATTACTTGTGGTTCAATGTCAACGCATGAAAATATGATGAATGTAATCATTGTTATAAAAAAAAAGGTGGTTTTTGTGTCATGATACCAAAAGTTATCAGACGGACGTCATTCAACGGGGATCCGTATCCAGCAGTTGGATATTTTGGATGGGTTTTTCCATTGGACGGTTAGGAAACTTCGTTGGTCGTGGTAGGTGAACGAAATTGGGCGATGTAAAACCTTATTTTCTCAAGATTTCAAAACACCCTCTTTTCTCTCTTTTGCTTCTCTGAAACCACTTCGAGCAGAATACTTAGGTTTTATTTGTTTCATACGTAGGTGTTAATTCATGGTTAAGGGGAAGGCTATGTAGTGCTTCAAAGAGGGCTGAATCTCGAAGATAATCTTTCAAAGGTGATGTAATTGCAGCAAGCCAGCAACAAATCCTTCTCAGAAGATAATCTAGCATATATGATTGTATCAACGCCTAATATCTAGGGTTTTTGATTTGTTGTTATTTCGAATTGTGGATTTCCTCCTGTTTGTGGATCCTGATAAAATTATGTGATAAAATTTGTAACATTATTGCAATATATGGTATTAGGTTTAGGCAAAATTAGTGTTTTTTTCTTTCCAAATTGGGGTTTTCTGGGTTTTGTGCCTTTACATATCAGCCAACAATTGTTGTTGATGATGATGTTACTCCTACTCCTGGGATAGTAATTTTAACTCCAACATGAACTTTTGATTCCTAGGGAGGTAACTCTTTCTCCGTGTTGAATTTTTATCCCCTTTTGTTGTTCGTATTGATTTTCAATTGATACAGCTGTTATATGTTATTGTTCTCTATGTATTTTTTACTCTCATATGAAGTTCTTTATAGTTTTGTGTCTGTAATCAGTAGATCGTGATCTAGCAATCGGGGTTGTGAAAATGAGTTGTTCAGCTGAGATGATGAATCACTGTTATAAAAAAAAAGGTGGTCTTTGTCTTTGTGATCAAAGAGTCATTCAGGGGCCAGGATTGATCCGGATGGAGTTTTTCAAGCCGACGACCAAGAAAATTTCAGTATTGTTACGTGGGTGTATATGGGTCAGCAAAATTTCGGCTGATTATATTTTCATGAGTTCTGATTTGTTCTTTCAGGTTTAGTTAGCGAGGGAGGGAGAGGCGGACAAAGCGAGAGAGGTTTCTTGATTCTTCTTATTCGTTTCCTTGAATGAGTTACCCGCAATCCCTTCCTGAGAATAAAATCAAAACAAGTGTATTTGTCTTCTCTTTTGAATATAAGAGATGTAAAGAACAAAGATGAGAAGAAGGATCGAGACTAGGTTAGTGAAAAGAAATTCTAGGGTTTGCTACCTTAATTTTTAACTTATCTCCTGTTCTTTTTGATGTTTTAGCGTTTGTTTTCTTCTTATCAAGACCTAATTAATCAAACATATATTTATTTCAGGATAAGGGAACCCTAGATTATTTCTTCTCTTTGGCTGTATCCAAATGTTGGTTGTATATTTAACAGAGAATCATAGTATTGCCATGTTGCCAGTTGTAATGCAGACCTTCCTCAAAGGCCTCATTTTGCAATTCGCATGTATGTTTTGCTTCGCTTTTTTTTTTTTTGATCAATTTTTTTTTCTTCCTTATTCTGCTTCCTGTTTCAGTATGACACTGTCCTTAATCCATCAGTAGGAAGAATCAACCTACATATATTTTTTTGTACAAATCGACGTATATATATTCACTTCATTCGTTATGGGATGTGTACAATTCAGACTCAATCTGATATTTTTGCAGAACAACTGATCACTCAATTCCTGCAACATCTTTGTATTCTCGGCTTTTTGTGTTCATCCATCCACCCCAGAGTAATGAGAAGAATCAGAAGACTCTACATTGAAAATGAGAAGAAAGGTGACACTTCTCCTTGAATTTAGATTGTTTTGATTTCACGTCTTCTCTGTATATATCATGCAATAAATTTTTTGAAATCTAAATATCTAAACTATTGAATAATGGTGCATATCGAACTGACCAAATCCAGATAAAAATTCAGTAACTTCAGTTGGTTAAATTAGAATGTATCAATCTATATAATTCAGTTTGTTAAATTATAATTTTCTGAGCTGTATAATTCATCGATTACAATGCATTACTGGCAAAATATTAATGGCTTATTATCTGACTCTAAGGCTAATTTAGGGGAAATGAAATTGTCATCGTTAACAAGTCACCAGTGCAAGTTTTTCGGGATGTTCATGATTAGTTATTTGGTAATCGTACAGGTCATGGGATGTTCATTTTTCGTCTTATCACCGGAATGTAACACTGTTAATAATTTTTCTTCACTTATCTTTTCAGCATAAGGTCTCCGCGTTTTCAATACTAACTGATGTATAGGTGCATGTTTAGATTGTTACCATTCAATGGAACTTCCGATAGACTAGGATGCTATTTGTACAACATGGACTCCAATTTCGGACATTTAGTACTTCTGTCCACAGTGGACATATTTCACCGTATGGTTTAGACTACCAATTACATGTGTAGTGTACACAACCTAGAGTGAATCCAGGATATGAATTATTTTTCAGGACAGAGAATGAAGGAACGTACTGGGTATATTATTTTATGAAGTTACTCTTCCAAAACTTTGGCATTAAATTAAGAAACAACTCTAAATTGTTCGTTCATTTTCATAGTTTTTTTTTTTTTTTTTTTTGGGTTCTTTTAACTTGGCTAGCTGTGTTCATATCTCTTACTCCACTTTTTTAAATTAGACTAAATTTGAATTTTAGACATTGTTTTATAGAATATCAAGGCATTCGATCTCATTTGCATTATTCAAGTGTTATCCGGCTGCCAAGCATAGGTTAAATGTGTATTGTTTACATTATATCCAGCTAATCTCTCCTATCACTCTTTCACACTTAAAGTTAATTCCTCTTGGAAAGATGGTTGATGTTGTTAGTCTTAGTTGGAAGTGGATTAAAATCAAAATTTTACTAATTAACAGGGCTTAATCTCTTTCAATTCAGTTAAAAATGTTGTTTTTCCATATTTCTTTATTATATCAGGTTATGAGAGTAGTGAGTTACTGGATTGAATTTTGTCAAGCTAATGCTTTTTGAAAATACTTTTGCTCATGTTTTTTCATTATGGGACTCATTTTGTTTCAACAAATTATAATAGTACAAACGTATTGCTGTATATAGTCAGTTGTTGCCCTACTGATGCTGGAGTTGAATGTTTTGCACCGAAAAAATAGTCGTTGCGCGGAGAAATATGCACTAGTAGTAGTACGGCAGATATATCCTAACCCTTTTAAGTACTACTCGTGCCCTGTGATATGCAAGGCATGTAATTATGATTCCTTTCATCTAGATGGTTTGTAAAGCTAAAAATGGACTTTTCAATTGGATGGCTAGGAAAGCTTGCATTTTATGTTATTTACCGTATTGATCCGACTCCTTCCACTTTTGTAGCTCTTTTTGTCCAAAAATTTCAGGTGCGAATCTGTCATGTAAAATATAATTTCTCAATACAAATTCCTAAAGAGACACTCTTTCTCCTAAGTACCCTATTTTCTTTTTTCTTTTTTTTTTTTGATAAAAGAAAGATTTTCTCATTACATATTTATGTTTGATTTATTAATATTTGCATCAGTGATTGATCAGCGATTTTCTCGCTTTATCTTTTTTGGTGCACTCATTGTTCGGTTTTTATGGATTAAGATGCAGTCAAGAAATTAGTGTATTGCTTTATCTTTTTTGGTGCACTCATTGTTCGGTTTTTATGAATTAAGATGCAGTCAAGAAACTAATGTAAAATCAGTAATTGATTCTCACCTTTACGGGGAGGTGTCACAATGTGAGATTCTTAATAAGATCAAGCACAAATACAATGAGGAAATTTATGTTTGTTTTACGTCCCTTATGTTTGTAGGAAATTAAGGAGGAAATTTAAGAGGGTTGAGTCACAAAGACAATGAGGGGGAAAGAAGAAGAAGGTAAACACGTGGAAACCCTAGATTTTTTTAGTTGAAATCCATTTTTGTTCAGTGATTTTCTCGACTTTACTGATTTTGTTTTTTTATGGACTAGGAGGCAGTCAAGAAATCAATTATCATTGTAATTTAGGGTATTAGATTTAGGAAAAATTAGTGATTTCTCCAAATTTGGGTTATCCGGTTTTACTAATTTCTTTTTACCTTTTCGTCTCAGTTATCAGCTGTTGTTGGAGTTGGTGTTACTCCTCTTTCTCCACCATCTGCAACTGTAACTGTAATTCAACTGCAATATCAACCCCTCTTCCATATGATTCCTTCCGAATTAACTAAGTTACATTTTTTTACTACCAAGAGTTGGATGGTTAGGGATTTTTGCTTTTGAGAATTTTTGGTTTGTTTTTCATTTTTGGTTGAATCTGAATGTTGATATACTTCGTTTTTAACAGCAGGAAACGACCATTCATTGGTGCAAGGGTCTTTAATTGAGGTATTCCGTTCACCTATTTAGATATATGAATAGAAGTTCTCATCTGCAATTCTTATATGTTGTCATTCTTAAGCTTCTCATTAAATCTTATTAGCTTTATCTATTTGATAGGCATCAGATGCATATATGAGCAAAAACCGAAGTTAATTGTACATATTAGATTATTAGCTTTAGCTTTATGTTGTTATTCTTAAACTTCTCATTAAAGCTTATTAGCTTTATCTACCTGAAGTGCCTGTGATGAAGTGTGGGTATCCTTCAAGAACATCCTAGGAGAGGTCAATGAAATCTGAAGGATTTTTACTGTACCAAATCAGGTAGTTTAAATTAAGTTCTTCCTTATTCTATAATATGCATTCCCATAGTGTATTCTCCATTCTTATAGAATCAAATCATGATTATCTCAACCTAGAATTGGCGTATAAGTTTCTACAAAATTAAAATCCCCCTGTTAATGGAGAGACATGGAATTTTTTTTTATCTCGGGGTTCAATTAATTTATGAGTCGACCTAAGGTGGTAGGTATATGCACCTCACTACTTGGATAACTAAACTAATTAATGGAAAAACTTATATCCGAAAACTTAATTGAGTGATAAACGGGATGTCCTCTTTTGTGCAAACAGATTAGGTATTGAAATTTGTTGGTTTTCTTTCTTTCGTTGTTTGGGAATTGATGGATCAATGTCAAGATTATCTTTGTCTGCATCAATGGAAAGATTATCTTTGTATGCATCTGTAGTTGAATTTTGCGATTGTATCGCTTTTCACCAATCTAAAAAATCTTTGAAATGTTTTGAAATCTTGCGAGTATATCGTTTTTGGTAATCAAAAATCTTTTGTCTTCTATAAATAAAATATTCAAGGAAATGGTACTTACCTTTTTACGTCTTGTTGTTGTCTCTTACGAAGTATATGAGTTGCTAGAAGATTTAGAAGAAATAAGAAATGAAGTCTTGTGAAGTTAACTCTTGATCTGCCTCTTGTATGATGTTGCGCCATACCAACTGTTCTAACCATTTCTTGCAAAATATGTCTGTAAAATAATCTTCCATTTTCTTCTTGCGAAATATCCAAAGATCTTACGAAGTAAACCTTTGCATGAAGTAAACGAACATTTGCGAAGTGTTGGTGCTGCGAACGTTCGCAAGGTAAACATTTGCGAAGTGCAAAGAGTAGAAGTGTTGGTGATGCGAATATTCGCAAAGTAAACATTTGCGAAGTGCAAAGAGTAGAAGTATTGGTGCTGCGAATATTCGCAAAGTAAACATTTGCGAACATCTTGAAGTAACTTCCTTTGCCATTGATGCGTCCTTGTTTGTTTTTGGAAAAAATATATGAAAAATATGAGTGGGGTGAAAATTGAACTCATGACCTTACTGTTGTTTACCTCGCACATGACCATCTGTGCTGGCTGCTTGTTTGCGAAAGTAAACTAAACTTCGCATTACATATTCTTATGTTATCGCGCAACTAGATGATATTAATTATCTCTGATCTTCTTCTTCTTCTTCGCTATCAGCAATTTATTCTTGGAAAATTTTATTGTTTCCTCTATTTAATTCATGTGATAAATTTTGAATCTCCTGAACTAAGTGCCCTTTTGTCAAAATTAGTAGACGAGAGACTAATGATTTTATTGCTTCGTTGCTTTTTTGCGAAGTGAAGCTGCGAACTGATGCTGTTGTTGCGAACTAATGCTGGGAGCTTGGATTTTCACATTTCTCAGCTGCGAACCTTCTTCCAAAATTCTCCGTTGACAATATGTACATTGTAGAATTATTTTATATTCTTTGATGCGTCACCTTCGTACGATGTAATTGCCTAAACTTTCACATAAACGCTGGGAGATCTGACGAAGCAGGCCTTGTCTATAGCTCTTCTTCCTTGTCTATATCTCTGACGCTGGGAGATGAGACATTCCTTAAGTCATCAACACTTTACATTTGTTGTTTAATGTATTTCTAGATTGATGAGACATTCCTTAAGTCGATCGTAGAAGCTGGACTTTATGATTCCATCTGGCAAGATTCTACATTTCTTGCTGGTGGCGATGATGATGATCACAGAAAGTAGTCTTATACTGTTTTCATCCAGGTCAGTACTAGCCTGGACGGTATCACGTCAGAAATGTGAGTTTTCTTCTTGTTAAATAAAGTTTCTTATTTGTCTCCTTTTCCCCCTTCAAATGAAGGCTAGCATCCAAACTTTAGGTCTCCTGGTGATTTAATATGGCTGTTTATATCTTTTTTGCAGGTATAACTTGGAAACCCCTTTAATATCTGATTTGTCTAAGAAGATCCAGACTGCTATCAAAAGTGTGAGCGGTTTTTTTTTTTTTTTTTTTTTTTAGAAACCTTGCTGCCCCAGCTTTGGAGTGGGAATGAGTTCTAGTGGTTGCTTCTTCGTTCCTATTATCTTCGCAGAACTAATCATACGTAAATGAGTATGTCATTCTTCGCAAGTGTAGCATAGCTGACTTTCTTCTTCGCAAGTGTAATTAGTGTTTGCAAGTGTAACAATATATGTTTTCATTACGTGTTGGTGACAGTGACCAACTCTTTTGAATGAAAAGGTGAACTTCCCTTTTTAATGAAAAGGTGAATTTCCACGTCCCTTATATTTCTGCGAGCTCATCTTCTACTGAAGCTTCTTAAAATTAAATTTTCCCCAAAATTCTCCCTACTTTTTTGCGCTTACGTCTTCACAAAACTAACCATACTTCGCAAATTTTCTTTACTTCGCAAGTATAAACATCAATTCCAGTATTCTTCACATTTCCCTCTATTCACATTTCCCTCTATTCTTCGCAAGTATGTTTTGCAGGTTTGTTTCTTTACTTCGCAAGTCGTTTCACCTAGAGTCTTTGACAAAATAATTCCCTAAACTTCGCTGGAATTAACTACAATATTCTCCTGATATTGTATTCTTCATCCCATCACTAATAACGTTCATAAGAGGTAAGTGGGGTTAATATTTGAGTGGAAACTTGCTGCCACCACACCATTGGTTTCTTTATGAATTATAGCCTTGATTTTCGCGTTTTTCTTCTCTGCTGAAAGTTTTGAGTCATTCTGCTTCGTGAGCCTTCCATTTTTCATTGCCTGACATTAGTTTCCCCATTGCCTTCCTGTTTGCGAATAAGAGGTTCTAATCACACTAATACAAAAATGTAATAATTTTACTCTCTTATACTTAAATGAAATGATTTCTTCGCTGGAACACAACTATATTTTCTCCTTTGCAATGATATCGTAAGTTCACTACTAGTGTTGAGAAGCTTTTCCGTCGTTTGGTGATTAAATCCAATTGGTTGTCTTTGTTGATTTCTTCTCCTTTTTTATGATGAAATGTTGGTGTATGCTCATTTTAATTTCACTCTGTCCTTCTTTCTTCATCTCTTGATTCGTTGTAACTGATGCTGATATTATCTATTTGAAGATGAAGATCCGTCATTGAAATTTCTGTCTTTAAAACTCATAGGCTCGGCAGGATTCATCACCAACAGTAGCCAATTTTTCGAAACTTTCTTGAACCAACCAGATTAGTCCCTGTTTCTAGCGCCAATTATGTAGTTGCGGATTATCTCACAACTACACCCTCATTAAAATCCATTGAAATGATTCCTAAACCTAATTAATTTGATATGAAACTAAGAATTAAGGTACTAAAATTATAAAGAGACACCAAGATTTTTACGTGGTTCGATCAATGTGATCTACATCCACGGTGCTTCACTAGTAATTGTATGTGATTACATGATTTTACAATTGAGACTCCATTAATGAATATTTGGAGCTCTAGAATTTTGGGGAAGAAGATGATAAAGAAAATAAATCTCTCCTAACATTTTTCTCTCTCCTCCTAAAATTATCCTCTCTTTCAAAATGTGTTCCCCCTTCCTCTCATGCCTAAATGGCTATTTATATGATTTTACACATTGGATAACAACTAATCTTTCCCTTAATTTCGGATCAAAGAATCATCATACGAACCTTCTCAAATTTACTTCACGAACTTCCTTTACTCGTAAAACGTTCTTCGTGATTTCTTTATCTTCGCAAAATATTCTATACTTCGCAAAATGTATTTTCTCTCCATAATTTCGTAAGTTATCATTTGCTGTGATATTCCGCTCCTACAGCATCTTAAATAGCAGCTGTCGATGGAAAATCTTCCAGTTTCTCACTCAACTTTATTCAAAATTTTATGTCATGAATTTATTTGTGCCTCAAAATTGTGGTTACTGGGATCAATATATACGCTTGGTATTCATCTGCATTATCACAACAGTACCTCTAGGGCGTTGCAACCCAATACATGTTACATCCCAAGATTAACTATTAAAATAAAAAGAACAATTTTCTAATGGCTATGGGTAGCTCTAATTAAATTAGGGATTAAATTAAATTGCATGTTTCATATGTTGCTAATGGTTATGGATACCTCTAATCAAATTGGTAGTTTCTGATGCGTAACTTGGCTTATATTTTGATATGTCAGCGATCCATATTGGAAGCACAAAAAACACGCTAGGGAAGATACATCGCGAGAAAGAAATAACACTGTAGCGCCCCCTAAGCTAGCAGCTGACTAATCCAATAAATTAACTAAAAAAGAGGCACTAAAATCCAAAACATGCATTTAAGCATTCAATTAAGAAATCTGCTACAAAACTTAACCCAAAACTAACCCCTCTCAGGAATATATATATACAAGATCTTCTCTCAAATGATACATATATAATAGTCATTTGGTTTTTAAATAAAATATACAACAAGGTAAACATAACAGAAATTAATCTACTAGTGAGGTCAACCCGTGAAGCTTTCGCTGCGCAACTCTGATCTGTCACAGAAAATGAAGTGGGAATAATTAACATTTAACCTTCTAAGTAATCATATGCAAGATTTGGAAAACAATAATGTTTTTCCGAAAATATTAAACAGTGACTAAGTCACTAAAATGATCATACATGTATATGGAACAAACTCCTTCGTCAAACAATGTACTAATATGGTTGTGAACCCCTAAATATCGGGAATTCACACCTATATAGCTATGGATGCCACCAAGACCATGGTGACCAACTCTATTCAATAAAAGCTCTAGGTATAAAAGTGAAGGAGCGTATTTTATATACCACAAGTGGAAATTCTCATTTCCCATAACAATTCATATTGACGACGAAACAAAACAAGTCCTTTCCACATTGTGGGAAGATTCACAGAAATAACAGGATTATCATAATGCATTTTAAATAAAATATGGAATGCAGAAACAGACAATGCATGAGTTTGTTACGCATAAACTTTTATAAAAGCGACAATAATGATTACAAAGAGTCAAATGCATTCCCACACCTTTTTGATGACAGGCCACGCCTACCTCGAGATCCACGATCCATTGGTTCATCCTTTGAATCGATCGTTGTTAATAGATTAAATGTTAATCAAAGAAGCATTCTAAGAATCTAGCCAAAAAAAAGCTCACACAAGAATCATACAAGTCTATCTAATGATTCTAGACCCATTTACGTTTTTATACCCTTTTATTATCTATCTTTAGCCCATCTAAGGTTCTTCACATCTTCATAATCCATATCTTGCATATCTAAAGATTTACCAATTCATTAGGTTGGTTCTCTAGTCCAATAGCTAAGTCTTATGAATGTCTACAACTTTGTAGAAGAAGTCAAAGGTCAATTCGGACCATAAGTGGTCCAAAACATCAATATAAGATAACTAGTCTAAAGCTCAAGCCCACTTAATCAAACCCATTAATAAGGGCCTGGCCCAACTGGTCAATCTAACGGTCACTAACGGTCAAACTAACAGTCACAGGTCAACTTACTGTAAACGGCAGTCAACATAGTCAAGGTCAGGTCAAAGTCCATGTCAAATAGTCAAGGTCGGGTCAAATGATTCAACTTAGGTCAAACAGGGTTAACTCAACTCAGTCAGAAGAACTGAGTCAATTAAGCAAGTTGAGTCAGCTAAACACTTTATCTGACTGGGATGACTAATAGGTCTAACTTCAAGAACCAGAAGTTCAAACAATCATCACTACTAATATCAATTATAACAAAGTTCTATAATTCAATACAATTGCAACTTAGGCTTTACCTGCAATTGCAATACTAAGCCACGCTCCTTCTACATCAGTTACCTACACTACTAAACAACAAACAACAATAATATTAGGTCTGAAACCTGCACCTACAATTTGTATCTTCTAATCATATACTTATTTCCTGTGGTTCCACAAGCTCGGACTACCATTGCAGCTTCACCCACACTACTGTTCCAGCTAACACTTTTCAACTGCACTTCATAATCCAGTCAATCACCAACACACACAACTAACTCTTCACTTGTAAAGTCATAAATACCACCAATGCCTCACTAACTAAGTCATATTACAGGAATTCTTCTAACTCAGTTCATACCCCTTCATTATAATTCAAACTTCATATTTCTAAAACATCACAAAATATCACCAGCATCTCCATCTCAGCACCCACATCACTTCTAACTTCACATCCTTGCACTATCATCACAACATTCACCAACCCATATATCCAAACTTCACCATATACTTCTTTTATGTCCTGTGACTGGAAAAAACCACTACCATCTCCAATAATTTCTCTACTAACTCAGTGACACCAACACCAATTCAACTACAGCCACCGGCTGGTCTAACTCAGTTCACCATATTCATTTCTAACCATTGTACTGAACCATTACTTGTAACCTTGATACACTAACAACCATCACCACCAATATACATAGTTCATATACCTCATATCCACCTTAACCGCAACCTGACAAATCCATACCACCTGCAATATCTAATTCTCATTCCTGCAACTCAGTTCATTAACAAATTCCATTTCCATTCTAATTCTAACAATACTAATTCTTTGTAAATTAACACAACTGAAATACATTTATAACTTCATAAATTATCACATAAACTCCACAATGAACAAATCTGTTAAATTGAATAAGAAAACAATTACCTTTGATTTATCTGGCTCAGGCAATTGAGATCAAATCCTCTTTATCACATAATTCAGCTAACCATCTCCACAACCCTCATTAACAGCATCGGTTCTCAATTAAACCCCAAATATTCATCTTCATTAGAACAGACCCAACCCTAACTCCAAGATACTCAAATCCATTCTCGAATCAACTCTCAATATTTAATTCACTCAAACCTAGATTCTATTTTCCTCAAACATCATCTCCTTCATCTCCAATTTCATCATTGATTGAATCTCTAAATAATTTGCAGAAACCCTAATTTAACTCTCCTCAACGATTCTCTACTGAATCAACTTCAAAACTCTAATTAAAAACAAACCAAATCGATCTTCATCTAATAGAAACTCATAACTCATCTTAAACTCTTATTCAAACCAAGAACAAAACCCTAATTTAATCTAACAGTATCAATTCTTCTTCTCCAAAGATTAGACAACCTAAATCAACACCACCACCATCTCTGGCAAACATCAAATCCCCTGATATGAATCTCCTCGATCGATTCTCACTCTCAACTCAAAATTTCACGCAGAAAAGAAAAAAAAACAGAAGAATAAAGAAGAGAAGAAGAAGAAAGAACGAAATATAAGAAAGAAGAATAATCTTCTCGGTTAGGTGTAGATGAGGCAGACCAAATTTGGTGACGCACCCACTTGCTTTGACACGTGCAGTCACAGGGTAATATCCAAAATTACTATTTTTTCCTCCAAAAACAAATTGATAAGTTAACTTCATCCGGTATCATAACGACACGTTCGTGTAGTCCATTTCGCATAACTTTTCGAGATGAATCTAACGATACTAGTTTCGTACCTAGAACGTTGTTAGATTAATTTCTAATAATTAACGTTGGAGTTACACTAATCGAGTAATTATTGGCTAAATTGTCATTTGACCAGTCTAATAACGTTGACAAGCTTGCGGTTCCTTACAAACACAACAACTACAATTCACTGATGGTGATGGACATCATGGGAAACAAACCTAATTTACATGTCTCAGCTATCAGGGATAAAGTATGGTTTCGTTTTGTTTTTTTAAACCAAAGTATGGTTTCGTGACTTAGGTATATATGTGTTTTTGTTATTAACCTCATTTCTATTATGTTTGTTTTCCGTCCGAATTTCCAAGGATCCCGCTTATCTCCCCAGAAAGCATGCCAAAGTAATGTAGTGCAACAACGCCAGGAGGAAAAGGATGAGAACCAGGTGATTTAGCTGCACATAGTAAAGGAAAAAAAGAGAGGAATAATGACCTTGGTTAGAGCCACTTTTATGTTACCCACAAACATAGCCTTTTAAGCCTATTTGCACTACCGGGATAACCTTATATGTTACGTCATCATCTTTGGGAAACACTATCATAATTAGTGCATCTATATGTAATCCAAAACGATAGCAAATCAACACACATCCATTAAACAAAAAATGTATGGTTTTAGATGATAACAATGAATTTTGCACTATATTATTTGTGTTAGGCATGAAATACAATGTTTTGTGTTATATCAGACACTTCGTACAAGGACAGACCTGAGGAGGAAAGATGCACCTTTAAAAGAGGTGCACAATGCACCGATCTACATTGACAAAACTGGGCGCAAAGTTTGGCATATTTGGCACTGACTTTTGTATTCTATGTTTCTTAATATTCCATGTTTCTTACAAATATTAATGCTTATATTACAGATCCTGGGACCTAAACATTCAAGAACATGCTATTCAAAGAAGTCGTACGATGGTGTTGGCGCTGAAAATTCCGTAAGAATCTTCTTGATGCATATATTAAAGAATCTATTTAGGTGATTAATTGTAGTCCAAAATACAGATGAATTCAGGCATCCCATGAACCCTTGGTATAGTCTTTTGTCAGTCAAGTAGTAATACTACGATATACCCCATTCAACGATGTTCGCCTATTTATTTGGCATTTTTTTATTTTTTTTGCGGATTCATGTGGTTAATCATAGAAATAGCAAGATTTATAAGGTTAATATCAAAATTGAATTTGTAGATTCTATTACTCTTCAATTATTTTTTGGTATTGTCATGTCTTTATCTGAACAAAAGCTATTAAGATGTAGAAAATCTAAGGGCTATTAGTGTATTTGAAATCTGTACATATTTGCATTATTGTCGTATCTAATAAACTCAGTTAGTTTTAGGCTTATTATGAAGGTTATAATACATTTGTTCTATAAATTCTTACCTATCAAGAGGCTTATTGCAGTTTACCAAGATGTTGGCAGTGATGAATGACGCATCTGAATGTGATGGCACCAATCTTGAGGATAGGAAGACATGTTTTAAGATGCTGGACCGGATTGGATATGGTAAATTTATCCTTTTTTGTAATTGTTACCATCTTGGGTTTCAATAGCCAATCATTTGAGCTCCAAGGATCATTACAAGTAACCCTTGATTACCATGATTACTAAGGACCCTCTTTAATTAGGGATCTTACCTAAAAGTGTGACTGATTTAAGGGAATCTTCTGAAATTGTGACCGATTTCAAAAATCTTCTAAAAGTGTGACCATAACCAATTTCAAAAATCTTCCAAAGTAGTCCATTGGCAGGGAATATTGCATCTGGGAGTACACTATCAGATAGTTTAACATATAATTATAAAAATAGTTCGCCTCAAAGTGAGCAATTTCCGTTTCACATCAATGAGCTATAAGTTGTAGTGGGAATCATATTGTCGAGATATTCTTTTTGTTAGTGCTAATATGTGAAGCCAGTTTACATGACAGTGCAATGCTATTCTTTTTTGATCCCCATATTTGTTTATTATTTTTGTTTACCCTTTCCTCATGGATATTTCTATAGGAATGTGACTCAAGAACGGTGGATTCCTTAGAGTATCTTTTTCATCACAAATTTTGTATTATTGATGATCAGTTTTTACTTTGCAGGATCCTTTTCACCGTGGCGAGTGATTCAAGGTAATGCATTAAGTCGGTGTCTAATGAATATAGGCTAGACTTGGTATATTTGTAGTTCCTAAAAATATTGGTCTTCTCTATGTTTAGGTGTGAGCGCTGAAATTTTATTTTTAACTGCCATACTAATCTATGAATGAGTGCCAGTTTCATAATACTTTGGGTGTGTTTTGTAGGTCTCCCAAGCATTTTGTAGTGTTGGAGATCAGGCGTTAATAGGTAAAGATGGCTATGCTGATTTCGACAATTTTGGAATCACTAAATCTAACAGGTATGAGTCTCTTCTGCTTATATCAAATCCCAAATAATTTTTAAGATGTCAATGCGTTTTGTTTTCTGATTTTGTTTTTAAGGCCACCAACATGTTTTTGCAGCAACTTATTTCTTTCTGTTTCGGCAGGCCTTCTTCTTCTTTTAGTAATTCAAATCTTTGCTACTCATTCCTTAATAATATTCTAAGAAGAAGAAGAATTTAAGAGAGACGATCCGGAGTTTGCAACCATGGTCATGATAGTCGGTAAGAACCCTCACAATGCGCTCTTTATGAAACAAAATACTATTGTGTTTTTTGTTTGAGTAATTCATTTTGAGTCATCATTTTGGACATTATACACTTGACTGCTGATACTCAATCCCCTCTGCATGGGAGAGAGGTTTATTAGTTTCCGTGAACTCATTTAGATTTGGACCATTTGCTGATTCTAATTTGCAGCGCTGACAATTCTTAGGCTATAATCTCTCAACATTGCTCTCACCGCGGAGGTAAAGACTCGACTCTCTTTAACTTTGTTTGTTCGTTTCTTAAATGGGTTTTTGGTTTTACATTGGTTTTTTAAAATGGATATTCATTTTTTAATAGATTTTATGAGTTGCAACATTTTATTTCTAGAGATGATCAGCATGGTAACAAATGTGGATGGTTAACCAACGAATTGTCCAACTAATTGTAGAGCTTATGAGAAATTATTATTCCATAGAATCATGGTAATTGTAGCCAATGCTTCATATATTGAATCCTCATTAGTATTTTCCAGTCATTAGATCTTCATGACGTCGTCTATGCAAATAATGACGAGCCATCACTTATAAAATCAATGGTGTTGCGGCGACGCCGTCGCCACCGTCTTTCTCTCCTTTAAGAAAAATTTCTTCAAGATTTGTTCTCCTTGGCTGACATCCACAAATGACCAACTTATAGCTTGGAATAGCACTGTGAGTATTTTGTTATGATATTAAGATAATTAAATTTAAACCATATTGAAGTTGTTCCATCTTAAGCTTCTTTCACTCTTTTCATTTCAACGTTCGATCGTTTAGTAATTAGTTCTTTTCGCTAATTATTTGTTGAGAAATGCTCGGAGGAGATCTAATAAATACCTGCATTTCCATATTTTGATGGGTTTAGAGAAGGAAAACTAATAAATATTGTATCCTCATGGGTCTTCAAACGTATGCGAGAATTTATGTTTTGTTTCTTTTCTTTTCTTTTTATTTTGGTTTAGCGATAAGAAAATCTCTTTTGCTAAGATGTCGTTGATTATTTGGAAAACACATGGTCTATAATGTTAACATTTGCTTCCCTACGAGGTCTGTCAATGGGATTTTAATTTGTTTAATCAACTTTCAGGAGCTCTACAATCAACTTTTTGGCAAAGGTGGAAAGCTGCTTATGACTTTGTTACTGAAGATGACTGCTTACATTTTTATAAGTAAGCTAAAGGTAAATTCCCAGCTTTGTATCCTTTTATTTGTATGAATTAAGTGAGATCAATTGTCATTATACAAATTCCGACTTATACAGTATTAGGAAATGATATTTTGGTGTCTTTTCTCAAATGGTAGAGCATATTATTCTCATGCAGTTGTGGGTTCGACTCCCACAGATAGCACACTTAATTGAGTAGGCTAAAATCTTACATGCTTTAGATGAAAATATTAGCTATGCAATACGTGGTGCAACACATAGGCATGTTTAAATAGAGTGACATATATATTAGCTTGGTTTCTGTAGAAAAAGAACACAAATGATTCTAACATTAGCAAATGTAGATTTGTTGCTTCTCTTTTTTGATGATGAAGTGAAAATAGCATAATCCCAGCTCAAATTTGTCCAAGAAAGGAAGTAATTGCGTGATGGAAAAGGAGGTAGATTATATGCGCTTAGTAACCCTTTAAGGGGATGCCTGGGAGGTACTCCCATTTGATAAAGAGTAATTGAGCGGATCCCATCTTAATGACATGCATAAAGTTTTCTTGGATTTTAAAAAAGAAAATGAAACTGTAACGACTTTCCGTCCTCATTGATTTGGATCTCTTTGATATATTTTTTCCTTTACATTCGCTAATGATTATAATGCAGCATGGTCGTGGTACATAAGGATGCAACTTCCACAAAAACTCTTACATGTATACTTTTGATTTTTATGTATCCTACATTATAATTTTTTATTTTATTTTTATTGAATATGTCTGCGTTACTTTTTGTTTAGTTTGTTTTATGATTGTCAAGAGTTTGCCTTTTCTCGAATTTTGGCGTCAAAATTTTTAAGACATGCATCACAATTTCCGAATAGTGAAGAATGCACCTCTCAAAAAGGTTAAAGTGTAATTTCCCAATTATTATTTTGAGATTTGGTTTAAGTTGCTGAGAACACCCGTGGGAACGACCAAATATTGTTGAAATTATTAGTCCCACTTTGTCTGGGCATCTAAGATCCTTCGGTTTATAATCCCTTTAGGCCTCTCCACTCATTGCCAATTGGTTTTGAGTTGGATGCCCGTATTCTAACATGGTATCAGAGCAGGCTATTTGCGACGAGTCATTTGACCGCGCCTTTATTCCGCGTCACCCGATTTAATTGTCCACGTGTTAGACCCAACGAGGCTACACGTAATGGGGCGTGTTCAAATTATTAGTCCCACATTGTCTGGGCATCTAGATCTTGGCGTGTTGAAATTATTAGTCCCACATTGTCTGGGCATCTATGATCCTGTGGTTTATAATCCCTTTGGGCCTCTCCACTCATTTCCAATTGGTTTTGAGTTGGATGCCCGTATTCTAACAAGTATATCTCACAGTGGAAGTTACAATACACCCCGTAAGATCCAATGTTTAGAGTTCACATGTTCATTTTTTAATGGCAGTCCATTGAGGTTGTAAAGTAAAATTGGTAATACACACATGATATGGACATTTGTCCTTGACCTCCCAAATTTAGCTATAATATGTAATTGAAATTTGCTTTCCAAAATGGTATACGGTTTCTGAATGAAATATTGAGTTAGTACGAGGGATCTAGAAATTTATGATGCAATCAGATAATCCGATTGATAAAATATGCTAGAAATCAATGTTATGCAATAAGAATCAATGAAGTTCCGGTTAGCATCCAATATTTCTTCATTTAGTGTGACAATCAACTCTAACAATTTTTGTGTTCCCTTTTTAATGGTAGCCAGTTAAAACTAGTTCCTAATAGTGTGAAGAGAAAAGTGGTAGCTCACTAATAGTGTGACTTCATAAATGTTTGTAAATAACAAAGCGTAAACACTTCTTTGGCCAAGACAAGGACCATGAAATCTATGCCAATCATTGCTGCTGACATTGTCTCGATCAGTATGAGGAATACCGCTCTCCTAAGTCATTTGAGATGCTCACACTTCCTAGAATAGTGAAAGGCGTAACGCATATCCAGAACTAACATTTTCAGGCTGATTGAAATAGTTACTGCGGAATTGAATAACTTTCCATCTTGATATTGTATCCACTGCAGAAAATACATGAATTCCATGTCGTTAAAGTAGTAGAGTCGCAGTAGTAATCGATGACATAAACTAAGTTTCCTGGATTATGATTAAGAATAACAAATTTCACTGTTTTACATTGTTTATAAGAATTATTTTCAAACCAACTTATTTGGCAAATAGTTTAGTTAGAATACACTTTCCTTGCAAACCAACTAATTTGGATAATAAAACAAAACATGTGCATTCATGGGTGCGCCGTTGGAACTTGCATAGGTTCCATCCAATAAAGGCTTAAAGAGTAGTTCTACGTGTATCGTGGGCACGCCACAACGGGTTGTAGCGTGTGAGACAACCTGGCGGGACCTACAAAACTAAAAGATGCATCCATTTTTATCTCAACTTTTTCGTAAAACAAAGAAAAGACAATAATTCTGTAACAGAAAATCGAACTTTTTTTTTCGCTTTTGGTAGACAACCAATTAGCGACCCAAAAAATAATCCCGCTCACAGCCAAACTTAAGGCCGACTATATGGTTTGGGGATGCGGGTCCCACCTTTTTCTGAGAGTGGTTATGTTGGGGTTGAGTTTTTGGTTGTTTGGTCCAAGAATGATTAATAGAGGTGATGGATGGAAGATAACTATAAAGGACATAAATAATGCGGTTATGTTCAGGTCCGGTATGCATTTCTATTATGGTCATGTATGTAATTGAGAATTTATTACTATAAAAGACATAAATTATGCCACGATCCGGGTGAAAACTAACCTAATCTCCACTAACCTCTAATCAATTTATAAGTCGGGCATTCCCAACCCACCAAGAAAAATCGGTGGTTTCTTGGTAACGATCAGTTTAGTGTCTATGTTTATATCTATATTTTCTAATCACATAATTTCTTATTGTTAGTTTCCTAATTTTAAGAGATTTCTTATGGTCCCAGCTACTATAACCCGACTAACAAAGTACATGGGCCATAGGCCTTGAAAACTTATAGGCTCACCCCCAGACCTAAGTTAATCCCTTACCTTACCACTATACCTAATCATGTCTACTTTTGATGTGGGTCTTACATTTTCTAATGTAACTATAACTCCTAATCTAGACCATTTCTCAAATTTTTTCATATTTCAACATATTTCTAATGGTCGGGGATATAGGCCCAAGCTACTATGAATCAACTAACTAAACACCATGGCTTGATCCTATAGCCTAACATATAGGCTCAATCTCTTACATTTATTAGCTTTGATTCCTCTTTAGCATCTGCCACGACTATTGGAAGGATTATCGTTGTTGGCCACATTTTTTATCTAAGAGAAATTGGTAAGATTATTCTTGGGGTGTTGTGGATTGACGGAAACAAACTAATTAAATTTTATTAGTTTTAAATTATTTAACCTTTCATGCATCGATTAATCCTAAAAGTTATTTTCCACGTTACACTTTAATTGCCATTGACTTTGAACCAGTTATATATAGTGCCCCTAGGCTAGACGATATTCATACAACATAATTCGATCGACATGAACCTTATGAATTGTAAATACAAACTATATATACAACACAAATCGATCGAAAAGGTTGAGCCACACAAGTCACATTATACTTTTATTTTCATCAATTTTGAAAGGTGATCTTTACGTTCAATGATCACTACTTAATTATCTTAGAAGCAACGACAAAACATACCAAGGTAAACATTCTGGAAATCATTAATGGTGATACCTACCTAGATAATATAAGCCGAGCTATATCAATGAGATACCTGGATAAGCATAATAATGGTATTTTAAAGTATTTTCGTGAAATATATATACCAAATTAAAAACCATTTGTTGAATACCAAAGATTACGTTACACATTACACTAACCAGAGGTTGAGCCATGGTCGCATGGAAGGTGATACCAGTTATTGATGCCAAAGTAATTAGCCATCAATAACCACATAGTCATAATATAAGAAATATTAGGGTTCACAAACGTTGATGCATATGAAAATGTGTACTAATCCTTAGTGGCCTCATAAGTCACAAGCATTGAATTCACTACAAGAAATATTAGGGTTCACAAACATTGATGCATTTGAAAATGTGTACTAATCCTTAGTGGCCTTATAAGTCACAAGCATTGAATTCATTCCGTCCATCCATTGACTTTAATTGAGTCACTAATTTTTGGCTTTTATAACCTTCTAGAACCATGCGTTGTTGGTAATCATACATGGGATGAAATATATAAAAAAATTTGAGTATCGTTAAAACTAAAATTCGTATAAAATCATGTTCAACTAACAAAATTTTATTGTTCCAAAATAGTATAACTATATCTAGGTAAAGTCGTTAAATTTGGTTCTTTTTTCATATGTGCACAAATAATATTAGGTGTGATTATATGTAAAACTCCTATATTTAAAACCAAATCCGGGTAAGCCATATATAAGAAAATCAAGTTTCATTAAAATTAAAATTCATTTGAGATTATATTAATAATTGGAGATTTTATATAAAACTTATAAACCATAATACTCAGGCTAACCCTACACTATGAAATTAAATAATGTTTTTAAGTAATTGGCAAATGCAAAACAAGATTTAATGCAAAGAAAGGTTATCAAATATTTAATTGTTTCATGTTTATTTTTTAGTAGTTGGTCCATGAGTAAGTATGCAAACCATGTGTAAAAGTTTAAGTAAATAAAGTGATATCTTTGATAATGTAATATGACTTACATTTATAGAAACTTACAAAAGACAAGCTCCATTATTAAATAATAACTTAAAATCTCACATTATTTTTCACTAATACATTTTTTAATTATAACGTATGTTTATACAATATTTTGAAGTATTTTCATGAAACATATATCAATATAGAATCCTCGATTGAGTCACGAAAACTGTGTGACGTGGTATAATTATCAGAGGTTGATGAGATTAGAGTTAAGGAATACATCCAGACATAATATTTTTATTAAAGTTTCAATTTTTTTTTTTTTTTTTTTTTTTTTAAGAAGTAACTTTCTTATATATAAAAAGCCTTTGAAGGTCAGATTACAAAAAGTTGGTGGGTAGCCTAGCAACAAGCTGGGCACCAACACCCTTTTGAATTGCTAAACCTATTCTATTAAAAAGAGTACCTCCTATCTTATGATTAACATCCTGATTGGTGATACAATTCTTCAACCTCTTCAAGAGAATGATAGTAAAGAATACTGATAAAGATAGTAATTAAATATATCTTCATCTGATGAATACAATTTTTTTATTTGACCCTTACTTATGTATTTATGTCTTAAAGAAATCAATTGTGTATTTATGATTAACATTCATATATCTAAACCACTGATATACTTTTAATATCAAACTATTCAAAGGTTTTTTGTATTTCATCAGATGAAGATAGCAATGAAAATACAAAAATAACAGATAATGTTATAAATCAAACTCTTACTCGAAACATAGTTTGTTACTATTTTGGATAAATTGATATTACAAGTTTACATTGTGGACATTTCATTGGAATGTATGATAAATGGAAAGACTGATAAAAATATCCTTATGGGAATAAACATTTTGAAAAATATTATTGCCATGGGAAAATAAATCAGGCTTTGATAGGTTTGTATCACGACGATGATGACCCTTCCACATTATTTCAAAAACATATTCAAGATTATGATGCGTCAAATGCATTTACCAGTCTCGAATAAAAATTTGATAAGGTAGTTTTTTTTTTTTTGAAGTCATGGGTGCTTTTGTATACATGGGAAACTACAACATAAAACTAGAGTGTTATTCATTATCGCAAGATAATTTGGAGTTCACCAATTGGGGATCCTAATTATTATGGAATGTGCTAGATCCAGTCCTGAAAAAAGAGGACATAAAAGAGAGTTGGGTCATACACCTATAAGCTAAATTTATATAAAAATGACCAACCAGGTTAGAGGGGGCAAACAAATTGGTACATAAACTTAATTCTAAAAATCTCGGAGACTTGCTCAGTTCTTTAGTGACAAGACAAGAAATTTCTTTTGTGGGAATTCATTGGAAGATAGAGCAGTGCAATGAAACACAATATCATGGTAAAGAACAAAGTTGTTGTTACTGTTGATTTTATTAATGTTACCGATTGACAGATGCATATGCATGAAAAGGACAATAATCTTTATTTTTTTGGTGATTTCATAAATGCGCGATTTTATTTACCCGTTTGGTAGAAACATAACAATTACAAATGGAGATGAATATTTCATTTTGCTGCGTTAATTAATTGGCAATCTTCCATGATAAGTTCTTCCTACCTTATTTTTCCGGTTAGGTGTTAAGTGATCTTCAACTTATATGGATATATAATTACTTACTTGAAAAACCAGTAAAATAAATAATAGGATATGCAGGCATATAACTGTCGTATAACTTCAAAAAATTTAAAGATTCAAAGCCATGAGGTTCCTTAGTAATAAAAATAATTTAACCTTAAATCTTTGGTGCCATCTGTCTACATTTTTTTTTGTAGATATTAGTAGATACAAATTAGGTCTATAAAACACACTAAAAGTCATATATAATTGATTCAAGAGTTGTAAGTTATCCCGATTAGTTTCTTATAGTAAATTAGGTAATATAAAGGCAATGGACAACATATTAGGAATCTTCTTTGCCAAATTAAATAGAGTATGGTCTAAACTATGGTTGAAAGTATAAAAGTGAATGGTGTAAACCATACAAATAAAAGAGGGTCTCCATATACAAAAACACTTAAACTCAGTTATCATAAATAAATGTCAATATACCAATACTAAAGGTTGAGCCGGGGTCGTAAGGCCCCGGTGATACCTAGTATAAAAATAAAATAATTACAAAATAATAAATAATATATTGTCCTTTTCATGTTAAAAAAATAAAAATAATACAAAGATAAAATTCTAACTTTACAGTTTAATTATCATAATAAAAAAAGGATACACAGAGATATATATTAAGAAAATATAATAAAAAGTAAAAAGGTTTTTAAAAATTATAATATAAATCTAAAATATAAAAAGTAATAAGAAAAATAATAATAAACATGATTTGTTTGCATTGGTTTTGCACCCTCTAGTGAACATGATTTCAAGCCAGTGCAATCTTGATTTCCATGCATGGTATCTGGATGATGGCACTATTGCCGGTGACACCATAGAAATGGCTAAAGCTCTCTCCATAATCCAAGCTGAAGGTAGTAGGCGTGGCTTACATCTTAATATTAATAAGATGGAGTTATTCTGGCCATGTATTGATCCTAGAAGTCAAGAAGTTGGGGTTTTTCCAGCCAACATTAATAGACCTTCTCGTGGTGTAAAGTTGTTGGGAGGTCCTGTGAGTCTCAATATGCAGTTTTGCAGTGATTTGGTGAAGGTTAAGGTTGAAAAAACAGTGCTACTTATGGAGTCTGTCAAGCAATTGAAGGATCCGCAAAATGAGTATGTTGCTTTTCCAATGAAGCTGCTCAGGTGTTTCGAAGCTTTATTTCAACTTGAGAACTACTAAACCTGATGTTCTTCAACAGATTATTCCTTCTTATGATCATACCTTGGTACAATTCCTGCGACATATATTTACAGGTGACGGTGCAGGTTTTGGGCCTCTTCAGCAGCGAATCGCTACCTTACCAATAAAGGATGGGGGTCTCGGTATCCTTACGATGGCAGATATAAGCAATTTTTGCTATATTGATTCTTGTTTTCAAACAAGAAATTTGCATAAGGTTATCCTTGGACTACCACCTGAATCAGACCCGAGTCTTGGTTTTCAGCATGTATTGTCACAGTTCATGCAAGTTTGTGGACTGTCTTCTTTCAACATCAACACTTTTGCCACTCGTCCCATGAAATCCTTGGCAATGCAGTACTTTGATGTCGTTAAAAAAGATATTCCTTATAAGTTTTCAATGACAGACCATGATTCCATCCTTTGGCAAAGAAACAAGCTCGACCATGCTCAGGACTACCTCAAAGTTATACATATATGTGGGCTTAATCAGTCTCTTGGGCCTCGGCAGTTTAGGGTTGTTCTATGTTACAGATTTGGTGTACCTTTTTTCGAAAATGTGGAGGTTTGTGCATGTTGTAAAAGGAACATGGATGTGTTCGGCGACCATGCACTTCATTGTGCAAGTGAGGCAGGGCTCAAGTTTAGGCATGCCTTTGTTAGAGATGTCATCGCTAATATTTGCTACAAGGCGGGAGTTTCGGCTAGGAAAGAGGTTAACCTTGGTTTCTTATCTGACAAGGATAAAGCTTTGAAACCTGCTGATATTCTCGTATATAACTGGGAGAATGGTCTAGATGTTTGTTTTGATGTTACGGGTGTTTCACCCTTTTCTGGCAACAATGGGAGTGCTTTTACTCCAGGTATTGCCATTAATTTCTAATGCCATCTCTCGTAAGCGTACCAAATATTTGGATAAGTACTCAGCTCATGGTTATGGTTTCAACGTTCTTTCTTTCTCCACTTTGGGTGAACTAGGTGAAAATATGTTGGTATTCTTGAAGAGGTTGAGAAATTGCATAACTAATTATGACCTGAATTGCAAAATAGGCAACCTTTTTTTTATAGATTAGGTATTTCCATTCAAAAATGTGTAAAGGCTCAGCTTTTCGCTAGGCTACCCTCCACCGATGTTGTACCGATTCTTGATTTTTAATAATATGCCCTTAGTGGTTTTTTTTTTAATATAAATATATTAAAACTGAATATTAAATGAAAAATGGGTCATTTGTCCAAATATTTTTAAAACATGGTTCAAATGGACGAGTAAAAATTAGTATGGGTGAAATGGACACCAAACAAATAGCAAGGATAAAACTGGATTCATCCTGACTTAAACTTAAAAAAAATAGCAAGGATGAAACTGGATGCATCCTGATGTAAATTAAAAATAAGAAAAAATATTTGAAAATGGGTAGGATGAAACTGTTTACATCCTGGCTATTTTTACATTTTTGTCCATTTAAACTATATCAAAATCTAAATGTCCTTTTCACCCAGGAATTATTGATTTTGGTGTTTTTAACCAATTTTGTGATATTTAAAAGGAGTTGGTGCCCAGCTTGTTGCTCGGTTGCCGACCAAAAACTCCTTTCTGTAATTTTATAATTTGTAAAAACGGGGCACTAATGTTAATTAATTCGAAAATTATGAAATTATGAAATTAAAAAAAAAATTAATAAGAAAATAGCAAAAATGAAAAGATGAATAAAAAAAAAACACTAACTTGGACATTTAATAGGTAAAAGGTTTTGTTTAAGAAAAATAAAATGAAAAATATATCTGATTATGCAAACAAAATAAAGTTAATAGTGGCAAGTTATGTAGTTGAAGGAAGTAGTGCAGGGACGCATATCCAATGCACGCCTCAAGAGGTGGGTATTTAATGTAGCCCTTTAACGGTAGTAGGAATTACATGTAGTTGGTAGGTCGTGGAATTGGATACATACCAAACACCCAATATTTGAATGCAACCTTTGAGTACTCTTTTTGACTGCACTACACCTTCCAATTACTTCCGGTTTAAGGGTGGCAAACGTAACCTTGGCGGTCTAACTATATACCATCAACTTTCTTCGAAATTTTATCAGGACGGGTAGGCCATGCCTAATCCTAAGGTGCCCATAAAATTTATCCGGCACGGGGTGATATTAATAATTTTGTACCCAATACATGTCCATGACCCATCAAAGTGTTTGGGCAAGCCAGGCCGGTTGAACTACAAAAATTGGGTATTTTTACTGATGATTGATATTAATACATGACAAATCCAAATAATTAGCTTCACCTTTGATTACCAATTAGTTAACAATATTACTTATATCTTATAAGTAATAAAAAGTATATATAAAAAATGATATTGTGGTTACAGAACTTATGCCCAAAGTTAGACATGCTATCAGGCAGATGGGAACCAAAATTTTAATAAAAGCCCGCGTATGCTCACTTCAAATAATGGGAAGGCTGGGCAAGCTCATGACAGGCTATCGGGCACTCATGAGATCCTTCAAATCAAGGTCGTACATGATAGGCCACATGCATATGGGCATCCAGTAAACCCCTATTTGGAGCTAGCTGGGTTGGGAGTGCGAGTGCACACACCTCTGCACTTTGCTAATTCCGCCCTTACGTCAGTGGGAATTTGAGACTTACTTATCATTAAAAAAATGATCATTACACCCTCTTAGTCCTTCAGTTAAATGGATTTTTGGTTAGATCTACAATTCTAATTCTTACATTACCTTTATAGAAGAACAAAGGAATTGACGAATATCATGAGGGACGGGAAAATTACCCATAAATAGCCATGGTGTTCCGGTCATCACTCCACCGATATGCCACTTTGATGCTACTGACGTGCTTAAAACTTCACTTCTACTTTCGCAGATGCACGTCAATTTATCTTTGCAAGCATGATGCCTTAACCATATCACGGATCTTCTCTATGAAAATATATAAACAATAATCTACGAGAAAAGACTTTCAGAGAACAAATAAAACAAATATACTATGGTTTGGTTCCTGATGAATTATATGCCGAAGATTGAACATATGCAAAAATTGTCTCTAATGATTTTTTGGACTTGACGTCATCTTGAATGTCAAGATACGTTGCACCTCCTGCTGTAGTAGCAGACATCTTTTTCTTACACCATGGAAAAACAATCAATTTATCATCGTATCAATTTATGCTTTACACGATATGTTATAAAAACAGGTCCAAAATTTTAGTGGGTTGGTTTTGAGAATTAAACATACTTAAAGTTTGCAAAGAATTCTACATTCGCAGATTCTTAATCTCAAAGGTGTCAAATGAATGAATCTATATTTAAGATATATGGTTTTATAGGGTCATGCTTCCTAATTTGCTAAATATTTCCAAATTAGGCTTTCTCTTATACGTGCCACAATTCAAAAGGAGAAACAATTTTCTTTTTCAAGATGATGGACTAAACCATGGTCTTGACAAAACAAAGTAACTTCAGCGAGAAAACCTTAATTAGTTGTCCTACTTGTGTCTCCAATTCTAAAATAAACAAAAAAATAAGTATAATTAAGCACGATGCATATGATTTTGCATATCACCAATATGACAATGCGGTAAAATATTATTTTTACAAATTGAAACTATGAAAAATACGTGGAACTATTTTACAAATAGAGTAAAAAAAAGGTTAAATAAGAAGGTTTTGCTTGTGTTTGTGGGTGAAAATGGTTTCTGCTGATTTCGATAATTTTGGGTGTGTGGGTGAGAAACGAATTTAAACCCTAAACAATGTACTGCACGGGAGTACTTTAGATTCGAGAGATCAATCCGTACAAGTCCGGCCTAAACCAATAAATGGCCGTTCCAAACTTGCTTCGGTCACAAAGTGGAGGAGAATGGGTTGGTTTTGGGGTGGGAAGCAAGGAAAGTGATGAGACCAGAATAGTTGTGTTACGACTTGTATCAGAAGGTGGGAAGCTAGCAGATGGAAAGCTAGTAATCGTTTTCTGAGTGGTGTATGCTCCTCACCTGAACCTGTTGTTCGGTGGAAATAGGTAAGACATATTTATACAAGTCGAAGTGAAACGTACTCTGGTCTCATTAAGGAATGGAAAAATGAGTGAGTAAATGGGAGGAGGTGGTAACTGTTAATGCATGGAATTGATGTTCCATAAAAAGAGCATTTCACCATTAACTCCCGGTATTTACTAACCGCCTCATCCTTATGACACTTCCTTATGACGGCCATAGTGTACGTCGCACGCTGTAAATCGCCAAACCAATACCCAAAGAGGATCCCCCGGTTTGTGATATGTGTTGATGTCTTGAATGTTTTTGTGGAAAACATGTAGCATATTTGCCGTTGTCTGGAAAGTTGAGCTTGGGAGACTTGCTAGCTTGGTGACCTCCGACGATCGAGATTTTGCATCTTAAAACGAAAGGTAGTCGTTGATCGTCGCACGCTTTCGACTTTGGTGGCCGTATAGGGAAGGACAACATGGTGGTGCATCTAGGTCGGCATGCAATTGGCACAACATGCCTTGGTGCAGTTTGGCATGGACAAACTAGGGTTTTAGGTCAAAGGTTACCATGTGTTGTCTAGTAACCTTGGACGGCTAGGATTTGCTCCTGGGATTGAAGGGCGATCGTAGATTGTCGCACGCCTTCGTTTTTGTAGTCGTGTAGGGAAGGCCAGCATGGTGGTGAGGCTAAGTTGGCATGCCATAGGCATGTCATGGTTTGGCGTGGCCAAACTTAGGTTTTCGGGCCAAAGGTTACCAAGCGTTGTCTGGTAACCTTGGATGGCTAGGATTTGATCCTAGGATTGAAGGGGGGCCATTGATTGTCTCACGCCTTTATTTTGGTAGCCGTGTAGGGAAGGCCAGCATGGTGGTGTGGCTAGGTTGGTATGCCGTTGGCATGGCATGGTTTGGCGTGGCCAAACTTAGGTTTTCGGGCCAAAGATTGTCTGGTAACCTTAGATGGCTAGGATTTGCTCTTGGGATTGAAGGGGGGCCGTTGATTATCGCACGCCTTTGTTTTGGTAGCCGTGTAGGGAAGGCAAGCATGGTGGCGCGACTAGGTTGGCATGGCATGGTTTTTCGTGGCCAAACTTAGGTTTTCGGGCCAAAGGTTGTCTGGTAACCTTGGATGGCTAGGATTCGCTCCTGGGATTGAAGGGGGAACGTTGATTGTCGCACGCCTTCGTTTTGGTAGCTGCGTAGGGAAGGCAAGCATGGTTGCATGGATATGTGCTTTTGGCATGGTGGGCCAAGGTTTTGGCATGCCATTGGCATATGGTGCGGCTAGCATGGCTAGGGCAAAGGCAAGGTGCGGTTTGGCTTGGCATGGTGGGGCCAAGGGTTTTGCATGCCATTGGCATATAGTGCGGCTAGCATGGCTAGGACCAAGGCAAGGTACGGTTTGGCATGTCGTTGGCACATGGTGCGGATAGCATGGCTAGGGCCAAGGAAAGGTGCGGTTTGGCTTGGCATGGTAGGGCCAAGGGTTTGGCGTGACCAATCTAGGGTTTTGGGTCAAAGGTTACCATGCGTTGTCTGGTAACCTTGGACGGCTAAGATTTGTATCTTAGATGGAAAGGTGGTCGGTGATTATTGCATGCCTTTGTTTTGGCAGCCAACGTTGTGCATGGCGTGTTGGGACGGCAAGCATGTTTGGCATGCTTTAGCGTGGAGATATGGCTGGCATGGTTTGCCATTGGCACAGTGGTGCGGATAGCATGGTTGGCATGCCTTGGCGCGGTAAGTGTGGCTGGAACGGCTTGCCATTGGCATAGGGGTGCAGCTAGCATGGTTGGCATGCCTTGGCGCAGTAGGTGTGGCTGGCACGACTTGCCATTGGCACATGGGTGCGGCTAGCATGGTTGGAATGCCTTGGCGCGGTAGGTGTGGCTGGCACGACTTACCGTTTGGCACAGGGGTGCGGCTAGCATGGTTGGCATGCATTGTCACAGTAGGTGTGGTTGGCACGGCTTGCCATTAGCACAGGGGTGCAACTAGCATGGTTGGCATGCCTTGGCGCGGTGGGTGTGGCTGGCATGGCTTGCCATTGGCACAGGAGGTGCGGCTAGCATGGTTGGCATGCCTTTACGCGGTGGGTGTGGCTGGCATGGCTTGCCATTGGCACATGTGGCGTGGGGATTAGGGTTTTGGCCTATCGAAACCCTAATTAGTAATTAAAAAAAAGGTACCCTGGTAATTTTCTCGTAGACACATTAAAGGGTTCAATAAATGCGTTTAAGCCATGTGACGTCACTGTCTGACTAGGGTTTTACGACTTTACCCCTAAGTTAAAAACCATCATCAATAGCTTGTTATGAAGATTTTACAATGCCGTAAGACCAAAACCCTAAATACAATCCAAACAAATAGAAAATGTTAGGAAAACACCCAAATTCATTGAAATGATTCGAGTTACGGTGAAGGTAGGGATCGAATATATCTTACCTGAGCTGCAGCTGATCGTTGTAAAAAAAGGGTGTACGTATTTTTCACAAAATAACTAGGATTTGAATGAGACAAAGAGAGATATAAGATGCAGTTATCAAGAGAGAGAAATGCTTAGCTTTAATGACTACTTTTCTAATTTACATATGCCCCTACCGAACTGTGACCCGCATGGGACTATGTTTTTGCGATACATAAGATATTGTCTAATTGGATAGTACCCGGCTTGGAGAATTATAAAATATTGTGTTTGTTATGTAAGTCTATTTAATTCGTGGTATTAAGCATAAACATACCCCAGATGTGCCTTATAAACATAATTTTACCTAGAATCAACCCAAAAGTCCATTACACTAACTAGTAACGAATTACAAAGATGGTGTTATGTCACATTTACAAAGTTAAAAAAGTAAACGTTATACTTCGCAATCAATATAACAAAGTGTATAAAACAACTAGTATATACTTCATTGACACTTTAATAATAATAAAAGAATGATAAAGTCACTAATACTACAAATACATAACTATACTCCATATGTTATATCTTTAATCTAAACGATTTGAAAAATACGTAAATAGAAATGGAAACAAGTCAAGTCTGTGTTACTAACCTCGAAGAGAAGGATGATGTGTTCGTTGACACTGATACATCTTCAGGTTATTCAGAGTAACACGAGCAAATCTCAACATTTCTAATGTTTCCTAGTCTAACTTAACAAGATCGACTCTAAGTATCTAATCAAGTATCTTTGAGTTTTGGAGATAAAATATGACAACCAAACTTGACGTGCCAACGCTTGGTGGGTTCAACCGAACAACACTCTAACAAATACACTTTCATAAAGAAACTTATGTCTTTAGGTGACGACTCTAGCCTCAACTAGGACACACAAGTGCTAGGATTGAGATTCTAGTATGCAGAGTCCTCTATTTAAAATGATTAATAAGGCTATGTAGCTTACAAATAACACTGATTTCGTGAACTTATTTCCATGTTTACGAATTACTCGGATACCAAGCAAGCTTAACTTCTCCATGTAGAATGATCATGTAAGCATATGGGAAATTTGTCTTGAATTACAAACAAGAATGTGAAACTGCATATCAGTCGAAATAAATGTTGTGCGCCAGTGTTGAATGTCCATAAACGCGTGGAGACGTCCTAGAATCCGAGATAAGGGAGTAAATTAAGGCGGAATACCAGAACTAACCTACAATTCCAATAATCAAGATATCTACCACATTTAACTAGGATAATGGCGTGTGGAAAATAAATGAGAAGATCTACGAAGGAGATTGAAAGAAGATACCAAGCATTTAACTCTACTGATAGCGAGTAAAGAAGGTGAAAATAAGACCGGAATAAGGTGGGGTCCAACCACGTAGAGATTGATTTTGTATTGGGTCGCAGCAAAGAAGACATCGGGGAACTATGAGGATCATATCGGGAGCAGTGAATCGATAAATCATGATACACGCTCTGATGAGAATACAACGACTCAGATACACATGTTCAACACTGCAACTTTGGTCGTATCAATACTCCTGTCTATAAATTCAGGGCTAAGCTTTTAGAGAAATGTTACGTTCTTTGAGTGAAAAACATAGAGTGAGACTGAAAGTGTTCTTGAGAGGAGAGAACTTAGCCCTAGATATTTTTAATCATTGTCACTCAATACAGACAAATATTTCCTCCCTTGGACGTAGGTAATCATGTCAAATCATGTAAATTTTTGAGCATTGTATCTTCAAGATATTTGATGTTATTTTTATCGGTTGCTTATTTGATTGTTTAAGTTTGAAAATTCACACCAATTAAGGTTTTAGATTTTTAGCTACTACATTTACAATAATTTTTTGTATTCGACAGTTCAGTCAGTTATATCTAACTTATCAATTGTAGTGTAAATTTACATATTTATTATACGCAAATTCGATACGATGGAAAGAGGACACCACATTAAATAGACAAAAAAATCGCTAATATTGGTCAATGTTGAACTATTTCAGTCGGTATCAACCAGTATAACTGGTATCGCCATATCGTATTTGTATCTGGATGTAGTACTTCATCCGATTAAAAAAGAAAAGTTTGTTTGGTTTTGTACAAAAAATAAAAAAACCAATCATTTGAACTCTTTTTCCATGTTTTTTTTCTCCAAATTATCGTTAGAAAAAAAACAAGAGAGAAAATATCCTCAAATTTATTAAAAAAGAAACGAGAAATACCATATGATGTCACATGGGAAAATAGTAAAACTATAATATTTGACTTCCCACAAAATAATATATAATAGTAAAATTATAATATTCACGGAAGTAATCTACTTTATTTAACATACTAAAATAGAAAACCATGTTTATATTTCTTTTTGAAACGAAAGAGTAGCTAAGGCCAAACACTATGGTAAGGGATATCTCTTTCCTATCCCTTGATTGTAGAGAAGGATATGGTCACGAGGCAACTTCACTAAGGTATGCTTTCATCCCTTCCTTACACTTCACGGAAACTTAATAGTGCCGAGTTTTTTTTTTTTCAAAATTTTATATTCACAGATTAATATATTTATTATTTATGGGTAAAATAAATTTAAAGAGAAAAAAATGGAGATATAATAGGAAATAAAAAGTCTCCGTAGAAATAAAAGAGTTAAAAAGTGAAAAAAAAATGGTAAAACTAAACGGAAACTAAGTATCCATTGAAAATCGCACGGAAACTCAGTTTCCATAAAGTAACTTTTCACACGAAAATTCAGCTTTCGTGCCATCTCCCTTCCCTACTACCTGGATCAAATTTGATCCAATTTTAAATGTAGAGAAGAGATATCCCTACTTAAAAGGGATATGAAGGATTATAATAAATGGATTTGGAGAAATATTTCTACATGTAGGTGAAATTGGGCACCATAGTGATTGGCCTAATGAATGAACGTTATTTTGGGAACCATGGGTTTTTTGGGCGGACCATGATTTTTTAGACATAAGTTCGGTTAGTTGCAAAAAAAAAATTCCCAACCGAACATAAAGTTCGGTTTAGTTGCAAAAAATATTTACCCACCGAACATATGTTCGGTTAGTTGCAAAAATATTTACCAACTGAACTGGTTAGTTCGGTTAGTTGTTAAAAATAATTTCCAACCGAACTGATTAGTTCGGTTAGTTGCAATAAACATTTACCAACCGAACTGGTTAGTTCGGTTAGTGGCAAAAAAATTAACCAACCGAACAATAGTTCGGTTAGTTGCAAAAAGCATTAACCAACCGAACAATAGTTCGGTTAGTTGCAAAAAATATTTAGCAACCGAACTTTAGTTCGGTTAGGTCGCAAAAATATTTCCTAACCGAACTTGGTGCGATGAAAAAAAAACCCATGGTCCCAAAATAACGTTCTAATGAATGATACATGGGTTTACCTTAAAATTGCCCCATGTATTTTTCTAATCTTAATCTGTCGGCAGGCATGTGAAAACAGAGAAACTTTACGCATTAGGCTGAACAGGATGAAATTAACATGGGTTAACTACCGAATAAATCACAATTGCTTGACATGCACATGACCCATCTAGCTGCGTCTACAGATATTCATACTTTTAAGGAAACCGATTTCTCGAAATTTTCATGATCCCTCTCTTTTGATTCTCTACTCTACGTTTCATTTGTCTGTTAGAACTCTCTTTCTCCCTCACTCTCAACACTTTATGTTGGTTTGGTGGGGAGTGGTGTCCTGTACTGCCTATACCGACTGAGTACACCCATCAAAAAGGTTGCCATGTACATGATGCCCTGTCTTTTACGGTTTCGTTTCTCTCTGCATGGTGTCTATGGTTCAATACGTCCTTGACATGTGTACACACTACACAGTACTGATGACAATGTTGTCTAGTATCCTCATCAGCACTCATATCTATGTATATACCGGAAATGTGACAAACTTAGAAAATAACTTTCTATCTACGTGATATAAATAAAACACATTTCTTCTCTCTTCTTTTTTACTCATCCTTCATCGATAATATCTAATGCGTGTGCCTTTTAGAGATAGATTGCCATCACGGGGCTGTAAACGCTTCAATTTTACTCCAAATGTTTCCACCTTTTTTTTCCATTTTTAATTTCTTTTACCATTTTTCAGCTTAGCAGACAAACGCAAAGACGTATGTTCGGTCTGCAAAATTTAGAAATGTGTCACACTACATGTATATACATAATTCATAATGCGCCACGTGTTGGAAGAATTACACGTGGAGGGTATCTGATCCGGGATATCAAGACATGATGTCGCGTCACCACTATCATACACACATCCATCACCGAACTGATCCAACGTTGAAGAAACTAGGAGCACTGAAGTATCCAGTCACGGAGAAGTACCGAAAAGCACCCTAGGATCTGCTTTACTCCATCCCAAGGAAGACTTAAGATCAACTGCGGAGATTAAACCCGCTGACATGGATGGGACAGGGGCACCAGACAATTGTCCAACGCATGCAGACTGCCCCAACCACCCGCATTAAATACCCTGAACAGGGGGATACGTGTCAACCAGCCTGTGAAGGAAGGAAAGATGACCCATCGTTACCATATGTGACCACTGGAGCCTTCGGAGTAGAACGAAGACATCAGCGGGATAAGCACAAGAATCAAGAAGATAAGATTACAATTGTCTCCAAGAGTGGGTCCCATCATCTATCCCTATAAATACCCCTCTCCACTGAGAGAAAGGGGGCAACTAGTTTCGAGTAACTAGAAAATAGTATAGGAAAGAGAAGTAGGAAGAATATGTATGAACTATATTTCCCCGAGCATCGTTATTCACTTAAAAGTCATTCGATTATCTTTGTAACTCCTTAATATACAGTGAAACACCAACCCCGTGGATGTAGGCCTTAGTGTTGAACCACGTAAATCATTGTCTCATTTATGTTTCAGCAATTTGTTTTATGCTTTTGTTATTATGCTCTATGGTATTATGCATCGTAAATCATTGTCTCATTTATCCGCTAGCAAACCCTCCCTTGGCCGACCATATGGCGTGGTAGAGCGGTTGACGGTGATCACGGTGATACCTCACTGGCCGCCTAACTCCTATCTTAGGTCGTTCGTCCAAGCTTGCGAAGTTGGACGGATAAGATGACTCGCGACCCACACTTGTGACCCTCGGATTAGGGTTTAGAAGGTCCGCAAGTGCGCTCCTTTAGCTTGGACGAATCCAAGCCTAGGAAACAGTTCATGGATGACCGATCAGGCATGCGTGTAGACGGCATGCTGATGTCCATGTTTCACTGTCCCACGGAGGTTTGATCTAGGCCACTCGAATTTACTAGTGAAGTTGAGTGGCTGAGATCGATTTGCGACATAAATCCTATGCCGCAAAGGATTCCTAAAGGGCGCGGTATGCCACCTTCAAGACACGCGTTTCAAGACGACCAAACTTAGTCGGTCTCGGCCGATTGATCCGGCGTGTAGGTGGTAGGCTGGTATTCACGCCTATAGACTGTCCCATGGAAACATGATCTAAGCCACTCAATTTGTCTGGCGAAGTTGAGTGGTCGAGATCAGTTTGTGATTTGGGAAGCGTGACCATGCCAGTTTGGGCGCGCGAACCGAGGCACCTGACCAAGGCTGGCTTTGGCCGATCGGTCGGACATGAAGTCGGGACCACGTCGATCATGCTAGCATGTTCTTCCCTCCCTGATGTTTCATCTTTGCCTTCCATTCAAGCCTGCGAAGATGGACGCTTGAGATGATTTTGCGACACATAAATGATGCCGCAAACCCCAATTATGGTTTTGTCGGTCGTGCATCATGCTTGGTTAGGTGCGCACGAATTAGGACAACCAATCATGGTTGGTCCTGACCGATGGGTTATGTGTGTAGGCGGGCCCACAGTGATTTTGTTGACATGCTCTGGGCCCTTTGAATCTATATCTACACCCTCCATCTATGCCTGCGAAGATGGATGGCTGAGATCGTTTTTGCGTCACATGTAATATGCCGCAAACCCTAATTTAGGGTTTCTTGTCCATTCCGCTCGGTTTGGACGGTTTGACAAGCTATCCCACCCCTTTTGGGGAGGCCAACCATGCGGGGCCCGCGTTGGGTCGACAGTGAAGGTTCCGATACCTGCTTGGGGGTATTGGATTCGATCTCGACCATCCAATCATGCTGGTGAATTTGGGTGATCATGATCGTTTCTAGAATGTTATGGACAGTCTAGAGCTCAATCGGGCTAGTATAACACACCGAGAGTTTACACGCTCAACCGGGCTAGTATAACACACCGAGAGTTACAGCCTGTACGGGCATTTCGTGCATGCCTCACTATTGGTACTTGGATATTCATGCTACTCTGCTGCGAGTAACAATCAATCATCATGCCGCACCAATAATGAGAGTTCTACTAGGAACATCACAGGAAATACAAGGCGTTTAATGCATTAATCAATAATGCTAAAATTCACAGAATATTCGGGGGATGGTTGCTACATGCTCCATTCTAGGTGAATTAGTAAAGTGAAGAAGTATTCATCACTTATATAAAATAATCTCATCCTCTGCAGGATGGTTACACAATAATTGGTTTTACAACTTTAGACCTGAACTAAAATCCACCATCAACAACCGTTTTCTAAGTGGGGAGTAGACATTGTCGTCCCCCTGATAGAAGGGTCAGGGAAAAGGCGATTCTTGATCGTGGCTACAGATTACTTTAGAAAATGGGTAGAAGCCAAAGCTCTTGCTAGAATCCGAGATGTGGACATATTCACATTCACATTCATCTTCCAAAATATCATATGCAGATTCGGCATTCCCGCAAAAATTGTATCCAACAACGGTAAGCAATTACAAAGGAAAAACATAGACATTCTCTTTGACAACTTCGAGATTAGAAAGAACAAATCAACTCCCATCCACCCTCAAAGTAACGGCCAAGATGAGGTTACAAATAAGACTCTTGCTCTTATCCTCAAGAAACAACTGGACGAGCTTAAGGGACGATGGTGCGAACAATTACACAATGTGTTATGGGCATACCGAACAACACGAAGGTCCGCTACCGGAGAATCACATTTCCTCATCACTTATGGAGCCGAAGCCGTCATCCCGACAGAAATTATCATGCCAACCACGAAGGAGAAAAACCTCACAACTGACATGATGCTCGAAAGACTCGATGACCTAGAAGAAAGAAGGGAGACAACATTGCAAATAATGGAAAACTACCAACGAAGGCTAGCAAGAGAATATAACAAGAAGGTTAAACTTAGAAATTTTGTAGAAGAACCGTACATGCTCAGAACCATACCACAATACCAACGAGAGAAAAAGTGGGGCAAATTGGCACCGACGTGGGGAGGACCATTTTTAATACATGATATCGCAGGAAATGGGTCTTACTACCTACGTAATCTAAAAGGAGAAGTCCTCAGGCATCCGTGGAATGAAAAATATCTCAAGACGTACTACCCATAAAAAAAACGCAGACTTGCATCTGCGTAAAGAACAGAAGAAGAAGAAGAGGGCAGCGTATCCACTCGACATGTCTCTCTATCTCTGGATGAGGAATAGCAAACCTCACCACATCAATCAAAAAGCCTTTTTGCACAGTATCTATCGGGTAAAGTAATCATTTACAATCTCTCGGGACTCCCCTATCAGTGTCTATAAGTGTAGGTCCATGAGGAATGATTCCAGCAGAAAGAGATACCCAACCAATTAACAAGGAAACGGTTCAGCGGAATGAATACATGTAAATATTCTAACAACGCATTACATATCCGGGAATTCTGCATCAACCCCCACCGTTTGGTGATCCTCTGGCCAAGGATTATCCAGTGGGGAGACAGGTCCAAAGTCAATAACTAAGGTGTCTATCTTCGTTATTGCCATCAAACACTTATTACTACCTGATTTACTTGTTTATTTCTTTCAACTAGATTTGCATATTATCTAAAAAAGTAAATAAACTAACAGTGCAGGAAGAACAGAGTTGTACATATCCAAGCAAACGATTATCCATTCCATAAAAGTTGATTACAAGCTTAGGAAACTAAACAAAAGCAAAACAAGATACAAAGCAAAATAAAGGCCCCAAAGCCAAATAATCAACATAGATCAACTTTCTACGACAAGCCTCGAAGCTTATTTCTCCTTAGAAGATCCAGTGGGTTCAGCTGGACTCTTTTTCTGGGACGAAGGAACACTGCCCCCCGAAGAAGGATCGAAGATACAAGTCAGGGGATCGGGAACAAGCCGATGGGGATACTGCTTAACAATGTTATAATCCTTCAGAAGACCCTACTCAATCCTATCCAGAGTCTTATTAATCTCTTCGGCAAGCTGACAATGAGCCTTGTGCGGAATAACAATAGACTTGAGTATTTATATGAGATAATTTTAGGAATTAATTTGGAGGTAAATTAGTACTTTTGAGAAATTTGGTAACCCATAGCAATTTGGTGGAGTAAGAAGGGAGATTTGATATGCCCCAATTTAACCAGGTTTATTAGCTCTATGGATATAATAACCGGACTATCTCAAATGATTTACTTATGTTATATGAGAACCAATAATAGCCAAACCAAGAGCAGACGAAGGTTGACCAACCTTGGATCTAGCCCCATAAAATATTATAAAAATCCTCCAATCTTTCTGTATTTTTAGTTTTAGTCCACCAATTATTTAACATTTAGTCCACCGATATCTCGATGTTTCTACAAAAGTTTTTTTTAGCCCCTCTTAAAGTATTTTTCTAGCTCCACCACGGACGAATGCACGAAAGTTGAAACAAGTTACGGCAGGAGTTGCGCCTAGTGTGGGACAAATGGTAACGTGGACGTGGGGAGGTGCTGAATACATGTTTGAGATTTGAGTGGGGGGCGTGGAGGTTAGTTCATCACTCACACTTCTACACAAAGCTGTTTTTGTAAGAAAGAAGATAGCTATAGACAATGTCACGTGATACTTCTGTTCAAGATGTTTGGAAGGAACAAGTACAACTACGTAGTACGTACTGCATGCAACCAACACACACTATAATTGACGTGTGAATTAATCCAACGGTATCTTGTGTGGGATGTTGGATTGGACGCCTTGATCGAGTTGCCCTCCAAATAGTAGTAACTGTTTCATGGCGAACTTGGGATATATGGTAGAAGCCAGGCATGGCACAGACACATTTAAGATATTATTTGTTACTACTGGATGCTACTACAGTGTGTGGCTATTTTTTGTCGACCAATTATGAACAAGATACATATACTCACGAATCACAAGATTATATATTATCGGTCATAGATATTTTCCTACTTAACTTTAGAAGATTTTATATAATACCTGTAATATCTGTCTTCATGAATATCCACCCAGATTTTCCACAGACAACCTTAGAAGAAGAATAACAGTATCCTATCCAAAATCAGAAAAAAAAATAAAAAATGTGGTGTCAAGATTATTCACGTGGCAATACAAGAAAATGCTATTAGTTCTGCGAAAATATCCCACGACCACGAGAGATATCAGAAATATCTGAATTTTTATGCAGAAGAAGAAAACAAAGGAGAGACCTCGAGGAGTTTCACTGTCTAATTTACTGTGCCCAAAGGGACTAAAGCTTGTCAAATAATGGAAAAGAAAAATCTAGAGAGGCATTTTATAAATCCAGATTTATAACAGATCCATAAAACATCAGTATTAGACCAATATGTTCAGTAAAATTGATAGTTATCAGTAAAATAGATAGTAAAATTGGGAGTGGTGTCCTGTACAGTAGACTATCAAACTTGGAGGTCGATCAGCATTTTTTTTTGGATCGGCAAAGAAGAGAATATATTGATCAAAAAGAAGAGGGTATAAAAGCCTTATACCACCCTAAAAAACAAAAAAAAGAAATCTTAATGTGCAAAGTAAATAGAAAACCAATTTCTCATGACAGTATTTGCATCCACAGATTCAAAATCTTTTATAGCTAAAGACCAAGTGAAAAGACAGTAAATGGTTTTGTTGATGATAGCTCTGACATTACTGCTCTTACCATTAAAAGCTCTAGTGTTTCTTTCATTCCACAGACTCCACATAATGGCAGCAGGAAGAAGAAACCAAGCTGTTGTGCTTTCTTTACTGTTATTAAAAGAACTCCAAGCTTGCAACATTGCAGTCATATTAAATGGCATTGTAAAAGGCCAATTGAAATGATTCATGAAGTAATTCCAGACCTGACTAGCAAAAGTGCAGTGCAGTAAAAGGTGGGAAGAAGTTTCTTCTACATCGCTACAAACAAACTTGTGGCACATCTATACCTCTTCTTATCAATAGATCTCTTGTAGGATGTCTGTTGTAAGCCAATAACCACAGGAAGAAACCAATTGAGGGAGGACACTTCAACTTCCAGATAAGATTGAAAATAGGACCAGTAAGCAAAGTATCAGTTAAAATTTATACTCTTATCAAGAACTTAGAAACCTTGATAATATTTTTCGGAGATATACGAGCATCGTGGTGTTGCTCGTATAGAGCTCCTAGAGCTCTAGTAGTGAAGGGTGGAAGCAAGGACTTTGTAACTTGAACTTTGTATTGATTGATTCTTGCTACCTTACTTACAAATGAATACAACATGCCTATTTATAGGCTACAAAAAGAAGAAGAGAACTATGCCTATGGAGGCTAACAACTATGCCTTTGGAGGCTAACAACTATGCTTATGGAGGCTAACAACTATGCCTTTGGAGGCTAACAACTATGCCTATGGAGGCTTACCAAACCAACTACTAGACAATCTAGTATTCTTGTTTGATTTGTCTAACCCTAGAACACACATTTTACACATGTTAATTGTCTAATATTGACTCTAGACATCCTAGATATTTCTAGGTTAGTCTAGATAGGTGTGAACTCTTGACTAAGTTGGTGTTGAATATTCAACACTCCCCCTCAACACCTACTTTCCAACTTCTCTTTATCTTAGACGTTTCGGTCCCCTTCATAGTTTAAGGATGTTTCGGTCCTCTTCATAGTTTAAGGACGTTTCGGTCCTCTTCGGAAGTTTAAGGACATTATGGTCCTCTTCGGAAGTTTAAGGACATTACGATCTTCTTCGTAGTTTTAGAACATACGGGTTCCATCGTAGTTTAGGGACATTGCGGTCCTCTTCGTAGTTTTAGAACATACGGGTTCCATCGTAGTTTAGGGACATTGCGGTCCTCTTCGTAGTTTTAGAACATACGGGTTCCATCGTAGTTTAGGGACATTGCGGTCCTCTTCGTTTTGTAAAATACTTCTTGTACTCTTTAGACAACTCATAGGATTTTCACCCACTTTTGTTGTTCTCTATCTCATCACCACTTGGTGATTGCTTCCGTTTCTTCACAACATTTTTTGTTGTTTCTTCTTCTATTCATCTTTGTTCCAGTCACTCTTTTGTTCAAAACCGTAACACTTCTTTGGTTATCCAGATTCTCTCACAATCTTTCATTTCGTCAAGCTTCGCCACAAGCTCTAACTATTTTTCTTCTTGTTATTTGATGTTACAAATTTTCCACTTTATCGATTTGCCACATTTTCGAATTCGTAACAGATTTGCCACGCTATGACATAATTGTCACACTTTGGTTTGTACGTATTTAAACAAACACCTGTAAACCCATTTAGACTTCATTTGGACATTACAAATTAGGTAATTCCAACACTCCCCGTAATTTGTAATGGCTCTCTTTTTTTTTTTATATTCACCCAATCTCCGTTTGCGGCTCTTATCTCCTCATGCTTGCTTCGCTCGCAGTAAACTCTTTATGTTTGCCGCCACGTACCGCCGGTTTTTTTTTTTGTTCTTCTTCTTATCACGAGTATGATTTAGTATCTCGTGACAAACATGCCATGCTTTTCTTCGACAATTGAGGAAGCAATCTGTTGCTCTTACCCTCAATATTCTTTTTTTTTTCTTCCCGATTTGAGGAAACAACCACTTATTGTTCTTACCCTCAAACCCTTCTCTGATCACTTATTAGGAAGTGACCCTTTCTTCTTCTCTTTTATCTTGTTTTTTTTTTCATGGAGACCCCATTTTTTTTTTTTCATGGAGACCCCATTTCTTCTCTTTTAGTATTTCTTGCTCATTTAGTATGTCTCCTAACTTATGCGTGCAAGCCTCTACAAATTCAACATTTTTGAAATGTCGATATTACAAAAGCTTTGTCTTGTAGTAGCAGTAGTTTTTTCTTCTTCCAGTGGATACATGTCCACCGGCCTCGTGTCACAAGTAGAAACTTGATGTTGTCGTGACAAACATGGCTTTCTTGCCATTTTTTTTTCCTCTCAAAACCGAGTAGGTCGTCTCATTGAGGCTTTCTTCCCACAATATGAGGAGGCGATCATTTGAAGCTCTCTTCCCTCAATATATGGAGGCATTCGTTGTTGACGTTTTCATGATATCGGCTTCTAAAACTCTTGAACGATTGTGGAGGCAATCCTTGGTGCACTCTTCCCACAATTGTCTTTAGAATTTTGTAAACAATTTGAGGAGGAAAATTATTGCTTTCTTCCCTCAAACTTGTCTTCTGGTCACTTATCAAAAAGTGATTTCTTTTTTTCTTCTCTACTTTTCTTTTTCCACATGGAGCGTTTTTGCTCCTGTGAAGGTAGGATTTTTTTTTGACAGTTGGAATGGTTGAAATCTTCTTAGTGGTGTTTGCATCTTCTCCTTCTTAAACTTCATATCTTCTCAACTCGAAAGCTTTGAAACCCATCAATTCGTAGCGGAAACTTTTACGCCCATTTCGGATCGAACGAGCTCTGATACCAAGTTAAAATTTATACTCTTATCAAGAACTTAGAAACCTTGATAATATTTTTCGGAGATATATGAGCATCGTGGTGTTGCTCGTATAGAGCTCCTAGAGCTCTAGTAGTGAAGGGTGGAAGCAAGGACTTTGTAACTTGAACTTTGTATTGATTGATTCTTGCTACCTTACTTACAAATGAATACAACATGCCTATTTATAGGCTACAAAAAGAAGAAGAGAACTATGCCTATGGAGGCTAACAACTATGCCTTTGGAGGCTAACAACTATGCTTATGGAGGCTAACAACTATGCCTTTGGAGGCTAACAACTATGCCTATGGAGGCTTACCAAACCAACTACTAGACAATCTAGTATTCTTGTTTGATTTGTCTAACCCTAGAACACACATTTTACACATGTTAATTGTCTAATATTGACTCTAGACATCCTAGATATTTCTAGGTTAGTCTAGATAGGTGTGAAATCTTGACTAAGTTGGTGTTGAATATTCAATAGTATCATCATTAGCAGCAAGAGTGTCATACACAGAACTGACAGAGAACTTGTTAGACTTAGTTAAGGACCATTGCAGTTCATCAGGAGCAGACTCATTGAAATTGAATTTACTCAAATCAGAAGAAATAAGAATAAACTCAACTCTGGCAGCAGCATTAAGTCTTCTAGGAGTATGAAGATTCCAAGTTACTGTATTGTCAACAATACTTCCCATTGTAGCAACAGTAAAAAAAAATGCTCTGGAGACAGCATATAAGTTTGGATAGAAATATTTAAGAGAATGTTTGTATAACCAGTTATCAACCCAAAACCTGCAAAGATTTCCATTGTTTACCTTGAAATGGATGTATTTAAGAAAGGTGGGATGAAACTTCATGATGGCTCTCCACACAGATTTGCCATAGGTACGGGTAGGAGCTTTTGAAGCCCAACTGACATCTCCCGAACTGTACTTTTCTTCAACTAAAGCTCTCCATAAGGTTGTGTCTTCTACTGCATATCTCCATGACCATTTTTTCAGCAAAGCATGATTGACCTGTTTTAAGTTCTTTAATCAGCATTGTTTGTTGTTTTATTGTTTTACCAATTGCGTGATTAGAGAAAGGGACATGATTGATCTTGGTTATGCTGTACCGGCTTTCACTTGGACAAACAATGCAGTCCAAAACATCCCAATATTTGAACGGCTTGATAGAGAAATATGCAACATAGAATGTAGAATTCTTTTTCCAGATGCAACAGTCCTCCATCTCCCACGAATTGAAAGTGATCACTCCCCTATCCTCCTCAACACTATGAGAAATCCACCAAAAAGAAAACCAAATTATAAGTTTGAGTATTACTGGACAGATCACCCTCAATTCAAAGAAGTTATGCAAACAAGATGGGAAAAATCTACAGGAGGTACAATGACCAAGTTACAATCCCTGGGGAACGACCTTTGGAAATGGAGTAGGAAAACTTTCGGCGACACAAAAAGGGAGATAAAAGTTGAGAAGCAGAATTTGGTTGACTTGCAAACTGTAGCACACTTATTTGATACTAAAGAGAGCGAACATGCCATATACAACAAGATAACAGAATTGGAACGAATGGATAGAATGTTTTGGCAACAACGTAACAAATCAAAGTGGGTTCCTTCGGCAGATAAAAACACCCAAAACTTCCATTGTCCCGTTATTCACCGGAGAAGTAAGAACAAAAATTTTGCGCTAAAAAATTCTAATGGAGATTGGATATCAGATCATGACCAAATAAGGGATACTCTCGTTACTCACTTCCAAAGCATGTTTTTGAAAGATGACAGTGTAGAACCAAACTCTTTTTTACTTGATAATTCTAACAAGCTTAAACAAGATGATTGCATGTCTCTTTCTTCCATCCCAAGTGCTGAAGAGATATTTAACATGATTAAAAATATGGGTTCATTGAAGTCTCTAGGTCCGAACGGATATCCATCCATGTTCTACAAGAAATGTTGGGAAGTAGTGGGTCAAGAGGTAGTTCATTTGATCCAAGAATGTTTTAGATATGCATCCATCCCTCCATGTATCAACCTCACCTACGTTGCTATAATCCCAAAGAAAAAACATGCTGAATCTGCTGTAGATTACAGGCCCATAGCCATTTGCAATGTGTTGTACAAAGTGGTTACCAAAATAATTACCAACAGATTAAGTCCGTTTCTTGATAGTCTGATAGAGAAAAATCAGTCACCATTTGTCTCAGGTAGGAAGATTATAGATAACATAGTTGTTTCCAAAGAACTATTCCACTTTATGTATCACTCCAACACCTCCTAAGGTTCTTTCGCTCTTAAATTAGACATGAGCAAAGCCTACGATAGAGTCGACTGGGATTTTCTTAGCCAAGATCTGACTAATATAGGAATCACCGACAGAGCCCATGCACCTATAATGAGCTGCATTAAAACTTCTTCTTTCTCAATCTTGCTCAACGGACAACCAGAAGGCTTCTTCACTGGGGAACGAGGAATAAGGTAAGGGTGCCCTCTATCCCCTTAATTGTTTATTATTTGTGCTCATACTTTGTCTGGCATCATACAGAAAATGGAAGATGATGGACTTTATAGTGGATACAAATTAAACGAATGGGCACCTAGTGTGTCCCATATAATGTTTGCGGATAATGTGTTATTATTTGGCAATACAGATACCAGCACTATCTCTTCAATCACGTCGATTCTTCAACTATATCACAAAGCATCAGGACAGCTTGTCAACTATTCTAAATCATTTATCCATTTCAGCAAAAGTGTCCCGGAGTCTTATGCTACTGAGATAATTCAAGAACTTTGAGTGAAGAGAATGGAGAAAGAAGAGAAATATCTGGGAGTGAAATTTCTAGAACAAGGAAGCAGAATTACCAATTTCAGTTTCCTCATTGAAAGGTTTGAAGAGAATTGTCTGGCTGGAGACGAAACACATTATCGGATGCAGGCAGAATGATCATAATTCAATCAGTTCTAGCATTAATACCAGTCTATTACATGGCTACCTCCTTAATTTCGAAAGACATCCTCAATAAACTCACTCGCATCATTCGAGATTTCTGGTGGGGACATAGCAGCAAAAAAAACGAAGATGCATTTTTTGAAATAGGAATGGTTCAATTTATCAAAAAAAAAGGTGGTCTGGGATTACGATACTTATTTGATCTCAACCAAGCACTTGTGGATAAACTTGCTTGGAGGTTTCTCCAAGACCAAGACCCACTGTGGGCGAAACTTTTGAGTGCTAAATACCTCAGAAGAACCTCTTTGTGGGAAGCAAAGAAGCCAAATGTTTGTTCTACTACCTGGACTGCAATGTTAGAAAGTAGAGATAATCTGAAAAAGGGATGTTTATGGCTAGTTGGTAATGGAAAAGGAATATGCATCTTTACCGATCTTTGGATACAAAAGCATCAACATTCAAGGGACCCTATCCTTAGCAATGCATTGGTTTATTATGTACTATAATTTCCCAAAAAATGTAGAGACTAAAGCTGAAGAAATTCGCATCCCTGGTACAAGAAATGATGAGATGGATAATTGGATACCTCCACCAGACCCTCGCATCAAGTTAAATGTAGATGCGGCTTGGAAAAATGACACTTTTGCCTATGTTGTTATAACTAGAAACAACAATGGAGTTTTCTGTGGTGCAACAACTAGAAATGGCACCTCTGATACAGTTATCTACGCAGAGGCTGATGGTTTCCTTCTCGCAGCTGAATTAGCTACATGGTTAAACTTCAACAACACCATTATAGAAGGAGATAGTCAATTGGTGGTTAACTGCCTTACAGGCAAATCAAAATCCACTCCCTGGAAGATATGAAAATTGAGAGATGATATTCTCAAGTTAATGACAATGTTGAATGGCAACAATACTTTCATTTTTGTGTCAAATAAGATCAACACAGCCGCACACAAGTTGGATTCTTATGACATAACTCACAAAGTCCAAGCTAGATGGACTGGAAGTAATTTACCTTCCGAAGTTGTTACCTTCTGCAATGTAACAACGTAGTTTTTGTTCTACCATCTTTGTATACCAAAAAAAAAAAAAACTACGTGGTTTTACCGAACAAAACGGAATATTTACCCACTTTCCAAATCTAAGCTTACCATAAATATATTTAAACATAGATAGATAGATTTGTTTTTTTTTTTTTCAAAAAAAAGGTTATATTAAAAGAGGAAGAAAACATTTACAAATTAAAATGTAAATTGCTCACAAATAAGATTCTTCCAATTCTTCCAAATGAGACTAAGTGATTTTTTTTTTTTTTGAAAGTATTAGTATCACAAGACCATAAAACTAAAAAAGCTATTTCACAAGATTTATAGTCTTTGCTTCACTTTTCTTTCGACCTCCCAAAACTCTTTTGTTTCTCACCTTCCACAAAATCCAACAAATAGTGTAATGGATAATCTTCTACACCTCCTTACCTCTACCATGAAGCACATTCGTCGACCATGCTTCAAAAAATTGGAAAAAAGCACTCGGGATAGGCCAAAAATCTTGAAAGCCTTAATTTCCAATTCATCATCATCTGCTACAAGATCCGGTATTTGATAAACGTCTCGTCTCAGCAAATCCCATTTCAGTTGTTCGTTCGCATTCAACACCTTCTTGAATTCACATTTCCAACTATTGTCTACAACCATATCACCAATAGTCGTGTCCTACGCTTTAGCAGCTTTATAGACGACAAGGAACAAGTCTTGCAATCTCTCTCTCTAACTATTTATCCTTCCGGAACCTAATCCCTTTGCCATTTCTTACCATAAAACGTGACATGGATTGAACTATGGGCACCATATTCACTACATTCTTCCATAAACTTCTGCATTGAGGCTTCTTATCATCATCCAGCATTAACAACTCTGTGTTCCTCTTGAACTTTTGGTTAACTATTTTCCTCCAAAGACTGTTTTTGTTCTTCGAGAATCTCCAAATCCACTTTACTAATAAAGATTGATTAGTAGTCCTCAAGACCTTCACTCATAACCCTCCATTATCTTTAGGCATGCAGATTTTTGTCCAACCTACCCAAACTAATTTCCTTCTTCCTTCCATGGCAGCCCACAAAAAATTACGCATAATCCGAACCACCCTTTTCTCTACACTAACCGGAAGGTGAAATAAAGACAAGTAGTAAATTGGTAAACTAGCAAGACAACTCTTGATAAGAATAATTCTACATTCTTTATTCAGCTTGCTTTTCTTCCAAGTTGCCAACTTCTGCTTCATTATGATGAGAACATACTCCCACACCGAAGTACTACTTCAATGTTCCCCAATTGACATTCCAAGATAAATGAAAGGTATTTTTATGTCTTGCAACCAAGCTCCCTAGATAAAACCTCAATCACCGCATCTTCTCCAACACTTATCATTATACTTTTATCTAAGTTCAGTTTCAATCTAGTAATAATTTCAAAGACCTCCAAAATAATCAAAAATCTTCTAACTTCTTCAACACTTGCATCAATAAAGATAAGCATATCATCTACAAATTGAAGATGGGAAATAATTGAGCCATTTTCAACAACCTAAAACCTAGAAAGCTGACCCCTCTCCACAGTATCATTTATCAATTTAGAAAGGACTTCTACCACCAATAGGAAGAAATACGGAGAAGCTTATAGTTAGTTTTTTTTTCTGTTATTTTGTTACCAGAAGAAAATAATAGTTGAAAGGGACTAATGATCATTAATATTTTTCTCTATATAACGTTGTTAAATAACAAATAAGGATATTATTTAGATACGTCATAAATGTTGTTATGCACGTTTTAACTGGTTTTTCTATAAAATAAATAAATAAATCATCTTGATAATATTTTAATGTGCGTTATCAGAAATGTTTTTTTTGTTGTCACACATTATAATCATTTTCCTAGAAAAGTATTATAAGAAAATTTATTGCACAATTTCTAGTTTTTAGAATTAAAGATTACAATTGAAATTTTATAAATACAAGAATAAAAAGAAAAAAGAAAAGTAAAAAATATTGGTGTAAGAACATTGTTTAGGCATGACAGTAGTTTCCACGCAAGTTATAGATTTTAGATAGGAAGTTCATTTTATAATTCTTTTTTTTTTCTATCACTCTTGAGTGTACCCAAACTCTAATGTCTTAAGTATTGAGTGTTAAACAAGTGACTCATTTTGTTTGCCAACGTTTTGCCATGTTGCGGAGATTTGGGGAGCTCAACCGTTTCGTCAAATCGATCACTTCCATTACAAATGAGCTAAATATCATTAAATTTTTTGTGTGTTTTTCTCTGATTTTTGGTTATTGCACCCAACATTTATATATTACTACAAAAAAATATGTCGTATTATTCGTTTTTACATAATATATGTAGAAAGACAACATAGTTCTAAGTCAAATATCTAATCATGTAAGATAGAAATATCCGGAAAAAAAAAGTTGATAAAAACATTACTCCATTTCCAGTTGCACCCGACTATTATGTCTAGAAATGTAAACCTCTATTAGGCCTATTCCTATGCACATGCCAAAAAAATGGTGTTTGGCATACCAGGTGGCATAGCAAACCATTTGCTCCACTATGGGAAAACCAATAAGCGACAGACTTTCTAGCGAGCGATATTTACAATATCGTTGGAGATAATAACTTTAACGTTGGCGATAATGACTTTATCGCTGGCGATATTCACAATATCGTTGACGCTATTAACTCTAACGCCTACATCTAGTTCTTCATCGCTATAAATATGTAACTTTCAAACTCAAAACTTACCCCAAATTCTTTACACAAAAAATTTCTCTTCTTCTCAATCTACTCTCTATTTCTCAATCTAATTTATTTCTTCTATTTTCTCCAAATGGCACAATTAACCCCAACTTGATTCGGCAACGCAACTTGATTTTTTTGGAGTAGTGCTTGAAGGTGCCGTTGAGAAGATATGTGATAGATTTAAAGAAATAAGTAAGAAGCAAAGAAGTCTCCAATTTTTGGATATCAACCAAGACAAAACCGCAACTAAGAGAAGGCAAAGAAAGGTTAAAGGCAAGGAAAATCAAGGCAAAACAAATTTGAAGCCAAAGAAGAAGATAAACAAAGGAAACTCCATTCATGAGCGCATTGATTGGAAATTTGGTGAAATGAAGAAGATTAACAAGATGAAGAACATTGTCCCAAATTTTTATTTTTAAAGTCTAGTTACATTTATTTTGGAACTTATATTGTTTAGTTTTTATGTCTTGTAAAAATTACTATTAAGCTTAATTCTATTCGTAATCCAATCTTGAATTTTAATTAGAGTTAAAATATTAAAACTTTTAGGACATGACAAATAAGTGGACAGTTAAGAAATTGTAGGATTTGACAAATAACTTTTACCACATATAAATTGGACAATATTTTGGCAAGCAACTTAAAATCTCGAAACAACTTCCATATTCGAAGTCTTGTTCGTAGATGCGACGATATTCTGCACGACACCTTTGTTTAAGTTCCAAATAGGTTTCACCACTCCTTAGATTTGGACCTTCTTGCTGAAGTAAAACAAGATACTTAGTAACATCACGACTGATTATAGTGAAGTGATTACTCAACCATGTAACATCACGTTGGTTTGGGGTTCATTGTTTGTTCTTTAAATATCCTCAAAACCCTATCCCAAAAAATAACTTGACGAGATTCTTCTGCTAATAAAGTTTCAATACAATGAACATAACTTCTAAAAATACATTCATCTTCCGCAATTGTAAATTTTGGTACTCTCCACCGAATTCGAACTCTTTGATTTTCCGCAGCATGTTGATTTGCTATTAAATTAGCCATGCTCGCATTATCAGTCATGGTCTATGAGGAATTAGAATATCATAAAAGAATTGGAGATTGAGAAATTCTAGAGAGATTTAGAAATTCTGGTGTGAGTTCAAATGGGATTGAAATCAGGTATTTATAGTGGGGGAATGGTAGTCGTTGGATGAAGATCTGATAAGCGAATATCATAGTAGCGAGCGACAGCTTGACTGTCGCTGTCGAGTTAATGACCATCGAGCGATTTGTTGACCATCGAGCAACCGAGACTCTATCGCTCGCTGTAAACTCTGTCATGTATGCCTATATGCCAGGAAAAAATATAGGCATATGTGTTTGGCAGTTTGGCATACCCATAGTGGATGCATATATGCCAAATATCATGTTTTGTCATGTGCATAGGAATAGGCCTTATAGACTCTATTTCCAGTTCCACCCCACGACACCGCGACAACATAATTTCAATGTATGTTTGGTTTAGATTCCCAATTCAAATTCAAAAACTTAATGGAAGACAAAATATAAAAGAAGTACATATAACTATGTTCTATTACTTGTTTTGTTTTCTGTATTGGGTTTAGGGAACCTGGCTAAATTGGGGCTTATCCCAATTAATTTGGGTCTGCTATTACAGGACAAAAAAATTATTAAGAGATGAAACTACCAATTTACCCTTTATCAAATACTAATATTACAAATGTGTCCCCACTAAATCATAATAATAAAACTAAAAACTTAAAAACTAAAATCAAAATCAAAACTAAAATCTAAATCATAAAACTAAAAACTTAAATCTAAATCTAAATCAAACTCAAATTCATTTCCATCTCCATCTCCAACCGATTCTTCTTCTCCCCTAATACGAACCATCTTCGATTGTCATAGAAGCATATGAAATGACACGAATCAAGTACTTTTTTAGCAACCCAATCCCCTAAATTAGGTTTTAGCAACATGCAATCACTCAAAATTCGATTTTTTTGAAATCAAAATGTTCTAGGTTTATTAGAATCGGTTTACGTCAATGTACTTATGAACCAATTTTATTTAGAAACGGATTTTGTTCATGCCCACAAAGACCGATTATACTGAACGTGTATTCTGGTTGGAAATATTGAACTAGAATCGGTCTATGTTAATGTCCACATACCCGATTATGGTATGGAAGAGAACCGTTTTTTTTTCTGTATATTTTTTTGGTTAGAAACGGATTACAAATATGTCCACATAGCCCGATTGTACAACCTTTGATTTCTTAACTGCTATGCCCAAAATCGGATTATTTAAGGGTCCACATAAACCGATTGTTATTGAAATTCCCCAAAATCGGTAGATATGGTACACGTACATAAACCGATTCCGGCGAAAAAAATCACAAAAAAAATCATGAATTTTACAATCGGTCTATGTTCTAAGTATTATAAACCGATTCTTACAATCGGTTTATGTGAGCATGAACATTCACCGATTCTGGACGAGTTTTTTCAAAAAAAAAAAAGTTCATGTTTTGATGAAGAATCAAGATTAGTTAATTTCTAGTTTAATTTGATTAAACATCAATTAATCACCCGATTAACACTAATTAATCAAGGGATAAATTAGCCATTTTTTAAAAAATAATTGGATAAGGGGTCACCTTTTTAGTGACCTTTTTTGTCCTGTAGTAACATTCCCAAATTAAATAGGATATGCCCCAATTTAGCTAGCGTTAGGGAAGGGAGCTATTAGCTGAAAAGTGATACACATTAGAAGTGAGTCCTTGAAAGTGTTAACTAATGGCTAACTACAATTTCACCATGGGTATTTTTTTTTCTTTGACAATTACCTTATCCAAAACAAGCTTTTACATTCTTTTCTCCTTCGTGTGTGAGGGTCGTAGATTTGTGTAGGAATTTCACAGATCTAAAGACTTGATGATCTTGACAAATAAAGCTTCCACGCTGACAGTATGGAAACCTACATTTTTTATTGGTCGAAATAAGTTTTTTATATTTTTTTGTAAAACGAGAGTTTCAGTGAGGATATTTGGCAACATATGATCTGTTTACAAATTTTAATTCCAAAGAAAAAATTGAATTTACCGTGTTTGGAATTTTATGGATATCCAAATTCAATCTGGAAGTCGAATACCTACCGTATTAGAACTTTTTATTTTCCAAGGGGAGAAGAAAAAAATCCACATATTCAACATATATTTTTTGCGAAAATAAAATAAAATTCCATTGCCACGGGAAAGGGTAAAACCCCGCGCACACCAAACAAAAAAATATATCTAAAAAAAAGACGTCGGATGCCTAATACACTTGCAAGAGGGTTTACCCAAAACTGCTAATAGGGGTACCGTTTTGCTTGGGTATACCAATATGTATATAGGACAAAAAAATATTGGCCTTTTTACCCATCCAGACGTAGGCATTTCACGCATACTGCGTGTACAAAGGGCACGATCCATGAAACCGTTTACTGCCAAATGTGCTCAACTCTAATTTGTGCCATTGCTACGTGGTCATAGTTGTCATCACTAACGTACACTCGTGCACTATCAATAGTTGGAATAAAGGAAACAAACTAACAAACTAGGATGTGCTTTGGGTACAAATGCCGTATATAAAATATCAGGAGGCAATCTAGTCTAACAAACAATTGTTAACAAAGAGGAAAATCAGCTGATGAATACAAAATAAGTAGCGACGGACTTGACTCACTCATCTTGACTGTCTCTTGTTTGTTATGCAGAATAGGTGTTATCTTCATTTCTAACCTTTCTACAGCCAAAAAATCAGTATGACCTTCTTTGCCGTGGATGGATGATGAAATTTATTTCAAGAAGAAGAATTGATTCCTGTGGTATCTTGATCTTTCTTTTTTTGATTTATTTGTTTATCATATTCTTTTTTCCTTCTTATAATTTTTTTTTTCGTGTGTTATTTGATGTATTTGCACTTGAAAGCCACAATATAATCAATCTTTTGATATGAATTGGTTAATTTGATATGAAAAAAAATAAAAAGAACGAGAATGTAAAATCCTATGTGGTAGTCGTATTAAAACATTTATTTAGTAGAGTTTACACACGTGGCACATATAGGAGCTCATAGTCAATGAACTTTCGCCAATAGTACATGATTTAATGAAACATTTAGTTTTACATAAAATAATTATTGAAAATGAAAATCAATGGAGAATATGGCATAGAGGTGAATTTGATCTCGTCTCTAGGGCGATTTTTTCTCATCTATAGGATGATTTTACTTTCTCAACTATAGGATGATTTTATTTTCTCGTCAAAGGACGATTTCATAACCTTTAATCAGTTCTATTTTGTCTTTCATGTTGTGCTGTTTTTGTTTTGCAGGCTAATCAGATCTTTTGTTTCTCTTTTTCTTGACAACTTGGCGTGGCTCTTAGTTTCTTTACTTGTTCATGGCTTCTTCTTCAACAACACCACACGATCCAGGGTATGAAGATATGACTGGTAAAATGGCTGCTTTACTACACAATGAAGAGGAATATTTTGAGGTACCAGATGATCTTGTGGAATCTCAAACATCACATAAATACTCACTGGTCATCACAACCATAACCAAAAGAGAATATGGTTTAAATATACTCTACAATATGCTTCACAGATCATGGAGACCATCAGGAATAATAGAGGTTGCAAGTTTTGGCAAGGCAATTTACTTAGTTCATTTCGAACTGGGATGCGATTACAACTCAGTAATCACCATATCTCCTTGGGGTTTAAATGAAGATCTCTTACTAATAGAACTATATGATCCTGACAAACTACCAGAAGAATATGAGTTCAAGTTTGCTGATTTTACAGTCCAGATTCATGGCCTTCCAAGAAGTGTTCAAACAATCAAAATGGTGGAGTTTATTGCAAGCAAGATAGGAACCCCTTACCCTATTACTGAATCTGAGCATGCGAAGTGGGGAAGTTTTGCAAAAGTTAGAGTCAAGGTGGATATCACTGTATCTATCAGACAAGAGTTAAATTTCACATTGCCATCCAAAGAGAAATGCAAGGAGAAGTTGAGGTACGAAAGACTACCTAGAGTATGCTTTTACTGTGGTAAGTTTGGTCACATAATGAAGCAGTGTCCAGATCTCTCAAAAGAATGTGAGAAGTTGGGTTTTTTCACTCCAGAAGTCTTCATGGAAAAAATGCAGGATATGCAGATAGCAAGACTAACAGAAGAGATCAATGCCAGTTTCAAACCAAAACATATTCAAAATGGAACCTTTTTGAGAAAGAACCAAGAAACTCCAACCTCCATTAATGGAGATAACCAATCCAGTCAAGGAACCATTAACCCGAAACACAGTCAGAACCCCACCGCAATATCCTCCAGCATTCATTCCACAGAATCAGTCATGCAAACAAAAAATTCTCCTGTTACCATAATAGAAAATATCCTTTTGCCAAATAAAGAAGCAGCTAATCATTCTGTTGACACCCAAAACAAGGAGAACCATTCCCCAAACAATCCAGCTTGCTACATAAACCCTAATGCAAATGAACACCTAGTCGTAATCCATCCCAAGACCATTACACCCTCACCTAAATCACCCTACTCCAACCTACCCAAAGATCCAAAACCCAAACACACTGCACCAAAACAAAAGATGGACAATACCACCTCCAACTCAGCCATCCAGATAACCAAAATCATTCCAAAAGATCCACCCTCTCCACCAAAAATCCACCAACCCACCATCATTCTACATCTATCAGAAACCAACAAACAAACAAAAGTACCCAATCCAGTCCCAAAAGACACTGAACAAAACCTTATCAAAAATGTGAGGCATTGGAAGATATTTGCAAAAAATAATCAAGATGCATAACAAGAAGAAAAATGCATTCATATTGGCAGAAAAAGACAACCAGACCCTATGTATTGTGATCCCCCTCTCAAACAACACTACTCTATTTACAAATAGGATGTGGTGACTTGCCCTGAAAAGTCGCAAGATCAATGTTAATACAATCCTGGAACTGTCGTGGTCTAGGGAACGAGATAATATTCCTATGTAGATGCAATCCTTCTATCTTGTTCTTATTCGAAACACATTTGTCAGAATCAAACAGCACAAGGATTTGCAATTCTCTGAACTTCAGACACTCAGATTTTGTTCCAGCAATTGGCAGAAGTGGTGGTATTACGTTACTCTGGCAAGATTCAGTAGATCTTATTGTGATATCCAAGTCACGAAATTTCTTTCACTGTGATATTGAATCAAAGATATCAACACCAAAATTGGAGCTATTGTGTGTTTACGTCCCTCCATCCCATTCTCAAAGAAATGATTTCTGGAGACAAATGAATAGCACAATTGAGAACATTGATTGCATGGTGCATGATAGGTGACTTAAATGTCTTAATGCATCAATATGAAAAACAAGATGGTTCACCTACCACAGATATCAGTTGTAGTGAATTCAGAACTTTACTGAGAGAAAGAGATATAATATATTTGGGATACGTCGGATCTGCATTCACCTGGTCAAACAATGCATCCCAAAATATTCTAATTTTTGAAAGGTTGGACAAGTCTATATGCAATTCAGAATGGAGAGTTCTTTTCTCAGATGCTGCAGTTCTCCACTTGCCAAGAATTAAAAGTGATCATTCTCCCATTATCCTCAACACAATGAGAAAACCACCCAAAAGAAAACCAAACTATAAGTTTGAGTTTTACTGGACTGATCACCCTCAGTTCAAAGAAGTGCTCCAAGACAACTGGGAGCAGACAACAGGAGATACAATTACAAATCTTACTGATCTAGGCATAGGCTTATGGAAATGGAGCAGAAAGACTTTTGGAGACACGAGAAGGGAGATTGAAGAACATAAACAGAAGCTGATTGACCTACAAGTATCCTCACATCTGACTGACACTAGGGAAGCAGAGAAAGCTATTTATTCCAACATCATCTCTTTAGAGAGAAGAGATAGAATATTTTGGAAACAAAGAAACAAATCAAAATGGGTTCCCTCAGTTGACAAAAACACTTAGGTATTTCATGTCTCTACTATTCATAGAAGAAGCAAAAATAAGATCTTTGCTCTAAAAAATTCAAATGGTGAGTGGATCTCTAAACCTGACCATATTAGAGATACTCTTATCAACCATTTTCAAGACATGTTTAATAAAGATACTAATGTAAATCCTAGTGCTCAGGCACTAGATAATGCTAATAAACTAAATCATGATGATTGCAGGTATCTTAGTTCAATTCCTAGTGCTGAGGAAATTTTCAATGTGATAAAGAAAATGAGATCTTTGAAGTCTCCAGGACTTGATGGATATCCTGCTTTGTTCTATAAGAAATATTGGGAAGTTATAGGGTAAGAAGTAATACAACTGATTCAAGACTGCTTCAGGTACTCAGCCATTCCACCGGGACTAAATCACACATATTTAGCTCTAATTCCCAAGAAAAAGAATGCAGAAGTTGCAATGGACTACATGCCAATAGCTCTTTGAAATGTTTATTAAAAGGTTGTCACAAAAATCATCACCAACATATTAAGTCCTTATCTAGACAATCTAATAGAGAAGACTCAGTTAGCTTTTGTGCCATGTAGACAAATTATAGACAACATTGTGGTTGCTAAAGAACTCTTCCATTCTATGAAATACTCAAATACTTCCCAAGGTTCCTTTTCTCTTAAACTGGACATGAGTAAAGCATATGATAGGGTGGACTGGGTTTCTTAAGTCAAGCTCTCTTAAACTTTGGAATCACAAATAAAGCCCATTCGTTAATCATGAGCTGTGTGAAGACTACTTCTTTCGCAATTCTGCTAAATGGACAGCCTGAAGGTTTTTCCAGTGGAGAAAGAGGTATAAGGCGAGGATGCCCTTTATCCCCATATTTCTTTATCATTTATGCCCATTCTCTGTCAGGAATCATCAATAAGTTGGAGAATGAAGTTCATTACAGTGGATATAAACTCAACAGATGTGCACCTAGTGTATCACACATTATGTTTGCAGATGATATCATGTTGTTTGGAAACACAGATACCATAACCATAAATTCTGTCACAACAGTCTTAAAGCAGTATTATGAGTTGTCAGGCCAGTTGGTAAACTACTCAAAATCTTCAATCAACTTCAGCAAAAGTGTGCCAGATACATATGCAGAGGAAATAATTCATGAGTTGGGTGTTAGGAAAATATGTAAAGAAGAAAAATATTTGGGGGTGAAGATCTTACAACAAGGTAATAGAGTGTCTAACTTTAACTTTCTCATTGAAAAGTTTGATTTAACTTTGGGAGTAAGAAAAACAAATATACTTTCACATGCGGGAAGGACAATCCTTATACAATATGTGTTGGCTCTAATCCCTATTTTATACATGGCAACAACTCTAATCCCAAAAATAGTTCTGAACAAACTATCTCAGATAATTAGGAATTTCTGGTGGGGGCATTCAAGAGACAATAAAAAGATGCATTTTTAAAAATGGGAATGGTTTAATCTACCTAAGGAGAAAGGAGGAATGGGTTTAAGATCTTTATCTGATCTAAATTTATCTCTTGTTGCTAAGTTATCTTGGAGATTTTTGCAAGACCAAAACTCTTTGTGGGCTTAAATTTTGAGAGCTAAATACATGAGGGAAGGGTCTTTCTGAGAAGTAAAAAATACTACCAACTGCTCCACTACCTGGTCTGCAATGCTTTCCTCTAGAAAAGAACTTAAGAAAGGCTGCTTATGGTTGGTTGGCAATGGTGTTTCCATCAACACTTTTACAAACCCTTTGATTCCTACAATTCCAGGAGTTATTCCAGCAAGAACTGAAGGCAACTCAAATCAATTTTCAAAAGTAAGTGATTTGCTGGACAACACAACAGGAAGATAGAATACAAATGCCCTACAACAACTAGAAGATCCCTATATCTCCAGTTAGATCAATCTTATTTCTCCAAACTTAGAGGTTGAAGATAAGCTTATCTGGAAATTCACAACTCATGGAAACTTTACACCCCAATCCTTCCAGAAGATGATTCAAAATCAGCAAGGAGAATCTTCCACAATAAGTGAAAATATTTTTCCTTGGAAAAAGATTTGTGCAGTAAAGAAAGTGGCTCCAAAAGTTAAAACCTTTGTGTGGAGAGCTCTACACAATGGTCTTGTTGTCTCAAAAAGAATTGGAAGGTTCATTGAAGGTGTCTCAACAAATTGCAATATTTGTAATATGTCTGAGGAATCTGTAGATCATCTTATGATCCACTGTGAATTCTCACAAGCTATATGGTTTGCCTCACCAATTGGGCTCAGAACCCATGGAAATAATCAGATACCTTTCACAAATCTAATGGAGTTGCTATTTAATGAAGATGAGTCAACTATTGCGATGAGAATGGCTATTTGTTGGGTGATATGGAAGACTCGTAATGTAAAGGTTTTTGAACATCAAACTGCCAATGTCCAGGGAACTCTAGCAACTGCGTTATTTTGGTACAATCTATTCTGTAACTTTTCTAATGATGAGGAGAGACAGCTACCGCAAAATAATCAAGAAAACACAACTGCAATTACAAACATAATATGGAGTGCACCCAATAACCCTTTCTTCAAGATTAATGTTGATGCCGCCTGGAAATATGGAATGTACACCTGTGCTGATGTGGCTAGAGACAGTAATGGTATATGCTGGGGTGCTGGAACAAGACTAGGAAGAACGGACACTGTGGTTTACGCTGGCAAATGGTTTTAAATTAGCTACTGACTTGGCTGATTGGTTAAATTTAAACCACATTATCATAGAAAGGGACTGTCAGTTGGTGGTGAAGAGTTTACAAGGAGAGTTGATGACAGTCCCTTGGAGAATCTGGAGACTAAAGGATGAAATCACCAAATGGATGAATGAGCACAACAGTTCTGGAGCTTTCAACTACATTCCAAAACTGGGAAACTCTGATGCTCACAATTTGGTAGTGTATGCTTTTTCCCACAATGTCCAAAATATGTGGACTAGTTCTAATATTCCCTCTAGCATTGTTAGCCTCTAGGATGTAAACAATAACTAGTTTCGATTCTTTCCTTTCGCTTTTTGGGTACCCCAAAAAAAACGTGAATTTGAGGATGTAGTTAAGACATTCTTTGACACCTATATATTTACTATTTCATCCCTCCTAATTCTTAGGACCTATTAACGATGAATTGATGCTAAATAGGGTATAATATCCTGTGCGTCATGAAAAAAATTATATATTCATTCTCTATCGGAGATGTTCTAAGAGCATCTCCAATAATGAGCGCTAAAAATCGTGCGTGGAATATATGATTTAGACCTTCATTTATGAAAGTTTATACATTTTGTAGAAACATTAGTATTTGGCTTATAAACCATCTCCAATAGTGTAAGGTTTTAACCTTAAGATTATAGGTAGTTATAACTATTTAAAAACCTTTGTAAGAAAATAATTAAAATAATTTTTATTTTTCTTTCCATTGGTTATATTTTAATTTTAAACAAATAATTAAAATAAAAAATTATTTAAATTGATGACATAGAGGTCATTTCAAAGGTCTAGATAAGACTCTCTCGAAGACCTTTGTATTTCTTTTGTCATCTATCCTATTTTATAGGACTTGTTATTGGAGATTAATTTATTTCAAATGGGAGCCTAAAATCCTATGTGTCCTGGAAGAAATAAATTTCACCTTCTATTGGAGATACTCTTAGGTGGTTCTATATTTGTGCTACTCTTAGTAACTTTAATGGTACACTTACGTTTTCTCTTAGCAAATTTTTAAGCTCAAATTGAGGTGTTTTTTTTTTTTTGGTATGCAAAACGTATTTCTAATTAAAATGTAAGATTGGATTAAGAATAGAATTAAGCTTAAATTTCAACAATACTCGTCAAATTTTTCATTAATTGTCATTTTATAATATATAAAACTAGACAGTAATAATTTAAAAATAAAAATTTGGGACAATGTTCTTCATCTTGTTAATCTTCATCATTTCACCAAATTTCCAATCAATGCGCTCATGAACGGTGTTTCCTTTGTTTATCTTCTTCTTTAGCTTCAAATTTGTTTTTCCTTGATTTTCCTTGCCTTTTCTTAGTTGCGGTTTTGACTTGGTTAATATCCAAAACTTGAAGAATTCTTTGCTTCTCACCTATTTATTTATAACTATCACATATCTTCTTAACGGCACCTTCAAGCACTACTCCGGAAAAATCAAGTTGTGTTGCCGAATCAAGTTGGGTTTGAAATTGCGCCATTTGAAATTCGAAAAAATAAATTAGATTGAGAGAGAGAGAAATAGAGAAATTTAGATTGAGAGAGAGAGAATTAGAGAAAAAATTTGTGTAAATTTTTTTGGGGTAAGTTTTGAATTTGAAAATTACATATTTATAGCAATAAAGAACTAGTCGTTGGCGCTAGAGTCAACAACAAGCGATATTCATGGGAGCGTTGGCGATAAAGACTTTATCACTGGAGTTATAGTCAAAATCGCTCGCTAGAATCTCAGTCGCTCTGTGATTTCCCCATAGTGGCACAACTAGTTTTCCATGCCACCTGGTATTCCAAAAAACTCTTTTTTGACATGTGCATAGGAATAGGCCTAAGGCCAGTTCCTATGGGTGTGGCAAACTAATGAGTTTGCCATTTTTGCACCCACTATGGAACTGGAAAACTAGCAAACCAGCCTAGCTCAGGTCAAGTTTCTACCCCGAGCAGTCGATACTCGACCACTCGGTTAAGTCTACACCGTTAGGTGTTCACTACACCGCTAGTGGCTTTTATAAGACCGATCGGTCTAGTTTACACCGCTAAGTAGAATATGATCCAACGTTTATAAATCTTCCCCCCCTATAAATACCACATTCCTCTACCATTTTAACTCACACTTTCTTCCTATTTTCTTAGATTTTCCAATTGGTGAAAACATGTCTATGGCTCAATTCATAGAAGAGGAACATGCGGCCGAAAATCAAAGAGTTGCACTTCGAGCTAGTGTGCAAAATCAATTAAGAAGAGAAAATTGTTGGAGAGTTTCACATCAGCGCAATTTTAGCACGCTAGAAGATGAATGCATCTGCATGAATTATGTTTTCTTCACTAATCATCCAATCGTTGATGGCGCATTACGGATTATTCCATTTTTGGGGCGCGTTTTAATGAAATTTGAAGAAGAAACAACGAACCTCAACAATCGCAATTCGATGGTGTTGAGTACTCGGTTCTCCATAATTTCCAAGAATGTTAACAAGTATATTGGTATGATAAGGGAAGAGGCTCGAAACATGAGAAGTGGTGAAACCCTGCTGGAGATTGATCAAAGATGTCGTGCAAAGTGGCTCCGTGACAACAGAGAGAAATTACGATATGCAAGTTGTTATGAAATCTTAAAAGTGTTGCCCCAATTTAATCTAGCTTATCAATTCTAAGTTCTCAATTTTAACTTATGTAGAAAACTTTAAATGAAGATTATTTTTTATCAAACAAAAGTGCAATTACATTTACGATTTAAACAAACCACTGTTCATATTAACGACTAACAAAACTCTCAAACTAACGATTACCACCAAATACATAATCCCCTAAGCCTGTAGGATCTTGTGAAAACTCATTATTTGGACTCTGAGATGGTGGTTGAGTAGCATCAGGTGATTCATAACCTTGAAATGGTACCGGAGCCATTGCAGGTGCTTGAAATCGGTGAAATGTTGAACTTGTTGGGGTATAAATTACGAATTTCCTAAATGCATCCAAATTGACATGTCCACCACCAGGAGTAAGTACAGGACCTAGGGGAATGAAACCAAGAGGAGACTGGAAATCCGTCTCCAAGTTTGCTACTGTTGGTGGTAGCTGGGTCTCTTTCACCATAGTCTCTTCCATCGGAGTGTGATGACGACTTCTACGACCTCCACGACTTCCACTTGCACGATTTCTTGTATTTCTCTCATCAGGCATTTGAGAACTTGACCCTAATGGAGTCTCAGGAATTTCATAACTCAATTCATAACTCATACTCTCCCTCAAATCATGCATCTGACTCAAGTGAAAATTGTGGAATTGATTGGTAAAAAACGCAAAATTGTTCAACTCGGTCTGATACTCTTCTTTATATGCCACCACATCATTGTATGGATAGCTCTGCTGCATACCTTCACTAGTAAGTGGAACTGTAACAACATATCCACTTGGTGATAAAGTCTGGACTTCCCAAGATAAAGTAGGCATATGTGACGACCCCATTTGACTGCTAGGGTACGTACATGCTTCGACCATCGGTGGTGGGGGTTGGGATGGAAGATATGTAAGTAGAAAATTTCCAATTGCTGGAAAGTCAACACTACCTAAGTTTTGTGTATGGACAACAATATTTAGCTTGCATACCTTTTGGAACCAACTGTAGTAATCATAGTCATTTTCTGGTTCTTGGATCAACTCATCAGCTTCTTCGCAAGGTTGTCCATTATTTATCAACTTTATCCAATCATCATGTGAAATAATTGAAGTTGGAAACGGGTTGATTGCTTTTAACTTTCTTCCTTGTAGATCCGTAGCTCTGTAGTACCAAATACCATGACCACTAGCTGGACTGTAAAACACAAGTCGCTTAAGGTTTAACTGAAGCATGGATTGTACCACTGGTTCATGGAACTCATCAATTATTGTATACGGCACTGGCGTAATGTTGATACTAGTTATGCACACTTGTTGCATCCTTTGCATAGCAACAACATTTTGACCATCATTAATCTGGCCAACCCAATTATCATCTTTGTACTTGTACACGACTGGAAAAAATAATCATTTATCGTGAAGATCAGGTTCCCCGACCGTAAAGTAAGTATACCACCAATACTGAAAAATAACATTGACGAAAATTGATGTGTTAGTATATTCACCACTGAAAAATAACATTGATAATAAATATATGAAATAGTTCTTACCTCCAATACGAGCCAAAATGCATTTAAGATATTTGTCTTCTTAGTTGAGCAATCACCGAGACATATGTATAGCTCATCTAAAATTGCAGAACCCCAATCATAATTTGGCGCTTTACTTAAATCTTCTAAAAATTCCAGAAAACCAATTAATGACACTGTGCTAGCATTGGGGAAAAAAACTTTTCCTAACATCCATAATACAAAAATACGTTCAAGCTCGGGATAATCTTCAGTTTTGTTTATCCCCTTGGCATTGTAACGGCTCAAAAAAGCCTTCAACCCAGACACTTTTATTCCATATGAGTGTAACTGTCTATATTCTGGATTTCCTTCAGTATCATTTGCGTACAAGGGGAGTAATTGTTTCCTTCTTCCTTGTGATATCAACTTTAATTGGTTAATTGTACTATTTCACCCTCACTTTTTATTCTAGTCAATATATACAAATCTAACGGTGTGAACCCTAAAAACAACATGGTCATAAAATTAAAGTTTGTGAGTGGAACTATTTTTTTTATCAAACTAAAAAATTGAATCTCTAAAAATTAAAATTTGTTTCTGAACTAAAAATTAAACTATTGAATGGAAAAAATAGAACTTACCACACTCGAAATCCTTGAAAAAGAACATATTTGCAGTGTTCCACCAACGTTCACAAATAACTCGCACAATTTGAGTCCTGTGGTTTTTGCCTTTCATGAAATATAAACGCTTCCAAGGATATCTTCTCAAGGATTCTTGAACAGCTTCGGGGAGTAACCCAAACACTTCAGTTAGCTCAGACCACCCACCTCTTAATTTAGGTAACAAAACTCGCTCGGGATGGCTACATAAATGCGAAGATGTTACACCAGATCCAACTAGTTTCCTAACATTAGCGAACTCGTGCTCTTTATCCTGAACCCATACGATATCACTATCTGCAACATATTTTCCTTTTTCTTTCCTGTTTCTTTTCCTTTGTCTATCTGTTTTGGAACTACTCATTTTTCAAAAATCGCTTTGGTCTGCTCTCTAGAGAAAAGAAGAAGGGAAAAAAATTGTTAATGAAAATTGAAGGGAATAGGGGTATTTATAGGCGGTAGAGCACCGACCGTGGACGGTCGATATTAAACCTTTAGCGATGTAGTCTCGACCGCTAGGTGGAGACTCGATCGCTTATCCTTTTTCCTATAGTGGCGCGGCCAGTTTGCCAGGCCATCTGACATGACAAATGGGTGGGTTAGCCACCTCATAAGAACCTGCCTAACCGACGGATTTTTTTTTTTATTAATCCCTGTAAAATTTGGTAAGACATTGTTATTAAATATTCATGGTTACTCTGAAACAATGAGAATCTTTCAAACAATCTATAATACAAAATATCATAAGTTTTTGTGCTTTGGACGAACGGATAACATTTTGAGAGACAAACAAGTGTTTCGACCATCCCAGCCAAAGACATCTAGCGGCTGTGGTGTTTGTAACCTTCTTCCATTATGGAGATATTAATAACCTTCTTAATAAACAGAAAAAAATAAATGTTACAACCATTGAAATAAAAAAAAAATCTTAAAAAAACAAAAAAACAATTAGCCCATCTTTTAAAAATAATTCGTCATTCAGAAGGGTGTTGGTGCCCAACTGGTGACTAGGATCCCATCCAGTTTCTTAAAGTAATTGTATGGGTCTAAAAAATAATAAAAATAATTTTCATTGTATTCATCATTGTCTAAAGGGAAGAATAAAAAAATACAACTAATGATTTTCATTATACTCATTGTACAAATGGAACAATGAGTAACGAATATATATATATATATATCCAAAAAATGACTCACAAAAGATTTAACCTAACGTCGTGGGCCTAATTTAATTATAGCAATCAAATAAGCTTATTTTCATCATCTTGCAAAAAAAAAAGAATTACGATGTAAAACCGAAAGCACAAACAACTTTAGAATTATTTTCTAGCATCCGTAATAAATTTATTTTCGAATGAAACATTTAACCAATTGACAAATGAACCTTATATTCTTGATCATGATCACGGCTATCTTTGCATCTGATTTTAATTTCTTGAATAATTTGATCAAAATCTACGACACAAACAAAAAGAAGATAAACTCAAAAAAGAAAAAAAATCCTGATCAAGCAATTGAAAAATAGAACAACGGAAAAAAAATAAGCTAAACTCTAAAAAAAATAAAAAATCAATTAATCATGGTTAGGCTCTTCTAAGAAATTGAAATATAGCGATAACATTGTATAAACTAAATGGTGAAATGAACTGTCAGAATATCAATTGATTCCAAGAAGGAAAAAAATGAAACTTATAAGCTTCCATGCCATTTACACACTTACTAGAGTAAAACTTACAAATGAATGAATCTCCAAACTCATAAATGTGAATTTTGATGGCGCATGCGTTTTTCTGGAAACGTTTAATGTCTTCTAATGAAATCAATAAGCTTTTTCCTTTTTGGTGATCCACAACACAAACAAAGATGAAAGAATCTAAAAAAAAGAAACGTTTTTTATTAGACCAAAAACAAATCTCCTCCTCTTTTAATTCCAATTTTTTGAATTTCTTTGGATCCTCTATTTACTCCCCCATTATCCTCCTACGATTAAGAGAGTTGCTTACCCATAAATAAGTTAAAACTGCCCATGTCCAAGGTCTACATGCAAACGGCTGCTCCTTTATGACTAGCACGTAATAACCCATTCCAAAAGAAAAAACTTCCAAAAAATTTAATGTGTCCCTAATTACAATTACCAATGAACAGTGTATATATAAAGGAGTGTATTTCTTCAACCACACACATTCACTCATTCCAACTTATTTTTTTGGTGAAACTTTTAACTTAAGCGTATCCACATGTCAAACATGATTAGCCGCAGCCCCACAAAAATCGTTGTCCAAAACGTATTTGCTTTCTTTTCGAGAATGCATGATTGCGCTGAAAAAAAACTGCAGTACTCAGGTTTCGTGTTGCAAGAAAATGTGAAGAGATCGATTTCATGGCGACCAACGAAGTCACTACTTTGGATTTACTAATGATTGATGAAAACTTGAGTATATTGTTATTTCGATCCGAATTAAACTATTTTTTTTAAAAGAATAAGATATTAAGACGCATTCTAATCATTTTTTACATAATTGCGATGAAAATAATCCTACAGTACTCGAGTTTCGTGTTTCCGGAAAATGGTAAGATGTCGATTTCATGGCGACCAACTAAGTCAATGCTTTGGATTTAATGATCGAACAAAACGTGAGAAGTCCATATTTCGTCCTTCAAAAAATGTTCAACGAGGAATTTTTATCAAAAACTATTATCTTAAATTTAAAGAATATCGTGAGGAATTATTAAACTATTATGAGTTAATTAGTGTTTGGGTCGTAAGTTTGTCCGTTATAGTGTTTGGGTCGTAGACCCGTTAGTCTTAGCGGTCAAATGGTCAGGACCTGGTCATGACTCACGGTTTTACATAACCAAGGCAGACCAGTTAGAACTTCTGTCGAACATTTCATGAGCGTGTTCTGGTAATGGTGTTTTCCGTCAACAAATACTCTTCTGCTATTCTCAAATTTCGTGCAAAATTATATTCAAAACAAACAAGACATATTTGATCATCAAGTCTTAAAAGAGACATCAATCTCCGCCCTACATTCCTCCAAAACATCAATAGGAAATCTAATTTAATGGCTGCAAACTTGTTTAATGGCAACAAAAGCGCCCCTTTTCTTTAATCCAATCCAAAACTAACCCATCCCTTACTTCTTATGAAACTCTGAAATACATGTTTAATCTCTTCGGTTCATTTGTAGTTTTAATGACAGAAACTTATCCAAACTCTGTATGAAACTCAACCCAACTCGACTAATCGACTGTTCTCTTTTGTCTTCGGAATCAAAATGAACTTGGAAATCGGTTACTGGATATCCGTAATTACTCCCTTTTATTATTGAAATCATGTACCAGTATACTATTACATCATCCATTCTCCTACCCAAATCTGATTCTTCCTATTTGTTGCTTCTTATTTTCATCACCATTTAACTAACAAAAATTAACGGATGTTACAAATTTGACCCTTTGACCGCTAAGACTAACAGGTCTACAACCCAAACACTATAACGGACAAACTTACGACCCAAATACTAAATACGGTCTAAATTTACGACCCAAACACTAATTATCTCAACTATTATTTAAGTGTAACCGAAGTTATAATTATTTGGATTAAGATTTCATGTGTACAAGTTCTCATGGGCCGAATTAAGCCTCATAGTGTGTGGTAACTATTAAAATTATTCTAACCAAAAATTAATCTGTCTCATACCGTGCCGTTACGGCACGGGTTATTTCTAGTATATATGACAGTACATGTTAACTTATTCAAATTCCATATACCAAAGAAAACCATCAAACTTCTGTTTCTTTTTTCAAAATGGGCAGTTTTAAAAACCCATGCCAAAACTGAATTTTGTTGGTCCACCAAAAACAAAAGAGAAAAAGAAAAACAAGAACGCCATGCTTGCTGGGTACAGACTACAGAAGAATACGCCACATGTCAAACATGATATTGCTGTTGTGGAAAAACAAAAAAGTAAAAATAAATAAAAGAGAATATTTTCAGAAAATACTATAATTAATTAATAACAAAATTAATTAAAACCACACAAAGCTTTTGGTCAGCAACCTAGCGATAAGCTGGGCTCTCTCTCCTTTTTGAATAGTAACACCTAATATATAGAAAATGAACCTACCTACTCCACTACTAGCATCATTGCTAAAGAAACAATTCTTCAGACGCTTGAAAAAGGCTAAAATATCCTCACCAAGTTCGCCTAAGGTAGTAAAAGCCAGAACACCCAATTCATATCCATGTGCAGCACACTTGTCAGAGTATTTGGTATGTTTACGTGAAACAGCACCAGAAATAGCCTTTCCAGGGACAAAGGAGCGGACACCATCGCCAGTGAAAAGGAATTTTCATTATTACTTACAAATGAGTAAGGAAAATAATATAAAGATCACGAAAACGGAGGACTTATATAGAATTATGATATAGCTCAAAAACAAACAAATGGATTCGGTCAAATAAGATTTGACTAGGGAGTTATTATAAATATTTTAATTTATTGACATATATCTTCAACGGATCACAAATGGCATCAATAAATAAATAAAGTAACTTTCAGGGGTATTCTTAGATATATCTATTCATCTGCCTTATAAAAGGTGAGTAAACTTTTTCTCTTCCTTTATCTAATTTCGGCTCTACAGAGACAGAATCGGAGATAGAGACACACAGCAGCAGGGAGAGAATGAGAACAAAAAGTGGTGTTTGTTATCAAAATCTTGAACAGCGAAAAACAGGGAGTAAGAGGAAGATGAGAAAACGGATTAGTAGTACTAATTACAATTACTATACTTACAATCAAGAAGAAGAAATTTGTTGTAAAAGAAGAAAAAGGATTGATTACTTAGATGAATTACCAGATGATATTGTTTTATCCATACTTTGTAAATTGAGTTCTACTGTAAATACTCCTTCCGATCTCTTCAATTTAGTACTAACGTAAGTAGTGACCTCCAGAAATCTTCTTTTCCTTAGAAAATTCTTTAAATCTACCTGATTTTCTTTAATTCTGGTGTTTGGTTTGGTTTTTTATGAGCATTCAAATACTGGACTCTCTTTTAATTTGTTTATCTTCTTGAAACTTCAGTTACATCACAAGAAAACACTTCCTCTGTTTTCTTTTCTAGAGAAATTCTTAATTTCTGTTTCTGATGGTTTATTTATTTGTCTTGAAACAGATGTAAAAGACTAAATAATCTAGCTCTGAATCCTTTGGTATTGTCAAAAGCTTCTCCTAAATTACTTACAGTGAAAGCTAAGAATTGGTCTGAATCATCTCATAGATACTTGAAACAATGCTCTGATTCAGGAAACATTGAAGCCACTTATACTCTAGGCATGGTACGTCCCTCTAAAACCATGAGTGCTTTACAGATTTTGATGTAGTTTTTTGTTTCTTTTAATTATTTTTTGTTGTGTTCCATTTTTTTCCTTCCAGATCCGATTTTACTGTTTAGAAAACAGAGGAAGTGGAGCATCATTAATGGCAAAAGCAGCCATGAATTCATATGCACCAGCCTTATATTCATTAGCAGTGATACAATTCAACGGTAGTGGAGGTACAAAAACAGATAAAGATTTACGTGCCGGTGTAGCCTTATGCGCTCGTGCTGCATTTCTTGGTCATATTGATGCATTACGTGAACTCGGCCATTGCTTACAAGATGGTTATGGTGTTCGACAAAACGTTACAGAGGGTCGACGCTTTTTGATTCATGCTAATGCTCGAGAAGTTGCTGCAGTTCTTTACTCTCATCCTCCTTCATCATCCATATTGTTCCATGCTGAACAACTGAAGCATGGTAATGGTGTGTCGTGTCCGTTATTAAGTGATTTCGGATGTAACGTACCGTCACCGGAAGTTCATATTGCCAACCGTTTCTTAACCGAGTGGTTTGAAATTAAAGGCACGAGTAATGTAGATGATGTGGAGGAGGCCGGCCCTGATGGTGATGGATTGGGTTTAAGACTTTGTTCACATGCTGGGTGTGGAAGGCCTGAGACAAGAAAGCACGAGTTTAGACGTTGTTCGGTTTGTGGTGCGGTGAATTATTGTTCTCGGGCTTGTCAGGCCCTTGATTGGAAGTTGCGCCACAAGGCTAATTGTGCACCAACAGAAGAGTTTATTGCTGGTGATGCCCATGGTAATGGAGTCGATGGGGATGTTGGCGGTGATGTTGCCGGTGTCGAAGATGACGATGATGAAGATGTAATGATCGCTGAGAGCTGACGGCGGTGACAATGACTAGTGATGCGGTTAAATTTGGAGAGTTCTTTTTTCTATTCCGGGTTTCCTTTTTTCTTCTACTTTTTTTGGGGGGTAAAGAATAGAAGAGAAGTACGACGTAGCTGAAGCGGGAAAATGTGTAAAGCTAATGCAAATCAGAAAAGAAATATTAGAACAAAGATTATGGCATTACATATCATAGTTTCTTAAATATATCCACTCAATTTGGTACCAGAGTGTTCTCTCTTGCCTTAGTAATGGCCCTAATGGGGGTTTACACCTGCCACCACCTCCACAACCGCCGCCATCCATTTGCTAGTGCGCCAAATGAAAAACGCGACCTTAGTAATGGCCCTAATGGGGGTTTTGTATGCGACCCTGTTTCTTAGCTGTAGATTTATTATGCAAAAAACGAACGAAAACAAAACGGATAATTACCATTAGAAGAGCAAATTAAATACCATTCCTGAAATACACTCTACATTGAGGTAGATGTATACAGACGATTTGATTTCGTTGATTTAATTTGAATTTAACAATTCTTTGCATCCCCATTGCTTATTTATCTTCGGTTCGTTGACACACTTCAGCTACGTCCTACATGGTATCAGCTGCTTCATCTTCCATCTTTATGCTGAGTCTGTTTTGTGGTCATAAACGAAACTCTAAAAACTGGCGTAAGTGTTTGTTTTTAGAGTTTACTAAAAAGCGGACAGATTCAGGTTTATAAGTTAATAACACAAACACTAGTTTCTATTGATTATATTGTTAATTTGTTGAGATAGTAGTAACGTTATGGGCTGCAGACAGCATGCTAAAGTGTTTGTTTTTTCTGGTAAATTTTAGGTATGCGAAAATAATGACCCGCAAAACAAACATTATCACCTACTAAAAATTAGTAAATGCGACAAAGTTTTGGTTCTGGAACGAGAAAATTGCATGTGCTCATGAGAGCTCTGTAAGTAATGGAGAGGGATGACAAAGTTAGTCATGACAACAGCATTGAGGAAAAATGTTCTCCCTTGATTGATTAACAATAGAGTTACAACATCTTAATTATACAGGACTCGTAGAGCTATAAACGGAGAGAAGATAACTGCAAATACCGATTTTTTTTTTGTGCTTTCGCACTGTGGGAGCATCTTTGAATTAGCAGCTCTAAGGCTAAGTCCTATTCGTGCTAATCTAGCAGCTAGATTAGCAATCCACGTCAGTTAGGGAAACCTCCTAAGTCATATGGGAGTGCTAATCTAGCAACTAGATTAGCAGTCCACGTCATCTGGGACCACTGTCCAGTGCTGTTTGGTTCAGCGCTTCAAATCTCAGCTGTTTGATAAGAAAATTAATCTCCCAGCGCTGAACCATTCAGCGTAAAGGTCACTTTTTGAGCGCTGAACCATTCACCGCTTCAATCCCGCTGGTAGTTCAATTGCGAGCAAATGCTATGAGAAAGAACTAGTGTTAACAAATAGGCCACACTTTTTTTTTTTGAACTGTAACACTTTTCTGTTAATCTAGCAACTCAATCTAGCCCATATGACTTAGCCTAAGATTGTTGAGTTTAGTAGATATGACATCATCCAACCTTGATTTTAACCAGTATCCTAACTGTTTGAATCACATAAAATATTTTGTACTTTTCCTTTTCTTAATCAAATACTATTACTGGTTATTCCGTTATTCTCACACGACAGTAGTTTTAAGAATCACTACTTTAATATGCTCTTCTAACTTAGTCCATGATACTTTAGTTTTATTAAGTTCTTTTGATTCTTGTAAATGTACATAGAGATGCAAACCACATTGAAGACTCTTTAGCTAAGAATGCAGGAACCCAAGCAGTTTGTTTTTGTTGGTCAGATAATATGCTTAGCTGGGTCAATCATTTAATCTAGCAGGATAAAAACAATTTGTAAGTTTTGATTTTTCAATAGATATCTTCTTTCCTATTAAAAAAAAAAAATGCTCATTTTTATGTTGCTATTCCGTTCATTGGCAATCTCTTAAATTACCACCACCATTAATCGATTAATCATACTCTAAATAAATATAGTTTTAAGAAATGGAAGCGCTTAATAACATGATCAAACTAATACGATGACTCTTACGCATACGATGGAATAATCAAACTTTTTATAATCGGTACGATAAGAAATCTATAAATGATGAAAGAAGGGGTGGAGAGGAGAACAAAAAAAGAAAAGATCAAAGCAAATATGCTCCAATCCGTGAAACCATTAACAACTAATAAGTTCAGTAGGTTCAAGATCATGTTAACTAAGATCCAAAACCAACAAAACTGCCCCTGATTTGGTAATCAAACAATATTTCCAAACAAAAAATTCACGATGTTGACAATTGTTCTGTCAATATATTGCATTTGTTGAAGTAGTGTATCTGAGATTTTCATTAGAGATTTCATAAATGTAACTCGTTGATTTGAGTTTAACAAAGATGGAGTGTTTTCATTGGATTTTCTTGTCGTTCTTGTTGAAATTGAAATTAAAGTAGGAAATAAATTACTGTGATTAAACTATAGTTTGTTGATGTCAGATCTTGTGAATCTGATGGTTTAAGAGTTGGTAGGTCATAAGTTGATCTTGCGCTGCAAGAGCTAAATTTTTCTAATGAATACAACACACACACACACAATCTCAAGATGGTATAGAACACATCTTGAGGTTGTTGGCCAAAAACTTAAGTCTAGGAGAGGGCAATGACTTGGTGAAAAGATCTGCAAGATGAAATTTTGAACTTACACACGGTAGAGTAATGGGTTTCTATTTGAAGTGATGACGTACAAAATGACAATCAATCTCAATATTTTTTGTACGCTCATGGAAAACATCATTATGAGAAATATGAATTGCAGCTCTATTATTACAATATAAAGGAGTAGATTCTGTCATAGGAATACCCATATCACTAAGTAACCACCGTAGCCAAACAATTTCAGAAGTAGTGTGTTCCATATCCCTATATTCATCCTCAACACTAGATCGAGAGACAACTGACCGTTTCTTACTAATGTTAGAGCATTGCTCGGTCGAACTCGCATGCGTTGCTATCTCAAGCATGTTTATCAATGTTAGTGATCAAAACTATAAGTCTTAATTTCTAGCCTATTTGTAGATGTCTCACATGCGTTTCTATCTCAAGCATGTTTATCAATGTTAGTGATCAAAACTATAAGTCTTAATTTCTAGCCTATTTGTAGATGTCTCACATGCGTTGCTATCTCAAGCATGTTTATCAATGTTAGTGATCAAAACTATAAGTCTTGATTTCTTCTTATACTCAGTAGTCTTGTGGTTGAGCCTGGTTTTCATCGAATGATTTTCTCTTTGATATCCGGGAACCCTAGTTGTAGTGTTTCTCCAGTAAGGTTGCAATATAATCTCTCCATTTCATCGAGTCGTACGCTAAATTCGATGATGCGTTCTCATGTGACCGTGCACTTTCCCTTATGATGATTGCATGTAACCCTAAAAAATAATGAAGGGGATTCGATGATGAAAACCAGAGATTGATCACGAACCTGCCTGCCCTCCAATTGTGTTGCAATCGGCCTAATCATGTGGTGATTGAAAAGTCGCTTTATTATTGGAGTAGACTGCTCTTCGAGGCATTTACCCTAATAACCACGATTCCTTTGCCCCTTTTTTTTCTGCACGTATTCCTTTAATGTTTTTCCAAAGATATGAGATATTTCTTTGAGGGTTTTGACTTTCTGGTTTGAACTGATGGGTAACGATGAGGGTTTAGGCTTGCTCAAGACTTTGTTTCATGATTTAGGGGTAAAGAGATTTCTAAAAGGAAATAATACTTTGATTAACAAAAATGAAACCCCAATTATGAATGCAAGCAGTGCAATCATTTTGGAGGAATTACAAATATTGCATGAAAAGAGGAAATTGATGGAGGAAATACTAAATAGAAAGTTGTAGGAAGAGATAGCACAGCTGTTGATGGTGGTTTTTAGCTTAGGGATAAAATCGTAAAACCCTAGTTAGACAATGACGTCACAGAACTTGAGTAATAATGTCCAAACCAATCACATTTATTGAACCCTTTAATTTGTCTGCGAGAAAATTACCAGGGTACCTTTTTTTAATGTTAATTAGGGTTTCGACAGGGAATATTCTCACACCGCATGTGCCAATGACTAACCATGCCAGCCACACCTACCGCGCCAAGGCATGCCAACCATGCTAGCCGCACCCCTGTGCCAATGGAAAACCATGCCAGCCACACCTACCGCGCCAAGAAATGCCAACCATACTAGCCGCACCCCTGTGCCAATGGAAAACCATGACAGCCACACCTACCGCGCCAAGGCATGCCAACCATGCTAGCCGCACCCCTGTGCCAATGGAAAACCATGCCAGCCACACCTACCACGCTAAGGCATGCCAACCATGCTAGCCGCACCCCTGTGCCAATGGAAAACCATGCCAGCCACACCTACCACGCCAATGCATGCCAACCATGCTAGCCGCACCCCTGTGCCAATGGAAAACCATGCCATCCACACCTACCGCGCCAAGGCAGGCCAACCATGCTACCCGCACCCTATGCCAATGGAAAACCATGCCATCCACACCTACCGCGCCAAGGAATGCCAACCATGTTAGCCGAACCCCTGTGCCAATGGCAAACCATGCCAGCCACACCTACCGCGACAAGGCATGCCCACCATGCTAGACGCACCACTGTGCCAATGGAAAACCATGCCAGCCACACCTACTGCACCATGCCAAACGCACCTTGACATGGCCCCATGCCAACCTAGATGCGTCACCTTGCTGGCCTTCCCTAAGCTTCTACCAAAACAAAGGCATGCGACAATCAACGGTCGCCCTTCAATCCCAGAAGCAAATCCTAGCCGTCCGAGGTTACCAAATGACCTTTGGCCCAAAACCCTAGCTTGATCACGAACCTAGCTTGGTCACGCCAAACCTTGGCCCCACATGCCAAGCCAACCCGCACCTAGCCAAGCTAGCCATGCCATGCTCCCATGCCAAACACTTGGCCCCACATGCCAAGCCAAACACGCCTTGCCTTGGCCCTATCCAAGCTAGCCGCGCCATGCGCCCATGGAAAACCCTTGGCCCCACATGCCAAGACAAACCGCACCTAGCCAAGCTAGTCGCGCCATGCGTCCATGGCAAACCCTTGGCCCCACATGCCAAGCCAAACGCCTTGCCTTGGCCCTAGCCAAGGTCGCCGCACCATGTGCCCATGGCAAACCCTTGTCCCCGCCATGCCAAGCCAAACCACGGCCTGCCTTGGCCCTAGCCAACATAGCCGCTCCACCATGCTAGCCTTCCCTACATGGCTACCCAAGCGAAGGCATGCAACAATCAACAGTTGCTCTTCAATCCTAGGAGCAAATCCTTCTCATCCAAGGTTACCAGACAACGTGTGGTAACCTTTGGCCCGAAATCCTAAGTTTGGCCACGCCAAACCATGCCAACGGCATGCCAACATAACCGTGCCACCATGCTGGCCTTCCCTACATGGCTAGCCAAGAAAAGGCGTGCAACAATCAACGGTTTCCCTTCAATCCCAGGAGAAAATCCTAGCCATCCAAGGTTACCAAACCACACATGGTAACCTTTGACCCAAAACCATAGTTTGGTCACACCAAACCGCGCCACCATGCCATGCCAATGGCGTGCCAATCTAGACGCGCTACCATGGCATGCCAACCTAGCCGCGCCACCACTCTGGCCTTCCCTATGCGGCCACCAATGAATGAAAGCGTGCAACGATCAACGACTACCTTTCCTCTTAAGTTACAAAATATCGACCGTCGAAGGTCACCAAGCTACCAAGTCTCCCAAGCTCGACTTTCCAGGAAACAACCATATGCTACATATTTTCCACAAAAATATTCGAGATATCAACACATATCACAAACTGGGGGATCCTCTTTGGGCATTGGTTTGGCGGTTTACAGCGCGCGCGTACACTACGCCCGTCATAAGGAAGTGTCATAAGGGTGAGGCAATTAGTAAATACAGGGAATTAAAGGTGAAATGTTCATGGGACATCAATTCCATGTGTTAATAATTTTATGGAACATCAATTCCATGCATATGATTACCACCTCCTCTCATTTACTTACCCATTTTTCCATTCCTTAATGAGACCAGGTACGTTTCTGATACGTATGATCTCTATACCTTGGTAGATATTACTATAGAGGCGGAATTCAGAATAATAATAAACGAGAAACTTAGAAAACATAAGTAGTAATTCGAAGAAAAATATCTTTTCTTAGATTATGAACAAGAAAACGATTACAATTCTCTCTTTGTTACGCTCACAATATTCTCTAAATAGTGGATTAACCTTAAAATGTTTACTAAGCTTGCACAAGTATTGTTCCCATCTTCCTCTAGGTTTCTATGCCTCGTTTCTGTGTCTTCTCAGTGTGTTTAGTTAACAACCAAACCTCCCTATTTATAGACTTTATCGTACTCAGCCGACTAGGTCTTCTATTAGGAATCTATTTCCTAAACTAAGAGTTTTGCATAGAACAAACTCTTTCCTAATTAGGAATTCTGTCTAAACAAGGATTCCTTCCTAGAATAGGATTCTTCCCTCAAGTTAGCTTGAGGTTAACTAAGTTCCCTAAAGGAGTACGGATACACCTATATCGCGGGTCCCCCTTTTAAGAACTTGAACTCCTATGAGAGTTAAAAATGAAGGTTAGGGAACTCGAGAGTCCCTTTTTCCTTGTTAAACCACTTGGACTTGCTAGGAACCCGACCTTTACATCTAATTAGAAAAGCTTCTTTCTCTCCTTGTCTTGTTTTAGTCACTCTTCACTCCAATATGTAGTCTTCCTTGAGTGGTTCCTCTCTATAAAACTATAATTCTTCTACCCGTGGTAAGATCATAATGTCGTCACCGTCATTATCTAGTAATGGTGGTTCAAACAACTTCAAGTATTCAGCATTTATAACCGAGTACATTCCTAGATAAGGTGGCAGATCCAGACGAAAGGCATTGTCACCAATATGATCGAGAATACGAAACGGTCCATACCTCAATGGCGTCAATTTCTTACCTTCCCCCTTCAGTCGTTCCTTACCTAACTTTAACCATACCAAGTCACCAACACCGAAATTATAAGGCACAAGATGCTTGTCATGCTTTGCTTTGTATTTGGATTGTGACAATGGTAAACTCTCATCCCATGTTTGTCCGTCTGTTCCTGACCACTTCTGTTTGTCCGTCTGTTTGCGGATAAAAAGTTATACTCTTCTTCAACCTAGTGTCCATCATCTTCCATAAAGAATTCCAAAAATGACTAAGGAATCGACTATCCATATCAGAAATAATCGAAGTAGGTAAACCAAAATGCTTCCACACATGCTCAAAGAAGAGCTTTGATGCACCGGCTCACGTTACCGTCTTTGTACATGGAATTAATGCAATCATCTTGCTGAATTGGTCGACCACAACGAACAAGTAATCATGACCAGACTTGGTCTTCGATAACCCACCAAGAAAATCCATAGAAATACTCTCCCAAGGTCTTGATGGTACTGGTAATGGTAGATATAACCCACGTTTTCTGTTGGAAGGTTTAGATGTGCTACACAACTTACACCCCCTAACTAACTTAGCCACATCATCTTGAATCTTTGGCCAAAAGACATAACGACGAAGGTTAAGAAGAGTCTTATTCATCCTAAAGTGTCCTGCAACTCGAGATGTGTGTGCCTCTCTTAACCATTCTAAATGATCTCCATCTTATGGAATGCAAAGTAATTGACCCTTGTATAACAATCCATCTCGGAGTTGATAATCTCTTTTAAAACCACTCTTCACACCTTCTAACACCTTCTTGAAGTCTTTGCTGGATGCATATGACTCTACATACTCTTGAGGAACAATTGGCTGAATTCTCATGGCCACCAGTAATGCTCGAACTGGAGGTCGAGATAACATATTTGCCAATTTGTTTGTTACTCCCTTCTTGTACATAATGAGAATATTGAAAGCCATTAAGTAAGACATCCACTTCATGTGCCGGGCTTGTTGTAGTTTTGCCTATGCATGTAGATACTCCAACGGTTTGTGATATGAATGTACAACTACTTCTTTGCCTAAGAGGTACACTTGCCAATGCTTGATACATTGATATAAAGCATAAAATTCTTTGTCATAAGGTGCATAGTTCTTAATAGCACCTGAGAACAATTCTGAATGGTACTCCACTGGTTTACCATCTTGCAACAACACTCCTCCCAATGCATAGTTAGAAGCATCGGTCTCAACTTCAAAAGTACGTTGTAAGTTAGGCAATGCCAACACTGGTGCTTATGAAATCTTCCTTTTTAGTAACTGAAAAGCATCTTCATGGGTTTGCTGCCATTCAAACTTTGCCTTAGCTCCCATCAAACCATGTAATGGTCCTGCAATAGTCGAAAAATGCCGGATAAACTTACGAAAGTATGTGTAAGCCCCTAAGAAACTCCTGATTTCAGTTACAGTACTAGGTCTAGGACACTTAGTGATCACTTAGACATTCCTTGGATCGATCTTCCGTTGTCCACCACCAACAATGAATCATAGGTACACCAACTCCTCCTTTCCAAACTCACACTTTTTTACGTTCAACTTCAACTGGCCTTCATGTAACACTTTAAACACCTTCTCAACATGAATGAGATTCTCTTCCAAAGTTATGCTGTATATAAGGATATCATCCAAATAAACAATCACAAAATCTTCTATAAAAGGTCGTAACAAATCATTCATCAAACGCATAAACATCGCTGGAGTATTACACAAACCAAAAGGCATCACCAACCATTCGAACAAGCCTTGTTTGGTCTTGAAAGCAGTTTTCCATGTATCATCTTCTCGAAATCTCACTTGATGGTATCCAAATTTGAAATCTAACTTTGTAAAGACTCGCGCTTTTTCCAACTGATCCATCATGTCGTCTATCCTAGGTAGAGGGTAACGATTCTTGATAGTGATCTTGTTCAATGCTCTATAATCAATACACATACGCCAACCTCCATCTTTTTTGGTACCAACAATACCGCTGATCCACAAGGTGAAGCACTTGGCACTATCATTCCCAATTCTAGGAGTTCTTGGACTTGTTTATCGATCTCATCAGATTCCTCTATGGACGTGCAATAAAGACCTACATTAGGAAGAGAACTCTCCCCGGTCAACATAATTTCATGCTCCATACTCCTCTTTGGTGGTAACACCGTGATATCAGAAAATAAATCCTTGTATCTCAACTTTAACCTTTCTAGGTCACCTTCTTTATATGCAGTCAAGGATTCCAAACAAACTCTACTCAGCTTCTCCTCAAGAGAATGGATCACAAGGAGAATGAAATTTGTTCTAGCATTCACCAACCGCTTAGCCTGAGTGGTTGTAATCAAGATTGCTCCCTCTAGAAGAGAATCTATATCCAGAATCACAAAACTTTCTCCATCTTTGGTAAAGGTATATTTTTGTTCCCTCCTGTGTAAAGTTGCATCTCTATCCCATAGGTAAGGACTACCTAATACTACCTGACAAACATCCAAAGGAACTACGTCACATGTAACTTTGTCAATATATGACTCATCTAGAGCAAATTTGAACGTGCACTGATGTGAAACTTGTAAGCCCCCTTCCTTTTGAAGTCATCCTAAAGGGTATGGTTTAGGTTGTTTGTTAGTCTTCAATCCTAACTTCTGCACCAAAGAATGTGAAAGTAAATTCTTCTGACTTCCTGGATCAATAACAACATCAACTAGTGATGTTTTGAATTGCATCTTCACTGTGAAGATTCGCTCCTTAAGATCATCTTTTGAAGGTGTTTATTTTGCCCTTGTCATAAGAGAGATCTTTGAATTTTGCTCCGTTAGTCCGTGGACTTCTTTTGGAGTTTGAGCGATTAGTGCTTCCTTCTTGGCTTCCTTCCTCTGCAACCCTTTAGGCTTTAGATGAGGCTTCTTAACCCAACACTTGTCGATAACGTGACCTGTTTGTTTGCAATGGGTGCAAGTCAAACCTTCCTTGTCACTAAACTTCCCTTATTCTTTGCTCATTTCACCTCCTTTTACAGTGGTACCTCCAGATTTTGCCTTAGTAATCCCCTTTGAATCAGATTTCTTAATCCTACCTTCAATGGCATTAGCTTTTATACTTGATTCGGAGATAGAATCCACCGAAAACATCATCAAATCCTTCCGTATATACTCATGTATCCCAGAAATATATTTCATACAGATAAATATCTCCCAAGTCTAAATCCAAAATCATAGCTTGATTTTGAAATTCCGAAGTATATTTGTAGGACCAGAATATCGCCATGATATTACTCTTGCGAGATTAACAACACTTATGCGAACACCACCGCGAGTTCTTCAACAACACTTTGCGAGTATCACAAGATAATTTAAAAAGTAATGTAATAGCTAACGAGTGAAGAAACACGAGAAGAGCATGATTGTCCTGCGATGGTTACAACGCTTGCGAGAATTGACATTATAACTATTGCGATAATATCGCAAGTCAGATCTAAAATTAAAGGACATCTTAGCTGTCATCCACTATATAACTACCATATATAAAGAGACCCAGTAGATTCAGAGAGAGGATGACGTATTTTTTGAGTGTTGAGAAAGTCTTGAAGAGAGAGAAAATTCAAGAGAGCGGTTGTATTCTTGATTTCTTCCATTTCTTGTAAATATTTCTGAGAATCAAATAAGAAAGTGTTGTTTTAATCTTCAAATATGTGTTAATTATTGTAAATTCTTATCAAGGATGTAGTGTAGGTTTTCCTGCAACTATATTTTGGCGCCCGAAACAGGGATGAATTGATGATTATTTGAAGAAAACCATAAAAATTGACATTGTGATTGGAAGGAATTTGGAACAATTAGTGAAAGATTTTACGCAATATCTAACAGTTTACTAAGATTAATGGCTAGAAGAAGAAGAAATACATCAGAACCACCAACAACCGTAAGGAGGAGTAAAAGACTTGCAGGAGGAGAAACAAATGAAATGGGAGAATCCTCAAGAATAAGAACAAGAAGAAATAGAACAAGGAAGAACCAGAAGATCGACAATTAAGAGATGAAAGACGAGAGGGAATAAACCAAGAAGTAAACGGAGGATTAATACATGGAGGTGATGAAAATGAAACATTAGAGGTTTTAAGACAAAGAATACAAGAGGAAAGGAGGTTAGAGGCGGAAGAACGTGCAAATTTGGAAAGGCAAAACCATGAATTGAGAAATGAAAACATGAGGTTACAAAATAGAAGGTCAAGAAGCACAACAAGATCAAGTTCGAGAACAATCAGAAGTAAGATAATAATAAGATCACCTATAACAAATATTGAAGAAGAAAATTATGATCCAAATGGAGGACATCGCGAAAGGAGAGAAATAAGGGAAGATCGTTACATACCACAAGGTGAAATTCAACAAAATGAACAAAACAACAGGAGGAGGGAGAATGGACAAGAAGATCAAGAGGAAGGAAGAAGGATATTGCATGGAAGAGAAACTATAAGAAATCAGCGGATAATTGAAAGAGAATTCGAGAGACATTATGCTGAACAAGCACGCTAAGCTTGCGAAAGGGAAAGATTGAGAGCAGAGGTAGAAGAGCAAGAATTTCAAGAGGCAATTATCCAGAATAATCAATGACAATCGAGAAAGAAGACGTGAACAGAACCGTAATAATGGTAATATTAAAGAAGAATATGATAGGGTGCAAAGAAGAGCAGAAGAAAATCGCAGAAGAGAAAATGAGAGATATAATGGTGTGCGTATCCGTGAAATAAATGTAAGAGAAGATAGCGGAGAAATACAAGAAGAAAGTAATGGAGGCGTAAATCAAAATCTCGCAACACAAGATAGGCAAGGACGCAGGAGAAAGGAATCTGCGCTGAAAAGACCAATGGAGCAAAATTCAGTTGGGTATGAACAAGTTTTAAGAGAATTAGCAGAAATGAGGGGAATATTAAATGATAGAAGAGAATGAGGCAGAAGGCAACTTGATGAGGCGATTGAAGAAGCTTCAAAAATTCCATTCAATCAAGCAGTACAATTAGGAGGAATACCCCCAAAGTGCAACTTGCCAGCATTAACTAGTATTTTTGATGGGTCTACATGTGCCATTCAACACATCAAAGCTTATGTGAGATGTATGCTACAGTGGGAAAATCATGATGCTGTGTTGTGCAAATATTTCGCATCAAGCTTAATCAAGTAGGCGCTAAAATGGTTTGAGGGTTTACCCAAGAATACTATAACTTCTTTCACTCATCTACAAACCACATTTTTGGGGGCATACATAAGTAACAATTTTGCGCGTCCAGGAATTGAAGATGTGTTTGGGTTAAAACAAAGGGTTGGCGAGAGTGTGAAGCACTTAACATTAAGGTGGAAAACAATGTGCAGTGAAATGGCTGGTAGAGTGGATGAGAGATACCTCATTTTATCTTTCATTAATGCTATGTTCGCAACCAATCTACTATATGTTCAAATTTTCAGAGTCAAAAATACCATCACAATAACTGAGCTGCGAGAACAACAAGAAGAATACATTGCTTTGGAGGAGAAACAAAATGAGATGGAATCATATCCAGTTGCAAACACCAGCTCAATAGTGGCAAACGGAAGTTTACTTCCTAAAATGATTAATAATGTGGAGAGCACCTCGCAGCCACAATAAGAGAAAGTGGTGATTGATAACCATCAGAAATTAATATCCATGGGAAGTCGATATCAAGAGGAGTATGAAAGGGAAAGGAATTATTACAATCTCGGTGGAAATAATAAAATTCAAAGACTTGATCAGCCGCAAGAGACTTATGGTGGCCAGAGGCAAAATAGTTTTAGAGGGAAAGGGAGTCAGAAGATAATATGGGAAGAAATTAAGATGTCACCTCTAAATGCTAGTATAGAAAAAATTTGGGAGGCTATCATTTTGATGGAAAATATACCATCACCCTGGAATATGGGAAAAGAGCCACATCCGAATAATCGAAATCAAGAATTTTGTCCTTCCCATCACTTTCATGGTCACTCAGTAAACGATTGCAGGAACGTAAAAATAATAATTTTGAGGATGATTGATCAGGGAAAATTAAATCATTTTCTAATAGGACATCCGCGATCTCAGAAGTTACCACCGGCACTAGATATTCGCAGAGTGAATACTGTAAAAGGAGCAGAAACATTTGTGATAGAGTTTGGAGCCAAGGCGAAGAATTTGTTCTGTAATTCCATTATACATTCATTCAAGACTATTGAGGATTTCCACGACAACGTTCTAAGCAGAGTCTTCGCGAGAGACGCGGATGGAAGAGAGATAATGAATATTGCGAGAGTCTCGCCATTAGAGGAGTGGCAAAAGAAAACTATTTCTTTTACTGCACAAGAAGTACCAGAACTTGGCGAGATGCGTGACAACCCACTGGTGGTAAGATTAGAAATAAATCCAAAACAAATAGAAGAAGAAGATGAAGAAAATGAAGATGGTGAAACTGAAGATTCTTGGGCCATTAACAGAGTTCTAATAGATACTGGAAGTTTAGTTGATATCTTATTTTATCATACCTATAAAACCATGGGTGGAAGAGAAGAGGATCTGATACCGTCAACCTATAAGATCTATGGTTTCAATGGTACTGCCAACATGCCCAAAGGGGAAATTACTATGCGGATTTCGTTAAAGGGGTTATCTTCCAAAGTTCAATTTTGCGTGGTTGACATGGAATCACCATATAACGCCTTGATTGGTAGGCCATGGTTACATGGAATCTTAGGTGTAGCGTCAACTTATCACCAGTGCATTAAGTTTTCACATCCCAGCGGTGTTGGAGTTATAAAGGGAGATTTGATTGAAGGAAGAAAATGTTATGAAATTGACATGGAATCTTGCGAAGAAAGAGCAGCAAGGAATATAAATTAGAAACATAATATCAAGAAAAAACAAAAAGGTGATAAGCTGATGGTTGATACAATAGAGCAGTGAGAGGAAGGAACACTGCAAAATAAACATGAGCTGCAAAAAGTAGATGGCGAGCGTCTCGCAGATGGAGAGAAAATAACAAAACGCAACAAAAGGGCAGAAGCAAAAAGTAGTAAGTAGAAAGGTAAAATAATGAAATTTAAGAAATTTATGAATGATTTGCTGAAGAAAATGTTTCAAAAGAATATTTCGTTTGAATGAAAAAGATGAAATTGAAGAATTATACAAGAGTTGAAATGCAAATAAAGAGAAGATCAAAGAAAATAAATTTCATCAGAGTTGCAATACTCGCAAGAGAAATATAAGAACATGACGAACCTTTATGGCGTACACCCTAGTTCGCGAATAAAATTTCGCAAGAGGTAAATGTAAGACCTAAAGTGCGTCATATAAGGGGGTATCTCTTTGCATAGCTCGGGGATAAGGTTATACCGCTGCTGGAACCTGAGTCATGGAGATGTTGGGGTTAAAGAAAACCTATACGGGGGAGGTACCTTGGATTTCTAACTGTATAAGGTTATACCATGGTTGGATGACCGAGGGTCTCTTCTAAGGAGTGCAGAGTATGACCAAGGCACCGAGGTACACGGTTGATCCAAGGGTGCCCGGGGTGTACGAAACTACCCTAGCCATTCTTGGAAAGTCTTGGCTATGATGCACTCGGCCCGAAGAAAACCCCACTTAGGGTGCAGTCTTGTAACTATAAGCTATATAGGCATAAATGACAAGAGGTTGCGAAAACAGCTGGTTGTTGTTAAGACCGAATGGGAGGATCTAGTCTTGTATGGCCGATGTGCCCTCCTTGAAGGGGAAATCAGGGAGAAGATAAGGGTGGCACCCTCCATTAGGGAGCTGATAAGTTTCTAAAGACGGCAATGTCATGGGGCTTTATGATCGCAAGAACATTTAGGCCTATCATATTGTCGCGTGACAAATATTATACATAGGAAACAAGCCATGAGAAAAAGATAAGATGATATCAATGGGTTCTTACATGAAAGTGTAAGGACGTCCTGCGATTTCATCGCAAGACGGCAATGTCATGAGGCTTTGTTCTCGCAAGGGAACTTAGACTTGTCATATTATCGCAGAGAAAGTGACAAAACGCAAATAAGGAAAGATCAATGGGTTTTTACATGCAAGTGTAAGGACTCCCTGCGATTTTGTCGCCATTACAAAATGTGGAAAAATAAGACCTTTAACTAGGAAGGCATAATAAGACCACAAGAAATCAAGATTGAATGACTGTGATATTGGCGCAGAGATAATGAGACTTGCGATATTATCGCAAAGATAGAGGCAAGAATATTTAAATAGATTTTATTCACAACTAATATCTAAGCTCTACTCAATTTTTTTCATATTGCAGATGAATAACAGAGGCAAGTATGGGAATGAACAAAATGATAAAATTGGTATTCATCATTATATGATAAATTTACGTAGACATTATTATATGATACCTTTACACAGATAGTTAAAGATTAATAATCATGTTGATTAACTATATTGCAGAAAAGAATTGTTTTCTAATTTATACAGATAGAAGCAAAAGAAATTTATACATCAAGGAACCTTGCAGTAATATCACAAGAAGAAGGAGATAAATGTACAAATATTACAAGGAGATAAAATTAGGAAACAAAACTAGTTATATCCATCATCATCTTCACTAGATTTTTCTTCTTTGTCTTCACTGTGATCTTCGTTGTATCCTTCATCTCCGCCATATTCTTCAGCTTCACTGTCAGAGATAACAAGATTTTGAGTATTCTTTGTAACTTCTTCTGCGATAAAAGGATACAAAGAATGAGGAATGTTATGATCATCGCAGACCTTCTTGGCAGAATCATTGCGAACACCAACAAGGAGATTACTAAAATTGGTAGCAGTAATCTTTAATTGGGTCTTCAATTTTGAATATTTCTCATTGCGAGAAGCAAGAGTCTTTGCGATTTGATTCTTATCAGCTTCAAGTTCTCCAATTCTTTCAGAGTATCTCTTTTCAGCTCCTGCGAGTATATAATAACAAGTTGGAAATTTTGCAAAAAAACTATAAAAGACAAGAAATTAAAAAGGAAGAACAATTAACAACCTTCTCTTTTAGAAATCAAGTCTTTAATTAAGGCCGCTTGTTTAACGTGAAGGCTAACATCTACACCTAAGTTAGCTCTGGCATTGTCAAGAATTTTTCCAGCCCAGGCAAATTCATCATCATTATCAATAAGAAGACGGGAACGAATTTGGTATTCTCTTTCAACAAGATCCCCTCTCTCGCGGATAAGTTTATCTCTTTCAATTTGGACTTCAAGAAGGGTTTTATGAAAATCCTCTAAAGTTTGAGCTCCTTGCCTAGAGATGCGATCTTTATCATCTATAAGATCACCTTTTTGGGCTCTTAGAATCTTGATTTCTTCTTTAGAGTTAAGATATTGACGTTTGGATGTATTAGCCGCTCTCAAACTAGATCTGTGATCAATTGCTAAAAGATGAAATTTGGATCTAAGATCATCTACAGAAAGGGAATTAATCTGTTCATTTGAATAGTTACTTGAGGATTCATTAAGGAGATTGATAAGAGTATCATCGTCTATTGGGTTTGGAAAAGAACGAAGGAATACAACTTCGTCAGAAAGACCGTAAACATCTGCGAAGAAGAAAAATAAGAAAAAATGCAAAGGAATACAAGGTTAAAGAAAAAGGGAAAGATTTCTTACCATAAAGTTGATCGTTCGCAGCTTGGAGGCTTGCGACCTTATCTCGCGAGGAAGAAAGTTCAGTTTCCAACCGCTTGATCTTTTCTTGAAGTTCAGCAGACCCAGATTCCAATTGCCCACGAAGACTAGCGGACTCAGATTCCAACTCCACATTCTTCTTGCGAAGAACAATATTCTTCTTGTGAAAAGATGTGCACCTCTTCTCCAAGTCTGAGGCAACAACAAAGGAAGCTCTTCCAGTCTGCAAGGGAACAATGTAAATTAAAACTTGGCGAGGAAATGAATACATAAATGTGGTGAAGAAGTGAAAACATACCAAAATACCAAGAGAATTTAAGAGACTGGGAGTTATTGATCTTGAGATTCCTTGGAGAGAATCATTATCAACCAATATGGGAGCATCGCAGATCCTGGAAAGAGCCTGGGATACCCCATTAAGAGCTTCATTTCCATAATCATTTGCGATACCATGTGTAATATCGCCAAAAATGTTAGATAGCTAGGCCATGGAAGATTCAGGTTGGGAGGATTCCATTACGGAAGGGATATCAGCATCATCATCCTTAGAATCATCCCTTGAATTTTCTTCATTAGATTGAGGAGAAGAGGAGAATTGAGTTTTTCTTTTCTTTAAGGGAGGAGCACCATATTTCTCTCTGCGAGGAGCAATAGACTTTTCTTTGTGAGGAATAGTAGATTTCTCATTACGAGAAGCATCTTTGTCTTTCCCCTTAGTTTTCACAATCTTCACAGGTTCTATTTCTTCAATAACCTGCGAACACAGATAACGATAAGAAATAGAGGCAACAATATATTGTTAAGAATCATACAGGAATATTTCTTACTTCATCTGTGAGAGATTTAAGGGCTAAAAGGGTGTTGGGCTTCCCAAATTTCTGGTAGCTAAGTTTCAGCCTGTTAATCTGGAAAAATTGGAGTAGTCAGCGAGAGTATGAAAACATCAGGAAGATAATAATGATATTTATGCAAAAAATTTGAGGTAACATACCTCTTTATTCCTTTCAGGCCAGTTGAAAACCCACGGTTGATATTCTGCGAGATTCGTATGCAATGCATGAGGACCGAAGATGTAGGGACCCTCGAGGCATAATGGAAAAATGAACCATTTGTCATCACTGGAGTGGCGAGGGCCTTGATTATTACCTTATGCCAATCGATATCTAACATAAGAGCTTTATCTTCAGCGATGTCATCCTTCTTTTGTAAGCGGACACCCCAACAAGTGATGTCCTTCTTCATATGGATTATATCGTAATTTGCGAAGAAGTTCTCCACAGTATACTTCGCGGGAACAATTGGAACATCTTTAAATTTATAAATATTCGCAGTATCAAGGTAGAGAGATTCTTTACCAGCACTACGAGTAGCATACTCAAGCATTAAGCGAATAAAATCCCCACTCAACTGATATACCGCCCGCAAGAACTTCGTGTGAGAGAGTATCTCATAGAATAAAGGAAGTTCAGGGTCATAGAGAGGAATGGGAATACCAGCCTCAAGATGGCCTAGCGAGACTATGATCTTCTCATGGTTACATGGAAGATCAGAAAATAATGGAACAGAAAGTTCATACTTAGGGTTTTGATTGGGAATGGTGGATAAAATAAAACCTTTGTCTTGAAGTTCTTGTTGAATCTTCTCGAAAGCAATCACATATTTGCGACCAGCTGCAACCATTTTCAGTATGGGAATAAAGATTGAAAGAGTAAAAGATCGAAAAAAAAATTATAACAGTAGCGGATCCGGAATTTACGGAAGAACAGTGAATTTGCAGAGAAATTACGGAGAGAAAGAAGAAAGAAGTAAAAAGAAGAAAAGAGAAGAGTGAGGAAGATATATATAGAAGGTAAAAAATCTCGAGAAGATAAGTGCAATTAATATAAGGAAGAGACGTGAACGGTTGGAATGCAGCGATTGAAAGGGACGTGTTAGAAGTTGAATGGAAGAAAAAATACGTGTAATAAATCTTGCAATAGATGCAGAAATGTGTCAGAACAGTAAAAAGCGAAAAGATGAATAACTGCGGCATTCTAATTCTCATGATCTTTCCTCCTTCGCAGAAAAGACATGAGAAGAGGAAATATGTAGGACCATAATATCGCCATGATATTACTCTTGCGAGATTAACAACACTTCTGCGAACACCATCGCGAGTTCTTCAACAACACTTTGCGAGTATCACAAGATAATTTAAAGAGTGATGTAATAGCTAACGAGTGAAGAAACACGAGAAGAGCATGATTGTCCTGCGATGTTTACAACGCTTGCGAGAATTGACATTATAACTACTGCGATAATATCTCAAGTCAGATCCGAAATTAAAGGACATCTTAGCAGTTATCCACTATATAACTACCCCATATAAAGAGACCCAGTAGATTCAGAGAGAGGATGATGTATTTTTTGAGTGTTGATAAAGTCTTGAAGAGAGAGAAAATTCAAGAGAGCGGTTGTATTCTTGATTTCTTCTATTTCTTGTAAACATTTCTGAGAATCAAATAAGAAAGTGTTGTTTTTAATCTTCAAATATGTGTTAATTACTGTAAATTCTTATCAAGGGTGTAGTGTAGGTTTTCCTGTAACTATAATATTCTTGCACGGTTTGGTTGTAAGTCTGCTTCAAGTTGTACCACTTGAACCATCTTTCCTCAAGGTAGCCAACCGGATAAAACTGTTTCCTTACAACTTCCTTGAATCTTCTCCACGACAATACTCCTTTACCTAGGTTTTGTCTTTGATAAGCTTTCCACCAGGTTAGAGCATGCTTTTGTAGATTCAATGCCGTGAAAGCAATATTTTCTTTTGAATCATATTCAAAGAAAGAAAAATACATCTCTAGACGTTCAATCCAGTCATCCAATTTTTCTACATCGACACTCCCATCGTAAAGTGGAATATCAACACGAAAATTAATTTTCAGATTCTTACAATGAGGTTTAGTTGATGTAGGTGTTTGTGGGAGAAAACTACTTCTGCTGGTTTAGGTAATTTTGGGTGTGTGTGGATGAGAAGTGAGTTTAAACCTTCAACAAATGTGTTGCACGATGAGCACTTTGATTCGAGAGATAATCTATACAATTCTGGCCTAAACCGAAGACACGGCCGTTCCAGATTTGTTTCGGTCATAGGTGAAGGATGTGAGGTTGATCTTAAGGAGGGAAGCGAAGAAGGTGTTGAGAGTATGAAGGTGGAGGATATTTGATGACTTGTTAACAGAAGGTTGAGCAGGCTAGCAAATGTTGCAGGAAGGCTCTGGGTGTTGAATACGATTAACACTTGGTTTTCTGTGTTGTTCGAACTTCTGTTTTTGGAAATAGGGAGGAGAACCTATTTATACAAGTCATTAAGCCTTCTTCACGTCTCTCGTGGGAAGTGGAGGAAGTGGAGTGAGGGAAGAGTGGAGTTGTGTGTGAGTGTCACACGATCAGAACTGCCCACTTCTCCCATCTTGACTTAACCTCCCATGTCTTCCTAACACGTTCTTGTGATGGCGCGTTGCACGCTGCACGCTGTAAACCGCCAGACCAATACCCCAGTTTGTATCCCCCAGTTGTGACGTGATTAATGTCTCGAGTGTGTGGATCGTGGAACCCACAGAAAATAGTGAAGGGTGAACCATGAACTTGGTATAACATCGCATGCAGCCATCTTCAGGTAACCGTTTGGAGGATGTATAGACAGGCCATGCTTTGGTCGGTTACCTTGTGAAGAAGAGTGACGGATGGTGTTCATAGTGATACCTTGTTTGCTGGTTGATTCGCACCCTAAGCCATTCGTCCAAGCTTGCAAAGCTGGACGGACGAGATAACTCGTAGCCTTGCTTGCGGCCGTTGGATGGGAGGCGCGCATGCTGCCTCTTTCGGCCCAAACGTTTGCATGCTTAGAGAGTTCCAATGGAGGAACCGACCAGCCCTGCATGGAGGTAGTACAATGGTGTTCACGCCCATGCCTCCTTGACTCGCAAAGATTTAATCTAAGCCACTCGACTCAGGAGGCAAAGACGAGTGGTCGAGATTAGAATTTATGGAGGGGCCGTGACTTGTCACCTTTGGGCACGCGTACCGAGGATCTTGATCACCGCCGGTCTTGGCCGATTAGCTAGACGTGAATCTGGGCCCACGGTGGTCATGCTAGCATGTTCGGTTCCTTCTAAGTCTCCATCTTGGCCTTCCGTCCAAGCCTGCGAAGATGGACGCTCGAGATGTTTTTGCGCCACAAACCCTAATTAGGGCTTTGGACCGGCCACTTTGGACAATCGGTTTTGGGTTGCGCGCGCCTCTTTTGGGGAGACCGACCATGTATGCAACATCTTGGGTCAACGGTGAGCATGTACATGCTTGCTCTACCACCCTGGGCGCGATCTAAGCCATCCAACTATGCCGGCGAAGTTGGATGGTCGTGATCGTTTTGGATCTTCTCAACCTGCATAAGGCGTTAATCTAGCCTTGTTTGGGCAATCGTTTTTTGCACCACGGCTTGCCTATGAGGTAGTCGGTCATGTAGGTAGAAAGTGGGCCTACCAATGGTGTACCATCACTTCACTACTTGTTTTAGGGTATAATCTAAGCCGTCCAACTATGCCGGTGAAGTTGGACGCTCACGATTAAAAGAAACCCTAGCCGTGCGTCATGCTCACTTTGAGCGCACGTTTTGGAAGGACCAACCATAGTTGGTCTTGACCATTCGGTCATGTGTGAAGGTGGGTCCGAGGTGATCATGGTAGCATGCTCAGGACCCCCTGAATCTATATCTACACCCTCCATCTATGCCTGCAAAGTTGGACGGATGAGATATATTTTTGGGTTTGTTTTCAGCAAGTGAGACTAACATGGGAAGTCTTGCATGCGTTCAACGGGGCTAGTATAACCTGCCGTCAGGTAGCCTATGGGTGTTTGCACGTCGAACACAAGGCTTTAATTAAAGCATTAATAGCAATGCTGCATACCTACAGAAAACAGGGATGGTTGCCACATGCTCCGTCGGGATGGTTGCCACATGCTCCGTCGGGATGGTTGCCACATGCTCCGTTCTGGGTATGTTTTAATTCTCAGGGATGGTTGCACATGCCCCAATGAATTAATATGGTGAGAATTATTCATCTCCTGAAGGCTTTGTCCTTTGCAGGACGTCAGCTTACAAAAATTGGCTTTTTACAATTTTATCCTTTAAATAGAAATCCACCATCAACATTAAGTCCCCTGCCTAGCATGCAATGGTTACACTATTGTAGGGTAGGCATGAGATGGTGACAAATATACGTAAAAGAAATAAAGGTAACTAACCTTGGAAGGAAACCGCTAGTGATTGTCCATGTGGATGTACCGTCGCAAGCATGAAATCTTGGGTGGGCCGGTTTCCCTTCTTGGTTTTTTGGAAGCAGAAAGGAATCCTTTTCTAATCAGGATTCTTCAAATTTTGCCTATAAAAGGGAGAACCCTTTTTCCGTTTTTTCTTCACAATTTTTTTTTCTTCTCGAGTGGACGTCCATCTCTCTCCCGCGCCGCCGTCACTCCAGCTGCCGGTGTTCACCGTCACCGGTTTTTTGTCGCCGCCGACGCCGTTTGTCAGGTAGGTGCGATTTTTTTTTTTTTTTTTTTTTTGAAAACCCTAATAATTTAGTTAGAGTTTCTTTTGCATTTTGAGAGGATTGTAGGTGCAGCAAAACATACCATGATTAATTCCTTTACCGCCTGTTAGGGTTGCGTAGTAAAAGAAATCATGAACATGTCATTTGTTCCCTTTATCCTTGCATGTCAAAACCCAGGTTGTAGCTTTGTAGAACCTCTGTCTTGAACTTGTAGACATGATAACCAACTGTAGAAAAATATGTTGACGTGTTGGCTTAGCTTTAGGGATACGCATGCAAACTTTAGTGCCCGCCTGCGTGATTTTGAGGTACTCTTGCGCTTGCGTTTACCGAAATTGCTTTAGAATCTTCATACAAACTCGGATTTTGACGTTCCGCATATGTAACTTCAAGCCCAGAAAATTTCCAAGCTTTAACAAAGAAGATTTTTGTATTTTGAGCGTGTTTAGGGGATAAAAAACGCGAAATAGTAAACTTCCAGGAGGTTTTGACAATTTTTCAGGTTGTACTCTTGCGCATGTTGCGTGTCTTCTGATGTTTTGGCCACCCCTCCTTGCTCTTTCATCCGATTGTCATGAAACTTTGATATGTTGTAGGTAACTTCCATATGAAGAGAATGGAACATAACATGACACTAGATTCCATACCCATTGCTCCCGGTTCATAATCGAACATAGGGTAGTGTAAATTTCCCTCAATTGAGTTTGATTGGAGGACGCTTGAACCATCCCAATCCCATGTAATCTCCGTATTAGGTGCCTAACAACGAAGTTGGGAATCACGGGAATCTTTTATTACTGTACGACTCCTTGGAAACATGCTAACACTTCCAATCTTATTGCAGTTGCTCAATGATGAACGCGGAGGATAATGTTGTGAAGGGAGGTGTCGACTCTTTCAGAGATGTGCCAAATATAAATGATGAAATGCTTACCAAGTCTTTTCCAATCGTCAGGAGGCACCCCAGACATAATATAATCCTTATTACCGGTTCAGAAAGTGAAGAGAGTCTACCATCGTCTTTATTAGGTGTGATGAGGCTTTGTATCCAGAAGAAAGAATATCCACCTTCCCCTATTGACTTCAGAATTTGCCAGAATCCACTTGACTCGTACGAAGGATGGATGTGGCGCATGTTGGGTAATGAAGAGATTAAAGGCAACTTAACCAGGGCGCGAATTCTTGATGTTTTTAAGGCGTCTGCAATTCTTCATGTCAATAAGGATATCCCAGGTTTGGTCGCTTTTGCTGCTCGATGGCATCCTTCTACGAACATAGCTTTATGCACGTGGGGTGAAATGACTATCACTCTTGAGAGCGTGTCTGCATTAATGAGCCTTCATGTCGCTGGAATTCTTAATTGCAAGCTGTCTGAAAGCGAAGACACCATCTATCAGGCTATAATTCAGAAGGTGAATGAATACGATCATTTGGAGAAGAAGCCGAAATATTTCTACACTTGGTGGGTAAGTGAATGGTCTTCCACGCAAGGTAATGATGATCTTAGCATAGCTGCATTCTTGTCCTTGTGGTTGTCCAGAGATATCTTTGATGACGGCTCCGGCACGAAAACTATCAGAAAGAAAATCATCGTATTCGCCATTAAGCTGGGCAAAGGTATAATTCTCCCTTTGGCTTCGTTATTCCTAGGATCGCTGTATGGACACCTGAATTCTTTAGTGGAGGAGATGTATATTTCCAACGGGTACATGAAGGTGGATACATATGTGCACGTCGCCTTTTTTCAGGCGTTTTTGTGGGAACACTTTAAGGATTACGCTCCCACTCCTACAACCTCAGTCCCCAGCTTGTATGGTGATTCAAGAATACTCCGTTGGCAGAATAGACGTCCAAAAGCTGGGGTGAGGCTTGTAGATTTGCTCGATAGTGTGAGTGCCATAGACTTTCGTCCTTGGGGGCCGGTTCATCCTTCCGCCATCGTCCCTGTCATTGAGCTGCCGCCTGAGGGGAGAGATATGAGCCCTGAAGAAGTCGTTTTCCTGCGGAGCTGTATACCAGGATATGTTCCTTCTTTTTGTGATGACAGGATAAGCATTATTCCATATAATATTGACAGAGATGCTCGCCAAATGGGTTTTGATTAAGGTGTCCCATTTCATCATCCCGCAACGCATTCAGAAGAACTTAAGTCATCATGCCTAGATGTTGATGTTTTCTCGCCGGAGCTGAAACTTCCTTTTCCTTCCCCAGGGAGAAAGTAGGTAGCTACTTCTGGTTACAAAGATTTTTGGAGGGGGAAATTACTACTCTTTAAATCATTTGCTAGCGAAGCAGTAACTGTCCTTCGTGATAAACCTCTTGATGACGTCTTGGCTGGTCATAGGCGATTTAAACCCCTTACAGGGAAGCGAGGCAGGGTTAACGCCACCGACTGCGATCTTAAGTCCAAGAAAAAGAAGCAAGCATGTATCCCAGTAATTCTCAACTCTTCCAATATGCAGGTATTCTGAATTCTTTATGCTTAATTTTCAGTTTCAACTTCCATGAGCAGCTTTTACTAATCCTTGTTGGTGATCAGAATATTCCTGAAGAAAATGCCTTTGCCGCACTGGCCCGAGTTTACAATGAGGAGCGTGGAGGCAACGGGAAGTCTGGAAATCTTCATGCCAAGAAGCCTGGTAATAATGATCTTCATATAGAATAGTCTGGAAACATTGATCCTCATGCGGAGAAGTCTGGCAACATCGATCTTCATGTAGATGAGTCTGGTAACACTGATCCTATCATATACAACGATGAAGATGGTGCAAGCTCGATTGAAGAGAATGCCTTTCAGAGCGGTAATTTTAATGAGCTTATAGATGAGGATGTGTCAGCAATCCAGACCAGCACTTCGAGGAGTTTGGAAGGGACATCTACTGCGATGGTTCCTTCTAAAGAGATGTTGTCGCCAGCAGTCGTCCCTGGTGGTGTGTTCGACCTTCCCTTTGATAATCCACGTCCTGATCATGTGTTGGTTGGAGGGTTCAGCGTGTCGGCCCAGTTTGAGGAGTTGTATACCACAATATGGAAGAAATATGGCCATATTGCTACCACCACGAAGCTGAAGAGTCGTCTTTCTTTGGTAAATCGCGTTCAGGAGGCCTTACCCTCTATTCGGGAGATGAGTTTCGCCATTGGTCGTGATGTTTCTGAAGACGTGATGGAAGACTGGAAGTGCCACTTGGATGTGTTTGCTCAATATGACTTCAATGCTCCTTGGTTCTTCAAAGGGTTTCAGGAGATTCAGAAGAAGCAAGGTACGGTGCTTTCCACTGAATGCGTTGCTCGTCAGAAACAAAAGGTTGGTAGGTTGGCCGAGGAGTTGAAATTTCAGCAAGCCGTTCTCCGGAAGATGGAAGCCGCTCTTGCTCAGAAGGATGAGGCGCTGCTAAAAGATTTTCCCTGAAGTATTCATGCCGTCTACTTGTGTTTTACCTTTAGATGCTTTTCGAGTGATTGTGAGGATTTCCTTTCACACAGTTTGGTTTTAGGTTTTGAATTGATAGGTGATTGAATCTTGGACTGGTTTATTTACGACATGCTTTTATGAATGTTTGACTTTTGGAAAAGATTATTCTAAAATAGAATCTGAATCTTATATTATGAGTGATCATATGCATCATGTGAAATCGAAAACGCAGTGTGAAAGGGAAAGGTGAGGGGTGGCGAGCATGTATAGCGCTTGCTCATTGAGCATCCTGTTCATATATGTAGGACGCAAAGTCCCTAGTAGGATATATAATTATCTTACAGTAATGTTTGCGGGGACTTACTTGTCTTTCGAAATCCGTATATGAGAATGAGCACTCTGAATACCCTCTCCCCAAAGAGCGCGTGCTAAATTCTTGAGGGGAAATATTGCTTCTCTGAATTTATCTTATCGTGGACAATGCGTTTCAATGCGTGGCACTCGATGGTGGGGTGATGGAGAAATCGATGGTAATGACAATACCTCGGGTTGGATGTCTCTTGATCAGTGTGCGGACGTCGCATCGGCGGTAGTCGTACTTCTCCATCACGCACCCATATCTCCAACAACTCCACAATCTTCCTTATGGGAAACGGGAATCGTGGATCTTTTGAGTCTAAACTTTCCTACGTCGGCGTATGTCGTGGCTCTTCCCTTAGGTTTCGGTGTGAAGCACGCTTTGGAGACGGAATTGAGGCGTTGTCACGCGTCACTGCATCCGCGGCCCTCTTGGTCGGGAGATTCTGCTAAAACATGAAGGATGTTGCGCTGGCGATGTCATTGTCGTTGAGATGGTGATTTGAAGGCTGCAAGCTCCTACATTCATATGCTCTCTGATTAATTTCGCCTTCCTCCAGCGTTTCTTCCCCTGGATGAAGAGTCAGCACGGGTTGGGTATTATTCTGAGTTTTGGCAAGAGTCTTGAGGTATAAATCTTCTAACAAGGCTTCGTATGCGTTTGATTCTCTATTTTCATCCGGAAAGCGTCGTAATTCTTCATGCTGGTCGATCCGTCTCAAGCTCCCGTTGCCAGGTGAAAGGTTTTGTTGGTCTCTGGGTTCTCTGGTGCCATGTGTTCCGCCAGTTCTTTTGAAAAAGTGACCTCCAGAATTTCTTGCATCATTAGTGATACTTCCCGGGTAGCTGCTTGCAGAGCCCTCATGTAATTGAGCCGATATGTTGTTCAAGAGACGGAAGGTTTCACTTTGCCTTCTGGAAATACCTGCTTGATTTTCCAGGACATCTTCCAGCATCTTGGTCACATTTTCGATGACACTTGAATTATCCATGGTTTCTGAAGGATTCAACGAACAGGAGTACATCTCGGGATGAACTTCTTGGATTTGGTGAAGAGTGAATTGATAATCAACTCAAATCTAGGATGATGAGCACTTTGATTCGAGAGATAATCTATACAATTCTGGCCTAAACCGAAGACACGGCCGTTCCAGATTTGTTTCGGTCACAGGTGAAAGATGTGAGGTTGATCTTAGGGAGGGAAGCGAAGAAGGTGTTGAGAGTATGAAGGTGAAGGCTATTTGATGACTTGTTAACAGAAGGTTGAGAAGGCTAGCAAATGTTGCAGGCAGGCTCTGGGTGTTGAATACGATTAACACTTGGTTTTCTGTGTTGTTCGAACTTCTGTTTTTGGAAATAGGGAGGAGAACCTATTTATACAAGTCATTAAGCCTTCTTCACGTCTCTCTTGGGAAGTGGAGGAAGTGGAGTGAGGGAAGAGTGGAGTTGTGTGTGAGTGTCACACGATCAGAACTTCCCACTTCTCCCATCTTGACTTAACCGCCCACATCTTCCTAACACGTTCTTGTGATGGCGCGTTGCACGCTGCACGCTGTAAACCGCCAGACCAATACCCCAGTTTGTATCCCCCAATTGTGACGTGATTAATGTCTCGAGTGTGTGGATCGCGGAACCCACAGAAAATAGTGCAGGGTGAACCATGAACTTGGTATAACATCGCATGCAGCCATCTTCAGGTAACCATTTGGAGGTTGTATAGACAGGACATGCTTTGGTCGGTTACCTTGTGAAGAAGAGTGATGGGTGGTGGTCATAGTGATACCTTGTTTGCTGGTTGATTCACACCCTAATCCATTCGTCCAAGCTTGCAAAGCTGAACGGACGAGATAACTCGTAGCCTTGCTTGCAGCCGTTGGATGGGAGGCGCGCATGCTTCCTCTTTCGGACCAAACGTTTGCATGCTTAGAGAGTTCCAATGGAGGAACCGATCAGCCCTGCATGGAGGTAGTACAATGGTGTTCACGCCCATGCCTCCTTGACTCGCAAAGATTTAATCTAAGCCACTCGACTCAGGCGGCAAAGACGAGTGGTCGAGATTAGAATTTATGGAGGGGCCGTGACATGTCACCTTTGGGCACGCGTACCGAGGAGCTTGATCACCGCCGGTCTTGGCCGATAAGCTAGACGTGAATCCGGGCCCATGGTGGTCATGCTATCATGTTCGGTTCCTTCTAAGTCTCCATCTTGGCCTTCCGTCCAAGCCTGCGAAGATGGACGCTCGAGATGTTTCTGCGCCGCAAACCCTAATTAGGGCTTTGGACCGGCCACTTTGGGCAATCGGTTTTGGGTTACGCGCGCCGCTTTTAGGGAGACCGACCATGTATGCAACATCTTGGGTCAACGATGAGCATGTACATGCTTGCTCTACGACCCTGGGCGCGATCTAAGCCATCCAACTATGCCGGCGAAGTTGGATGGTCGTGATCGTTTTGGATCTTCTCAACCTGCATAAGGCGTTAATCTAGCCTTGTTTGGGCAATCGTTTCTTGCACCACGGCTTGCCTATGAGGGAGTCGGTCATGTAGGTATAAAGTGGGCCCGCCAATGGTGTACCATCACTTCACTACTTGTTTTAGGGTATAATCTAAGCCGTCCAACTATGCCGGTGAAGTTGGACGCTCACGATTAAAAGAAACCCTAGCCGTGCGTCATGCTCACTTTGAGCGCACGTTTTGGAAGGACCAACCGTAGTTGGTCTTGACCGTTCGGTCATGTGTGAAGGTGGGTCCGAGGTGATCATGGTAGCATGCTCAGGACCCCCTGAATCTATATCTACACCCTCCATCTATGCCTGCAAATTTGGACGGATGAGATATATTTTTGGGTTTGTTTTCAGCAAGTGAGACTAACATGGGAAGTCTTGTATGCGTTCAACGGGGCTAGTATAACCTGCCGTTAGGTATCCTACGGGTGTTTGCACGTCGAATACAAGGCTTCAATTAAAGCATTAATAACAATGCTGCATACCTACAGAAAACCGGGATGGTTGCCACATGCTCCGTCGGGATGGTTGCCACATGCTCCGTTCTGGGTATGTTTTAATTCTCAGGGATGGTTGCACATGCCCCAATGAATTAATATGGCGAGAAGTATTCATCTCCTGAAGGCTTTGTCCTTTGCAGGACGTCAGCTTACAAAAATTGGATTTTTACAATTTTAGCCTTTAAATAGAAATCCACCATCAACAGTAGGACTTTTAAAAAACTCACTTTTCTTCTTTTCTTCATCCTCATCTTCTTCATCTTCTTCTTCTGAATCGTCTTCTTCTGATTCATCTTTTTCCGAAGCTTCAGGCGAAGGTGTAATCTTTTTCTTCATCTTTGGCTTTGGTGTATGAGAACGAATACATTCAGTCAATTCTTCAAGGGTGGTTTTAATCGACTAGAGAACGAATACCCCACCAAGCTTTATGTAGAGAGATATAGTGAAAACCATAAACCACAGGGATTTACCCTAAAAACTAACCTTTCTCGTGATGCCAAACTTGATACGTATGATCTCTATACCTTGGTAGCTATTACTATAGAGGCGGAATTCAGAATAATAATAGACGAGAAACTTAGAAAACAGAACACAAGTAGTAATTCGAAGAAAAATATCTTTTCTTAGATTATAAACAAGAAAACGATTACAATTCTCTCTTTGTTACGCTCATAATCTTCTCTAAACAGTGGATTAACCTTAAAGTGTTTACTAAGCTTGCACAAGTATTGTTCCCAACTTCCTCTAGGTTTTCTATGCCTAGTTTCTGTGTCTTGTCCGTTTGTTTAGTTAACAACCAAACCTCTCTATTTATAGACTTTATCGTACTCAGCTGACTAGGTATTCTATTAGGAATCTATTTCCTAAACTAAGAGTGTTGCATAAAACAAACTCTTTCCTAATTAGGAATTCTGTCTAAACAAGCATTCCTTCCTAGAATAGGATTCTTCCCTCAACTTAGTTTGAGGTTAACTAAGTTCTCTAAAGGATTACGGATACACCTGTATCAGTTTTACTTCGACTTGTATAAATAGGTCTTACCTATTTCTACAGAACAACAAGTTCATTCGGTAATATATAACACTCAGAAAATACTTGCTAGCTTACCATTTATTAGCCTTCCCACTTTTCTGATACAAGTCGTAGCAACACAACTATTCTGGTCTCATCACTTTCCTTGCTTCCGTCCCCAAAATCAACCCATTCTCCTCCACTTTGTGACCGAAGCAAGTCCGGAACGACCATTTCTTGGTTTAGGATGGATTTGTACAGATTGATCTCTCGAATCTAAAGTACTCCCTTGCAGTACATTATTTAGGGTTTAAATTGTTTCTCACACGTATGCCCAAAATTACAGAAATCAGCAGAAACCATTTTCACCTACAAACAATTGGTGACCACAGTAGGATATTGATCTTTCGGTTACAATGTCAATTTTAGACCGTCGATCTCGTGCTTTGACCCAGACATCAAGAGGGTAGGAGAATACGATCCACTCCGACTCAGTTACTTGAAGACCCGATTATCAGTCATGACACGACAAGGGATGTGTGGGGACTTTCCGGAAGTTAGAATAAAACGATCCGCCCAAGAACCGATGACTTGGTTATCAGATTACTCAGTAACGACTGGGGACTTTCCACAATCACAACGGTGTTTTCCATAAAGCTCGGTCTTATACGCAGAAGATTCACTTTTCATCAGGAGATCTAAAAACCGAGTAAGTCTTACCTAGAACAGGATACATGGTTTGCTATTTCAAATTTTCACGGGAATGATAAAATCGATAGACATGTTATGCTTTACCCCATGTCATCTACCAACACACAGTTCTAAGGTTTTCCTGGAATGTTTACATCACTTGCAATCATGACCAGAACGATTCATTTCAAAACAATTCATTCCTAAACGATTCATTCCAGAATAATGATCCAAAAACCCTCATAGGTAATACTTGTCTGTCAACCCCCAAAAAATATAGAAAATCAAAACCATAAGCCAGGCGTTTCCATTTTCCTTTAAAAAAAAACCCTAAAAAACAAGAAATCCAAAAGACAGGAATGTATTCAAGGAAAGTTTTCCAACAGCGGCTTGATCCTCTTAGAAAAGGCCTCCCTTGTGCTCTAGAGAGCCGCCCTCTTTAACTTCATCTGCCGGCATAACTTCTTGAATTCCACTTCATGCTTCTTCACCATGTCTGCGGAAGGACCTTCGACTGCTTCCGCCAACGACTTTTCAACATCAGAGAAGCCTTCAACGAACCAAGGGACATTGAATTCTAAGCCCACGCACATGTCACGATGGAACCTCTAGCTTGAGATTACATCCTCATAAACCGTATGACTAGTCACATTGCACATATCATCAATCGAAGACAAGGCTTCCTCCACACGTTTGACCAACGCATGTCAACTAGTTATTTTCTTGGTTGTGGTAATATGACCGTAGCTTTCCCATATCTTGGTGTATAACGCCACATGTTTAGCTGGCATGCTAAATCCCTCGATCAACACATGACCCGGATGAGGGATGAGGTACGGAGGGTCGAAAGTGGCGCCTGCAACCGAACCAACAACCGACAAGAGATCCATAACTACGATTGCGCCAGCAGTCTTTGGAGAACTCTCCATCACCTGAGCCGTGGCAATACCTTCATCATGATGAAATTCAATGTCTAAGTCACCAGCCGACATAATTTCCTCAATTGGAGTTATGGCTACACTTTCACTTGGGCGGGTTTCCACTTCAAGACCATTCCCAGTAACGGTTTCCTCCTAGGATATCAAGATTCGGTTTTCCTTAAAAAAAAAAAAGGACGTAAGAAAAAGAACATAGAAAAGACTCACTGATTCGCTTTCGGACTGACTAGAGGAATATTCGGCACTGTTATTAGAAGAACTACTCTCGCCATCACCGGACTCCGAACTTTCATCATTATCGGATTCCCCATCACCATGGATAGGCTCGGCACCGCCACTATCCGTCTCGAAAATGATTTTTTCTGATTACATGCCAGTTTGGCAAAGGCGTTCGTGCTGCTAAAACCCTGGACGAGACATAAGGATGCATGCTCAGAAAAGAAACAAGGATATAAACGATCTAGATAAATTCAAGAAGAAATTCATACGTACCCGCATGTTGGATGAACTAAAAGTTGGTAGAACTGTGGAATCTAACTGGAAACCGCCTGCACGATCTTTAGATCTTCGCTCCTTCACTTGGGAACAATCTGCATTTGGACTAACGGATTTTTACTTGGGATCCCTCAGCAGTGGATGTGTTAGAGCACTGCTTGGTCAAACTCGCATGCGTTGCTATCTCAATCATGTTTGTCAATCTTAGTGATCAAAACTATATAGTTTTGATTTCTAGTCTACTATAGCTAAAGTCTCGGACTAGGATAGAAAGTGTAGTTGAGCTCAAGAACTCCATGGCGATCATCATACAAGACGAAGTACTACTCAAGGAACCAGTGGATCTTCATCGACTAAAAGGTATGTGGATACTTGAACTTATCTATCACTCAAAAGTTTACCTACTATATCTCATATCTTGAGACAAAAGTCGTTTATCTATATAGACTAATAATATGCACAAGTAACATTTCGAGCTGAGTATATCTTGCTTATATATTTGTCAAAATGGGTGTTGGTAAAGCTTTCGCTTTATCCAAGTTCATCTTTACCTAGTGACGAAAGTCATGTTATGTTTCAATCATTTTAGAAATCACTCTGACGAAAAATAGTTTGTGAATAACAACTATTAATGCCATATGAGAATGTTTCAATGATTGAAATGAGAGTTTAGACTACATAACCATTGGGGAATATAAACATTGTTATGGAAACACATATATGTATAAGTCCTTAGCACTTGAATCGAAGTTTGCGAACTTTGTTGATCAAGTGGAACCGGAACGTGACCGCGAACCCAGTCCGTGAACTGGCGTAGTTCTCAAACCCCAAGAATTTCTGCTGAAGTTGTAGCTCATGTGCAGTCCGCGAACCCAGTCCGCGAACTGACGAAAGCTCTTGAACCCGAGAATTTTTGCTGGAGTTTATAACTTCAACCGGTTAGCTTGAGTCCGCGAACTCAAGAGGTTATGTCTGAAAACGTTATTCGTGAACTTATTCTAAATTACTAAGGGATGCTTTTGCAAACCGTGGCTTTATAGTTCATGATTAATGATTCGAGTGAATCATATCGTTTTTGATTCAATTGTGTCTCTTGTAATACTTGGGATCTCATAGCAATTGAACAACTTTCTAACTAGTTCATTTGAGTCATTTGGACTAGTTATGGTAAAGAAGAATATGGTTGATATAAAAGTTATCATTTGGCTAACCATTTGGTTGACTAATATTGAACCAACCATTGTACACGTTTGGGTACGGTTACACAAACCCAAAAACGTCTAGTACATGTGTGTATGTAAAGATAAGTTTTTGATCTAAAGGTTGAGAGATATTAGCTTGTATTTAATTAGGTTTTCATCTAATGGTGAATATTGAATGATTTGTTAGCAAGCTAACATTGATTGCAAACCCTAATTTGAAAGACTATATAAAGAGAACTCTAGCCATTGGAAAAACTAATCCCCACACACCTTTCTTGTGTGATACTAGTTTTCTCTAATCTAGAGTCGATCGCCATTAACCCTTGAGTTTTCTCTCCAAATTCGGGTTAACGACTTAAAGACTTCATTGGGATTGTGAAGCCAGACCGATACTACTTTCATCGTAGTTGTGTGATCTGATCTTGCTCTTTCTATCATACGAGTACAATTATAATAATTGGATTAAGATTTATATCTCCGATAGGCAAGATAAAAGTAGTCACAAACATCTTCGTCTCATTGTTTGTGATTCCTCAATAATCTTCTTCGTTGCGTTGATTAAGTTTATTGTGAGGTGATTGATGAAACTGAGCTGTTCTTCGGGAATATAAGTCTGGTTTTATCAATTGTTTCCTGTTCACCTTGATTTATCAAAAGACGAAACAAAACTTGTAGGTTTATTCGTGGGAGACGAATTTATCTATTACCTGTAGACTTTTCTGTGTGAGACAGATTTGTTTATTAAAGTATTTGACTTTGGGTCGTAACAACTCTTGGTTGTGGGTGAGATCATCTAAGGGAATCAAGTTCGCAGTATCCTGCTGGGATCAGAGGCGTAGGAGCATAACTGTACCTTGGATCAGTGTGAGATTGGTTGGGGTTCAACTACAGTCCATACCGAAGTTAGCTTCTAGTAGGCTAGTGTCTATAGCGGCTTAATACAGTGTATGTTTAATCTGGACTAGGTCCCGGGGTTTTTCTGCATTTGCGGTTTCCTCGTTAACAAAATTCCGGTGTCTGTGTTATTTCTTTTCCGCATTATATTTTGTTATATAATTGAAATAATACATGATGTGCGTTGTTTAATCAATTAGAATATCCGACCATTATTGGTTGTTGATTTAAATTGATTGACACTTGGATATTGGTCTTTGGAACCATCCAAGTTATCTCTATTTGATTAGACACGCAAATCATATTTGTTTGAGTAAATCAAATTGATAGATTGAGATAATAACTCCTTGATTTTTTTCTATTGATTGAGTCTTGTTGATTCTCTAGAAAAAAACTCGGAGTTGTCCATACAGATTGTTAATCGAAATATTGTGTGGTGTTGTTAGACCCCCGCTTTTTCAATTGGTATCAAAGCGGGCAAACACGTTAAAGACCTTACAAGTCTGTGTTTGTAGCGATCTGACTCTATGGACAGAGGTGCTATCTCAATAAATGTACCACCAGTCTTCGATGGCTCTAATTACTTATGGTGGAAAATTTCTATGTGAGCTTTTCTCCAAGCACATGATTTTCAATCATGGGTATATGTTGTTAATGGCTATGATCCTCCCGTTCCTGCAGAAGGAGAAAATGTTCCAAAGAATATTTTTGAATATACTCATGCAGAAGTTCTTGCTACAAAGAAAAACTCAGACGGTTTGAATGCAATCATACATGCCATTACCCCAAATATTCAGCACCATGTGTCTAATTGCACTAAGTTGCAAGAAGCTTGGGATATCTTAGCAACCGTATTCGAAGGAAACTCTAGTGAAAAGGAAGCAAGGCTTCAAAACCGTAATTCTGATTGGGAAAACCTTCGTATGGAAGATGAAGAAACTTTTGATGAGTTTAATCACAAAGTGTCTGAAATTTTTAATGCATCTTTTGCATTGGGTAAGACTATTCCTGAAAAGGACATTGTGATGAAAATTCTCATATCACTTCCAACTAAATACATTGCAAAGAAGCATGCCATAGTTGAGGGAAATAACCTAAATACTCTCTCTAGAAATACGCTGGTTGGTAATCTTAAGATCTTTGATCACGAACTGTCATCCAAGACTAAGGATGTTGCGTTCAAAGTACTAAAGGACACTAAATTACTTGATAAAATTAAAAAAGTGTATGTCCCTGAAGATGATCACTCTGAGATAGATTCATCAGATGAAGATCTTGACAAATCCGTCTCGTTGATCACAAAACAGTTTAGGGATATTCTGCTGAAGAGAAGTAAACAGTTCTCCAGAGACAAGCCTAAGGCATCAGTCAAACCTCATAATTGTGTTCCTCCTAAAAACAAGGATATTGATGAAACTGATGATGAGGATATGCCTCAGTTCTTTAAGTGTAAAGGTTTTGGTCATTTTGCAAATGAGTGTCCAAATCGGAGAAAATACACTGGGAACAAAGGTCTTGCTGCAACTCTTGATGAAATGTCTGATGACTATGTTTCAAATAAAGATGAAAAATCAAGTGTTGCACTTCTTGGTGAAAATATTGATTTTGATAGTTGTAGCAATATACACATCAATTTTAATATTCTTTCAGAAGATAATCCAACCGTTCTGGAAGAAAAAGTTGACTTCTCTCTTGGAAACACTGTTTATAATAACTCAGGATCCACTATGTGCCTAGCTGCTTGTACTATTCAGAAAACTGATTATTATCCAAGTGTGACGTGCTCACATTGATCATTAAAATGTCATGAACTCTCGAGGTATTACAAGTTCAAACACAAGCAAAGACACGTCAACAAACTTCAACGAAGAGCAAATCATTTAGCAAGAAAGCTCAAACTTGCTCAGAAGACCGCAGAGGTATGTAAGATTTTATCTTCGTCTAAGAAGTTAGTTTCCAAGGAAAAATCAAGACCATTTGAAAAGAAAATATGGTCAAGCCGTTTTGATAGACAGAGGTCTATGGATTCCTCTCATGAGGAAATTGGTGGGCAAATTATTGTTCACCATAGCACAACTTAATTGTGTTGTTCTAAAATCTTGTCTCATGTGCCTGATTATAAGAGACAATGATTTTGTACCTCTCAGTCTTTAAGAAAATTTTTGTTTTCTTCTTTTCTTAGTTTTGTCTTATTTTTGTCTATCAAACAAAAGAAACAGGGTATTATCGACAACTTTACTCTTAATAGGGATAAGAGTTGATCGTTTATGAACCTATTTTAGGTTTCGAACCCTACATTCCTTTTCCTTCTCTGAAACCTCTTTTTATCTATAGACTACTCGTTGAGCCAATTGTGACATCCTCTCACAAACCCATCCGTTGATGGACGCTCCAAGAATGATGTCTTGCGATGAAAAATAAGGTAATGTGATTGTTAAGCCATCAATCATGAAGGAAAAAGAAAAACCTCCATTGCCTCCAACCTTGAAAAGAAAGAGAAGGAATATGAGGAAACCAAGGGCTGTTCCTTCAAATACTCAGAAGTTTTCTGATGTTCTTGATGTGTTGAAGGAGTTGCGTAAGGAGATTCAGCAAATAAAGGCTTTTGTATGTAAGACTCATGAAATTCAGAAGGCCCTGGTTCGACAACAGCAACCAAGAAGGTTCATCGATATAAACTCCTATCTTAATGAACCCTATGTTCCAATGGTTGTTGAAGACAAGGAGTTCAGGGACGATAATGAATTCTTCAAAGGCCTTAATGTCTAGTAAATCTTCTATGTTTTCTCTTTTATTTAGAAGAATAACTTGTATTTTGGAATAGCCATGATTGTGATTACACATAGCTATATCCAATGATTTCATCTTCTTATTTTTAGATTTATTGGTTTAAATTCTAAAGTTATTTTGGAAGATGATGATTGCAATATTAATCTTTATGATTTTTTATATTGCAATATTTTGATGGGATATGTGTGTTTACGTCCATGAACTTGATTGTCCCATATTTTGTCAAAAGTAAAGTCGTTCACGAATTGGTATGCAAATATTGATAAAGGAATGAATGGACTTTTGGCAAAACACAAAAGTTAAGCCTATATTGTCAATTATTGATGTAAGATAGGTTAAAATCTTTTGTGATTCAAGGATTAAGTCTATTATGTCACCTTATGATGGAAAAATAGAATAAATCCTTGTTGTTTTAATCCACGGTATAGAGCTTAATTGTTCCATATTATTATGTATTACCGTGAAGTCTCCATTGTGTATCTTATGTTGAGCAAGACACGACTAAGTCGATTTTTATTGGTGTTTATGGGTGAAAACTATTCCTGCCAATTTTGGTAATTTGGGGTGTGGATGAGGAATGAATCTAAACCTTAAGCAAATGCACTGCGCGGTGAGTGCTTGTAGATTTGAGAGATCAATCTGTGCAAGTCCGGCCTAAACCAAGAAATGGCCATTCTAGACTTGTTTCGGTCACAAAGTGAAGGAGATGGGGTTGATCTTAGGGAGGGAAGCGAAGAAGGTGTTGAAATTGTGATGGTGTTGGCTATGTATGACTTGTATCAGAAATCCGGACTGGCTTGCAGGATGTAAGCTATCAATTCCGGTGTTCGAATACGATTGTATCAACACTTGCCTCTGTTGTCTGGACTTGTTCTGTTCTTGTTAAAAAATAGGGCGGATAACCTATTTATACAAGTCTTTTAGCCTAACCTTCGTATCTCATGGGAAGTGGAGAAAGTGGAGTGATGGAGTAGTGGAGTAGTGTGTTGGTGTCACACGACCAGACTTTCCCACTTCTCCCATCATCATTAACCGTCCATGTCTTCCTGACTCGTTCTTGTGATGGCTCGTTGTGCGCTGCACGCTGTAAACTGCCAGACCAATACCCCAGTATGTATCCCCCAGTTTGTGACATGATTGATGTCTTAAACGTGTGGATCGTGGAACCCACATAAAATAGCATGTAATGCTGCGTTATTTAGGAAATTGATACTTGTGAAGTATCGTGTGTATACTATGCAGTTACTGCATCGAGTATATTCAGCATGTATGAAGCATCGTTGTTTGAGCGTAATAACTTCATGTCCAGCCTACTTCATGTGATGGTTTGGAGGTTGCGCAAGCAAGTCCTCCCTTGGCCGACCACATGGTGTGGTAGAGTGGTGGATGATGACCATCATGATTCCGCACTGACCAATTAACTCCTGACCAGGGCTATATAACCAAGATGGTGAAGTTGGACGGATGAGATGATCTTTGAGACACTCATCTGCGACACTTGGTGAGATTAGGTTTTTGAAGGAGGTGCGCAGGCACCACTCTTCTCCCTGTTCGAATCCAAGCTTAGGACATTATTTTGGGTTGGCCTATCATATAAGTGTGTATATGGCACGACGGTGTAGGTGCCTATACCTGACCGCCCCACGGAAACGTGATCTGGGCCACTCAATTCGTCCGGCGAAGTTGAGTGGTCGAGATCGAAGTGCGATAGAAAATTAGTGCCGCAAAAGATGCATACCATACCAGCTTCGGGCGGGCTTTCTAATACGACCAGGTTTGGTCGGTCTTGGCCGATTGCTCCAGCATGTAGATGGTAGGTTGATGTTCACGCCTATGCCTTACCGTCCCATGAAAGAATGATCTAAGCCACTCAATTCGTCCGGCAAAATCGAGCGGTTGAGATTAGTTTGCAGTTTGGGAGGAGCGACCATGCATGTTAGAGGCGCGCGAACCGATGCATATTGCCAATCTCGGACTTGGCCGATCAGGTGAAGGGACAGATGGGTCCATGGTGGTCATGTTGGTATGACCGGACCTGCTTTGATCTGACCTCGGACCCTCCATTCGTGCCGGATAAAATGGACACTCGTGATTCAAAACCCTAATTTTGGGCTTCAAGGACGTGCGTCATGCTCCATTCAGGCGCACGATTTGGAATGACCAACCATGGTTGGTCCTGAACGATTGATCAGGTATGTAGGCGGGCCCACGGTAATTGTGTTGACATACTCCGTGCCCTTTGAATCTACATCTGCACCCTCCATCTATGCCTGCAAAGATGGATGGTTGATACTGTTTTGCGACACATGTAATGTGCCGCAAACCCTAATTTAGGGTTTTCCATCCATACTGCTATGGTTTGGACGTTTTTGCAAGATAGGCCAAGGGAAGGCCGACCATGCGGGGTCCACTTTGGTTCGGAAGGTATTCCATACCTGCTTGGGGGTTATGGAATTGATCTGGGACATCCAATCAGGCTAGTGAAGTTGGATGGTCGTGATCATATCCAGACTGATACGGTCAGTCTGGATGCTCAATCGGGCTAGTAAAACACACCGAGAGTTACAGCATGTACGGGTATTTCGTACATGCTTTCATTATAATGCTTGGAGATTCGTGTTGCTCTGCTGAGAACAACACTCAGTCGTCATGCCGCACTGATAATGAGTACAGGAAATACAAGGCTGGTTGCGCATTAATTAATAATGTTGGAAATTCACAAGGTATATGGGATTGTTGCTACATGCTCCTACCTGGATGAATTTTGTATTTTATTCATAGAATGGGATTGTTGCCACATGCTCTATCCTAAGTGAATTAATAAAGTGAAGGAGTATCCATCACTCATTAATGGCCTTATCTTTTATAAGATGTTGGCGCATAATTTTTTAGGTTTTACAATTTTACCCTTAAACGAAAAACCACCATCAACATTAAGTCCCTTGCCTAGCACATAATGGTTACACTATTGTGGGGTAGGTATGAGATAGTGACGAATTTTTACATTGAAATGACCAAGATAAAGTAAATGTATATTTACCGGATAGGTCGACCTCGTCAGGCGTTGCCATGGGAGTTTTGGTTAGGGTTGTGAAGGAAGCGAGACTTGATTCGGTGAGTCGCTTTGATTCCTTTTATACATATCTGGGTAGAGCTCGGCCCCTTCCTCGGGCCAGGTGTATTCCCTTTCATCATACGACATCTTTCCTCAGATGTATGTGATAAGCATCGTTGATTGCTATCCCGAAATAGTATCCTTCATAGGTGGTAAGTAAAGACTTCTTTTCTCCTGGGATTCTGTCAACTTGTGATATTATAAAGAATCATCTCACGTAGTTGTTCCTTCTACATCTTAGGTACTGCTCCGCACTTATCTGATCTTCTGATTGACTGATTAATTTTCTTTTATAACTTCTTCTTCTTTGCAGTTTATCATGGAGGCGGTGGAAGACCATCATATCACCTCTCCAGAAAGAAGCTTAGAAGTTGATAAGCCCGAAAACCATGCGCACGAAGAAGTAATGGATAAGATCAATCTTCCACTTCGCGAAGTTGGCCGTGCTATACAGGGGATTTCTATTTTGCACCTGCGTATTGCCAGAGGACGCATCTGTGCACTTTCAGCTGCGATTGACATGGAAGAGCGGTGGAGGCGCGAGGAAGCGTTGCAAGCACCAGTAAGCGTAAGGGCATAGAGATTTGCATCGCGGTTGAAGAGGCGGAGGGTTGAGCACAAACGACCTCCAAGTGAAAATAAGTGCGATTACCCAATCCAGGATGGTGTGATAATTCTTAATTCTGACACTGACGAACCTGAATGTTTGAAAGCAATCGGCACGACTCCTGATGTTGATGTGGCATTCGATGCTCTTACTGATGATGTTGGGATGAAGTGTGTCGCTGCGGAGACATCTGATGCAGAGGCTGAGGCAGATCCAAATGGAGGAGCATCATCTGCGAAAACGTCTGATGCAGAAGGTGAGGTAGATCTGAAGGGAGGAGCATCAGGTGATGGCGTTGAAGCATAGCCTTATGTCGGTGCAGGCGCGGTCGACCCTCTTGATAACTAAAACCTCTTTTCTTATTTTTTTCTCTTTCCAAGTATATTCCGTGATTTGTGAACATCTTCCTTGTATTCAGTGGCCGCTGAGTTCAAGGTTTTCTTCTATCATTTGATTAATTGAATAAAGGTTTTACTTTATAATCCCCTGTTGAGACCGCGACTGAACTTTTCTCAGGTGCAAGGGTGTGCCTTTGCATGCAATTCTTTGTGGTAAAAGAAATAATGCCATAATGGAATACCACGGACCTGTGTTCCTGACGCAAGATCTTCCTGGCTTTGCTGGGGAGAGTGGTTCAAAGTCCCTTCCCCTTCCGCGCACATCTTTTCCGTCGACTCTTTTTTAGGATGCTTTTGCTTAGGGTTTTTTTTCCTGCTCTAGTAGATTGGTTTAGGCTGGATTTTGTATTTTTAGGGATAGAGAGGCTCTCAGATGGAAATAATACTTCAATTAATTTTGAAAATTGAAAATTGAAACCCTAACTATGAGTCCAAGTATTGCAATCATTTTCTAGAGGAATTACAGATATGATGTGAAATTGTAAGGGAAAACACGCTGGAAGAAGTATCACAACATCTTAAAGCGTGTAGGATGCTGGAAAGTGGTGGCACATCGCTTTAATTACGGTAGGGTTTGAGCCATCGTGAGTGAATTGTTACACCTTCTAGTTTGTCAGCGTTGATGAGTTTGCAGTAGCCGCCTAAGATGACATCTGCTACCAGGTACGGTTCATCCTCATTTTCGGTGGGTGAATTAGGTGAGGTATCCATTTTCATTGTAATGCTTCCAACCTTGAACGCGGTCACCTTCGTTACTAGGTCTCCAATTCCGAATGGGTTTGGACGTGTAGACATCAGGGTCTTGGTTTTGTCATCTTTGATCGAGACAGCTTCTAAACTCCTGATAAACTGTTGAAAGGGTCCGGCCTCCCATTTGCATATCTTAGCCAAGGTTGGTTTCTTGGCTAGAGCCTGTCCCCAGGACTTACCAGAATGAAGGGCGGTTGGTTGTAAAAAGGGTTGCGTGATGAGACTTACTTGAGATCAGAACCTTTCAACGTACGCTGACAGGATCTCCCCGGAAAGTTGCATCACATTAGCAAGTTGTTGGTGCGGCAACAAATAGTCGTCAGGTCCAGAAGGCGTGTTGGAGATTCTTTCAGGTATCGAAGTCGGTAGATGACAGACTCCTAGCGTTGCCCTGTTGTCATGTATCCAAGGGCGTCCTAGGATCATGTTATAGTTGGGATAATATTTGATTACGTAGAACTTTGCTTGTGTTGAGGCATCACCCAATTTGACTTCAAGATCAATGTATCCATATGCATCTCTGAATTCTCCTTATGGATCCTTAATCACAGTTGGGTGACGCGTAGCTTCCTGCTTCGGGATATTTGCTGCCCTCAAGGTCTTGATGGTAATGATGTTAAATTCGGAGGCCATATCAATCAACGCGTTATCGAACTCAACGTTTCTCAAATGAGTGACGGTTAGGAGTCCCCAGTTTCCTTTGCTCGCATCTTTCAGGAAAGACTGGGGGTCCCTGGACTGCTTCTGGATACAAATGCCTGCCTGATACAACGCGGTTGAGAGCTGTAAATATGTCTTGACGTTGTCCCTTGGAGAAATACAATATTTCACACAAGCGCTCCATCATAGATTGTACAGTCTTGCGAACATAATCCCCAGAAATCATACAGTTCCTGATAGGAAGAGGATCTCTATGAACACCTTTATTTCCAAGTTGAAGTTCTCTTGTCTCTATCTTTTTCCTGAATATTTGTTTCAGCCTGTTACAATCTTTGGTTGGATGATGAACGAATCTATGGTAGCAGCAGTATTTAGGGTCCGCCATGTCTTTCTCAGTGGGAGGACATCTGATAGGAGGCATCTTGATGGCGTCGTCTTGGATCCACGCTTCTAAGAGTTTTATCACCTCATTCATGGGGAAAAGAAAGCCTGTATCTTCGGCGTCTTGTGCATGAGTTTTGTCCGCTCCTTTCCGAGTTGAAGTATTGTGTGCCGGGGATGCCCGCTTGGTTTGTTGTTCCATCGTCGAATCTTTCCTTTTTTCTCCTCCGCCTACTACACTCACGGAAGGACCAGTGTTGTATTGCTTTTTCGTGAGACGCTTGCTTCCTCGACTTTCACGTGAATCTTCACTTCGAACAACTCTGGTTCTTTCTAGAAATGCTGGCGCGGTTGTTGCTGAACGTTTGGCAGCTTTATGGAGTTCATAGAATGTTTGAAAGCCCAGATTCTCTAATAGAGCGCGGTATATGGGTATCATCCCATTGATGCACAATTCGACTAATTTTTGTTCGGTGACGTTCGGGTCATGACAATCCAGTGCTTGGGTTATGAACCTCTTAACGAAGTCGTTGGGATGCTCGTTGTTTCGCTGAAGAATTCTTCCCAGATCTGAAAAGGTGATCTGTTCGGACACGAAGAAATACTTTCTGTATAAAGCATTGACCATCTCGTTCCAATTGGATATGATGTTAGGTGCAATTTTGTTGTACCAGGTGTACGCCCTTCCCGTAAGTGACTTCGAAAATTCTTTTAAGCGGAGAACATGATTGTATTCATGCTCCCCCAAAGATTCTAAGAATCGAGAGACGTGTTCACGAGCATTACCAGTACCATCGTAGAGGGAGAATTGGGGGGAGGTGTAACCTTTGGGAAGAGGAATTCGTTGCACATCTTGAGGGTACGGCGGCTGATGCTGGTGTACATCTGTTCGGTCCCATTTTCCTCGATTTTGTAGAAGTCGTTTCAGGTCCTCACGTGTGATGAAGTTGTATGGTTGGTTCCTTCATGTGGGGCGTTCATGGAAAATGAGAGTTTCCCCATCTATGTGGGCCAGGATGGAAACGTCTCCCCTGGGTTGTCGTGAACCTTGCGGAAATCGTTCAGTCAAAGTTTTAAGGAAAGTGAGTACCTCTTTCTGATTTGCGGCCATATCCGCTTGGGTCTTAGCCAGAACTTCATGTTTCTCCATCAAGTCTGCAATGGTAATGGGCGGTGGTCCTCCTCTTGTCCCTCCGGCTCCTCGTCCTGATGAAGGAGTGAAAGTTGTTGCTCTGGTGACTACCGGAGGCGTTACGCTTGAGGATAAGCCGGGATTAGCGGCTGCTCTGGATCTGGTGATGGGAGGTGTTACACTCACTGGAATATTTCATGTTACACTGGTGCCGACGGTAGAGGTGACGACTCCAAGAGATGTATTGATCATGGTATCTCCACTAACAGGTACATTGACGCCGGGAGTGTTATCAACACTAGTTCCATCAGAATTGATTGTTGATCCAGACCTAAGTTCCACCATCTTGAAATGAGTTGTTGATCGAATTGACCCTAAGATCTACTCCTTTGAAATTTCGTAACTTGAACCGGGTATTGAAGAGATGAAATCGAGAATTGGGAATTGATATTTCAACCGAGGGATCAACCTCCCACTGTGGTCGCCAATTGTTTATGGGTGAAAACTATTCCTGCCAATTTTGGTAATTTGGGGTGTGGATGAGGAATGAATCTAAACCTTAAACAAATGTACTGCGCGGTGAGTGCTTGTAGATTCAAGAGATCAATCTGTGCAAGTCCGGCCAAAACCAAGAAATGGCCGTTCCAGACTTGTTTCGGTCACAAAGTGAAGGAGATGGGGTTGATCTTAGGGAAGGAAGCGAAGAAGGTGTTGAGATTGTGAAGGTGTTGGATATGTATGACTTGTATCAAAAAGCTGGAATGGCTTGCAGGATGTAAGCTATCAGTTCTGGTGTTTGAATACGATTGTATCAACACTTGCCTCTGTTGTCTGGACTTGTTCTGTTCTTGTTAAAAAATAGGGCGGAGAACCAATTTATACAAGTCTTTTAGCCTAACATTCGTATCTCGTGGGAAGTGGAGAAAGTGGAGTGATGGATTAGTGGAGTATTGGAGTAGTGTGTTGGTATCACACGACCAGACTTGCCCACTTCTCCCATCATCACTAACCGTCCGTGTCATCCTGACACATTCTTGTGATGGCGCGTTGTGCGCTGCACGCTGTAAACCTCCAGATCAATACCCCAGTATGTATCCCCCAGTTTGTGACATGATTGATGTATTAAACGTGTGGCTCATGGAACCCACAAAAATAGCATGTAATGCTACGTTATTTAGGAAATTGATACTTGTGAAGTATCGTGTGTATACTATGCAGGTACTGCATCGAGTATATTTAGCATGTATGAAGCATCGCTGTTTGAGCGTAATAACTTCATGTCCATCCTACTTCATGTGATGGTTTGGAGGTTGTGAAAGCAAGTCCTCCCTTGGCCGACCACATGGTGTGGTAGATTGGTGGATGATGATCACCATGACTCCGCACTGAACAATTAACTCCTGACCAGGGCTATATAACCAAGCTGGTGAAGTTGGACGGATGAGATGATCTTTGAGACACTCATCTGCGACACTTGGTGAGATTAGGTTTTTGAAGGAGGTGCGCAGGCACCACTCTTCTCCCTGATCGAATCCAAGATTAGGACATTATTTTGGGTTGGCCGATCATACAAGTGTGTATATGGCACGACGGTGTAGGCGCCTATACCTGACCGCCCCACGGAAACGTGATCTGGGCCACTCAATTTTTCCGGCGAAGTTGAGTGGTCGAGATCGAATTGCGATAGAAAATTAGTGTCGCAAAAGTTGCATACCATACAAGCTTCGGGCGGGCGTTCCAAGACGATGAGGCTTGGTCGGTCTTGGCTGATTGCTCCAACATGTAGATGGTAGGTTGATGTTCACGCCTATGCCTTACCGTCCCATGAAAACATTATCTAAGCCACTCAATTCGTCCTGCGAAATCGAGCGGTTGAGATTAGTTTACAGTTTGGAAGGAGCGACCATGCATGTTGGAGGCGCGCGAACCGAGGCATATTTCCAAGTTGAGACTTGGACGATCAGGTGAAGGGACAGACGGGTCCACGATGGTCATGTTGGTATGAATGGACCTTCTTTGATCTGATCTCGGACCCTCCATTCGTGCCGGATAAAATGGACACTCGTGATTCAAAACCATAATTTTGGGCTTCAAGGCCGTGCTTCATGCTCCATTCAGGCGCACAATTTGGAATGACCAACCATGGTTGGTCCTGACCGATTGGTCAGGTATGTAGGTGGGCCCACGTTGATTTCGTTGACATACTCCATGCCCTTTGAATCTACATCTGCACCCTCCATCTATGCCTGCGAGGATGGATGGTTGAGACTGTTTTGCGACACATGTAATGTGCCGCGCAAACCCTGATTTAGGGTTTTCCATCCATACTGCTATGGTTTGGACGTTTTGGAAAGCTAGGCCAAGGGAATGCCGACCATGCGGGGTCCGCGTTGGTTCGGCAAGTATTCCATACCTGCTTGGGGGTTATGGAATCGATCTGGGCCATCCAATCAGGCTGGTGGAGTTAGATGGTCGTGATCATATCCAGATTGATATGGTCAGTCTGGATGCTCAATCGGGCTAGTATAACACACCGAGAGTTGCAGCATGTACGGGTATTTCGTACATGCTTTCATTATAATGCTTGGAGATTCGTGTTGCTCTGTTGAGAACAACATTCAGTCGTCATGCCGCACTGATAATTAGTACATGAAATATAAGGGTGGTTGCGCATTAATTAATAATGTTGGAAATTCATAGGGTATATGGGATTGTTACTACATGCTCCAACCTGGATGAATTTCGTATTTTATTCACAGAATGGGATTGTTGCCACATGCTCCATCCTAAGTGAATTAATAAAGTGAAGGAGTATACATCACTCATTAATGGCCTTATCTTTTACAAGATGTTGGCGCATAATTTTTTAGGTTTTACAATTTTACCCTTAAACGAAAAACCACCATAAACAATTGGCATGGTTGGTTGTTCCATGAGATGCTATATGTTGAGCATTAAGAACTAAATTAATCAACTTGTGTGGTTATTTAGTTTGTATTCCATGAGTTCTCTCATGTTGAGTACATGTACGGTTAAGTTTGTCATTTCCTATGATAATCTTAGTTGGAGTTTCATATTCTCTTATGTTGAGCCCAAATGAACTAAATCAATCATCTTGTGTGATTATTTAGTTAGCACTCTATAGATTTTACTCATGTCAAGTGTGGACAATTGAATTGATTACTTTGTGATTAGTTTAATTGTGTAATCCGGTTAGAATATTTATGAGATCTCTTGTAAATAATCTAATCGATGTATTAAGACTCCATAAGTTTACTTGTGTTGAGAATATTTAGGAAAATTAATCTTGGTTCGCCTTGGTTAAAGTGATTGAATTTATTTTTTCTTTGGATTCCAAATTCATACTTGTATGTAATTTGTTCAGTCTAAAGAAATCCTTCTTTTCTTTTGAAATTAAGGTCGCTCTTGTTGTTTCCTTGGGAATGACATCTTATGGGGGAGAGTTCTTTTGAACTTGCGCTTAATTGCTAAATCTTTGTGGGGAGTGCGGGTGTGGAATATTGTAGGGGTTATCTTGTATCTTTATGAACTCCTTGATGAATGCATTTAGCCTCGGCTTTATGATTGAATCTAAACAAGATGATAGAACATTTACCTTTGGTCATGAAAAATCTCTTGCGGAAATTTCATTCGGATCCCGTTCTTGTACCTTTGCCAATTTTATTGACAAAAAGGGGGAGAATTAATTGTAATTCACACTACAAATACATATGGTTTTCGGATCATTATGTAAGGGGGAGTGGTTTCCATGTGATATGGAGTATTGACTAAGGGGGAGTGAAGTATTATCGTAGTATTGTTGTTGAAGTTGTGATACAATTGGACTTTGACGTTGTGTAATAATACTATGACACTGTGTAACAATGATTGAGAACCGGTGCTTTTCTCATTGTTATAGCTACGGAATTTCAACAACGATGATACTAAACTTACACCCTTTGGGATCATTGGACTACTTGGAAGTGACGAAGATTTCGAGTATTGTTGAAGATTAAGCATGTGGAATAGGAGCTACAAAGTTTATTTATATATTTTTTGTATTCCATATGTATTAATAGTTTTGCAACTAAAATTGACAAAGGGGGAAATTGTTAGAGCACTGCTAGGTCAAACTCGCATGCGTTGCTATCTCAAGCATGTTTGTCAATCTAAGTGATCAAAACTATGTAGTCTTGATTTTTAGTCTACTATAGCTAAAGTCTCGGACTAGGATAGAAAGTGTAGTTGATCTCAAGAACTCCATGGAGATCATCATAAAAGACGAAGGACTACTCAAGGAACCAATGGATCTTCATCGACTAAAAGGTATGTGGAGATTTGAACTTATCTATCACTCAAAAGTCTATCTACTCTATCTCCTATCTTGAGACAAAAGTCGTTTATCTATATAGACTAAGAATATGCACATGTAACATTTTGAGCTGAGTATATCTTGCTTATCTATTTATCGAAATGGGTGTTGGTAAAGCTTTTGCTTTAGCCAAGTTCATCTTTGCATAGTGATGAAAGTCATGTTATGTTTAAATCATTTTGGAAATCGCTCTGACGAAAAATAAAATGTGAATAACAACTATATAGCACCATCTGAGAATGTTTCAATGATTGAAATGAGAGTTTAGATTATATAACCATTGGGGGATATAAACATTGTTGTGGCAACACATATATGTATATGTCCTTAGCACTTGAACCGAAGTTTGCGAACTTTGTTGATCAAGTAGAACCGGAACGCGAGCAACAACTCAGTTCGCAAACTTAGTCCGCGAACCCAGTCCGCGAACTGGCGTAGTTCTCGAACTCGAGAATTTCTGTTGAAGTTGTAGCTCATGTGCAGTCCGCGAACTGACGGAATCTCTCGAACCCAAGAATTTCTGCTGGAGTTTATAACTTCAACCGGTTAGCTTGAGTCCGCGAACTCAAGAGGTTATTTCTGAAAACGTTGTTCATGAACTTATTCTAAATTACTAAGGGATGCTTTTGCAAACCGTGGCTTTATAGTTCATGATTAATGATTCGAGTGAATCACATCGTTTTTTATTCAATTGTGTCTCTTTTAATACTTGGGATCTCATAGAAATTGAACAAGTCTCTAACTAGTTCATTTGAGTCATTTGGATTAGTTATGGTAAAGAAGAATATGGTTGACATGAAAGTTATCATTTGGCTAACCATTTGGTTGAATAATATTGAACCAACCATTGTACACGTTTGGGTACGGTTACACAAACCCAAAAACATCCAGTACATGTGTGTATGGAAAGCTAAGTTTTCGATCTAACGGTTGAGAGATATTAACTTGTATCTAATCAGGTTTTCATCTTACGGTGAATATTGAATTCTTTGTTAGCAAGCTAACATTGATTGCAAACCATGATTTGAAAGACTATATAAGGAGAACTCTAGCCATTGGAAAAAATAATCCCCACACACCTTTCTTGTGTGATAATAGTTTTCTCTAAGCTAGAGTCGACCTCCATTAACCCTTGAGTTTTCTCTCTAAATTCGGGTTAACAACTTAAATACTTTATTGGGATTGTGAAGCCAGGACGATACTACTTTCATCATAGTTGTGTGATCTGATCTTGCTCTTTCTATCGTACAAGTACAATTGTAATAATTGGCTTGAGATTTCTATCTCCGATAGGCAAGATACAAGTAGTCACAAACATCTTCGTCTCATTGTTTGTGATTCCTCAATAATCTTCTTCGCTGCGTCGATTAAGTTTATTATGAGGTGATTGATGAAACTGAGATGTTCTTCGGGAATATAAGTCTGGTTTTATCAATTGGTTCATGTTCACCTTGATTTATCAAAATACGGAACAAAACTTGTAGGTTTATTCGTGGGAGACGAATTTATCTATTACCTGTATACTTTTCTGTGTGAGACAGATTTGTTTATTAAAGTCTTCGAATTTGGGTCGTAGCAACTCTTAGTTGTGGGTGAGATTAGCTAAGGGAATCAGGTGCACAGTATCCTACTGGGATCAGAGGCGTAGGAGCATAACTGTATCTTGGATCAGTGTGAGATTGGTTTGGGTTCAACTACAGTCCATACCAAAGTTATCTTGTAGTATGCTAGTGTCTGTAGCGGCTTAATAAGGTGTATGTTTAATCTGGACTAGGTCCAGGGGTTTTTCTGCATTTGATGTTTCTTCGTTAACAAAATTCTGATGTTTGTGTTATTTCTTTTCCACATTATATTTTGTTATATAATTGAAATAATATAGGTTGTGCGTTGTTCAATCAATTAGAATATCCGACCATTATTGGTTGTTGATTTAAATTAATTGACACTTGGATATTGGTCTTTGGTACCATCCAAGTTATTTCTATTTGATTAGACTCGTAAATCATATTTGCTTGAGTAAATCAAATTGAGAGATTGAGATAATAACTCCTTGAGTATTTTCTATTGATTGAGTCTTGTTGATTCTCTAGAAAAAAACTCGGAGTTGTCCATACAGATTGCTAATCGAAATATTGGGTGGTGTTGTTAGACCCCCGCTAATTCAGGATGTTCCGCTAAAACCACAGGAGAAGGATTACCACGACGCTTTTCTACCACATCATTCACGAATCCATGGATAACGAGAAACTCATCCTGCCAAAATATGTTGTATTTGGAGGTCGTTGACGGATTTCGTTCCGCGAGTAGAAAAGGTAGACTTTTACCTGACACAAGAGCACTAGCATCTAGAACATTTGACAACGGGATTTTTGTAATAACCGACCGATGAACGAGTGGGACCCCTTGGTCAAAACCCATATGCCGAGCGGCTCTATCGATATTGTAAGAGTTCGCTTTGCAAGATCCTCGAAAAAAAGACGGCACATGACCGGGCGTGTAGCTAAGCATGAACACCATTTCTCCAACGCTCAGACCCTCTTTATCAGAAGACAAAGAAATATTTGAAGAGGGAGCAAAGGTATTGATCTGAGTTATAGACGCGTGCATCGGAGCCCATGGATGAAAATTAACTGCGTACGAGTTGTCAATAAGTCTAACGAGGTTCGAACCAATCTTTGGGCGCCTGTTCGACCAGCACAGTATCCTAGAGCCACCCCAAGACTTGGGAAGAATAGCCAACAATTTTTGGGCATACTTCTCGAAATGCTCCCACAACCATGCCTGGATAAAGACGGCATGAATATATGAATCCACTTTCATATAGCCTTTTGAGGCGCTCATGTCCGAAACCAGCTGATCCAAGTGTGCAAACAGAGAACCAAGAAACAAACCACCGATAAGGAGAACGATACCTTTTGCCATCTTTATGGCAAAATTGATAAGTTCCTGTCTTATCTCTTTCTTGCCCGAGCCGTCATCAAAAATATCTCTGGATATCCAAAGAGCCAGGAACGCCGCGACATGAAGTATGCTATTCTTCTGGTTTGACTCTAACTCGTCAGGAAACCACTGAGACACCCACCAGTCATAGAAGCACTTCGTCTTGTTTTCTTTCCGAATGAATCCATTTGACTTCGCAACCAGGGTGGCGCGCATTTCTTCTTCATCTGCAGACAACCTAACGTCGAGGTTTCCAATTACAGGAAAATTTAGCAACACGGCCACGCTCTCCAAGGAGATGGTCATTTCACCCCACCTACATACGGCCATGTGGGTGTCTGGATACCATCTGGAAACAAAAGCAACCAAGCCTGGAATATCTTTCCTAATCTGAAGCACTGCGGAAGCTTCAACAGCATCAACGATCTACGCCCTGTTCAAATTGGTTTTTACATGCTCCTAGTTCATCATGAATCACATCCATTTCTCGAAGGAACGCAACGGATTCATAGGGATTTCGAAATCGATAGGAGAGGCATGATATTCTTTCCTCTGAAGGTAAAACCTTATTACACCTCATGGCCGAAGCGATCGGTCCTCTCCCTCACTTTCCAAACCAGTCAGAAGAATCGACACGTATTTGGGATGATTTCTCTTAACTGTGGCCGATGTCGTGAAGAACTCATCATCTACATTTGTCTTGGAATTACCCACATCCTTCGGTACGGCAGAAACTGTTGACATCCTAACGAAAAATTCTCTCACGCTGTTTTCACCGCCGAGATAACTACAATGGAACAATACGAAGAGAAATTATTACGGAAAGTGCTGATAGGTGTCTAAAACACCTAATTTTATATCTATATTTTATGCTTTCTTTGCGAGTTTTCTTATAAATTATGTATCTTATGATTGATTTTGAGTTTACCAGGTGTCATGGAGTCATTATGAGCATAAGAAGGAAAAATCGTCTATTTGGAGCGTAAAGATTAAAAAGGTCAATTCATGGGTGAGTGATACTTGGAGCAGGCTAGGTGCACGAGAAGGAGGTCAAGCTGAACAGAGAATTAGGTTATTGGTTATTCAGAACCGGCAAGCCATATATGAACTTTGGAAACCCTCAACAAAGTGGCAGGTGCCAATATCAATCCAAATTTGTTAACCACACATCAGGTCGAGAAGAATCCATTTTCTTTATTCTCCATTTCTCTGTTACTTTATTTGCTGTTCTTCATGGGAGTGAGGAGATTAAGAGATTTAGTCACATATATGAAATTAAAAAGGAATCACAGATGGAATTTGAGTCTGTAAGTAGTTGGGTGGAGAAACTAGGGTTTTGCTGATAAAGAAACTATGTACGAGAAAATGGGTTAGATTGATGTTTGAAGTTGGCAGATGTATATGAACTAGATGAAAACAGTGGAAGATTGGGTTTTGTTTATATCAATATGGAGGAGCAACAGTTGCTGCTGATGTTGATTAGGGGATAAAAATCCATGAATCGAAGAACGAAATTATATCTAGTGGTTACTGCAACTGAGTTCGGAATGAGTCTGTGGAATAAAGATGGGTTTGTGTATGTTGTTGATTCTGGGGGAGTATCAATATGGGACTGAGCTACAAAATGGATCTTAGATGCTGCAGTTTGAAATGGAAAAGATGTTCATGGGGTGTTGGTTCATGACTGAGATGGTGTTGCAGTTGAGTTAATGATGTGCATGGAAGCCAAAGAATTGCTGGTGCGGTTTACACTTTGAAGGAAAGGAATTGACATAGCTGTGACAGTGAATTTTTTGAGGCCTTGTTGCAGTTGAGAATGGCAACAGAGCTGCAAGTGTTGGTTGCAATGTAACTGGTGCTGGTGGGTTGTGTTGCAGTCAAGGAAATAAAATTGCAGAAGTTGGTTATAAAGCTAATGGGTTTGATTGTGGCAATGAGCCGAGGAAGAAAAGAGATGGCAATGCTCGGCTGGTATGAAGTTGGTCTTGCAGGAGGTAATGGTTATGCAACTGAAATGGCCTTGAGTAGGTGTTGTCGCTGTGACTGATTGAGATGGATTTGAACTGGCATAGCTGAGAACAGATGAAAAGAAGCTGAAGCAGCAATGATTTGGGTGAATTTGTGCCAGAAAAATCAAACTAAGTGAGATGTTGTTGCTATTGATTATTGGAAGTTCAGCTAGGTTGTGAGGAATAGAGTGTTTGCGGCGGGAACTAGGAATTACAGACTAGGCTTGTGCAGCTGGTGTTATGATGAGTTTGATCAGGACGAGGAGTTATGTTTTGGTTCGGTAGCATTGGAAGAAGTACAACTGTTGGAATGACGAAGATGGATCGAAAATGAACTGGAATGGGGAGCTACAGATGGTGCAGTTTGCTGTTGCGTCGCAGATGAAATGGATTTGGGGTGATGCAGGTGCAATAATGGCTTGTATTAATGAATGTGAGTTGCAGATTCATATGCAAGCAGGTGATCCGAAAATTCAATGAACAAGGAGGGAAGGACTTAGAGAAGGAACTAAAATAAAAGGCCTGAAATTGGTCTGGATCGGTCGAAATCAGGGAGACTCGGCTGGTATCAGATTCGAGTGAGTTGACTCACCGATCTAGTAGCTTACTCAAATGAGCCATGGGCCTAATTTCTTGCGGGCAGTTTATATAATTTTGGCCGAGTATGACTGAGAGAGGCTATATAAGAATCTGAGAACACCACAGCAAAAAAAATAAAAAAATAAATCTTTTATCTTATCTCTACTTTTGTTCTAGGGTTTTACAACATGATAGAATTTCTTTTTCTCCTTGTTATGAACTCCTATGCTATGAGTACTTAATTTTATTATTGGTTATGGATTAGTTGGATTTCACGTAATATGATTCCTTGTTTAATATATTAGTTTTGTCTCAATATTATCGTTTATGTTTCACCATTAATATTGTTATATGATTTGAATGCTTGTTTGGTCGAGTCTAGAATCGATTGAGTTTGTTTTCATATCTATTGCAAGATTAGGGTTATTATACACAAAAGTGATAATTCTTGATTGCAAGTAGCATAAATATGATTATAGTTTGTAGTGATATATTCTTATGATTATATGTGAACCATAACCTTTGTTAAATCGGATTAGTGCTTTTACACGTTCGATTGCTTTGATTGGCCTGATTTCATAGAACTTAATGCATCTAGGGAATTAAAATTGATTAGAGCTTTTACATGTTAGGTTGTTCTTTTAGATAAAATTCATATTCGCATCTTTTAATGTGTTTGTTGATGACAATAGGAAATTAGCGGGATATTCTTACGATCAAGGTATTCTAGGGCCATTGATAAAATAGAGATTAAATATCAATTCTAGTTATTATGACAAGAGCATGTTAGTGAATGAAAACGAAATCCTTAACCAATACTTTCACATATTTGAATTGCTTGCTTTATTTCTTTGTTTTGTTTTGCTTTTATTTTATTCTAGCATATAAAAATCAGAAAACCCCTCATTGGTTTATATAGGAGACCGAAACAACTTGACAACCTTGTCCTCTCTGTGGGAACGATCCTTTCTTGCCCTTGCTTCATTATATATTTTGAGTAGTAAGAAAGTGTAATTTATTTTTGACGCCTATGACAGCGATCAAGTGCACGGAAATTATTTTTTCTACCCAAGATGCAAGCCAGTTTGTTTCAAGGCAGTACCATGCAGCATAAAATTCTTGTCCAACCGAGGAGGTACGCCCCACCATGGGAACCACCCTAAAAAACTAGGTTTTCATGGGGAAGGGATGACAATTACTATCGCATGCTTACTTTGCACAGTGAGTTGAGGCGGTCAACATTACTTTGGTATTCATTCCTAAGTACTACTACAAGCTCGTGCAAAACATACCTACGGCTAGGATTCACACCAACATTTTCTACAAGGCCATGAAAAGGTACACCTATAACTGGGGTTTACACCAACACAAAAGAAAAGAGAAAACAAGTTAAAAAAGAAGTATTGGGAGGCATACCTGGGATTTGCTTGTCCGCTTTGCTCTACTGCTACCACACGGCTGGGATAAAAATAAATAAAAAAATAGGCGTGAAACGAAAGAGAAGTCGGCCCTCCTTTTATATATACATGGTACGTGGGAGTTTGAACAAGGAAATGATTTCCTATTTTGAGCCAAGAAAGGAAAAGAGGAAACCGGTCCCGCAAAGACCAATTTCCACGCCCAAGATCGCTCACGCCATGCCTTGGCCCCACACGCTAAGCCATCCGCTAAATTTTTCTCGGCCCCACCACGCCTAGTCGTCCGTGTACTCCTAGCCTTGCCATGGCCGAACCATGCCAGGCCGCCCGCTCCATTATTGCAGACCTATCATTCCAAGTCATCCACACGCTCTTTGCCTCTCCAAGCTGTCCGCGCTATAAACCTGCCAATACCAACAAACTTTCGAAGACCGCGCCCGCTTTGCCTCGGTGATGTACGGCTAGACCAAGCCAGCAACTTTCGTCTCACCACTCTACGGTATGCATCCCCAGTATAACTTATGCTAGGACACTAACACGGGAAGCAAAAACTTTATTCACCCCTCAAAAAGGTTAGTCGGATTTTCCATATCATCTTTGCAATGATTTACATCTTGATTTCGTCCCTGTCTATCACCATCATATGCTTACCTCACAACAAGGCACATGTTCCGACCTAAGTAGGGGACTTAATGTTGATGGTGGATTTTAGCTTAGGGGTGAAATCGTAAAACCCTAGTCAGACAATGACGTCACAAAACTTGAGTAATAATGTCCAAACCAAGCACATTTATTGAACCCTTTAATTTGCCTACGATAAAATTACCAGGGTACCTTTTTTTAATTCTAATTAGGGTTTCGACAGGCCAAAACCCTTTAATTTTCCTACGATAAAATCCTAGCCATCCAAGGTTACCAGACCACACATGGTAGCCTTTGACCCAAAACCCTAGTTTGGTCACACCAAACCCACCACCATGCCATGCCAATGGCGTTCCAACCTAGACGTGCCTCCATGCCATGCCAATGACATGCCAACCTATCCGCGCCACTACGCTGGCCTTCCTTATGCGACCACCAACGAACGAAAGCGTGCAACGATCAACGGCTACCTTTCCTCTTAAGATACAAAATCTCGACCGTCGAAGGTCACCAAGTCTCCCAAGATCGACTTGCCATGCAACAACCATATACTACATGTTTTCCACAAAAACATTCGAGACATCAACACATATCACAAACTGGGGGATCCTCTTTGGGTATTGGTTTAGCGGTTTACAGCGTGCGGCATATACTATGCCCATCATAAGGAAGTGCCATAATGGTGAGGCGGTTAGTAAATACATGGAGTTAAAGGTGAAACGTTCATGGAACATCAATTCCATGCATTAAAATTTTTATGGAACATCAATTCCATGCTTACGGTTACCACCTCCTCCCATTTACTTACCTATTTTTCCATTCCCTAATGAGACCAGGGTACGTTTCACTTCAACTTGTATAAATAGGTCTTACCTATTTCCACAGAACAACTAGTTCATTCGGGAATATACAACACTCAGAAAAGACTTGCTAGCTTACCATTTGTTAGCCTTTCCACTTTTATAATACAAGTTGTAGCAACACAACTACTCTTCCAGAATTAACTATTATGGTCTCATCACTTTCCTTTCTTCTCTCCCCAAAACTAACCCATTATCCTCCACTTTGTGACCGAAGCAAGTCCGGAATGACCATTTCTTGGTTTAGGCTGGATTTGTACAGATTGATCTCTCGAATCTAAATTTCTCCCTTGCAGTATATTGTTTAGGATTTAAATTGTTTCTCACCCGTACACCCGAAATTATCAGTAACCATTTTCACCTACAAACAACAGTGTTTTAGGTATTGAAGGGATTGAGGCACTGTGAGTTAATTGTCATTCCTTCCATTTTGTCGGCATTGATGAGATAGCAGTAACCGCCCAAGATAAGATCTGCCACCAGCTATGGCTTGTCTTCCCTCTCTGTAGGCGTATCAGACTGCACTGTCACTTACACTATTACATCTCCAACTTGAAATGGGTTTGGGCATTGTGCAACTTCTTGATTCTTGAACTCGTTATCTTTGATTGAGACAACTTTTAAATTCTTGATAAATTATTTAAAAGGACTAGCCTCCCATTCACATCTCCCAATGGCAGACAGGTTGTTGATAGGAGCGAGTCCCCGAGCCTTAGTGGAAGGAGGAGTGACTGGTTGTAAAAAGAGTTGTTCAATAAGACTTAATTGGGCTCGAAATCTTCGAATGTATGCTGATGGGCTCTCTCTAGGTAATTGCGTCACATTAGCAAGTTTTTGATATGGCAACAGATAATCTTCTGGATTGGACGGGTTGTTGGAAATCCTTTCAGGTATTGACACTAGCAATATTTTTCGAACGACTCTCCTACTAAGTTCGTTACCTTATAGGTCTCGTTTTATTTCAAATTTTAATGCTTAGGTTCACGTTAGGTATTGTTTTCCTAAGGCGGGCAAGAAGAGAACGGTGATGAAATCCGAACCCTTATCTTGTATGGCCAGTCCTTGCCCTTTACTAGGAAAATAAAGCAGCCGTATTCAATTCCTCAACATATATGCAAACGAAGGAATACAGTAACTCGCTAACAAGGGATTCGCGAGTGTTTCGAAAAACTTACCTCCCGTTCCAGACGGGGGATGAACCGTTGTTGTCGACTCGGGCCACGACTCCTATGTCATGAACGAACCCGAGGGGCCGAGGTGATATTGTAATCACCGTCCTTCTCTGCAAACAGTTGATATTTAATAATACCCTTCCGTAGGGTTTAAAAATAAAAATAAAAATAGAATGTCCAAGTCCAAAGTCCAAAATAAAGTGCAAAAGAAAAAGAAAATTACAAGAGTAGAGGAATCCTAATACAATCTAAAAATAAATAAAATAATTTTTTTTTTTTTTAAAAAAAAAAAAAACTTCTTTCGCTTCCTTTCCTTCGCCTTTACAACAGCTACTCCGGCACCTGTTGAGCTCAAAAGAGGTAGTTAGGGTTTCGAAGTTTTAAAGCAAAAGCAAAAAATTTTAAAAAAAAATAACAAAAATAAGTGTAAAATTGACTGTGAATAGTTGTGTCTTTGATGAATGTGATATGTGAACAGTTCCAGGAGATGAAAAATGAATAGTGACAGGAGATGAAAAATGAACTACACCACTACTGAGTCCCCGGCAACGGCGCCAAAAACTTGGTAGGCTCGGAAAGATACCTACTTCTATGTATAAACTGCAAGTGCACAGTGTCGACAAGCAACACAGGGCAAGCACAGGTCGAACCACAGAGACTTGGAGAGTGTAGAAGTTGATTCTAAATCCCGATTCGAGAGTAACCAAAAGGGGTTTGATTTTGTCGATACAACGATATGATTTTCAAGTGACTGAAATAATAAAAGTAAAAGATGCAAATAACAAGATATGTAAACAATGATAATATGGATACTAGGGTATTCAAATCCACCAATAACCTATGATATGCATTCAACTTGTAATATTATTCTTGTCCTTATAGTAGATTCAAGTCTACCGTATAACTAAGGTGTTTCTCCAATGGATAATTTAATCACAACTAAAGTATTTCTCCAAAGCATTAATTGTCTAATTAAGCACAACTAATCTAAAGATCAATATTTGGTTAAGCATGAGTTGTAGCATAATCAACATAGAGATATTCTAACTACAATGGATACATGGCATACATTGTGAGAGCAAGATGTTGAAAAACTTGGATTAAATTATATCTTTAAACAATTCTAAACTTTCAAGAACAAGATACAAGATATGAATACATACCAATGAGATTAGGGCTTCATCTAAACCCTAGTAAATGAAATTAGAACATGAAGAACATTACAACAAAATTGAAATTTGATGAACTAACATGAACAAGCTATTCTTGGATGAGTTTTCAACACAACAACCCTCTCTATTTATACACAAAAATTCTCTCACACTTGGGATCCGAATTTCACTGTAGCAACCACTCAACAATTAAACAAAACATGTTTTCTTAATTGATGGATAGAATGGAATACAATGGGGGTGAGGTGGATGTTTTGGAAAGAATCCAATGGGGGTAAGGTGGATGTTTTGGAAAGAATCCAATGGGGGTGAGGTGGAAATGGATTTTGGCCTTGGGTTTTGGATCATTGGTTGTTTAATCCCATGAATTTGTAAACAGGTTGCCACTGATGCGCGAGCGGGTTGCAACGCTTCCAACTTTCTTCTCTTTTGTCTTCTCAATTCTTCCAAACTTTATTTAGTACTTAAAAACACAAAATTAATTAATACAAATATTTATTCTTGAAGATGGTAAGAATGCAGAATTTGGGATAATATATGACTTTGAAGCGCGAAAGATAAGTTAAGTGCCAATGAAAAGGTGTATGAATATCCAATATTTGGCACTCATCAGACGGGTTGTTGGAAATCCTTTCAGGTATTGACACTAGCAAAGGACACACTCCTAGATTTTCTTTGTTGTTATGTACCCATGAGCACCCCAAAACCATGTCATAATTTGAGCATTCTTTGACAATATGAAATTTGGCGTGCGTTAAAGCATCTCCCACCTTGATTTCGAGATTGATGTATCCATATGACATCTTTGGTTCTCCTTCTGTGCTTTTAATTATAGTTGGGCAGTGAACAACTTCTTGCTTTGAAATCTTTGCAGCTCTCAGAGTCTTGACAGTGACAATGTTTAAATCAGATGCTGCATGAATCAATATGTTGTCGAACTCGACATCCCTTAAGTGAGCGATGGTTAGGAGTCCCCAGTTGCATTTATTAGTCATGCTTCCCAGGACAGATTGGGGTTCGAGCGCGGCTTCCCTGATTGGAAACATACGCTTCCCTGATACAACATGATTAAGGGCTCTGAACATGTATTGACATTGTGCCTTGAAGAAATACAATATTTCACATAAATGCTCCATCATAGACTGCACAGTTTTGTGGACGGAGTCCCCAGAAATCATGCAGCTCCCGATAGGGAGAGGGTCTCTGTGAACTCCTTCATTTCCCAATTGAAGTTCTCCTGCATTTACCTTCTCTATGAAAATGCGCTTCAACTTATTGCAGTCACTGGTCGGATGGTTGATGAACCTATGATAACGACAATATTTGGGATTTACCTTCTCTTCTTCGGTTGGCGGACGTCGGAGAGGAGGTAGCTTGATGGCATCATCTTGATTCCATGCTTCTAGGAGTTCAATGAATTTATCCATTGAGAATGTGAAATATGGAGCAACATCTCCAGTTTGTTGTTGCACAGGCGTCTTAGCCGCAACTTTTTGGGATGGAGTTGTATGCGCTGGTACTGCACGCTTGGGTTGTTGTTTCGTTGGTGGAGCTTTCCTTTTCTCTCTTTCACTCACTACGCTGATAGATGGACCAGTGTTGTATTTCTTGTTGATAAGGCACCTATTTCCTCGTATTTCGCATGCATTTTCACCTCTGGATGGTCTGGATTTCTCCAACAATGTTGGTACCGTCGTAGCCGACCGCTTAGCAGCTTCATGGAGTTCAGAGAATATCTGGAAACGTAAATTTTCCAGTAAAGCACGATAGATAGGAACCATACCATTAATGCATGACTCTACCAGCTGTTTTTCGGTCACATTTGGGTCGTGACAGTCCAACGCCTGAATTCTGAATCTCTTGACATAATCATCGGATGTTCGTTGTTTCGTTGGAACATTCTTCCTAAGTCTAAGAAAGTGATTTGCTCAAATACAAATAAATATTTCTTAAAGAAAGCGGTGACCATATCACACCAATTAGATATGTTGTTTGGTGTGATGTTGTTGTACCAAGTATACGCTCTTCCTGTAAGTGACTTTGAAAACTCTTTCAGGTGGAGGACATGATTGTATTCGTGTTCTCCTAAGTACTCCAGTAAATGAGAGATGTGTTCACAAGCATTACCAGTGCCATCATAAAGGGAAAATTGAGGATAAGAGTATCCCCTCGGAAGGGGAAATCTTTGCACATCAGGAGGATAAATAGGTTGGTGATGGTGCAGATCTACCGGGTTTTCCTTGCCTGGATTTTGGAGAAGTAGTTCTAGATCCTCACGCGTGATGAAATTGGATGGCTGATTCCTTTCCCTTGAGTGCTCAGGAGCAACACGAACCTCCTCATTTATAAATGCATGCCATGTTGAATCGCTTGCGCCAAAAGTGTTAAAAGTACTCTTTGTTGGTTCCATGTGCTGACGCGGCTCTTGTGGTATCCGTTCTGTCAGTGTCTTGAGGAAATTAAGTACCTCTTTTTGAGTTGTGACCATGTCCACCTGAGGCTTAGTGAGAATATCTTGTATTTCCATCAAATCAACAATGGTGATAAGGGGTTGGCCTCCTCTAGTTCCTTCATTTTCTCGTCTTGATGGGGAAGTGATAGCGGCTCTAGTAATAACTTGAGGCATTACGATCGAAGAATCATTGGGAGTAGCAGCAATGGATCTAGCTCTGGTGATTGGAAGGGTCATGCCTAAGGGAATACTTCATGTGCCGGTATTGTTGGTTGAGGATGTAGTACCATGAGATATATTGATCGCGCTGGTAGGTGGTACATTGGTGTCACCGGCAGGAATGTTGATACCAGGGGTGTTGTCAGCGCCAGTAACATCGGGATTTGTCGTTGATCCGGACCTAAGATCCACCATCTTGAATTTTTGAGAAAATTGAAATGAAATTGAAAATTAATCTTGCAACCGAGAGATTAACTCCCACTGTGGTCTCCAGTTGTTTTGGGGTAAAAATTGATTCTGCTATTTTTGGTGAATTGGGTGTGTTGATGAGAAACGAATTCAAACCCTAAACAAATGCACTGCACTGGAGTACTTTTAGATTCGAGAGATGAATCTATAAGACTCTAGACTAAACCAAGAAATGGTCGTTCCAGATTTAATTCGGTCACAAAGTGAAGGAGAAGGGGTTGATCTTATGGAAGGAAGCGAAGAAGGTGTTTGAGATCAAAACATTGAATTATGAAGGTGTGGCTGTTTATAACTTGTATCAGAATGTGGAACTGGCTTGTAGAATGTAAGTTATCAGTTCTTGGTGTTTTCTGGATACCGTGTCGATAACACTTGTGTTGTTGTGTTTGAATAGGTTGAAAACCCTATTTATACAAGTCACGTTCGAACACCCCTGATCTCGTAGGAAGTGGAGGTTATTAGGAAATGGAGAAGTGGAGTTGTGTAAAGAGTTGTGATCACCACATTTCCACTATGAGGGGAAACTAGTCACGCCTTCAGCCACTATCTCATTGTTATTAACCGTTTATTCTTCCTTGACACGTTCTCGTAATGGGCGCGTTGCACGCCGCATGCTGTAAACCACCAGACCAATACCCCGGTGAGTATCCCCCAGTTTATGAAATGTTTGATATCTCGAGTGAATGGGTCAAGTCACGTGACTTGCCGCTAAAATCAGCACATAGTGCTTTTAGGTTAAATAACGAATTATTTGTAAAACTGTTATTTATAAAGCATTGCTTATAATCGATGCATGTGAAGTATCGCTTTCGAAAAAGCAGCTGAAATTAATCGATGTGTGCTATTTTTGAGCTCGATCGAATGAGTCACGGATTGAGCGTCTTAGAAGTAGCATGAATGGCCAACTTTGGGTAATCGTTCGAGGAACCTATTGTCGATCTGTTACTTGGTCGACCACTCCCTGTGGAGGAAGGATGGCCGGTGTTCACAATGCTATTTTTCTATTTTTCTAAAAATAAATCTACACCATCCAACTAGGTTGGCGAAGTTGGATGGTCGTGATCGATTTGTGACAGTTGTAAACTGTTGTTAACGCAACTTTAGGGTTTAATGGGCGCGTGGCCACCCCTTTTGGGTGAGCGATTCAAGGCATTAATCGCTATTTCGAGCAGGCCGGTCGGTCATGTATAAAGGTGAGTCGACGGTGATCATGTTGACATCTTCAAGGTCACTGATCGCTGTCGTAAGCGTCAAAAATAATTCACTTTCTTACTCAACAAAATATGAATGAAGTATAAAGTAAGGAAGAGTTCGTATCCACAGAGAGGCGATTGTAGTTATCAATTTCTAGTTCCTTAGTAACCAAGATGGGGGATTTCTGATTTTTGTAAAATAAAAGTAAAATAAAAGCAAAGTAAATAGTTAGAAGTAATCAATAGAGAAAGATATTGGTCAAGGAATTCATCTTCAATCTTAAACATGTTCTTGCATATATGATTAGAATTACAATTTAATCTCTTTTATTATCAAAAGCCTAGAAAATCAAGAGAGCAAGATAATCTAATAATTTTCCAAGTTAATCAACACTCACATTAGAGTTGCGTATGTGAATTCTACCTAAAGAATAACCTAACGCCTTGCGCTAATCAAGTTTAATTCACAGGAGCTTTAAGTTTTGGAAATCGGCTAATCAATGCAATTGTCATACATTGCGCATAACAATTAGGACAATGGTCAAACTCTACATATGATTATAAGAGTGTATCACTACAAACTATAATCATATCATGCTACTTGTATTTGGGGTTATCGCTCGATGAAAAACCCTAAAATAGCTATGGACAAGATGCAAGTTCAATTAATTGGCCACTTAACTAAACAAACATCAAAACCCTATCACAATACATCAATCATGTGATATTAAAAAAAGTAGAGATATGAACGATAACCAAGAGAGAAAACTAATGCATTAATCAAGCACAAGTTATAGATATAGGAATATATCCTTAACCAATAATATTAAATTTAGCTACACATATTCATGGAGTTCATCATAATCAATAATCAAATAAAGGAGATGAATATTAAATACGAAAGCAAACCCTAGTTGTAGTTCTCTTCTCTGCTCCAAGGATAGAATAAAAACGTGATATCTCAAAAGTTGTAGAAGTCTTCCCTTTTATGTCTCCTCTTAGGTCCAAAATTAGGTATAGTCTTCAAAGTCCATTAGTTGGAAATTCACCCGGCCCACGAGAGAGAGAAACCCATGTAGAAATTTTGTTCCAAAAATGCTCGCCGGAAAACTGGGTATTTGGCCGGAAATTGACCGGAATCCGACGCGAAAAAGCATCTCAGGTGATCGGCAAAGTCCGCCCGGTCACCGGTCAAAGATAACGGTCAATCGTTAAAGTTAACGACTGACTGACGGTCAATAACGGCGTACCGAGTCAATGGCTGAGTCATAACCGAGTCAGCTGGCTAACTCGGCTGACTGGTATTGGACAGAGCTGTACCATGATTGTATTTCATTACCATCCATGATGGCTGGCCTCTGTAACCTTCCTTGCACTACTACCACAGCCAACTCAGTTCTTTTCAATATAGCCACTGTGCCTTTGCAATTCAACTTACTCCATCCCCAGTTTCTCTACTGTATCCATTTCAGTTCACCGCCATGTTGGTTATCCATAGCAACTTCACAGCTAACACCAGCTCTCATTCCATCTCATTTCAGCTGCCTCATACTTCAAAACCAAACTGCATCTTCAGTTCAGTAAGCTGCAAACCACATGCCACCATCAAAACCTTTTAAGCACCAGTAAATAGACCATCAGCTTCTCAACTGCACTACATTCAACACCATACCACCTGAACCTTCAACTGCAATTGGCAGCACTCACAACTACCAGAACCCATGACCTGCCACTGCAACCAAGCCACATTCCACCTGCAGTTCAATTGTAGTTAACACAATACTTCAACCCAACAATTCAACAGTACCACCACCTGCAATCTCAAATGCCAGCAGCCACAAAGCTAGTGACTTCTCAATTAACATATGCACACTCATTGTCTTCCCTTGCTCCAACCCAGCACCATCTTAAACCTAGTAACACTTCACCTCAATACCAGCAAAACCATCAGATATTGCACCTGCTTCACAGACTGGAGCCACCAGATTCACCACAGCTGCAATACAGTTCAAGTTTATCAAAACCCAAATTCCTTCATTATACCAGATTCAATTCATCCACCATTTCCATATCTGTTCTTCAAAGCAGCAACACCAACCTTGGCCTCAAATCCCTGATAGAACCACCAGTGCCACTCAACATACCTTCACCTCTCTGTAATGGATTCAACTCATACACTGACCCATTGTGGCACTTTCAATGAATCTCTTCCAATCATAAACACCAGAGATCCCACATCTCCTTCTTTCTGATTCTCAACAACAACCACAAACCCTAACTCAATCTCTGTCATTCTCCCAGCTGCAAACAACTTCTAGTAAACCCTTCAAACCAACACTTCCACCATCTTCATTTTAGCTCCACCACTGCAAACTGGTATTCAAAGAAACAGAAACTCTACATTTAATCACCATTATCCCATGATGCAGTCCAACAGTAACCAAATCTCGACCCACTCTTCATTTCTTCTTCCATGTTCATCACCAATTCTTGAATCAGTCAAACCCCTTTCTGCCAATTCCAACTGATGTCAAAACCCTAATTTGAGCTTCTCAATCAAATCTCAAACCCTAAGTTCTCATCTTCTCTGGGAAGCAAACCCAGTTTTAATTCATCATCTCCATTTCAATCTCAAATTCACTGGTTCCAAAACTACAAACCCTAACTACCATTAGCTTCAAATATTCATCACACAAACTCCATCTTGAACCTGCAACAACAATTAGTTGATTGAGACATCTAACTGCTTCACAATCAGTAAACCCATCTTTTCATTTCAAATCTTTGCCCCTGAGATCAATTGCAACAAAACCACAGATCCCCTTCTCCTTGTTCTTTAAATTCAGCATCACTTCAAATCTCAATTTCAGCAGCAGGGTCTTCGCAATTTACATCATCAGTTCATCACTGAGTTTCTTACACATGATTTCTATTTTTTATTAACAACAGTTCCTTCTCAGTTTCAGAGCAGTGTAATAACAATGATTTCCTGAGAGAAAGAACTCTCGATTTAGGGTTGTGTAGGCTAGTGTATATTGCCACCCTTGTGAGGTAGATAAGGGCCAACCTAAAATAATTTGGCATGTCAGTTATGCGGAACTGACAGTTCAAATTTTCGCTCCGCTGCACAACCTTCGCTGGTTCCGAACATCATGCGCCTTTTGTTGACACCCCAATTTCGCACCCTCCATGGGAAATATCAGTCATATACTTCAAATCCAAATACAAGAGAAATTCTTTGTGATGCAATTAAGGATTTCCATATCCTTTAAATCAAGCCCACAAGCTCTACCCAATCAAAACCACAAGCTCTCAAGCCCACAATCTCTACCCAATCAAGCCCACAAGCTCTCAAGCTCTCAAGCCCACAAGCTCTACCCAATCAATCCCACAAGCTCTACCCAATCAAGCCCACAAGATATACTCAGTCAAGCCCACAAGCACGGCTCCTACCCATTTCATTATCTTTCCAAACCTGGGAATTCCTGCTATTACGTTAAATAGGAGAAAAATGCAAAGTCAATGGTGAAAGAACGGAGTCATTTGGAGTTCGTATGCAAAAGTTACGAGCAAAACGAGAACTCAAAAGACGTTAAAGGGGCGACCACTTTTACATCCTCCCCTTATCATCACCAAGGCTTTAATTAGTAGGACTAACTCTTCATATACAGAATTTGTCAAATTTGGTTAAAGAAAAATAATCAAGTGGGACCCACATCACATGGGAGAGTTAGTAAGTGTTGGAAGAAAAATCATTTTTCTTTGGTGGGACCTACATGTGTTGAAAAGAAAAAAATTCCTTTTCAAAGGACAATTGTTTTTCTTCACGCAGGCATTTTGGCATCCGGATTAGGCGCAGGAAAAGAAGGAATGTTGTTGGGGATTTGCGTATATAAAAGGAGGTCGAATGAAGACTTCAAAACACCAATTTTCTCACAAAAACCTCTTCACACATTATTTTCTCTCACGGAAACATCTTCCAACACCATTTTTCTCGTTACTCTGTCTGAGATAGAAAACACTCTTTATTTCTCCTCATATGTTCTAAATCTCTATGTGTTTTGTGATTTAATCAAAGAGAAACCAAGTTTTCTTTCTTACATAATAGTTATTATTGTCCTATACATTTCTAGTTTATTTCCAGAAAACCCAAAAAAATATAAGTAGAAGTATCAAAATCAAGTATCGTCTTTAAGTTCTTAAAAGATTAGCATTAAATTTCTGGTACTTTAATTACTTTCTGCATACTTAACAGAAGCGAGAAATCATCGTAAGAATCTTTCCAAGTTTCCATATCATATTTGAGGTATACTAATTGCCTATCTTTTCGGTAATTATGTAGTTATACGGGAATGGAATGGTTTTTCCATTTCATAGTAACACCGCAGCTACTCTTTACATTACGTAAAAAAATAATTATGTTTTATTATTAATTTTCCAATGGGATAAATCAAAGTGTGGGTATAAAGCGGAATTCCCTCCCACATTAGATCCATTGCCAAGAAAGTAATAATAAAGCAGGCAATTGTTCAAATCACTATTTATCACTGTTCACTATTCAGCCACTATTCAATCACTATTCGTTATTATTGATAATTATTTATAAACATTCCCCTTTAATCATGAAGTAGAGGTCAATCTTACGATTGGGCGGCTAATGGGTGCCTAACACCTTCCCATCCCGTACTAGAATCTCCTTACCCAAACTTTGTGATAGCAGACCATAAATATGCAAGTCATAACTAGGTTTTGTTTTCCTCAAAAGAATTCAAACTAGTTAAAGGGTCCTGACTCCCCTTAGTCAGGTGGCGACTTCAAAACATCTCTTTTCCTTGCAGAGTTGGCCCTCTTACTAACGAACTAGTAAGAAATTATCTCTGCCAGACCCTGTGTGATAAACATCCACGAACGTATGAGCACATGGACCTCGCCCCATAAAAATTAATAGACTGGCACTCGACCCGTGCATAGGCCTCGATTTATACAGTGGCGACTTCACTGGGGAAATAACAAAAGATTCGACTTGAAAAATGATTAAAGGGAAATTTTATAATTTTTTCTTTATACTGATATCATATTTCAGATTTTGTGATTTCAGGCACTTATACAAGCGTAAGCAACCATAACGCGAGGGGGGGGCTTACACTCGTACTTGGCATCGGGGGAAGGAAGGAAGACTGATCAATATGGATTCTTCACAACATGGGAAAGGGTAAATCAACAATCCTGACATCCTCACCTCAAAGATAGAACAAATCATTGAGGAGAAACTCGCCAATTTCTTTAAGAAGCTGCAAGATGAGGCTAGAAATGACGGAAAAGGATCAAATTCTCATCAACATACAAATGGCTCTGGATCCAAGGACGATCATCAACAAAAAGATCAAAACAAAAGTGGGGAATCCGAAAATACAGGCAACGATAACGAAATTCCAACACCAAACAAAGAGAGCTTGGAATTCGAGCATTTCAAAGAACATGTAATGAAGAGGCTATCAATAATTGAGGACAACACCGGCGTGGATAGTGAAGTATGGTACACTCCTCCAAGTGGATGCTTTCCTGAAGGTTTCAAATTTCTGAAAATGGAAAAATATAATGGCAGGGGACCCCCGGGGTCTCACATTAAACTGTATCTCCAATACCTACAACCCCAAGGTCTAACCGACGACTGGCTGCTAAACTTGTTCCACCAAAGCTTGACTGGGTTAGCCCTTGATTGGTACCAACATGCAGAGAAATCAAAAATCTCTACATGGCCAGTCATGATTAATTCGTTCGTCAAACATTTTGCGAAAAATACAGATCACTCAATATCCTTACGCCAGCTTGAGTCCCTTCGACAAGGGGCACATGAAGGTTTCATCGACTGGATGAGTCGGTGGGAAAAGAAAGTATTCGAAATGTTCGAACGGCCATCAGAAGAGGCGCAACTAAAAATTCTAATGAAAAATCTCTCAATGTCTTACAGGGTATTCGTCAGCATGTCTGCACCCAAAAATCTTTCCGATTTTCGAAGGAAAGGAGCAAGCATTGAGGACGCAATGAAGGATGGTGTATACTCCAGATTCAATATAGGGAAAAGCTCGACAAAGAAAAAGGAAATTAATTATGTCAACCCAACTATTGCAACGCCTACTTACATCAGAGCTGCAGGGAAAGCGCCGATCACCAATACATTCCGCCAAGAAAAAATACAACAATATGTCGAGAAAAGGTGGAGCCGGAATCGGGTATTCTCTGAGCTAAACGGATAAATGAGTGATTTCCTTCCTAGGCTAGTTTAGGAAAAATTAATTCAACTCCGGGATCCTAAACTTGTACCTAATCCCAAACCTCGGGGTTACGACGAGTCAAAGACGTGCAGCTACCATCAGAGTGCAGGACACGATACCAATTCATGTTTCGTCCTGAAACATCTTATCCAAGATTTACTGGAGGACGGCAAGATAATCATCGAGGGGCGTCAAAGCAACATAATATACAACAAAATCCACTTCCAGCGCATTAAGGAAATCATGGAATCAACTTCATTGAGGCGGATGGCGCTAAAATACGTCAACCATCTCTAATATCGGACCGTACGACAAAAGAGAAGGTCCAAACAAATGAAGCCTCCAAAGTCATTGCTGAGAACAAAAGGGAATCAGCAAAAGGTGCCCCATACGCCAACATCCGTATGATGAATAAAAAACCATTGTTCACCATTGCAGGTAGCGGGAAAGTCGTATATTATGAATGCCAACCGGAAAAATGTGAAGAGGTACAACATCAAACAAGGGGAGGAAGACAGTTCAAGCCTCTCAACTTGCTAAATGAAAACCCAGGTGTCCTAGAAAGGGGCAATCCGGTTCAGATCAGGCCAAGCAATCAACGTGAAGCTATAAAGGAAGACAACTTACTCATTGAGCAGTTGCGAAGAACAAAAGCGGATATCTCAATTTGGGGATTGTTAGAAGCATCGACCAGTCACCGTCAGGCTCTGCAAGAGGCACTAAGCCTGATGCATGTTCCCACAGGAATCACTCCCAATGAACTAGTACACCTAATCGACCAGGCCGCAAGACCAGGTGCGATTACTTTTACAGATGATGACCTTCCACCGGAGGGGAAGGACCACAACAAAGGTCTTTACATTACCATTGGCTGGGAAAATATGATCATACCTTATGTCTTCATGGATAACGGTGCTGGCGTCAATATATGCACATTGAAAGCGGCTAAAAAGATGGGGGTCGACATGAGCCGTATCACTAAATCCAATGAATCAGCCTTGACGGTCAGAGCATTTAACAATGGTAAGCAAACAGGAATCGGTGAACTGACCATCGAAATATGGGTTGGTCCATTAAAAACCTATGCTACCTTCCTGGTAATGGACATCTCTGCAACCTTCAACCTCCTTCTAGGTCGTCCATGGATGCACAAGAATGGAATAGGTGCATCTTCTCATCACCAGAAAGCCAGATTATGGATGGGAAATGAGCTAATTACTGTACATGGAGATGATGGGGAAAATGAAATAAGGTCCCACCAGATCTCAGTGAACATGATCCCAGAAATTCATAATTACATAGCAGAAATCCGACATGACAACAAAGATGGAACATCAATTCATCACGCCTGTACGGGTCAATTTAAATATCGGAATCGAAATGTTCCGAAAATGCTACAGAAAAGCAAGTTCTTTCCGGGAATGGGACTTGGTATCCGACAACAAGGGCCCACACAACCGATAACAATACCTGGGAGAAAGGCATTTGATATAGCAGGTCTAGGATATCAGTCGACCTACCGAGACTCTACAACATTCGGGAAAAGGCGAGAAGATCAAGGAATCGATTGGAGCCATCAACCGTCCTTCCAAAAGTGGTTCATCCGTAATGGAGGAGAAAAGGTTCCAGCACCAAGCACACTAGCAAAGATTACACCCGTGATAACAAGAAGAAGTTCTGACCAAGGAATAGAAACCGAGGAACCCGTCTATGAAGGGGTAAGTCATCTTTTTTCTCCATCTCCCACTGAAAGCGCAGGCGAACCCAGCAGACATAAAGGGGAGGATGGAAGAGAATTGGAAGTTCCAGGATAAAAGGAGAGTACGACAAGCTCAATCCAGGAATGCATGGTTATTGCATGCTCAGAATTGCAATTTCGTAGAAGGAGGAAATTCCCTGTATATATAACGGTAAAGGATCCCCCATCAGACACCTCAAGTCATTCTTGTGGTACATGAATCCATTGAAGATGCACGAAGAGGACTTGAAACAATACTTCGGCGAAAGCTTAACTGGGAGTGCGTCAATATGGTATTCCACTAATGACCGCGTTCTGCAAGCAACGTGGCCAGAAACGATCAATGCTTTCGTTGAATATTTTTCAAAGATTCGACTAGAGATGATTAATCAAAACCTGGAGCACTACCTCGAAAAACAGAGAGAGAGATTCTGGAGGACCAACGCCAGAAAGAGGGAGCAATCAACTGATAGAAGCGTCTACATGATAATTCTCAACGAAGCAGAGGACGCCGGAACTTCTCCCAACGCCAAAAATAATCTGGTAGGAATGGATGATGAGAGTCCACCACTGACGAAGGATGAACCTCAAGAATCCTCATGGACCCCGCAAGTTCGACGAAGGATATCTCGTGCTCAAGGAGATTCGTCCGGTCAAGCATACTGACCCAAGTGGCAAATTCAAACCAAAGTGGGAAGGTCCATTCATCGTTAAAAAGATTTTCAAGGAATAGAGGTACAACTGATGGACCTAGATGGAGAAGAACATCCAAGGCCCACAAATGCAGATCAACTCAAGAGGTACTATGCCTAATCAAAGGCGATATCCCGGCATAACTAATCCATGCATCTCCTCCAAAGATCAACTGGTTTGTCAACACTCATGATTTTTATCATCGTTTTCTACTCTATCAATCTTGTTTTCAAAAAAAAAAACCAAAAAAAAAAAGTTTATTAAGTTTTAATTTCTTTTCAAAAAAAAAAAAAAACAGATTACCAAGGTTTTGTTTTCAAAAAAAAAACGGAGAGTTTATCGATGATGAAAAGCTTAGGATTTGGGTATGGTGTTATGAGCAACCAGATAGGCAGCTGAGCTAAACTCTCCAAATCAAAATTTCAGTGTTTTGTAAATTTTAAGTTTTTTTTTTATTTTCAAATAAAATAAATGATGATGATGAAAGCCTTAAGATGATATTGTGCCTTGCATACGTACCAAATAGGCAACTGAGGCAAAAATTTCTTGAGTATTATTTTAAGCCTAATCATGTTCTAACCATGCTTTAAGCTTTTGTAAACGACGAGTTATCTGAATTAAGGCCTCTCCACCGGAGTCAGCGATCTAAAAAGTCAGTCCAAGTCAAACCAAGGACAAAAGCACCACCAGAAAGAAAATATTTCATTCACAAATGAAGGAATTATAGAATCTTTGTCTACAACAATGAAAAGCATGAACTCTTCCTTATCTGAAGGATACATGATCAGATCGAGAAAAAAAAAGAAACAAAAACAATAAGAAATAAACAAAAGAAAAGAAAGAAGAACAACAACAACAAGAAACAAAAAAATGATCTGACGGCAAACCAAAGAAGAAGAAATGAAAAAAAAATAAGGAAAGGAGATGATTTTATCTGAGTCTAGACCAAGATCCAACTTCTTCACCATTTCACATTGATCAAAACCAATGTGTGATAGTGGTAAAAGTTTCCATGTGACAAACTAGATCTAGACATCTTTATCCCAAGCAGATCATCCATACTTGTCAGAATACATCTAAATCTAAATCTGATTTCAACTTTGAAATCTGGATTTATATTTGTACGTATTTTGAAGCTGCATATGGAACGATCTTACATCTTCCCCTAAATCATCAGATCTTCATCTCCGAGCCGAACATTAATCTGGATCTCAAGATTCACTACCATCAAGCACAGAAAGAAGAGTATTTATACAGATCTATACTGAGATTCCTCCAAAGACATCTCATTTCAGTTATCATTACTTTCAGCCGCTCAAACTGCATCTCGCATACTCCACCAGTAAATGATTACTATGGTGATAAACCAAACAAGCAGAAAGTAGAAGAACATGAAGACGGTGATCAAGAAAAGAAAGATCAAAGTCCAGATCCGGCAGATACAAGAAAGATCTAAAGAAAAGATGGAGGAAAGAGGCGGATTTGCGGAGAAGAAGAAGAAGAAAGAGAAACTGATGGTCGAGAAAAGAAAACAAAGTATTTTAAAGAAAAAAATTAGGGCTCCATCACACTACTTTTCGGGCAAACCGAAATAAGATCCATGACCCGTCGGGTTTCTCCAACCCATCAGGATCATTCATCCGATCCGCTAGCTCCATTTCCATGTATCAAAAAAAAATGTGCAGTCTACCTCGTAAAGAAGTCGAAGCGTGGACAATTCTTTAGAGAGAGTATCAATATGTGCCTGCCTCCCCAGGGATTCTCTACTGACTTCATCATATCTCAACATGATACCGTACATCTTATTCACCACCGATATCAACTGGCGCCCACGGCTATCCACCAAACGAAGCAAATATTCTTGAAGAGGTCTGGAAGCCTGAAACGAGAAATGAGTTAATAAAAAGTATTAAGTCATTAAGGAAAGAAGGGCAGACTAACAGCGGTACCTCAGGAATATCATCCGGGAGAGGTACACCAATAATATTTTCACGGTCAACAGAGCCACCTTTAATTGGAACCACATTTGAAGTCCCCAAGATAGGTATTTGAAAATCCCATGTTGGAAGAAGATGACCGAAGCTCGTTAATGGAACTTGTTGAGAAGGAGCATTGCTTGAAGATCCCATCAATAATGGACGAGGGGCAAAACCCGGATCACCCACTACAAGATTCTCTCGGCAAGCTTGAATAGCAAGAGGTGGACCTAAAGAAACCGATCTCCAATATGATTCAAAATTCATTCCCCGATCAACTGAATCTTCATATGAACATTGCGGTTGATGCGAAATCTCATCCATGTCGCTAAACGATGCATAAGGAAAACATGTAACGTCGAGAGGAGGAAAACGGGGCGTAGCGTCTGGTTGACTAATTTGTCACCAAGATACCAAGCACAATAATCTGGGCCGCGTAACAAGTACCGAAGCATGCTAGACGACATGGCATGAATGGCTCTTTGATCATGCCGAATCAGATAATCTTTCCAACGGTCCCAACAAATCTGTGATCAAAATGGAGGTATATATATATATATTAATAAAATAAAAAATAAAATAAAAACAAAAACAAACAAAAAACAAACAAAAAAAAACAAAATATATATATATATAGGGTTTCTTACAGATTCAACTGTCGCTCCCTCCAAACAAAGGCGTGTATATGCAGTCGAGTGCCTTCAAAGAGCACCTTTCCATCTAGCCATTCGAGGAAATGTTTGACTATTGGAGAAGCTAGTATCAAAAGGAGGGCGACTAAGAGGAAAATATTCGTAACACCAATACTGTTACAAAGAAAGAGTATGGGTATTAAAAAGGGGGTCCAAGATCGTTCAACCTAAAGCAAGGAAAATGTACTCACATTCAAAATGGGCCAGAATCCACATAAGGCTTTTGTTTGAAGGCGTGTTGATCGAGACAGATAGGTGTAAAGTCGCGCCATCGCACAACTTCCCCAATCGTAAAAATTCACCAATTCAAGGTCAGAAAATGCTTCCAAGTAGCCAGATTTGGCATAGCCACCAGAAGAGTCAAGGAAGGTATGACCCGCAATGAAAATCAGGAAAGCTCTGGTAACCGTAATAACTTTTGCATCATATTTTGAAGCGTCAGCAGCAATATCCAGCTCAGGGACCGAGAAATTCGTCTTCAAGCCAGCTAAGCTGACGTACCAATTTTTAGGGAAAATATCCCCACAATGTGGTCCCAACATGTTTCGGACATTTTCCTCTGTCACGTTTACACCCACCGGGACGGGAGCTCCTACCCCCACACGGATGCCAGTAATCATGTAGAAATCCAGAGGAGTGATGGTTAACTCACAATGTGGCAGGTGAAATGAATTAGTATCACCCCGCCATCTTTCTGCCACGATTAAAGCATTCTCACCATCATGGAACGGTTCCAAAGCTTCAATAAAGTCGTACCAACCAATCTGTTGTACAAGATCACGTACACCTTTGCATCGTCTCAAAACCATCCACCATTCTACTATGCCAGTGGTACCTCCACGAATACGCGCCCAAGCGTAATTCTATGAAAGAAAGCAGTGGTTGAGAAATAATGAAAGAAAACATGGAAAACGAAGAAGAAAATTTCGATCAACAAGGAAACTTACATGATTTTCCCGGATTATTGCAGAAACGTGATCATCCACATCGTTTAAAACCCCAACTCTTCGTCTTCTATGCAGCATAGGCAAAGTTGGAGGATCAAGAATAATGATAGCCATCCGCCTAGACGACATATTGAAGAAAGAAAAGGAGTTTCATACCTAAAGAAAAGTTTTCTCCCCTATCTTATAAAGAAAAAAAAAGGGGTAATTACTTCCTCAAGAAGTTTTGAAAAAAAAATACTTTATCAGAATCGTCTCGTGAAAGAAAAGCAAGTCATGTCAAGACAAAGTGTTGAACGGAAACCAAGAAGATGCACGTTCAGAATGTGAATGAAACTGACAAGCTCAACTGGGGCAGACCCGGCCAATGTTAGTATCTTTCTTCACCAACTTTTTCAACTATTCAATCGGCTCGAACCAAGGTCAATCCGACTAAATCAACCGCATAGGTTCAATAACATCAGGAAAATGAAGCTGACAAGCTTAACGGGGACAAACCCGGCCAATGTCATAATTTCTTCATCAACTCATCAAAATCACCTCTTGAAAAAAAATCAGGTGTGATTGGGTGTTCATAACTTTGTTCGTTAACCGCGACCAATTACTCTCAAAGAGGGGAAACTGTTGACACCCCAATTTCGCACCCTCCATGGGAAATATCAGTCTTATACTTCAAATCCAAATACAAGAGAAATTCTTTGTGAAGCAATTAAGGATTTCCATATCCTTTAAATCAAGCCCACAAGCTCTACCCAATCAAGCCCACAAGCTCTCAAGCCCACACGCTCTACCCAATCAAGCCCACAAGATCTACCCAATCAAGCCCACAAGATCTACTCAGTCAAGCCCACAAGCACGGCTCCTACCCATTTCATTATCTTTCCAAACCTGGGAATTCCTGCTATCACGTTAAATAGGAGAAAAATGCAAAGTCAATGGTGAAAGAACGTAGTCATTTGGAGTTCGTATGCAAAAGTTACGAGCAAAACGAGAACTTAGAAGACGTTAAGGGGGCGACCACTTTTACATCCTCCACTTATCATCACCAAGGCTTTAATTAGTAGGACTAACTCTTCATATACGTGTCATATGGAAGAATTTGTCAAATTTGGTTAAAGAAAAATAAACAAGTGGGACCCACATCACATGAGAGAGTTAGTAAGTGTTGGAAGAAAAATCATTTTTCTTTGGTGGGACCTACATGTGTTGAAAAGAAAAAAAAATCCTTTTCAAAGGACAATTGTTTTTCTTCACGCAGGCATTTTGGCATCCGGATTAGGCGCAGGAAAAGAAGGAATGATGTCGGGGATTTGCGTATATAAAAGGAAGTCGAATGAAGACTTCAAAACACCAATTTTCTCACAGAAACCTCTTCACACATTATTTTCTCTCACGGAAACCTCTTCCAACACCATTTTTCTCGCTACTCTGTCTGAGAGAGAAAACACTCTTTATTTCTCCTCATATGTTCTAAATCTCTATGTGTTTTGTGATTTAATCAAAGAGAAACCAAGTTTTATTTCTTACATAATAGTTATTATTGTCCTATACATTTCTAGTTTATTTCCAGAAAACCCAAAAAAAATATAAGTAGAAGTATCAAAATCAAGTATCGTCTTTAAGTTCTTAAAAGATTAGCATTAAATTGCTGGTACTTTAATTACTTTCTGCATACTTAATGACGAGAAATCATCGTAAGAATCTTTCCAAGTTTCCATATCATATTTCAGGTATACTAATTGCCTATCTTTTCGGTAATTATGTAGTTATACGGGAACGGAATGGTTTTTCCATTTCATAGTAACACCGCAGCTACTCTTTACATTACGTAAAAAAATAATTATGTTTTATTATTAATTTTCCAATGGGATAAATCAAAGTGTGGGTATAAAGTGGAATTCCCTCCCACATTAGATCCATTGCCAAGAAAGTAATAATAAAGCAGGCAATTGTTCAAATCACTATTTATCACTGTTCACTATTCAGTCACTATTCAATCACTATTCGTTATTATTGATAATTATTTATAAACATTCCCCTTTAATCATGAAGTAGAGGCCAATCTTAGGATTGGGCGGCTGATGGGTGCCTAACACCTTCCCATCCCGTACTAGAATCTCCTTACCCAAACTCTATGATAGCAGACCATAAATATGCAAGTCATAACTAGGTTTTGTTTTCCTCAAAAGAATTCAAACTAGTTAAAGGGTCCTGACTCCCCTTAGTCAGGTGGCGACTTCAAAACATCTCTTTTCCTTGCAGAGTTGGCCCTCTTACTAACGAACTAGTAAGAAATTATCTCTGCCAGACCCTATGTGATAAACATCCACGAACGGATGAGCACATGGACCTCGCCCCATAAAAATTATGGACAAAAGAATAGACCGGCACTCGACCCGTGCATAGGCCTCGATTTCTACACTTGTGAACTGGCACTTGCTCCTTTTCACTCCAAAAGAATGCTTTCTTCCTTTCTAGAGTTCCTCCACCAGCAACAACCGCCTCTTATTTCTCATACCCACTTCTCCACTTCAATGAGAATCATCACTAAAGTTATCGTGCTTTTCAGACAGAATTTGCATCACAAAAGCCGACATACTTTTCAGACAGAGATGAAGAAATAAAAGCAAATAATGAGAAATAATCCGCCTCCAACACTTTTTCACTTGAGATGACGCTTTTGCCCTGTTTCTTCTTCTTTTGATCCAAATGACTCCAAGGTACCTAAATACTCAAAAACAAAACATAAGATACATAATTTACAAGAAAACTAGCAGAGAAAGCATAAACAATAGATAATTAATAAGGTGTTTTAGACACCTATTAGTCACCTAAAATTAAATCTAATCCTCTCAACTAAGATGGATAAGATGGATGGTCGTGATTGATTTGCGACAATAGGGTGTTGCCGTAAACGCAACTTTAGGGTTTTCACAGCAGCGCGTTCACCCTACTTTGGGCGAACGATTTGATGCGCTCTGGTTTTGCAGTGGATAGGTCGATCGACCAATGGAGGAGTTGGGCCAACGGTGAATATGTTTGCACCTCTTTGACGGTTCAAAATGCGATCTAAGCCATCTAACTAGGCCGGCTAAGTTGGAAGGACGTGATACGTTTTGAGACCCTTTTGTCGATCTCAGCTCGTTCGAGCTTTTTTCAAGTTGCGCGAACACCCATGTTAGGGTCAGCGTTCGAAGCACTTGTGAATAAGCTACATAGGCCTTGATCGACCAGGGCATTAGTGGGCCCGCTGGTGGTCACTATGGTGATTACCTAGTTCTTCTAGGTTAGTCTAAGCTTGTTAAATTACGCGGCCAAATCGTGTGGCCGTGATTATTTTGAGACTGATATTAACAGTCTAGATTTTTTTTTAAGGAATAAATATGTGTTCGATCACGCTAACTTTAATCAAAAAGTGTGTGAACGCGTTGATCTCTTTGTCAGAGAGCGATGTAGCATGTAAGAGTATTTTTGTGCAGATCCCAATACTGGCACTTCGGGAGATTCATGCTACTCTGCTGAGAGTGAGAATTTATCATCATGTCATGTCAATATTGAGAGTTCGGCTGGGAACATAGCACATGCAAATACTAGTCAAGTCATGCATTAGTTAGTAATGCTGGCAGAAAATAGAATTCACAGAATATTTGGGATTGTTACTACGCGCACCATTCTGAATGAATTTCATATATATACTGAGTTTCTCAATACATGTATAAGTAAAGAGGTTTGAGCACTCATTACTTTTAAATGTCCTTTATTCCTTTGCAGGATTACAACGCTAAATATAAAGTTTTACGATTTTGACCCTGAACTAAAAACCACCATTAACAAAGAGATATAAACTTGGATGGTACCAAAGACCAATATCCAAGGATCAGTCAATTTCCAATCAAAAACCAAAGGTTGGATTTCACAATTGATCGATACAACGCACAACCTATGATATTTTAATTATATGACAAAATATAATGCGGAATAGAAATAATACATACACCAGAAGTTTTGTTAACGAGGAAACCGCAAATACAGAAAAACCCCGGGACCTAGTCCAGATTGAACACCACATTGTATTAAGCCGCTACAGACACTAGCCTACTATAAACTAACTTTGATCTGGATTGTAGTTGAACCCTAATTAATCTCACAATGATTCAAGGTATAGTTGAGCTCTTTACGTCTCTGATCTCAGCAGGATTCTAAGAACTTGATTCGCTTAGATGATCTCACCCACAACAAAGAGTTGCTATGACCCAAAGTCGAAGACTTGAATAAACAAATCTGTATCACACAGAAAAGTCTAGGATGATAGATAAATATGTCTCCCACAGGTAAACCTACGAGTTTGTTTCATCTTTTGATAGAAATCAAGGTGAACAGGAACCAATCGATAACCCGGATTTTTATTTCCGAAGAATAGCCTAGTATTATCAATCACCTCACAATAATCTTAATTGTATGGTAGCGAAACAAGATATTGCGGAATCACAAATGATGAGACGAAAATGTTTGTGATTTATTTTTATCCTGCCCTATCGGAGATATAATCTCAAGTCAATCTTTGAATTGAACTCGTACGATATAAAATGGCAAGATCAGATCGCTCAACTACAAGAGAAGTAGTTTCGTCTGGCTTCCCAATCCCAATGAAGTCTTTAATTCGTTAACCTACAGGGTCTCGAGAAGAAACCTAAGGTTAAAGGAGAATCGACTCTAGGTAAACCAACTAGTATCACACAGGAGATGTGGGGATTAGTTTTTCCAGTTTCTAGAGTTCTAATTTATATAGTTTTCAAATCAGGGTTTGCAATCAATGTTAGCTTAGTAACAAAGCATTCAATATTCACCGTTAGATAAAAAACCTGATTCAACCAAGATAATATCTTTCAACCGTTAGATCGAAACTTAGCTTGTCACACACAAATAAAATGTATTTCATTTAGGTTTGAGTAACATTACCTAAACGTGTATACTTAGTTATTTCACAAATAGTCAACCAATGGTTAGCCATATGAGCACTTTCATATTAACCGTATCCATTTTTCTCATAACTAGTTCAAATGACTTTAAAATAACTAGTTGAAGAATTGTTCAATTGCTTAGGTCTTTATACATAGACACAATTGGAACAAAATTGGTTTGATTCATTTGAATCAATTCATGAACAATATAGCCACGGTTTGCAAAGATTGCATTCCTTATAATTTATTGTTTTAAGTTCATGAACTACTGATTTGAGAAATAACCAGCTTGGGTACGTGTACGGGTATGCGTACCTTAACTACCGGATTTGAGTTTCCAAACTCAGCAGAATTTTTTGAATAGAAAAGTTCCTCCAGTACGCATACCTAAGGTGACTGGTTTATGAGTTCGTAAACTCCAAACTCAGCAGAATTTTCCAGGAGGAAAAGTTCTGCCAGTACGCGTAACCAACCTGCCTCATTTACCAATACCGTATGCATACATATGCACGCACTTAGTTTTCGGCGCATGGATTTATACACTAATGTGGAACATACTATATATGATTATATCCGTAGATGGTAATCTCAACTCTACATTTCAACCATTGAAACATTCTTTTATAATGTTATAACAGTGGTTATTCACAACTATCATCATCAAAGCTATTTTCAATATTGAAACGTCATCATGACTTTCATCACGGGTAAAGATGAAAACTGGTTAAAGCGAAAGCTTACCAACAAATATTTCGAGAAATTTATAAGCGAGTAAACTCGGATCGAAATAAAAAATGTGTATGTATGAAAACTATCATACTTATATGACTTTTTTCTCAAGAGTAAGAGATAGAGTAGATAGACTTTTGAGTGATAGATAAGTTCAAGTCTCCACATACCTTTTAGTCGGATGAAGTTCCACTGGTTCCTTGAGTAGTTCTTCGTCTTCGTATGATGATCGACATGGAGTCTGGAGATCAACTACACTTAACTATCCTAGTCCGAGACTTAGCTATAAGTAGACTTGAAATCAAGACATATAGTTTTGAAAACTAAATTTGAAAAACAAGCTTGAGATAGCAACGCTTGCGAGTTCGACCGAGCAATGCTCTAACAATTTTCCCCTTTGTCAATTTTAGTGATAAAACTATCAATACATATGGATTACAAAATAGATAAAACTTTGTAGCTTCTCGTCCACATTCTTGATCTCCTTGGTGCTTCAACATTACTCGAAAACTTTGTCTTTTCCAAGTATTCCCATGATTCCATAGATGTTCAGTTTAGCATCATAGTTGTTGAAGATCCATAGCCATAATAATGAGAAAACAAAAGTTCTCGATCATTGTTATACAGTGTCATAGTATTATTACACAGTATCAAAGTTCAATTATATCACAACTTTGACAACAATACTATGGTTATATGTATCACTCCCCTTAGTCAATACTTTCATCTCAACATGTAAACCACTCCCCCCTTACATAATGATCCGAAAACCGTACGTATTTATAGTGTGAACTACATATTAATTCTCCCCCTTTTTGTCAATAAAATTGGCAAAGGTACAAAAACGGGATCCTAATGAAATTTCCACGGAGATGCTTCAAGACCAAAGAAAAGTACATATCAACTTTGTTTAGATGCAATCATAAAGCCTAAGCTAAATGCATTCATCAAGGATTTTATTAATACACAAGATAACTCCTAAAATATTCCACATCCACACTCCCCACAAAGATATGGAAATTAAGCACAAGTTCAAAAAGAACTCTTCCCCATTTGATGTCATTCCCGAAAGAACAACAAGAGAGACCTTACTTTTACAAGAAAAGAAGGATTTCTTTGGACACCAAGAACCACAAAAATGATTTTGTATCCAAAATTCTCAACTAAACTAATCACAAGAGAACCTGTGATTAATTTAATTGGAATACACAACCAGATTATCCACAAATGAATCTATGATTAGTCTAGTTGGAAATGCTCACATAAGAAGACTTATGGAGCTTCACGGTATATACATAAGATATGGATCAAGGAAGATCAATACTGCGGAATATACAAAGATTCATTCTATTTTCCATCACTATTTGCACAATGACATATAATAGATATAATCCTTGTAAACAAAAGATTTTAACCTATCTTCCATCAATAAATGACATAATAGGCTTAACTTTTGTTTGTCAAAAGTTCATCGATCTTGTATTCATACATGCATATCGACATATGAAAGAGATAACTTTTGACATTGTATATGACAATAATAGTTCACGGACGCAAACACACATATCCCATAACATATTGCAATATATAAAACCATAAAGATTAATACTGCAAAAATCATCTTCCAAATCAACTTTAGAATTTAAATAAATAAATCTAAAAACATCGCAAGATGAAAACGTTAAACATAGATATGTGCACTCACATTAATGGCTATTACAAACCCTAGTTATCCTTCTTAAACAAAAACAATAATAAAAATTCTTTTAAGAAGTTTCCTAGACACATAAAATAAAACATCTACTAAAAACTGATCACAAGCTAAATCAAAGTTCACGTTCGGCAGCTTCACGGGTTTCGAGACCTTTGAGCTTGTTATTCATAATATCAACTGCATCTTCGGAGAAGACATTATCATTTATAAGTTCTTTAACATGTGACTTTATGAGACCAAGGTCAGTAGTAACCTTTTTCAACTCAATTCTAACCACATCAAGATCCTTTATTGTATCAACAAGTTGCAGTTTTGCTTCCTAAAAGTATTTAAGAAAGTCATGAACCACTTCAACAGAAACCATATCCTCATTCTCAATATCTTGGTATGAGTAGGCATAGTAGCATAAGGCATTAGGTGCACCATCTTCTACAAGAGTTCTTTTCTTCCTCCCTTTTGATTTGAAACCATAACCTTTCTCAAGAAATCCCTTTGCAAAATCGCCATAGTGAGATGAAAAAGATGACATTATTGATGACCCGGAAAATAACCTAGAGTATGCGTACGTGATTTACATAACTCAATAGGTCGGGTACCTAAAGGTTTCTTAGGGAAGGAATTTTTAGGGTTTCCTTAATTGATTCGCACCAGTTACACGGGTAACTTGTACGGGTTCAATCTCGACCCAAAATAAGGACAAGAGTCGTACGCACACGACCTTGATGTAAACTCTTGCAATATGAAGAAGTCATAATGACTCCAAAAATCTATGTCTCATAAGAGAGGTATTTTTAGAGTACATGAGTAACACCTTGTTTTACCAAATAATCAAAAAGAGTAGAAATTTTGACTACATCAGAAAAAATACTTGTGCAAACATTTTTGCAAAGATACTCATGCTAAAGATAAAAAGAAAATAGCTTGAGAATCCGAAAACACCAATGTCAACAAGTATACCTGACCACATCTCTCAACCAAGATTTTTTTGTGAGAGATTTCAACCTTGTGATCAATTTGTACAAGTATGAGCTTTTAGCTCATCAAATGAATATTGTTTTTGGTTAAACCCCTTTCTTATGTACTTTGGAAGAAGATTGATATGATGTGAAAAACTACATAAAATTACTATCATCATAATATGACACATAGTAAGGATTTTTAACTGAAGAGTGTTGTCTATATGGAGTACACAATTTGTTGATGATTTCCTTATATCCCTCAATAATAAATTTTAGGTTGTCATCCATATGCTCATATCTGCATTCTTCACTTGATATATGACTCACATCAGGATTAGAATTATCTCTATTTATGATAGAAGAGAGAACAGGAGTTCTTCTTGGACGATATTTGTCAAAAGGTCTATTATACTTTTGTGCATTTGAGGAACTCATTGAACTGACCTTCCTGGTAGAAAACACAAGATGTGTACTAAAACCAATTGGTTTAGACATACGAATGCCAGTTACACCTTTAAGAATTAAATCTAAGGTGTGTTGAAGTTGAACCAACGATTTGTTTTTCGACTTGGGTTTCCTTTTTGACGCTATATGCCCTTTTGAATCACAAAAAAGGAACACTTTATGATCATGTGAGTGATTAGAGATTTCAAACCTAACATTATCGTTTGAAAATTTCTTTCTCCCAACTGATGTGTGAATCCCCTGCACATTAGTTTGAGTGGGAAGAGAATCTGAAATTACTTCTGAAACTGGAGCTCTTTCAGTTTGAATAGAAGTAGATGGTATAGAAGACTTTTATGAACATCCTTGTATAAAGAGTTTACTTAAGAGATGCTCAACATCTAAACCATGTTTTTTAATTTTTTACTCAAGTAAGATACGAGATGATCGAACTTCAGGATTTTCCTCATAAGAAGCCTTTTCACTGGAGCCACAGTCTTTTACTACACCAAGAAGGACATTGACATGTTTTTTTAACTGTTTGAATCTATCATCTTGAATTATAACAAGATTTAGAATTAGTTTACTCTCTCTAGTTGTTTCCTCTTGAATAACAGAGTCAGATTCATTAAAAAAACACATGTCAGTGTTAGTCTGTTTCGTTTGAAAACTATGTTCGTCTATAACAGAGATTGAGGGATATTTCTCTTTGATAGACCTATTAGAAACAGAGTCTTTATTTCTGGTGATGCGTTTATCAGAGATAGTACCTCTGTCCATAGATTCATATCTCTACAAACACATACTGATAAGGTCTTTAAACGCATTTTCCTGCTCTAATACTAATAGAAAATGCGGGGGGTAAAACAACCTCACCCAATATTTTGATTAGCAATCTATATGGACTAACTCTAATATACTTTTAAGAGAAACAACTAGATAGTCAGACTCAATCTTAATAAAAAGTATATCAAGGAGTTAATATCTCTATATCTCGATTTGATCTATACTCAAACAAATAGAAATATGTGAGTCTTTATCAAATGCAAGAGATATAAACTTGGATGGTATCAAAGACCAATATCCAAGGATCAATCAATTTTCAATCAACAACCAAAGGTTGGATTTCATAATTGATCGATACAACGCACAACATGTGATATTTCAATTATATAATAAAATATAATGCGGAATAGAAATAACACATACACCAGAAGTTTTGTTAATGAGGAAACCGAAAATGCAGAAAAACCCCGGGACCTAGTCCAGATTAAACACCACACTGTACTAAGCCGCTACAGACACTAGCCTGCTACAAACTAACTTCGGTCTGGACTGTAGTTGAACCCTAATCAACCTCACACTGATTCAAGGTATAGTTGTGTTCCTTATATCTCTGATCCCATCAGGATGCTATGCACTTGATTCCCTTAGTTGATCTCACCCACAACCAAGAGTTTCTACGACCCAAAGTCGAAGACTTGAGTAAAAAAATCTGTATCACACAGAAAAGTCTATGATGATAGATAAATCTGTCTCCCACAGATAAACCCACGAGTTTGTTCCGTATTTTGATAGAAATCAAGGTAAACAGGAACCAATCGATAACCCGAACTTATATTCCCGAAGAACATCTTAGTATTATCAATCACCTCACAATAATCTTAATTGTATGGTAGCAAAACAAGATATTGCGGAATCACAAACGATGAGATGAAGATGTTTGTGATTTCTTTTTATCTTGCCCTATCGGAGATATAATCACAAGTCAATCTTTCAATTGAACTCATATGATAGAAAATGGCGAGATCATATCTCTCAACTACAAGAGAAATAGTTTCATCTGGCTTCACAATCCCAATGAAGTGATCTTTAAGTCGTTAACCTACAGGGTATCGAGAAAAAACCTAAGGTTAAAAGAGAATCGACTCTAGCTAAACCAACTAGTATCACACAGGAGGTGTGGGGATTAGTTTTTCCAGTTGTTAGAGTTCTCCTTTATATAATTTTCAAATCAGGGTTTGCAATCAATGTTAGCTTAGTAACAAAGAATTCAATATTCACCGTTAGATGAAAAACCTGATTCAATCAAGCTAATATCTTTCAACCGTTAAATCGAAACTTAGCTTGTCACGCACAAATGAATTGTATTTCATTTAGATTTGAGTAACCATACCTAAACGTGTACACTTAGTTGGTTCACAAATAGTTAACCAATGGTTAGCCATATGAGCACTTTCATATTAACTGTATTCATCTTTCTCATAACTAGTTCAAATGACTTCAAAAGAACTAGTTGAAGAGTTGTTCAATTGCTTATGTCTTTATACATAGACACAATTGAAACAAAATTGCTTTGATTCATTTGAATAAATTCATGAACAATATAACCACGGTTTGCAAAGATTGCATTCCTTATAATTTATTGTTTTAAGTTCATGAACTACCGATTTGAGAAATAACCATCTTGGGTACGCATATGGGTATGCGTACCTTAGCTACCGGATTTGCGTTTCCAAACTCAACAGAATTTTTCGGATAGAAAAGTTTCGCCAGTACGTGTACCTAAGGTGACTGGTTTATGAGTTCGTAAACTCCATACTCAGCAGAATTTTCTGGGAGGAAAAGTTCCGCTAGTTTGCGTACGGGTACGCGTACCCAACCTGTCTCCTTTACAAATACCGTATGATCACATATGCACACACTTGGTTTCCGGCACATGGAATTTATACACTAATGTGCGAACACACTATATATGCTTATATCCATAGATGGTAATCTCAACTCTACATTTAAATCATTAAAACATTCTTCTATAATGTTATAATAGTCGTTATTCACAACTATCGTCATCAAAGTTATTTTCAAGATTGAAACGTCATCATGACTTTCGTCACGGGTAAAGATGAAAAATGGATAAAGTGAAAGATTACCAACACATATTTCGAGAAATAGATAGGCGAGTAAACTCATCTCGAAATAGAAAATGTGTATGTATGAAAACTATCATACTTATACGACTTTTGTCTCAAGACTAGGAGATAGAGTAGATAGACTTTTGAGTGATAGATAAGTTCAAGTCTCCACATACCTTTTAGTCGAATGAAGTTCTAATGGTTCCTTGACTAGTTCTTCGTCTTTGTAAGATTATCACCATGGAGTCTGGAGCTCAACTACACTTAATTATCCTAGTCCGAGACTTAGCTATAAGTAGACTAGAAATCAAGACATATAATTTTGACAACTAAATTTGACAAACAAGCTTGAGATAGCAACGCTTGCGAGTTCGACCGAGCAATACTCTAACATCTATTAATAAAAAAAAATACGGAGAACTCTTCAAGATCTCAAGAAGTCGTGAATCTTGATATGGAAGAAGACATTAAAGGATGCACGGTTCAAGAACTTGTCTTGAAAAAATATGATTGCAAGGAAAGAGTACAACTCCTGGATTGGTTAATATGTCAAAGATTTAATCCATTCTCAGAATAACTCAAAGGTCGAATTTGCATATCTTCAACTGCAAATAAATCATCTCTTTGATGGTCAGACCAAAATCTATAAAAATCAAAAGGTCTTGATATTGAACCAAAAGAAGCTCATATATGATTGCATCAAATCCAAGCAACTTGCCCGCAATTTTGTTCGAAAGGTGAATGTTATAACTCATGAACATGGAGTTTCTACGGTCAAAAGGATCAAGGATATCGAAAATATCTTTTATGATGGTATCATGGTGAGGTATGAAGTTATCAAAGAAGCCTGATTTCATTATGTCTAGGAAACTTCTTATGAGAATTTATTCTTTTGTTTTAAGAAGGATAACTAGGGTTTGGAATAACAAATATTGTGATTACACATAGCTATTGCCAACAATTTTCATCTTGCAATGTTTTGGATTTATTTATTTAAATTCTAAGTTATTTGGAATATGATTTTGCAGTATTAATCCTTATGGGTTTATATATTGCAAAACATTTATGGGATATGTGTGTTTACGTCCGTGAACTATGATTATCTCATATATGTCAAAAGTTAAGTCTATTATGTCTTTATGCAAATATTGATAAAAGATAGGATGAACTTTTGAATATTCCGTAGTATTGATCTTTCTCTAATCCACTTTTATGTGAAAGTACTGTATGGATCTGTAAGTTTTCTTATGTTGAGCGTTTCCGATTAAATTAATCATTAAGGTTCTCTTGTGGTTAATTTACTCGAGTTTACTAGATACAAATTCATGTTTCATGTGAGTTGTTAATGTACAAAGAAATCCTTCTTTTCTTATAAAAGTAAGGTCGCTCTTGTTGTTCTTTTGGGAATGACATTTTATGGGGGGGGGGATTAATTGAACTTGTGCTTAATTGTCAAATCTTTGTGGAATATTGTAGGATTTATATGGTATCTTTATAAACTCCTTGATGAATACACTAAGTTTCAACTATGTGAAATCATCAAAACAAAGTTGATATGTTCTATTTTAGTCACGAATAATCTCTTTGATAATTTCATTATGATCCCGCTAGTTTTCCGACCTTTGCCAATTTATATTGACAAAAAGGGGGAGAATTATTTTGTAGTTCACACTACATATTTACGGATCATTATGTAAGGGGGGAGTGGTTTTCATTGTGATATGAATTATTGACTAAAGGGGAGTGATACATATCACCGTAGTATGTTGTGATACAATTGAACTTTGATGATGTGTAATAATACTATGACACTGTATAACAATAATTGAGAACACTTGTTTTCTTATTGTTATGGCTACGGATCTTCAACAACTATGATGCTGAGTTGAACACGTTCAAAATCACTGGAGTACATGGAGTGACAAAGAATTCAAGGAATGTTGAAGAACTGATACATGAGTATCATAACAATATGAAGGCGTGTAGGCCTAGTAGAGCCATGTGACCAGCTAGAGAGTGTCTAGAAGATACTAGAAGAATTGTTGGGTTGACAACTTAGTTGACAAGTTGTTTGATCAGCAAGTTTGAGGTTTCTTAACTTAGTTAGGATTCCTAGTTTAGATGAGTTGTAAAAACTCATAGTTTTATTTTGTTTTTCGGTAAGATTAAAATCATATAAAGAGGAGAAGTTTGTGCTAGAAAGGAGGAAGGAAAAACGAGAGCGAGAGAGAGCAACCATTCTTATAGATTGTAATAGAGTTTTTCTTTCAAAGCAATAAAGAAGAAGAAGTTAGCAGAATCAATTGTATTCTTTTCTTTATGTTCTTATTCTTTTCTTTTTATTCTCACGATCTTTCTTCACATCGGTACTGACTCTAGGTACCACTGATCGATTACATATCAAGTGGTATCAGAGCCACGTTCTAACTCCTAGGGTTAGTTGTGGTGCATGATCTTAACACAAAAATAGTATACGCAATCAGGAGAAGAAACAGTTATTCTACCAGACACAAGGAAACCTAGAGGAATTACTAGAGCCAAGATGAGAAGTGAAGATGACTAGAGTTCTAAACTAACAGACGAAGACAAGTTTACAAAACTTGAACTTCAGATACAAAACTTAGCAGATACCTTCTTTGAGTTTATGAAAGCAAGTAATATTAACCCAAAACTTCTCAAAAATAAGTATGAGAAAAAAGGTACAAAAGGAGAAAGAGAAGAATCAGAGAAAGACGAAGAAGAAAGCTCAGAAGAAGAAGATGATGTATTAAACAAAAATCCATATGGAGGTCTGAAAATTGAATTCAAACTTGAGATCTCTGATTACGATAGAGTCATGGAAACTGAAAAGCTTGATGGTTGGATATACAAGTTGGAAACATACTTCACAGTACACCAACTTGTTGAGTCGCAAAAAATCAGTTTTGCAAGTCTAAAGTTGCCAAACCATGCTTCAACGTGGTGGAAAGCTTACAAAAAGAGGTATGATATTGAACACATGACTTGGCAACAATTTAAGGACCTCATGATTAAACACTTTTATCCTATGGGTTATTTGGATGAAAGATGGTATAAGTGGAAGCACCTTCGACAACGTTACCAACAAAGTGTCCAAGATTACACTACAGAATTCTACAATCAAGCTTTGGCTTTATGTGTGGATATTACTAGTGATGAGACTTTCCAGAAATACAATGGTGGACTTGTATATTATACTAGGGAATGACCTGTGCCGTACCGGCACGGGCTATTTCGCATTGTTGTAAGCCTGGGTCTTAAGCTGGGGTCTTAGTCTTGGACATTGTTTAGAGTTTGACTTCTTGCCTTATCCAAAATTAGTCATTCAACCAAATCTTTTTCCGTCCATTTTTGTTGAAATCAACAAAATATATCACTAAATATGTTCTCACCAACCACTGATCCTTTCTGTTTATATTTTTTCTTTTGATTTTTTTCTTCTTTAAGTATTAGATTTTTTTTTTTTTTTGATTTTCATTGAAGCTCGAACTGATGCCAATGAAGTTAAGATATATCAACGTTGTTTCACGTACCTAGATATATGATCCAAAACTATGATTCAAAAATTGTTTGTACATTCTAAAAACAAACATTAAGGATTCCCAAAACACGACCATAAAGACAGTTAAAATTACCGAATTAAAAAAAACCAACAAAATTTTTAGATGTCCACGAAAAGAAAGCAAAACAAATCTAAATGTCTGATCTAAATTGGTTTTGATCATCCATGTGCCTCATCCATTGATTCAGCAACTCCCTCGAAAGGTGTACCATCCAGCTGTAGATGTTGAAGTTCTTTCGCCACATTTGCAATGTCTAGAGTATCATCTAAAATTTCCTCGTCCTGCTCCCATACTGTAAAGGGTTCATATTCATGTTATTTATCATTGGAAATTATGTTAGTGATAAGTGTATTATTGTACGTCTTCAATGATTCGATTATATTGGTACTGAATTGTTGTCAACAGCATTAAAGAGTTGGTTTACATAGTAAGATGTCCATACTCCATCTCTACGGTTTAGTCTAACCATGTTGTAGATGGGTGGTTGCTTCCACCAAATTTCGGAGGACTTATGAACTTCAAATACCATGTGGTGTAGCAATATTTCGTAGAGGACCCTGAAAACATGTTCTACTCTTCATGCAATATTATTTGGAGATGAAGTTTGGTGACATGTTAGAATGATTTTTCCTTTGTTCCTTTGTTGTTTATATAAGATAGATGAATCGATATACCTAGTAGTAAGGGGCTAAGGGGGTTGTCAGTCACTGTTTGCTCACTCATCTTTTGTGCTTACACCTGCATATTTGGAAGATACTTTCAGTTAGTTTAATGTTGAAACACAAATTTTGGAGGATCAAAGACGACCAATCTCGGCGGATATCCGCCTGCTAAAATTAAAATTTAACACAATTAAGAGACTTTATTTGTAGTTCTATATTTATTGATCTGTAAGCCACAATCGATTACGTTGACTTGGTTTTAGTTTTCCAATAATATTTTCACTATAAGACAGGTTTAGCATTGTCAAATTTCAAACAAAATTGACAGTATTGTTATTTGACAGTATATGCATACTATTTTTTTACCTCACTCAATGCAATATCGTCTGCCTCACTGTGGTCTAGGTATCTAATATAATTGAACTAAGATGTCTTCATTTTTATGTGAAAAGCATTCTGTCTTCTCTTTTTACATGTTTCAATGGATTTTATGCTTCCTACCTCGTTAAGCAGGGAGTTTGAATCGCATTGACTGGTTGAGGACAGCTTATTGGTCTGGCCAGATTCTGACCTATCCAAAATGTGAACAAAAAAGTTCAGTGAACCTTGAACACTGCTTCAAAAATCATCTCAGGGAACAACCTAACATTTAGGGTGTGCGTCAAGGGCATCGACTTCACTAAATGGTCCTGGTACACCTTAGATTTAGGTGATGAAATCATTATGAATTTTCCAAATGGGTAACCTTATTGTTAAGCATGCAACAAACCTTATATGCTACCCAAACCTTTTAGTCATGCAGAAAAATTGGTTACAGATAGTGATCATTGATCATGCAAAGAAAATATTCTGTGTGAAATGCAACAGAGGGAATAAATATCACCCGTGCAGCAGGCAGTTAGGAACCAATGGAAAATAGAGATGCATCTGAATGGCATATATGTTAACTAAAATCTCGTTAAGTGAATTATATTAAGGTACATAACATTCAAAGACTCGTGCAAACCAACTTAATATGGAAAATTTACTAAGAGCATCATTTCCACCGAATAATCGATCTTGAACAAATATCTCAAATTTTCGTTAGGAGTACAATGAACCATTTGATATATATATTAGGATTAACATTTAAGTCTACATGGTTGATATTGGAGAGTTCGATCACATGAGAAACAACCTAAAGTAAAGAATAAATGTGGAAGACGACGTAGCAGTTTAGTATGCACATACATAGATTTTATGCTATAAAACCATACAGATTGCATATCACTTAAATTTTTATTTTATTTTAATACAAAGAATCATATTCATGGTTAAATCATACTGGTTATTTAGGCTACATCATCTCAGGCTTATTATCCCAAACAACTCAGAATTTGTGCTCACCAATTTAGAATCATTGGCGGGCGGTCTCTGACAAAAAAAAAATGTTTTCTTTTTTATCCATACTTTAAAGCCCTTAGAATTCTGAACCATGAAAGCTGAGGTACCAGTCTATCTTTCTATAAAACCTGATATATGTAAATGCATAAGGAAACACTCACCTCATTAATCCGGAACTTTGAATCGCATTGACTGATTGAGCACAGCTTGATCATAGAAATGTGGAGTTACTACTGCACACTGTCAGGATAAATTAACAAAACCAAAGTCAAAACCACAAAGAATCCAGTTAAGATTAAATTAAAATGACAGTATAGATAAACATTTGTTGACTGATAACATTATACACTGGTTCAAAGAACAGGGACGGCTGTAGTTAAAAATAAATAAATAAAAGTCTAACAATCCCTATCAATCCCCTCATATTAAACTTCGGCCTACTGAAATGCCATCACTTATTATTTTAGGCTGGTAATAGAGCATAACTATTATCAAGGATGTAAGCAAATTGGTAAACATGGTATGGAAACAAAAAAAACATAAAGCTCATAAAATTACTTACAAAATACTTGGAATGTCTCATTCAATCTAATATTCAGTTGCTGAGTCGGAACTCATTAAGCATATTCTTTATCATCCATTTGAATAATTTCATTAAGGAGAGCTTTCTTCTTTGAGTGGTACATCAACAGTGCTTGAGTTTCCTTCAAATTTCACAGAGGACAAAATACCCTTGATGGATCCTGAATGCGCAGGTGGAGTATGGGTGGTAAAACGGGTCCTACACTTCAAAGCGGAAGATGAACCTGTCATGCGAAAAGGACGCATCGACAGGCGCAATGGTTAAGGGGTGTGAAGTTTTCAACGTCATTGGATAATGAAAGGTTTTGGGTGCTTACCTTTCTATGGGTATATCAACTTTGGCTTCACGATTAAAGCACTAAAGGTCACCATCATCACCAAGTACTTTTTTGCTTCATCGATGTCACGTGAGATAGTGCCATCCACTTTCAATCAACAGATTGGTGGCACTGGCGTTATGCATGATGACATTTGCTGCCTGTGTATAAAGATTTAATTGTCGTAAATATGAGAATATGTTAACTGCACAAAACTGAAGAGCTAGGTGACTGAAATATATAATGGAAAAAAAAAAGATGCACAATAACCTAAAACAACTAAGAATCTTTTAGGGATCGAAAAACTGACCTGGCAGGATGGATCTCTGTTGGGGAAGAGGAGCTGAGACATATTGTTTTTCAATTGTCGGGATCAAAAATATGGATGGGTGTTTTGTCTTTCTTAATTGGCACTGTCATATGGTTGGTGGTATAGCATAAGGGTACTGGCATAGTGAATTACCTTGCCTCCGGAAGTGACAGACATGTACTTTTTCTTCCGAATTCCCCATTTAACTTCGGGGACTTCAATCAGAAGAGTTCACTTTCTTGTCACTTTCACACCCAAAAGCCTAAAACCCCACAGAGAAACACAAATCAAACTTCAAATCATGAGATAATACGCGAAAACCACACATTATCATAGCAATTTGAAAAGTAAAATTCATCAAATTTGAATGAGCGAAAAAGAAAGAGTGATTGACAGAAATTGTATGCGGAAGCAATGAAAGAGATAAAACTTACATGTCCAACTGGAAACGGATCCTGTTCTCGAATTGAATTGTAGACAAAATCCAATTAACCCTACGATGAGCGTTTTAGTTCTGTAAAGCCAAATATTTAATTGGATTGGGCATATCTTCTGTCGTTGAAGTGAGAATCCAAGGTAGCCAAGGGTTTCTGAGTCGTTATGGAATAGGGAAGGAGAGAAGGATCAATTAAGAGCAATTGAGCAAGATGATGAAAGTTCTTATTAATCGCTGGTTTCTAAGCTGATTTCAAACCACGAAAAAACACGGTGAGAAAAAAGGGAAAACTGTTTTTGTTCAGCAACAAAAGAATAAATCGAGAGATGTAAGATGGAGGAGGAGAGAAGGCAAAACTTACATGTCGAACCGGTAAGACTGATGTTGTTCTGCGATTTTCGGAGACAATTTATAGAAGCAACAGTCAATTAATCCATGAAATTGAATGTGAATTTGAGAAATTTCATAATTAAGGCAAACCTAGAACCGTTACTGATTTCAGAAATTCCGAATTTGGATGGGAATTTGAAGCGACCATTAAATTTAAATCACAATGAAAAGATGAGAAGTAATGAATCTGAAATTGAATGAAGAAAGATTGGATCTGATCAATGTATACTAAATAGGGGTTTTATTCCGGGTGTTACAAAATAGAGCAAGGAACGTGAAGAGAGAATGGAAATGTCTAAATCATTCACCCATCTCTTCCGCTACAAACAAAAACAAAACCCAATCTATCGTTCGCCATTTAATAAACCTAGATTGGGACGGGATGGAATGCCAGTCATTAGACTAGCCAAATCAGCACGTTATTCGACGGAAGGGAAGATCGTGGCCAGTAGTTAGAAGTTCTAATATATCCTGACCGCTGGGTGACACACCAAACCCTCCTGTCATATAAGCATTGATACAAAGGGAGTTCAAACTTTTCAGTGTACGAGACATTTAAGATGCTATAACCAAAGATGTGGCCATTGAACAGAAGGCTAAAAGTGCTGCAGGATCAGACAACAAGAGAGTTGCTACGAGAGGAGAATATAGGACTCAAAGAAGGGTTGAGACAAGTAAGAACAAGTCTCTACCAGCTGAACAAGAAGAAAAGTTGTGTGAGCATTGCAAGGAGAAAGGTCACCTAAAAGACACTTGTTAGACTCTTTATCCCTATCTTAAACTGAAGAAACTACGCGAATCGAAAGGTCAAAGAAGTTTTAAGAAAAATACCATGATAACAGAGGTTGTTGATACCGAATTTTTTTTCGAAATCGATCAACCAGATCCAAAGCTCATGTAGATGACAAAGCTGGCAGACACGGAACATGTGAATCTTCATGAAGAATTATTCCATGTCAAGATTCAAGTAAAATAAAGCATTGTTGAGGCCATCATCGACTCTGGTAGTAAAAAAACTAAATTTCAGAAAAAAAATTGGTGGAGCAAATGGGGTTAGCAATAACTCCACATCCAAAACCCTACTCATTGGGATGGATACAAAAGGATACTGAACTTCATGTAACAACTCAGTGTCAGTTCAAATTTTCTATCACTGATAAGTTTACTGATGAGATTGTCTATGATGTTGCGCCATTGGATGTAGCACAAGTTATTTTTGGAAATCAATATTTGTGGGAACGAGACGTTGTTCCCTATCATAGAGAGCGTGCTTATTTTTTGAAGAAAAATGGAAGAGAATTTCGAATTTTGACTAGCAAAACCCATTTGCCCATGAAACTGGTCACCAAAAACCAAGTCAAGAGATTGATCAATGCTTGTGGAAAGTTCACCTTATTGTTAATCAGGCATGTATCCACAGGGGAAAGGAAAGTAGTATTGCATACATCTATTTCCACCAGGCAAGAAAGTGAAATAAGTTCACTAAAGAAGAAGTTTGTGGATTTATTCCAAGAAGAAGTCACCATACCACCTAAAAGAAGTGTAGAACATGAGATTACACTTATTGGAGACGCCTCCTTACCAAACTTAGGGTTATACATGACTTTTATAACTGAGTCTAAATAAATTAAGAAACAAGTACAACAATTACTTGAACAAAAAGTAATTGTACCAACTTGCTTTTCCTGTGGCTCTCCAGATATACTTGTACCAAAGATGGATGAAGAGTGTGTGTGGATCAACGGGCTCTAAATAAAATCACAATCAAGAATAGATACCCGTTACCAAGTATTTATGGGTAAAAACTATTTTTGCTGGTTTTGGAAATTTGGGTGTGTGGATGAGAAACAAATCTAAACCTAAAACAAATGCACTGCACGGGAGTACTTTAGATTCGAGAGATCAATCAGTACAATCCTGGACTAAACCAAGAAATGGTCGTTCTAATCTTGCTTTGGTCACAAAGTGGAGGAGAAGGGTTGGTCTTAGGGAGGGAAGCGAAGAATATGTTGAGACCAGAATGGTTAATTCTGAAGGTGTGGCTATTTTATGACTTGTATCAGAATTTGGAACTAGATTGCAGAATGTAAGCTATCAGTTCTTTGGTATTTTTCTGGATAGTGTATTATTGTTCTCACCAAAACTTATTGTTTGGTGGAAATAGGTGAAACCTATTTATATAAGTCATAATTGAACGCACCTTGGTCTCGTAGGAAGTGGGAGTGATTGAGTGATGGAAGAGTGGAGTAATATGTAACCGCCAGAAATCACGTTTCCATGATGAAGGAAACGGATTTGTTTACACCCATTACTTCTTGACACCACTAACTGCCATGTTTCCTGACACTTTCTTATAATGGGCGTGTTGCACGCCGCACGATGTAGATCACTAGACCAATACCCTGATGAGTATCCCCCAGTTTATGACATGTTTGATGTCTCGAGTGTTTTCGTGGAAAACGTGTAGCAAATTGCCATGTGTGGCAAGTCAAAGTCAGGAGACTTGCCGCAGGAGAATAGCATGTGATGCTATTAGACTTGTCTTAGTCGGTCGCCTAAGACTTTCCACAGGCCTGTCTGTGGAGAATTTGGACGGCTGAGATTGTGGCCCATGAGAAAAGGTGGTCGTTGATTATGGCCACTTCCGTTAGCACCTGATAATAGTAAAGTGGCACCATTAGCATATGCCAGTGGTGTGATGGCATATTTAACGCATGTCAGTAGTATAGCGGTGTGCCAGTGGCATAATGGCGCAAGGCGTAGCTGTGGCATAGTGGCTCCTGGTGTGGAAAACTAGTGCCTGGCGTAGCCATGGCAGCTATTTTTGCATATTGGTGTTGGACCCAAATATGGCTCCGGCAACATTGGTCTTGTTGCTATATCGAACTTAAGGCCTTAAGAGAATTACTTGGCTTGGCTAGCGTGGAAATCCTAGCTGAATTAGGGTTTGGCATATCGAAACCCTAATTAGCGCGTGTGTGGCATGCGACACGGTGGTGTTTTTGTGCCAGGATATGCCATAGGAGCAAGGTTTGCTATGAGTGGCAATGGTATGGCGCCATTCTTAAGGTTTCCTGGGTCCCACATGGCTCGTGGCCTGTTGTGGGGCCAAAGTGGCGTACTTTGGGCTACTATTGGAAATTAGGGTTTTGGTTAATGCGCCTAAAGCAGAGTCGTGCTTCTGACTAGAAAACCCTAACTTAAGCACATCATGTCGTTGGCCACGAATATGAGGTAGGTTAGCACATATGCGCGTTATTTACGGCACGTTGGCATGCTGCCACAAAGTGGCACGTTTGGCGTGGCGGAGTGGCATGCCGCTCAACTTATTGGCGTAACATGGCATATTTGGCATGTTGGCGCGGTTTTCGTAAAGCCAATTGGCTTTGGGACCATCTGACGCCATTTTGCCTCTTTTAATACTGTGGCAGGTTTTGAGCGACCTGATTGGTCGATTAAAAGAGGGGTACGGCCAAGCATAGGAGTGGCCACACTTCTAGTGTGTGTGTGGCGGATTTAAAATGACATGATTGGTCAATAGGAAATAGGGACAGCAAGTATGGTCCCAGCCAACGTGTGGCGGGTTTAAGGCGACCTGATTGGTCGATGGGAAATAGGGCCGGTTAGGCAACATGAGGCGTGGCCAATGGAAAATGGCATCGGTTTGCCTAAGGCATTGACACATCTCCCTTTGCTGCTATTCCTATTCTACGACTCCTTTATTTCTCATTTTCTGATTCTGGGCAAGATTTTTCACCTACTAATCCATGACGGATTAATTACCTGGTTTGGTGAGGCTTAACTTCGACAGACAAGGTCTAATATATTGCGCAGGGTGCAAAACCCTATTTTTTTGCAAATTAATCGGGGTGATATCTGAATCTTGTGAATTATCACAAAATTGATTAAATTATATATGTTGACACATAGTTCTTTAAGTTCATTGTCGGAGAGAAGTATGCTTTCTGATTGAATACTTTATGCAAGGACCTTATCCTTGATACTTGGAAATTCATGCTACAATGATGTGAGTGAACACAAATTGTCATGCCATATCAACATTAAGGGTTCATCCGGGGAACATAGCACAGAAAGCATTCAAAGAAGCTTATATTAACTGAATAATACAGGCAAGTGCCAAAATTTACAGAATATCTGGGATTGTTGCTACATGCACCATTCTAGGTAAATTTCATGAGGAAATATTGAGTTACTCAATAAATGTGCCAGTGGAGAGGTTGAATACTCACTGCTTTACATGGATCTGTTTCTTTGCAGAGTTACGGCATATTAAATGCAAGGTTTACAATTTTAACCCTAGACTAAAAACCACCATCAACACTAATGATTGACGATCTTCTTGATCGAATAGGGGATGCAATATTTTTCACTAAACTTGATCTCAAATATGGATATCATCAGGTGTGGATTAAAGAAGAAGACACATGGAAAACTGCATTCAAGACTCGACAAGGACTGTTTGGGTGGCTCGTTATTCCCTTTGGGTTATGCAACGCACAGGCTACTTTTATGCGGCTCATGAATGAGGTATTGCGAACTTTCATTGACGATTTTGTCATCGTTTACTTGGATGATATCTTGATTTTTAGAAAAACATGGGAGGAGCATTAGATACATATATCCAAGGTATTGTCAGTATTAAAAGAAAATTCCTTAAGCTTAAATGAGAAAAAATATGAGTTTGGCAGACAAGAATTAGTTTTTCTTGGATTTGTGATTGGAAAAGGGAAGATTAAGGTCGATCTAGGGAAGGTTGTTGTTATTTCTGTATGGACATCACCTAAGAATATTACCGAAGTTCAAAGTTTTCTAGGGGCTTGTCAGTATTTACGTAAGTTCATACGACATTTTTCTCAAATTGCAGCTCCCTTACATGGTTTAACCAAGATTAATACAGTATTTAAATGGAAACCTAAACATGAATCTGCCTTTCGATTACTGAAGAAGAAGATTTCAAAGGCACCAATTTTGACGTTGCCTAACTTGCAGAGGCCTTTTGAAGTGGAGACCGATGCATGAAATTATGCTTTAGGGGTAGTATTATTACAAGATGGAAAACCGGTCGCATATCATTCAGAGATGTTCACAGGACCAGTTCAAAATTATCCTACATATGACAAAGAGTTATATGCCATGCATCAGGCTATGAAACACTAGAGACCATACCTGCTGGGAAAACAAGTTGTGGTTCATACTGATCACAAACCTTTGCAGTATCTCCAGACTCAATCTAAGTTACAACAGGCTCGATACATGAAATGGGCATCTTACTTGGAATAATTTGGTATTCACATCAAATACAAACAGGGAGTAACAACTAAGTTGGCTGACATGTTATCCATACTACCTCCTAGTATGTCTTTGTTTGTGGCAATGCAGTCTCAACCATTATTACCAAGTGATTATGCTCAAAAATATGAGGAAGATTAAGATTTTGGAGAAGAGTACAAGAGATTAAGTCAAGGGCATTCAAGTGAGTGCCGCTTAGTGGATGGGTTAATAGACAAAGATATTATTTTATGTATACCACATGGTGAAGATATAATTCACTAGATAAGGGAAGAACATACCTCTCGTATAGCTGGATATTTTGGTATGGAGAAGACATTACTAAATTTAAAGCGGTATATGTATTGGCCAAAGATGCATCTTGATGTCTCAAAGTAAATTCGAGGGTGTGTTTTATGCAATACATCAAAACCATCTAATAGGAAGAGAGGATTGTACATACCATTACCGGTTCCTACCAAACCATGGGAAAGCATTTCAATGGATTTTCTAGGAGGTTTTCCAATGACTAAATCAGGGAATGATTACATATTTGTTGTAGTTAATAGGTTCATCAAGATGATCAACTTGATTCCCTGTAAGAAGACAGTGACATGGGAAGGTGCAACTAAGTTATTCTTTCATCATGTCTGGAAACATTTTGGGTTACCTACTTCCATAATATCTGAAAGAGATAGTCGTTTTCTAGTTCAATTTTGGACCAAATTATGGAGTTTGATGGATACAAGACTCAAACATAGTACCGCTTTTCCTCCTCAAACAGATGGATAGACATAAGTGGTGAACATGACTTTAGTTCATCTTTTATGGGGATATCATTCTAAATATCCTAAGACTTGGGATGAAAGTTTACCCTTCATATAGTCCTCTTTTAATAGAGCCTTTCATAGGTCTACCTTGAAGTCTCCTTTTGAAGTTTGTATAGGATATTTACCTCAGAGTCCATTTGATATGGGATTCTCTACCTCTCATGGTATTGTATCAACAGGAGAAGAAGACACTAGAGCTCAAAGGTTTATTGAGAAGATAAGCAGGATACATACTTTAGTAGAAGCTCAACTACAAAAATCTCAAGCTAAGTACAAGGATAAACATGATAAACATCGTGTCCCTTGAAATTTTTTTAAGGGAGATTTAGTATGGTTACGTATAGGGAAAGAGCGACTTAATGGTGAAGGGAAGAAACTTAAACCTATACGTTATGGACCATTCAGGATATTGAAGCAATTTGAAGATAATGCTTTTCAGCTAGATTTACCACCATATATGCAGATGTATTCTATCATTAATGCAGAATATCTGAAGTTATTTGAACCTCCATTACTTAATAAAGAGGATAATCAAGAATTGAAACAGCCGCTTATAGAAGACTTGTGGATAGAGCGAGAAGAAATTCTCAAAGATGATTGCATTGTAGAGACAAAAGTGACGCCTACCAGAAGAGGAGACCATGTAATGTTTCGTATGGGGCATGCAGGTCAAGTACCAAGCAAATCAAAGTGGTTTAACAAGTAACAAGGGGAATTTGCGTTTCCTCAACTTCAGTTCTGAGCTTACAGAGGAGTTTCAGCTTTCCAAAAATGGGGAGCCATGATACAGGAGTATCGTAACAATATGAAGGCATGTAGGCCTAGTAGAGCCATATGACGTCTAGAGACTGTCTAGAAGATACTAGAAAAGTTGTTGGGTTGAAAACTTAGTCGAAAAGTTGTTTGATCAGCAAGTTTGAGGTTTCCTAACTTAGTTAGGATTCCTAGTTTAAATGAGTTCTAAAAACTCATAGTTTTATTTTTTTTTTAGGTAAGATTAAACTCATATAAAGAGGAGAATTTAGGATACAAAGGAGGAAGGAAAAATGAGAGAGAGAGACATTCTTATGGATTGTAATAGAGTTTTTCTTTCAAAGAAATAAAGAAAAAGAAGTTAGAAGAATCAATTGTATTTTTTTCTTTGCATTCTTATTCTTTTCTTTTTGTTCTCACAACCTTTCTTCACATCAGTACTGACTCTAGGTACCACTGATCGATTACGTATCAAGAACCAAGGAAATCAATCATGTTGGATGAGAACCTACAAAGTTTATTTATTTTGTAATTCATATGTATTGATAGTTTTGTCACTAAAATTGACAACGGGGAAGATTGTTAGAGCACTGCTCGGGAGAACTCGCAAGTGTTTATTTCTCAAGCTTGTTTGTCAAGTTTAGGTGATCAAAACTATATGTATTGATTTCTAGTATACTTATATCTATGTCTCGGATTATGATAAAATATGTAGTTGAACTTTAGTCTTCACGGCGTTCATCAATTGAAGACGAAGATCTACTGAGGAGAGCTTGGAAGAACTTTATCAACAAAAGGTATGTGGATATTAAAACTTATTTATCACTCAGAAGTCTATTATATTTTATCTCCCAATGAGACTAACTCATATAGCTATATAGACTTTTACATTATACACATTTGATATTTTCGAGTTGAGTTTAACTCGCTTATATCTTTCTCGAAATATGTGTTGGAAAGTTTTTTGCTTTAACTACGTTCATCATTATTCCTGACGAGTTTAGTTGGAAACAATTTATTTGTTGGAAACTAAATAATGAGTCAAAAGATGATTATGTGAAAATTGCCTTGAAACATCTTACATGATTCGTGTGAGACGGTCATATGATGTAGACTCAGAATGTTTCGTATTGATCATTCGATCAGTTGAAAATTACTTATAAGCTAATAGTTTGTGTAAGACATCTATCGTCGTCTTCTAAGGATGTTTTGAAATGGGAGTTTAGAACAAATAACCTTTGTTTGGATATAGCACAGTATACATACCAGTATGCAAACTATTGTAGTATAATTTGGGTCCGGGAACCAAGTTTGCGTACCAGTATGCGAACAGTTTTAACTATTAAAGTTCGGGAACCAAGTTTGCATACCAGTATGTGAACGTTTTCACCTGAGGTAGGTCCAGTACGACAGTATGCATACCCGTTTGCAAACTGTCGGACGTGATCAAAGTATGGAACTCTAGTTCGCGTACCCGTTTGCAAACTGAGTCGGTTTAAGTTCTAAAATCGGTTAAGTATGATCTCATACTCATTAACAAATACATTTATAAATTAAGGAATGCAATCTTAGCAAACCGTGGCTAAATGTTCATGAATTGATTCTCTTGAATCAAATCCGATTTTGTTTCAATTGTGTCTTGTATACTTCTATGAGAATATAAAAAATTGAACAACTCTATGAGTAGCACAATTAGATTTATTTGATTATTATTTTATCTACAAGTGTTAATTAGATGAATATGGTTAATACAAAAGTGTTCATATGGCTAACTTCGGTTAACTGTTATTGAGTCAACTCAATATATACATTTATGTACGGTTACCCATATCTAAATGAAGGTATATTTAATTTGTGTTTAACAAGCTAAGACCATCTAACAGTAGAGAGATATTGTGTTGGTTTTAAGCAAACTTAGCTTGAATCTTAAATCAGGATTTCATCTAACGGTGAATATTGATTGCTTTGTTTTAAAACTATCAAACCCTGATTTTAAGACTATATAAGGGAGAACTCTAGAAACTGGAAAATTTAATCCCCACACCTCCTGTGTGATACTAATTGCGTACTAGAGTCCATTCTCCTTTAACCTAGGTTTTCCCTAAACCATTATAGGTTAACGACTTAAAGACTTCATTGGGATTATGAAACTAGACCCAACTATTTTCTCTGTAGCCGTGTGTTCTAATCTTACTTATTCTATCGTATTGAGTATTATCTTATCTAAGATTTGCTCGAGATTTATCTCGGATAGGTAATATATAAAAAGTAATCACAAAGATCTTCTTCTAATTCTTTGTGATTCCACAATAACTTGTTCTACTACCATATAGTTAAGTTATTGTGAGGTGATTAATATTTTTAGGTTGTTCTTCGGGAATATAAGACCGGATTATCAATTGGTTCATGTACACCTTGATTTATCAAAATATGGAACAAAAACTTCGTAGGTATTTATGTGGGAGATAGATTTATCTATCAGAATAAAATTTTCTGTGGGAAACAGATTTGTTTATAAAGTCTTCGACTTTGGGTCGTCGCAACTCTTAGTTTTGGATGAGATTAGATAAGGGAATTAAGTGTGTAGATTCCTGCTGGGATTTAGAGGCATAAGGAACGCGACTGTACCTTAATCGAGGTGAGACTTTGTTAGGGCTCAACTACATCCCAGTCCGAAGTTAACTTGTAGTAGTCTAGTGTCTGTAGCGGTTTAATATAGTGTGGTGTTCAAATATGGACTAGGTCCCGGTGTTTTTCTGCATTTGCGGTTTCCTCGTTAACAAAACTTATGGTGTTTGTGTATTTTCTTTTCCGCATTATATTTGTTTATATAATTGAAATATCACAGGTTGTGCGTAGTTCAATCAACTGATAAATCAAACCTTTGGTTGTTGATTGAAATCGATTGACACTTGAACATTGGTCTTTGGTACCATTCAAGTTGTTTCACATAATAATCAGGTTCACAGATTCTAACTGTTTGATTTGTTGATTACATTGAGAAACAAAGATATAACTCTTGGATATATTTCCTTGATTAAGTGTGACTGTGTAGTTGATTCTCTTGGAATTATATTGGAATTAGTACATAACAGATTGCCGAACGAAATATTGGGTGTGGTTGTTAGACCCCCGCTTTTTCAGTCATTAGATTTAATTATCTCTTATTATTTTTTTACACTCTATTCTTCATCTACAAGATTACAAACAAATAAGTAATTAAATAAATAATAAATAAAACACCGAATAATTCTCAATATTAAGAATTATAAAATTTCAATTAAACCCATAACTTTAAATGAAAACTAAGTTATTCTCCAGCCATTGAAAAATTGTGCATAAAAACACCAACTAGAGAAATCCATGATGACCAATTGTCTTTTTATTTAAATTATGTATCAAGAGGCAAATTAAATAAAAAAAATAGTAAAAAATACAAATCATTTACAAAGAAAAAAAAATCTTATATCATGCCTAGAGGAGAAACAAATCAAAACATAAAATTGTTTGGAAATTACCTTGGTCATATGAAGACATTTGATGCAAAGAATCACAACCACCATTTTCATTCCCATGGATCAACCCTATCAATTGATAAACATGTGCAAAGAATCACATATACGTAATGGATTTTGCATATTTTACCTCAATTGTGTATCACAAATCTGTACTATAAAATCGTTGAAATGCCCTCTCCAAAATTTTCAGTAGATTTGAGATACAAAATCAAAAATTGGATTCTAAATCCATTCAGTTTATCTGCACTTGAGAATATGAACGGTTTCATTAACTTATATAGAGTGAAAATCAAAGACGTGGTAGGGATCAATGAAAATTTGAGGGAACTTGTTAGTTATGAGAAAGTCAGCAATTTTAGGGGAGGGAAAATAAAGAATCATGTAAATTTCGGGCTGAAATATCGTCAGAATGTTTATTTATTTTAATATATTTTACGTAGGACAAATACCGACCTTTTTTCACTCTAATTTTCCATATTTTAATTTTGGAGTGAAAGCGGATGTATGGATAATGGCATACACATGTACAGGCCATCTGACTTAATCCTAAAGTTTTCTTTATTAAGAAGTAATAAAAAATATGTGAAATTTGGCCTAACCAGAGGTACAATGGAGGACAATTATATTTCCACTAGAAACAACAATTAAATTAGATAAATGTTACATTACCCATTTTTTATATTAATTATTTAAACACGATGTTATAGGTGATTTTAGTTGGATTCATTAGATAAATGTTTACAAGACGTGTCGTTATGGCACGGGTTATTTCTAGTGTTATAACAAATTCAAGAGTATAAATTGATGCAATTATTACCATTGTCTTGAAAGCATTCGATAGCTCTTCATGAGTAAACTTTTTGGAGATGATGGTCACCATTTCCTTCGCCTTCGACTTATCAACTATCTTCTGACTTTTCTTATTGATAATCAAGGGATGAGAAATTTGGTTGTACCAATCCATGTAGCCCCGATCAACTTCATGAGGATCATCATGTATGGGTTCTAAAATAGATATATTTAATTGGTTGTCTTCTAATTTCTTTTAATGCTCCATGCTAGGTTCGGGATCATACTTTGGACTCCATGAAGAAGTGGTATTTTTAGTTCCATCGGGACCCTTTGGCCTCAACGTGAATTTCTTATCAAATAAATGGAACTTTTGGATGGTTCCTAATTGACGTAGTACTCGCCGAGAATCATATATTACACAACCATCAGGATAAAACAATGGTCCATAGTACATACCCACCGGCATGTCTTTATCTTCAACAAATTCATCTTTTTCAAATACTTCACCCCCCTTCGAATATGGATCAAAATCGACGTCATGGACCTCCAAATAGTCTATCTTCTCTCTCAACTTTGCCACCAACTTCTCTTTATTCCTTTTTATCTCGTCATCAAACTTGTACCGTGCTGCTGTTGGAAGTGTATCAACCCAATCTACATCCTTTTTAAGTTGTTTGGCTAATTCCAAAATCTAGAAATAGTCATATACCTACACCTACATCCAAAATTAAAGTAGGAGATGAAGTGACAAGATGAAAAGGAAAGTAATAGGATTCAGATTAAAAAGTATATCATAAATAAGCCGAACCTATCAAATTTAATCTCTTAGTAGAGTGTTCGGCTTGAAATTTATATCACTAATAAGACGAACTTATCAACGTTGAAGTCTCAGAAGAGAGTTCGGCTTAAAAATGCTATCATTAACTTGTCGAACCCTTTACTGATGCAAGATAAAGTATGCATTGTATAATTTTTGGGAAAAAAAGGATATTGGATCATCGAGAATTACCTGAAGCATGGTGAAGTTCCCTCAAATATTTGTACTTGTCAACCTAGAGGCGGCCGCAACTTGTTCGAGAAGGTAATCTAGAGCAACGGTTCCTCAAGCATACTTGTTAACTGTAGAAATATCCTTTACCAATATTAGATAATTGTCATTCACCTTATTTATAATAAGGTCAGGGAAGATATCTCCGGCAAGAGCATAAAGCAAATAGGCGGTTCTAGTTTTCTTCACACACCTTTTTCCGTAACAGAATTTACATCTTTAACGGAACGGCGAAACTCAAGTTCAGTCTGGTAATCACCCCAACCAAGACATTCCTTGTAAAACTTATATAGCTCCTCCCAACTCATATCATAATAGTCAGCTACCACACTTCTACCCCTTACTTTAATCCATGTAATCTTGTTCGCGTCATTAGGAATGATTGTCATCTGACTCATCTCCCCAAAGGGTAACTGAAACGTATAAGTATCTGGATAAAATCGCTCGGAGTAGGAAGAGATAGTCACTATGTCACATTCCTTATGTCCAGGTTCAATCACATGTCATAAAGAAGATGATTGTATGTAAGCAACCACCTCGGGAACCTCTTTAGACAATTTCCATTCTGCTACCCTCTTGTATTTCAACACTCGGACCGCGTCATTATGATCAAGAGTGGCATATATTCTCTTTCCCCAAGATTTGGTGTAACCGATCAACACCATTCCACCATCTTCTAGAATACCATGGGGAAATCCATCATCTCGAGATGGGATTACGTTATCCTTATGAGGAATGTGCAAACTTGTAACTCGGGGTTGTTAGAGCATTGCTCAGTCAAAATCGCATGCGTTGATATCTCAAGCATGTTTGTCAGTATTAGTGATTAAAACTATAAAGTCTTTGATTTCTAGTCTACTATAGCTAAGGTCTCGGACTAGGATAGAAAGTGTAGTTGAGCTCAAGAACTCCATGGCGATCATCATACAAGATGAATGACTACTCAAGGAACCAGTGGATCTTCATCGACTAAAAGGTATGTGGATACTTGAACTTATCTATCACTCAAAAGTCTATCTACTCTATCTCCTATCTTGAGACAAAAGTCATTTTGCTATATAGACTTAGATTATACACATGTGGATATTTCGAGCTGAGTATATCTCACTTATCTATTTCTCGAAATATATGTTGGTAAGGCTTTCGATTTAACCAAGTTCATCTTTACCTAGTGACGAAAGTCATGTTATGTTTGTGAACTCCGTCCGGGAACTTAAGTCCGCGAACCCAATCCGCGAACTTGAGTAGGTTATGTCTAAAAATGATGTTTGTGAACTTATCTTAATAAACTAAGGAATGCTATTGCAAACCGTGGCTTTATAGTTCATGAATCGATTCGAGTGAATCACGTCATTTTTTCTTCAATTATGTCTTGTGTAGTACATGAGATTTCCTTGCAATTGAACAACTCCCTAACTAGTTCATTTGAGTCATTTGGACTAGTTATGGTGAAGAAGAATATGGTTGATATGAAAGTTATCATATGGCTAACCATTTGGTTAACTATTGTTGAACCAACTAATGTACAAGTTTGGGTACGGTTACATAAACCTAAAAATGTCAAGTACATGTATGTATAACAAGTTATGTTTTTTGATCTAACAGTTGATAAATATTAGCTTGAATCTAATTAGGTTTTCATCTAACGGTGAATATTGAATGCTTTGTTACTAAGCTAATGATGGTATTTTCAATGATGATGTAGTAATAAGGTTCTTGAGACTTGTGAAAGAAATAGAGTTCTAGACTTAATAAAACTAAAATAATATAAAAAAACATATATAAAAATTGTCACAGGATGAAGAGATACTAGGACGCAGGATTTCACTACTTTTCATATTCTTGTGGTTCAGTCATTAACTCTATACAATATAGCTCAAACAAAAGAAATTGTGACTCTAATTCTTTGCCAACAATAGATTTCATAAAACATTATCTGTAATTCGTAAGAATGACACATCAAAAGTAATTAAAACCAAGCATGCGACATCAAACAAAATAACAAATAATTAATAGAAATCATAAAGCAATTAAATCTATGCAAAAAGTCATATAAAGAATTATTTCATTTACCACAATCATGAAAAGTTGCTTCCTCCATCATCCCAGTGATGGGTCTAGCTCCGCATGATGAAAACACACTCAAAGGAATTTCTTTATTGCTTAAAAAGTGTGTACAATGGTTAAAAAGAGGAGAACTAGCCTAAACCGGGATTTTGCAACACCCAGCGGCCGTTACAAAGTCACCATTACAAGTGTTTACAAAGAACTATATCTCTGTTGTGTCGCAGAAGAAATGTCGTTTAAAGATATAAAAGATACTATTCATGAACGACAGTTCCTAGCAGTATTATGTTCTTCATCTCGTTCTTCAGCAGTAGCAACAGAAGTTGCAATGCAACTCGTGATTTCTGCGCTCTCAACCTCTCTGATCTATCCCCTATCTCCCCATGGCCCTTCTATGAACTCCGAACACTCTTTATATACTCTACAGGGCCTCAAGATCCCTGTACTAATTCCGGAATCATCTTCATTAATGCTGCCAGCCACGAAAATATTTTCTTTCCTGTTTCTTCTCCTGCACGCGATAATCCTCAACAGAAATGCTCCAAACACACTGTACACCCATACAAGATTGATTCACACTCATGCAACAACAAATCTTCACGTATCTTCCCCAAGTAAACCCAATAGAATCTCGAGTTTTTCTCACGAAAATATTACACGTCCCTGTTTGATGTAACCTTCCTTTTTATTTGATTCTACCAACCATACCTTTGATGTTTAGATAAAACAGGGTAAAAACAATCAACATGCACGAAAGAATCCCCAGAAAATATTCACAGAATAAATTCAGAGGAACCCGAGTGTCTTTCCCCTATTTTTTTCCTCCACAACATTATCCAGCCCAATTAAGTCCATTCGAGCAGCCATAACAGCATTGTTTGGGCCTACCAAACTCATCCCAATCGAAATCAACGATTGAATTTCATCGTAACTTCTCCAAAAATCCGTCAGAAAACTACGCAGTAAACTGCACATTTTCCCGCAAAAAACAAGTTTCAAACGAAGGAGAAGGAGGGGTGCCTTGAATCCAAAATACGGGCGCCTTTAACAGCTGGGGGTGCCCTTATCCAAAATGAGGGTGCCTTTATCACTTTTCTCCGGGAGTCCAAAAAGCATTTTTTGAGCAAGTTTTTCCGCACAAGTGTATTTCTCCAAAAACACCTACACAAACATAAAAACACCAAAATAAGTACAAAACTCAAGCACTAACAATAGAGACATTGAGGACAATTCAGACACAAATATCAAATACCCCCAAACTTATTATTTGCTAGTCCTCGAGCAAATCTAATCTAAAAAATAAAATGACTACACTTAGCACGTGCATCAAGCCGTTAAACCGCTAGGTGGCCCTAGTGGCGGAGTGTTGTATCCGGAGGGTTTACCAGAGGTGTACCCACAAAACCTATACTTCTAATTGGTCACAAGTATCCAAAGAGCTATGAGGACATAAAAATTCTCAACCTATCTCCAAGTGACTAGAACGCCAGAGAAATTAAAGGTGACAGCTCTAAAGCTGACTGAAGAAAAGGGGAGACATATCCGCAACACTGCTAGATAAAGAGATATCCGCTACACAGCTAGATAAACATTGTAAGAGGCGTCCGCTGATTTACAGCTAGATAAGATTAGGAGAGAGAAAAAGATGAGAGGGACATCTGCTACACAGCTGGACTAATTACGTGTGATGAGTTAAATCAGTGCTAGAAAGATCTTGTGCCAGATTAAAAGCGGACTAACAAAGCAACCAAATGTATCTTTTTCGACTCTCTCATAGTGCTCATTAGAAATAACGTCTTCTTCGGTCTTCAACTGTTGATGATAAATTCTTGAACCTCGTAGAAGCTTGACAATTAATTCTTCTCTTCGATTTCTCACTTGAAATTTCCTTATAGATTTCTTCTTTCCTATGGCCTTATTGAACAAAATTTAAACTTCTTTCTTTCTTTCATTCATTTTTTTTTTCATTTTTTCATATAGAGTATTAACAAGACAAAAATTTACATGGCCATCACAGAAGGAATTTAACACTTGGATCTTCGCAACTTGTAATGTCTTAGTATCATGAACTTCAACAACTTATATCATTTGATTTTTCTTGCTCTTAAAACTTCTTGTACCCCTTGATTTTGAATTATGATTTTCTATTGTTGCTTCTAAACCTTAAACCTCTTCAACTTTCTTCATAGATTTTGATGTCGCTCCGTTTGTTGATGATGATAAGTTTCTACTGAGAGAGAGAGTCATAATCCAGTAACTAAGACTACATTATGAGGTTACTTTGTATTTCTGGCATTTCCTGACCTACTTGACTTTCCATCATGGATGGTTAGGTCCATCACGGTTACCCTCTAAAAGGAACAAGTTCTCTCCTGAATTTCAAGGGTCTTAATGTATTTTTCTCTAATGTCTCAATAGGTTGTTATCCCTAGCATTCTAATTTCTATCTTTTCGGTGAGAAATAGTATGTAAACTTAACTAACCGGATACCATGTGATGCTAGAAGTTTCAAAAGTGCAACTAAAAAGTTTCACCCATACCCCCAAACTTAAATCTAACATTGTCCTCAATGTTCTAAAGATGAAATTAAAAGCATGAACAAGGAGAAACTGTTACCACTTGAAGAAAAGAATAAGGAAAGATATTACCGTGTTGCAAGAATATTGGGTTACCTCCCAAAGAAGTGCTAAGTTTAAAGTCTTCAGCCAGACATTGTAAGAGATTAGTCACCTCGAAGAATCGTATAGTAGCAGCCGGAATAACTGTGGGTCATCTGGATCAAAAAGTGTTTCCAACAAGAAGAGGAAACTGCAACAGACGAGGAAGATATCCAACACACCCTTATCTATTTTTTTGTTTAAGACAACTATATCTAGTTGTGGTTCGGGTTCAGGCTCTATAAAAGGGTCTAGATAAAAAGTTTTCATCGGATAGATTTCCTCAAAGGCAGGATCCTGAAGATCATGTTCTAGAGTCTTGAAATACTCAACTAAGAACTTAGAAGCACATAACAATAACCTGAATAACTGGGGATCCTCTAAGGCAATTAGACTTGACTCACGCAGTTGACCACAGTAGTGGTCATTCTTAAGAAAATGTGTCGACCCTAATCTCCTAAAGTAATTAGGTTTAGTCTTAAAACTTAATAATTGACACATCTGAAACTCATAAGTTCCCACATTTGGTTGAAAAATATTTGGTGGGAAAACAAAGTCAATCTTGGTATCATAGCTAGGTTAACCACATCAACCAGAGGATGGGTTTCTAACAACTGAGCTTCTTTATGGACATCATGAGCTTCGAAAAAACGTGTATGAAGATAATCTTGTAAAATGGTTGAGGAACAAATGTCAAGTCCCAAGTGAGCGACCTTTCTAAGATTTAAAGCACATGGAGGATGATAATCACCCCCAAACTTAGAGTTTCCAGGGTCTTTAGAAAGACTAGTCACAACTTCCCTAATTTCTAGGTCATCAGATTCCTGGAAATGGTCAATTGATTCTTCTAAGTCAGGTTCATCCTCACTCATCTCTACGAGTTTATCGTCTTCTAAGACTAGCGTTTGTAACTCGCTAGATGCTAAAACAGTATTCTCAGGGTAAACTCTTTCCTCTAAACCATCATCACAATCATATAAAGGATTATCAGCGAAAGTTTCTAGTAAAGGCTCGTTAACTAAGGTGTTAATCATAGTTACTTCATCCGATTCACTTATAGGCACATCAAATAATGGATTATTCAACACACTGCAGGCTAAAGGATCATGAACTACATCATCTAAAATGGTGGTATCTCTAATCAAATCCTTATCCTTTTGAATAGGTGAATAATTATTAAAATTATTTGGATTTGTACTAGAAACAACACTATCATTATAAAGCTCAATCGGGGTAACAAATTCCTGATCACTATGCCTACATATTTTATGATCTTCATCAATACGATCCTCATCATAATCATCTTTATAATAACATGAAAAAAATTGAACCTCATCAAAACAAGTAGTGTTACCAATTCTAACCTCGTCATCTTGATTATGTGAATAAAAACTATCCTTATTTTCAAGGGTGGTATTGGGAACACTATACTGGAAATTAAGACTATCCTGAGCAAGTTTTTCCACAATCCTATTTGTACTCTCAATAAATTGCTTGAGGGACTCTTCTAGAGACATCTTAGTTGACTGCTCTACGGACTCTTCTGGGGGAAGAATATTATAAGTCTCTTTCATAAATAAGTGAAACTTCCGTGTTGACTCATTGAAACTCTTGAGAGACTCTTCTAGAGAAATAGAAGGATTGTTTTGCTCATATGACCTGTGGGTATGTGGATAGTAATTGGGATCACAATGGTATGGACCATAACCTCTAAAAGTCTCGCGTTCCCAATCACTATTCACACTATGGTCATAAAAAGGATAATGTCCAAGCTGCTCAGTCGGATACTCATTGTTTTGGCTATTAAAATACTAGTTCGACATCCTAACTGCAAGGGAATTCTACACAAACACAAACAAGGATGACTCGACCACAGTAAACCTACTAATTTATAGCAAACAAAAAGCATGATGGCTCCACTTAGATTGTTTCTAGACCAGCTTCTAATCCTTCGAAAAGGAATTCGTTACAATTTAAGCAAACCCCTCTGGAGTCAATCCGAGTCAAAGTAAGTTGAATAGAGGCGAGGAAAGCTGCGTGGAGCTTTGATACCCAAGGCCTCACCGCATTACAAGGCGGCGCAGTCACGCATTCAACTCACAGAAACCATCATGAACTTCGAAGTATGCTTAAAAGAGTAACCAATATTTTTCGAATGACTTTCCTATTAAGCTCGTTACCCTATCTGTCTCGTTCTAGTCAGTATTTTAGGCTTAGGTTCGCGTTTGGTATCGTTTTCCTAAGGCGGGCAAGAAGAGAACAGTGATGAAATCCAAACCCTTATCTTGTATGGCCAGTCCTTTCCCTTTACTAGGAAATTAAAGAGACCGTTTTCAAAACCTCAACATATATGCATACAAAATCATCCAGAAAACTCGCTGACAGGGGATTCACGGGTGTTTAGAATTCTTACCTCCCATACCAGACGGGGGATGAACCGTTGAAGTCGACTCGGGCCACTGACTCCTATGTCAGTGTACGAACCCGAGGGGCCGAGGTGATATCGTAATCACCGTCCTTCCCTGTACAGTTTATAACTAAAACTACCCTTCGGTAGGGTTTAAAAATTAAAGAATGTCTAAATGTCCAAGTTCAAAGTCCAAAAAGTAAAGTGCAAAAGAAAAATAAAATTACAAGAATAGAGAAATCCTAATACAATCTAAAAAAAAAAAAAACTCTCTTTTTTATATAAAAAAAATCTTATCCTTTCGCTCCTTTCGCTTTGTCTTTAACTCCAAACTTTAAGTATTCACCAAAAGCTTTGGCAAATTTTTCTTTCAATCCAAATCCCAAAATCTGTAGTAAAAAGACAAAAACAAAAACGTAAAGAAGAACAAATAAAATAAAACCTAAAAAAAATCTAAAAACTCTAGCCTAAAGACAAGCTCCGTGTCGACGGCGCCAAAAATTGATGGTATTTTCAATGATGATGTAGTAATAAGGTTCTTGAGACTTGTGAAAGCAATAGAGTTCTAGACTTAATAAAACTAAAATAAGATAAAAAAATATATATACAAAATTGTCACAGGATGAAGAGATACTAGGACGTAGGATTTCACTACTTTTCATATTCTTGTGGTTCAGTCCTTAACTCTATACAATATAGCTCAAACAAAAGAAGTTGTGACTCTAATTCTTTGCCAACAATAGATTTCATAAAACATTATCTGTAAGTCGTAAGCATGACACATTAAAAGTAATTAAAACCAAGCATGCGACATCAAACAAAATAACAAATAATTAATAGAAATCATAAAGCAATTAAATCTATGCAAAAAGTCATATAAAGAATTATTTCATTTACCACAATCATGAAAAGTTGCTTCCTCCATCATCCCAGTGATGGGTCTAGCTCCGCATGATGAAAACACACTCAAAGGAATTTCTTTATTGCTCAAAAAGTGTGTACAATGGTTAAAAAGAGGAGAACTAGCCTAAACCGGGATTTTGCAACACCCAGCGGCCGTTACAAAGTCACCGTTACAAGTGTTTACAAAGAACTATATCTCTGTTGTGTCGCAGAAGAAATGTCGTTTAAAGATATAAAAGATACTATTCATGAACGACAGTTCCTAGCAGTATTATGTTCTTCATCTCGTTCTTCAGCAGTAGCAACAGAAGTTGCAATGCAACTCGTGATTTCTGCGCTCTCAACCTCTCTGATCTATCCCCTATCTCCCCATGGCCCTTCTATGAACTCCGAACACTCTTTATATACTCTACAGGGCCTCAAGATCCCTATAATAATTACGGAATCATCTTCATTAATGTTGCCAGCCACGAAAATATTTTATTTCCTGTTTCTTCTCCTGCACGCGATAATCCTCAACATAAATGCTCCAAACACGCTGTACACCCATACAAGATTGATTCACACTCATGCATCAACAAATCTTCACGTATTTTCCCCAAGTAAACCCAACAGAATCTCGAGTTTTTCTCATGAAAATATTACACGTCCCTGTTTGATGTAACCTTCCTTTTTATTCGATTCTACCAACCATACCTTTGATGTTTAGATAAAACAAGGTAAAAACAATCAACATGCACGAAAGAATCCCCAGAAAATATTCACAGAATAAATTCAGAGAAACCCGAGTGTCTTTCCCCTATTTTTCCTCCACAACATTATCCATCCCAATTAAGTCCATTCGAGCAGCCATAACAGCATTTTTTGGGCCTACCAAACTCATCCCAATCGAAATCAACGATTGAATCTCATCGTAACTTCTCCAAAAATCCGTCAGAAAACTACGCAGTAAACTTCACATTTTCCCGCCAAAAACCAATTTCAAATGAAGGAGAAGGAGGGGTGCCCTGAATCCAAAATATGTGCGCATTTAACAGCTGGGGGTGCCCATATCCAAAACGAGGGTGCCTTTATTACTTTTCTCCGGGAGTCCAAAAAGCATTTTTTGAACAACTTTTTCCGCACAAGTGTATTTCTCTAAAAACACCTACACAAACATAAAAACACCAAAATAAGTACAAAACTCAAGCACTAACAATAGAGACATTGAGGACAATTCAGACACAAAAATGTGTCTATCAGCTAACATTGATTGCAAACCCTGATTTGAAGACTATATAAAGGAGAACTCTAGAAACTGGGAAACCTAATCCCCACACATTTTGTGTGATACTAGTTGTTCTAAGCTAGAGTCGATTCTCCTTTAACCTTTGGTTTTCTTCTTCTAAAACTAGGTTAACGACTTAAAGACTTCATTGGGATTGTGAAGCCAGACCGATACTACTTTTCTTGTAGTTGTGTGATATGATCTTGCTTCTTATATCGTACGAGTACAACTGGAATAATTGGCTTGAGATTTCTATCTCCGATAGGCAAGATATAAAAGTAGTCACAAATACTTCGTCTCATCGTTTGTGATTCCTCAATAATCTTCTTCGCTGCGTCGATTAAGTTTATTGTGAGGTGATTGATAAAGCTGAGCTATTCTTCGGGAATATAAGTCTGGTTTTATCAATTGGCTCCTGTTCACCTTGATTTATCAAAAGATGGAACAAAACTCATAGGTTTATTCGTGGGACACGAATTTATCTATCCTTGTAGACTTTTCTGTGTGATACAGATTTGTTTATTAAATTCTCCGACTCTGGGTCGTAGCAACTCTTGGTTGTGGGTGAGATCAACTAAGGGAATCAAGTATGTAGCATCCTGCTGGGATCAGAGACGTAGGAGCATAGCTGTACCTTGGATCAGTGTGAGATTGGTTGGGGTTCAACTACAGTCCAGGCCGAAGTTAGCTTGGATTAGGCTAGTGTCTGTAGCGGCTTAATACAGTGTATGTTTAATCTGGACTAGGTCCCGGGGTTTTTCTACATTTGCGGTTTCCTCGTTAACAAAATTCTGGTGTTTGTGTTATTTTTTTTTCCGCATTATATTTTGTTATATAATTGAAATAATACAGGTTGTGTGATGTTCAATCAATTAGAATATCCGACCTTTTGGTTGTCGATTTAAATTGATTGACACTTGGATATTGGTCTTTGGTACCATCCAAGTTATCTCTCTTTAATAAAGACTCGCAAATTCTATTTGCTTGAGTATAGATCAAATTGAGAGATTTAGATAATAACTCCTTGAGATATTTTTATCTAGATTGAGTCTGACAGTCTAGTTGATTCTATAGTAAAGTAACTCAGAGTTTGTCCATACATATTGCTAATCGAAATATTAGGTGTGGTTTTTCGACCCCCGCTTTTTCAATTGGTATCAGAGCAGGCAAACACGTTCAAGACCTTACAAGTCTGTGTTTATAACAATCTGACTCTATGGACAAGAGTAATATATCAGATAAACGCGTCACCAGAAATAAAAACTTTGTCTTGTCTATTTATATTAAAGAGAAAGACTTTTCAATCTCAAACATAGATGAACCTCGTGTTCAAACTAGACAGACAGAATCATACATGTGTTGTCCCGATTACTGTTCAAAAGAGTTTATTTCTCAAAATAAACGGGAAACAGCTGAAGAGAGTGAGTTGATTCTAAATCTTGTTAGAATCTAAGCTGATAGACTTAATCAGATGAAACAACACGTCAATGTTCTTCTTGGTATGATAAGAGACTGCAAATCCAAATAAAATACTGAAGATCATTCTTCGTGTATGACTCTTGAGGAAAACCTAGAAAAGGATGCATTGGAAATAGAGCATCACTTGAGTAAGCTCTCTATTCAAGGATGCTCTAAGCAGTCCAATATAGCAATTACTTATGCTATAACTGAAAATGATCCGGCACCAGAAGTAAAAATGGAGTCTTTTTCAATTAAGAAAGATGTGTTAGTTTTCTCTGATCAAGGAAATCCCACACCATATGGAAGGAAGAAATCTCCTGACTAGAATGTTAAGACTAAACTTCCTAATCACTCATGTGATCAGAAAATATGTCTCTTTTGCGAAGCAAAAGGTTCTGTTAAACAAAAGAGAAACTCTAAGTTGAATAAAAATTATCTTGTTCAACTTCAACACACCTTAGACTTCATCCTCAAGGGTGTAACTGACATTTGTATGTCGAAACCCATTGGTTTTCATACGTACCCTGTGTATGTTACCAGGAAGGTTAGTTCAATAAGTTCCTCAAATGTTCGAAAGCAGAACAAAAGTCTTAATAAGAATCGTCTAAGGAAAGACCAAGTTGTTGTTTCTGATGTGTCCCGTGATTTGAAAAAAAATCCAGGAGAAAGACGGAAAAATGATGATATGAGAAATAACCTGATAAAGATAATTTAAGGGTACAAGGAAATTTTCAATAGGTTGTCAGCTGTCTCAAGTCAAGACTCTTCTGGTAAGAACTCAAACTATGTCTCATATTTTGATGATAGTAAATTTTATGATAATTTTTCAAATAAAAAAAATCCCTTTCAAAAAACAAGAGGAAAAAGAGACTTGATCATAAACACAGTTCCTTGAATGAGATCAAATCTCATACTTGTGCTAATTAATCACATGGGTTAGGAACTTGCTCATAAAAATCTTGTTGGGAAAGATGTGTAAAAGTCAGGTGTACTTTGGCAATTTGCGTTTTTCCTAGTTGAGCTATTCTCTTATTGTTTATAGATAAACTAGTGCCAGCAGACAATATTGCCTAAAAGTATTTGCAATGTTTTTCTTGTTTTCGTGTTTAAATTGTCTTGCGTTTTTTTTCTTCTTCTTATGGGGTGTACTGTGTTCGGATGTGTACACGGGTTACCATCTCGAGAATACAACTTTAAAAACCCTAAAAGCCCTCCTTCCTGAAAACCTTTAAATATCTGACCTATTGAGTTACATAGTCACGTACGTATACTATAGGTTACCTTCTGGATTATTAAGAATGTCCTCTTCTTTATCTCTCCATGATGTTTTTGTGAAGGGATTTCTTGAGAAAGGTTTTGGGTTTGAATCAAAAGGAAGGAAGAAAAGAACTCTTGTAGAAGATGGTGCACCTAATGCCTACTCACATTAAGATATTGAGAATGAGGATATGGTTTCTACTGAAGTGGTTCATGACTTTCTTAAATACTTTGAGAAAGCGAAACTGCAACTTGTTGATACAATGAAGGATCTTGATGTGGTTAGAAGTGAGTTTAAAAAGGTTACTGCTGACCTTGGTCTCATGAAGTCACATGTTAAAGAACTTCTCAATAAGGATATCTTCTCCAAAGATGCAGTTGATAATATGGATCACAAACTCAAAAGTCTTGAAACCTGTGAAGCTGTCGAACGTGAACTTTAGCTTGTGACCGGTTTCTAGAAGATATATTTGAGTTGAGTTTGCCTAGTAAATCTTCTTTTTGATTTTTTGTTTAGAAGAATAACTAGTATTTGGAATAGCCATTATTGTGATTACACATTGCTATATCCAATGTTTTCATCTTCTTGTTTTTAGATTTATTGGTTTAAATTCTAAACTTGTTTGGAAGATGATATTTGCAGTATTGATCTTTATGATTTTATATATTGCAATATTTTTATGGGATATGTGTGTTTACGTCCATGAACTTGTTGTCCCATATTTTGTCAAAAGTAAAGTCGTTCGTGAATTGATATGCAAGTATTGATAAAAGAATGAATAGACTTTTGACAAACACAAAAGTTAAGCCTATATTGTCAAGTTTTGATGGAAGATAGGTTAAAATCTTTTGTGATTTAAGGATTATATCTATTGTATTTCATTGTGCAAATGGTGATGGAAAATAGAATGAATCCTTGCTTATTCCACGGTATAAGGTCGATCTCAGATCCACAATTTTTGTGTAAATACTGTGTTGTTCCATGAAGTGTCTTATGTTGAGCACTAAAACAACAAAAGTTGATTACTTTTGTGATTAGCTTAGTTTTTGTTCCGTAAGGTACTTTATCTTGAGCATGTTAAACTAAATTAATCATCTTGTGTGGTTATTTAGTTAGCACTCCATAAGTTTTCTTATGTTTGAGCATTTCTTTGACTGGGTTGGTTATTCATGATTAACTTAGTCATTGCTCCATAGATTTTTCTTATGTCGAGTGTGACCAATTAAATTGATTACTTTTGTAATTAGTTTGGATGAGTATGGCAATTAGATTATTTGCGAGTTTTCTTGTGATTAATCTAATTGATTTCTTAAGTCTCCATAAGTTTACTTGTGTTGAGCATATTTATTCAAATTAATCATGGTTCGCTTACGGTTAATTTGATTGAATATTTCTTTTTGGATTCCAAATTCATACTTGTATGATATTTGTTGAGTCCAAAGAAATCCTTTTTTTCTTTTGAAATTAAGGTCGCTCTTGTTGTTCTTTCGGGAATGACATTTTATGGGGGAGAGTTCTTTTGAACTTGTGCTTAATTGCCCAATATTTGTGGGGAGTGCGACTGTGGAATATTATAGGGGTTATCTTGTATCTTTATGAACTCCTTGATGAATGCATTTAGCTTAGGCTTTATGATTGCATCTAAACAAGATGATATACATTTACCTTTGGTCATGAAATGTCTCTTACGGAAATTTTATTAGGATCCCGTTCTTGTACCTTTGCCAATTTTATTGACAAAAAGGGGGAAAATTAATATGTAGTTCACACTACAAATACATATGGTTTTCTGATCATTATGTAAGGGGGAGTGGTTTCCATGTGAGATGGAGTATTGACTAAGGGGGAGTGAAGTATCACCATGGTATTGTTTTTAAAATTGTGATGCAATTGGACTTTGACGCTGTGTAATGATACTATGAAAATGTATAACAATGATTGAGAACTCTTGTTTTCTCGTTGTTATAGCTATGGACTTTCAACAACGATGATGTTAAACTTACAACCTTTGGGATCATTGGATTACTTGGAAGTGACGAAGATTTCGAGTATTGTTGAAGATTAGACGACATGTGGAATATGAGCTACAAAGTTTATTTATATATTTTTGTATTCCATATGTATTAATAGTTTTGCCACTAAAATTGACAAAGAGGGAGATTGTTAGAGCATTGCTCGGTCGAACTCGCATGCGTTGTTATCTCAAGCATGTTTATCAATATTAGTGATCAAAACTATAAAGTCTTTGATTTCTAGTCTACTATAGCTAAGGTCTTGGACTAGGATAGAAAGTAAAGTTGAGCTCAAGAACTCCATGGCGATCATCATACAAGACGAAGGACTACTCAAGGAACCAGTGGATCTTCATCGACTAAAAGGTATGTGGAGACTTGAACTTATCAATCACTCAAAAGTCCATCTACTCTATCTCCTATCTTGAGACAAAAGTCGTTTTGCTATATAGACTTAGATTATACACATGTGGATATTTCGAGCTGAGTATATCTCGCTTATCTATTTCTCAAAATATGTGTCGGTAAAGCTTTCGCTTTAACCAAGTTCATCTTTACCTAGTGACGAAAGTCATGTTATGTTTCAATCATTTTGGAAATTGCTTTTACGAAAAATAGTTTGTGAATAACAACTATATAACGCCCTCTGAGAATGTTTCAATGATTGAAATGAAAGTTTAGACAATATAACCATTGGAGGATATAAGCATTGTTGTGGTAACACATATATGTATAAGTCCTTATTGCTTGAACCGAAGTTTGCGAACTTTATTGATCAAATGAAACCGGAGTAGTGCGTGAGCTTAGTCCGCGAACTCATCATACAAACTCAGTCTGCGAACCCAGTCCGCGAACTGACGAAGTTCTCAAACCCAAGAATTTCTGCTGGAGTTTGTGAACTCCATCCGGGAACTTGAGTAGGTTATGTCTAAAAACTATGTTTATGAACTTATCTTAATAAACTAAGGAATGCTATTGCAAACCGTGGCTTTATAGTTCATGAATCGATTCGAGTGAATCACATCATTTTTGCTTCAATTGTGTCTTGTGTAGTACATGAGATTTCCTTGCAAATGAACAAATCTAACTAGTTCATTTGAGTCATTTGGACTAGTTATGATGAAGAAGAATATGGTTGATATGAAAGTTATCATATGGCTAACCATTTGGTTAACTATTGTTGAACCAACTAATGTACAAGTTTGGGTACGGTTACACAAACCTAAAACCATCAAGTACATGTGTGTATAACAAGCTATGTTTTTAGATCTAACGGTTGATAAATATTAGCCTGAATCTAATCAGGTTTTCATCTAACGGTAAATATTGAATGCTTTGTTACTAAGCTAACATTGAATGCAAACCCTGATTTGAAGACTATATAAGGGAGAACTCTAGCAACTGGGAAACCTAATCCCCACATATTATGTGTGATACTAGTTGTTCTAAGCTAGAGTTGATTCTCCTTTAACCTTTGGTTTTCTTCTTCTAAAACCAGGTTAACGACTTAAAGACTTCATTGGGATTAGAAGCCAGGCCGATACTATTTTTCTTGTAGTTGTGTGATCTGATCTTGCTTCTTCTATCGTACTAGTATAATTGGAATAATTGGCTTGATATTTCTATCTCCGATAGGAAAGATATAAAAGTAGTCACAAACACTTCGTCTCATCGTTTGTGATTTCTCAATAATCTTCTTCGCTGCGTCGATTAATTTTATTGTGAGGTGATTGATAAAGCTGAGTTATTATTCGGGAATATAAGTCTGGTTTTATCAATTGGTTCCTGTTCACCTTGATTTATCAAAATACGGAACAAAACTCATAGGTTTATTCGTAGGCGACGAATTTATCTATCCTTGTATACTTTTATGTGTGATATAGTTTATTAAAGTGTACGACTTTGGGTCGTAGCAAGTCTTAGTTGTGGGTGATATAAAATAAGGGAATCAAGTACGTAGCATCCTGCTGGGATCAGAGACGTAGGAGCATAACTGTACCTTGGATTAGTGTGAGATTGGTTTAGGTTCAACTACAGTCCAGACCGAAGTTAGCTTGGAGTAGGCTAGTGTCTGTAGCGGCTTAATACAATGTATGTTTAATCTGGACTAGGTCCCGGGGTTTTTATGCATTTGTGGTTTCCTCGTTAAGAAAATTCTAGTGTTTGTGTTATTTCTTTTCCGCATTATATTTTGTTATATAATTGAAATAATACAGGTTGTGCGTTGTTCAATCAATTAGAATACCCGACCTTTTGGTTGTCGATTTAAATTGATTAACACTTGGATATTGGTCTTTGGTACCATCCAAGTTATCTCTCTTTGATAAAGACTCGCAGATTCTATTTGCTTGAGTATAGATCAAATTGAGAGATTGAGATTATAAATCCTTGAGATGTTTTTATCTAGATTGAGTCTGACTGTCTAGTAAAGTAACTCAGAGTTTGTCCATACAGATTGCTAATCGAAATATTGGGTGTGGTTGTTAGACCCCCGTTTTTTCAGGGGTAAAGAAAGTTTATTTTCTTTCTGAGGTTTTGGATGATAGAGCACTGCTCGGTCAAAATCGCATGCGTTTCTATCTCAAGCATTTTGTCAATGTTAGTGATCAAAACTATAAATCTTGATTTATAGTCTACTATAGCTAATGTCTCGGACTAGGATAGAAAGTATAGTCAAGATCAATAACTCCACGGCGATCATCATACAAGACGGAGAACTACTCAAGGAACTGGTGGAACTTCATCGACTAAAAGGTATGTGGAGACTTGAACTTATCTATCACTCAAAAGTCTATTTACTCTATATCCTATCTTGGGACAAAAGTCGTTTTGCTATATAGACTTTGATTATACACATTTTATATTTCGAGCCGAGTTTATCTTGGCTATCTAATTCTCAAAATATGTGTTGGTAAGCTTTCGCTTTGGCCAAGTTCATCTTTACCTAGTGACGAAAGTCATGTTATGTTTCAATCACTTTGAAAATGGCTCTCACGAAAAATAGTTTGTGAATAACAACTATATATAACGTCCTCTAAGAATGTTTCAATGATTGAAATGAGAGTTTAGATTATATAACCATTGTTGGATATAAGAATTGTGTGGTAACACATATATGTATAAGTCCTTATTCCTTGAACCAAAGTATGCATACTTTGTTGATCAGGAAAACCGGAACAAGAGTTGTGAGCTCAGTCCACGAACTAGCGGAAGTTCTCTTCCCGAGAAAATCTGTTGGAGTTTGTGAACTCCTTCCGGGAACTTAAGTTCGCGAACTAAGTCCGCGTACTTGAGTTGGTTATATCTAAAGACGATTTTTTGTGAACTTATATTTATATTAACAAAGGAATGCAATTTGAAAACCGTGGCTATAAAGTTCATGAAACGATTCGAGTGAATCAAATCGTTTTTAGCTTCGATTATGTCTTGTATACTTCTATAATATTTCCTTTAAATCGAACAACTCTCTAACTAGTTCATTTGAGTCATTTAAACTAGTTATGGTGAAGAAGAATAAGGTTGATATGAAAATGCTCATATGGCTAACCTTTTGGTTAACTATTGTTGAACCAAAAAATGTACAAGTTTGGGTATGGTTACACAAACCTAAAACGTGCATTTCATTTGGGTGTAACAAGCTAAGTTTTCAATCCAATGGTTGAAAGATATTAGCTTGAATCTAATCAGGTTTTCATCTAACGGTGAATATTGAATGCTTTGTTACTAAGGTAACATTGATTGCAAACCCTGATTTGTAACACTATATAAGGGAGAACTCTAGCAGCTGGTAAACCTAATCCCCCATACCTCTGTGTGATACTAGTTGTATTAGCTAGAGTCGATTCTCCTTTAACCTTAGGTTTCTTCTCGATACCCTGTAGGTTAACGACTTGAAGACTTCATTGGGATTGTAAAGACAGACCGATACTACTTTCTCATAGTTGCATGATCTGATCTTGTTGATTCTATCGTGTTGAGTACAATCATAATGATTGGCTTGAGATTAATATCTCCGATAAGCAAGATATAAAAGTAGTCACAAACATCTTTGTCTCATCGTTTGTGATTCCACAATATCTTCTTTCGCCGCGTCGATTAAGATTATTGTGAGGTGATTGATAATACTAGGATGTTCTTCGGGAATAAAAGTATGGGTTATCAATTGGTTCATGTTCACCTTGATTTCTCAAAAGACGGAATAAAACTTGTAGGTATTTATGTGGGAGACCGATTTATCTATTATCGTAGACTTTTCGGTGTGATACATATTTGTTTATTAAAGTCTTTGACTTTGAGCCGTAGCAACTCTTAGTTGTGGGTGAGATCAGCTAAGGGAATCAAGTGCATAGTATCCTTCTGGGATCATAGATGTAAGGAGCGCAACTGTACCTTGGATCAGTGTGAGATTGATTGGGGTTCAACTACAGTCCAGACCGAAGTTAGTTTGTAGTAGGCTAGTGTCTATAGCGGATTAATACAATGTGTGTTCAATCTGGACTAGGTCCCGGGGTTTTTCTACATTTGCGGTTTCCTCGTTAAAAAAATTCTGGTGTCTGTGTTATTTCTTTTCCGCATTATATTTTGTTATATAATTGAAATATCACATGTTGTGCGTTAAGATCAAACAATTAGAATATCCGACCTTTGGTTGTTGATTTACATTGATTGACACTTGAACATTGGTCTTTGGTACCGTTTAGGTTATTTCACATAATAATCAGGCCCATGGATTTCTATCTGTTCGATTTGCTGATTACATTGTGAAATAGAGATATTAGAACTCTTTGATATACTTTATTAGATTGAGTCTAGTTGATTATCTTGAAAGTATATTGGAGTTAGTCCATACATATTGCTAATTGAAATATTGGGTGTGGTTGTTAGACCACCGTTTTTTCAATTGGTATCAGAGCAGGCAAACACGTTCAATATATTACAAGTATGTGTTTGTAGCGATCTGACTCTATGGACATAGGTTCTATCTCTATTAACGTACCATCAGTCTTCGATGGCTCTAATTACTTATGGGGGGAAATTTCTATGCGAGCTTTTCTTCAAGCACGTGAATTTCAATCATGGGTATATGTAGTTAATGGCTATAATGCTCCCGTTGTGGCGGTAGGAAATGTAATGTTCCAAAGAACATAGGCGAATACAGTCTTGCCGAGATACCTGCTACAAAGAAAAATTCCGACGGTTTGAATGCCATCATACATTCCATTACCCCAAATTTTCGGCACCATGTGTCAAATTGCACTAGGTCTAAAGATGCGTGGGATATCTTAGAAACCGTATTCGAAGGTAATACCATTGAAAAGGAAGATAGGCTTCAAAACCTTAATTCCGATTGGGAAAACCTTCGTATGACAGATGAAGATTCATTTGAAGAGTTTAATCACAAAGTGTCTGAAATTGTTAATGCATATTTTGCATTGGGTAAGACTATTCCTGAAAAGGACATTGTGATAAAAATTCTTAGATCGCTTCCATCTAGATACGACTCTAAGAAGCATGCCATCGTTGAGGGAAATAACCTTTATAATCTCTCTAGAAATACGATGGTTGGGAATCTTAAGATCTTTGATCATGAACATTCATCCAAATCTAAGAATGTTGCGTTCAAAGCACTAAAAGACACTAAATTACTTGATAAAAGTAAAAAAGTGTATATCTCTGAAGATGATCACTCTGAGATTGATTCATCAGATAAAGATCTTGACAAATCATTCTCGATGATCACAAGATAGTTTAGGGATCTTCTATTGAAGAGAAGTAAACGGTTCTCCAGAGATAAGCATAAAGCATCAGTCAAACCTCATAATCGTATTCCTCCTAGAAATAGGAATATTTATGAAACTAGTGACGAGGATATGTCTCAGTGCTTTAAGTGTAAAGGGTTTGGTCATTTTTCAAATGAGTGTCCAAATCGGAAGAAATACACTGGAACAAAGGTTTTGCTGCAACTCTTGATGAAATGTCTGACAACTATGATTCTAATGAATACGAGAAATCAAGTGTTACACTTCTTTGTGAAAATATTGATTTTGATAATTGTAGCAATAGATACATCAATCTTGATATTATTTCATAAGAAAACTCAACCAATCTGGAAGAAAAAATTGACCATTTCTTTGGAAACTCTATATGTAATGTTTTAGGTTCCACTATGTGTCTCGCTGCTTGCACATCTCAGATGCCTGAATTTTATCCAAGTTTGACGTGCTCATATTGTTCTCTAAAAGGTCATGAACTATCAAAGTGTTACAAGTACAAACAAAAATTGAGGCATGTCAACAAACTTCAACAAAGAGCAAATCGATTAGCAAGTAAGCTTAAATTGGATCAGAAGACCGCTGAGGTATGTAAGATTTTATATTCGTCTAAGAAATTAGTTTTCAAGGATAAAAAAAGACCATTAGAGAAGAATGTATGGTCAAATCATTTTGATAGACAGAGGTCTATGGATTCCTCTCAAGAGGAACATGGTGGACAAATTGTTGTTCACCACAACGCAACTTGATTTTTTTGTTTTGTAAATCTTGTCTCATATGCCTGATCAAAAGAGACAAGATTATGTACCTCTCAAGCTTTATGAAAAGGTTGCTGTTATTTTCTTAGTTTTTATTTGTTTTTGTCTATCAATAAATGAGGGTTATTCTCGACAATTCTACTCTCTTTAGGGTTCAGAATTATGCGTGCACCCCTACATTCCTTTTTCCCTTCCTAGTAACCTCTATTATCTTAAGACCGCTTGATGAGATTGTGATTTCCTCTCACAAACTCATATGTTATGGATACTCCAAGTGTCATGTCTTCTGATGGAAAAGATGTTAATATGATTGTCAAGCCATCAATCATGAAGGAAAAAGATAAATCTTCGTTAGCTCCAACATTGAAAAGAAAAGAAGGAATGTGAGGAAGCCTAGAGCCGTTCCTTCAAATTCTCAGAAGTTTTCTGATGTTCTTGAAGTGTTAAAGGAGATGCAAAAGGATATTTAACAAATAAATGCTTTTGTGTTTAAGACTCATGAGGTTCAGAAGGCCCTGGTTCGACATCAGTCAAGAAGGTTTATTGATATTAACTCTTATCTTCATGAACCTTATGTCCCAATCGATGTTGACGACAAGGAGTTCGTGGACGATAAAGAATTCTTCAAAGGTCTTAATTAATGTCTAGTAAATCTTCTATTTTCGTGTTTTGTTTATAAAACTAACCAAAGTTTGGAATAGCCATTATTGTGATTACACATAGCTATGTCCAATGTTTTCATCTTCATGTTTTTAGGTTTATTTGTTTAAATTTTAAAACTGTTTGGAAGATGATTTTTACAGTATTAATATTTATGATTTTATATATTGCGATGTGTTATGGGATATACGTGTTTGCGTCCGTGAACTATGATTGTCCCATACCTTGTCAAAAGTTAAGTCTTTCGTATGTCGATATGCATGTATTGATAAAAGAATGAATGAGCTTTTGACATTACAAAAGTTAAGCCTATTGTGTCAATTATTGATGGAAGATAAGTTAAAATCTTTTGTTTGCAAGGATTATGTCTAGTGTATGTCATTGTGCAAATAGTGATGGAAAATAGAATGAATCCTTGTGTATTCCGCAGTATTGATCTTCTCTGATCCATATTTTTATGTTTATATATTGTATTGCTCCATAAGGTTTCTTGTGTTTGAGCATAAACAATTGAGTCGATTATTATTTTATGATTAACTTAGTTGTTTCTCCGTAAGGATCCTTATGATTGAGCATGACTTATTGAATTGATCATACTCGTGTAGTCAATTTAGTTATTGCTCCGTAAATTCTATTATGTTGAGCATGACCAATTAAATTTATCACCTTTTGTGGTTAATTTACTTGTGCATTTTGAATTCAAATTCATATTCGTATGTGATTTGTTATATCCAAAGAAATCCTTCATTTCTTTTGAAATTAAGGTCGCTCTTATTGTTCTTTCGGAAATGACATTTTATGGGGTAGAGTTCTTAATTGAACTTGTGCTTAATTTCCAAATCTTTGTGGGGAGCGCAGCTATGGAATATTATAGGGGCTATCTTGTATCTTTATAAACTCCTTGATGAATGCATTTAACTTCGGATATATGATTGCATCTAAACAAGTTGATATGTGCTTTCTTTTGGTCATGAAATGTCTCTTTTGGAAATTTCATTAGGATCCCGTTTTCATACCTTTGCCAATTTTATTGATAAAAAGGGGGAGAATTAAGAGGTAGTTCACACTACAAATACATATGGTTTTCAGATCATTTTTGGAATCATTGGAGTACTTGGAAGTGACGAAGATTTCGAGTAATGTTGAAGATTAGGCATGTGGAATAGGAGCTACAAAAGTTTATTTACTTATTTTTGTATTCCATATGTATTGATAGTTTTGTCACTAAAATTGACAAAGGGGGAGATTGTTAGAGCACTTCTCGGTCAAACTCGCATGCATTGCTATCTCAAGCATGTTTGTCAATGTTAGTGATAAAAACTATAAGTCTTGATTTCTAGTCTACTATAGCTAATGTCTCGGACTAGGATAAAAAGTGTAGTTGAGCTCAAGAACTCCATGGAGATCATCATACAAGATGAAGAACTACTCAAGGAACTGGTGGAACTTCATCGACTAAAAGGTATGTGGAGACTTGGACTTATCTATCACTCAAAAGTCTATTTACACTATCTCCTATCTTGAGACAAAAGTCGTTTTGCTATATAGACTTTGATTATACACATTTTCTATTTCGAGCCGAGTTTATATCGCCTATCTATTTCATGAAATATGTGTTGGTAAGCTTTCGCTTTGGCCAAGTTCATCTTTACCTAGTGACCACAGTCATGTTATGTTTTAATCACTTTGAAAATGGCTTTGACGAAAAATAGTTTGTGAATAACAACTATATATAACATCCTCTAAGAATGTTTCAATGATTGAAATGAGAGTTTAGATTATATAACCATTGTTGGATATAAGCATTGTGTGGTAACACATATATGTATAAGTCCTTATTCCGTGAACCAAAGTATGCGTACTTTGTTGATCAGGAAAATCAGAACAAGAGTTGTGAGCTCAGTCCGCGAACTAGCGGAAGTTCTCTTCCCGAGAAAATTTGTTGGAGTTTGTGAACTATTTCCGGGAACTTAAGTCCACGAACTAAGTCCGCGTACTTGAGTTGGTTATATCTAAAGACGATTTTTTGTGAAATTATATTTATATTAACTAAGGAGTACAATTTGCAAACCGTGGCTATAAAGTTCATGAAACGATTCGAGTGAATCAAATCGTTTTTGCTTCGATTGTATATTGTATACTTCTATAAGATTTCCTTGTAATCGAAAAACTCTCTAACTAGTTCATTTGAGTCATTTGAACTAGTTATGGTGAAGAAGAATAAGGTTGATATGAAAGTCCTCATATGGATAACCTTTTGGTTAACTATTCTTGAACCAACAAATATATAAGTTTGGGTATGGCTACACAAACCTAAAACGTGCATTTCATTTGTGTATAACAAGCTAAGTTTTTTATCCAACGGTTAAAAGATATTAGCTTGAATCTAATCAGGTTTTCATCTAACGGTGAATATTGAATGCTTTGTTACTAAGCTAACATTGATTGCAAACCCTGATTTGTAAGACTATATAAGGGAGAACTCTAGCAACTGGGAAACCTAATCCCCACACCTCCTGTATGATACTAGTTGTATTAGATAGAGTCGATTATCCTTTAACCTTAGGTTTCTTCTCGAGACCCTGTAGGTTAATGACTTGAAGACTTCATTGGGATTGTGAAGCCAGACCGATACTACTTTCTCATAGTTGTGTGATCTGATCTTGATGATTCTATCATGTTGAGTACAATCGTAAAGATTGTCTTTAGATTAATATCTCTGAAAGGAAAGATATAAAAGTAGTCACAAACATCTTCGTCTAATCGTTTGTGATTCCAAAATATCTTCTTTTGCCGCGTCGATTGTGAGGTGATTGATAATACTAGGTTGTTCTTCGGGAATATAAGTCCGAGTTATCAATTGGTTCATGTTCGCTTTGATTTATCAAAATACGGAACAAAACTTGTAGGTATTTCTGTGGGAGACATATTTATCTATTATCGTAGACTTTTCTATGTGATACAAATTTGTTTATTAAAGTGTTCGACTTTGGGTCGTAGCAACTCTTAGTTGTGGGTGAGATCAGTTAAGGGAATCAAGTACATAATATCCTGCTGGGATCAGAGACGTAAGGAGTGCAACTGTACCTTGGATCAGTGTGAGATTGATTTGGGTTCAACTACAGTCCAGACCTAATTTAGTTTGTAATAGGATAGTATCTGTAGCGTATTAATACAATGTGTATTCAATCTGGACTAGGTCCTGGGGTTTTTCTGCATTTACGGTTTCCTCATTAACAAAATTCTGGTGTATGTGTTATTTCTTTTCCGCATTATATTTTGTTATATAATTGAAATATCACAAGTTCTGCGTTAAGATCGATCAATTAGAATATCCGACCTTTGGTTGTTGATTTACATTGATTGACACTTGAACATTGGTCTTTGGTACCATTCAATTTATTTCACATAATAATCAGGCTCACGAATTTCTATATGTTCGATTTGCTGATTACATTGTGAAATAGAGATATTAGAACTCTTTGATATACTTTATTAAGATTGAATCTAGTTGATTCTCTTGATAGTATATTGGAGTTAGTCCATATAGATTGCTAATCGAAATATTGGGTGTGGTTGGTGGACCCCGTTTTTTCATTGGTTGATGTTGAGGTTCTTCATTATCGTCACCTTTCTATTCATCACCACCATCACCCTCTCTTCCTTCTTCTTCTTCTCTTTGTATCTCTGGTAGCGTTTCACAAATTTCTAAAGCGGTGTCTTTATCATTTCATCTACCTCCTACTCTCAATTTTTTGTTGCCTCCTCCTCGGGGATCGAGAGTTTTAGAATTAGAAGGCGTAACCTCTATCTTCTTCCTCTTTTTAACTTCAGTATTCCTAGAACAAGTATAAAACTTGGTTAATAAATACATTGAACAAAATAGAAAAATGGTGAATTAACTCTACTCTAGGGTTGTAAGAGATATCGATTGAAATGTAATATTGTTTGTTTAGTGTTGTGCATTTTCCTCATATTTGTCGTACGATTTTGGAATTTATCGACCGACAAATATGAAGAAAATGCACAACACTAAACAAAGTTATTATATGTCAATATATAAAAACATTAGCCCAATACTACAAGATTAGACTGTAAGAGATAGAAAATCGTAAGGTTAATCTAGCCCGGAAAAACCATAATGAGCCGAACCTAATAAATCTCATTTACCTTGGAATCAAAGTGAGTTGTTCGGCTACCCCGAAAGAACTTATAACGAGCCAAACCCAACAAATATCAGTTTCCTTGCAATCACAATGAGTGGTTCGGCTTATAATTGGTATATTCTAACAAACTGAACCTTTAACCTAATATACGAGTAGTAAACTAGACGAACCATGTTCGGCTCAAAAATAAAATCATCGAATAAGCCGAACAACAAATGCACATCCTAACTGTGATAAGGTTCGGCGTAAAATACATATGAGCTTTTAAGCCGAACTGTTCTAATACACTTTCAGGTTGAAATTATCAAAACTTGTTCAGCTCAAAACGCAACTCAAATTTGAGCCGAACCCTATATTGTAACTGTCCAAAACCCTAGTTTTTCAGAAATTAAACCTATTCAATCGATGAAAAATAACAAATAAAGAGATGAGTTTGTATAACTTACTTTCTTATCCTTATTTCAGTAGTTTGGTGCTTCAATTGGTTGATTTTATGGTTTGATTTGTGGTTCAATTTCAGTTTCTACACCTTCATCTTCAATTGGTTCTTCTTCTTCAATTGATGGATTAGAAGATGCTTTTGAACGCCTACTCGTTGCTTTTTCCTTTGTATGAACCATTATGTAGTTGAGTTTAATCGACGATTAAATTATCACGAATCGAAGATTATCAGTTTCACGACGATGCGACGAAAAAAATAATTCGTGAGGGTTCGGCTAGAACAGAGGAGAGAAGGAAGAAGAAAACATGTTTTTGAAACTAATTTGAAGTGAAAACTATTGTAAACCCCTTATTATATGGGTCATATATTAAGAATCCCCACTAAATAGATCCTTCATTTTCAACTCCATACTTTAGGAAAATGCTATCACTAGTCCCAAAATACCATTTTCTCTTCAGACCTAACCCATATTATATAAAAAATATTTGCATAATGGCTAAGTTATCCTTTTGTATATATATTCGGTGAAACTAACTAGATATGTCATTTCTAATTTTACTTTCTCTCTTCAGTTCTTCAGAAAAACATTCTAGGGTTCTAAAAAACATTTCTGGAGTAGAGAATCGATCGATTGCTAGAACGCTGAGAAATCAAATTCTCAAACATGAAAATAGTGTCAACGACACTTGTTCTTTAGGTTTCACTGCATATCAATCAAGAAAGCTTACTGAAAATCGTCAACAACAGCTGCAAACGAGAATTTAATCATCAAATTTTGTTGAAAAAAGATAATTTTAACGTATCCTAATCGTTTCAATTTGATTAAATTATTGATTTCATAAAAAAAATAGTTTTGAAAACCGAATCGATTTGATTTCATCTTGAAATCCTTGTTCAAAACGTGATTAGAATATAGATTTATACCTATTTCAGCTTGATCTCTCTTTTGAGATTGAAAATTTTGAATTTTTTTTTCTAGGGTTTCAAATTGGATTATAGATATAACTTTTAATCTATATTTATCATTGAAAATGTAAGTTCATTTGTGAACTCGGAGAATCTTAATCATTTTTACCCATCAAATGAGATTTGAGTTTCTCATTCTTTTAGATTTTGAACTAGTGCAATTTTGCATTATTCGATCTGGGTACGTTTTGTTTTTATGTTGTTGTTGTTAGTTAATTTCGATTTGTTTGATCTAATAGTGAAGTTGTTTGTTTGTTTAATTTGTTATGTGGTGATATACAACATGTGTAACTTTCGTCTACACACCCAAGTTTCATGTGTAACTTGATTCTACACATCCATTTAGCATGTGTGACTCTCAGTTACACATAAATATATCTTCTTCCAGTTTTGAGTCTGTTTTTTCATTCAATTAGAATGTGTAACTTGCATCTACATATCTAGTAAGCATGTGTAACTTGCTTCTACACATCCAATTAGCATGTGTAACTCTCAGTTACACATAAATATAACTTCTTCCAGTTCTGAGTCTATTTTTCTTTCAATTAGCATGTGTAACTTTCTTCTACATATCCAGTAAGCATGTGTAACTTGCTTCTACACATCCATATAGCTTGTATACTTAATTCAGGATTTTTCAGGTCTGAGTCTGTGTTTTTTCTTTTTAATTATTACGATGTGTAACTTGCTAATGTTAAGTTTAAAGTGTGATGTCCTGAGCTGAGATGTAATTTTTTATAAAATGTTAACAATAAACATGCTACACTTATGTTAATAGAACATGCTTGCATGCTTATTTGTGAAATTATTATCTTTCTTCTACTTTCTTCCTAAATTGTGGTTCTTACTAGCTAACATTGGTTGGCAGGTGCTTTGACACTAACTAGTTTATCATTATATCCAAAAGATATAAGTGGAGGTGCCGTCTTCAGTGGATATAGATACCTTTTGGTTCGTCGGTCATTGAACGCATCTCACCAAGTGTGAAGAAGGTACTTATCTTGTAACTCCTAATTACACGTTATTTGCAAGTTCATGACAAATGGATATGCCATATGCATGTGTAATCTAAGTTACACTAGTTAGATGCATGTGTATTTCTAGTTACACTACACAGATGCATGTGTAACTTCTAATGACGTTTTTTTTAGATGCATGTGAAACTAATCTATGTATTGATGTGTGTGTTGTTCTTTTAATCTTATCAAAGTGGATTTATGCATTGATGTTTGTACTGTTTTTTGTATTACGCTAATCTCATGGATGCTTAATTTTTTTGCAGATATGCAAACATTTTGGAATCGCTAATGACAAAAAGTGAAGGGAACATTTCTAGGATTTCGTTATACATATTTCGTGTTTTAGCTCGTTTTATTATTTTCAATAACAATTGATAAACAAATAAAATATTATAAATGAAACTATTGTTTCAATAATAACTGAATATATGTTTATTTTTTGACGTGTAACTGTCGAGATATACATCCATATGCATGTGTAACTTCTAAGTACACATGCCATATACAAGGGCATATGAATGTGTGATTTCTAGGTGCACATCCCATATACATGTGTAACTTTTAATTACACATGCCATATGCCTATATGTAACTATTTCATGCCATATGGATGTGTAACTTTTGGGTACACATGCCATATAGAAGTGTAACTTATCGATACATTTACCATACATATGTGTAATTTCTCGTTACACATGCCATATGGATGTGTTGGGAGGTGGTGCTGGTGGAAAGCAGTGGTGGTGCTCGACGACAGTGGTTGGTTGTTGGTGGTGGTGGTGAGAGGTGGTAGGGGTGGTGGGGACATCATTTTACTATATTTTAATATTTTGGGCTTAAATTTTAATTTTATTTAATTAGGGGCTTGACAATATATATAAGGGTATGAACGTCTTTTGAAAATTCGGGGCCTAGATTTAAACTTCTTTTAATAAGGGGCCTCATATTATAGGTAACCCATGGATGGAGCCTTAACCTTAGGTTCCCTTTTATTAAACTGATTTCAGGTTTTCATATTGAGGGTAAGGGTATATTAGTAATTTAAACGGTTTAAGGGTATATAGGTAATTGAACTACCCACTAAATACCCCTTACAAGGCCGGTTCCTATGGAAAATGGCTAAACCCTCCATTTGCAATGCCAGCTGGCCTGGCAAACTGGTCGCGCCACTATGGGAGAACACATAAGCGGTCGAGTCTACACCGTTCGGTGGAGAAAAAACCGACTGGTTTTTAAAAAAAAACGCTAGCGGTCGAGTCTACACCGCTAGCTTCCGAGTCTCAACCGTTGGCGGTCTTTTTAAAACCGGTCGGTCTTGTAATCACCGCTTATTTTAGTGAAGTAACAGCTATTTCCCCCAACGTTTATCTATAAATTCGCCCCATTCAATTAAATTTAATCACACCTCATACTCTCATTAACTCTATCTTTACTCACTCTTTTGTACCTTAATCATTTGTTTAATTTTTTTTCAACTCAATGGATATGTATTCTTCTGACGAAGAAGTGCGATTCATATGGATCGATTTGAAGAACAACAACGAATATTCGTTCAGTCCTTGAAACAAATTGATGATGAGTCAGATGAAGATAAAGAACTAACCAACACCTTGATGCATCTAGATTCATCGGGGTAAATACCTAGAGATCCAGAGCCAAGAGAAGTGTTCACAAGAAGATATACGTACCGTGGTCGGGATGAATGACACGAGAAGCTGATGCACGATTATTTTCTTCCTGACTGTGTGTTCTCTGATGAAAATTTCCAAGGCCGATTCCGCATGCCCAGATATTTGGTGCTAAAGATTATTGGTGAAATTTGTTAGGTAGATCCTCAATTTAATTATCAATATGATGCATTGAATATTAGGGATCATAGCCCTGAACTAAAGGTTACTTCGGCTTTGAGGATTTTAGGATATGGCAGACCTCCAGATTCTAATGATGAGTACCTTCGCATTGGCAAAACAACTGCATACAAGTATCTTGCGTTGCTTTGCGAAACAATGATTAATCATTTTGATCCTACCTATTTACGAAAACCAACTGATGCAGATGTTAGAGAAATATTAAAGCAAAATCAGGAAAGGGGATTTCCCGGAATGCTGGGTAATCTTGACTGCATGCATTGGATATGGACCGGATACCCTACTTATTAGGCCGGTCAGTATAAAGGTCACTACGCAAAACCAACGGTGATCCCTGATGTTGCTGCTTCTTATGATTGCTGGATATGGCACGCTTTTTTTGGTCTCCCGGGATCTCTAAACGATATAAATGTTTTACACAAATCGCCTTTGTTTGAAGATTTGAAGTATGGAATTTCTCCTTAGGTAAATTTCTCTATCAACGGGAATCACTACACTCATGGTTATTATCTTGCGAATGAAATTTATCCAAATGGTCAACTTTAGTTCAATGTTACCGCCAGCCACCTGCCGGTGAAATGGGTCGTTCATTATTGTATTTCAATGGTAAACAAATGAATCTGAGAAAGGATGTGGAACCAGCTTTTGGAATTCTGAAGCGGAAGTTCGCAATTATTTTTGGGCCTTATCGTGGTATAAGTGCTCGTGAAATGCATAAGACTATGCTGACTTGCATCATTATGCATAACATGGTTATCCAGGAGACTCGTCGTAATAAGAATTGGACTAACCATCAAGATGAAGACTTAAGGCCTGAGATTATACCAATAAGAGGATTACATGCAAGGAACTATGCGCAAATGACCAGTCATATTGAGAACAGAACTCTGTATAACAGGTTAAGGGAAGATCTCAGAGCGAATCTGTGGGATGAGTTTGGAAGAGATGGGGGACGAATTGAGTATGCACATATGACCAGTCAAGAGGATTATCTGCAAGGAACTATGCGCAAATGACCAGTCATATTGAGAACAAAACTCTGTATAACAGGTTAAGGGAAGATCTCAGAGCGAATCTGTGGGATGAGTTTGGAAGAGATGGGGGGGGGGGGGGAATTGAGTAGTGTTGTTTCATTTGTTTTTGTTTTTTTTATTATTGGTTCATTTGTTTTCATGGATGTTGTCAAGTTAAAGTTTTAATGTAATGACAAAAAAATAGTTTAAGTTTTAATATAATGAAAAAAGTAGAACAAATTCATTAAAATTAAAGATGATACATTAATTAATTAAGTAGTTAAAGATGATATATTAATTAATTAAGTGACACTACTTCATCATCCTCATCTTCAGCTTAAACCCCAAATTGTTTTTCCATGTTTCTCTTGTTTTTTTTTCTTCCAATTCCTCTGTTAACCTGTCAATCTCCATCTCCCGTACCATCAATTGTCTGGGATTCATTTTTTCGGTGTTTGCATTTAGAATCTTATTCTTGTCATAGTCTGAAACAAATTTTTCTTGAGTTAGTCGATGTTTTTTCATCTCCTTAGTCAAGAACTTACGGTCTACAACTCTTTGTTTTTCGATGGTCTTCTGATGCTCTATCAAAGTTCCATAGTACTACTACCTCCTTCACTTGCTTCTCCTTCTTGGGAAGCTTTTCTCGCTGCTCTTGCATGATTTCTTCCTAATAATTTTCTCTTAATTGCAGTATTGATATTCAAGTTGGAATTGTTGTTTCTGGTGAAGAAAATGGATTATCTGAAGGGGGATGAGATGATTGAGATGGTTGTGAAGCTGGCGTTGAAGGTGAAGAAGTGTATGGTGAAATTGCAGGTATATTTTGCATGTTTCCTAACACTTCTGTATTATATTTAGGCAACACTTTCAAAATATGATAACAACTTTCATAAGCAAAATTTGTCCCATGTTTATGGTGCCAATCAGTTCGGCACTTTCATTCGACATCAACATCGACAAGACCGTTATCTCGACCACGAGCAGCTTGCATTATAGCAGCGACATACAAGGCAACTTGGGCGTTGATTGTAACAAAGCGACCAAAAAATCCATTTACATCACGCTCGTTGATGTGCATAGTTTCTTGACGAAAGTTAACAAATATGTTATCCCACAACTTGGTAGATTGTTGACTGGCACCATCGATACTATCTTGTGTAAAGAACACATAGTTTCTGCAAATGCTTTCATCTTTGGCTACGATAAATTTTGGACCCCTAATCTTCTTCTTTTGTTGTTTAGATTGAGTATTAGATTGAGACATATTAAAGAAATTATACAATACGAGTGAATGAAAGAGTTAGATGATGAAATTTGTTTTAGATTAACAAATGTGAAGAGTAGAGAAGAGAAGGTGTGATTTAAAATGGTAGAGGAATGTGGTATTTATAGGGGGAAATTTATGGCTGTTGGATCAGATTCTACGCAGCGGTGTAAACTACACCTGCAAGTCTTACAAAAACTGCTAGCGGTGTAGTAAACACTTAACGGTGTTATCTTGACCTGGCCTGGCTAAGTGGCAAATTTGCCTGTTTGCCACCTCCATAGTGGGTGCTTAAATGACAACACCCATAGTAAGGGGCGGTCACGTTTGTATGCCCTAAAACTGGGTTGAGTCAACATGCCCCCCAAAACATGCTGTGCACAAAAGCGAACATACATGTACGACCTAAAATAATCCTTACAGCTAACACTATGTACCTTGCCTTACACTTAAAAAACGCTCTCCTCATATTTCAAGAGATTTTAATCTTCTCTCGTACACGCAAAAACACTCGAAGAAAAAAAAAGGCCTTCATCTTTCTTCTTCGGCACAAAATCATCAGGTAATTTTATCCCTTTTAATTAAATCTAGCCTTAAAGTTTCTATACGGTATTTGATTTTAGTGGCAAGGTTAGTATGACTGTTTTATTTGGTTTACAATTTCATTAATGAAGTTACTCGACAAATCTAGGGTTTTTACATTGTAAATCTTGAAATTGAATTTCATTATTTTTTATAATGGGCAGGTAGAGATGGGATTTATTATGGAGTTCGCTGAGAATTTAGTACTGAGGTTAATGGAAGATCCACAAGAGAGGGATCGTAAGTTCCGAGAACATGTGTATGCAGTTAAGGATCAATGTAAGAAGACCAAAGAAATGTGGAGTTTACCTATTCGTCCTTATGGGTTTTGGACTTTCGAGCGTCATAACTCACAGATGGCTTGGGATGCTCAGATTAGTCAAGTTCCAGGACGAAGGGATCCTTATGATGATCTCCTCGAAGATAAGACTACTAAACTTGGCAAATCACCCTAAATGGTCAGTTTCTTTTTGACTTGAATGTATTATCTCTTATTTAGCTTCAAAATTTTTGATGTGATGTTTTTGTTGTTATTGCTAGTTAGTTACTATGTTGCCATGATGCAATGGTGGTAGGCTTTTTACCTGAGAGTCTGGGACACCTTGCTCTGGAAATAGACTAGCATTGAAGTAGGAAGGTTAGTTACACACATTGTCTTTTAGGGACACAAGGCTTTTGAATTGTTCCTTGTCTTATAAAACAAGGGGTAGAAACAGTTATTGATATTGGAGATGAGCTGTTGGGCACAACTTAAGATTGTGTTTGAAACCCTTTTATAAACTTTGATTATGGGTCAATTTTCTATAGAAAAAGAAAGCACATAACAAACTTTGAAAACATCCATTTACTGAAACATTTTAGTTATCTATTGTATGCTGCTTATTTGGGAGGCTAGGCTCGATATTGCAGAATAATAAACGTTTCACTTTGTATTCTTTGTTTCTTTAGTTTTTGGTTTGATTGTTTTAGTTGAAATAATAGAAGTTATTTAAGATTTGTATCCTCTTATATTTTTACTACACTGTGGATCTAGTCTAGCTGTCTACGTAAATGATGCTATTACACCACCATTAAGTGATCTAGGATATTCATGATTGCTACATTGTTGTTCTGAATAAAACCTGCAAATTGATTGCATACCTTGTGATATATGCCCGTATCTTGAGTTTAAGCTTGTCACTCATTGTACCTTAATTTCAGAGAATTAACTTTAGGATTGCCGATTGTATCGTCTTGTTGCCACAATTTCCTTCCTAGTTACTAACCTTTGTGGATGCAATCCATAGTATATCACTTCTGATCAAGGAATTATGGCTGTGTATAGTTGAAGCTTCCTTCACATCTAAAGAATTCTACCGTCTCATTTAACAGCATGTAGAGAGTGAAATAAATAAGTTTTATCCACTGCCTCACTCGTACTATCATCATAGAGCTAACGTGAGCTTTATTTTTCTACCACAAAATGTGTATGTTAGGCTATGTTATGTATAGTTGAATAATGGGCTATACATAGTTTAAGCTTCCTTACCATCCAAGGAATTCTACCGTCTCATAAAACAGCCTTTAGAGAGTGAAATGAATAAGTTTTATCCACTGCCTCATCATAGAGCTATTGTGAGCTTTATTCCACCATAAAATGTATATGTAAAGAAAACCTATTGTGTGGTGGAAAATAAAGCTCGTGTTAGCAATGTTATACACGGTGTCGGCCTGCACCAGTATCTTCAAATTGTGGTGGAAATGTCATACCTGATTCTCGGAAGCATATCGATATCGGCCTGTTCCAGTATTTCTGCAACCCAGGAGTTCAACATTTCCATTCAATGAAGCTTCACTTAATTACAAAGAATTACCATGTTGGCACTTCAAAAATGAGTATAAAGGGAGACTTCTATTTTCGATTGTTAGGTTCCAAATCTGTTATATATTTGTCACAAGTTTGCCTATTTTCTAAAAATCGCTTTCTGAGTGAAACTTTAATTAGTGAGGAATATTGCAAGTCTGTTTAGATTGAAATGAGAAAACTAGGATTATGTTATCATGTTTCCGTCTAACTTTTGATTCTGTACTAAGAAGCTATATAAAAAGATTAAGATGAATATGCTGTAAATCAGTGCCGCCTCTAAGTAAACCATATTAGGGATAACCAGAGCTTCTGTTTAAAGCAAAAGAATTGGCTCGACCGATAACCGAGTTCCTTACTGGTCCAACAGAGAGGAGAGTTTTGGGAGTGGGCCTTTTGAATTTTCCTTGGATCATGACTGGGTCGCTTCCTCCCTCGTCTCTTAATTAAACTAAGAAAAAGAAGCAATGAAACCTCGAGGTTCTGTAATATCTTGATTGTGAACAAGCTTTTGTGACTATAAATATGTTACTGCCAGCAAGTAGTCAATATTTATGACTTCAAACCAGGATATGACTTAAAGATCAAACCATTCGAGCAAGGGCTCGTGAAATCATATGCTTCTCTAGATTATTAGAAACATTAAATTTTTTTCCACTAATGTGGTTTTTGATATTTACTCGTCATTTACTAATTGTGATTATATGCTCTTGCTTCAGTGTTGGAAGCAGTCTTGCTACTTCAACATGGTGAAACTTACAGTTATGATTTGAATAAGGTCAGTCCACTAGAGACCAGTATATGATTTTAGTTCAGACCTAGCTTTTCAATGTAAAGAACGTCTTAGTATTTTTTATTAGGAAGTTCTTTGTGTTATACTGGCAGTCAACCACATTTCTTTATAGGGTAGACAACTACAATAACATTGTCCTTGTCATGACTTACCAATTTGATGTATGTTTAACTAAAATGGTTTGCTGCAGGAGAAGATGCACACTGGATTTGCAGAGTGACGTGGAGCTATATGTAAGGGAATGAGAATGACGGTTTCTGTAAAACAGTGTTCTGTAAAACTCGTGGCCTGTGTTGGGTGAAAGCCCGAAGTTTCTTCACTTTTTAAAGGTTCATTTGTTGCTAATAATATTCTGAAGCACATCTATTGTACAATGCTTCACTAGAACTTGAGACTGGAGTTTCTGTAAAACAGTGTTCTGTTGTCCTTGGTTTTCGACTTCAAATAGACAAAATCAAATTGTTGTGTTGAACGATTTGCTAGCTTTCTTTCTTTAGAGCCTACTTAGGCTAGAAAGATCTGCCTGGTTAAAGAACCAGTACCAAACTGGCACATCCAGAGATTTTGAAAAGCAACTGCCTAGTTGAATAACTTGCTCATGGTCTCTTGAAAATTAGTCCGGTCTTTAGTTGATTTAGTTGACATCCATTGCATCAGTGTGCTGCTCATTTTGGCAGGGGTGTAGTTTAGCAAATCATCAATTGCATCAGTTTCGAGTGGAAGGACCATATAAAGGCGAGTTTGGTACTGCTGTAGCTTTTGTAAAAGCGTTTTTTTGTTGTGCTGTGTTGTGTTGTGGAAAAAAACAGTTAAACGTTTGGTAAACTCTAATCTTAAAAGTGCTGTGAGTTTAAAAACCAATGAAATTATGTTTGGTAAATTATTATCATGTGAAGTGATGTTGATATAACTAATGACGAAAATAGATATGTTTAAAAATATGTTATTATTTATTTTTTTAATTATTATTAATATTATTTTTCTCTATAAATAAATGTTATTACATGAAACTAGTTGGAAGCCTAACAAGCTAGGCTCCAACGATATACTACTACATTAATTGAACAGGTTGTTGTGCTAGCCTACCAGCGAGCCTCATGGGTAACCTTGCCAAAGGGAGCCGAACCGGGGGGGGGGGGGGGGATTGTGTCACAAGGGGGCAAACTAACACTACCTTCCATGTTAATTCCTGCAATATTACGCCATTGGAGACTTGAACCTGGGACCTCCTGGAACGCATGAAACTTCGGGGAACGGGATGACCTCCTGACCAGCTGACCTCCTGCAATATTTTTATTATTAAGAACGGGCCCCTAGCTCAGCTGGACATCCCCGTTCCCCAAAGTTTAATGCGCTCCAGGAGGTCTCAGGTTCGAGTCTCCAATGGCGTAATATTGCAGGAATTAACATGGAAGGTAGTGTTGGTTTTCCCCCCTTGTGACACAATCTCAGCCCCCCCTCCCGCCGTTTCGGCTCCCTTGGCTAGGTTACCCATGAGGCTCGCTGGTAGGTTAGCACATCAACTTGTTCAATTAATGTAATAATATGTCGTTGGAGGTTCGAGTCTCCAATGGCGTAATATTGCAGGAATTAACATGGAAGGTAGTGTTGGTTTGCCCCCCTTGTGACACAATCTCAGCCCCCCTCCCGCCGTTTCGGCTCTCTTGGTTAGGTTACCCATGAGGCTCGCTGGTAGGTTAGCACATCAACCTGTTAGTATGTCGTTGGAGCCTAGCTTGTTAGGCATCCAACTAGTTTCATGTAATAATATTATTATTTAAAGGAATTTATAAAAAAAAAAAAATTTAATAATAATAATAATTTTTTTTTTAACACAATTCTTATTATATATTTTTTTTTAATATTATTACATGAAACTAGTTGGAAGCCTAACAAGCTAGGCTCCAACGACATACTACTACATTAATTGAACAGGTTGCTGTGCTAACCTACCAGCGAGCCTCATGGGTAACCTTGCCAAGGGGAGCCGAAGCGGGAGGGGGGGCGAGATTGTGTCACAAGGGGGGAAAACTAACATTACCTTCCATGTTAATTCCTGCAATATTACGCCATTGGGGACTTGAACCTGAGACCTCCTGGAACGCATGAAACTTCGGGGAACGGGGATGACCAGCTGAGCTAGGGCCCGTTCTTAATATTATTATAAAAGGGGCCACGAAGGATTTTATTATAACTCAATATCAAGATCAACATTACAGGAGATGGTGGGCAACCTAGCAACAAGCTGGGCGCCAACACCTTTTTGAATAACAATCCCTAACCTATGAAAAAGAGAATTGTCCATCTTAAAATTAGCATCATGTCTAGCCATGCAATTTCTTAGTCTTTTCAAAAAAATCAAAAAATCCGCACCAAGCTCACCAAAAGTGGAAAAGGCCAACACACCAAACCCATACCCAAGTGAAGTGCAAACATCCAAGTATTTATTGTTCTTGCGTGTGATAGCTGCAGAAATGGCATGACCTGGTATGAAGTTGCGAGTTTTAGCACTAGTGAACGGGGAGACTCCTGTGACATCAAGACAAACATCCCTACCATTTTCCCAATTATAAACCATGATATATGCTGGTCGAAATTCTTTGTTGTTGATGACGCCAAAAGAGACCTCCTTTATAGCTTCAACTCCAGCTCTATAGCACATATCCGCCAAGATATCCTTCACCAAGTCATGTCTGAATTTAAGCCCAACCTCACTAGCGCAGTGAATGTCATGATCGCCAAAGCTATCCATAAGCTTGCCGCAACAAGAGCACTTGCTTCCCTCCTCAAAAAGGGGTATAGCCAATCGGTATTGCAGGACGGAGATAAACTTCCTAGGCCCAATCGCTTGGTTAAGGCCGGGTATAGGGATTGCCTTAAGAAAATCCAAAGCATGGTCCGATCTGTTGCATTGCCAAACAGCGGCCTCACGTGGGGATAAAGAGAAGCTAGAGGGTACCTTTTCACGAACTGCACCAAAGTAGATAGCCGCCAAAGTCTTCATGAAGTGGGGGCGGAATCGTTAATGTTGAAATCCGAAGAGGGAAACCCACAAGCTTGTGCAAACCCTTGTAGTGCGTTGTGGAAGCCGTGACAGAGGTCAGCTGTCATAGGTAACTTTAGAATAGAATTTTGCAAATGTTGAGTCTGAGCTTGAGAAGCGAGGTAACCGTACGTCATAGTATCAGACATAATAAGTATACCAAGGCCTCCTTCCTTGATGGGGAGAGTGGCTAGTCGTTGTTGGATTAAGCCAAAACCAGCTCCATCTCCGACCACTAACCGACGAAGATACTGCATGAGATACGCATCGAATCTATCTGCATCAGACTGTAATGCCGAGGGGCAGGTGGTACGTAAGGAGAATTATAGCCTCGATACTCCAGTACAGCTGCGTAAAAGCAAGAGTTCACATTGAGGATCATGAAGCTCTTGTATTTTGTCCATGAGCTGGATTGTTTTATCTACCCTATGCGTCACTATGTTGCTGCAGAAGTTAGTATCTAAGCTGACCGATCCTCCCAGAAGCTTCACACCATCCTTAGGCTTACCGATGTTGGAAGGGAAGGAATTAGCACAGTCCCTTCTCGAATCATATGAAGGCCAAAATAACTCTGTTTTCGAAATGTTCAGATGCAGCCCGTAGCCTGACCCATCTTCTTGAAGAATCTTCAGAGCTTTTGACACCTCCATAGTGTCACCTGCTATGGTACCATCATCCAAATACCAGGCATGGAAATCTAAGGTACAATTAGATGCAATCTTCTCAACGAGGGGGTGTAGAGCCAAGGAAAATAATAGGGGACCAAGGGGGTCGCCCTGCTGCACACCTTGTGTCGAGGAGATGACATGATCTCGATAGTATAGCCTGGCAGGTTTCATATAGCAGAATTCTACCCAGTAAGAAATTCTAGGACAGCGCGCACGTACCTCTCGTATGATGGTGGACCGATCAACAAGATTAAAGGCATTTGAAAAATCTATCAGTAGCATAGATTTTGTGTTATCGGATCCATACATCTCTAGCAGTCTATTAGCAGAGTGTAGAATGCCCTCACCGCCACACGGGATGCCAACACCGTATTGATAATTTCCAAGGTATGAGTTCAGTTCTTGACAAATCGAACTAGCAACCAACTTGGAACATAATCTCCTCCATATAGTACCCACAGCAATGGGTCTCAAACCACCTCCAGGTTTGAGCAATGGTGTCAACGGTGCGCTAGCTACATACTCACCTAAGATTGGAGGGCACTTACCTGCGAGCCAAAGATTCACCACTCCGGTAATCGACTGCAGCAAGTCATCGGCGATAGCAGCACTAGCACCACTCATAGCGTCAAGCAGGTGCTGAGCTCGGATCCCATCCCTGCCGCAAGACGTCCCCTTTGGGAAGCTCTTAAGCGCTGTAAGAACGTCTTTAGCTTCCACGACCAAAGCAGGGGAGGAAATATCATCCGCCGGAATGATGGGAGGCTGAGCCGCAGGATGCTTCTGCTGAAGCTCGAAAAGAGTATCCGGTGTTGGTGGGGCGACGCCACTAGACGATAGGATACGAATTGCCGCTGTGTAATGGCCATAACTCAGCTTCCTCCTGCAGGCCAATAAATGTTTGTTTGTATTCTTTCTACTGGTGGCGTGATGTTTAGGAGGTTGCTTAGTTAGACCCAACAACTGATGAACTAAGTTGTTACAACCTGATGGATCCTTCCAAGTCAACATAGTCTATGTGTACAGGTGGGTTTGAAAACCAAACAGTTGATGAGGCGATGACATTCTTGAGTGAAATCTCCGAAAAGACCCAACAATGGGAAAACAATAGGGGACCCCAGAAAATAATTCTTCTAGGTAGAGGAAATGTTAATAGGGTAGAAGAAGGTTATGAATCAGATGCCAAAATTGCTGCTATAGCAAAAAGGTTAGAAGTTTTAGAAATGGGTCACACTAGTGGTAGATTGGAGCCTTTTTGGGAAGGCAAGAATAATGAAGAGCAAGCAAATGCTCTCTATAATAACACTAGATTTGATAGCCGTCAAAAGATTGACCCATATTCAGAAACCTATAATCCTGGTTGGAGAAACCATCCGAACTTTTCGTGGTCTAAGGGCCAGATTCAAGGTCAGTTTAGTAATTCTAATGCTCCCCCAGTTTTTGGATATACTAAGAGTCCTTCAGGACCAACTCAGTTTCAGAATCAGTCAGATAAGAAAATCTTGAGTTTAGAGGAGTCTCTCAACTTGTTAACTCAGCAAACTGCAAAATTTCAGCTATTAGTAGAACAGAGTCTACAAGCTAGTAACAGGATAGGACATGAAAATAGTCAGGCTATTTCCGAGTTAAAAACCCAGGTTGGTATGATAAATGAGTCTTTGAGAGAGAAAGGTAAGTTCCCTAGTCAAACACAACCCAACCCTAGAGGAGTTCATGAAGTAGGTGCAAAACCTTCGAATCAGTTGAATGCTATTAGAACCCTTAGGAGTGGTAGAGTAGTAGACAATCAGGTAACCATGCCCGATAGTGAACATACTGTAGTTCACCCCTCAGGACCACCACTAGCTGATGGGGCTGATAAAGTTTCCGATGATGTCAATTCTGTTCCTGAGAGGTCTGATTCTGTGCCTAGAGCCCCATTTCCCAAGCTTTTAGTACCAACAAAGAAGGAATCGAACTTTAATGACATATTGGAGGTTTTTAAGCAAGTTACCATAAACCTTCATTTTTATATGCAATTAGGCAAATTCCTGCTTATACTAAGTTCCTTAAGGATATGTGTACGCGAAAGCGAAAGCATAACGTCCATAAGAAAGCCTTTTTAGCTAGTCACGTAAGTTCAATCATTCAGAACACTACAACTCCAAAGTACAAAGACCCAGGTTCCCCTACCATTGCTTGCACCATAGGTAAATTCAGGGTAGAAAAAGCTTTACTTGACTTAGGAGATAGTGTGAACTTAATTCCGTACCATGTGTACTTACATCTAGGACTTGGTGAAATGAAACCTACTCAGATGACATTGCAGTTAGCTGATAGGTCTGTTAAAATCCCTCGAGGTGTTATCGAGGATGTTCTCATTGAGGTCGACAAGTTTATTTATCCAGTAGATTTCGTGGTCTTAGATACCCAACCTGTCCCTGACCCAGAGAACTAGATACCTGTGATTTTAGGTCGCCCATTTTTAGCTACATCTAATGCGATCATAAACTACCGAAATGGTGTGATGAATTTATCTTTTGGTAACATGACTATGGAAATAAACATTTTTAATGTCAGTAAGCTACCTTATGAGCTATATGACACATGTGTTGAAGAGGTGAATATGATAGAAGCCTTAGTTCAGGAGTCATTACCAAATATCTTGTCTGAAGACCCATTAGAGAGTTGTCTATCCCATTCTGGTTTAGATTTTGATGACGATAGCACCATTGAACAAGTGAATGCTCTATTAAATTCTACTCCTGTGTTAGATTCTGATAGATGGAAAGCTAGGTTCGAACCGTTACCAGCCTCTGAAACTACCTTAACTCCTTATTTAGAAGAGCCCCCTAAGTTGGACCTTAAACCACTACCAGATACCCTGAAGTATGTGTTTTTAGGACCATCTGATACTTTACCTGTTATTATTGCCTCCGACTTGGATAGTGAACAGGAAAGTAGGCTAATAAAAGTACTTCAAGATAATAAGGAAGCTTTAGGGTGGACTATAGCAGACATTAAGGGTATAATTCCTACTGTGTGTATGCATCAGATTCATTTAGAAGAAGACTCCAAACCTTCTAGGGAGATGCAACGTCGACTGAACCCTAACATGAAAGAGGTAGTTCGAAAATAGGTGCTTAAGTTGTTAGATGCGGGTATTATCTACCCAATTTCAGACAGTAAGTGGGTCAGCCCCGTTCAGGTTGTCCCCAAGAAATCAGGTATCACTGTAGTCCAAAATGATAATAATGAGTTAATCCCAACCCGAGTGACCACGGGATGGCGTGTCTGCATTGACTATAGGAAATTGAACAAGGTCACAAGGAAGGATCACTCCCCCCTTCCTTTTATCGACCAAATGCTAGAGAGATTAGCTGGATATAGTTATTATTGCTTCTTAGATGTCTATTCCGGTTATAATCAGATCGTTATTGCCCCAGAAGACCAAGAGAAAACCACTTTTACCTGTCCCTTTGGTACCTTTGCGTATAGACACATGCCTTTCGGGCTTTGTAATGCCCCTGCAACCTTTCAGCGTTGTATGATGAGCATATTTACGGATATGGTAGAACGGTTTTTAGAGGTCTTTATGGATGATTTTTCAGTGTTTGGTTCATCTTTTGATGAGTGCTTGCATCATTTGACATTAGTGTTGACTAGGTGTAAGGAAAAGAATTTAGTGCTTAATTGGGAAAAATGCCATTTCATGGTTAAATCAGGAATTATTTTAGGGAACGTCGTTTCTTCAAAGGGTATAGAGGTAGACAAAGCTAAAGTTGACCTTATTAAGACTTTACAGGTCCCAAAAACCATAAAAGATATTAGGTCATTCCGAGGGCATGCAGGTTTTTACCGTCGATTCATTAAGGATTTTAGCTTGATTTCTAGACCTCTTTGCAATTTGCTTGCAAAAGATGTTAAGTTTGTCTTTGATGATGCTTGTTTAGAGGCTTTTGAGAAGCTTAAGAATTTACTCACTACCGCCCCGATAGTACATGCACCTAACTGGAACCTACCCTTTGAGATAATGTGTGATGCTTCAGATTATGCTATAGGCGTTGTGCTAGGTCAGCGAGAAAAAAAATTACTTCATGTGATTTACTATGCTAGCAAAACTCTGAATGATGCCCAAATGAACTATACAACTACCGAAAAGGAGTTGTTAGCCATCGTGTTTTCCTTGGATAAGTTTAGATCATACCTATTAGGTTCTAAGATCGTAATCTATACTGATCATGCTGCTTTAAAATACCTTTTGTCTAAGAAGGATACCAAACCTAGATTGATTAGGTGGATCCTATTGTTACAAGAATTTTCTCCAGACATTAGAGACAAAAAGGGTGCAGAAAATGTAGTAGCAGACCACTTGTATAGGCTAGTTGTTAGATCCCCTAATGATGACATTCCTATAAGGGATAGCTTTCCTGATGAGCAATTGTTCTCTGTTTCCCAATCACCTTGGTATGCAAATATAGTGAATTATCTTGTTACTGGTTGAATGCCTCAAAATTGGGGTAAACAAGATCGTTCTAGGTTTTTATCCGAGGTTAAGCATTTCTTTTGGGATGATCCTTATTTTTTTAAGTATTGTCCAGACCAGATTATTAGGAGATGTGTACCTGAGAGTGACCAGTCTAATATTATCTTCTTTTGTCATGAACGTGCATGTGGGGGTCATTTTAGTGCTAAGAAGACTGCTGCTAAGATATTGCAGTGTGGATTTTATTGGCCTTTGTTGTTTAAAGACTCCCATAGTCATTGTGTTTCTTGTGAGCGTTGATAGAAGTTAGGAACCATTTCCCGTAGAAATATGATGCCTTTGAACCCTATTTTAGTAATTGAGGTCTTTGATGTGTGGGGCATTGATTTTATGTGTCCATTTCCTAATTCTTATGGTTATCTTTACATACTTGTCGCTGTAGACTATGTGTCTAAGTGGTTTGAGGCGGTTCCGTGTAAAACAAATGACCATAGGGTCGTAGTCCAGTTTTTGAAAGAGAATATACTTACACGTTTTGGTACGCCGCGAGCTATAATTAGTGATGGAGGTTCACACTTTTTTAATAGACCGTTTGCTCTTTTAATGAAACAATATGGTATTACCCATAAAGTAGCAACCCCATATCACCCGCAGACTAGTGGTCAGGTAGAGGTTTCCAATAGGGAAATTAAGCGTATTCTAGAGAAAACAGTTAATCCTAATAGGAAAGACTGGTCGTCGAGGCTTAATGATGCCTTATGGGCTTACCGTACTGCGTTTAAGACACCCATTGGAATGTCACCTTATCGTTTAGTATTTGGCAAGGCATGTCACCTGCCTGTTGAGTTAGAACATAGAGCCTATTGGGCTATTAAGCAGCTAAACTTTTCACTTGACAAGGCAGGAGCTCACAGAAAGCTCAAGCTCAATGAGTTGGACGAGATTCGTAGAGATGCATACGATAGTGCTAAGGAGTATAAGAACAAAATGAAACTTGTGCATGATAAGAACATTTTACGAAAGTTATTTTCTCCATGTCAAAAAGTTCTTATGTATGACACTCGTTTGCATCTATTTCCCGGGAAATTGCGCTCTCGGTGGACCGGTCCTTTTGTGGTCCGTACTGTTTTTCCTCATGGAGCTATTGAGATTGAGACACCAGATGGTAGTAGTTCTTCAAAGGTTAACGGTCAGCGATTGAAGCCCTTTTTAGAGCCTTTTCCTACAGGTGTTGTTGAGGAGGTCCCTCTGGAGGACCCTGTTTACCTTGATTGACCATCGAGGCGGTTTTGTATGTTGTATATTATTTTTGTAGGTTTTTGGTTATACTTCACCCAGGTACTATCTTTCTGACTTATTTCTTTACTATTTCCTCATGTTGTTTATATTTTTGGTACAATTCTTTATTTAGAAACATTGAGGAAAATGTTAGATTTAAGTTGGGGGGTGGGGTAGAAACTTTTTGTACCTTTTTGACATAAATAAACTCCAGAGCCTAGAAATTTATGTTTATTTAGGATGGCACTAACCAATCTAAGTGGATGGAAGCATTTTGGTTGTAAGAGTTGAGGAACCAATCTGATTAGATGGAAACATCTAGAAGAGTCTATTCATAAAAGCACAGAGCTCAGGTGTTAGAAATAACATGATAGTTTCACCATATCTCGTTGAGTCCTTTTCACTTCTGTTTTTATTTTATTTTGTTTTTAAACTATGTTTCTCTAAGTGATTAGGTGGGGCTCACGATTCAAGTTGTTACCTAGACCAAACGGAATAAAATTAACACTTGGGAATAACAATATGTGTGTGTTTTCCCTGTCTCCGTCGCCTAAACAAGCGTGGAACGCAGGATCCACGGGAACTATCATGTAATCTGCTGACAAGAAGCATGCGCTTGGATCCAAAAGATCTAATCATGCAGTTAAAAAAAAATAAAAAATAAAAAAAATTATTGTTCAGTGAATAAATTGACCGCTGGTTCCCTTGTATATGCCAGACGTGTTGATATTAGTCAGACCAGTATCTCAGTCCATTAGGATAGGTTCATTTTGGCAGTGGCCTTCAGACAGATATGAGAAACATCGTTCACTTAGTCAACATCAAAACCATCTATGTTTTTCTATATCCATCTTCTTGATCTATCCATGTGATTAGTTTTGACTCCGTTATATTGATGTCCATAGTGAAACTATCTGAGTAGAGCTCTGTCACTTTATATGAATTTTAGTATGCTTGAGTGTGTACATCAATTGGAATTTCGCATCAGGGTACTTCCTCTTGTAGTCAATAAGTATGCCTACCAAGGAGATTCTTTAGTGCCTTCCAAGGTTCTGCGTAGATAGCTAGGGTCTGGATTAAGGTTTTGTGGGTATACCTCTGGTAAGCCCTCCCGAGACTATAACTCGGCCACTAGGGCCACCTAGGGGTTTAAAGGCTTATTGCATACGCTAAATGCAATCGACGATGCCTGCGACAGTGAGTTAGGATTTTATTTATTTTATTATTTTTGCTCGAGGACTAGCAAATAATAGGTTGGGGGGTATTTGATAGACACATTTTTGTGTCTAATTTGTCTCACTTCTATATATTCATAGTGCTCATTTTTGTACTTATTACGGTGTTTTATGTGTGTGTAGGTATCTTTGGCCAATAAACGTTTTTGAAAAAATTTGCTCGAAAAAATGCTAAAGGCACCCAGAGTTTGGATAAGGGCACCCCTCGTCAGCTGCTAAAGGCACCCCTACTCTGGATAGGGGCGCCTCTCCTTTCTTCTTCAAAACATTTGGCGTAAATTCCATCATTTGATAAAACCTTGATGTATAGCATGCGTATTGTTGCGCTAAATGTCGCTTTAGGAACTTGATTTAACATTTTTTCCGGATTGATTTCACTGTCGTTCAAACTTTTTAATTTTTTCTCGGTGGTTGATCGTGGAATGGATTAGTATAACTTTGATTCCTGTTTCATCTAAACAAAAGTGGGGAAGGTATGGTGGCTAGATTCGATAAAGAAGGAGTTTACATCAAGTTATCCCAAAACAGCGTCATGAAGAAATATTATCGGGATTTTAGAGTCCATGAAGATTATGAAAGGATTTAACGGCCAATATTGAGTCCATAGGATCCTGCTGGAGTATTGTAGAGGTTGGATCGTCCCATATGACGCGTACAGGATGGAAGAGGTAGAAAAATTCGTGACTTGGCCGAGGGGAGAAGAAAAAAATATCGGGGATATTCTTAGGGTTTTAATCGACCTGTGAGCTATAAAAGGAGTTGGGATAAGTCATAGAAGTGGTACGAAGTCATTGGAGTAGTTTCAGAGAACTTTAGAACACTACAGAGCCAAACAGATCGAGTTGCAGGAAGTTCCCGTTTTCTGCTGCTGCTGAAGAACAAGTGTTGCAAGCAAGAACAGTGTCTCAAATTTGTAACAGTGCAACAGTGACTTCTCTGTAACAGTCAGTCCGTAACAATACTTTGTAACGTCAATACAGCGTTGCAAATAGTCTGTTTTATTGTTTCTCATTCTTTTAATCATCTTTTGAGCCATAAACAAATATTTTGAGATCATGATTAATATGAGGAGATAAACCCCATTGCTGAGGCGATATAGGAAGCTATTTTTCCAACAAAAAGTGGTATATTCTATTTTATCTTTTTATTTGCAATTTTTATATGATTATTTGCCTTGAACTATTATTGAATATGATATTTGTTTGAGTGATTGTGATCTATTTTGATGGAGTATGCTTAGTTTTAATACTTTTGATGCTCCATACTTGGTATTTACAATTATTACTTGTGAAAATCTACTTGTTGCAATATTTTAGAATCAACTTGAATGAGAAAATTGCATAAATATAATTATTGGATTAAATCACTTTAAAACTTGGAAAATAGTGGAATCTTAGCCTCAGTGTTCTTTTAATATTGATATCAACTTTGTCAGTGTTTGCTATAATTTTAGTGTGTTTTCTATTTTAATTTTGAATATTAAGTCTGAAAAATCCTTCACAAGTCTGAGAGGAACGACAACCTTACTACCACTTTCTACAACATTATTGATATCACATCAATTTTTGGCGCCGCTGCCGGGGAACAATATTAATATTAATATTAATATTATTATTATTATTATTATTATTATTATTATTATTAATGAAAGGAGGCCACACATGCTTTTATTAAGACGATAAAACGTAAGTATTTTACAAAGATTTGGCCGGGAGACGTGCAACAAGTTGCGCCATGATGCCTTTCTGAATAATGATACCCAGCCTATGAAAAAGGAAACTGCCTAAGTTATTGTTAACATCATGACTAGTCATACAATTTTTCAATCTTTTCAATAGGGTAATAATGTCTTCACTGAGTTCCCCTAATGTGGTGAATGCTAAAACGCTAAAACCATATCCATGGGATGAACACAGTGCAGCATACTTGTTGCGTTTACGGGTAATAGCAGCCGAGATGACATGTCCAGGAGTGAAGGCTCGATTTCCACCTTTGGAGAATGGTGAAACGCCAGTGGCATCAAAACAAATGTTTTGACCATTTTCCCAATTGTACACCATGATATCTGCCGGTTTAAGAGGGGTACTCCTATCATAAATAAGACCCAATGACACTTCCTTTCTGGCTGCAACTCCAGCTTTATAAAATAGCTCGGAAAAAAGATCCCTCACCATATCGTGACGGTACTTTAACCCCACCTCACTCGCACAGTGAATAGCATGATCGCCGAAACGGTCCATCGCTCTTTTACAACACGTACAGGTGCTGTCTGCATTAAAGAGAGGTATCCCTAACCGGTATTGAAGGATGGACCGGAATTTCCGCGACCCAATAATAATTATTAATTATTATTATTACTATCATAGTATTGTTAATAAAAGAACGTGCCCTAGCTCAGCTGGTCATCCCCGTTCCCCGAAGTTTCATGCGTTCCAGGAGGTCCCAGGTTCAAGTCCCCAATGGCGTAATATTGCAGGAATTAACATGGAAGGTAGTGTTAGTTTGCCCCCTTGTGACACAATCTCGCCCCCCCTCCCGCTTCGGCTCCCCTTGGCAAGGTTACCCATGAGGCTCGCTGGTAGGCTAGCACAACAACCTGTTCAATTAATGTAGTAGTATATCGTTGGAGCCTAGCTTGTTAGGCTTCCAACTAGTTTAATGTAATAATATATTACTATCATAGTATTTTTAGTATTAATATTATTATATTATGGCCACTATGAACTTCTTGTACAAAAATCATCATTTTGTATAACATTAATCCAAGTAATATTGCTTTAAAAAAAAATTATCCACGTAATATTCGCTAGTTTCGTTGCTAGCAAAAATAAAATAAAAAATAAAATCATTATGTTCGTGTTGCGTACTATGTTTTCTATTTACGCAGGTTTGGAATATCCATCACTTGTATATCCTAACATGTATCACTTGTATTTCCTCGCGTGTACTATATAATCGAAATCTAGGGACAAATCTTGTCATATTAACAAAATAATAAGTTTAAAAAAGAAAATTTGTTATTTCAGTTTTTTGTGGGTCCACAGCTTCTGCTTTTCAGCTTTTAAAAGCTACTCATAGCTTTTAAAAGCAGGCATAAAATGGAAGTGTTTTTGGTAAAAAGCGCTTTGAATTTTTTTTAACAAACATAATTATTGGTAAAAGTTTGATGAAAGTTTGTTACAAAGTGGTTTTGATGAAAAAAAATCAATCCCAAACGGGGCTTAAATCTTGGATAGAGATGCATCAGGAGTACAAATAGTGAAAAACACAACTGCTTTCAGGATCCCACAACTGGTTAATCGCAACTATTCGGCGAGTTAATGCCGCAACAACTAATTTTTAGTTAGCCGTTAAACCAGAAGAAAAATAGATTATAAGATCAAAGATTTGCATGAATCGCTCAAAGAAAATTAGCAGCGTTGGAAAAACATACCTCAAATTATTAGATTGAGAAACTCCATAAAGTAAAACAAGATTTAAACAAAGGAAAAGTTAAGAAAGAATTGAAGAAATCACAGAGATGAGAGATTTAAAAATTGAATTACAAAATTCTGGAAATCTAGTTGACTCAGCTTTCTCCGATTTGCAAGGCTCCTCTCTCCAATCTTTTTTACAACCCCTTTCATGGGAGATTTTTATCTTATTGAAGAAGAAAACAAGTTCAAATGGCAGAATCAAGATTCAATTGCCATCCCTCCAAAATCATCAAAATCTTATGTGAAAAATCATGTATTGAGTTCACATGTTGGCATCGATGGCATCAATGTGTTGCTTATTGAAACACTGAGGGGTGCGGTTTAGCAAAACCTCAATTGCACGAGTCTTGAGTGGAAGTTCCATATTAATCTTGGGTAGAGATGCATTAGTGTTGGGGGAGGCTTACGAAATCCGAGCCGCTATGCACAATACGAAACCTACGCAAGCAATGACATACAAATGCGGAAATAACACAACTACGCAATATAGAAGCAATCACACAACACCGGCAATTACGTGGAAAAACCCTCCAAAAATACCACGGGCAAATCTTCCACTATAATCAAACAATGGGTTACACACAATTCTTCCAATTTGGGGATACACTCTACTTCAAGGTGCCTATAGCACTTGGATACCAATTTGCCTAATTACACTCACCCCTAAGGATGGATCAACAATTCATTCACCAAATAGATAATATACACTATTAATTTGACAATAGCAAGAGATGAGATACTTACTACTAGGGTTTGAACAAACCCTAGATTTTTCCCCCTTTGAAGAGATGTGGAAATTAATCAATCAATCTTCACCACAACAATCAAAAGATCCTTAGCTAAGAACCCTTTCTCCTTCTCTTCAAAATAACACTAATCTCACCAAAAATGATGGCTTAATTTTCTCCCTCACTCTCTTTCTCTTCTTCCTCTCTTTCTTCTTCTCTCTACGGGTTTTTAGAAGAAATGAAAACTAAATTCGTCTCCTGATGCCTTTTAGTTCTTTTAACCAAACAAGGCAGCTTCTATGTAGGCACCGAGACTATTGGGATATAAGACGTGAAATCCCAACAATTAGGAGTCCAGAGACTCCAGGCACTCCAAAGCTTCAAACCAGAAAAACACGTTTGCTATGGTGTTAGTGCTCTGTAACCAACAAACCACTCGGGAGTAAATTTAAAAATGGTGGTAAAATTAGGTTCATCATCAAGTTTAGTTGAAGACAAATCTCTTGCACAAGAAAACCAAAATAAAAGTGGTATATAAGGCCCCTCGATCCTGTTCTCAAAATGTATCTTCCCTGTATTTATTTACAAGCATTTGTACATGATTGTGGAAATTTCTTATGTAAATGTAATAACTCCAAAGCAAAATAGGCCTAAGTTTGTTAGATGGTACACCAGTCTCTTTCCTCTGCAAACGTTGTACAATGTTAATGCATTTAAGCTGCAGAACAACCTATGAGACGGACATTGTGGAATCTTCATCCTCCTTTACTATCATCCAGTCTTGCTTGGGTCCCTGCACAGATGAAGAGATGTTAACTTTCGAACCCCTAAACCACGCACAATCCTTGGGTCACAAATAATGTTAAAAAGAAATTAAGATTTACAAGTAGACTTCTCTCATCTTTCTCCGACTCACAAATCATTTCAGGGTATTACTCTTCTCATGTTTCTGTTATCACATCTCTCAAAGATATGAAGTTGAGGTATGGTCCTACCTATGTTTACAGAGTTGTTCTGGAAGAGTAGAATTTCACATTACCTTTCCCTGACGAATAATTATCGGAGAATCTCCCGTCATATCCACAATAGTTGAAGGGTCGGCTACTCTAACGCCGGCAGCAACAACAAAATAAATACCCTGAAATAGTGCAAGAATATCAATTCATGAACAAGATTGACTGAATAAGTGAATAACATAACAATTCCCCACATCCACAAGTCATAGTTGAACAACAGTAATCAAATTATTTAACCGGAACCAAAGAGCACCATTGGTCCATAAACATCGGCTATTGCAACTGGGTCTAAGATCCACTCCTCTCCCTTTGCCCACTTGACACTGACGAAAAAATGTGAATGCAGTTCAGGGATAGATGATCGATACAACAAGTAACAAAAATACTCTAGGTGCTTGAACAACATCAGTAGCATCCAAGAAAAAAAATTAAGGACAATTCGACAATTCCGAATAGCTGAAATTCTCCTAATCACCTTGTGGATATTAAAGGTGCACCCATCTCTTCAAGGATTGCTTGACACACAGCATCATCAGGCATGCGAATTCCAACAGTCTTCCGTGCTGCGTATTTAGGGGTTGTTCCATTTCTTATACACTGTTTAGGTAGTTCTTTGCTTGCAGGTAAGATGAAAGTGTACTGTCATTCACAACAAGAAAATAGACTTAATAGCCATTTTTGTTATGTAGAAAAGTTAAGATGAAATCCAAAGTATTCAAACTCAATGGCACACCCAATTCTGCTCCCACTGCATTTAAGTTACCGGTAACAATGTGCAGTTTTGGCGAATTTCCCTTGGGTGTGACTGGTGAGTGCCTCAAATTTGCTCTTTTATTGATCACATTTATGTCCCAATCTTACTATTACTAACAGTTTTATCGAAATAAAAAAGTACTTACAGGCCCCGGCAAGCAGTGCTTAACCACTCGAAAGACGTTTGTTGAACCTTGACCATTACCACACGGAAATCCCAATGTGTAAGTATCAATGTCCCGAAGAGAATGGCATAAGATACTAAGAGGCTGCATTCATGATAAAAAGTTGTTAGAGAAACAATGTTAGATAACAAGCAATACTTACAATTATCTTAAGAAAAAGCATCTTAAGGACAAAAATGCCTTTCGCAGCGCATGAAAATGTTGGTGGAAGGGAGCTGTTACACATTTTACCTTTGATGTCTCTATTTCTTTGATTCTGCAAATGTTAAACAACAACAAAAAACAACATAATCAAGCAAGAAGTAATCCAAAATCAACCAACTGCGCCCAGAAAAATAAAAAGAAAACAAGTAGATCACCTTCGAAGACGCTCAATGGATGACTGGCTTCTCAAATCACAAACAATTGTGTACCTGATGACACAATTTATTTAACATACAAACAGTTCTACTTAATCAAGTAAACAATGGGCGATCAATTATCAAAACCTACTTTATAAACAATCTACAGGAGATAAAATTTCAGCCTAAACCAAAATATATAACAACTTATGTTAAAAATGAAAATAGTAGGGGTACAAAAACAGAATATTTTTTTAGTAAAATGGGGTTAAGTAAGAACATACACAGTATCAGTAGGAATGACTCCAACAGCTCCTTCTTTCAAAAGTTTAACAACGGGTTCCAGTTTCCACGTATCATCTCCAGATTGATCAACTTCCACATATAACAGTTCTCCCTGCTCATACTCTAGCATTCATTAGAGTTTGAGACACATAAAATGATGTAGATAGAATGAGAGAAGAGAGGGTTACCCTTGAAAAGCGAGGCGCTGAGTATTTGAGGCGCTTAGGGTTTCGTTTAGTTGTTGCTGTACATAATCCACTAAGTTTTCTTTGTGGCGTCTGGGGCAATACTACTGCCTTCAAATTGAAGGGAACAAGGGGGGATTTTGTGACTGAGCTAATGAAAGATAAGAAATTAGGGCTTACTCCACCAATTTTGACCACCTCTAACCCCATTTTTGAGAGACTAAAATGTAGAGAGTGAGACTCGGCGACTTGTCTTTCCCCGAGTTCTAACCTATCATCTACAGAAGCAAACCAGGAAAACGATAACTTGAACCGAGCCACCGCTGGCAAGTAAACGGTGGCAATGCTAAGGCTAAGTCCTATGGGCTAGATATTTAGCTGCTAGATTAGTCATCCACGTCAGATAGGGCAACCTCCTAAGTCCTATGGGATGACCATCATCTAGCAGCGAAATGCCTAACAATTCGGCGTTAAATGCCTAATAATAGAGCGTTTGAGGAACGCCGAACCAAGCGGCATTGGACCGTAGTCAACTTAGCAAGGTACGATGGGAGATGTATCTATTTTAATCAATAGTTCCATAGTACTTCTGATGTGATAACGCGGGCAAAAACTGGCATGTCTGCTCTGTTGACTACAATAGCTTTGGGAAAGCGAAGTGACGGGCTTACCTTGATTGATAGATCAATGCATGAATGTATAGTCTAGACTCCAGAGGCGGAGGAAAAGAAAGTGGAGTGCAGTGCTTTCTGAAATTTTTATATTAGATAGAAAGAAGAATACAAGTACCAAGAAAACTGTTGCCCTTCTCATCTTTCCTTATAAAACTTCATTTATATCTAGGTTTTTTATTTTGTGTAACAGTGTCGATCTGACGATCTAAAAAGAATACAAGTACCAAGACAACCTTATTGAATGCAAACCCTCGCAACAGCGCTGGTTGCAGCAAATTCGTAAGTATTCGATCTCCTTTGCATCAAATCAGCATTTATTAGTTAAAAATTATGATCAAGCGTCGGATGGAGCGGCGTCGCCGCCGAACGCCGAATGTAACGGCGTCCATCCCAGCGCCTAACGATTCGGTGTTATTCTATGGAATATTCTCATAATTCCGAATAATCCAGCGTTTGTGTCACTTTTTGAGCGCCGAACTATTCAGCGTTTCAATCTCGCTGATAGTGCGACTGCGAGCAAATGCTAGGACAGAGAAATAGCCAGATTGAGTGTTAACTTTTTTCCCACACTTTTTTCATGATTTGCAACACTTTTTGTCCAATCTAGCAGTCCAATCTAGCCCATAGGACTTAGCCTAATGCGTTCGAATTCAAGGGAACAAGGGGTGCCAGTTTGTCTGGAGGTGTACCAATGCATAGGTTAGAGATGTTTTTAACCGACGAACCAGTAACTTCTTGGATGAAACCAGTTTTGAACTGCAATAAATTCAATATTGATGCTTCATGGATTTCTTTTGATTCAAATACTGGATTTGGACTAATTCTAAGGAATTGTGCAGGAGATGGAACTAAAGCTAAGTCAGGAATATTCAGAACAGCATGTCCAGAAAAAGTAGAAACATTAGTTATGGGAGCAAAATGGGCTAAGGAGGAGGTTTCATGAATTTCTGGATGGAAAGAGACCATGAGAGGATACTAAAGTTTGTTGATGGAAATGATTCAATATGGTCTGGCAGTGTTAGAGAATAAGAAACTTAGTCTTTATTTCATATTGAAATATTGTTTTTCTGTTTATAGCTTTAGTTAAGTTTGTTATGTCTTGTACGCCAAGCTAAAGCAATTGTATTTCCTGTACGACAAGTCATGTAATCACATCTATATAAATGAAGTTTTATCTTTGGTTTTCTCAAGTTCAGAAACCAATGAGAATCATCAAGTGGCCGGATGGTTCTCATGCTCCCTCCCTTGGAGGAGGTAAGGGTTCGAACCCTGGACCTTGTAATTGCTAATAGTATTTAGGGGCCACAACTAACCGCTGTACTAACCCATCAAAAAAAAAGTTGAGAAACCTATCAAAATCTAAAATATGTCTTGGTATCAGACATGACGACTCTTCATACAACCTGTTTAGGGTTTCTTTTTATCTTTTTATTTTCATACTTCATCTTTTTCGACATGGCTACTGCATCTTCTCAAGTATGCATACCCGTATGCGAAAGGTTTTAACTGGTTAAAGTCCGAGAACCAAGTTTGCGTACCCGTTTGCAAACTGTTTCACCTGAGTTCGGTCTGGAACGACAATATGCGTACCCATTTGTGAATTGTTGGAAAAAAATAATCAAAGTTCGAAACTTAAGTTTGCGTACCGTTTGCAAACTTATGTGGTTAAGTTCTAAAATCGGTTAAGTATGATTTCATATTCATGAACAAATACATTTATAAACTAAGGAATGCAATCTTTGCAAACCGTGGCTAAAATATTCATGAACTGATTCTTTTGAATCAATCCGATTTTACTTCAATTGTGTCTTGTATATTTCTACGAGAATATAAACAATTGAAAAACTATATGGGTAACTCAATTAGATTCATTTGATTATCATTTGATCTAGAATTATTAGATGAACGTGGTTAATACAAAATAGTTCATATATCTAACTTCAGTTAACTGTTATTGAGCCAACTCAATAAACACGTTTAGGTATGGTTACCCATGTTAGAGCACTGCTCGGTCGAACTCACAAGCGTTGTTATCTCAAGCTTGTTTGTTAATGTTAGTGATCAAAACTATAAGTCTTGATTTCTAGTCTACTTATAGTGATGTCTCGGACTAGGATAGATTGTGTAGTTGAGCATTAGACTTCATGGCGATCATCAATTGAAGACGAAGAACTACTAAGGCGAGCTTGTGGAACTTCATCAACAAAAGGTATGTGGAGACTAAAACTCATCTATCACTTGGAAAGTCTATTTCTACTCTATCTCCTATATTGAGACAAAAGTCGTATTACTATATAGTTGTTGATTATACATATTTGAGATTTCAAGCTAAGTTTGACTCGCTTACATATTTCTCGGAATATGTGTTGGTAAGCTTTCGCTTCAACCAAGTTCATCTTATATTGTTGACGAAATTCAAAAGATGATCATGTGAAAATCGCCGAGTAACATCTTACATGGTTTGTGTGATACAATCATTTGGTGTAGACTTGGAATGTTTCGTTATGATTATTTCAATATCTTGAAAATTGCTTTGATGCTAATAGTGTGTGAAAATGGCTATTTCATCATCTAAGAAAGTTTTAGTGATTGAAATAAGAGTTTAGAATACTTAACCTTATGTCTATTGCTTTGAGAACTCTTGAAATTCAGAAGGTCCTGGTTCGGTATCAGTTCAAAAGGTTTGTTGGAATTGACTCCTTTCTTCATGAACCTTATGTCTAGGAAACTTCCTATGAGAATTTGTTCTTGTGTTTTTAAGAAGGATAACTAGGGTTTGGAATAGCCACTATTGTGAGTACACATGGTTATTCCAACGTTTTCATCTTTTAATGTTTTTAGATTTATTTGTTTAAATTCTAAAGTTTATTTGGAAGATTATTTTTGAAGTATTAATCTTTATGGTTTTATATATTGCAAATTGTTATGGGATATGTTGTTTACGTTCGTGAACATTGACTGTCCCATACTTGTTCAAAAGTTATCTCTATTATATGTTGGTATGAAAGTATTGATAAAAGATGGAATGAACTTTTGACAAAGTTAAGCCTTTTATGTCATTATGCAAATATTGATGAAAAATAGAATGAATCTTTGATTATTCTGCAGTATTGGTCTTTCCCTGATCCACATCTTTGTGCACATATTGTGTTGCTCCATAAGTTCTCTTATGTTGAGCATGACCAATTGAATTGATCATTTTCCTTGTGGTTAATTTAATTGAGATTTTTGGATAAAAATTCATATTTTTATGTGATTTGTTAATGTCCAAAGAAATCTTTCTTTTCATGTAAAAGCAAGGTCGCTCTTGTTGTTCTTTTGTGATTTACATTTTATGGGGGAGAGTTCTTAATTGAACTTGTGCTTAATTGCCAAATCATTGTGGGGAGTATGGCTGTGTAATATTGTAGGGGTTATCTTGTATCTTTATAAAACTCCTTGATGAATGCATTTAGTTTCGACTATTTGATGGCATCTAAACAAGTTGGTATGTTGTTCTCTTTTGGTCATGAAGTATCTCTATGAAAATTTCATGAGGATCTCACTAGTTTTCGTACCTTTGCCAATTTATATTGACAAAAAGGGGGAGAATTAATGTGTAGTTCACACTACAAATACATATGGTTTACGGATCATTATGTAAATTTCTATGCTTGAATGATGTGAGATTCAAGAACCTGAAATCGGAGGGGGAGTGGTTTTCATGTTGAGATGAAGTATTGACTAGGGGGGAGTGATACATATCACCATAGTATTGTTGTCAAAGTTGTGATACGATTGGACTTTGATACTGTATAATGATACTATAACATTGTATAACAATGATTGAGAGCAACTGTTTTCTCATTGTTATAGCTACGGATCTCCAACAACAATGATGCAGAATTGAACACACTTGGAATCATTGGAGTACTTGGAAATGACGAAGATTTCGAGTAATGTTGAAGAACCAAGGAGATCAAGCATTTGGATGAGAAGCTACAAAGTTTGTTTATTTTGTAATCCGTATGTAGTGATAGTTTTGTCACTAAAATTGATAAAGGGGGAGATTGTTAGAGCACTGCTCGGTCGAACTCACAAGCGTTGCTATCTCAGGATTGTTTGTCAATGTTAGTGATCAAAACTATAAGTCTTGATTTCTAGTCTACTTATAGTGTTCATCAATTGAAGACGAAGAACTACTAAGGTGAGCTTGTGGAACTTCATCAATAAAAGGTATGTGAAGACTAAAATTCATAAATCAATTGGAAAGTCTATTTCTACTCTATCTTCTATATTGATAAAAAAGTCGTATTACTATATAGTTGCCGATTATACACATTTGAGATTTCGAGATGAGTTTAACTCGCTTATATATTTCTCGGAATATGTGTTGGTAAGCTTTCGATTCAACCAAGTTCATCTTATATTCTTGACGAAAGTCAAAAGATGATCATGTGAAAATCGCCGAGTAACAGCTTAGATGGTTTGTGTGATACAATCATTTGGTGTAGACTTGAAATGCTTCGCTATGATTATTTCAATAACTTGAAAGTTGCTTTGATGTTAATAGTGTGTGAAAACGGCTATTTCATCATCTAAGAAAGTTTTAATGAATGAAATAAGAGTTTAGAATACTTAACCATCATTGGATTATAAACATAGTGTGCATTCTTGCATGCATGTGATCCATGACTGGAACTAAGGTATGCATACCCGTATGCGTACTTGTAGTTGTGAAATTCCGTGCACCAAGTTCACATACTGGTACGCATACTTGCGTAAGGTATAGGTCCAGGAATTTCTGTTAGGATTTGGAAGTGTGCTAAGTATGTGTACCCGTTTGCATACTGGCAAACCCAAAGTCAGGCCGACTACTTAAGTATACGCACCCGTTTGCATACTTGAGTGGTTAAAGTTCTAAAATCAATTGGCTCATGAACTAACACGTTTATATATTAGGGAATGCATTCTTTGTGAACCGTGGCTATAATGTTCATGAATTAATTCGAGTGAATCAAACCGATTTTGCTTCAATTGTGTTAATGTATACTTCTATGAGAATATAGAAATTCAACAACTCTTTAACTAGTTTTATTTTGGTCATTTGAACTAGTTATCGTAAATATGAATAAGGTTGATATGAAAGTGCTCATATGGATAACCTTTTGGTTAACTACGGTTGGGCCAACATGGTGTACACGTTTAGATACAGTTACTAAACCTTAATGAGGGTACATTTCATTAATGTATAACAAGCTAAGTTCGATCTAACGGTTGAAAGATATTAGCTTGACTATAATCAGGTTTTCATCTAACCGTGAATATTGAATGCTTTGTTACCAAGGTAACTTAGATTGCAAACCTTGATTTGAAAACTATATAAAGGAGAACTCTAGCAACTGGGAAACATAATCCCGATACCTCCTGTGTGATACTAGTTGTATAATCTTGAGTCGATTATACTTTAACCTTAGGTTTTTCACGAAACCTTGTAGGTTAACGACTTAAAGACTTCATTGGGATTGTTGCGTGATCGGATCTTGTTGTTTCTATCGTGATCGGATCATTCCTTAAAATAATGCTCGTCTGAACCTTAGGTGATAAAACCTAATTGATTATGAAGAGATGAGGGACCGAACAAGGGGTCATGAAACCAACCCTGGTCACGGGATCGAATAACGATCGTCTTATGAAGTTCCAAGTTGCTTGGAAGATTTTTGGACCTAAAACGTGCAATTGCGCAAATTAGGTCAAATTGTGAAAATGCATGGAACCGGATCCTTGCGAGCCAAAGAGCCAACCCTGGTTGGTCAAGGTAATATGCTCACATCATCAAAGTGTTCGTATCTCAGTTCTGAGAATTTTAATATTTTCTGATGTGCGTTTGAGCAATTATTTGGGAAAATATGAAAAATCAAAGATTTTGCTGAAACCGTGAAAACTTCATGAAATGAAGGAAAATAATAATAAAAAAATAAAGGAATCATTAAGTATGGGACCGGATATGTCCAAGGCATGGCCGGACGTCCAAAGATCCCGGTCCCACGACATTTTTTCCTAATTTTATAATATTTTCATGATTTTAGGGAAATATGATAAAACCAAGGAGTTTGTTGAAACCAATGAGTTTTGTTGAAATCAAGGAGTTTCCATGAGATGAAGGAAACAAAAATATTAAGAATAATAAAATAAGGGCGTGTGGGACCATAAGATCAAGGAAAATAAAGAAAATATGATAAAATATGAAATTGTACGTGGGATTGGTCACGGCACGAATGGCTGGCCGGTGGGCCAATCCCTCAGCGCCTTGGTTAATATTTTATTATTTATTATTTTATTTCCTATTTTGCATAGGTTCATCGTCTCGTCGTATTTTGAAATACTCATTCGTGCGTTCAGATGCTCGTTAGTGCATTGAAGTACACTTGCATCATTTTGGTCGGATCATCGAAGGAAATCGTGTGTTGAATATTTATTACTAACCCATGGAATTCTGCTGGGAAGAACCATAAATTTCCTGGCGAATTTAGGGGCCAGACAAACGGATTTAGGGGCCAACACTGAAAGACAAAAAAGTCACCCAAACGTAAAAATGAGTCATCCCTTAACCGATTAAGCCGTATTGGCGAAACTACCCTTATACATTCGGAAGTTAATGACCAAAATTATCTTCCGAATGTAGTGGTTGAGCATATTGCTGCCACTGTCAGGGGGGTTCGGGGGCGTATCCTCTAATTTTACGATTTTTTGATCTTCAAGAACCTAATTTTGTGTTCTAATCAAAGAGTAACCCAATTTTCGAGCACGTTGAAAACATCATCGTTTCTTAAGAACATCATCCATAATCGGTAGATAAAGTAGGTCGTTATCTACCGATTATGTTTCTGCTAGTGTAAATCCAAGAACATCATCCATAATCGGTAGATAGTATAGATTTTTAACTACCGATTCGGAGTTATCCTCCGAATATTCTTGGTTCGAAACCAACCACGCCCTGGCTCTAGGAGGTTTCAAGGGCCATTGTAGAAGGTTAGCCAACCCACATTCGGGAGGATAATCTTTTACTTATCCTCCGAATGTAACAATTATAAAATCTCCAAAAATTAGTGTTTTTCGTAATTCAGAATTTCGTGCCAATCTGTAGATAGTATAGATTTTTAACTACCGAATATTCTTGGTTCGAAACTAACCACGCCATGGCTCTAGGAGGTTCCAAGGGCCATTGTACAAGGTTAGCCAACCCACATTCGGGAGGATAATCTTTTACTTATCCTCCGAATGTAACAATTACAAAATCTCCAGAGATTAGTGTTTTTCGAAATTCAGAATTTTGGGCCAATCGGTAGATAATATAGATTTTTAACTACCGAATATTCTTGGTTCGAAACCAACCACGCCATGGCTCTAGGCGGTTCCAAGGGCCATTGTACAAGGTTAGCCAACCCACATTCGGGAGGATAATCTTTTACTTATCCTCCGAATGTAACAATTACAAAATCTCCAAAGATTAGTTTTTTTGAAATTCAGAATTTCGGGCCAATCGGTAGATAGTATAGATTTTTAACTACCGAATATTCTTGGTTCGAAACCAACCACGCCATGGCTCTAGGAGGTTCCAAGGGCCATTGTACAAGGTTAGCCAACCCACATTCGGGAGGATAATCTTTTACTTATCCTCCGAATGTAACAATTACAAAATCTCCAGAGATTAGTGTTTTTCGAAATTCAGAATTTTGGGCCAATCGGAAGATAAGTGAAAACTCTTACTCCCGAATGTAAAGTGGCCCAAAATTCTGATTTTCGAAAAAACTCATAGTTTGTATTTTTTGGAATATTGACATTCGGAGGATAAGTTAAGGATATAACCTCCGAATGTAAAGTGGCCAAAAACTCCAACCATATGCACTGACCACCATGGAACCACCACCGAACCATCATCGGGCCTTGGAACGTCGAGGGTTGAACCACTACATTCGGAAGATAATTTTGGTCATTAACTTCCGAATGTATAAGGGTAGTTTCGCCAATACGGCTTAATCGGTTAAGGGATGACTCATTTTTACGTTTGGGTGACTTTTTTGTCTTTTAGTGTTGGCCCCTAAATCCGTTTTCCTGGCCCCTAAATTCGCCAGGATAAATTTAAGTAATGAAATATTATGAAAAATATTGAATATTTTCCAGGGATTCAGTTAATGAATATATTGATTTTAAGAATAATTAATTGATGGATCTATACTAGTACAATCGTCTAGGAGCATTAATTATTCAGGATTTATATGATATGAGCTTGTTGAAGCATCATATTTCTTTTATATAGTCAGGGAAAATATCGTCCTAAAGACGTTATTGCTCTATACTAGCAGACAAGCTGTCTAGGAACCGTCTAATCTTTTGATTCTATATAAAAGTAGTTACTGAAATTTCTCAGTATTCATAAGATATATTGTTGCCTCAGCTGAGAGACTACACATCTACATGTACTCTGGGAGACAATATTCTCAGTCAGAGATTCTTATAACATGAGATTTCATGCTTTAGATAAGAGGCATGAGCCTCAATACTCGTCTGATTGCTGGATAAGGATTACATATAAGTATGGGTTTACCTTTTTAGACTTTGTCGAAAATCCACCATCTACATTAAGTCCCCTGCTTAGTGAGGGACAATCATGTTCCTCAGTCAACACTGAATGGTGATTTTCCGTTTACAAACGATATAAGCAATTGAACTTAGTCGTAAGATAAGACCTTACCGTATTTTTGATAGTACGAGCAAACCACGGCTTGAACGAAGATTCCAGTGGCATGATAGAGCGTCGCCTATTGAGCATGAATTGGTGTTGAACCGCTGATTTTGATGATGGGAACTTGGTTGTATTAGGATTCACGGGACGGGCCCAATAAGGAAATCCTTGTTTTAGGAATAGACGCTCGTTCGTTCGTTAGTTTAAGGAACAAACAAAAGACACATGAGTCTAATGATATAAATTTTGTCTATAAGCTTTCACGAAAACCAAAATTTTATTTTTTAAATATGTGAGATTTCACAAAGTGGAATAAACTCTAGTTTCAAAGGTGGATGCTCGTACGAGAGATTTTTTATTTTTATTTTTTTTAAATAGACGTGCATCTGTTAGTTAATTTTGTTTATGAGCTTTCATGATTTTTTTTTTTATCTTCGAGCTTTCGGAAATATTTGAAAATATACTCTTGCTTCAAAGATAGATGCTCGTGCGAGGGAGCAAAAACTATATAGATATATTTTTCAAATTTACGTGAATGAGTTTCACGTTAAAACATATTTTTTGTAAAATTAATGTTTTGATTTTGAACAACCGTTTAAAGTAGACAATTATACATGGTGAAATAATGTTTGTATGTGAGTTTTTCACAATTTTAGAATGGACGTCAGTCCAATTTTTGAAAAACTAGTGAATGTTCACATAGTGAAAATTTATACGGAATTAGCTTCTTGATTATCAGAAATTGTTAGAAGTAAACAATTTTTGATAAAATACTGTTTATATGGGTTTTATGATCTGATAGTGTATGCACAAAATCAATGAGTGTTCATTCCATGGGAGTCGCTCATACGGTGAATATAATGTGAATTTTTTCATATGATGGAAGTTTCGTGAGTTGCTCACAGTTTTATGAAAATCACGTCATAGTTTTGAATAATGAATTTTGTTCGTCTTTGCAGGTTTGAAGGAGCGAACAAATTCTCGAGGTTGTAATCACTACAACTAGTGAAATTGTAAATAGGTAAGAGTTGGATGGTTACCATTTTTGTAGACTCTGTTGTGAGCACCTTTATTCCATGATTCATTATTTTGTCGAATCCTGCGCTTTGTATGAACGATGTGCTGAAATAGCCACTTTGCAAGAATGACTGACTCCAAGGATGATACTTCCAAAGAAGGTGTTTCCAGAGATATCTCAATGGATGAAACTTTAAGAAATGGTACTCCTGGGACCTCTGAGTGATGGTGAGAGATCCTTTATACTGAGTTGTACTTCTGCTTATTTCATTAGATTTATCACAGGATGATTGTATAGTGAAATCCCGGAAAAATGTAAACCCCACAGAAATGGAAGAAAGTCTACGGGATCGGAGAACCCAGAAGTAAGGACTACAGGTTGTTAGCAAATGACGTGCAGTCCCCAACCATTTCCTTGTTGAGTTGTTAGCGCTCCTTGTGTCATGACTTTTCCCTTCCCGTGCAATTAGGATCACGATACCAAGGTTTGTTACTTCTTTTAGACTTTTTCTCCATCGATTGACGGCCTTCAACTTGTTCTCGGGAAAACAATCCAGCACTGATGAAGAAGTCCATGTAAGCATCTCTTTCGTGCAGGCGATCGCGGTATCTCCTTGAATGAAATAATATTAATTATTGTTGATGAGTCCAGAAAGAAATCATTATAGATAAGTAGCATTTTGATGAAGCGCACTTTTCTTTGGGGCATGGGAATATGGAGAATTCCCGAAATCCCGAACCAAGCGGCGTTATCAATGGAGAGATTCCGGCATTGTCGAGCCTTCAAATGATTTAGAAACCCACTTAGTAAGTAAATATCTCCTGTAATCTCTTCATAAAAGTATGAAATTGCTGATTTGTGAATGAATGAATGAGAATCCATGCGATTATACGAGTAATTTCGTCGAAATACGTCACCAGAAAATTTCAGACTTCAACCTTTAATAGAAACGCTGTAGAATCTTCGTCCGAAGTCGTATTTTCGCGGTCTGCATATGTATCTTCATGCGCATAAAATTTCCAAGTTTTTTTTTAAAGAATTTTTTGGGTTTTGAGCATGTTTAGGGCCTGAAAAAGGTAAAACAGTAAACTTCCAGGAGACTTTTAGAATTTTTTAAGATTGTATGTTGTCTAATGTTTTGGCCACATCTCCTTGCTCGTTTCTTAAATTGCTGTGAATTTTGGATATATTGTATAGGACATCGATACGAAGAGAGTGGTATATAACCCATCCATAGATTCTTCACCAATTGCTCTCAGATCATCGGTTTGTACATGACAGTGCAAAATCACCCCAGACAAGCTTGTTGTAAAACACTCATGTTGTGTCTTTAGACCATTTACTTGTGTCTTGAACGGTTGGTGAAGGATTTTAATATCATTAATTAATTTGAGATCAGGACCCCTTGATTGATACATAAGTGTGGTGCTTGCAGTGTCGTCTTGTTTCTGTTAGTCGCAGAAAACATCACTTTTGAAACCCTGGTCACGGGACCATAACTGAGGTTGCTCTCGGGAGAGGGTGATGTAATGACCATGATTTTATGTCCGGTGGTAGAATTAATTTTATGATGAATTATCAGCACATGAGAGCATGGTGCCATGGGTCTTGGACTATTGAAACTAATCACCATGATCAGTGGACCGTCAGTCCCCAGTATTTTGTCAAATCTCTCATTTTCGTTTTCCTTTCTTCTGGCAAGACCTAGATAGAGGACCCAGGTAGAGAAATTGATGTAAAGACCTAGATGGTCAAAGTTGGATATACCTTGATGAAGGACTTAGTGGGAAGACGTGGTAGACACCGATCGACTGTGGAAGTTATGAATCCCGTCTAAAAATTGCTGCTTGCATGTTGTATGCTCTGGAAGCTGTAGGAACCTCATACGACGTCATAATTCGATGCTTGACCCCAAATTTTGAAGCTAAGAGACTAAGTTATCAAATGAGAAAAGAATCACCTAATTTGGAGTTATAGAGGTCATCCAAAGAAGCATGCACATTTGTAATTTGTAATCCCGTGCAAGTTTTCAGATTCCATGAACTTGAGTGTGGAGGCCATATCTTTTAGCTTGTATGTCCGATTGATGCATCCTTTTGGTATGTTGTAGAAGAGACATAGATGGACATATTTAGTTGAGGAATTATTGTCCCATTCCTCACTCATTGGTACGTTTTTGTAAACCCATCGGTTGAAGTATGTTGTATCTCATTTGTAGAGGTGATGAGAACATCTTATAGAAGAATTGGGATTGTGACCGCCCGTTGTGCAAGTTTTGGGAAGACATTCATGTTAACATGTTTCCATGGATACAAATATTGATACGAATCATTAGGGCTTGAAGAAATACGATCAATCGAGTAACGCTTCAGAGAATAGATAGTTGATGAAGCGGGATGTTTCTCATAAAACCGTTATAGATGCTGAGATCACGAATGATTACGCTCTAGATATCCTTGTTGATGCTGATATCATGGATGGTGTTCCTCTAGAGATTATTGATGATGCTGATACAATGGTTGAAGTTGCTCCAAAGACCAAAAAGGCCAGAACCATGATTATAGATATAATCTTTGCTCCTCCATCTAGTGAGCCTTTTACGTTCACGAACTAGTTGATGAGATGAGCATCCCTAAGATGAAGGTGTAATGATAGTTCAACCTGAATGCTCCTGAAAGCATAACTTTACCATAAATTGTCTTCGTCAGTGAGTCGACGTTGTTGCGGTAGATAGCAACATCAGTTTTCATACTGGATTTGATTCGTGAAGAGAGGAAGTTCATCAATCGTGCATGGGCTTGTGATGTAGAGAAATCCCGTTGATGAAGTTTCAAAGAATCACCTCAGGTTTCCCAGTGTATGTTGTAGTAGTTAATGCCATCCATGTATGAATGATGTTGCATTTGCTTCAAAAGTCTTATCATGGGATAATGAAGACTTATCAATTGTACTTTAGTTACACTTTGATCATGCTGGTGTTGAATCAATGTGTCATCATCAATATATTTGTATTGAAGTTGTATTCTTTGATTGGGAGTACAATTTGATGGCTTCTTAGATGCTTGAGCGCTAAAGCATATATTTCTTAAGCATCGAATGTCTTAGGTTTTATCCTTTCGGCCCTGAGTATCTTCTGTTGTTTCAGCATTTCTGTCGTTGCGGTAGTGGATTTAACACTTGTGCAGACATCATAGCTTTCTGATTTTGTGGGACACATGGACACTCCTTCAAGCCTATGTACAAACACCCAAAGTGTTCTTTGCCGAATGTCTCAATGCTCGATTCAGAGAAATGTCAGATTCAACCACTTGGTAAAATACCAATGCGGTAAAGTTACAATTCATAACGTCTTGTAGAGTTGCTAGAATAATTGAGTCCTCATGTAGGATAACATGTGAGGAAATAAACGACATAGACATGGAAGGAATTAGACTTGTATGAGTGCGGAACCTCTTGATGAATGTCTATGCATCTTTTGCAGGTTCTTTCTTCAACCTCATCAAAGTTCGAAATTCCCCCAAGTGCTCTGATAATGGAGTGTCAGTTACATCTTCCGTATCATAACTTTCTTCGCTTGAGAGATGTGTAACCAAAGGAAATTTGTCAGTAACCATATTTTCAGCATGGATCCATGCTTTTCTGAAGACCATTCCATATCCTGGATCTTCCTGATTATGTGAAACTTGGTTTCTGTCCTTGTTGAACTTATGTTCACTTTGAGAGAGATGTAGCCATAAGTATTTTTTGAGCGTTCCTTCAAGGTCTCTGATTGAGATGAGATCAAGAGTAGATTTTTGTCGAGTGATGCATGTTGATCTTAGGGTTTTCAGTGGAATGTTGTTGATGGAGGTGTCAGCATCGATCAACATTCTTCCAAATTTATTTTCTCTGAGATGGACTGTGGTAAGTAGTCCCCAGTCGTGCATCTCCTTGTCCGTGGATTAAAGTTTAAGGAGTATTTCCGGGATGGACAGACGTCTGACACAATGTAATTTTGTGAACATATCTTTCCTTTATGCCTTAGACAGATAGATCAATTCACGGTATGCTTGATTAACGATTGAACTACTTCTTTGACTTGTTATTCAGAGTGTGTCAAGGTTCTGACTGGGATAAGACTCTTGTGTACTCCTTCAGTCCCCAGTTGAAGCTAGATCAACCTTTTCTTTGAAGATGTGCTTCAAAATATTGTAGTTACTTGTTGGATGATCGATGAACTTATGAAGGCGACAGTACCTAGGATTCTCCATTTCTTCTTCAGTTGGCTCTCTCCTGATGAACAACAATTTGATTGCACCATCTTGAACCAATAATTCCAGTAACTTGATCACTCCTTCATAAGAAGAGATAAGTTTGAGTCTGTCTGATCATTTCCCCGTTTGTTGATGCTAGGTCGAGGTTTGTGCATTTCAGGATTGGTTATCCTTTCTTTACGCTTTCGGAGGAGCCTGATAGATTGGAGGAGCGTTCTTGTGATGTGCTGCCTCTGTTTTACTTTTGCTTCCTTCTGTAATAATATTTGTGGAAGGTAGGAGATTGTTTTGTTCGTTGACAGAGTGTCGGATGTCACGAGTTCCATAAGGTTCCTCAATTTTTGTAGACTTTTCTCTTTTCAATAAAGCAGGCGCGGTAGTTGATGATCGCTTAGTTGATTTATGAAGTTCTGAAAAAGTATGGAACCCGAGATTTTCCAATAAAGATCTGTAGACCTGTATCATTACGTTGATGCACAAGTCTACAAGTTGTTGCTCTATGACGTTTGGGTTGTGACTGTCCAAGGCTTGAACTCTCAAACTTTTTACATAATCATTGGGATATTCATTGCTCCTTTGAAACATCCTTCCTAGATCAGAGAGAGTGACTTGCTCTGACATGAAGAAGTATTTTCTGTAAAATTCATTAATCATCTCCCTCCAAATGGTATTACTTCCTGGTGCGATATTGTTTTACCAGATGTATGCTCTGCCTGTCAGAGACTTTGAAAATTCCTTCAGACGGACGATATGGTTGTGCTCGTGTTCGCCCAATGATTTCAGGAACCGAGAAACATATTATCGAGCATTGCATGTTCCATCAAAAAGAGTGAATGTTGGAGAGGTATGACCTTTTGCAAGCGGAATCCTCTGTGTGGAAGCAGGATATGAAGGTTTGTGATGGTGGACAGATGATGTCTTGTCTTTTCCTCGATCCTCAAAAAATTGCTTTCAGGTCTTCACTAGTGATGAAACTTGCAGGTTTCATTGCTAGCGAGTCATCTTCAGCTTTGCATACTTCTTCATCATGTACAACATGGATTGGAGAGATTTCAGGATCATCAGTTGAATATGTTTCTTTAGCTTTTCCTTTCTCGCGCTGAGGTTGATTTCGTTAAGACGCAAGCTTGTCTGTGAGAGTTTTGAGATAAGCACACAACTCTTTCTGTGTTGCATCCATGTTAGTCCGAACCTTCATGAGATTAACTATGGTAGGATGATTTCCTCTAGTTTCTTCAGAAGATCCGCTATGAGGTGGATTGTTGATAGTTCCAGTAGCATTGCTTGCAACACTGAAAGGAATGATCACTGGAGCACCAGCACTCGGAAGAGTAGTAGTAACACGTGGAGTGACATTGCTGTCCGGAGGAGTGGTATTAGCGGTATCACTAGATCCTGCAACATTAAGAGGATTAATACTTGCAGTGGGAGTACCACTAGAACTTGCAATATTAGAGTTAGGTGTTAAACCCGGATTGGTAATTGAACCAGACCTAAGACTACCATCTTTGTGAGAATTTAGATTGCAACCGAAAGAATGATCTTCCACTGTGGTCGCCAATCTGTAGATGGGGAAAAATGATTTGCTGGTTTTTAAGGAATTGAGGAGACGACCATACGGAGGAGACTCCTTGAACCGAGATAAATACTTAACCTCACACAGATGCACTGCAAGAAGGGAGTGCTTTGAATTCGAGAGATCAATTTATAATACTCCGACCTAAACCAAGACAATGGCCGTTCCAGAGTAAATTCGGTCACAAGAGAGGATGGGTCGATCTATATGAGGGAAGCTAAGAAATGTGTGAGATCAATGATGATCGAAGATAGTAGATGTGTTGTGTATTCTGAAAATAAGATAAGTTCTGAATGATTGAATTTGCCCGGTTGAGAGTTGGATTGTTAATCTCGTGTTATATGTTTGACGTGACATTATCCTTGTTTCAATCATGATTCATAGATTTATTTATATTGCTAAAATTGAAAATACTATGATCCCATGAAGTGTGACAGTTGATGGAATCAAAGAATAGGGAAGTACAAATCGTGTTAAAACCAATTGCTCAAAGTGCGGAGACTTGGTTGATTTTCCATCCACTACTTTGTTAACTCCTCCAACTGATTGCACAACTTGCTCATATTTTCATCGTGTGTATGAACACATGTTTCGTAGACCGCCAGACCAAAACCCTAGTTAATATCCCCTATGTAACACGATTGATATCTCGTGTGATTTTGGAGTCTGCAATGCAGACGTGTATTTAGTTAGTCAGTTGCTGACTTCATGGATTCATGGGACGATGATTCCTTGTATTGTTGAGTCGAACTGATTTGAAAATGTTCTGAGACTCCTGAATTGAACATGCCTGTTGAGACAAAGATATGATGTGTGAATAAACTTTGATAATTAACGTGAGCGAATATTTCTCATTCGATGAATTGTTGAATATTGATTGTTGAACCAATATTCCTTGGTTTGAGCAAGTATTGCTCATCTGAGCAAACATTGCTCGTTTGATGAATTATTGGTAGCATGACCAAATAAAGTATTAAATTAGAATACTGACAACTGGACCGAGTATAATTAATAAAATGTTGGTCATGAGATCAACGTAAAATTATTAGCGTTTGAATCTTGAATTATGAACCTTGGACTCAAAACCCTAATTTGATCAATTGATGATTAACTGATGGTTTATTGAAAATTAACCACGGAGTGAAGGAGGACCGGATACATGGGATTATGTACCAACCATGTAGAACCCATAAGCTCACGTGAGCCAAAATATATCAAAGTCTCTTGAAGACCAGTTGGTGAAAGGATGATTAAATGATGGTTTAATCATTCATTAAAATAATGTTCATATGAACCTTAGGTGATAAAACCTAATTGATTATGAAGAGATGAGGGACCGGCTTAGGGGTCTTGAAACCAACCCTGAGTGGTCACGGGATCGAATAACGATCGTCTTATGAAGGTCCAAGTTGCTTGGAAGAGTTTTGGACCTAAAACACGAAATTGCGCAAATTAGGTCAAATTGTGAAAATGTGTGGGACCGGATCCTTGCGAGCCAAAGATCCAACCCTGGTCGGTCAAGGTAACATGCCCACATCACCAAAGTGTTCGTATCTCAGTTTTGAAAATTTTGATATTTTTTGATGTGCGTTTGAGAAATTATTTGGGAAAATATGAAAAATCAATGATTTTGCTGAAACCGTGAAAACTTCATGAAATGAAGAAAAATAATATTAAAAAGTGAAGGAATCATGAAGTGTGGGACCGGCTATGTCCAAGGCATGGCCAGCCGGCCAAAGAGCCCGGTCCCACGACATTTTTTCCTAATTTTATAATATTTTCATGATTTTAGGGAAATATGATAAAACCAAGGAGTTTGTTGAAACCAAGGAGTTTTGTTGAAATCAAGGAGTTTCCATGAGATGAAGGAAAAAATATATTAAGAATAATAAAATAAGGAAGTGTGGGACCGGCTTGGGCATGGTCGGCCGGCTAGGGCTCGGTCCCGTGAGTTTTCCCTAATTTTATGTATTATTTCACGATTTGAATGAATTTTCATAATTTGAAGGAAATATCATGAAATAAAGAAATTTCATGGAATCAAGGAAACATAAAAATAAAAATAATAAAATAGGGGGCATTTGGGACCGTCTAGGGCATGACCGTCCGACTAGGGCTCGGTCCCACGAGTTTCCCTAATTTTATATTATTTTCATGGGATCAAGGAAATATCATGAGATTAGGAAAATAATAATAAAATATTGTGGAATCATGAGGTGTGGGATCGGCCATGACTAGGGCATAGCTGGCCGGCTAGTAGGCACGGTCCCGTGACACCTTCCCAATTTTATATTATTTTCTTGATGCGAAGGAAACACCATGAAACTGAGGTGTTCCTTAAAACGAAGGATATTTGTTCAGATGAAAGGATTTTCATAAGATCAAGGAAAATAATAAAAATATGATAAATATGAAATTGGACGTGGGATTGGTCATGACACGACTGGCTGACCGGTGGGCCAATTCCTCAGTGCCTTGGTTAATATTTTATTATTTATTATTTTCTTTCCTATTTTGCATAGGTTCATCGTCTCGTCGTATTTTGAAATACTCATTCGTGCATTCAGATGCTCGTTAGTGCATTATTGCTGAGTACACTTGCATCATTTTGGTCGGAGCTTACTCGAAGATAGCTCATATGCCCGTGTGTTGAATATTTATTACTAACCCATGGAATTCTGCTAGGAAGAATCATAAATTGAAGTAATGAAATATTATGAAAAATATTGAATATTTTCCAGGGATTCAGTTAATGAATCTATTGATTTTAAGAATAATTAATTGATGGCTCTATACTAGTACAATCATCTAGGAGCATTAATTATTCAGGAATTATGTGATATGAGCTTGTTGAAGCGTCATATTTCTTTTATATAGTCATGGAAAACATCGTCCTGAAGAAGTTATTGCTCTATACTAGCAGGCAAGCTGTCTAGGAACCGTCTAATCTTTTGATTCTATATAAAAGTAGTTACTGAAATTGCTTAGTATTCATAAGATATGTCGTTGCCTCAGTTGAGAAAATACACATCTACATGTACTCTGAGAGACAGTATTCTCAGTCAGAGATTCTTATTGCATGAGATTTCATGCTTTCGGTAAGATACATGAGCATCAATACTCGTCTGATTGTTGGATCAGGAGCACATATAAGTATGGGTTTACGATTTTAGCCTTTGTTGAATATCCACCATCTACAGGCATATCAATTGGTTCATGTTCACCTTGATTTATAAAAATACAGAACAAAACTCGGAGGTATTTTTGTGGGAGATAGATTATATATTCCTATAGACTTTTCTATGTGAGACAGATTTGTTTATCAAGTCTTCGACTTTGGGTCGTAACAACTCTTAGTTGTGGGTGAGATCAGCTAAGGGATTCAAGTGTGCAGTATCTTATTGGGATCAGAGACGTAAGGAGCGTAACTGTACCTTTAATCAGTGTGAGATTGATTTCGGTTCAACTAAAGTCCAGTCCGAAGTACATTGGTAGTAGGCCAGTATCTGTAGCATCTTAATGCAGTGTGGTGTTCAAATCTGGACTAGGTCCCGGGGTTTTTCTGCATTTGCGTTTTCCTCGTTAACAAAACTTATGATGTCTGTGTTATTTTTTTTCCGCATTATATTTTGTTATATAATTGAAATATCACAGGTTGTGCGTTAAGATTGATCAATTATATAATCTAACCTTTGGTTATTGATTTCAATTGATTGACACTTGAACATTGGTCTTTGATACCGTTCAAGTTATTTCTCTTATATTCAATTGGGATCACAAATTCCTATTTGTTGATTGCAGATTGAATTGAGAGATAGAGATATAAAACTCTTTGATATACTTTTCTCCAGATTGAGTCTAACTGTCTAGTTGATTCTCTTGAAAGTATATTGGAGTTTGTCTATTAAGATTGCCAAATAAAATATTGGGTGTGGTTGTTAGATCCCCGATTTTTTAATTGATATACGAGTGGACAAATACATTAAATACCTTATAAGTTTGTGTTTGTATCGATCTGAATATGGATAGAAGTGATATCTCCATAAACATGCCACCAGTCTTCGATGGATCAAACTACTCATGGTGGAAAATTGTTATGCGTGCTTTCCTTCAAGCTCATGATTTTAAAATGTGGGTGCGTGTTGTTAATGGATATGATCCTCCGGTTAATATAGAAGGTGATGTATCCATACCCAAGGATATCAGTAGATATAGTCCAGAAGAAATCCTTGTTGCGAGGAAAAATTCTGACGGATTAAAAGCTATCATAAATGCCATTACCCAAGATCTTTAGCATCATGTGACGACTTGAAAAAAGTCTAAAGAAGCCTGGGATATTTTAGAAACTGTAGTTGAAGGGAATATTTCTGAAAATGAAGCTAGGCTTAAAAACCTATGTTCCAATTGGGAAAACCTTTGAATGGCAGATGAAGATTTATTTGATGAGTTTAATCACAAAGTTTCTGAAATTGTTAATGCATCTTTTGCATTGGGTAAGACTATTCTTGAAAAGGACATTGTGATAAAAATTCTCATATCACTACCGCCTAGATATGATTCTAAGAAGCATTCCATCGTTGAAGGAAACAACCTTGCAACTCTTTCCATAAAAACTATTGTTGGGAAGTTAAAGATCTTTAATCATGAGCACACATCCAAATCCAGAAAAGATGTTTCTTTCTAAGCACATAAGAACACTAACTCACTTGACAAAATAAAAGTGTTTGCATATATGAAGATGGTTTTTCTGAGGCTGGTTCATCAGATGAAGATCGTGACAATTCAATCTCCTTGATCACAAGACAATTTATAGACCTTCTTTTAAAGAGAAGTAAACGGTTTACCAGAGATAAACCTAGGTCATCAGTTAAACCTCATAATCGTGTTTGTAGATGGGGAAAAACGATTTGCTAGTTTTTGCGGAATTGAGGACGACCGTACGTAGGAGATTCCTTGAACCGAGCGAAATGTTTAACCTCACACAAATACACCGCTATGAAGGGGGTACTTTAAGTTCGAGAGACAAATCTGTAGTACTCCGGCCTAAACCAAGACAATGGACATTCCATAGTAAATTCGGTCACAAGAGAGGATGGGTTGATCTGTAGGAGGGAAGCTGAGAAATGTGTGAGATCAATGATGATCTGAGATTGTAGGTGTGTTGTAATTTCAGCGTGAAAATGCTCTGAATGATTGAATCTTTCCTAATTGAGAGTAATTTCTGTGAGTTCGTGTATACAAAAGAGCGTCCGTATGAACTTTGGTGAGAAAATTGCTCGTTCAGAGGGTTGTTGTTCGAATGTTTGAAAACTCTTCGAATCTTGTTCCTTCAATCAGGATTCAGAGACATTATATAATACCGGAGATGAAAACACCATGATCCCATGAAGTGTGATAGTTTACTGGAATCAAAGAATGGGGAAGTGGGAAATCGTGTTAAACCAATTACTCATCGTGCGGAGACTTGGTTAATTTTCCACCCACTACTTTGCTGATTCCTTCAACTGATTGCACGACTTGCTCAAATTCCATCGTATGTTTGAACACACATGTCGTAGACCGCCAGACCAAAACCCTAGTTGATATCCCCCCCCCCCAAGTGACACAATTGGTGTCTCATGGTTTATTTCGTCAGTTGCTGATTCCATTACTTCGCGGGACGATGAGTCCACATATTTGCTGAGTTAAACATGATTTTGTGAAATGTTCTACAATTAATGAATCGAACGTGTCTGCTGATACAGTGGTGGAATCCTCACATTGAGTTGAGCGAGTGTTGCTCGATAATTTGTTGAATATTGATAGTTGAACCAATATTTCTTGATTTGAGTAAATATTGCTCATCTGAGCAAGTGTTGCTCGTCTGATGAATTATTGGTAGCGTGACCAAAATAAAATATTAATTAAAGCGCTGGTAGTTGAACCGATCATAATTAATAATAATACTGATCATGAGATCATTTCAAAATTATTAGTGTTTGAATCTGGAATCAGGATTCTTGGATTCAGAAACCCTAATTTGATCAATTGATGACCAACTGATGGTTTATTTGAAAATTAACCATGGAATGAAGGACAACCGGATTCATGGGACCGTGGATCGACCATGAAATTCTCATATGCTCACGTGAGCAAAAACCAATACCTCTTTGAAGAGTTGGTGAGTTGTTGAAGGAATGATTAAATGCTGGTTTAATCATTCTTTGAATTATCTTTGGGTTCATCATTAGGTGATAAAACCTAATTAATTATTAAAATATGAGGGACTGACCAAGGGGTTATGAAACCGGCCCTGGGTGGTCATGGGATCAAATGATGATCGCTCCGTCAAATTCTGAAATTATTCGGAGAGTTTAGGACCCAATACGCGCAATTATGCAAATTAGGTCAGATTGTGAGAAACACGTGGGACTGGATCATTGCAAGCCAAAAAACTAACCCTGGTCGGTTAAGGTAACATGCTTTCATCATTGAGACATCCGTGTTTCAGTCCTGAGAATTTTGATATTTTCTGGTGCTCGTTTGAGCGACCATTTGAGAAAATATGACAAAATTAGGGTTTTCTGATAAAACCGTCAAAAATTCATCGGATGAAGGAAAATAATGAAAAAGTGAAAATATTATGGAGTGTGGGACCAATCATGACCGTGGCAAAGGCTGTCCGGCCAAGGGAGCCATCCCTCACGTTTTCCATAATTTTGTAATATTTTTCATGATTTTAGGGAAATATGATAAAACGAAGGTGTTTTGCTAAAATTAAAGAGTTTTGTTGAAATCAAGGAGTTTCCATGAGATGAGGGAAACATAAAAAATCATAAATAATAAAATAAGGGACGTGTGGGACCGGATTGGAGCATGACTGGCCGGCCAGGGCCCGGTCCCGTGCGTTTTCCCTATTTTATGCATTATTTCATGATTTGAAGGAATTTTCATAATTTGAAGGAAATATCATGAAATCATGGAATTTTCATGGGATTATGAAAACATGAAAAATATGCTAATAAAAGAGTGGGACATGTGATCCATCTAGGGTTTGGCCGACCGGCCATGTCCCGTGCACACGGGCTTCCCTAATTTTTATTATTTTTCATGGGACCAAGGAAATATCATGAGATTAAGGAGTTTTCATGAAATTAGGGAAATAATAATAAAATAATGAGGAATCATAAGGTGTGGGGCCGGATGGGACCAAGGCATGGCCGGTTGGCCAATGGTCACGCCCCATCACGTTTTTCCCTAATTTTATATTATTTCCTCCGCGCGAAGGAAGCACCATGAAATTGAGGAGTTTCCTCAAAAATAAAGGATATTCATTCAAATGAAAGGGTTTTCATAAACTCAAGGAAAACAACAAAAATATGATAAAAACATGAAACTGACGTGGGATTGACCACGGCACAGTCTGCCGGTCAGTGGGTCCATGCTCCCAGCGCCTTGGTCAAATTTTATTTATTTTTTATTTTTATCCTATTTTGCAGAGGTTCATCGTTTCATCGTATTTTGAAATACTCGTTCGTGCGGTGGTTATTAATGTATCATTGTTGAATACACTTGCACCATTTGGGACAAGGATTGCTCAGATAGCAGCTTTGATGCCCGTGCATCCAATATTTGTTAATAATCTATGGATTTCTGCTGGGAAGAACCATGGTTTGCGTAATGAAATATTTGGGAAAATATTTGAATATTTTCAGAAATTCTGCGGATGAATCCAAGAATTTAAGTTTGAGATAGGGTTCGCTCAGAAGGTAGCTCTGATGCCCGTGCATCCAATATTTATTAATAATCCATGGATTTCTGCTGGGAAGAACCATGGTTTGCGTAATGAAATACCTGCGAAAATATTTGAATATTTTCAGAAATTCTGCGGATGAATCCTAGAATTTAAGTTTGAGACAGGGCTCGCTCAGAAGGTAGCTCCGATGCCCGTGCGTCCAATATTTATTACTAATCCATGGATTTCTGCTGGGAAGAACCATGGTTTGCGTAATGAAATATTTTGCGAAAATATTTGAACATTTTCAGAAATTCTGCGGATGAATCCAAGAATTTAGGAATAATTAATTTATGACTTTATACTAGTAGAGCAAGCTGTCTAGGAGCATTAATTATTCTGATATCAATTTGCTGGAGATTCATATCTTTTACATATCCAGGGTAAACTCGTTGTTTGTATCCTGAAAACATCATCACTCTATACTAACATAGCAAGTTGTTTGGGAGTTGTCCATCCCGTGATAGAAATAATTACTGAAGTGCTCAATACTACTTGTGAGATATGGCATTGTCCAGCTATGAGACTACATATCTATATGCACTCTGAGAGAAAGTATTCCAATCAGAGGATTCGATGAGAGACCCGTGTCTCGATATTCACGTATGATTGCTGGATCAGAGGTTTGTATAATTATGGGTTTACGATTTTAGCCTTTGTCAAAAATCCACCATCTACATTAAGTCCCCTGCTTACTGAGGAAAGCCGTGTTCCTCAGTCAGCATTGAATGGTGATTTTCCGGTCATAACAATACAAGTAATTGAACTCAGTCGTAAGTTAAGATGTTACCGGTATTTCGATCGTACGAGCGTACCATGACTTGAAAGATGGTTCTAGTAGCATGATATAATGTCATTTGATAAGCATAATTTGGTGTTGAACCGCTGATTTGGATGACGGGATATTGGTCATTCAGGATTCGCGGGCTGGGCCTAGTAAGGAAATCCTTGGAAATAAAGTTTGATATAAAAGGAATTGCTCCCTTTTTTTTTTTAATTTTCCCGCACGACCAGAGCTTCATCACCTCATCACCTTCACGCCATCATCAAGAAGAGCAGGAAAGTTCGCCGGAGCGCCACCATCCGACGTCTCCGTAGCTACCGTCGGCCAATTTCCGGCCGGGGCCGACAGGTATGCTTCGAACTTTTTTTTTTTTTTTTTTGCTTGCTGATGCTCATGAGTTCTATGGGTTGTTCACATATTTTTCATGATAAAATTATATACTCTTGTATATATGAGCGTGGGTTTCGTCGAAAACCTTCGTTTTTGAAAACGTTTGTTCGTTTGATCGTTAGGTTTTGAAAACTAGTAATAATCCCTGATTTAGGAGAGGTTTTACTTCATATATGAATATGTAGGTTCAGTGATGAAACTATGTTGATGAGATTTCACGTGAGCCAAAGTTTTATCACAAAAAAGTGAATTTTTCACAAAACCGTAGTAAAATCTTCGTTTTAAAGAATAACTAGCCCTTAACCCGTGCCGTAACGGCACGGGACATGATGTTGGTTCATTTTTAATATATCGTATAATTTGTGTCCCGAATACTTATCAACTCCTTATGGATTTAATATGTGTTTGTCATAAAAATAGTTGGGATTTTCCTCTTTTTTTTTCTTTGTTTTTTCCTTTAATATTTTACCGTCGGAGATTTGCTCAAACGAAAGAAATATAATCTTAACTTCCAGACACTTTTTTATTTAGGTTCATTGCTTATAATGAGATAATGCTCTACATGAACATGGAAGTTTAAATATTTTTTGGAAATATGTTATCAGCAGCGCTCATCTCAGTGAAATCAACTAATCAATATCATCCATAAAAGTCTCCACATGCTCCTATTTCGCTCCATCTGACTTATCTATCATGGTCATGTTGTCGATCCTACAAATAGGCATAGAATAGTATTTTTTTGCATTGAACAAATGATACAAACTATCCAATGTGACATGATTTTCTAGTAATTTTTCAACACCCATTAGATGACAATGTTTAAAATGTGTACCCATTACCTTTTCGAAGGGATTGTATATATGCGAACCTCTGACATTAAATCTTCAACAAAGTATTGTTCCCAGCAATTCATCTTAATGAAGGCTTTGGTAACTTCAAAATTCTTGGACATTTTGTCACTTCCGTATGTTCCTACCTTCACTCGGAATACAATCTGGCGACACATTACCTCATAAAGAACCTTGAACACATATTGTACTCCCTGATCCTATTTCAAATTAATAGGTTGTCAATAGATCCTTTACCAAAAGTTGACATATTCTACGTTGAATATTTATTAAAAAAAATGGTATTGTGGATCGTTGCTTTCTAAGATTGTAGTTTTCAAAATTGGCCTCTTCAATTCCCACGGCTTTCTAAGTTTATATCTTGTTTGTTTTTAACATTTTAGTTAGCCATATTATGTTTGTTACTAACTTTAAACTTGATGTCATCTTCTACTGTGAACTTTATGTGATTTCAGAATCGAAATAGTTATACCTCTTTCATTCGTATCAAGTAATCCATTGTATATGCCAACAATTCTTCCACAACAATTCCTTTCTTTTGCCGTTTGCGGACCATCAGTAGTCATTATTGTCAAACGCAATCTGTCTAATTTTTGTTGATGTTATGTATTTGCAATGTTCATTTTTATTAAATAAATAGATTGTGGAAAAACTAAAAAGGGTCTAAGTTATATATCCAAAATACTCCGGACACTGCTTCTGGTGCCTTGTTTCCTCAAATTACTCGTTGCATTCTAGACAGTACATGCAACACCAATCATTTGCGAAGTGAGCTATTTGCGCAAGTGTGGTCAATGTATCCATTTCCTGTAATAATAATAAAAACACGTCAATTTTTTTCAAGGCATCCAGTTGTAAATGGCATGAATCTAATAGATTTGAATTACCTCAATCTTAGATATCACCTTCTTCTCACATAACATAGCAATTGAGGAAGGACAAATCTTGACCACTCTTTACATAGGCAGAGTTAGCCAAACTATGTTTTGAAATTGTCTTACGCGAAAATTATTATAAATCCATATTTTAGTCAGCTCCTATCGAAGTCGATCTAATTAGTCCCATAGAAAATTAATCTTAAATTTTTGACCTTATCTCTTGACCAAATTATTGAAGTATTCTCAGTCATGTTCTGCTTTGTGTGATCTACCCATCTGTGTCTACTCTACCTTCCAACCTAGTGAATGAAACCTATACATATTGATCCGTAATTTGATATTGTTGATTTACTATCAAGAGGTCGCATGATTTGAGAATGTAAAATATAAAAAATATTCCATAAACATCGGAGGAGAAATTTAGATTTATGATTTAGAGTTTTTTATGATGATTTTGATGAACATACATAATTTTCAAACAAATATTTTAGAATGAAAATACATTTTCCCGGACTATAAGGTTTTATATCGGGAATTGAGTGAAAGTTGTTGTCTTTGTAGGTAGTTGTCGCGAAACAACTCGACATTGATGGTCTTCAGGAAAAAGAATGTAATAGTACTTGAGAGAGCGATAATGCTCTCTTACGCGGGTACGCCAATTGTCTTTATATAATACGGGTGATCGAACAGTCATGATTATATTGTTTTATACATTCCGGTATCATCCTATAAATATTTGATTTTTTTCCTTATCAATCGTGTTAAAAACAACCAATTAAATCTTTCACAATACAATGTTTCATGTTTTGTGAAGATTATTTTTTTACTTAGTCAATAAAACTCACTAAAAAGCAAAAACTATTATTATACACTACTATTACCAATACCCACCACCATAAAAATCATCCACCGCCGCTATTTCTTCCACCAATAGTAATGTTACCGCCTCCACTATTCACAAACACCCGCCACCGCTTATACTCACCATTAGAATTAATATAGTTTTTAGTAAAATTATTTATTAATAAAATTATGTATTTATGTTAGATTATTAAAGGGACATTTATAATAGAAATTTAATTAATCATTATGAACAATCAGTGAGACACTAATTAATAAAACATTTAAAAATGGTTAAGTTGAACAAACCCTAGCGGTAAATTTATCTTTGCCAAGGTCAAATCCTGACCACTCTTTACATAAACAAATCGATAATAAATAATTTCATATGTTCCGATCTTGATTCGGGTCGTTCGTTTAGTTATTACATAACATGGTAATTGATTGCACCAATTTTTTTAAAATGGACATGTGTTTTATCGAGTTTATTTTAACATTAAAATGATCAACCACGTTTTATACTTTATAATATAACGTTACATATTTTGTGGCGTTACGAAATTAGCATAATATGTTTTTTTTCACCAATACCCGCCACCACCATAAAACCATATGAATCCACTTTTTTTATCCACCACCACCTAGTGGAGGAGCCAAGGGTTGACTAACCTAGCTCTAACCCCTTAAATTTTTAATAACTACATAAATTTTTTAGTTTATTTTTATAAATAGTACTTTGTCCATATATATTTATGGCTTAGTCCACCAAAGTTTACATGTTATTTTTTTTTTAAATAGGCCTCCTCAATGTCAATTTTTGACTCCACCACTGGCACCATCACTGCCGCCCATCCCATGTAGGTTGTTGGATGTAATACTAATTTTCAATCACAAATGCCATGTATGAGGTTAGATTGAAAAAAAATTCGTCAATTGATTAGTTCCATTATTTTTTTCCCGTGTATATATTCTTTTTTGTATTTCAATCAATTTTATTTTAACATTAAAAAATCATGATTTATACGATATAGTACCAAAGATAATAGGGGCACCATTTGGGTGATCCAACCACGATCATGAAAATATTGTTGTGTATGATATCATCCCTGAAATAAGTGTTAAAAACAACCAACCACATATTCCACACTACGATGTTATCGATGTGGTAACCACAACATAAAATTAATATTGTCCATCACTACTCACCAGCATTCACCGTCACTATTTATTCCACCACAAACCAGGGGCGGGGCCAGGATTTTGAGGAGATAGGGAGAAAAAAATTCTTGGCAAGTTAGATACATGTGAAAAATGGACTTTGTATCCCATTTTACGATAAAAGAACAAATATAAATATAATTGTGCTTGGCTCTGCCCTTAACCACCACTAATCTTTTGGCCTCCACCTCTTCTACTACTCATTGTCGCAGAAAATGTCTATTGATATTATTTATAAAAATTACTTATTAATATAAATAAATATTATAATTACTTAAGAAAACATTTATAATTAAAAAATGATTAGTCATTTATTATGAGCAATTAGTGAAACACTAATTAATAAAACACTTTATAATGGATAGATTATTTATTATGTGCAATTAGTTAAACACTAATTAATAAAGCAATTATGGTATTTGAGTTGAACAAACCACCATTGTTGATTTATATTTTCTATCAATTCCAACTAAGGTGGAACACTGGTTAGAGGCAACTCTTATGACACAATAGGTCATGAGTTCGAACCTCCCTGTAATAATTTTTGAATTTTTATATCTTGACTTGAGTATTCATTTTTCATTCATAATAATGGAATTAACGCCACACGTGCGAGATGTAGGGGGTGGTCAGGAGAACCACAACCCTTGATTTATCTTTGTCAAGACAAATCCTGACCACCACTAACAAAGGCAAACTTATCCAAACCCTGTTTTATACTAATGATGATGATACGGAGAAGCGAATTCTCCTCTTTATGTATATATGAACTTGTGTCCAGTGATAAAATTTTGTGTATGAGCTTTCATGTAAAACTTTATCATGTAATGCGTGAGTTTGCACAAAATTGAAATAAACCTTCGTTTCAAATACGTATGACGGCACGAAGGAAAAGAGTTTTTTGTAAAAACATGGCCGGCTCATGGAAAAGTTTTTTTTTTTTTTGAAACCGTGGAGTATCCACGATTTATTTTTTGTGAGCCTGGCTCAAGTTGAAAAATATTCATTTATTTACGTGAGTAAATAAACGTTCTGTTTATATATATGTATGCAAATATATATTGTTTCTCTAAAATCAAAACTTGAGTTTTGTCTGATGTTGCTTAGAGATAAAATTATTTATGATGAAATAATGTTTTAGTTTCCATAATTCTATGGTGAATGTTCACTCAGTAGAAAATTTCATGATTTTATGAAAAATCTGAGGTTTTGAACGTCTTTTGTAGGTTTTGAAAAAGCAGACGATTTTGGAGCATTAAATCTAACATTACTCTCACTAATGTTTATTTAGTGGAAGCGTAAAAAGGTAAGAGTTAAGAGTTACCTTTAGACGCTAGTATTTCCTTGATTCTGGATGATGCACTGAAGTAGAATGTAATGTGAATTTTTGCAGCTACTTCGTAAATATGACCAGCTCTCAAGTTGATGACACTTCAAGAGATGAAATGTGTATTGATGATGACTCTCCAGAGATGAGACATGCACAGACAAAGCTTCTGTTGGTGAAGACAAAGATGAAATCCCTGGGATCAAGAACGTCCCAAACATTGATGATGCATATTTTGAGGAAGATCCTTCAGGAGCTGAAAAACATTTGAAATATCCAGCGTATCGTCTGCTGATAAATCCCAGGACTGTGACTCAGAAGAAATTCGTGACTCCCAAGACAATCATCCGATTTTGTCTTGAACGTGGGGTCTTCCTTGCATCAATTATATAATTTAAGCTTTCTCGTCGACCTTTGGAGAAGTTTGCTGGATGGGCGAGGCATATGCTTGGTTTTCCTCATGTGAGGACTATGCTCGATCAGGCGCAAGTGACGAGAGCTATTCAAGATTCTGGGGAGTTATTCATCTATCATGACGCGAGAAGTATTGTAGCTCTACTTTCTCGCTGGTGTATTCCTACTCACACCTTCATATGCATATGGGGAAATTTTACCATTACCTTGGAAGACGTGGTAGCTTTGATGCATCTCCGAATCACAGGTAATCTTCCTGGGGATCTTTCAGATGAGGAGACTGTCGTTTCTCATGTCTTGACAGCTGCAATGGAGGTAGCAAATAAGGCTGGTAGTAAAGGATGCTATGCTCTCTGGTTGACATGCTGGTGGCCTAAAGACGAGGTTTCAGATAAACCTATCAACGGTATGTTACCCATTGTTGCTTTCTTATGTTTATGGTTGTCCAGAGATGTCTTTGAATACAGCGGAAACTTGTTGAAGCCTTTCGTGATCCCCTTTGCTATTAAGATGGCACAAGGAGAGCAAATCCCAATAGGTATCTTGTTCTTGGGCTCCTTGTATTACAACTTAGATTCTTTGGTTATAGACTCCAGTGTGTCAAATAGCTTCATGAAGATTGAATGTTATGCTAACACGATGTTTCTTCAAGATATGATGTGGGAACACTTCAAGAATTATGCACCCATTCCTCGTAATATTTTGCAAGGACTGAATATTGATGCTCGCCATATTTTCCCTGAGAAAGACAATGCTAGAATCATGCGTTTGTCCACAAAGAAGCCTCGGTGCAAGGCGCACCCTAATAACGTGTTGGATGATGAATCTGAATTCACTTTTCGTCCTTAGGTGTCAGTGACTTCTTATATCTCCAAACCGATGACTTTCAACACTGGGGAGAGCACTAGTTTGTCGTCCGGTGCAGATCTGAGCGATGGTGAGAGGTCCTTCATGTTGAGTTGCACCCCTGGTCATCTGTTATCAGTCTCATACGGAGAATTTTCAGTGGAAGAATATAATATTGATAGAGCGGCTCGACAAATGGGCATGAACCAGTGCATTCCAACTATTCGGAGAAGGAAACCATCATTTGAGCATCTCATGACTCGTTTAGACCATACCCATGTGGAAGGAAGTCAATACTGGTTTCTTTGCTCTGATAGATTCGCCTATGTAACTGCGGGTTATGCAGGATTTTGGGATGATCAATTTGAGCGATTGCATGAATACGTGATGGTTGGTCAGCCTCCAGTAAAGAATCGTCCTTCTGATGAGTTGATTGCTAGTCGACCGAGATTGAAGTATCTCTCTGGTGATAAGCGAAAATCATCTCCAAGATGCTCTCAGGTACACTTTGTTATATAATCTTCATTAAATCATAACAATTGTATTCTGATTTTTCTACTGGAATTTTCCACAGGACGGTCGTATTGTAAGACCTCGAATCTGTGTATATTTCTCAGAAACTGAAGCTGTCGTTCATGGCGGAGAAGGCATGCACAAGAGTTATAAGCTGTTACCCAGTACTATAAAGTCCCCAGCTGGCGCTTTGGTGAGTTTCCAGTACTCTCCTTGTTATGACCCTTTCTCGGCCATATAATTAGGATCATGCAACTGATATTATTATTTCATTGCAGAACTTTGCTCCGTCAAGTATTTATGGACTTCGTTTCTCCACTCATGAGCAAACAATTTCTGACTTGAGTGATGAAGAAATTGTAAGTATCTCTTCCCATATCAATTATGGCGCCTTATGAATGAAATTATGATTGCTGGGGATATGTACAGGAGGATGACTCCATGGATGTGGAGAATACTGTCGACGCTTGCTCGGAGGATGGCGATAAAGAGAGCTCCCAAAGTCAAGAACCGAATGAGAATAATGTTGTTGTCGACGCCGGCGTGAGCAATTCTGGTTCTTTGAACACTTCGGAGACCACCCAAGTAAGTATTTATCTTTTATTTCACCCATAGAAGTATAAACTTTCTGACCCATGAGTGAATGAATGAGAATGTATGTGAATATATGACACGTTTTTTCGAAAATACGTCATCAGAAAAATTCAGAACTCAGCATTTTAGGAAAAAACGTCATAGAATCCTCGCCTGATGTCAGATTTTGATGATCCGCATATGTATGTTCAAGCCCGGGAAATTTCCAAGCTTTAACAAAGAAGCTTTTTAAGTTTTGAGTACGTTCAAGGCCTGAAAAAGGCGAAATAGTGAACTTCCAGGAGACTTTCAGAACTTTTTCAGATGTCGTGTAGTTCCGAGTTTCGACCATATCTTTTTGCTTGTTCGTCTGATTTATATGAAATTTTGACATGTTATAGGTGACCAATACGAATAGACTGATGTATAACTCAACCTTTGATTCTTCACCAATTGCTCCCAGTTTTCATTTTCGTACAGGGCAGTGTAAAATCTGAACATACGGACTTGTTGTAAAACGTACTTCTTGTGACTTCCACATTATTCGCTGACACAAAGCATGTATATTGAAGTGATTTGATAATATTAAACCACTTTCATGCTGTAGTTCATGGTTTATTTTGGTTTCATGCTTGGATGATCCTAATCTCATGTAATCTCCGTATCAGGTGGAAAATACCGAAGTTGAGAATGAAGGAACCCAAAATGACGAAACGAGCAACCCTGAAGTTTTTTATAAGGAGGAAACTATCTTTTCACTTCAAAGTCATGAAATCATCGTTGATGAAATCGTGGAGACCCAGATTGTTGTTGGTTCAGTGATAGAAGAACCCAGGATGCCAGCAGAGGATACTGAAGAAACTGCTGCTCTGATTGTAGAAAGCGCTCCAGTAGTTGAAAACCATATAATCGTGCATGAATACCCAAACGCATGAGTTGATTTTGATCCTCCATTCGATGCCTCACTCCCGTATCATGAGTTAGTTGGTGGATTCAGCGTTCCTATTGGATATGCGGGTTTGTACAAGAAAATATGGGAGAAATTTGTCCATGTAATTGTTGACAGGAACCTTGGGCGTGCTTATTCTTTAACAATGCAGGTAAGTGTACTCTTGCGTGTTGTAAGATGCACTAGAGCCAGAAATACTGTAACTCCAGATGTACTCTTTGATTGGGAGTTCAACTTGGAGAATTATGAGAGACTTGGCTTCAACGTGAAGTGGCTTCATAAGAAGATGAACGCTATTAAGGATTCATGTGAAAATAACATACCCTTTCCCAATAATGCTGTGATGGAGAAGGAAGACAAGATCGCCAGGTTGACTGAAGAGATAAACAAGGAGAAGGAGGCTTTACAGGCTTTGAAGGACGCAGAGGCGCAAAAATCTTTGTTTGCTGATTTTCTATGATTTGCATGATCTCTTGAACTGATGAATTTCTGAGAGATGTGAGGTTTTATTTGGGTTTTGATATCATGGTTTTGGATTGGTAGACGGTTAAGGATTTTCTTTTAGATTTGATAGAGATTTTATTTGAAGAAATATGAACTGAATTTTTGATAAATTTTTGAATTCAAATACTGATTGCAAGTGTTGCAAATGTTTTGGAGGAATTGAAATACAATGAAAGAAAATCCTAAAATTCCAAATCCAAACGTCATGCATGCTCAAGTATCCAATACCTCGAATGCCCCATAATTTCCGACAAACACCTTAAGCCAATTCTCATGAATTACTGGTAGGGTTCGTCCATCCGTGTTGATCAGTTTGTAATATCCTCCGATCATGGACTTAGCGATCATAAACGGTCCTTCCCAATTGGAGTTCCTTGCAGAATGGAGACCCCGTTTAGTTGCCTTGAGAACCAAATATCCTTCCTTGAACTTGTTTGGATTCGCAACCTGTGCCTTGAATATATTCTGTTGATTTGGAATCCTTCGAGCGATGTGACTCCAGGGCTGTGGCACATATGGACACTCGTGAAAAAGGGAGCATCCCTCATATTTCCTGTCATGTTTAGCCGCATTTTCTACAATGAATCGTCTGATTGGATGATCAACTTGAAGAGGCTCTGGATTCAGCCATTGGGTAAAATATTGCTGCGGTGCGATGATCCACGCATAGCATTTTGCAATTGCTAAATTATTTGTGGAGTGAATCCCTCCAACCAAATGAGCATATTTGAAAACTGACGATATGGGCACATGAGAAGGAATAAGACTTTCCTGAGCGTGGAATCTCTTGACAAAAGCATTTGGATGCTCCCCAGAATTCTGTGCAAGTTCTGTCAAGGCTTTGACCTCCTCTAGATATTCAAATGGCGAGATATCTTCCGTTTCTTCTTCTGAGTCAAAGGTTTATTCAGCGGATGAAGGTACAACCGAAGGGGTTGATGCAACTTTTCCATTGTGGATCCATGTGCGTCCAAGAATCATGTCATATCCAGGGTCTTCCCGGATTATGTAAAATTTGGTCTCAGTACAGGTCGAACCTTTCACAAATTTTAGATTGATGAAGCCGTATGCATACCTGAGAATTCCTTCATGATCTATGATTGTTGTGGGAGCGTGAGCATCCTTATGTCGAGTAATGCCGGAATCTCTAAGAGTCTTCAAAGGAATGATGTTGACAGCAGTACCAACATCAACAAACGTCCTTTTGAATTCGTTTCCTTTGACATGTAATGTGGTGAGAAGTCCCCAGTCATATATTTCTTTGTTAGTAGCTGAATGTTCGGGAAGTATATGCAAGCGTTTGCCAGAAACTATATGATTCAAATCCATAAACATATCTCCCCTTTGCGCCTTTGATAGATAAAGTAATTCACAGATATGCTATATTAATGACTGAACTGCTTCTTTGACCGGTGCTTCAGAAATGAAAAAAGTTATGATTGGGAGGGGATCTCTGTGCAACCCTTCGGTTCCAAGATTAAGTTCTCCTGACTCGACCTTCTCTTTGAATATGCGTTTCAAAGTCTTGCAAGCGCTGGTGGGGTGACCGATAAATCTATGGAATCGACAGTATCGAGGACTTATCGTCGCCTCTTCGGCTGGTTCTTTCCTGACATATGGCAACTTGATTGCACCGTCTTGAATCCAGGCCTCCAGCAATTCAATGACTTATTCAATGGAGCAGGGAAAATCAGGTGCTTCCGGATCTTCTGCATGCTGTGGAGGAGCCTGTACGTCATCATTCCTTTGTACCTTTGAAGGGGTGGAAGAAGTATGCTCGCGCTGTGGTTCAGCCTTCTGTTTTCTCCCTTCTGCGACAACATTTGCGGAAGGTTGCAGGTTGTACTGCTTGTTGATTAGACGTCTGCTTCCTCGAGTGTCTCATGCTTCTTCAGCCTTTGTGGATTTCGTTCTTTCTAATAGAGCGGGTGTAGTGGTTGCTGATCTCTTTGCGGCTTCGTGGAGCTCTGAGAAAGTTTGGAATCGAAGATTCTCCAGTAATGCTCTGTAGATCGGGAGCATACCGTTGATGCACAGTTCCACCAGTTGTTGCTCTGTGACATTTGGATCATGACAATCCAAGGCTTGGACCCTGAATCTTTTTACTAAGTCGTTGGGGTTTTCACCAACTCTTTGAAACATCCTTCCAAGGTCAGAGAGGGTGATTTGCTCTGACATGAAGAAGTATTTTTTGTAAAAGGCATTAATCATTTCTCCCCAATTATTGATGGTCCCTGGCGCGATATTGTTATACCAGGTGTATGCTCTTCCTTTCAAGGACTTTGAGAATTCCTTGAGGCGAACGACATGGTTATGTTCATGTTCTCCTAGAGCTTCAAGGAAGTGAGAGACATGTTCTCTAGCATTTCCAGTTCCATCATACAAGGTAAAAATTGGAGAGGTATAACCTTTAGGAAGTGGAGTCCTTTGTGTAGCGGCAGGATAAGGAGGTTGGTGACAATGAACATGTGATGTCTTGTCTTTTCCACGATTCTACAGAAGGCGCTCCAAGTCTTCTCGAGTGATAAATCTTGATGACTCTTTTGCTGATGAATTCCCTGTAGCTTTGTTGGTTTCATCATCGTTCACGGTGTGAATTGGAATTACCTCAGGGTCAGTAGCATCTGAGGATTTCTCCTTCTCTTTACCTTTGTCTGGAATTTTCTCTGACAGCTTGTCAGTAAGAGTCTTCAAGTGATCAAATAGCTTTTGTTGCGCTGCAGTCATGTCCGTCTGATTCTTTGCAAGAGTTTCTTGCGCTTTGATGAGGTCAACGAGGGCAGGTGGAGGATTTCCTCTAATTTCTTTGAGATGTCGGCCAAACAAATGATGACCTTCCGCGTTGGCGTGAGGAGGAGTGATGTTACCACCATCAGTGTTAGTGTCTAGAATAGTTTCTGGGAGGTCTTCATTGTTGCTAGTGCTAGCGATATTTGTGTCGGAATTTGTGACCGATCCTGACCTAAGACCAACTATCTTGTGAAAATGATAGATTGCAACCGAAAGAATGATCTCCCATTTTGGTCGCTAATCTGAAGATGTGGAAAAACGATTTGCTGGTTTTTGCGGAATTGAGGATGACCGTGCGGAGGAGATTCCTTGAACCGAGCGAAATGTTTAACCTCACACAGATGCACCGCTATGAAGGGGGTGCTTTAAGTTCGAGAGACCAATCTGTAGTACTCCGGCATAAACCAAGACAATGGTCGTTCCAGAGTAAATTCGGTCACAAGAGAGGATGGGTTGATCTGTAGGAGGGAAGATGAGAAATGTGTGAGATCAATGATGATCTGAGATTGTAGGTGTGTTGTAATTTCAGCGTGAAAATGCTCTAAATGATTGAATCTTTCCTGATTGAGAGTAATTTCTGTGAGTTCGTGTAGACAAAAGAGCGTCCGTATGAACTTTGGTGAGAAAATTGCTCGTTAAGAGGGTTATTGTTCAAGTGTTTGAAAACTATTCGAATCTTGTTCCTTCAATCAGTATTCAGAGACATTATATAATACCGGAGATAAAAACACCATGATCCCATGAAGTGTGACAGTTTGCTGGAATCAAAGAGTGGGGAAGTGGGAAATCGTGTTAAACCAATTACTCATAGTGCGGAGACTTGGTTAATTTTCCACCCACTACTTTGCTGATTCCTTCAACTGATTGCACGACTTGCTCACATTCCATCGTGTGTTTGAACACACATACCGTAGACCGCCAGACCAAAACCCTAGTTGATATCCCCCCCCCAAGTGACACGATTGATGTCTCGTGGTTTATTTAGTCAGTTGCTGATTCCATGACTTCGCGAGACGATGAGTCCACATATTTGCTGAGTTAAACATGATTTTGTGAAATGTTCTACAACTCATGAATCGAACATGTCTGCTGAGACAGTGGTGGAATCCTCACGTTGAGGTAAGCGAGTGTTGCTCGATAATTTGTTGAATATTGATAGTTGAACCAATATTCCTTGATTTGAGTAAATATTGCTCATCTGAGCAAGTGTTGCTCATCTGATGAATTATTGGTAGCGTGACCAAAATAAAATATTAATTAAAACGCTGGTAGTTGAACCGATCATAATTAATAAGAATACTGATCATGAGATCATTGCAAAATTATTAGTGTTTGAATATGGAATTAGGATCCTTGGATTCAGAAACCCTAATTTGATCAATTGATGACCAACTGATGGTTTATTTGAAATTTAACCATGGAATAAAGGAGAACCGGCTTCATGGGACCGTGGATCAACCATGAAATTCTCATATGCTCATGTGAGCAAAAACCAATACCTCTTTGAAGAGTTGGTGAGTTGTTGAAGGAATGATTAAATGCTTGTTTAATCATTTGCTGAATTACTGCTGGGTTCAGCATTAGGTGATAAAACCTAATTAATTATTAAAATATGAGGGACTGACCAAGTGGTTATGAAACCGGACCTGGGTGGTCATGGGATCAAATGATGATCGCTCCGTCAAATTCTGAAATTATTCGGTGAATTTAGGACCCAATACGCGCAATTATGCAAATTAGGTCAGATTGCAAGAGAATCTAACGTGGACAAGGTGGCTCATTGATACATCAAGCCAAAAATCTAACTAGGGGTGGGACTTGGGTTGGTTGGTGGGTTGGTTCAAGGTAACATGCTTTATATCGTTGAGACATCCATTGAGGTGTTGCCCAAGTCCTGAGAATTTTGATATTTTCGGGTGCTCGTTTGAGCTACCATTTGAGAAAATATGACAAAATTAGGTTTTCGATAAAAACGAATGATTAATGAGTCAAAACTTCATCGGATGAAGGAAAATAATGAAAAGTGAAAATATTATGGAGTGTGGGACCAATCATGACCGTGGGAAAGGATGGCCGGCCAAGGGAGCCATCCCACATGTTTTCCATAGTTTTGTAATATTTTTCATGATTTCAGGGAAATATGATAAAACGAAGGTGTTTTGCTAAAATTAAAGAGTTTTGTTGAAATCAAGGAATTTCCATGAGATGAGGGAAACATAAAAAATCATAAATAATAAAATAAGGGACGTGTGGGCGTTTGAGACCGTCTTGGAGCATGACTGGCCGTCCAGGGCCCGGTCCTGTGCGTTTTCCCTATTTTATGCATTATTTCATGATTTGAAGGAATTTTCATAATTTGAAGGAAATATCTTGAAATCATGGAATTTTCATGGGATTATGAAAACATGAAAAATATGCTAATAAAAGAGTGGGACGTGTGAGCCATCTAGGGTTTGGCCGACCGGCCATGGCCCGCGCACACGGGTTTCCCTAATTTTTATTATTTTTCATGGGACCAAGGAAATATCATGAGATTAAGGAGTTTTCATGAAATTAGGGAAATAATAATAAAATAATGAGGAATCATAAGGTGCGAGGCCGGCTGGGACCAAGGCATGTCCGGTTGGCCAACGGTCACGCCCCATCATGTTTTTCCCTAATTTTATATTATTTCCTTCGCGCGAAGGAAGCACCATGAAATTGAGGAGTTTCCTCAAAAATAAAGGATATTCGTTCAAATGAAAGGGTTTTCATAAACTCAGGGAAAACAACAAAAATATGATAAAAATATGAAACTGACGTTGGATTGACCACAGTACAGTCTGCCGGTCAGTGGGTCCATGCTCCCAGCGCCTTGGTAATTTTTTATTTTTTATTTTTTGTTATTTTTATCCTATTTTGCATAGGTTCATCGTTTCATCGTATTTTAAAATACTTGTTCGTGCGGTGGTTATTAATGTATCATTGTTGAATACACTTGCACCATTTTGGAAAAGGATTGCTCAGTAAGCATCTTTGATGCCCGTGCGTCCAATATTTATTACTAATCCATGGATTTCTGCTGGGAAGAACCATGGTTTGCGTAATGAAATATTTGCGAAAACATTTGAATATTTTCAGAAATTCTGCGGATGAATCCAAGAATTTAAGTTTGAGATAGGGTTCGCTCAGAAGGCATCTCTGATGCCCGTGCATCCAATATTTATTACTAATCCATGGATTTCTGCTGGGAAGAACCATGGTTTGCGTAATGAAATACCTGCGAAAATATTTGAATATTTTCAGAAATTCTGCGGATGAATCCTAGAATTTAAGTTTGAGACAAGGCTCGCTCAGAAGGCCGCTCTGATGCCCGTGCGTCCAATATTTATTACTAATCCATGGATTTCTGCTGAGAAGAACCATGGTTTGCGTAATGAAATATTTTGCGGAAATATTTGAACATTTTCAGAAATTCTGCGGATGAATCCAAGAATTTAGGAATAATTAATTTATGAATTTATACTAGCAGAGCAAGCTGTCTAGGAGCATTAATTATTCTGATATGAAATTGCTGGAGATTCATATCTTTTACATAGCTAGGGTAAACTCGTTGTTTGTATCCTGAAAACATCATCACTCTATACTAGCAGAGCAAGTTGTTTGGGAGTTTTCCATCCCGTGATAAAAATAATTACTGAAGTGCTCAGTACTACTTGTGAGATATGGCGTTGTCCAGCTGTGAGACTACATATCTATATGCACTCTGAGAGAAAGTATTCTCAATCAGATGATTCGATGAGAGACCCGTGTCTCGATATTCACGTCTGATTGCTGGATCAGAGGTTTGTATAATTATGGCTTTACGATTTTAGCCTTTGTCGAAAATCCATCATATACAGTGTTCCTCCTAAAAAAATGGATATTGATGATACTGGTGATGAGGATATGCCATAATGCTTTGAGTGTAAAGGTTTTGTTCATTTTGAAAATGAGTGTCCAAATCGGATAAAAATACACTAGGAACAAAGGTCTTGCTGCAACTTTTGATAAAATTTCTGACTACTATGACTCTAATGAAGAAGAAAAGTCAAGTGTTATACTTCTTTGTAAAAATATTGATTTTGATAATTGTAGTGATACCTACATCAATCTTGATATTCTTTCAGAAGAAATCTCAAATGGTCTGGAAGAAAAAATGGATCTACCTGTTTCTATTGGAAAATATTTTTATGATTATTCAGGTTTCATTATGTGTCTAGCCACGTACAAATCTCGGGCTTCTGAATCATCTTCCAGGTTGACATGTTCTTATTGTTCTCTCAAAGTTCATGAACTTTCAAAGTTTTTCAAGTACAAACACCAAATGAGATATGCCAACAAACTTCAACGAAGAGAGAATCGATTAGCAAACAAGCTCAAACTTGTTCAAAAATCATCAGAGGTATGTAAATGCATCTCTTCTTCAAAGAAGTTAGTTTCTAAAGAAAAGACTAGATCATTAGAGAGAAATTTATGGTCTAAACACTATGAAAAACAGGGCTCTCTGAATTCCTTTCAAAAAGGATATGGTGGACAGATTATTGTTCACCCCAGCACAACTTAAATGGTGTTGGATAGTGCATCTTGTCTCATGCGCCTGATCAAAAGATACAATATTATGCACACCTCGGGCTTTAGGAAAAGAAAAATTCTTTGAGATCTTTTCGATTTTTTCCCTGTTCTTTGTCTACTAAGCATTGTAAGTCTGGAATTCGTGCCTCTTTTCATAACTAATTGATATTGGAAGGGACTTCCCTTTTTAATCAATCAAAGAGGGTTATTCTCGAAAATTCTACCCTCTTTAGGGTTCAGAGTTGTGCGTGCATGAACTTGTGTTTAAAAGTTCCGTAACCCTACATTCCTTTTTCCTTCACTTGAAACTCTTTTTATCATAAGACTGCTTGTTGAGATTATCTTGTGATTTCCGCTCATAATTCTGTTCATATGGATACTCCAAGCATTATGTCGTCTGATGGAAAAGATATTAATATGATTGTTAAGCCATCAATCATGAAGGAAAAAGATAAATCTCAATTACCTCCAACTTTGAAAAGAAAAAGAGGGAATGTGAGGAATCCAAGAGTTGTTCCTTCAAATTCTCATAAGTTTTCTGGTGTTCTTGAAGAGTTGAAGGAAACAAGGAAGGAGATTCAGGAAATAAAGGCTATTGCTTTGAGAACTCTTGAAATTCAGAAGGTCCTGGTTCGGCATCAATTCAAAAGGCTTGTTAGAATTGACTCATTTCTTCATGAACCTTATGTTCCCATGGCTGTCGACAACAAGGAGTTCGGGGACGATAAAGAATTTTTTAGAGGTCTCAATGTCTAGGAAACTTCTTATGAGAATTTATTCTTGTGTTTTTAAGGAGGATATCTAGGGTTTGGAATATCCATTATTGTGAGTACACATAGTTATTGCCAACGTTTTCATCTTTCAATGTTTTTAGATTTATTTGTTTAAATTCTAAAGTTTATTTGGAAGATGATTTTTGGAGTATTAATCTTTATGGTTTTATATATTGCAAATTGTTAGGATATGTTGTTTACGTCCGTGAACCTTGACTGTCCCATACTTGTTTAAAAGTTATCTCTATTATATGTCGGTATGAAAGTATTGATAAAAGATAGAATGAACTTTTGACTTCAAAAGTTAAGCCTTTTACGTCATTATGCAAATATTGATGGAAGAAAGGATGAACCTTTTTTTTACAAAGATTAAGTCTATTATATGTCATTGTGCAAATAGTAATGAAAACTAGAATGAATCTTTGATTATTCCGCAGTATTGGTCTTTTCCTAATCCACATATTTGTGCATATACTGTGTTGCTCCGTAAGTTCTCTTATGTTGAGCATGACCAATTGAATTGATCATTTTCCTTGTGGTTAATTCAATTGAGATTTTTGGATACAAATTCATATTTTTATGTGATTTGTTAATGTCCAAAGGAATCCTTCTTTTCATGTAAAAGTAAGGTCGCTCTTGTTGTTCTTTCGGGAATGACATTTTATGGTGGATATTTCTTAATTAAACTCGTGCTTAATTTCCAAATCTTTGTGGGGAGTGCAATTATAGAATATTGTGGGGGTTATCTTGTATCTTTATAAAACTCTTGATGAATGCATTTAGTTTCGGCTATTTGATGGCATCTAAACGAATTGGTATGTTGTTATCTTTTGGTCATGAAGTATCTCTATGAAAATTTCATGAGGATCCCACTAGTTTTCGTACCTTTCCCAATTTATATTGACAAAAAGTGGGAGAATTAATGTGTAGTTCATACTAAAAATACATATGGTTTACGAATCATTATGTAAGGGGGAATGGTTTTCATGTTGAGATGAAGTATTGACTAGGGGGGAGTGATACATATCACCATAGTATTTTTTTCAAAGTTTTGATACAATTGGACTTTGATATTGTATAATGATACTATGACATTGTATAATAATGATTGAAAGCAATTTTTTTCTCATTGTTATAGCTACGGATATTCAACAACAATGATGCGGAATTGAACACACTTGGAATCATTGGAGTACTTGGAAGTGACGAAGATTTCGAGTAATGTTGAAGAACTAAGGAGATCAAACATTGTGTTTTCTCATTGTTATAGCTACGGATATTCAAAAACAATTATGAAGAATTGAACACACTTGGAATCATTGGAGTACTTGGAAGTGACGAAGATTTCGAGTAATGTTGAAGAACTAAGGAGATCAAACATTTGGATGAGAAGCTACAAAGTTTATTAATATTGTAATCCATATGTATTGATAGTTTTGTCACTAAAATTGACAAAGGGGGAGATTGTTAGAGCACTTCTCAGTCGAACTCACAATAGTTTCTATCTCAAGCTTGTTTTTCAATGTTAGTGATCAAAACTATAAGTCTTGATTTCTAGTCTACTTATAGTAATGTCTCGGACTGGGATAGATTGTGTAGTTGAGCATTAGACTTCATGGCGTTCATCAATTGAAGACGAAGAACTACTAAGGTGAGCTTGTGGAACTTCATCAACAAAAGGTATGTGGATAATAAAAGTCATCTATCACTTGAAAAGTCTATTTCTACTCTATCTCTTATATAGAGACAAAAGTCGTATTACTATATAGTTGTCGATTATAGAATTTGAGATTTCAAGTTGAGTTTAACTCGCTTACATATTTCTAGGAATATGTGCTGGTAACCTTTCTCTTCAACCAAGTTCATCTTATATTAATGACGAAAGTCAAAAAATGATCATGTGAAAATCGCCGAGTAACATCTTACATGGTTTGTGTGATACAATCATTTGGTATAGACTTGGAATATTTCGTTATGATTATTTCAATAACTTGAAAATTTCTTTGATGCTAATAGTGTGTGAAAACGACTATTGTCATCCTCTAAGAAAGTTTCAATGATTGAAATAAGAGTTTAAAATACTTAACCATCATTGGATTATAAACATAGTGTGCATTCTTGCATGTATGTGATCCATGAACGGAACTAATGTAGGCATACCCGTATGCGTACTTGTAGTTCTGAAATTCCGTGTACTAAGTACACATACCGGTACGCATACTTGCGTAAGGTATAGGTCCGGGAATTTCTGCTGGGATTTGGAAGTGTACTAAGTATGCGTACTTTTTTGCATACTGGTGAACCCAAACTCAGACCGGCTACTTAAGTATGGGTACCCGTTTTCATACTTGAGTGGTTAAAGTTCTAAAATCGGTTGGCTCATGAACTAATACATTTATATATTAAGGAATGCATTCTTTGCAAACCTTGGCTCTAATGTTATTGAATTAATTTGAGTGAATCAAACCGATTTCGCTTCAATTGTGTTCTTGTATGCTTCTATGAGAATATAGCAATTGGACATCTCTTTAACTAGTTTCATTTGAGTCATTTGAACTAGTTATGGTTAAGATGAATAAGGTTTATATGAGAGTGTTCATATAGCTTACCTCGGTTAACTACGGTTGAGCCAACATGGTGTACACGTTTAGGTACGGTTACTAAACCTAAATGAGGGTACATTTCATTTGTGTATAACAAGCTAAGTTCGATCTAACGGTTGATAGATATTAACTTGACTATAATCAGGTTTTCATATAACCGTGAATATTGAATGCTTTGTTACCAAGTGTTTATAGGTGAAAATAGTTTCTGCTGATTTTGGTAATTGCGGGTGTGAAGGTAAGAAACTATTTAAACCCTAAATAATGTACTGCAAGGGAGTACTTTAGATTCGAGAGATCAATCTGTACAAGTCCGGCCTAAACCAAGAAATGGCTATTCCAAACTTGCTTCGGTCACAAAGAGGAGGAGAATGGGTTGGTTTTGGGGAGGGAAGCAAGGAGAGTGTTGAGACCTGAATAGTTGATTCTGAAGAGAAATTGGGTTTCTACGACTTGTTGTTAGAGAAGTATGAGAGCTCACGAGGAGAGCTAGCAGGTAAGTACTTTTGAGTGTTGTGTGGTCCGAATGAACTTGTTGTTCAAATGGAAATAGGTAAGACCTATTTATACATGTCGAGGTAGAAACGTACCCTGGTCTCTTTAAGGAGTGGGGAAGTAAATGTGGGGAGGTGGTAACCGTATGCATGGACTTGATGTCCTATAAAGTGGTTAACGCATGAAATTGGTTTTCATGAAACTGTTAACGTTATGGAATTGATGTTCCATAAAGTTTGTTAACTCACACCTTTATGTCCCATGAACGTTTCCCACATAACTCTTGTATTTACTAGGCGCCTCACCCTTATGACACTTCCTTATGAGGGGCATAGTGTACACCACACGATGTAGACCACCAAACCAATACCCAAAGAGAATCCCCTTGTTTGTGTTGATGTCTCGAATGTTTTGTAGAACATGCAAAACGTTGTTATAGCTTGGAAAGTCGAGATTGGGGAACTTTCTAGCCAGGTGACCTTCGACGGTCGAGATGTTGCATCTTGAGAGGAGGGGTAACCGTTGATCGTTGCATGCCTTTTGTTTTGGTAGTCGTGTAGTGAGGTCCAACAGGGTGTCACGACTAGGGTGTGTCTAGAATTGGCATGATGATCCAAGGGTTCGCCATGGTCGTATTGCGTGACTAGCTTGGGCTAGGCGCGTGACCAAGCTAGGGTTTTGACCAAGCTAGACGGTCAGGATTTGCTCCTGGGATTGAAGGGGAACCGTTAATTGTTGCACGCCTTCACTTTAGTAGCCGCTAGGGGAAGGCCAGTATGGTGGCGAGGCATGAGGGGGCATGGTTTGGCATGGAACGGCTAGCTTGGCTAGGTGCGTGACCAATATAAGGTTTTGGGCCTACAGTCATGAGGGGACTTTAGACGGCCATGATTTACTCATGGGATTGAAGGGAAACCGTGGATTGTCGCCTGGATTCACTTTGGTAACCGCATGAGGAATGCCAACATGGTGGCACGGAATGAGGGGCCATGGTTTGGCATGACGAGGCTAGCTTGGCTAGGTGCGTGACCAAGCTAGGGTTTTGGGCCTAAAGTCGTGAGGGGACTTTAGACGGCCAGGATTTGCTCTTGAGATTGAAGGGAAACCGTGGATTGTCGCCTGGCTTCACTTTGGTAGATGCATGAGGAAGGAAAACATGGTGGCGCGATATGAGGGGCCATGGTTTTGGCATGGCACGGCTAGCTTGGCTAGGTGCGTGAACAAGCTAGTGTTTTGGGCCTAAAGTCGTGAGGGGACTTTAGACGGCCAGGATTTGCTCCTGGGATTGAAGGGAAGCCATGGATTGTCGCCTGGCTTCACTTTGGTAGCCGCATGAGGAAGGCCATCATGGTGGCGCGGCATGAGGGGCCATGGTTTGTCATTGCATGGCTAGGTGCGTGACCAATCTAGAGTTTTGGGCCTAAAGTCGTGAGGGGACTTTAGACGGCCAGGATTTGCTCCAAGGATTGAAGGGCAACCGTGGATTGTCGCCTGGCTTCACTTTGGTAGCCGCATGAGGAAGGACAGCATGGTGGCGCGTCATGAGGGGCCTTGGTTTGGCATGGCACGGCTAGGGCCAAGGTAGGGGCGTTTGGCTTGGCTTGGTGCGACTAGCATATCTAGGTCCAAGGAAGAGTACGTTTGGCATGGAGCGTCTAGCTTGGGCTAGGTGTGGCTGGAATGATTCTCCATTGGAACGGAGGTGCGGCTAGCATGGTTGGCATGCTTTGGCGCGGTTGGTGTGGCTGGCATGATTTTCCATTGGCAAAGAGGTGCGGCTAGCATGGTTGGCATGCTTTGGCGCGGTTGGCGTGGCTGGCATGATTTGCCATTGGCACAGAGGTGCGGCTAGCATGGTTGGCATGCTTTAGCGCGGTTGGTGTGGCTGGCATGATTTTCCATTGGCACAGAGGTGCGGCTAGCATGGTTGGCATGCTTTGACGCGGTTAGTGTGGCTGGCATGATTCACCATTGGCACGGAGGTGCGGCTAGCATGGTTGGCATGCTTTGGCGCGGTTGGTGTGGCTGGCATTATTTTCCATTGGCACAGAGGTGCATCTAGCATGGTTGGCATGCTTTGGCGCGGTTGGTGTGGCTGGCATGATTTGCCATTGGTACAGAGGTGCGGCTAGCATGGTTGGCATGCCTTGGCGCGGTCGGTGTGGCTGGCATGATTTTCCATTGGTACACGTGGGAATTAGGGTTTGGTTCGTCATAACCCTAATTTTGAAAATATACGCATGTAATTATTTTAGAGACACATTAAAAGTTTTAGTAAATGTGCCTTGTAAATGCTTATTTCTTTAAATGTCGTGACATTACTGTCTACTCGGGTTTAGTGTTTTACGATTTTAACCCTAAACTAAAAACCACCATCAACATTAAGTCCTCTGCTTAGCTCGGAACAAGTGCCTTTTTTCGAGGTAAGCATATGATGGTGATAGACAAGGATGGAAACAAGGTGTAAATCATTGCAAAGATGGTCAGGAGAATCCGACTAACCTTTTTGAGTGGTAAAGAGATTTTTGGCTTCCCGTGTTGGTGGCCCTGTGTAAGTTGTACTGGGAATGCAGACCGTGGAGTTGTGAGGAGAGAGTTACCATCTTGGTATGGTCGTACACCTCCAAGGCAAGGGGGGGGGGGGCAGGTTGTGGAAGGCAAAGAAAGTGGACGGCTTGGCTCGAAGGGGCCAAGAGGTGGCGAGGTCTTGGTAAGGCAAACACGCGTGGATGATAGGGCCGCGTCAGTGGAGCAGGAGGCTTGGCATAGTGTGGCCTTGGCAAGATGAGACGTACACAGAAGGTTAGGCATGGTAGGGCCGCGGCAATGGAGTGATGGCTTGGCAGGTGGCAAAGCTTGCTCTTGTGGAACCGATTGCCTTTCTTCACGCGCTTATTTAACATGGAATTCTTTCCTTATTCAAAAAACTTTTTCGAGAGGTAGGTAGAATCCACAATCCTTTCATCTAGTAGATTTGCGCAAATCCCGGTATGATTGGGTGTCTTCAGGGCTAGGCTTTGGAACGCGAGGCGGAGCTGCTAGCATGGAATTGGCATGAAGGGGACCCATTAGCACTGACGGGCATGGAACGGATGTGTACCTCTCTGTAAAGCGCTTGGCAGGGCAGTTGTTGGTAAGGGAGGCGCCTTGGAAGGGAAGCGCTTATAAGGGAAGTGCTTTTGGTTTAGGGTTTGACACTCTGAAACCCTAATTAGCACCCTTTACTAGAATCGCTGTCGAATCCGCGTACAGACTCTGATTTTCACCGTCCGCCCCATTATCGGACACAAAACATAATTCTCTATCTCCCTACGCAGAAATATTTAGGTTTTGAGCTCGCTTAGGTGGTGAAAACGTTCTGACGGTAAAAATCAAGAGGGATTTTGTGGGCCCGGGGTGGCATAGTCGCGCCGAGTCATCTATTCACATTCATGGAGCAAGAAGGAAACTTTATTCTGTGCAAACTCTAGAAACTCCGTCCGTATGAAAATAGGTATTGACCATCCTCTATTTTTTGTAGCTCGTCCGGAACCGTGCTTTCGTCTGCAGTGTCTCTCTAGTGGATTCCAAAATTTACTAAACTCCATTGCATTCTTGGGACGGAGGGATGTGGTTGCGTTGTTGGTCCATCCTTGATTTTAGGTTGTTCAGTGCCTGGACCTTCTGATTGTGATGACAGTACGATGTTGATGCTTGTATGGTTGAAATCTTTCGGGACCACTAGATGAAATAGATGAGTTGGGAGACGTTTCTTTGCCAATGTTCTGCTATCAAGTCTTCAAGGACTTTGTTCCAAGAGACATTCATTAAACCATCTTATGAATCTTGGACTACCGTATAGAATGGGATGCTATGAGAAGTCCCCATTTATAATTCTGTTAGATCCGATGGCACGACCGAACATGTGAATATATCTCTGTGGCGTGCTTTTGGAGTCTTCGATGCACTTGTACAGCTTCATGTTGAGAAATTCTTGCGGCTCGTAAAATATCGACCGTGATGATGTTGAAATCAGAAATAACCTGGTTGATGGAGGTGAAGGCCCCCCGTGCTGGTAGTCCCCATGTGTATCCTACTTTCATTGCATTGCCTTGAATCCACGTCCACAAGATTTGATACAAGATTATTGTACTCTTCTGGATGTGACGCTGGGATGCTCAGAATATCACATGGATGAAATACTATGGAGAGTAAAGTGGTAAAAATGAGAGAGTTATGTTTTTTATCGTGGCTCCCTCTGCTTCTTCGGGAAAATGTTTCAGTCATGTCTTTGGAGGTATCTCATGAATCTTTGACGGTCATCGGGATGGAATGCGATGAGCAGTCCCCAGTCACACATTTCTTTAGTTTCTGAAGTTGTTTCTTCTGAGAAGGCTTGGGATCCACCGCATCCTTGTAAAGTGTTGAAGGCGTCTTCTAGACAGAGAGGTGATGGTATTCTTACATTGCACCATTGAAGAGTAGATGACCTTGTTATGGGTAAGGCTTTTGGTTGACTGTGTCTTCTCAGCTTTGAAAGTAAAGGGATCCCGTGTATATCCTCAGTCCTCAAGTATGGTTTACATGTTTCCATCTTTGTAGTAATTGCTGCTACGGTGAAGCTATGGTTGGTATCAACGAATGAGCGACAACAGTTCTTGGTAGGAGATGTAATCAGGAGAGACTACATTGTCGTGGTAACAAAGTAGGTTGGATGGAATTGTATAGTCTTTCATGAAAGTTAAAGAATTGGCTGGATGCGTAAGCGAGCAAGCTGTCCATGATCACGAGCTTTGGAAAGGATGGATCAGAGCGCGACAATAACTTTAAAGATTGGATGGATGCGATCATGATCCTTGACATGGGGAGCGTGGTGGTATGACCCCTTGCAGGAAAGAGTGGTGTTAAAGCGAACGTTGAAGCGGAGCCGCTGCTGGAGAACGTTGAAGTGAAGCCACTTCTGGAGAGAACGTTGAAATGATGCCTTGCAACTCTCTGAGCATTGACGGTTACCATGTTGAAGTCGGAGGCCACATCACGTTCTGTCAAAATTGACATCCCTCAAGTGTACAGAGGTTAGGAGTCCCCTATTTTATCTATCGATCGTGCTTTCCAGGAGAGGTTGGGGTTTAGGAACGGCTTACCTGGCTGGAAACGTCTGCTTTCCATGATGCAGTGCGGTTGAGGGATGAAAATATGTCTTGACGTTATGCCTTGGAGGAACATAAAATCTCACATAATTGTTTCATCATAGACTATACGACTTTGTGGGCTAAGTTACCATCGTGCAGGTCCGGGCGGAAAGAGGGTCTCTGTGAACTCAGAAGGGTTGCTGATTTCCTTTACTTTCGATTTTTGGAGAAGTCGTTCCTGATCTTTTACGTGTGATGAAATCGGATTGCTTATCCCCTTCTACTGGCCATTCAAGAGCATTGCAAGCCTCTTCATATGTAGACGCACGTCCTGTTGAAGTATCTCTTGTCTTTTCATCAAATCAACAGTGGTAAAAGGAGGTCGACTTCTTCCGGCTCTTCCAATATCTTGTCATGATGGTGGACTAGCGTCTCTGCTGACGGTTGGAGCTGCCATGCTTGTAGAACCGTTAGAGAAGCGGAAGTGGTTCTGGTTCTGGTGATCTTAAGTGTATCGTGCAGACATGGCACTATTTTGATTACGGAGTCCTGGAGCCATGGCGCTGCTTTGGCTGGTTGCGGAGCGGAGAGGATGGCGCTGGAATGGAACAAGATGTTAGCGCTGGAAAGATGCAAGCTGTTAGCGCAGGGTGTGGTCTTGTGGCTGGCATGCGCGTGCGGAATATGTGCCTGGCATGTGCGTCTAGTAAGCGAGTTTGGGAAACGAGTCTGGGAAGCGTGTCTGGCAAGCACGTCTAGCATGTGCGTCTGGCAAGCGCGTCTGGGAAGCACGTCTAGTATGCGCGTATGGCAAGCGCGTCTGGGAAGCACATCTAGCATGCGCGTCTAGCAAGCGAGTCTGGTCAGCGCTGGATCGGCTTGGAATGGGCACTGGCTTGGCGTGGACGCTGGCTTAGACTTTGATACGGCGTGGACCTTTGGCTGGGCATGGCGTGAACCGTCGGCTTGGCACGGTGCTGGCTTGACATGACGCTGGCTTGGCATGGCGCGGACTTGTTCTTACGGGCCCAGATGCCTCTTCCCATACGTAGCTCAAACATGAGACCCTTAATCAAATTCCAAAAGTGTTATGCTTATGAAATGGGTTGGCTTCCCTTTTTATATCGTAACTGTGCTATCACGTCCTGGTGTTAGTGGTACCGTGGGAGCAATAAAGTGGGCAAGCATATTCCATCTATGTACTCCAGCGTTTCTCTTTCAATTCGTTCTCTTGTTTCCTTGTGTGGTGCAAACCCTAGCCATAGGTATGCCTTCCATAAGTCTGTAGAAATATTTTTTTTCTGAACTGGTGTAAACCCCGACTATAGGTATGCCTCTCTTGTAGAAATACTTTATCATAAATAATTCCTCTTCGAACATCACAGTAGTAACATTGGCTACCTCATGAATAGTGACGGGTAATTATTATGCAAAGTAAGCACGTACGGGTAGGTGACTATATTATTTTATTTTTTTCGAAAGGCAAACAAAGCGTCTGGTTTATGATTTTTGATTTTCTGGTTTTCTTGGGTTGATAGAAAAATGTTACCTTGACGGTTTTTAGTTTTTTAAATGAAATGTTTAGGATTGAATTGAATTGTTTTGGAACGAATTGTTTAATATTGTTTTTGGTTGTGATTGAAAGTGACAGGGACATCTCAGGAAAACCATGGAACCGTGTGTTGGTAGATGACGTAGGGTAAACTATGTATCTTGTCTAGGTAAGACTTACTTGGTTTTTAGTTCTCTTGATGAAAAGTGAACCTTCCGGGTGTAAGACCGAGTCTTGTGGGAAACACCGCCATGTAAAGTCCCCAGTCGTTACTGAGCCGTCTGATAACTGAGCCGTTGATCCTTGGGTGGATCGTCTGCTTCTATCCTCTGGGAAGTCCCCAGTCATCCCTTGTAGTGTCATGACTGATAATGAGTCGCCGAGTGACTGAGTCGGAGTGAGTCGCCTTACCCAACCATCTTGACGTCTGGGTCAAAGAACAAGATCGACATTAGAAAATTAACATTGCAACCGATAGATCAATCCTCCCGCTGTGGTCGCCAATTGTTTATAGGTGAAAATAGTTTCTGCTGATTTTGGTAATTACAGGTGTGAAGGTGAGAAACTGTTTAAACCCTAAATAATGTACTGTAAGGGAGTATTTTAGATTCGAGAGATCAATCTGTACAAGTCCGGCCTAAACCAAGAATTGCCGTTCCATACTTGCTTCGGTCACAAATAGGAGGAGAATGGGTTGGTTTTGGGGAGGGAAGCAAGAAGAGTGGTGAGACCAGAATAGTTGATTCTGAAGAGCAATTGGGTTTATACGACTTGTTGTTAGATAAGTATGAGAGCTCACGAGGAGAGCTAGCAGGTAAGTTCTTCTGAGTGTTGTGTGGTCCGAATGAACTTGTTTTTCAAATAGAAATAGGTAAGACCTATTTATACAAGTCGAGGTAGAAACGTACCATGGTCTCTTTAAGGAGTGGGGAAGTAAATGTGAGGAGGTGGTAACCGTATGCATGGACTTGATGTCCCATAAAGTGGTTAACGCATGAAATTGGTTTTCATGAAACTGTTAACGTTATGGAATTGATATTCCATAAAGTTTGTTAACTCACACCTTTATGCCCCATGAACGTTTCCCACAAAACTCATGTATTTACTAGGCGCCTCACCCTTATGACACTTCCTTATGAGGGGCGTAGTGTACGCCGCACGCCCACAAAACACCAATACCCAAAGAGAATCCCCTTGTTTGTGTTGATGTCTCGAATGTTTTGGAGAACATGAAAAACGTTGTTATAGCTTGGCAAGTTGAGCTTGGGGAACTTGCTAGCCAGGTGACCTTAGACGGTCGAGATGTTGCATCTTGAGAGGAGGGGCAACCGTTGATCGTTGCACGCATTTTGTTTTGGTAGCCGTGTAGTGAGGTCCAACAGGGTGGCACGGCTAGGGTGTGTTTAGACTTGGAATGAGGAGCCAATGGTTCGTCATGGGCGTATGGCGTGACTATATTGGGCTAGCCGCGTGACCAAGCTAGGGTTTTGGGCCCTGAGGAGACCTTGAGGGGACTTTCCTGGGATTCAAGGACAACCATTGATTGTTGCACGGATTTTAGCCTTGGGATTGGTGGAGAGGCAAGGGTCCATGGTTTGGATTGTCGGATAGCTTGGATTCAATTTGGTTTTGGGCCGCATGAGGAAGGCCATCATGGTGGCGTGGCATGAGGGGCCATGGTTTGGCATGGAGAGGCTATCTTGGCTAGGTGCGTGACCAAGCTAGGGTTTTGGGCCTAAAGTCGTGAGGGAACTTTAGACGGCCAGGATTTGCTCCTGGGATTGAAAGGCAACCGTGGATTGTCGCCTGGATTCACTTTGGTAGCCGCATGAGGAAGGACAGCATGGTGGCGCGACATGAAGGGACATGGTTTTGGCATGGCGCGGCTAGCTTGGCTAGGTACGTTACCAATCTAGGGTTTTGGGCCTAAAGTCGTGAGGGGACTTTAGACGGCCAGGATTTGCTCCTGGGATTGAAGGGAAACCGTGGATTGTCGCCTGGCTTCACTTTGGTAGCCGCATGAGGAAGGCCAGCATGGTGGAACGGCATGAGGGGCCATGGTTTGGCATGGCACGTCTAGCTTGGCTAGGTGCGTGACCAATCTAGGGTTTTGGGCCTAAAGTAGTGAGGGGATTTTAGACGGCCAGGATTTGCTCCTGGGATTGAAGGGAAACCGTGGATTGTCGTCTGGCTTTACTTTGGTAGCCGCATGAGGTTGGCCAGCATGGTGGCGCGGCATGAGGGGCCATGGTTTGGAATGGCGCGGCTTGGGCCAAGGTAGGGGCGTTTGGCTTGGCTTAGTGCGACTAGCATAACTAGGGCCAAGGAAGAGTGTGTTTGGCATGGTGCGGCTAGCTTGGGCTAGGCGTGGCTGGCATGATTCGCCATTGGCACGGAGGTGCGGCTAGCATGGTTGGCATGCTTTGGAGAGGTTGGTGTGGCTGGCATGATTTTCCATTGGCACAGAGGTGCGACTAGCATGATTGGCATGCTTTGGCGCGGTTGGTGTGGCTGGCATGATTCGCCATTGGCAAAGAGGTGCGTCTAGCATGTTTGGCATGCTTTGGCGCTGTTGGTGTGGCTGGCATGATTTTCCATTGGCACGGAGGTACGGCTAGCATGGTTGGCATGCTTTGGCGTGTTTGGTGTGGCTGGCATGATTCACCTTTGGCACAGAGGTGCGGCTAGCATGGTTGGCATGCTTTGGCGCGGTTGGTGTGGCTGGCATGATTTTCCATTGGCACAGAGGTGCGGCTAGCATGGTTGGCATGCCTTGGCGCGGTAGGTGTGGATGGCATGATTTGCCATTGGCACACGTGGGAATTGGGGTTTGGTTCGTCATAACCCTAATTTTGAAAATTTACCCGGGTAATTATTTTAGAGACACATTAAAAGTTTCAGTAAATGTGCCTAGTAAATGCTTATTGCTTTAAATGTCGTGACATTACTGTCTACTAGGGTTTAGTGTTTTACGATTTTAACCCTAAACTAAAAACCACTATCAACACCAAGGTAATTTAGATTGCCAACCCTGATTTGAAAACTATATAAAGGAAAACTATAGCAATTGGGACACCTAATCCCCACACCTCCTATGTGATACTAGTTGTATAAGCTAGAGTCGATTCTCCTTTAACCTTAGGTTTTTCACAAAACCATGTAGGTTAACGACTTAAAGACTACATTGGGATTGTGGAGCCAGATCCAACTATTTTCTTTGTAGTTGCGTGATCTGATCTTGATATTTCTATCGTGTTTGAGTACTATCTTCTTTAAGATTGGCTCGAGATTTAATCTCCGATATGCAAGATAAAAAGTAGTCACAAACATCTTCATCTCATCGTTTGTGATTCCACAATATCTTGTTTCGCTACCATACGATTAAGATTATTGTGAGGTGATTGATATTTCTAGGATGTTCTTCGGGATATAAGTATGGTATATCAATTGGTTATGTTCACCTTGATTTATCAAAAGACATAACAAAACTCGTAGGTATTTTTGTGGGAGACAGATTTATCTATTCCTATAGACTTTTCAGTGTGAGGCAGATTTGTTTATCAAGTCTTCAACTTTGGGTCATAGCAACTCTTGGTTGTGGGTGAGATCAAATAAGGGAATCAAGTGTGTAAGTAGCGCAACTATACCTTGAGTCAATGTGAGATTGATTAGGGTTGAATTACAGTCCAGTACGAAGTTCATTGGTAGTAGGCTAGTGTCTGTAGCATCTTAATACAGTGTGGTGTTCAAATCTGGACTAAGTCTCGGGGGTTGTCTGCATTTGTGATTTCCTCGTTAACAAAACTTCTGGTGTCTGTGTTATTTCTTTTCCGCATTATATTTTGTTATATAATTGAAATATCACATGTTGTGCGTTAAGATCGATCAATTAGATAATCCAACCTTTGGTTGTTGATTTAAATTGATTGACACTTGAACATTGGTCTTTGGTACCGTTCAAGTTATTTCTCTTATATTCAATCGGGCTCGCAAATTCCTATTTGTTGATTGCAGATTGAATTGAGAGATAGAGATATAAAAATCTTTGAGATACTTTTCTCTAGATTGAGTCTAACTGTCTAGTTGATTCTCTTGAAAGTATATTGGAGTTTGTCTATTCAGTTTGCTAAACGAAATATTGGGTGTGGTTGTTAGACCCCCGCTTTTTCAACCCATATTTAAATAAAGGTATATTCCACAATAACTTGTTCTACTACCATATAGTTAAGTTATTGTGAGGTGATTGATGTTTCTAGGATGTTCTTCAGGAATATAAAACCGGATTATCAATTGGTTCTTGTTCACCTTAATTTATCAAAAGACGGAACAAAACTTCATAGGTATTTCTTTGGGAGACAGATTTATCTATCAGAATAGACTTTTCTGTGGGAGACAAATTTGTTTATAAAGTCTTCGACTTTGGGTCGTAGCAACTCTTAGTTGTAGGTGAGATCATCTAAGGGAATCAAATGCGTATAGTTTTGCTGGGATTCAGAGGCGTAAGGAACGCGAATGTACCTTAATCGGTGTGAGACTTGGTTGGGGCTCAACTACGATCCAGTTCGAAGTTAACTTTTAGTAGGCTAGTGTATGTAGCGTCTTAATACAGTGTGGTGTTCTAATCTGGACTAGGTCCCGGGGTTTTTCTGCATTTTCGGTTTCCTCGTTAACAAAACTTCTGGTGTCTTTTTTATTTATTTTCCGCATTGAATTTTATATATAATTGAAATATCACAGGTTGTGCGTAGTTCAATCAATTGGTAAATCCAACCTTTGGTTGTTGATTGAAATTGATTGACACTTGAACATTGGTCTTTGGTACCGTTCAAGTTGTTTCTTATAATAATCAGGCTCACGGATTCTATCTGTTTGATTTGCTGATTACATTGAGAAACACATATATAACTCTTGGATATATTTCCTTGATTGAGTCCGACTGTCTAGTTGATTCTCTTGGAATTATATTGAAGTTAGTCCATATAGATCTCCTAACGAAATATTGGGTGTGGTTGTTAGACCCCTGCTTTTTTACTCGTCTTAGTGTGTTTCTACAACAACTTGGCTTTTTTGTTCCCGAGAAGATTTTTCTTTGTTTATTCGTCGTTCGACTACTGATGTTACTTATCTTTTTGTATATGTTGAAGATATTATATTAACATGCTCATCTTCTTCTTATTTACAACATCTTATTGACACTTTACACAAGGAATTTGCACTAGATAGTTGTCTCTTTTTCTCGGTGTTGAAGTAACACGAACACCTGATGGTTTGTTTTTTTCCCAGCGTCGTTATATAGAAGATTTATTGGAGCGTGCCAATATGCAAGGAGCAAAGCTTGTGAGTACTCATTTTACTACTTCTACTGAGCTAAATACACAAGGTGGGGTTCCTTTGCAAAATCCTGCTGAATATCAGAGTCTTGTTAGAGGTCCTCAGTACTTGTTGATCACACTTCCTGAGCTTGCTTTCTCAGTTAATAAAGTCTGTCAATTTATGCAACATCCTACTGACAAGCATCTTCTTCTTGCCAAGATAATTATGCGTATTGTAAGGTACTTCTTCTTATGGTCTTACTTATGCGGCCATCTTATTCTTTGAAACTGAGTTTTCAAGCCTACATGGATGTTGATTAGGCTGGTGATCCAACCGATAAACGTTCCACTAGTGGTTATTGTGTTTACTTAGGATCGAATGTCATTTCTTGGAGTGCTATAAAGCATAAAACTTTCACTAAGTTGAGTACAAAAGTTGAATATCGGGGACTTGCCATTGCTACTGTTGAGCTCATGTGGAGTCTCTACTCAAAGAACTTCAAGTTCCAGTCTACAATCCCCCTGTTTTATGGTGTGATAATCTTGGTGTTACCTATCTTACTATGAATATAATCTTCCATGGTCGTACTAAGCATATTGAAATTAATTATCATTTTGTTCGAGAAAGATTTCAACGTTGTCATTTACTTGTTCGTTTTATTTGTTCTAAGGACCAGCTTGCTGATGTCTTCACTAAACATCTTTCGAGAGATCGGTTCTCTTTTCTACGCTCTAAGCTTACTGTATCTGACTACCCACTTAGATCGAGGGAGGGTGTTAGAGAATAGGAAACTTGGTCTTTATTTCCTATTGAAATATTGTTTTTCTGTTTATAACTTTAGTTAAGTTTTTTATGTCTTGTACGCAAAGCTAAGGTAATTGTATTTCTTGTACGACAAGTCATGTAATCACATCTATATAAACAGAGTTTTATCTTTGGTTTTCTCAAGTTGAGAAACCTATCAAAATCAAAAATCTGTCTGGCATAATCAAAGCATAATTAAGGAAGATTTGGGTATTTTGAAGGGTCGTGAAAGTTTTTTTAATTTCAAGTTCACAAAAAGAAGTGGGAATTAGGTGGCGGATAAATTGACAAAAAAGGCAAGGAAATCTTCCCTGTTTATTATGACTTGGGATGAGGAAATGCCAAACTTTATAAGACAATTTCTTTTGGTTGATAGTATAAATATCAGTATTTTAAATGAAGGTAGCCAAGCTATTACTAGTTTAGTTAATGTTCCTATTTGTTCAAGCTCTGTAACTCATTGTAAGGGTCCTGAGTCTGTAATTAGTTTAGTTAACGTCTCTGAAAGAATGGTGTCTGATAATCACAATAGGAAGCATATTCCCACTGTCTGTTTTGTGCTTCTTCGGTTGGAATACATTCGCCGTTACCCCACTAAAAGAAAAAAAGAAAAAAAGAAAAAAAAGCAACAACAACAACAACACAGACGGAGCTGCGAGAGGACATCCAGGAATGGCAGGTGCATGATTTATTTGCAGGGATTCGAGTTCTCGGATCGTGATGGCTCTAGCACAACCTTTAGGAATAACTACGGCCCTAATAGCTGAAACTTGGGAAACTCTCTTGGCTTCAAGGACGGCGACGGAAAGACAATGGCCAAAGGTTATTTTTGAAACAGATTCGAAAAACTTGATGCGTTTTATAAAATCCGATACGGAATCCCCATAGTATTTTACAGGAATGATTTTCGAAATAAAACAGAAAATGCGACAAATTCCACAGTGTATTATTCAACACAACTATAAAGAAGGAAATCAAGCGGCATATGGTTTAGCAAACTACGAATCCGATGGAAGCCAAGCGGGAAACTTATCGACAGCAATATGGGACCAGACGATAGCATCTTTTATCATCCAAATTATTTCAGCTGACTTTGTAGGTACAAGATATCCACGTGTAATATCTCTTTAATTTCGTTCTTTGTTTTTTTTCATGTTTCGTTCTTTGTAGCCAAGCTACTACTAGTTTAGTTAATGTTCCTATTTGTTCAAGCTCTGTAACTCATTGCAAGGGTCCCGAGTCTATAATTAGTTTAGTTAACGTCTGTGAAAGAATGTTGTCCGATAATGGAAGCATATTCCCACTGTTTGTTTTGTGTTTCTTCGGTTGGAATATATTCGCCGTTCCCCCACCCCACCTAAAAAAAATAAAAAATACAACAGCAACAACAACAACGCCATTCTCATGTTTCTAGCATAGCCACGTCCCATGACATTCAACATGTAAACCATAGCTTCCATCGGGTTCATCATCACCCTCCATTGGAGTATATTGTTTGGAGTAGATTTTTTTGTTATCCATAGACAACCATTTTCTTTTTTATATGAATTTTGGTACACCTCCAAACAGATTAGTACTCCCTATTAGCATCCATATATCCATTAACCTGTCATGAAAAGCCAAAGAACCCATATTAACACGGTTATCGTAACTCCGTTAAAACAAATCTATTTTCCCATAGAATAAAAACTTGGTTTATACTTGCAAGGAACACATGATGAAGGACATATAGCCACAATATTCCTTTCTAGAAAATATAGGTAAAACGCATAAAAACACTCAGATGTCTGAACCAAATCCTCAGATCCACTTCTCTTTCGAATCTGGGTCACCCTTCTTGAAAGCCTCGGCAATTTTGTCGACAGGAACAAGAGGAAGATAACTAAAGACGGTACTCATCTGTGACATGCTCATAACAATATCATTATATTTCTTCGACAACTGAGCAGATATAGGAACTGTCACATTTGCCACCATTCGGAAAGGAGGGACTCGGTTAAGCATCCACCAGGCTTTCACTGTCTCTTCTTCTAAGATGTCTATTACGAACTCAACTGCAAGATGCACTCCCACAGTTATACCTCCAATTAGACCCTCCTCTAAAAGTTTCATGGGAAGTTCCAATGCCCCTTTAATTATCGACTTTGTCTGGTTGCCTACCTCATTTACAACAGATGTAGCAACACTTAAACCTATCTGTGGAAGTTTCAATGCGCCTTCAACCGTCGACCGGGCCTGACTGCCTACCTCATTTACAACAGATGTTGCAACACTTAAACCTATCTGTGGAAGTTTCAATGCGCCTTCAACCGCCGACCGTGCCTGACTGCCTGCCTGCTTTACAACAGATGTTGCAACACCTAAACCTATCTGTGGAAGTTTCAATGCACCGTCCACCGTCGACTGTACCTGATTGCCTAGCGAATTTGCGACAGTTACACCTCCCGTTATACCCTTGGATACAAGTTTGAAGGGAAGTCCCAATGTGCCTCGAACCAACGAACTTCCCTGATTGGCCACAAGCTCTTCCACAGGGCCTAAAACAGTTGTAACTCCTGTTACACCCTCGGATACAAGTTCCTGAGGAAGTTCCAAAGCACCTTGGACCACAGACCCTGCCTGATTGGCTACCGAGTCAACCTGCAAACAACAAAATTAAGTATTTCGATTCAGCTTTTTTTGTTTCAAAAGAAACTCCACAAGCACTGAACCATTAATAAAGTATGCCCAACTAGTAACATATAAGTTGACTACCATTGATCCTACGGTACCGCTTGCTGACCCTATGACATCACTGATGTCTTTAACTCCAGGGATCTGGTTAAGGATGCCAAACATTGTATTCAGTGGACTTGCCTGATATACGGTGAATTTTACCTGACCAGATTAATTTAGGATCTAATTCTCAGCCCAGCTGCAGGAGTATATATATTTGGAGCAGCAGCAGCAGACAAGAAGCTGCTTTGACAAGGTGACCTACAGCTTAGATATCCTAACCATTAGGTAGATATTCTAAAAGGGGCTGGTAGGTAGTCTGGAGAATGAATCACTAAAAAGAACTCTTAGTAGTTTATATCTAGCAAGGGACCCAACTATTGATCAATGTATTTGCCGTAGTCCCAACAGAAATTCCACATGAAAAGCAACCAATGAAGAAGGAAAAGAACCTAAGACTTTCTTAGGTTTACTCTATAATTTCAGGACAGCCTAGTCTACTACAAAAATAATTCAAAACCATAACTTAAGTGTACATCTTTTTAAGGTTTTTATTTCTTTTAGATCAGTTAGCAGGAGATGACGAATTTTGAATCATGTGGTAGATACTAGATATAGGTAAAAGTCCCATAGCGGTAATTACCATGAGTTCAAAGAATCTTTAGATTAAGCCAAACTAGGTTCAGAATTTGGGTCGCGTGTTAATATGATGTGATTCTAGTGTGCAGATATGCTATTAGGGTTCCGCTATAAACCAATATGGTGGAGATGAGCTCTAAACCCTAAGTTCTGAATTCCATTTGTTGAAAATCATGCAATTTTTAGATAAAAGTTGCATGGTGTGCTTCAGTATTAACTTACTCATTGCGCCGGCAATCTCTGGCACATCTAGTTCCAGCCATTCTTCATAATTCCTGAAGAACTGTTTTGATTTCGATCACTTGTTTATGCTAAGCGTTGGACGCTTGGTACACTCAGCACGACACTTCACTAGTATCAGAAATACTTCGAAAAGAGAACTAAAATTTAGAAGAGCAGGTAAAACATGAATATGGAAAGAAAGATGTAGACAAATGGGATGTTAGGTTCAAACGAATTAAAAATTAGATGCATTAATATCCGGATGCTGGCAGGCATAATTGCGGCTGAAACTTTGGAAGATAAAAAGCAAGCACAAGTACGAAGATAACCTTTTTCTGACTATAGGGTTATACTTCCCTGATAACTGAGCAGCTTTAGAAATTGTCACTTGTGCCACCATTCAGAAAGGAGGAACTCAGTTAACCATCCACCAGGATTTTTCACTTTTGTCCTTGCAAAAAATCTTTTAATATCTCAGCTGCAAGATATACTGTCATGCTTATACCTAGTAGACCCTTCAACACAAGTCTAAGGGGAAGTTCAGAGCTCCTTGGACTGTCGAACTTGCCTAACTAGCTACCATCTTTGTCACCGATGTTGCAATAGTTATACCTCCTGTTAGACTCTCACAGAAGTTTTTGGGGCAGTACAAATACATTTGACTACCTACCAGCTTTGCCTCAGATGTTGTAACAGCTATACCTCCGTTGAACTATTGGATACAATACAAGTCTCTTAAGGATGTTCAAATGTGTTTTGAACTATTGACGCTCCATGACTGGCTACGACCGTCGGATACAAGCTCTAGGGGAAGTTTCAATATTGGCCACCAGTTGTGCCACGGGTGGTTCATGCTCATCCAATTTACTTGTACGTTTGTAGCCAAGTCAACCTGTAACCAACAGAAATGATAACTCAGCTATTGTTTTATTAAAAGTTCTATTTGCACTGAACGGCTAATCAAGCATGGTCAAGTAGGAAAAAGTAAGTTGGCAACCTGGTCAAGTAGGAAGCAATACGTTGGCAACCACTGATCCGACGGTACTGCATGTCGACTCCATAACATCGTTGACATATATAACTCCAGGGATATGAGGAAGGATGCCTATCGACATCTTCATCGCACTCATCTGATATACAGAGGTTTTTTTAACTCACCAGGCTAATTGAGGATCTAACTCTTCTTGCCTGAAACACTGCAGAAGGGAATATATACGTATTAGTGCACCAACAGACCAAAAGATCCTTTAAATGGGTGACCTGCAGTTTGGACATCCAAACCTAGATAAGCATTCTAAAAAGTCTGGTATAACTGTAGAAGCAATGACAGAATAAAAACGATGGCAACATAAAATTAGATCATTATTAAGAAATCAAACGAAACAACAAATATAGCTGAAGTAGTTCCCAACCGGTCCAACTAGACAACAATATTAAACAATGTATTCATCATAATCTCACCAGACACTACATAAAAAGCAACCAATTCATAATGAACAGACCTAAATCTTCATTGAGTTCACTCTAAAATTCCAGTGAAGTATAGATTAGCAGAGAAATAAAGCACCAGCAGCCCTACTTGTAACAGCAAATGCTCTTACAAGCAAACTTGCAAAGAAGCAACTTTCTATCATGACATACAAGTTATTGGGCAGCCTTTGGATTACTGAAAGGCTCATAACAGCCACTACTACACTGTCTACTTCCGCTGCTAGAGGTGCAAAAATTAGAACATTTAACATATGAAATACCAAGCATTCGACTGACAGTTTTGATACAAAAATAATATTCAGAACTTGAAAGAAATCATAAAGCCATCCCCTAGGTAACATTGTTCCCTTCCACATCTAATGCAGAAACTAACCAAGAAAATGGACATGTTATTACTAAATAATATTTACATATGCAAAGTTCAACACCACAGTCCCTGTACACTCCAAACCAACACTGTCCAGATCTAGACTAGATTCTAGGCTAAATGATTGTCCCTCTATCTTTCACTAGTCTCCATACTCAAAACCAAATCTTCACCCTTCTAAATTCCCTCAGCTTGACTTCTTTTCTTTTGGAACTGCTTTACCCTTCCTGAAAGTCTCGGCTATTTTGTCGAGGGGAACCAGTGGAAGGTAGCTCGAGGCAGTATACCCTTTTTGCGACATGCTCGTGACAAGGTCATTATACTTCTCTGACAACTGAGCGGCCCTGGGAACTGTCACCTGTGCCACCATTCGGAATGGCGTGAGACGGTTGAGTGTCCACCAGGCATTCACTGTTTGTTCTGTCAAGCATTCTCTGGACTTTGTAATTGCAGAACATGCGGCAGCACTTACACCTCTTGTTTGGGCCTCGGATGCAAGACTGGAGGTCAATCCCAATGCTTTCTGAACCATTGACCTTGCTTGACAGGCTAACCGCTTGGCCACAGGAGGAGCATGTTCACCGAACTTATTTGTAGCAAAATCAACCTGCAGTAAACAAAAACAAATCAATAAGCCTTCTTCCACAAAAAATTCAACGAGGCACCAAACTACTATCACGTCTTGTTAAGCAGTCATAAACAATGCAGGCAACCATAGTTCCTTGAACCATATCCAGTTGATGGCATGGTGATTATGTAAGAGTTCGTCCATTATACCACTACCACATTTTGTAAAGCAGACATAAACCACAAAGGCAGCTAGAATCCTAGATGTAGCATGCCCTCAACAACTCAGACACTACCAGTTATGGCTTAATCAATATCCAGTCTATCACATGGTAAAACTCTAATGTAATGCACCAAGTCTCCCCCAACCAATTCGCCATAATTATACAACACAATGACAAAATATAAACCTCCTTCAAAGAGGAGCAACACACAGCTAAGATATCCAACCCCCAGTAGGTATCTAAACAAGCTATAGCTGGTAATGGACATGGGAGAATTGAAAAGATGATTTAGTCGCCATCAGAAACAATTGAAGTTATGTACATATCACTTAGTAGTCCACATTCTACGTAGGTACAACAGCAAGATCTAAAATATCTGACAACCGAAACAACTGCACCATGAAAGGAAACGTAAACGTATGAACAACATACAACAATGAATCAACACACATCCATACAAATCAACTCAAAAACAGTATAAAAATACTCATCAAATTAGCTCATAATATCTACAGTATAAACTCATAGGGGATGTTGAAAACCCTAAATTTAAGGGGAAAAGTGCACCTTTTGATCAAGAAATCCAAGAAGATGAACAGGTACATCTCTAAACTTGTCAAGAACAGGACTAACAATACCCTCAACTTTTCCAATCCCAGATTTGAATGGTCCAGAATTATCTTTAACGTATTCATAAAAACTAGAACCAAAAATTAAAACGTTAAAATAAGCAACTTTTACGAATCCAAGATGTTTCAGCTCTTCATTATTGCTCTCAATGGTAATCTTAGTTCCATTCTCCCCCTGCAAAAAAACAAACAAATTATTTATAAGAAAAAAAACAAAAAAAAAAAACAATCAGAATAACGAATCAACCTCAGAGTAACTTAGGGTCTTATTTACAAACCTTGTTTCTTGTATCAGTAGTAGTCGCCATTGTTGCTGTCTGATTTTTTTTTTTTTCTTGGTTCAAAACTTCAGTAAATGATCCAGCTGAGATATATATAGAAATGTTATACGGAGCAGCAACCTTTTATGTGTCGGGTATAAATTGACGGTTTGTATTCTTCAAGGACCTACAAACAGCAGCATCGCTTTTGGAGTCGGTGGTAGCTAGTAGAACATTTGCGAAAGGAAGTAATGCTAGTTAATATCGTATAGCGCTTTTGGTTTTAAGCACGACACGTGGTGATAAACTGTGATTTGACATTTTGACGTGTAACGAAATGAGATGCCCACGTAAGCAGTGTGGGTTACGTAGGTAGGAGAAAAGATGGAATCTATGGGAGCATAGTGGTGGAGTGGTTGCCCACCAGTTTGATGTCGTCAATTGAATTTATTTTATTCCAAGCTAGAATAAAGATGATTGAGACTTTGGAAAGATGCCGACGTTTTTGTTTTTTTTTTTTTTTGAGAAAGGAATGATATACTCCCTCCGTTTCAAGAAAAGTGTTACTTTCACTTTTTCAATTTGGCCTATTTTTAGGCTAAAATGAAAAAGTGAAAGTAACACTTTTCCTGAAACGGAGGTATATTATATTGAAAGGAAAAATTAAACGGTATTTATAATGAAGTGCAGTCCGCTAAACACAAAATTCATACCTTAATTTCTACAAATTCATAATCTCTTCCCAATTTGTTATAACTTGATTCGCCGTATAGTCCTTGAGTAGACGAAGTCCACAGTAAAATCCATTTTTTAATTGTGGTATCCAGCTCGTAGCTCGTCTTAGCTCTTCCTCCATGCACCCTCTTGTTCCTCTCGTTCCAAACCTCCCAGCATATTGCGAATGGAGTAGTTTTCCATACCGTCTTCACCCTTGTTGTAGTTCTTTCTAATCTCTAGCTCCAAATGCACCTCATGAAGTTATTTGGCATCACCCATTGAACCTTGAAGGCCTTTAGGAAATACAACCACAGTTGTCTAATCACCCGGCAATTGATGAAGAGATGGTCCCTCGTCTCCATCTCATCGTTGCAGAATAAGCATAAACCGGATTGAATAACTACTCCCATGTGTTGCAGCATGGACCTTGTTGGGATTGCATCGTGCATTGAAGCCCAGAAAATGAAAGTAACTTTAGGTGGCACATATTTGTTTGTTAAGAGGTGATGACCCTCCCAGTCCGCGTCCTTGTCGGAAAGCTTCATGTAGATTGATCTAGCCGTCGCCTCGCCTTCCAAGCCGTCTTCCTCCCCTTGTGTCAAAGTAATTATCCCTATTTCATACTTTATTTCTAGCAAGTCGATGCTTTCCGCCGGATCTAAACTTCTTGTAAACTGGAAGTTCCATCTTGGTTCGAAAATTGTGTTTACCGTCGCCATCTTTTGCCTGCTTATTTTGTATAGCCTATGATATTTCTCTCTGAAAGAGACCTCAGCAAACCAGCAGTCTTGCCAAAACCTTATCGTTTTTCCGTTCCTTATCTTGACCTTCACCGTCTTTTCAAAACTTTTTTTCTCCCGCAAAATACCAAACCACATGCTCTTGTTCATCTTGCATACTTGGTGTAACGGCCTGAGCCACGATGGCAGTGAAGTAGTATTTGTTGTGCTTTTTGCACAATTAATATACGTATATTGACGGATTATAAAAGTTTGAGGTTCGCAAGTCCGGTGATAATATGAGTTGACCCAAATTTTATCTATCATCTTGGGCATGCATAAATTTATAAGTTTTATCTAATCTATAAGCTCAATTCTTCATTTATCTTACTTCGGATGCCTTTTTCTGGATTTCATTTTAAAATTTTGACTTAATCGCGATGAGTTTGTTTTAGAAGCCGGAAACAATTGGTAAAGAATTTAAATATGATCGAAATAGCAAACTATGTCGCAGCTGAAACTCCTGAAAGATGGTGTTGTAGTTGGTACCCTCTCCTTTACAGTTGGTATCAGAGCAGGCAATTACCGTGGACCTAATAAGTCTGTGTTTATATTGTTGTTAGAGTATTACTCGGTTGATAGAAGAGGAAACAGATACATAAGACCTGATAAATTAATTTCGAAGGGAACAGATTTTCGCACAAACCAAACAAGTTTTGGAATCATCTGTACGTTCTACAATCAAAGTGGACTTTTTCAAGCATGTAAAGTTTTCGATCAGAAAAATTTTGTAATGCAAAAAATCTGTTTGAACTAGCACAACTGCTTTGTTGCAAGTTCAAAAAACTTAACTAAAAATCAGAGAAACAACTTCAGCAAAAGATAACTCTGAGATACTACCAAAAAAAAAAAAAAAAAACTATTTCTTGTAGTAAGAATTGTCGGAGAAAATGAGATTTTCAAGTTTTATGTTGGTCCCGATGGAATGGAACTTAGGACCATAGAATATTTAAGAGCACTAACTCATTTCATTATTGTGTGAATGAAACCTTTAGTCCCACATAGGGGAAACTAAAGATGATACCTCTCCGTACGTATAGAATCTTTTGATCTAAGAGTGGATCTTTGGGTCATACACACTTTTGTGTGAGGGAGAGGACCTGTATAATGGGCTAGTTGGTGCAACCATATATTATTTTACACTAGCTCGGTGCTTCGAGCTGAAGCACGCCGCGATACGTCCGGGCTCGGGCTCGGTCAACCAAGATTTATCCTTTTGGACAAAATACTTTTGAATTATTTTCATAACTAATTTAAAATCAAATAAAATTTTGTACCGTTTTGGAAAATCATGAATTAATTCGAATTCAATTATGATTTTATTCTCTCTTTAGTTCACACCAAATTCAAATCTTTGTCGAAAATGCAGGGGTACAAGTACACCACCAACTTTTTTGTCTGGCAACCTGTATGGACAAAACCTAATACAATTGTAAGTAGACCAACCGAATGATCTTTGACAATATGTATATAGATTGTATATCTTAAACCGCTTCTCAATCAATATGTGTATAGATAAGAGTTCGTAAACCTGATTGTCAAGAAAGTACTTGGACGATCTCAAAAATCAATATCCAAGATCAATCTAGTAGTATCCAAATAATCCGATCGGAATTCTTCCAAGTAATTAAACTTGTTATCTATCTTACAAGATACAAATTGTACAAGAAACGAGTCTCGTAATCGATCACAATTAAATGGACGTATCTACTAAGATGGAATACGTACAACTTGCGTAAATCCAATTATAAAGATAAATAATATTATGCAGAAAAGGAAAAACACAAGGAAACCGCAACAGCAGAAAAACTCCGCGACCTCGTCCAGATTTGAACACCTAGGTGTATTAAGCCGTTATAGACACTAGCCTACTATCATACTTCAGATTGGAATGCAGTTGAGTTCGAATCCACTTACCAAGTGAGTCAGTTAAAGTCGCGCTACGTACGTCTCTTGAACCTCGTAATGCAATTGATTCCCTTAGCTAACGTCCCTTGCAGCCTAAGAGTTGCTCCAGCCGGAGTGAAGACTTTTGATACCAATCTACCTCTAACATATAATCTTATTTTATTTTCGTTTATATCAAAGATCAATGTGAGGAAATATGTTTGCAATAGATAAATCTAGCGAACTTCACAAATACGGAACTTACGACTCCCGAAGAGCAGTCTAGATTCTTAACCGCCTCTCAAGAACAATCTTCAAAAGATCAATTAAGATCAGTTTTTAGATATCTATCTTGAGGAATCACAAAGTATGGGACGAAGAGAACTTTCTGATTACTATCTATCTTGCCTGAAAGAGATTACATAAACCTCAATAAGAGAAAGCAGGATCGGGATACACGAAATATCAAGGTAAATATAGTTAGACTGGCTTCAAGAATCCCCAAAGTGAATTCTTTTAGTCGTAGACCTAACTATGTTTCTCGGAGGAAACCTATGTCTATAGAGGACGATTCTAGAATAAAATAGGACACAAGGTGTCAGGGATTGATTTTCCTAGTTGAAAGAGCATCTCTCTTTATAGTTTTCAAAGACCAAGGGTTGCTTAGAATTCAACCTAATATAACTTGGGAATCAAGCAAATGATTTTAGGTTTTGAAAATACACTAGAAACTGGTTCTGGAACTGTGTATATTGATTGTTCGGTTTGGAAAGTATTCCAAAGAAGTAAAGGCAATATGATGTTCATTTAAACACCTAAGAATTTAATCATGATGCACACACATAAGTTTTGAGTGATCAATGAAGTCTTAGAAGTGTTTGAGAGAGTTCTAGCAATGTTAAACATATTCAAAAATTAAGTCTTTGAGAATCTGCTAAAATCTACTGGGACAGTTGGTACAACGGTTCGTGAACCACTAGGCTTTTTCACGAGTCAGTGTGCAACAGTTCATGAACCGTGTTCGTCAACCCTACAAGATTACCAAACTCAGTTAACCACGGTTCGTAAACCGGGTTCGCCAACCGGGTTCGCCAACTGCTAGCATATAATACCAACTTCAAGAATTCAGTTCACAACGGTTCGTGAACTGTTCCCATATGAACTCACAGTTTGCGAACTGATTCGCCAAACTTCCTATATTTCTAAAACTCAGATATCTATGGCTTGTGAAGTGGTTCGCCAACCTTCTATGAGCATAAATATCATATAGTTTTATATTTCTCTCTTATGGTGTTTGAAACATTCCCACGTGATAAAATCATTTGCATGGAAAAATTTCATTTAACCTCAAATTAATTCAAACAATAAATTGCTTAGAACCAATATTGTTAAGGATCTTTGAACATCTTTGTTAAAGTCATATTTCAATATTTTTAATACAAGACAAGCTTGACTCGAAACCTCTTCTTTGTAAATCTACTAGAATTCATTCAACATCGTCTCAACAGATATGATGGTAAGATATTGAGTAGAATGGTTTAGTCTTCACATACCTGATACAGAAGTTCTTTAAATGTCTTTGCCAATCTTCAGTCTTCGAGGGTGATGTCTGATACTCAACTGTAAAATTCTAACCTAGTCTAAGACTTGACTTAGTAGACTATAAATCAAGATATAATGTTGACCATTTAACAATGGCAACAAGCTTGATTTAGCAAAACTTGTGGGTTAAACCGGGCATTGCTCTAATAATATCCCTTTTTGTCAGTTTTAGTGACAAAACTATTCAATTCATATGGATTCAAAATAAATAAAATTTCAACTCAATCAACTATGCTTGACTTCCTTCGTTCTTCAACAAACATCTTGAATTCTTCATACTTCAAGTTCTTCTATGGTTCTGCATGTGTTGGTTTAACATCTTTGTTGTTGAAGACCCGTAGTGATACCAACTTATGAGAATTCTCAAAAATAGCTTTGCTAAAATTAGGTAATTGCACTTTTCTCATCAATTGTTATACAAAAACATAGTATTGTTACCTTCCTAAAAGTTTAATTGCACCACAACTTGGAAGCAATAATACGGTGATATGTTCTCCCCCTTAGTCAGTACTTACTTCTTTTGTAAAATAGGTAAAACCTATAGATGATAATCCACTCCCCCTTACATGATGCTCAGAAAAGCCATATGTAATGTAGTAAGGTACTACTTAATTCTTCCCCTTTTTATTAACAAAATTGGCAAAGGCAAAAAATCAGGATCAATATGAATTGAACAAAAAGTATTCAAGACTAGAGAATAAATACCAACATTTAATTTAAATGGTATCACCAAGTAACCTCGGTTTGCGTCAAGGATACGTAAAGGTACAAGAATCTCATACAATCTCACATTCACTCTCCCCACAAAGATATTACCATCAAACACAATCTCAAAAGAACTCTCCACCATTAGATTTCATTCCTGAAAGAACAACATGAGCGACCTTAAATATAATCACAAGAGAAGGATTTTCCTTGTACATACAAATTTACTCGCCAGTTTCGAACAAACTAACTAAGTATCCCAATAATGGTCTATATTCTCGCCAGTTATGAACAAAGAAGTTAAAAATAATGATCTTAATGTTAGAGGCACTAAGATAAAAAATCTTCGTGAGAAAAATAATCATCAACAAAAATTATTATCTACGCCAGTTACGAACAAGAGAACAATTAGTGCGATATGACTCAACATAAGAGTAATAACTTCTCTATCCATGTACGAACGTAAAGATTAAAGTTCACCACTTATTTCCTGGAAGTTATGCAATCAATGAAGTAAGTAGATTCCTAGATAACATCTTACGGAATCATGCAGCAGTATATTCCATGAAGATTAGGTATTGCAAGTCATCTTCCAAAAAAAAACAAATAAACTAAATAAAATTTAAACATGCAAGATGGTCGTATTTGGAATAGCTAGTGTAACACATAAGAACTACTCCAAAAGCTAGTGTTCCTCCTTAAACAATAAAAAAAAATTCCTACAAGGAGTTAACTAGTAAAAATATCTTTGAAGAAGGCTTTATCATCACTGAACTTATCATCATCAACTGACAACGGAACATAAGGTTTATGAATAAGAATGTTAACTCCTTCAAACCTGCTCGGATGTTGTTTAACAAGTACTTCTTGAATCTCGAGAGGTTTCTGCAGAATGTCTTTGAGACCCTGCACTTGTATCTTGGTATTTTTAATCTGTTCAAGAATATTAGCAAACCTCTATTGATTTGAGCAGTTTACTCCAGTTTCTTCGCGTTATTCCTTTTTCTCTTAAAAAGTGAATACTTCTCTTTAGGATAGGAATTCTCAACAATTTTTATTGTTGAAGTAATAATTATAGGTGCAGAGGCTTCACCGGGAGAGAATACACTTGAAGATACCATCACTCATAATTTTGAGTATGTAATTCGTGTAAAACACAAATATATCGAACTTCTATACCACTTTGTTTTTTGAAAGAATTCAAAAAATAGTGAACTATTAAAAAGGAAGACTAACAACCATTAAATTCAGGATCTGACCGACTTTTTAAACAAAAGTTCGTTCACGAACAAAATATCAAACTAAAAAGTGAAATACGATTTTACCCTTTCTTAAAGTTTGTACATAGGTAAGTCTTTACAATTATTATTTGAAATATAAAGTGAAGTAACCGTAAGTAATAAGTTTAAGAAGTAAAATTCTTTGAACAATTAGCCAATCAGTTTTCTTGCGGATAAAGTGAGAATAAATTTTGACCTTTTAGAATTAACCAAGTCAAAAACTAGAAACCTGGACAAGATTCAAATGAGCAAGGCTCAACATGAACTATTGTTATTCTCGTTCTATAATGGCATGAATAATTGAAAGGAATATCATCCTTGAATTTTTGAAAGAGGAGGGAAATTCAACTAATAAGACTCAAGATACAAACTAGTGAGTTTGTCCCAAAGCCATTGGAGGTGCACATTTTTTGTCTTTTTTTCAGGGCACATGAGACAAGAAGACACATATTCAACAAAATTAGTTTGAGTTGGGGTGAGTATCAGTAGGCTCACCGCCTGATTCCTGCATGAGTTTATCAATTTCCATTTTAACCGATTGTTTAGATCTTGATCTATTCTTTCCTTTTGACTTATCCTTTTCCTTAGAGACAATCACACTTTTGAAAGAATAAGGAGAAATAGAGTTACATACCTTAGAGGAGTTTGGTTTCTGGAATACTTTGAGCACATTTGTCAAATGACTAACTCTCTGTTGCAGTTTGTTGATATACCTTACTTTCTGTTTGTACTTGAAACATTGTTTGAGTTCGTGACCTTCGGTGGTACAATAAGGATATGTTCGATTGAGAAGGGTTTCCAGAACACTTCTTATTTCAGCTGAGAGACATACTTGAGATGTTCTTAAAGCATCATTAATGGGTTTTTCGTCAATGAGAGAAAAATACATTATATCTTCAAAAGATATGGATGAATGATCCTAAAAAAGCTTGTCAATATTGATGTAAGTATCAATACTATCATTAGGATTAGATGTTTTAGCTAGAAGTGCTAAGCTTAAACATTCTTCTTCTTCTGAATCATAATGATCAATAGTTTCATCAAGACTCTTATTGCCAGTGTATTTCCTTTGATATGGACATTCATTAGCAAAGTGACGGAAACCTCTACAATTGGAGAACCATATCATATCCTCATCATCACTTTCGTTATCCACCTTTTTAGAGGGAACACGATCATATAGTTTGGATAATGATGATAGATGTTCTATTGAGAACCATTTATTTATTTTCTTGAGAATATCTCTAAATGTCTTGTAATAAGAGAACCCGAATTTTTAATATCTTTATATGATAATTCGTGAACAAGTTATTTCTCAGAGCTGCTAACACTGTCACTTTTTTCAAGTACATTAGTGTTGTTAAGTGCTTTGAATGCAATATTTTTTATCATCTTTAGCTTGTTGTTCATGTTCAAAGATCTTTAACTTTCCGACAAGGGTGCTTATGAAAAGTGTAGTAAGATCGTTTCCTTCAGTGATGATATGTTTCTCAAAGAACTCAAATCTTTCATCACAATATCCCATTGTTTGCGGGAAAAAATGATTTGATGGTTTTCCAAGTAAAAAGTGGTGGAGGAGGCAAGTGCTCGATGAAGAAAATCGTTTAAAACTTTAAACAAATGTACTACATAGGAGTACTTTGAGTTCGAAAAACTAATCTGTAGGACCCTGGCCTAAACCAAGAGAATGACCGTTCCAGGTTCAATTCGGTCACAAGAGGAGGAGAAAGGTTGGTATGTATGTGTGAAAATCAATGGAGATTGATCAGTTGATGATGTGTTGAACTTCTTCGAAGATGAATTCTCTGTAAGTGTTTGATAATTGACAGTGATGAGTCTTACTCGTATGTCATTGTAAAGTTCTGTTGTTAAACCATAGATTAAGAAAGCCATCTGGTTTACTACCTTTAATTTCCTACTTCATAAGCCTCTATTTTCTTTGGGTTTACACATCATATTCATGAGATTAGGTGGAGACTTTTTTCGTCATTGTGATTCAACCAGAGTTGTCTTTCTGTCTGTTCTGGTTTCTTCTGAGTACTCTGCAGATTCCGGATATCATGATACATATGGTTCATATGAAAAATGTTAAGGAGGTATTTTACCATAACTATTTTAATATCTTGAAATAATGTCTTGCCATTCCATAAACCCAATTTGGAGACGAAATTTTCAATCAGATGAGACAAGGACTCAATTTTTGACTTACACAACGTGAGTAAAATTCTATGATTTATATCCTTTGAGTTTAGCTGCTTGATTTTGATATAGTTGGAATGTTATTGTAGTAATTATTTTAGAGATTTTTGATAAAATAGGCTCCAAGTTTGTCAAAGTTAAAAAAAAATCTTTGACATGGAACTAAAAAAGTAAATTAGTTTAAGTATTTCTTTAGTATTCCGGATGTCGACATATGTGAAGAACTGATAGACGTCTGCAAAAACAAGATGAAGAAGCATATCGATCTCCTATAAGTGGTGACAGTTGAAGGAAGTGGAAGAATGGGAAAGTGGGAGAATGTGCAAAAACCACTTTCACTTTGCGTGGAAGACTTGGTTGATTGACCACCCACTATTCCATTTACTCCTTAACTGTCAACACAACTTACTCACATTTCTCATCGTGGTTGTGCATCACATCACACGTGTTGTAGGACGCCAGACCAAAACCCTAGTGATATTCCCCATGTGACATGAATTGATGTCTCATGTGTAAGTCTGCTTTGCATGCGTATATTTATATGCGATCAATTTTTTGACCTAAGACTATGAGTATTAATCGATGAACTGAATAGTTCATGGTATAAGTTCATGATGGATGAAACATGAAGTGCTTACTGAAATAACAACATGCTCTATAGACCATGAACATTGAATTAGGTCATTGATGACCGTGGCGTATCATTATGTTAGATGAAGCAGTAATGATAGTTAGATGACTTGGATTAATGAGCATTGGTTAATAAGATTGCTGGATCGATCATAAACCGTAATAATGGTACGTTGAGCACTTGACAGGAAGTCATATGAAAATAATCATTGTTGAATGATCATATAAGGTTTATCTCGATCCATGTGTCATGAGTCAGTCGAATGATAAGTTGATCATCCATTGATCAAAATCAGGGTTTTGAGTCTAATACTATGTCTAGCATAATTCTGAATAGGTTCAAACACCAACAATTTCTATGTTGATCAAGCAATCAATATTTTAATTAATAATTTAATATCCGGTCAGTTACTAATATTTTATTCATATTTTACTTAATTAGTTTATTCAACTATCAAAAAAAATAAAAAATAAATAAATTGCTCTGCAAAGCAATTTTTCTCATGTTGATTCAGCTATCAACATTCGAGAATTTCATATTGATCCAGCTATCAATATTTTGTTGTTTCATCAACCAACATTTGGTTCGTCAATCGACCATTATTTTAATGGATGAAAGAGGGACCGGCTACATGAGGTGATGGACCGACCATGTAGTGTCTAGGAGCTTGACTGACATTCACCAAAGTCCTTTGCAGAGCAGTTGGTGAAAGGATGATTAATTGCTATTTAATCACTATTAAAATAGAGTTTGACTGAGCATTAGGTAGTAAAACCTAATTATGGAGAGATGAGGGACCGAACAATGGGTGTGGAGCCGGCCCTTGGTGGCCGTGAGACCATATGATGGTGAGTGGATGATCTTCCCAGTCGCAGGAAAAAGTTTGAACCAAATATGGACTTTGGATGATTAATTAGGTCAAAAATCATCAAAGGAGGTGGGACCGGATTTTGCAAGCCAAAGGGCCGACCATGACCAGTCATGGTGGCGCTCCCGTGTCGCCATGCTGTCTGTAGTCCAAAGAATTTTGGTATTTTCAGATGGTCCATCGAGCATTATTTGGTCCTTTTATGAAGAATCTAAGTTTAACTGAAACTTTTAATTTTGGTTGAAAGACCAACCATTAAAAATATTAAAATAATATTATTTTAATATTTCTCATGGTAGGAAGATATAATGGTTGCAGGACCACTTGTTTTGCTAACCATATGGTCCATGAAGCAAGATATGGAAATCAAGGAGTTTTGATGGAAATAGGAAGTCCTTGCAAGAGGAAACCCTAAATAATAATAATAAAATAAAGGAAAAAGAAGGGGAGGACCGGCCAAAATCGGGGACAGGACGGACGGCTAGCCGTGTGGGTCCACCCCTCATTGTTTCCCTATTTTACTATTATTTTATTTATCTTCCCTTTTCTCCTTTGATCAAACTTCCATATCCTTGTTCTTCCATGTTTTTGGATGCTCCTTTGAGAATTGTTATTAAAGGCACCCGCGCCTTTTACTCGGGGGTGCTCCATATGCCCGAAAGGTAAATATTCATCACTACTCCATGAATCAGCTAAGAAAAGACATGGATCCTAAGTAAGTGAACATTACTGTATTTTTCTAGGAATTCAACTGATGAATACTGCAACTAGAATTAATTAGTGGCTCTATACTAGCATGCAATATGTCGAGCATTTAATTGATTCAGATATGATATGATTATCACAATAACCAAATTAAGGGATTAGCAATAAACTATTTTTGTTGCCGAACGGGGTTGCAACAGTCCCCAACTGCTACGAAACACCCTGTTGCAGTTTTTCGCAACAACTTAAGACATGTTGCAAAATTCAATCATCAACTGTTTTTCTCAACTGATGTTGCGATTTTTTTTTAATTATGTTGCTAATTTCAGGTCATGTCTGCGTTGACTTGATTTTGACCAAAATTTAGCAACACATTTAAGTTGTTGCTAATTTTTTTGCAACAAAAAAAAGGTCAAGTCTTCATTGACCAAGTCAAAATTGATTTCGCCAAAAATATTTCCCTACAATAATCCTGATTCATCCATTTCAACATGCCCACATACATATATTCAACTGCAATGTCTCATAATTGACATCCAAAAACCATACAAGTATTTCATTGATGAATTTTAAAGTGAATGGTCACAATCATGATCCGTTAAACTTATAGATTGCATACATATAAAATTTGTGGTAGTTCAACCTAATATTCTACTAGTTTCCAAGTTTATCATCAAGTAAGGGATATCAAAATATAACATGAGCTCTATATAAACAAGCAGCTTCATACCTTCACCAACTTTGTCAAGTTCCTCTACATCATTAGCATCTTCATATCTATACCAACTTCCAAACTGCTCTGCCCTTAGTCTCTAAAAAATGATGCAATGGTATGGAATGCATGTCATACATACCTGGACAAACAACACCAACTGAGTATCCAACTTACTGGAATTCAAATTAAACATCCATTCAACAATCCCATGTTAATAAAGAGGTGTACAAGTATATATCCAACTTACTGAAATACTGAAGACAATAAATTTCCTCTATCATTCAACTGATATGATTTTACCTACATAAGCAGCAATTCAAAGTTTCAGTTTATGAGGTTTCAAAAGAAAAAACAAGGAAAAACTGTTTTCGTGAAATGATAAATAAAATTTATAACATTATGAGTAGTTAAGATCTAGCTGGCACAACATCTATCCATTAAGAATCACAATACCAATCTGTAATGAAACATGAACCGCAAGATTAACCAGCAGAACCAAACAATGTTATCTAAATTATAACTAACATGTGAATTATTACGTCATTGTGCAGAAAAATACATAATTTCATGGTTGAAATCACTAACTAATCTGAAAGGTATAATCCGTCAAAATCCGAGTTTGTATGAGGATTCTACAACAATTTCGATAAACGCAAGCGCAAGAGTACCTCAAAAATCACGCAAGCGGGCACTAAAGTTTGCATGCGCATCCCTAAAACTAAGCCAACATGTCAACATATTTTCTACAGTTGGTTATCATGTCTACAAGTTCAAGGCAGCGGTTCTATCAAGCTACAACCTGGGTTTTGACATGCAAGGATAAATGGAACGAACAACATGTTTATGCTTTCTTTTACTACGCAATCCTGACAGGCGGTAAAGGAATCAATTATGGTATGTTGCACCTACAATCCTCTCAAAGTGCAAAAGAAACTCTACCTAAACAATTAGGGTTTGCAAAAAAAAAAAAAAAAAAAAATTGAACGTACCTGATTAACGACGCCGACGGTAACAAATCCGGCAGCAATGGCGATGGCGGCAGCACGAGCAGAGAGATGGACGTTCACAAAAAAAAAAAAATCGTGAAGGGAAAACAAAAAAGGGTTCTCCCTTTTATAGGCAAAAATTTGAAGAATTCTAATTAGAGAAGGATTCCTTTTTGCTTCCAAAAAACCAAGAAGGGAAACCGACCCACCCAAGGTTTCATGCCTGCGACGGTGCGTTCACATGGACAATCACTAGCGGCTGCCTTCAAAGGTTAGTTACCTTTATTTCTTTTACGTATATTTGTCACCATCTCATGCCTACCCTACAATAGTGTAACCCCTAGGCAGGGGACAATGTTGATGGTGGTATTTAAAGGCTAAAATTTGCCATGCCGCAAATGATAAAGCGGGTGATGAATAGCCATGATAATTCTTAATGTTGATGGTGGATTTCATCATTTATTAAGGCTAAAATTGTGCAAAAGCCAATTTTTGTGAAGCATGCAAGACTACCCATGTTAGTCTCTGAAAACAAACTCAAAAATAGATGGAGGGTGTAGATGGAGGGTGTAGATATAGATTCAGGGGGTCCTGAGCATGCTACCATGATCACCTCGGACTCACCTTCATGCATGACTGAACGATCAAGACCAACTACAGTTGGTCCTTCTAAAACGTGCACTCAAAGTGAGCATGACGCACGTCTGGAACCTAATTAGGGTTCCTTTTAATCGTGAACGTCCAACTTCGCAGGCATAGTTGGACGGCTTAGATTATACCCTAAAACAAGTAGTGAAGTGATGGTACACCATTGATAGACCCTCTTTCTACCTACATGACTGACTCCCTCATAGGCAAGCCGTGGTACAAGAAACGATTACCCAAACAAGGCTAGGTTAACGCCTTATGCAGGTTGAGAAGATCCAAAACGATCACGACCATCCGAATTCGCAGGCATAGTTGGATGGCTTAGATTGCGCCCAGGGTCATAGAGAAAGCATGTACATGGTCACTGTCGGCCCAAGATGTTGCATACATGGTCGGTCTCCCCAAAGGAGGCGCACGCAACCCAAAACCGATCGCCCAAAGTGGCCGGTCCAAAATCCTAATTAGGGTTTACGGCGCATATGTCGCAGAAACATCTCGAGCGTCCATCTTCGCAGGCTTGGATGGAAGGCAAGGATGGAGACTTAGAAAGAACCGAGCATGCTAGCATGACCACCGTGGGCCCGACTTTACACCAAGATGATCGGCCAAGACCGGCAGTGGTAAGATTCCTCGGTATGCGTTCCTAAATGTGGAATGTCACGGTCCCTCCATAAGTTCTAATCTCGACCACTCGTCTTTGCCACCTAAAGTGGGTGGCTTAGATCAAATCTTTGCAAGTCAAGCAGGCATGGGCGTGAACACCATTGTACCACCTCCATGCAGGGCCAATCGGTTCCTCCATAGAAACTCCCTTAGCATGCAAACATTTGGGTTGAAAGAGGCATCATGCGCGCCTCCCATCCAACGATCGCAAGCAAAGCTACGAGCCATCTCGTCCGTCCAACTTTGCAAGCTTGGACGAATGACTTAGGGTGCGAATCAACCAGCAAACAAGGTATCACCATGATCACCATCCGTCACTCTTCTTCATAGGGTGACCGACCAAGGAATGGCATGTCTATACAACCTCCAAAAGGTCACCTGAAGATGGCTGCATGCGATGTTATACCAAGTTCACGATTCACCCTGCACTATTTTATGTGGGTCCCACGATCCACACACTCGAGACATTAATCACGTCACAATTGGGGGATACAAACTGGGGTATTGGTCTGGCGGTTTACAGCGTGCAGCGTGCAACACGCCATCACAAGATCGTGTCAGGGAAACATGGGCGGTTAGCGATGATAGGAGAAGTGGGCAAGCAACCGTGTGACACTAACACACAACTCCACTTCCTCCATCACTCCACTTCCTCCATCACTCCACTTTCCCATGAGAGACGTGATTAAGTCTTATCGACTTGTATAAATAGGTTCTCCTCCCTATTTCCAACAAAAAAACACAGAAAACCAAGTGTTAATACCATCGTATTCAACACCCAGAGCCTGCCTGCAACATTTGCTAGTTTGCTCAACCTTATGTTAACAAGTCATCAAATAGCCTTCACCTTCATACTCTCAACACCTTCTTCGCTTCCCTCCCTAAGATCAACCTCACATCCTTCACCTATGACCGAAACAAATCTGGAACGGCCGTGTCTTCGGTTTAGGCCAGAATTGTATAGATTATCTCTCGAATCAAAGTGCTCATCGTGCATCACATTTGTTGAAGGTTTAAACTCACTTCTCATCCACACACACCCAAAATTACCTAAACCAGCAGAAGTAGTTTTCTCCCACAAACACAAGGGAACCAGGAGTGACTTTATTCAACCCATATAAAACTTTCTTTTCTTTTTCTTTTTCACTCTTTTTTTTTTGGACAGCATGTTTAAATCTTTTGGATCCAAGCGCATGCTTCTTGTCAACAAGTACGTGATAGTTGCCTTGGATCCTGCATTCCACGCTTGTTTAGGCGACGGATACAGGGACAACGTTTCACACATACTTCTATTCAAGTGTCATTTTTATTCCGTTTGGTCTAATTTGTCGGTCTCTTTTTTTTTTCTTTTTTTCTTAGCAACTTAATCACTTTATTTCATCCTAGCAGTAATAACATGTTGATGTTTAGTGACCCACCAAAACATTTAGAGAACAATAGATAAATATGGAAAAATAAAAATAGAATGTGATATGGTGATATTCCGAGATATGGTAACAACTATCATTTTATTTGTAATTTCTGAGCTATGTTCGTCCCTTTTAGTTAATTGGTTCCTCAACTCCTACTTTCAAAATGGTTCCATCCACTAATGGTGTCATCCTAAAGGCACAAGTTTCTAGATTTATAGATTTTGGCTTGGCATGTGGGGCCAATGGGTAGCCATGGGCGCATGGCGTGACTAGATTGGACTAGGCGCACGACCAAGTTAGGGTTTTGGGCCTAAAGTCGTGAGGGGACTTTAGACGACCAGGATTTGCTCCTAGGATTAAAGGGAAACCGTGGATTGTCGCCTGACTTCATTTTGGTAGCCGCATGAGGAAGGCCAGCATGGTGGCGCGGCATGAGGGGTCATGGTTTGGCATGGCGCGGATAGCTTGGCTAAGTGCGTGACCAAGCTAGGGTTTTGGGCCCAAAGTCGTGAGGGGACTTTAGACGGCCAGGATTTGCTCCTGGGATTGAAGGGAAACCGTGGATTTTCGCCTGGATTCACTTTGGTAGCCGCATGAGGAAGGCCATCATGGTGGCGCGACATAAGGGGCCATGGTTTGGCATGGCTCGGATAGCTTGGCTAGGTGCGTGACCAAGCTAGGGTTTTGGTCTTAAAGTCATGAGGGGACTTTAGACGGCCAGGATTTTCATCTGGGATTGAAGGGCAACCGTTGATTGTTGCACGCCTTTGTTTTAGAAACCCTAATTAGCTCCCTTTACTAGAATCGTTGTAGAATTCTAGTTTGGACTCGGATTTTGACGGTCCGCCCCTCAAATCAACCGGAAAAGAATTTTCTATCTCCTCACGCGAGGATATTTAGGTTTTGAACTCGTTCGGGAGGATCAAATATCCCGAAAGCAAAACTCATGAAGAATTCAGGAGAGATGGCGGCATGGCCGGGTTAACATGGCGTACCTTGACGCAATTAGGTTGGCATGGCGCGGCTAGCTTGGCTAGGTGCATTACCAATCTATGTTTTGGGCCAAAGGCCATGAGGAGACCTTAGATGGCCAGGATTTGCTCCTGGGATTGAAGGGCAACCATTGATTGTTTCACACCTTCACTTTAGTAGCCGCGAGGGGAAGGCCAGCATGGTGGCGTGGCTTGGGACAAGGCTAGGGCGTTTGGCTTGGGTTGACTAGCATAGCTAGGGCCAAGGCATAGTGCATTTGTCATGGCGCGGCTATCTTGGGCTAGATGTGGCTAGCATGATTTTCCATTGGCACGGAGGTGAGGCTAGTATGGTTGGCATGCTTTGGCGCGGTTGGTGTGGCTGACATGATTTTCCATTGGCACAGAGGTGCGGCTAGCATGGTTGGCATGCTTTGGCGAGGTTGGTGTGGCTGACATAATTTGCCATTGGCACAGATGTGCGGCTAGCATGGTTGGCATGCTTTGGCGCAGTTGGTGTGGCTGGCATGATTTTCCATTGGCACAAAGGTGCGGCTAGCATGGTTGGCATGCTTTGGCGCGGTTGGTGTGGCTAGCATAACTAGGGCCAAGGCATTGTGTGTTTGGCATGGCACGTCTAGCTTGGGTTAGGTGTGGCTGGCATGATTTTCCATTGGCACGGAGGTGCGCTAGCATGGTTGGCATGCTTTGGAAATTAGTGTGGCTGGCATGATTTGTCATTGGCACATAGGGGAATTAGGGTTTTGCTCGTTGTAACCCTAATTTGAAAAATATGCCCGGTAATTATTTTAGAGACACATTAAAGGTTTCAGTAAATGTGCCTAGTAAATGCTCGTTGCTTTATATGTTGTGACATTACTGTCTTCTAGGGTTTAGTATTTTATGATTTTAACCCTAAGCTAAAAACCACCATCAACATTAAGTCCCCTGCTTAGATCAGAACAGGTGCCTTGTTGCGAGGTAAGCATATGATGGTGACAGACAAGGATGGAATCAAGGTGTAAATCATTGCAAAGATGGTCAGGATAATCTGACTAACCTTTTTGAGTGGTAAAGAGAGTTTTGGCTTCCTGTGATGGCGGCCCTGCGTAAGTTGTACTGGGAATGCAGACCGTGGAGTAGTGAGGCGAAAGTTACCGGTTTGATCTGGTAGTATATCTCCAAGGCAAAGGGGTCGCGGTCTTGGGAGGTGACGCAAGTGGACGGCTTGGATCGAGGGGCCAAGAGGTGGCATGGTCTTGGTAAGGAAAACATGCGTGGATGATTGGGTCGTGATAGTAGAGCAGGCGGCTTGGCATAGTGTGGCCTTGGAGAGGCGAGACGTACACGGACGGCTAGGCGTGGTGGGGCCGCGGCAATGGAGCGATGGCTTGGCGGGGGGCAAGGCTTGCTCTTGTTGGACCGATTGCCTTTCTTCATGCATTGATTTAACATGGAATTCTTTCCTTATTCAAAAAATCTTTTTTGAGAGGTAGGTAGCATCCGTAATCCTTTCATCTGGTAGCTTTGCGCAAATCCCGGTATGATTGGGTGTCTTTAGGGATAGGCTTTGGAACGCGAGGTAGAGCTGCTAGCATGAACTTGCCATGAAGGGGATCCATTAGCACTGACGGGCATGGAACAGGTGTGGGCCGCTCTGTAAATCACTTGGCAATGTATGATGCTGGTAAGCGAAGTGATTTGGAAGGGAAGCGCTTGCAAGGAAAGCTCTTGCGGTTCAGGGTTTGACACTCTGAAACCCTAATTAGCACCCTTCACTAGAATCGTTGTAGAATCCGCGTACAGACTCTGATTTTGACCATCCTCCCCTTTATCTGACACGAAACAGAATTCTATATCTCCCTACATAGGAATATTTAGGTTTCGAGCTCTCTTAGGTGGTGAAAACGGCCCGACGGTGAAAATCAGGAAAAAATCAAGAGGGATGTTGTGGGACCGGGTGGCATAGTCGCGCCGAGTCATCTATTCTCATTCATGGAGCAAGAAGGAAACTTTATTCTGTGGAAACTTTAGGAACTCCGTCCGTATGAAAAGAGGTATTGACCTTCCTTTATTTTTGTTGCTCGTTCGGAACCGTGCTTTCGTCTGCAGTGTCTCTCCAGTGGATTCTAAAATTTACCAAACTCCATTGCATTCTTGGGACGGATGGATGTGGTTGATTGTGATGACAGTATGTTGTGGATGCTTGTGTGGTCGAAATCTTCCGGAACCACTAGATGAAATAGATGAGTTGGGAGACATTTTGTTGCCAACGTTCTGTTGTCAAGTCTTCAAGGACTTTGTTCCAAGAGACATTCATTAAACCATCTTTTAAATATTGGACTACCATATGGAATGGGATGCGGTGAGCAGTCCCCAGTTATATTTCTGTTAGATCCGATGGCATGATCGAACATGTGAATATATCTCTATGGCGTGCTTTTGGAGTCTTCGATGCACATGTACAACTTTATGTTGAGAAATTCTTGCGTCTCGTAAAACATCAACATTGATGATGTTGAAATCAGAAATAACCTGGTTGACGGAGGTGAAGGCATCCCATGCTGGTAGTCCCCATGTATAGCCTACTTGCATTGTTTTGCCTTGAATCCACGTCCACGAGATTCGATACAAGCTTAATGTACTCTTGTGGATGTGACGTTGGGATGATCGGAATATCACAAGGATGAAATACTCTGGGTAGTAAAGTGGTAAAAATGAAAGAGTTATGTTGTTTATCGTGGCTCCCTCTGCTTCTTTGGGAAAGTGTTTCAGTCATGTCTCTGGAGGTATCTCATGAATCCTTGATGGTCATCGGGATGGACTGCGATGAGCAGTCCCCATCACACATTTCTTTAGTTTCTAAAGTTGTTTTTTCTAAGCAGGTTTGGGATCCTCTACGGCCTTGTAAAATGTTGAAGGCGTCTTCTAAATAGGGAGGTGATAATACTCTTGCGCTGCACCCTTGAAGAGAAGGTGACCTTGTTGTGGTTGTGGCCTTTTGCTTGACTATGTATCCTGAGCCTTGACGGTGAAGAGATTTCGTGTATACCCTCAGTCCCCAAGTACGGTTTACATGTTTCCATCTTATATAGTCAGTGGGTTGACCATGATAAAGACATCACCATAGTGCGTTCGTACTGCTGATTTTGTTACTTCTTCCACATGGAACTCGGAACATGGAGGAGCATGGGTTATCTTTTTAGTAATTATTTCTGTGGTGAAGCTCTGGCTGTCCATGGTCACGAGTTTTGGCGAGATGAACTAAAGGGTGTCCATGACTACGAAGATTGGATGGCTGCGATCATGATCCTTGATATGGGGAGTATGGCGGCATGACCCTTTGTAGGAAGGAGTGGCGTTGAAGAGAACGTTGAAGCGAAGCCGCTGCTGGAGAACGTTGATGCGGAGCTACTCCTGGAGAGACCGTTGAAACGACGTCTTGCAACTCTCAGAGCTTCGAAGGTTACCATGTTGAAGTTGGAGGCCACGTCACATTCTGCTAAACTCGACATCCCTCAAGAGAACATAGGTTAGGAGTCCCCAGTTGGAAAGAGGTTGGGGTTTGGGAACGGCTTCCCTGGCTGGAAACGCATGCTTTCCTAATGAAGTGCGGTTGAGGGATGCAAATATGTCTTGACGCTACGCCTTGGAGAAATATAGAATCTCACATAACTGTTTCATCAAAGACTGTACGACCTTGTGGGCGAAGTCCCCATCGTGTGGGTCCTGACGGGGAAAGGGTCTCCGTGAACTCGGGAGGGTTGTTGATTTCCTTTGCTTTTGATTTTGGAGAAGTCGTTCTTTATGTGTGATGAAGTTGGATTACTTATCCCCTTCTACTGGGTGTTCAAGAGCAACGCGAGCCTCTTCATCTATAAACGCACGTCCTGCAGAAGTGTCTTTTGTCTTTTCATCAAATCAACAGTGGTAAAAGGAGGTCGGCTTCTTCCGGATCTTCCAGTATCTTGCCCTAATGGTGGATTATCATCTCTGGTGACGGTTGGAGATGTGATGCTTGAAGAACCATTGGGATGGCGGAAGCGGCTCTGGTTCTGGTGATCTTAAGTGTATCGTGCAAACATGGCACTGTTTTGATCACGGAGTGCTGGAGCCATGGCGCTGCTTTGTCTGGTTGCGGAGTGGAGAGGATGGCTCTGGAATGGAGCAAGATGTTAGTGCAGAGTGTGGTCTCGTGGCTGGCATGCGCGTGCGGCATGTGCGCCTGGCATGTGCGTCTGGTAAGCGCATCTTGCAAACGCGTTTGGAAAGGGAATCTGAGAAGCGCGTCTGGCAAGCGCGTCTGAGAAGGGCGTCTTGGAAGCGCGTCTGAGAAGCGCATCTGGGAAGGGCGTCTGGGAAGCGCATTTGGGAAGGGCGTCTGGGAAGCACGTCTGGTAAGCGCGTCTAGTATGCACGTCTGGTAAGCCCGTCTAATATGCGTGTCTGGAAAGCATGTCTGGGAAGCACGTCTAGCAAGCATGTATGGTAAGCGAGTCTGGGAAGCACGTCTAGCATGCGCGTCCGGGAAGGGCGTCTTAGAAAAGCGCGTCTAGCATGCGCGTCTGGCAAGCAAGTCTGGTAAGCGCGTCTGGTTAGCACTAGATTGGCTTGGAATGGGCACTAGCTTGGTGTGGACGCTGGCTAGGCATGGACGCTGGCTTGGACTTTGGTACGGAGTGGACCGTTGGCTGGGCATGGAGCAAACCGTTGGCTTGGCACAGTGCTAGCCTGACATGACGCTGGCTTAGACTTTGGTACGGCGTGGACCGTCGGCTGGGCATGGCGTGAACTGTTGGCTTGACACGGTTCTGGCTTGACATGACGCTGGCTTGGCATGGCGCGGACTTGTTCTTGTGGGCCCAATTGCCTCTTCCCATACGTAGCTCAAACAGGAGATCCGTGGGAGCAATAAAGTGGGCAAGCATATTCCAGCTATGTACTCCAGCATTTCTCTTTCAATTCGTTCTCTTGTTTCCTTGTGTGGTGCAAACCTTAGCCATAGGTGTGCCTTCCATAAGTCTGTAGATATATTTTTCTCCTGAACTGGTATAAACCCGGGCCATGGGTATGCCTTTCTTATAGAAATACTTTATCATAAATAATTTCTCTTCGAACATCACAGTAGTAACGTCGGCTACCTCATAAATAGTGACGGGTAATTATTATGCAAAGTAGGCACGTACGGGTAGGTGACTATATATATTTTTTTTTTGAAAGGCAAACAAAGCGTCTGGTTTATGGTTTTTGATTTTCTTGTTTTCTCGGGTTAATAGACAAATACTACCTTGATGGTTTTGGGTTATTCTTTTTGGAATGAATTGTTTAGGAATTGATTGTTTTGGTTATGATTGGAAGTGATACAGACATCCCAGGAAAAAACCTTAGAACCGTATGTTGGTAGGTGACATGGGGTAAACTATGTATCTTGTCTTGAAAACTTGAAATAGAAAACCACGTATCTTGTCTAGGTAAGACTTACTTGGTTTTTAGGTCTCCTGATGAAAAGAGAACCTTCCGGGTGTAAGACCGGGTTTATGGGAAACACCGCCATGGGAAGTCCCCAATCGTTAATGAGACGTCTGATAACCGAGTCGTCGATCCTTGGGAGCATCGTCTGCTTCTTTCCTCTGGGAAGTCCCCAGTCATCCCTTGTCATGTCATGACTGATAATCGAGTCGTCGAATGACTGAGTTGGAATGAGTCGCCTTCCCCTACCATCTTGACGCCTGGGTCGAAGAACGAGATCGACAGTCGAAAATTGACATTATAACTGATAGATCAATCCTCCCGATGTGGTCGCCAATTGTTTATAGGTGAAAATGGTTTCTACTGGTTTTGGTAATTGCGGGTGTGAAAGTGAGAAACAATTTAAACCCTAAACAATGTACTGCAAGGGAGTACTTTGGATTCGAGAGATCAATCTGTAGAAGTCCGGCCTAAACCAATAAATGGTTGTTCCATACTTGCTTCAGTCACAAATAGGAGGAGAATGGGTTGGTTTTGGGGAGGGAAGCAAGGAGAGTGGTGAGACTAGAATAGTTGATTCTGAAGAGCAATTGGGTTTCTATGACTTGTTATTAGAGAAGTTTGAGAGCTCCCGAGGGGAGCTAGCAGGTAAGTACTTATGAGTGTTTTCTGGTCCGAATGAACTTGTTGTCCAAATGGAAATAGGTAAGACCTATTTATACAAGTCAAGGTAGAAACGTACCCTGGTCTCTTTAAGGAGTGGGGAAGTAAATGTGAGGAGGTGATAACCGTATGCATGGACTTGATGTCCCATAAAGTGGTTAACGCATGAAATTGGTTTTCATGAACCTGTTAACGTTATGGAATTGATGTTCCATAAAGTTTGTTAACTCACACCTTTATGTCCCATGAACGTTTCCCACATAACTCTTGTATTTACTAGGCGCCTCACCCTTATGACACTTCCTTATGAGGGGCGTAGTGTACGCCGCACGATGTAGACCACCAAACCAATACCCAAAGAGAAACCCTTGTTTGTGTTGATGTCTCGACTGTTTTGGAAAACATGTAAAACGTTGTTGTGGCTTGGAAAGTTGAGCTTGGGGAACTTTCTAGCCAAATGACCTTCGACGGTCGAGATGTTGCATCTTGAGAGGAGGGGTAACCGTTGATCGTTGCACGCCTTTGTTTTGGTAGCCGCGTAGTGAGGTCCAACAGGGTGGCACGACTAGGGTGTGTTTGGACTTGGAATGAGGAGCCAAGAGTTCTCCATGGGCGTATGGCATGGCTAGGTCCAAGGCGAGGGCGCTTGGCTTGGCATGTCGTGACTAGCATGGCTAGGGCCAAGGCAAAGTGCGTTTGCATAATGGCTATGCATTCAATTTTCGAGAATTGTGCTTAAAATGAAAGTATCATTTTTCTTGAAACGGAGGGAGTACATCGTTTTATTAGTTGCAACGGAAAATTAGTTGATGAATAAACCAAAATTTTGCTACATAAACTATTATGTATCCTTTATGGTGGTTTGCATAATGGATATACACTTAATTTTCTAAAATTGTGCCTAAAATGATAAATACCTCTGATTTTTTTGTAAAAACTCAAAATTTGATATTGTTGTTTGTGCTCATTGGATATGTTTTTTTATTAGCTTTCCAACGAGATAAAATTTGTAAAATTCCAAGGTGAAGATTTTTAGATATGTTATATTAAAGTTTGTTGTCCAATTATACCCCTGAAAAGATAGGATACACAAGGAGTTATAGTAATTGGACTAAAATGGAGGGACATTTTTGGTTTTTCGGCCCTAACCATTTCCAATCTTATTGTGTCAATTGATCACTTACATTTTACAAAAAAGTGGTCATATAAAGGTCCAAAGTGCGTGATTGAAGGGCGTGACCAAGCTAGGGGTTTGGGCCCAAAGTCGTGACCAAGCTAGGGTTTTGGTCCCAAAGTCGTGAAGGGACTTTAGACGTCCATGATTTGCTCCTGGGATTGAATGGAAACCATGGATTGTCGCCTGGCTTCACTTTGGTAGACGCATGAGGAAGGCCATCATGGTGGCGCGGCATGAGGGCCATGGTTTGGCATGGCGCGGCTAGCTTGGCTAGGTGCGTGACCAAGCTAGGGTTTTGGGCCTAAAGTCGTGAGGGGACTTTAGACGGCCAGGATTTGCTCTTGGGATTGAAGGGCAACCGTTGATTGTTGCACGCCTTTGTTTTAGAAACCCTAATTAGCGCCCTTTACTAGAATCGTTGTAGAATTCTAGTTCGGACTCGGATTTTGATGGTCCGCCCCTCAAATCAACCAGAAAAGAATTTCCTATCTCCTTACGCGAGGATATTTAGGTTTTGAACTCGTTAGGGAGGAGAAAACAGCCCGAAAGCAAAACTCAGGAAGAATTCAGGAGGGATGGCGGCATGGCCGGGTTAACATGGCATACCTTGCCGCAATTAGGTTGGCATGGCGCGGATAGATTGGCTAGGTGTGTGACCAAGCTAGTTTTTGGGCCAAAGGCCATGAGGAGATCTTAGACGGCCAGGATTTGCTCCTGGGATTGAAGGGCAACCGTTGATTGTTGCACGCCTTCACTTTAGTAGCCGCGAGGGGAAGGCCAGCATGGTGGCGCGGCTAGGACGTATGGCTTGGGGTGACTAGCATATATAGGGCCAAGGTAGAGTGTGTTTTGCATGGCGCGGCTAGCTTGGGATAGGTGTGGCTGGCATGATTTTCCATTGGCACGGAGGTGCGGCTAGCATGGTTAGCATGCTTTGGCGCGGTTGGTGTGGCTGGCATGATTTTCCATTGGCACAGAGGTGTGTCTAGCATGGTTGGTATGCTTTGGCGCGGTTGGTGTGGCTGACATGATTTTCCATTGGCACAGAGGTGCGGCTAGCATGGTTGGAATGCTTTGGCGCGGTTGTTGTGGTTGGCATGATTTTCCATTGGCACAGAGGTGCGGCTAGCATGGTTGGAATGCTTTGGGGCGTTTGGTGTGGCTAGCATATCTAGGTCTAAAGCAGAGTGTGTTTGGCATGGCGTGACTAGATTGGGCTAGGTGTGACTAGTATGATTTTCCATTGGCACGGAGGTGCGGCTAGCATGGTTGGCATGCTTTGGCGCGGTTAGTGTGGCTGACATGATTTTCCATTGGCACGGAGGGGAATTAGGGTTTTGCTCGTTGTAACCCCAATTTGAAAAATATACCCGGGTAATTATTTTAGAGACACATTAAAGGTTTCAGTAAATGTTCCTAGTAAATGCTCGTTGCTTTAAATGTAGTGACATTACTGTCTGCTAGGGTTTAGTGTTTTACGATTTGAACCCTAAGCTAAAAACCACCATCAACACCCTGGTACTCAAGTTCTAGATTTGGAGGAGGGCAACACTCACGAAAGGGTTAATACAAATCTTGATTTGGTTAATTTTTAGGGCGAGGAAAATATCAATTCTTCTTCGAATACTTCTTTATCAGGCTCCGACAAACTGGCTATGAGGAATATCAATAATTTTAAAGGGAAAAAATGGGGTGAGGTGAAATTATTAATAGAACCAGTTATTAGAGCGCAATTCGAATCTTTAGTTCTTCAATTTATAGCAGCAGGTCCGAGCTTGGGGATTAATTTCGTTGGGTCAATTGAAGAGATAGATAATATGGTGATGGAGACAATTACAAGGCATTTAAGCAGATATGAGAAGGGGGCAACTTCCTCTCTTTGAGGTAATTTTTGTTGGGGTTCTGTACTTGGGTTTAATTATTGTTTTCTTTTTTATAGATTACACCATTGTTAATTGGAATGTTAGGGGTATTAACAACATCAATAGAAGAGATGTCATTAAGAAGAAGGTGAAACAGTGGAAACCAACAATTCTAGTTCTTCAAGAAACAAAAATTCAAGAGTGTAATAAGGTTTTAGCTAAACAAATTTGGGCTAAGAAAAGTGTTAAATGGGTTGATGCTCCTTCAGAAGGGAGATCAGGGGGTATTTTATGTTTTTGGGATGAGGATAAATTAGTTGTGGAGGAAGTTGTAATTGGTATTCATTCAATTAGCTTGAGATGCAAATTCATTAACTCTGATTTCACTTGGATGTTCACTGGGGTTTATGGTCCTGCAAATCCATTAGATCGAAAAGATTTGTGGAGAGAATTAGAAGAGATCAGAGGTTTGTGGCAATTTCCATGGGTGTTAAGAGGGGATTTTAATGAAATTAGGTTTATGCATGTGAGAACTTCAGAAACTGAAATTTCTGCTGGAATGAGATGCTTCAATAGATTCATTGTTAAGTATGATTTGGTGGATTTACCATTTAATGGGGCTTCCTTTACCTGGAACAAAAACAATTAAGTAAATAACATTAGAAGCAGAATCGACAGAATTGTTGTTTCTAGTGATTGGGAAGAGAAGTTTCCGGCAGTGATTCAAATTGCTCTCCCAATACCTTATTTTGACCACTGCCCGCTGGCTCTAATTCGTGAAGGTGTTAAAGGAGGACCATACCCTTTCCAGTGTGAGATTTATTGGCTTAATCACCCTGATTTCCTTAAGTTATTACAATTATGGTGGAATTCTTTTACTTTTTCAGGTTCAACAGGATTTATTTTCGCTAAGAAGATTCAAATGTTAAAGTTTAAACTCAAGACTTGGAGCAAGATAGAGTTTGGGGATGTGGACAGAAAACTAGAAGATTTGGAAGAAGAGTTTATACAGTTGGATATGGAGGAGGAAACTAATGGTGGTTTGGCTGAAGAACAATGGGACAAGAGAGTTTTGGCTCATCAAAATTATTGTAGTATTATTGGTTTGGTGGCTGAAAAATGGAGGGCTAGAAGTAGAGTGGGTTTTCTTCAAAATAATGATAAGAACACTAATTTGTTTCACAAGATTGCATCCGACAGAAGAAGAAGAAGAAGAAAGTACATCAATAAAATTAAAGTAGACGATAGAATGACTCAAGAGGATAAGGAAATCAAAGAAGGAATTGTCAATCACTTTAAGAAAATATTTCAAGATAAACCACTTGGAAGACCAGTTATGGGTGATCTGAAATTTAACAAGATCGACGAAGAAATGAAGCAATTCCTGGAGCAGTTAATTTCCGAGAATGAAGTCTATAATGCTATAAAAGCCCTGGGGAAAACTAAGGCCCCAAGGCCAGATGGTTTTCAAGTTCTGTTTTATCTTAAGGCTTGGAAGATTATTAAGTTTGACTTTATGAAAGCTATACATGAGTTGCAAGAGTCAGGTGTTTTGGATTGGAGATTCAAGAATACTTTTGTAACTTTAATACCTAAAAAGGATACAGTTGAAGAAATTTCGGATTTGAGACCTATAAGTTTGGTTAATGGGGATTATAAGATTATTGCTAAAGTTTTGGCAGATCGTTTAAAACAAGCTTTGCCTAAGATTATCTCTCAACAACAATATTCATTTCTCAAACAACGCCAAATTTTAGATGGGGTTTTGATTGCAAATGAATTAATTGATTCGAGAATAAAATTTGGGAAAGCTGGTCTTTTATGTAAAGTCGATTTCGAAAAAACTTTCGACAATGTGAGCTGGGATTTTTTGAGAGAAGCTATGATGCGGATGAGATTCAGTCAGAAGTGGATAAAATGGATTATGTTCTGTGTACATAGAGTTCGGTTCTCGGTTCTTATCAACGGAAGTGCTGAGGGCTACTTCACTAGTAAAAAGGTAATTCGTCAAGGTGATCTTATCTCTCCCTTTCTATTTCTTATTGTCACTGAAGTTCTTTCCTTGATGATGTTAAAAGCTAAAGAGGATGGTTATATTAATGGTTTTAATGTCAAAAATAATGGGATTTCTATTACACATCTCCAGTTCGCAGACGATTCTTTATTTTTTTTTCTAGATGCCAATGAAGATCAGTTGAAACACTTGAGAATGATTTGAGTTGTTATCTGGTCTTAAAATCAACTTCGCGAAAAGTAAGTTATATGGCGTGGCTTTGAATGCTGATATGAGTCACTTTGCTTCTATTTTGGTTTGTCTTAGCGATTCTCTTCCTACTTCTTATTTGGGATTACTGCTTGGTGATAGGTATAAAGGTACAAGGAAATGGAACCGAGTCATAGATAAGTGCACTCAACGTTTATCTTACTGGAATAAATCGAATGTTTCTAGGGCTGGTAAAATTATTTTAATCAAAAGTGTGTTAGCTAGTTTACCTATATACTTAATGTATTTATTTGAGATCCTTGTTTCTGTGGCTAATAAGATTGAGAAAATAATGAGAGATTTTCTGTGGGATGGGCAATATAGTAAGAAGAAAATCTGTGTAGTGAAGTGGTCTCAATTAACGAAGAAAAAAAGTAATGGGGGGCTTGGGATTAAAAGTTTAAGGCATATGAATGATGCTATGTTGGTGAAATGGCTATGGAGATTTGCATTAGAGGGTGACATGCTTTGGAGGAAGATTATAAATGAGAAGTATGGCATTAGTGAACAACCTTTTATTTCTAATCAGCCTAAAGGTTCATATGGGGTCTCAATATGGAAGGGAATTATGGCTAGAGCTTCAATCTTCAAAGAGAATATCACTTTCAAAGTCAATAAAGGATCTAAAGTTATATTTTGGGAAGATTGTTGGCTGTTTGACAGAGATATGAAGACTGAATTCCCTAATATCTACAATAAAGCGCGTTCCAAAGGTAAGTTTATTGCAGCGGTTAGTAATGGGTCTACTGTTCCATCTAGTTGGAATCTCGAAATCCCAAACAGACTTGACTCTATTTCGAGAGCTCAGTTGGAGACTATAAAGGCCAAGCTTAATATGGTGAATTTTATTTGGTCTGACGAAGATGAAATCAGTTAGAAACTCAACAAAGACAAGATTTTTTCTGTCAAGTCGTGTTATGAATTTGTTCATCGAGATTTTATTTCATGTCTTGATAGCCGGATCTTCAAGCATATTTGGGGGCTGCCATATCCTCCTGAAATTGCTTTTTTCATTTGGTGTTTTCTTCAACATAAAATTCCAACGAAGGATTTTCTTAGGCGCAGAGGTATGCAAATTGATCGTGGCTGCGTGTTTTGTGGTGAAACCGAAACTATGGATCATTTATTTATTCACTGTGTTTTTGCTCAAGGGTTGTGGAACCATTTTAGGAGGGAACTTCAGTTTTATTTTGTCCTTCCTTCATCGATGAAGACTCTGTTGTGCACATGGCATGCCAAAGATTTGACGAAGTCGCAGAAGAGGTTGTGGGCTATGAAACCTGCTATGGTAACTTGGGCAATTTGGCTGGAAAGGAATGCTAGGGTATTCTCGGAGAAGAAACTGGAGCTTCAAGGGGTTATATCTAAAGCAAAATACTGTTTTTTTACATGGGATTTATGTTTTATTGAGTTTCAGCAGGTTTCTTTTGAAACTGTCATTGAAAATTGGAAATTGACATACTTTCAATCTCCTTAGGTGCAGGTGCAGCTGTTTAGGTTTGCTTTCTCCATGTCCTTGAATCTCTTCTCCTGTCTTGTCCTTTCTCGTTCTTTTCTTCCATGTACTCTATTTGGGTGGTACACTTCTTTTGCACTCCCTTTTTTGATCAACGGAAAAAATTTCTTTGCTGATAAAAAAATGTCTTTCGTAATAATTTAATTACTTTTCTTAAAATCATGTACCATTTCCTAGTCTTCCCATAAAGACTAGGATCATTAAACTTCGTTACTATTTTCGGCCCATAATTTTATAGCTCATTAGTAAGTGTGTTAAGAATTCAAAAAAGACTGCCATTAAACAGCGCGTAAATTATTACTTTCAAGTTTTAACTCAGAGTTTAAAAGAAACCAACGTCAATATTACATGAAAACGTTATCATAACAATTCAAACCCATTTCCCTTATTTATTCATCCAGAAATTAGTACCGTGCAAAAGATAAAATTTAATTGGGCCGACCGAGCGAAGCGAGGGAGGACCTTTATATGACCACTTTTTTGTAAAATGTAAGTGATCAATTGACACAATAAGATTGGAAATGGTTAGGGCCGAAAAACCAAAAATGTCCCTCCCTTTTAGTCCAATTACTATAACTCCTTGTGTATCCTATCTTTTCAAGGGTATAATTGGACAACAAACTTTAATATAACATATCTAAAAATCTGCACCTTGGAATTTTACAAATTTTATCTCGTTTGAAAGCTAATAAAAAAACCTATCCAACGAGCACAAACAACAATATTAAATTTTGAGTTTTTACAAAAAATTCAGAGGTATTTATCATTTTAGGCACAATTTTAGAAAATTAAGTGTATATCCATTATGCAAACCACCATAAAGGATCTTTCTTTATAATAAGGGACAAAAAAAAAGCCACATGTCATCTCCACAATTAAACTTGAATCTGGTGAAGCCACATCAGCATCAACTTTCCCTGTCAGCGACGTTTGATTGGCCACCACTCTAACATGCACTATTAGGCAATTGAAGGGTCACCTCAACTTTAAACGATAACATCCCTTCAGGGCTGCTGCTGGAAAACCATTGTGTATCTTTGAAACGGCACATTAAATCAATCTGCTACCGACTAAACAACGCAGTTACTCATCGCCATTTCAGCGCCATATTCGGTTCTCACATTGAATCCTTTCGGGAAAATATTCTTTTAGGCCTCTTCCTATGCACATGCCAAAAAATGGTGTTTGGAATGCCAAGTGGCATGCCAAACCATTTGTGCCACTATGGGGAAGCCGCAGAGTGATCGAATCCCTAGCGAGCGATATTGTGAATATCGTTCGAAATTCATTATATCGCTACCGATATAATCAATATCGCCACCGTTTAAGTTTCTGACGCCTATAAATACCGCATCTCTACTCCCACCTTCTCAATTCTCCTCAATTCTTCTTCTCAAAACCTTCTGAAAAACCTCTGAGTTTCTTTAAACTTTTGTTCTAAAACGATTATCTTCAACAGATATGGAGAGAAGAAAAAGAAACAAAAAAGGGAAAGTATCTAGTAGTACCTCAGCCACTGGAGCAAATTTTGTTGTGGATAAAAATTATGAGTTTAATAATGTTAGACTAGTAGCCGGTGAAGGTGTATTCTCTAATCACCTTTATGTTAATGAAGGGCGATGTAACGCTATACATCTAAGAGGTGGATGGAGTGAGTTACGTACAATTTTTCAATTACTTCCTCCTGCTGTTCAAGAGAGAGTGGGAAGATATCCTTGGCGACATCTATATCTAATACAACCTAGAAACCACATGACTCAAGGTGTTCAAGTTATATTAGAACGATGGTGGAAGACTACAAATACGTTCTTTTTCAAGGACTTTGAATGTGGTAAGTAAGTCTTTTCTAGTAATTTAATTTTTACATTATATGTTTTGTTTCATAAAAATCAACAAATTCTAATTATGAATAATTATTGTTAATAGGAGTTACACCGCTAGATTTATACATGTTAACCGGAATTCCATGCCAAGGGAACTTACTTCCATTTAATAGACTAAAGTGGCAATCAGAAGATAGATGGAAAGAATTACTTCCATTATACTCAAATGAATTAGAAGGAAATCCTACACATAGACAAATAAAATCAAATGGGTTGAAGGTGTCTGGGTTGAAAAGTTTTTTCCAGCGTTATGCTGTAAAAATGCGTCAAAACAGGGTAGCTGGTAATCAATATTTGATCCCCGAACATTTTGAGGAGCTAGAACGTCTGTTTGTATTGTGGACACTGGGCCAATGTCTGTTTCCAAATGCTAGATCAGTAGTGTTAATTGGGCTTCTCGAAGCATTAGAAGATTTAGAGCAAGCACCAACATATGATTGGGGGACTGCGATTTTATCAGAGATTTACATTGCCCTAAGTGAAAACTCGACGTGTGAAAAAGATAGCTTTAATGCTTTTTGGGGAGTTCTGGAGGTAAGAACCAATATTTTTCACATTATGTATTTATTTGTCATTTTCATATGGAAAAGTTATTAACCTCCTGAATGTTATTATTTTCAGTATTGGTGGTATACATATTTCCGTGTTTCGGAACCTTGTCTTAAGAATTATACGAATGTTTTTCCGATCATACGGAAGTATGATTATGAGAATTGGGAAGCTGCACAGATTGAAGATGGTCAACATGCTGCTATTGTTCATAAGATTCAGCAGTTGAGTAGAACAAGCCATTACCTTATCTCACAGCCATATGAAGCAAATTACACTGAGTTCCAAGAAGAACTAGTTCAGACAATGGTAGAGTTAAGCCTTAGAAGGATGGTGTTATACATCCCTATTTCTGAGAAGGGTGTTTGGTATTACGGTGAAAGACAACTTCTTCTGTTGCAAGGGAGATCAGTGATAGCTGTCAACCCTTATCCCAGTACAGATGTTTCAGCAGACGATTACTTCAAATTGATAAGGGAAGGTCATCGTTGGCAAGAAGCTGATGAATTGATCCAGGAGCCGATGGACATAAATGAGTACCTATCTTGGTTTAATACTATTTTCAAGCCAAATATTTCCATGAAACCGCAAAGTTTGGGTCGGATGGATTTTCCAGCTTTAGGTAGGTTGCTACTTGACAATGAATTTCTTCCTTCCCAACCTCCACCAGAGACGGGTGACGTATTTGCATATCCTTCTCAAAGTTCATCGTCAAACATGCCACCCTTTTCTTGGGAAGTAAAGACTATATCCAGCACATCTGGAGAGATTGTTAGTTTTCCAATTGTTTCAAGTGCACCTACTCGGACTTATCCATACCTCGGGGTCAATGCTACAGAGTTGGATTATCAGACCCGGTGTAACGATTATGCAGCTCTTGTTTAGGGATTTCAGAATATGCACTTGGAATAGATGCAAAGTTTGAGGGAAAACATGATGTTTGAGATGAGTCAAGGACTTGAGGGTAATGATTGTTCAGGTGGTAGTAGGGGAATGAGTCCCGGAGTTACATGAGCTGGTAGAGGAATGACTCATTTGAGTCCCGGTGTTACAGGAGCTGGTAGAGGAATGAGTCCAACCGGAAGTCACCAAAGTCGTCGAAGTCACCAAAGTCGTGAAAGAAGTTCGAGACGTCGTCCTATGGAGGAGGTACCAGAAAGTTCAACCCCACACATGGTGTTAGATACTCAAGGTGGTGAACAAAACATTGGCTTGGATACAACTCATACACGTATGTTTAGTCATTTTCCAACTGACATACTGACTCCAGGTGGTGGTGTGAACATGGAAGTAGTTAGGCAAACGAATCTGTACACCCCAATTGCCTCAACCTCATCAGCATTTCAACCATTCCAGCAACACTATCAACCACAACCATTTCAAGATTTGTATCGTGTTCCCATACCCCCTACTCCCATTGATTATCAAGGTTATGGTGATTCTGATGAGACTCAAGCACCAAGCGAGTCTCAAACCGGCAGCTTAACTAATTTGTTGAACAACTCTATGGATCCAGAAAATGCAGGCAATTGGATCTTTGGTCCTGGAGGAAATGGACAAAGAAATGAGTAGTTTAAATGTTTTCCTTTAGTTGAATTGTGAAATGTAATTTTGTTTTTTTTAATTAATGGAAACTATCTTTTCAATTAATGTTTAGATTGAAACCAGATTTAGATCAATTAGCTACTACTGCTCTACCACAACTATCAGTGGGTCATCCATTACAAAAAGACTTTTCTATAAGTGGATATGTGCTATCATGATCCAGAGAAACATGTTGTTTCCTCTGGAGTCAAATCCACTTCGCTTATGCAAGGACTAGGCATGATGAAATGAATTTGAAGTTGGGTTCGAATTGGTTGAAGTCAGGCAGCCGTTGGATGAAGATCTGATGAGCGATTATCATAGTATCGAGCGATAGCTTGACTGTCGCTGTCGATTTAATGACCATCGAGCGATGAAGACTCTATCGCTCGCTGGAAACTCTGTCGTGTATGCCAATATGCCAGAAAAACATATTGGCATATGAGTTTGGCAGTTTTGCATACTCATAGTGGGTGCATATATGCCAAATACATGAGTTTGACATATGCATAGGAAGAGGCCTTAAGACACCTTTTCAGCGAAAGGTTACCTCACTTCCCAAGCGATATCTACATTCGGAGTATAAAACAACATTAAACTTTTCTAACTTTTTCATTTGATCTATTCCCTCAAATAACCAAATGAGAATCAACCCAAATTAATAGCATCAAATTCACATCAACCGAAGGAGAAAAACTAAGGAAGTTATCATGGAGAAAAATTTGCTCGAAGATCACATTAAAGAACAAATGAAGGTTTGATTATAATTTTTGGAGTTGAGTGTTCTTTTTGTCGACGTAAATGCGCATAGTGAAAAAATGGGTCTGGGACCAGACGAGCAAGAAGTTCTCTAGAAGAAAGTGGAAGAGAAGGATTGGAAGGCTTTATTATGCACATTCAACATCGGGTGAGAGATTCTACCTGCGTTTGTTGCTCAAGATATTGAAAGGTCCACGCAGCGTTAACGAAAAGAAGACTGTGAATGGATTTGTCCATCTATCATTTAAAGATGCATATTTAGATTTGGGTTTACGGGATGACTACAAAGAATGGCATGAAGCGATGGAAGAGACTGCAGGAACTTGAGCATCCAGTAAGTTATAACGTGAAATGTTCATAACATTAATACTCTTATGTGAAATTACAAATCCAGAAAAACTGTGGAACAGGCACCGGAGACTATCATCTGATGACATTCTGCATCGACAGAAAAACTTATTACTTTATGAAGAATTCTTACGGCTCCACAAGGACTGAACATCTGGAAAACAAAGGTGTTTGATACAGTAACTGAGGCAATAGAAGGAAGAATAAAATAACAAGAGGGAGTTTTTTTTTTCATCTATGGAACCGGTGGTGAGAGAAAAACATCTGGGAAACGTTCGCAACCGGTTTAAGACCAAGACCGAAAACTGATTTAACAGTGACTTCATCGGGAATAGCATCGCCAATACTACCACGTCGGAGAACAGCACATTCAAGATTCAAATTACCCCTACAAGTTCATGAAACCACGTGCCGTGACTCACCAAAGAGAAAACATTTAGCAGCGTTGATGTTTAGAGCATACTGATCAACTACGGAAATAATTGTCGTCGCAACGATTAATAGGTCACACCTGTGGAGTCGTCTCAGGATCTTCAACCTTACTGAGAACATGCGAGTAACTTCTGGAGTATCACCCGAAAAGAATAAAAAAGAGAGAAAAACTCAGTGAATGGTGGAATAGAAATCTATTATGGAAGAGTCATCTTGGATCAAAATAACATATGTAAGGTACCTAATCGTCCCCGATAAGGATTGCCTGAAACAAATTATATGTCATATATCCTAGGATACTCTAGATAAGGGGATAAAAACTTAAAAGTTCTCAAGTGTTAGATGTATACTGGCACCAACTAACGAGAGTGTAGTGGAATAATCAGCTTCATTAATTGTTTCGAAAATTTCAGGAGAAATACATAATTCCCTAAACCACGGACCCGACTACCTATGTAACTAACCTAAGCATTAGGTACGGCTCTGCTTCGTGTTAGTGAAATACAAGTCAAGAGTAAAGCCAAGTAAAACAACAAAAAGACAACGTGTATTTACATATTAGCAGACCCTATTTTGAAACACGATTACAGCGAGATACGAGAGTCTGACCAACTGAATTAGCTTAGCTTCTACCATGAAGAAAGATAAGAAGATGTTTTTCGTGAACATGATCGTAAACAATGCTTTTTGTGGATAGTACATACAATTTTGGCCGCCCATGATGTAAACACTCGAAACAACAATCAGTGCGTATGCATCGGGTTAGATGCTTGTACATAATAGTTTATGTAGCAAAATTTTAGTTTATTCATCAACTAATTTTCCGTTGCAACTAATAAAACGATGTACTCCCTCCGTTTTAAGAAAAATGATACTTTCATTTTAAGCACAATTCTCGAAAATTAAATGCATAGTCATTATGCAAACCACCACAAAGGATGCATAACACATCATGCAACCATATTTTAGTTTATGGATCGACTAATTTTCCGTTTAAGAAAAGGTGATACTTTCACATCCCGCTTCAGGAAAAGTGATACTTTCACTCTGTTTCGGGAAAAGTGATACTTTCGCTCTGTTTCAGAAAAAATGTTACTTTTTCGGAATCGGGGTGAAAGTATCACCTTTTCTTAAACGGGACGAAAGTAGTCGCAGATAAATCCCATATTCAGATTTTTCTTCAGTCGGCCCTCCCACCGTGGAAACGATCGTACTAATAAAATAGTATAGTGGAAAATGTAGCATTTAACCAAGGCTGTAACTCGAGCAGCTAATGTAAATCCAAAACCTTAATGAAGCGAAAGGATCCATACAGTACACCATTAAAAACCAATCAGGAAACATAACTTGTTCATTAGATTATTGACCATCACTAAATCCATGAGAGGACACTCAAAAACTCTTCTTGTTCCCATATGAAAACGGCCACCCATTATTTAGAAAGTAAAACAAATGATTTGTGTCTCTTTACATATTCTTTTAGTTAAAAAGATCTAGTGAAGTGCTTGACCAAGTGGTCTAATACACGTGAAATATTCAAAGCATCTAAATTCTCCAAAATGACTTCGAAGGGATATTTCTATAAGGGAACATTATCTATATACCCCTACTATGACACCCTTTGCAAATATACCCTTATGAGCTTTACAAATATCCCTAAGCTTAATACATTACTAAAATACCCTCTTTTGTATAGTGTATATACAAATCCACCAACCAATATTCAAAAAAAAAAAAAAAAACAGAAACACTACCTCCACTGCTCACCACCACTGTCCACCGTCAACCACCACCACCACTGTCCACCACCGCCAACCACCACCGCCAACCACCACCGATCACCACCACTGCCACTGACCGCCGCCGATCACCACCTCCGCCGCCGCCAACCACCACCGTCGCCGCCAATAACCGCCAACCGCCACTGTCCACCACCAACTACCACCGCCGCCAACCACCACCACCGCCGCCGCCAACCACCGCCACTGACGACCACCACTACCATGTGGAGTCAACTTGTTGAAGTTGTGTCCATATAGGAGGCAACTAGCTCAAGTTGTCTCCAACACATAATGTCCATATCGGAGGCAACTAGTTCAAGTTGTCTCCAAAAGTGGAGGCAACTAGCTTAAGTTGTCTACAATAAATAGTGTACAGGAATAAGTTGCAAAACAAAATGGAGGCAACTAGCTCAAGTTGTCTCCGAATATGAGGCAACTAGCTCAAGTTGTCTCCAAATGTGAAGGCAACTAGCCCAAAGTTGTCTCCAAATGTGAAGGCAACTAGCTCAAGTTGTCTCCAAATGTGAAGGCAACTACCCCAAAGTTGTCTCTAAATATGAAGGCAACTAGCCCAAGTTGTCTCTAAATATGGAGGCAACTAGCACAAGTTGTCTTCATATATGGAGGCAATTATCATAAGTTTCCTCCAAAAAATAAAAATTGTACACAAATGAGTGAACCTAGTGTGATTCGAACACACATCTTCTGACATATACTCAGTTTTGCTACCATTACACCACAGATTCGTCAATACAAAGTAACATATTTAAACACATACAAAGTAACAACGTATTAAAATCACATCCAACAGATAAATAAATAGTAACACAGACCAAACATGTCAATCAACAAACCAACCTAAAATCAAACATACAAAATGAAAATTTACCCAGAAGAGAACGATTTACCAAAGTCCCTGAACTGTGATTTGTTCAAGTTTACAGTCGGTACACATACTTCAAGACTAGGATCAAGTTTTTTACAGCCGGTACACATACTTCAAAACTAGGATCAAGCTCTTTCCTGGTAAACCCCAAACAACAAGGTTACAGCAGCACTAACCATAAGTTCCACTAGAATTATTAAATTATCCACCTAATTTTTCAAACATAACCAAAAAAAAAAAAAACTGCAGAACACAGGGTTTCATTTCGAGCAGTAAACTAGACATTTTTTTTATTAAGATCCGTAATAACTTAGATTAATTACGGCCTAACCAATTTCTTTAGCATATGTTTCCTAATTAAATATGTCCTCAACTGTACACCTTTCTTTGCACAAGTTAATCCATATCATCATAATTTATCAATTACAACAACATTAACCATCAAAAATGGTATCAAATTGGTACCTTCAGAAATGGAAGCGTCATACAAAGAGTTGTGAAGAAACAAACAAACCAGTAAATTCGAAAGGAACTCACGTGTAACAAAGATTGTTAGTAAGCACTTGCAATCCGTTAGCAGTGAACTAGTTCTCATCGACATCACATGATAGTGAGTGGGTCTACTGGTCCCCTGCATAACAAAGTATTAAAATCAATATTGATGAAGGTTAGAAAATATTGTATCATCCGATCATTTGCACAAAATTAGATTTCAGCAAATCACTTATGTAAATTACCTGGATTCCTGCGTGACTACAGAGATAGAATTCGAACTCTGTGGGGTGGAAAATCATAGAATCTACAATGATGCTCGAGGTAAATAGAGATAGTTCATATTCCAAAGTGAACTCAAAATATTACACCTTACTTGTTCAAATATTGGGACAGTTCATACCAGGTAAGATGTTGCCACTCCTATCAGTCATGTTGCGATCCATGTGATTAGCAGGGAAGAGACGAGTATGGTATCTCTTTTGTACAACAATAAAAGTGATAGGTGGTAGATATCCTTCCTCAAGCGAAGCACAAGCCTTGTGAATAGCGTTTATTTCATGAAGCAGGACTTGTGCAAATTGTCCCTCACTCATTCCGTCTCTGTAATAAAATCAGACTAGTTTCATAATCCTAAAGAAAACAAAGAGTCATACACCATGAGATCAATCAGAAAACCCAATTATTACCAAGATGGTATCAAATTGGCAGCCACGTATAACTAGTATCCAATATTACCCAGAACAAATGCATTATTTGATCCAACATTCTAGTTGTTGTTGACCAAAATAACAAGCAAAAAGTAAATGATACATACAAAATCCCTTGTGTTGTAGTCCCCAAATCAGTTCCAGAAACCAAAATAGTTACAAATTAAGCCAATCCCCATTGTTCATTCCTCCCCAACAAAAGCCACCACCAGCACCTTCACAACCACCACTATCACCTCCACTGCAATATCATCCACCACTACAACAACAACAAAAACCACCAAAATAACCACCAATTGTACATTAAAATCAACGATGTCTACAAAATTTCATGAAAATTGAAAACCTAAAAATCAGTTCTAAAAAAAATTGATCAAATTAATGTAGGTTCAATACTAAATATCATGGTGGTTGCAACGAAATTGGGAAGGCAGTGATGATACGTCGGAGTTTTCAGATCCATCGACTTTGATTTCAACTAAACCAAACACGCAAAAAATCAAATCGATAATTACCATAAAATCAACAACCTAAATCAACAAATCAAATCGATATTACCAGAAACCAAAATCTAAAAGAACAAAATCTCTCTCTCGATCATCTGGACCTTCAACTAACATTGAAATAACTCTTAAAATCAGTGAAAATGAATTGTTGATGGTGAATATGAAGTTTAATTGTTAAGATCTCAGTGATGTAAGAGGTGGTGGTAATGGCGGAGATGGTGATGGTAGTGGTGGATGATGGAAGAGGAAAGAGAGGCGATTTAGATCTGAAACTGTAATATGAAATAATGATTTTCATTTAAATCTATTTCACCTATGAAGAAGAACAATTAATATCAAGTTGAAATTGAACTTGCAACGGAGGCGGAGGGGTGGTGGTGATGGCAGAGGCGGTGGTGTTGCAGAAACAGAAGGAAAGAGAGGGCTGAGATGGTGGTGGCGACGGATATGGAGTATAAGGAGAAGAAGAAATAAAGAAGGTGGAGTATAAGAGTTAAAAGGTTAAAAATGGAATTATGGAAATTATTTTTCTATTAATAATTTCACTTCTGCCATTAGGGGTATTTGTAAAGACTCATAAGGGTATTTATGCATGACCCATGAATAGTAGGGGCATAAATAACATTCCCACTTTCTATAAACAGCGGCAAAACTAGACCATTTAATACAGACTCCAACCATGAAAAATCCATAAGAACGTGGTCTGGTGGACCAAAACGGAACTTTTTTTTTATAAGAAGGACTGAAAACCTGACCTAAACAACAGAACTTAAAATAAGTCTAGGTGTAGCAAAAGCCATAACATCAAAATTAAATAAATCAGATAGAAAATCTGGTAGACTATCGATCCAAATTCCTTCATGCTTCCTAGAAGCTCCATCTTTAGCCAATCTATCAGCAATGTTATTGGCTTCTCAATATCTTTGAGTAAACTTCACATGATTAAAGTAAGACTTGAGATCGCAGATTTCTTTGACAAGACCAAAGGTGTCCCATTGAGGTTGAGCTTCTTCATTGCAAAGTTGAACAGCATAGCAAGAGTCACTCTCCACTTCCAAGTTATGTATGCCCATGTGCACATCCAGACGTAAGCCATCTCTGATTGCCCAGATCTTAGCCATATTGTTGTTATTCTTGAAAATGTGCTTCCCATAACAAGCAACAAAGCCTCCAGACTCATCCCGAATGATCCCACCAATCCCTGCAAAACCATTACCATCAGACGAACCATCAGTATTTAACTTTAAAAAATTGTGGTGGGGAGCCTGCCAAGCAATAAGAGTCTCCTAATTTTGCATTCTTCCAATATCCATAGTGTTATTAATCTGATGAAACTCCCTAGCCACTCTCAAAGACTTTGCCAGCACCCACAAGGCATTGAACCTCTTGTTCTCAAAAACACACATATTCATGTGATACCAAATATCCCAGAGAATAAAAGGACATAAATCCTTCCATTTCAAGTTTCCAACAGTACCATCATAAGAACACAGTCTTTTAAAAAAACTAGGAGATAGCACATCCATATTGACCTGTAAACCAATCCAATCTCTTAACTTCCTCCAAATAGGGGCTACAGTGCGACATCCAAAAAACAAATGATGACAAGTTTCTATATCACTATTGCACAGCTTGTAGCCAGGATGGTCAGTAATTCCCTTCCTGTAAAGTGACTCATTAACATGCAGTTTATTATGGCAAAGTTGCCAAAGGAAAAACTTATATTTGAAGGGACATTTTAAATCCCAAAGAAACTTCCAGTCATTGTCTTGATGTTGATTTCCATGTTTTTCAATATGTAAATATTTATAAGCCTCACTTACTGTCACATTTCCAGACTTACTAGCCGCCAATATGGGACGGTCGCTAACCTCAGGACTATTACAAATAGGAATGGACTTGATTGCCTCAGCTATGTCAGGATTAACACAACTATCAATCCTATTAGAATCCCACTCTTTGGAGTTAGGATCCATGTAGGAACTAACAGTCTCCTTGGGAAGACTAGAACTATCCAGATTACATAAAGAAGCAATGGACTCATTACCTATCCATTTATCTCTCCAGAAATAAACCTTAGATCCGTCTCCTATAGCCCATCTAAAGCATTGCCTAATGGAATCACGACCTCCTATAATGCTTCTCCAACATTTGGAAGATCTATTCTTAACTTCAGAATTCCAGAAATCTTGATCCCTGTAGTATTTTGCTTTTAAAAGCCTAGTCACAATACTATCAGGTTCATAAAAAAAAAATTCTAAGCCATCTTCGCTAAAACAGCTAAGTTTCTACTTTCAAGGTCTCTGACATTCACACCTCCTAGATCTTTAGTCAAACAAACAGTAGACCAATTCACATTATGCATGGTCTTTCTATCCTTGTCACCTCCCCAAAAAAAAAATTCTCCTATACCTATCAAGTTTATTCAACAACGTTTTAGGAAGCTTGACAACAGACATGACATGGTAAGACACGGGATCAATACAAGCACTTAACAAGGTAAACCTACAAGCTATGTTAAGGTTCCTATACTTCCATCCCTGCATTCGGTTACACATTTTATCAAAAATGTCAGCATAAGTTTTTTCACTAATCCTTCCCCATTGAATTGGAATACCTAAGTACTTACCAGGATTACTGGCAACTTGATCCTGAAGCGCATTAGCCATGCCTTTGGTGAAACTCCTGCCCAGATTAGCAGAAGTAAGCAAAGTGGATTTGTTGACATTGATTTTCTGACCTGTCCAGGAGCAAAATTTATCCAAAATAGCTCTTAAATTAAGAGCATTCTTATAATTTGCCTGGAGAAAAATAATACTATCGTCAGCAAACAAAGAATGAGTAATCATAGGGCCTCCTCTAGCAATCTTGAAACCAGAAATTAGTTTACTATCTATCCCAGCATTAAGGAGTCTAGTCAAAGTTTCCAAACAAAGGATAAATAAGAAGGGAGATAAAGGGTCCCCCTGTCGAAGACCATTTGAGTAAAACTCATGCTAGGAGTGAAAAGAAACATACGAGATGCAATTGATAAACTCAAATTTGCTAGGAGCTCCATTAATCAACACATTTGAAAAGCAGCAAACTCCCAACCATCATCTCGATGGGTTACTGATGGTTTGGGGGTTTCGTTTTATTTTAGTTTTTATGAGATGTGTTGAATTGATAATCCAGCCAACAAATTTCTGATCAAACCCATTGCAAATTAAGATTTTTTTCAATAAAGTCCCATCTTATCCTATCATAAGCCTTATAAAAATCTAGTTTTAAGGCCATCCAACCTTTCTCACATTTTTTATACTTGAAAGAATGAATAATCTCATTACAAATAACAGTAATCGCAGGCGACACAACGAACACAAATCAAACTTTGGGGTGAATAGTGGGACTATAAACCTACCTTGATTAGTGTTAGAGATGATTACACGAGAGAGAAAGACAACAAAGAATAAAGGCATGTTGATTATGATACACAATTTTACCGTCTCCAAGGAAACAAGGGCCTAATTTATTAGTAATGATCCTAGTGATTATCTTCATGCTAAAATTACGAGGTACGTAAGCTTTGTCCATCTATATCGCCTTGGGTAGAATAAGCTAATCGCTTATAGCTAAGATAAATGAGCAACGCATATTATCCCTACATGCCTGGTATCTTGATGATGGCACTTGTTATTGGCGACACCGGGCCTGCGCTGGGGCTTATCTTGAATATTAAGAAAACTGAAATATTTTGGACCTCTTGTGATGGAAGAAGGATAAGTGATGGGATGTTTCTGTCAAATCTCAAGACCGAGATAAGGGAGTCAAACTATTAGGTGGTGCGATTAGCCTCGACGATGGTTTTGTGAAGGGCCTTGCCATTAAGAGGGCTGAAAAAGAAGTGGATTTGATGCAGATTTTATCCAAGCTCCATGATCCTCAAAGTGAATTTTTTACGACGTGTGTGGGTATCTCCAAATTTGTCACCCAGACCGGTAGATATATTTGATAGGCTTCGAGAAGTGGTGGAAGGCTGCGGGGGACCATTCTTTACTGGAGACTTTCTTATGCAATTAGGATTACTCACTTTAGGAATTAAAGCAATGTAGGTTTTATTTAGTCTAGTATGCATCTTCTAAAACACAATTTTACCCAACAAGGGCCTAATTCTATTAGTAATGATCTTAGTGATTATCTTTGAAAAAGTTTCTAACTTTAGGAATTAAAGAAATGTAGGTTTTAGAGCAATGACACTAGACTAGAACCTACATACTTCCAATACTTACTATAGAAAATACCCTGAAGTCCATCTGGGCCAGGGGATTTAAGAGAGCCCATTTGACGAATAGCCAGTTTAATCTCATCTACATCAACATTACGAGTTAGCCCAACATTTTCATCAACAGTAATAACAGGAGGAAAAAGAGTGTTAATCTCATTGTCAAGAAAATCAGAAGTAGAGGAATTAAACAAATCACTAAAATGACCAACAATATGGGACTCAATTTCATTCGCAGTATTTATCCATTCCCCTCTTTCATTTTTAAGCATCACTATGGAATTCCTTTTCCTTCTAACCAAGGTCGAAGTATGGAAAAATCTTGTATTAAGGTCACCTTCTTTTAGCCAAGAGACTCTGGACTTTTGTTTCCAATAGGTCTCTTCAAGTTTAAGAAGTCTTAGGTACTCAATAAGACAATTTGTCATCTTAATCCTAGCATCATCAGAGGGCCAATTTTCAAAATCATTTTGAGCAATTCTAAGGTTCTCATGAGCTTCATCAATCTTCCTAAACAAATTACCAAACACATGTTTATTCCATTTCTTAGACTCCACCTGAACTCTAGTTACATTAGCTAAGAAACGATTACTAACAGAACTGGAGCAACTTTGGGACCATGACTTTTCGACAACAGACTCAAATCTAGGGTCCTCGGTCCAAATGGATTCAAGTCTAAAAGGCCTAGTTTTATAACTATCCTTAGGCTCAAGATCAACAATCAAAACACGATGGTGAGAATTGTAATAAGGAAGATGAAATACCTGGGCTTTGTGAAACCTATTTTGCCATCCAGTATTATCCATATCTCTGTCAATTCTCTCCTTGATGTTAGCAGCTCTAACTCTCTTATTATTCCAAGTAAATCTTGGACCATTGGCTCCAAGATCAATAATCCCACACTTATTCATAATCTCATTCAGCTCAGAAACTTGACTATGAGTTGGAATATTTCCCCCCATCTTCTCATGGCTGTTACTAATGGTATTCAAATCACCGATAACCATCTAGTCAACATTAGGAATATCAGAAATGGTACTGAGCTCGTCCCACATTCTTTTCCTACTAACCTTATTAGTGCTACCATAAACAGAGGATAGAATCCATGGATGTTGGAATTTAGCAGTAACAACAGCATGAACCGCCCATCTAGAACTGTTAGTGGCCTGAATATCGATCTCATTATCATTCCAAAGAAGACAAAGACCCCCCTGAAAACCCTTGAGGATCCACAATGATGGAATGAGAGAAACCCAACTTGCTCACAATCTCAGAGACACTATCCTCAAGAACCCTAGTTTCCATTAAGGCCATAATCGAAGGGTTGTGTCTCTTAATAAGCTTCTTCATCACCCTAACAAATGAGGGCCTAGAAATCCCTCTACAGTTCCAAAACATAATATTCATATTAAACTCATAAGGAAGACACAAACTAGGATTAAGCACATGGGGCTTCATGGGCCTTTGGAAATCCCTCCAACTCTCTGCAGCCTGCTGATCCATCGTCATCAATGGGGTGAGCCTCGCTTTGAACATCCTCTGATTGTTGACGTCCAAATCCAACCATGTAGTAATCTGCATCTCGAACTGCCAAAGACATTTTGGGATTATTACTAGGGCCAGAGTCTCTACAAGCGGTGCCAAGACTACCTCCAGAATTGTTGCTTCTAACCACCTCTTTGAGTCGCATTCTGCCTCTTCCCTCCATTCTCTTAGAAACTCCACCGGATCCTGAAGCTCCCAATTGGACCTTGAAAGTCTGATTGGCCTCAAGATTCTGTTGTCCTGCTCCAAAAATCCATTTAGGTTCACCTGAGATGGGTTGTGAACTAGATCTGTCATTAAGGCCCTGAGTTGATTTCGTAAATCCGCCACTTCCTCTCTCAACTGGATTATTTGTTCCTCCTCTAACAATTGCTCCATTATTAGCTCCATTATGTCCTCATCCATTGCATTTAGCTCCGCTTGTGCTCTGTGCATTAACAAATCTCTCACTCTCCATTCCTCCACTAAGGGCTGAATTGACTCTTGCGAGAAGATGTTCAGAACTTCTACTTGGTGCTCCATTAATAGCTTTCCTAGTCTGCAAATTGATATCACTACCTTTGTTTCCATTACTATTTATACCCATGAAATCATTATTTCCATTCCTTCTTACATGCTCAACATTAATTCCTTTCTTTTCTTTATCTGTAACTCCCACTGATTTAGTGGTCGTTTCCTTATCATGCAAAGAATTATACCTTCTATTATTATTGGAATTTTGTAACTGATATCTATTACCACTCACTTGATAAGTACCTAGTGGGTAATTATTTATCTCCTTAACTACAGGTTGGGAATCACTTGAAGAGCTATCTCTAATCTGCCTTAAAGAGTATGCATGTATTTTATCCCTAATAATGTCACTATTATTACTCTCTTGATTAAAATCACTATCCACATTCTGTAACGTAGCAAAACTATTAGCCACCACCACATTTTGACCTTTCAAATTCCCATTCTTATTGATCTCACTAGTTTTCACACTAGTCTGATTACCTGCTCTTGTGTTACCTTTCTGGCTCTTCTTTGTAACCAGAATCCATGGAACATAAACATCTGCCTTATCACTTGGAGCTTTAGTACATGCATCATCAAGATTAACATTGTTAGTACAAACATTCAGAGGACATTGGTCCTTCCTGTGGGACATTTTACCACAATTAAAGCAAATGAGTCCCACACCCTCATACTCAATTTTCTGTATCAGTCCCCCTATCCTTACAACATGCTTCAATGGATGATCAATATCCACCTCAACACAGATTCTGGAAAACCTTCCCCTTAAAACAAATTCAGTAGAATTATCAATTTTAATCGGAGTCCCCAGTTTCCCAGCAACCTTGTATAGCACTTCCTTGTCAAAATACTCTAATGGAAGCTCTGGAAATCTAGCCCAAACGACTGTTTTATGAATTGATGTTGTAGACGGCTTAAAATTTGTAGTCCATCTTCTCATAGATAAATGCCTTCCATTGATAAACTACGGCCCTTCAAGTAAAGAATGTTTGAAGTCTTCAGGTTTTTTGAATTTGAACATAAAAAAATCACAACCCATATCCAAAACCTGCATTTTTCCAACTAATTTCCACATCTCCCTTGTTTTAGCAGACATATATTTGTACCCAACAGTTTTCCCTACAACCTTCCCTATGAGACAATACTTCCATGGCTGAATGATTCTCTTTTTTGGTCTGCAAATCAATCTCAATATATGGAATTTCTTCAGTATGCTCAATTGGAATCTCCCCTTCAACATTCAAGTTATCCAGATTTGATTCCAAATCTTCAACTCCCCACTCCTGGAAACAATTGCTCCATCTTTCTGTTGAATTAAGAAAAGCATCTTTATATGAAATTTGAGCTTTTACAGGATTCCCTTTCGTATTCCCTTCCATATCTTCAGTTCTCATGCGGTCTTGAGAATCCTCCATTTGGACATCAACTTGAGTAGGTCTTGTATTTGAATTAAGATTACCCCCTCCTGGTTCAACATCACCTTCAATTAGATCTCTTTCCATATTATCCATGATAAAAAAATCACAGATCTGAAGCTTGGATTTTGAAACACAGTACCCGATTTGAAAACGAATCAATCGCCCGATTCACGCTCTTTCTCTCTCTTAACTTTTTTATTTCAATCCCACGACAAACGGAACTTCAATGTTCCTTATAAAACAAGGCAGACATAAAACCCCTATTTTTTTTCTTTAAAAAAAACGGAGTCAATTTAAGTACCAAGATTATGCAAAATAGATTACATCGCAAGGTTTAAATCACGTAAACAAACTATAATCCAACAAATATATATATATATATATATTTATTTATTTATTTACGGAAAATCAATGCAATAAATCAATACTAAAATAATTTAGTTTTCAATATTATGTAGAAACCCGAACCTCAATCGCTTATAAATCCAAATCGCTGATCAAATCGGTTTGTAAAGACATTTTCAATAACCATCTCTCTGGCATAAATCCATGAACTAGGTTTAAGCTAGATGCACATCCTCACCAAACTAGCAGTACTTCCAAAGTTCACAATACAATAATCTATAGGGGCGCTAGAGAGTTTTTTATAATTTCAAGATTATGCGGATGCAGATGATATCGGCTAGTGTTCTTTAAGGTTAGTCTCCATGCGGACGGAAAGGGAAAGGAGGAAGAAGATTTGGCCATGTTTCTTTCTCTAAGTATATGAAAAAGTATATATACTTATGTATTTAGGTTAAGGAGGACACTTTGGTGGGTTTATGTCTAAAATGTGAACTGTATTACGGTGGGTTTTGACCAAAAGTCAACTTGGTCAATTTTAAAAAATAAACAACACGAAAAATTATGGAAATATGAATTTGTTTTTATTTCTTATTTTATCTAAATTTTACCTAGAAAATACATCATAAAATGTATGTAATTATTTCTTAGAAAGTCGGTTTTGACGGAAACGCAATTCAAAACAACGGATTATAACAACAACGAGTTAATGATGTTTAATTTATTGAAAGATAAATCTAATCCTAATGCATTATCTTTTTGTCATGAAAAAGGTAATGAAGAAATCCAATGTTCCAAGTGTCGTAGATTCGGACATATGAAAAAATATTTTTCTAGCAGAAAAGCTCAGAAGTGCAACAAGGCTTACGTCTCTACCCTAGATGATATCCCGGAGGAAAAACCCTATGAAGGAATATCAAGCTATAATGCACTTCTTTCAAATTCTAATAGTGATGCATCTTGTGAGTCTGATCAACTCCTAAATAACTGTTTAGAAAAACTTGAGTTGAGAATTAAGGATAGTCGAAGATTCAGTTTAGAACTTGAAAACCTTTTAAAATCCATGTCGGATAAAACTCAAGAGGTAAAGTCTGGGCAAGAAAAATTGGTTGACATACCAAAAGGGTTAGAAGCTAACAAAGGAGAAGGTAATTCTTCTGACAATATGTTAAGTTCTTTATGTGGAGGAAATAACCACACTACAATCTTTCATGGAAATCTCCAACAAAATCAAGGCACTTCGTAAGGGCATAAAGATTTTGAAGGATGGTGAGTTTATTTGATCTCAGAAAACAAGTTGCAGACTCTTGCAATAACAAGAAAAAGAAAGAACACAAAGAAACACAATATACTGTGTTCATAAATCATCCTAAGGAGGATGTATTTGTTACCTTTTGTGAGATTAATCCTCACCTCAACACACACTGATTGTGTTGAAAAATGCATCCTCACTTGTTGCCCAAATTTTGTTTGTGAGGAGGCATAAAATTAGGCAGAATGTGCAAATCTGTTCTTTAGTTAACAATAATCTTATAATCGATATCTTTTACTTTTTGGATAAATATATTCGGTTTCCATAAACCAAACTATATCACCCCTTGATTTTCTCCTATCTTATTTATATATATTCTTTCCGTCTGAAAGAAGACTATCTTGCATCAATAGAGAAATCGGTAAAGGAAGGGTCATCTCTTGATGATTTAGCACTTTGTGCATCGGTTATGACTGAAACTCAAGATGTCTCACAACATGATAATCTTCAAGATTCTTTGAGAAAACAAATTCTTACTATTAGAAGTTGTATTAGACATCATGAGCTAGTGATAAAGGATTCAAAAGAAGTACTAGATGATCTTCATTCTCAACTGTTTGAGATGAAAAAATCTTCTATTGGAATAGGAAGTGCTCAAAAGAATTTGAATCCACAATTCGAAAGCGATCTTCACAAGACTCTCGATTAAAAGAAAATAGACAACAATTTTTGATTTATTTCGATTATTGTATAAGGTCTATTTTTGAATAAAACTATCATTATTTATGAATAAAATTATTATTTTATAATTTTTCTTGTGATAGTTTTCGATTACATAGCTTGTGTTTGAATGTCTATATTTTTCTATGTGTTTTCTGTTTATGAGATGTATGATTTCGGTTTTCATAACCTTAATATTCGATCTCATATGATGTGAACCCTTATGGTTTGTGTGACTTTTTGATTTAGCGGGATTAAGTTTTAGTCCATGTTGGTAGGCTTTATCAAAGGATCATAAGGTGTTCCGATTGAAACTCATATGTAAAAAGTCACAATGTGTTGAATCAATTTGTGTTTACATGAGTTGTGTTTAGCATAAACATATGTGTTTTGGGTTTTCAACTTTTGCTATTGGCACGCATTAGTTAAAACCGATTCAACCTTTATCTAGTAAAGGTTTCTCTTGTTCTTGTTCTTTTGTTGCGATAGGATGACAACATATTGGGGGATAGTTTTAACTTGAACTTGCGCTTAATGATATATCTTTCTAGGAAGAAGAGGATGCGGAATTTGAGGTAACAAATTTGTTAGTTAATCGTTTTCATGTTTAAGAAAAGCCTGCTTATATTGCATATATTTTGCTTTTGCTTAACAAAATTTCGGTACAATTGATATATTCCATTATGATGTGTATGGATGTGTGTGTGTGTGTGTGATTCAATTGTTGCTGCTTAATAAAAATGGTGTCAATTTATTTGACTTATTGTTTGGTATCAATTTTTTTTGCTTAACGAAATTCCGGTGCAATTACGGTGCTATAATGTCTATGTTTGTTTCAATTGCTTCCGGTTAAGAAAATAATTGTGCAAGTCAATTTATTTGGTTTGTATGTATTGTTTATGACTTAACAAAATATGGGATCATTTGTTTAGTCCAATTCGATTTCGGATAAGATAAACTAAGTTAATTCTGATCTTAGTTAGACTTATCAAATTGAAGGATTCGGTTATTCAAGTCTAATCGAATGCCTTGACAAGAAATACTAGTTAACTAACCTAGTGCTCGTCTTGTCTAAAGAGAAATTTCCTAAGTTATTGTATGAATAATTAGAGCCTGATGAGAGAAATGAAGTTAATTTTTATCTTAATTTTGTTATTATCGAAATAAGGGATTGTATGTTTACAATCGTTTTAACAATAGAACTAAGTCTCTTAGTCAATTTGTTAAATTATTAGGGAAAATTATTTCGGGCAATAGTTTTCCTTAAAAACATATTAAAACTAAATTACTGGTAGTTTCGGTTTTAATATTGGTCATCTAAAGTGGTATGTGAAACCTTCGTGCTTAACTTATAGGTTGTTTACAAGTCTTTTAGATTTGTAAGATCCTTTCGATTTGACATTTATTTTCTCGAACCTTTGTCATTTTTAGACAAAAACGGGGAGAAATATATGGAGTAAACAAGTAATTTGTAATCACTAACGAAAGGACAATTGTGCTTAAATGTTATATCTAACGAAAAAATAAAGCATTGACTAAGTGGGAGAAACATATCATATTGTTGTGTACTAATTCTGACTACAAAAGTGGAATAACAAAGATATTTGGATTGAATATCTACCTATCTTACCTTTAGGGGGAGTATAAGCTTTGTTATTCGGATGTCAACGTCGGCATTTATTGATTGAATATATACAAGTTATTATGTTGTTGAAACTTGGAATCAAGTGTATATATAGCGAATTCTTGTAATTTGTTTATCCATATATATTAAGAGTTTTGTCACTAAAAGTGAAAAAGGGGGAGATTGTTAGAGCATAACTCGGTTGAACCCACCAAGCGTTGGTATGTCAAGTTTGGTTGTCATATTTTAGTAAATTCAAACTCATCTAAGAGTCGCTTGATTATGTACTAGAGACAACTTCGTATAGGTTAGATTAGAAAGAAAGTCTAGGAAAATGAGACATACAAGTATTACTCGAAGATCTGAAGAACGTGAAGAAGTAACGAGCTATAACGACGACATCATCCTTCCTCTTGAGGTTAATAATATTGACTTGAACTGTTTAATTTCTAATGGATCTTTCAAGTCGTGTTATATTGAAAACATAACTGCGAAGCTGTGAATGAATATTTTACTCTAGTACTGAGACATGATCATATGATCATATTATTAAGGAATTAAACTACGATGTATAACTCCTATCTTTTGAACTTCGAAGATATGACATCAACATGATCTTATGAATGTTATTGTGATTATGTGTATGGGTAAAGGTGAATATTTCATCATAGGAAACAATGTCTTACATTTGTTTAAAGGAAGTACATTCATGAACTTGTTTATGAATCGAAAGGGAAATCGTTAGGCTTATTGGTATTGTTATCCATTGCATATCTTTGGATTACCAATATGTGTGAGATGGTAGAACAAATCATAACTTATTATGTATCTTGGTATAACTAATCACAATGACTGACTTATGATTTGGTATGTCTAGTTTTGATTAATTAGTGTAACAGATCCTAAGTAATCACCTGAGATGGTATGATCGATATTTATAATTGGTGTGACCGATCCTAGTAATTGGTGTGATCGATCACCAAAGAGTTATGTAATCAATCCTTGTAATTCACGTAACCGGTCCTAGTAATTGGTGTAACCGATCCTGGTAATTGGTATAACCGATCCTAGTGACTGGTGTGACCGATCACAAGCAATACCATGAGTATATTGTAATCGGTCCTGGTAATTGATGTAACCGATCCTGGTAACTGATGTAACCGGTCATGGTAACTTGTGTGACTAATCACAAGTGTTCCATATTAAGGTATAACTGTTCCTAGTGATTGGTAGAACCGATTGATTCCATGATTGTGATTGGATATTTGATCAATCACATAGTTGTCTTGGAATACATATGAACCAATTTTAAACTTGTTTGGAGGTGTTATATAATTGATTCCAAGATTGTAAATATGAAAGAGCATTTACAAAGAAAATATGTCAACATACTTTGAACACGAACAGTAACTCTTATCTTTTATTGTTCAAAGATATTCCTTAATTACTCAAGGAAATCACGGTCCGAAATAAATTAAGAATCTTTTAATTAAGGTTGTCAGTTTTATATGCTTTAATTACCATCAATTAAATGCATATCTCTAGAGAATAAAAATTACTAATGTGCATTTACTAATTGGATTTTTTCTATTGAGAGATTTCGGAAAATATCGGACAAAGCATTACCTGAAATTATGAAAACCTAATGGGCATTTATTCCATATCTTGAGAATACTTTCGGTTTTGTAAATTCCTTGGTGTCCAAACATCCTTGGTCTATAAATTCCTAAGTTTACATTTCTAACAAACTATCCTAAGAGCCAGGAAAACTTCATCTTTTTGTTGTTTCTTTTGGAGCCATCTATTCGGAGAGGAAAGTACCCTAATTAGGCAAAATCTCTTACGACCGCTTGTTGAAAGACTTCTGTGGGATCAAGAAGCTCTACGAGTACCGTTGGTGGGAAAATAGATAATTACAGTTTATTAGTTTTTGATTGATTTGATTGACTAACGGTTGTTAAACTTTGATTGCACCTAGTTTATTTATTCTTGAGAATCTTCTCTTCTGATATAGGATTCACTCAAACTAGATCGTAGTATCGACGGGATCTTTAGAACTATTTGTAGATCTAAAGATTTCTTGTGATAATCCATTGTTAACAGACTCTGTTATGTGCGTAATTGATCACAAGAGATTCAAGTGGTGTTGTGCAGGTTTAATTGAAGATTAAATAAGATTTAAATACGAAGAAAATTTCTTATTGATTTCTCATGTCTTTGTGTAGCACAAACCTTGATCGGATGAGATCCAACTAGAATCAGATTTATTCGATTGATTAGTTGCGTGAGATCGGTAACACCTAATAGTTCTCTTGAGATTTATTTTGATTGTTACAAATTCGAATCTTATTACTTAGGTAATAGAGATTGGAATGAACTAACCAGGCAAAGGAGTTTATTAGTTTAAACGGAAGAACTTTTGCATATGACTTGAGATATCTTTATCTTAAAGAATCAAGAGAGTTGTTACCAAACAGATTTGTTGTTCCTTTACTTTTTTTTTTCTTCATATTACAAAAATTTATTTCAAAAAACTGGAAGGAATTCTAGCAACAAGCTGGGCTCCAACCCCTTTCTGAATAACAATACCCAATTTGTGGAAAAAGAAATTACATTTCTTAGCATTAACATCGAATCTAGACAAGTGATTATGTAATATTTTTAATAAATCAACTATATCCTCCCCTAGGTATCCAAATATCATGAAATCCAAAACACCAAAACCAAAACCTTGAGCCAAACACTTATCTAAATATTTTTTATTTTTGTGAGAGATCGCGTTGCTCAAAGCTATCCCCGGTTGGAAAACACGAACTCCTCCCCCCGTGAAAGGTGGCACCCCAGTGACATCTAAATACACATCACTACCATTATCCCAATTATAAACCATAATATTTGTCGGCCGCAAACCACTCCCCTAATTGGACATGAAACCCAAATCAACCTCCTTCTTAGATGGGACTCCTGCGCTAAAACACATGTCTACAATAGTGTCACGTACAAAATCATGTCGATATTTGATCCCTACCTCATTTGCACAATACAACGCATGGTCACCAAAGCAGTCCATATCTCTGTTACCAAACAGATTTGTTGTTCCTTTACTGTTTGGAATACGATCCAAAGGAATTGTTCCAGTGCGTGCACTTATCAAATGTCAGAAGCGCATGGATACTGAAGAAACTAAGTGAACTAGGGATAGTTGCTTGGTCTAAACTATACGAAGTTGGTTTAGATTTTGTATAGCAGCTTAATTATGAGAGTATTCAATTCTGGACTAGGTCCCGGGATTTTTCTGTATTTGCGGTTTCCTCGTTAACAAAATCTTGTTGTATCTTTTACTTTTCTATTTCCGTAATTATAATTATTTATTATAATTAGAAGTAATATACACAGACGTTAACTCCGCTTTTCTTGATAGTGATCCTATAGAGTTTGGTTAAGTCCGAACCTATTATCAAGTAATCACACTTTAATTGGTGTATCATCTCGATCTTGTATCCATAGATGATCACAGAAAGGGTGAATACTAATTTGTCATATTGTCTCGACTTTGTCCATAGACAATCACTTTCGGTAAGAGGACTTATAGGTGGATAAAATAAAGATTGTGGTGTATTTGGGTACCCTCATCTTTTAATTTTGTATGATTTTTTTAATAAGTTAAAAAAACGAGTTTTTTACAAGGTTCTTTCATAGAGTTTGAGTCGTGTCTAAGAGTGCAGTAATTGTCAGTTCGCTAGCCAAATATTATTATAATGCTACTTACAACAAGGCTTGATCATTGTATCTTGGAAGGCTACGTCCATAGAACCATAAGCGCCATATGCGGCGATATATTAGTCTTTAAGGAAAGAGTGATCCTCATCTTGATCAACCAATCTGATAAGTTTTCTTACTCTCTATTTATTTGTTTTATGTTTGTCGTATTTGCATCATTACCGAGAAACAGAGACTAAAATATATTTTTCAACAACATATGATGAGTGATCTCTCATGATTTGTAAAGACCGAGAATACAAAAGAGGATCTGTAACTATTGGGAGTTCTAGGTGAGACAAAACGAGATCTACGAGAGGACTTCATGAGACTTAGTAGTGACTTTTGACTCCTAAGAAAAAGCTCTGGATAATGAAAATGGAGGAATAAAATTTAATGTGTATATGTACACTTGGTTTTTTTATTTCTATAATGTGATCGAGTGTTATAAGGGTGTCTCATCAGACGCGGATATTAAGTGCGTCCCCTCAGGCGTGATTATTAAGTGTGTCTCACTATCAGAAACACTCATTTAGATTGCGACGGAATGTGGGAGATTTTATTAAGTGCATCTCACTATCAGACATCACTGTAACTTGTGTTTGATATGACATGCACTTAATAAAATCTTTCACACTCTGATACAGTCTATAATCACTGTTTCGATGTTAACGGGTTTATTATTACCGCGTGGTTTTCATGTGTAAATATTAAATCTATTCGGGTTTAATATTTCGTCTACCAATGTGGCAATGAAGAAAAAAGTTAAAGCTGTAAAAGCTAAATTTTGATTGAATATTTAGTATTTTTTGCAGTTGTGCTAAGGCCAAGTGCTATGGTGTACCATTTCCCTTAGCTATAACTTATTTAAAGCTAAGGGAAAAGGGTCCCAAGGAAACCTCACTATGATGGTGTGCCATCCCACACGGAACGGAAACTAAGTTCCGTGTAAATAGTGTCAAATGAATACTGAGTCAATTTGTTGACTTGACCAAATCGGGAACTCAATATCCGTTTCAGGGGGTATAACCATCCAGGAAGCGCTCGGGTTTCCCACTTCTCCTTCTTCACTCTTCATTTTTCCTCTTAAGCACCCTTTTCTCCCCCTTTTGATTTTCATGGTGATTTCTTGCGATTGTTAGGTTGAAATTAAAAGGGTTTGATTCATACAAAAAGGTGATTCAATTGTATTCTTTAATTTCAAATTCCATCCACGTTTTTTGTTTAATTGCTTTTGATTTGTATTGGTTGTAACCCTTGTTTAAATCCTTTGGCTATTAATAAAATTTGATTGTTTAGCAAAAAAAATCAAATTCCATCCACAAAATCATCAAAGGTAAGTTGTTCTAATTTTAGGTTTCCAAGTTTTTTTTCTTCTATTATTTTCATGAAATTTTTCATACTAAGTTGATTAAGTATATTGTATGTAAGGTAATAACAACATTAAGACATATATGTAGTGAAAAATCCATGATTATTTCTTGTTTTGTGACGCATCACTTGATTTACGTTGAATGAAATATTTGTAAGCTACTATTCTATTGATGTTTAATATTGACTGACTTGTATTTCATGTATGATATAGAGAAACTGATACTATAATTGTTGTTTGCAAAGGTACAAAATGAGTCTAATGTGTGCTTATATGAGAATTAAACATGGAATCTATTTGAATAATTCTAGTAATGAAGAAGAAAAAGCTCTGCTAATGTTTACACAATTATGTTTGGAAGAACGTATGTGTATTTTTTGGCAACCTGTGCCTAGGGAGGTGCAGACGCACAGTGTAATTACCCGAGATCGAGTGTGGCATGATGAAAAAATGATGAATGATTATTTCATACCTGGAACCAATTATACATCAAGACAATTCAAATAACATCTAGGCATGAAGGATGATGCGTGTCGTAACCACAACAAATTAATTAATATTTACTACCTAATTAACAAGTAATATAGGGTAGTCAAGATCGTTCCCACGAGGAGCAAGAGATTCTTAGTTGTAAAATAATGTCACAAAAGGGGGGGTATTGGTTTTAGAATTTAAAAAGTAAAAGAAATAAACAAAGCAATCAAAAGTGTAAGTTAAAATCAATAAGAAAAAATAGATCAAGGAATCCTTCTTCGTTGCAAAACAATGATTCAAGTTATGTTCTTTTCCACTTTTTATTAGTCACAGATTATCACCAACCGTAGGATAGCAGGTTCGGTTAGCTAACCCCAAAATTCCTTATTTCACTGAGTAACAAGTTCGCTTAGTTATCAGATTCTATTCAAAAGAACCACCTTGAGGTTCGCTTACAAGATGTAATTCCCCGAACGCATTAAGATTTGTGAACTTAGGTTTAGTACTAGTAGTTAGACTCGGTTCGCTTGGTCTACTTTCTAGCGTTGTTTTCACACAAAATTGCTCCATGGAATCCCTCTGCAAGGTCTCGTGTTTTCTACTTGTGTAAAGAGTCAAAAAACTATTACGTATTCCCTAACTTTCACTAGCTTTAGATCAAATTAACAAATCAATTTAGCGTGCACTCTAAACAACCTATCAATCAATCATAAACATTAATATTAGTAAAAACAAACGATAATCATATGAAAAACTTCAAGATAGAATTGAAACAAAAACTCAAACCATATGTTAAGAATTAGGAATTCATCCTCAATCAATAAGAAAATTAGCTACTCATAGTTTGGAGTTCACACAATAATAATAATAAATAAAGAAAAAAGAAAAACTTATTGAAAAGATGATGGTTGCTCCTTCCTCCAATCCTTGTGCACTTTAACTCCTTCTTCAAAGTAGATGTGTGTGTAAAAGTTGTAGAGAACTAATTTATTTATAGGCTTCAATACTCTCCATATCTTTGTAGGAAAAGAATCCACATTCAATAAGAACACCACTTTCCCAATTTGAGCCATATTCCAATTTCAAGTCCAATTCTCCAAAACTTCAAAGTTTTCATCAAATTCCCAATTCTAAGTCTTCACACACATGAGAGAAGTCCACACAAAATTCTGTAATTTTGGATCGCCGGAAAACTGGGTTTTTGGCCATAAGTTGGCCGGAATTAGTCACCGCCGGCAACCTGAGATTATCCTCGTCAGCAGAATATTCCGTCAGATCACCGTTAAAGTAAACAGTCAATAAGGTCAAACCGTCAGTCAAAAGGGTCAAGAGGAGTGAGATTCAGCCTAGTCATTCAGCCTTACTGAGTCTTACTCAGTCTTACTCAGATGAGTCAAGTATTGGTTCGATTGTCGGACACCGAGTCGACTCGCCGGAGCAGCAAAACTGATAGAGTTTCCTATGTTTATTGAGCATTTCTCAGGCCAACTTCAGGCCTATTCTCTTCAATTCCTGCAGAATACCTATCATATATCTAATTTGACTCATCTGCAACACGAACTCGTCACTTGGAATGAACAGCAGCATCAGAATCCTCTCAATCCACTAATTCTTTCTCAAGATCATACTACCAACGCAGCTCAAATTCATCTTCATATCTAAACCATCTCCACAGCGACAATCACCCATATCACAGCAACATCATTCATATCCGCAAACCCATTAAATCTTTTAACAGAAATCCAAACAGCGTCAAGAACCCAGGCTTTATTTTCATGTTCTTTAAACAGATTCTTCCATCTTCAATTTCTGTAAATTTCAGATCCCCTTTCCGATTCTTTCTTCTCGATTCAGCAACCCATTTGTTCATAGCTTCAGTCAACAACACCAAACCCATTTTGATTCAATCTCTCTTCTTCAGAGATCTCGTAATCACATAATCTCAGTGATTTGAGCAGCAAATCCATCTGGACGGACCACAAACCCATCTTCCTCATCGAATATCTTCAATTCGATCTACTGAATCTCTATTTCATAATTTCGAATCAATTCTTCCACTGAGTTCTCAATCTTGTCTCGGACAGAACAAATTAGAGTAATAGCTGCGCTGCTTTCTCAATTTCAGTCCAAATGAATGAATTAATGATAGAGAGAAAACATCTCTCGAATCTAGGATTAGAGTATGATTGGGGTGGATTCAGACGCCCAATATAAGAACCACCCCATGGGTGCCCTGAACCAACAGTGGCCTGCCTTAATACTTTCTCAAATCAGAGATGCCCCTTAACCTCGCTTGGGCTCCAGATAGTGTTCGCCCCTGAAATGACCTTTTTGCCCTTTCAGCTCAAATTGAACGATTTCTTCTTCATTTCTTTCGTATGACTCCAGAGTACCTAATAACTCAAAAAACACACGTAAAATACATAATTTACAAGAAAAATAGCAAAGAAAGCATAAACTCTATAGATAGTAAATACGGTGTATTCTACACCTATCAAAGGAAGATTTATTTGAGAAATTGTTAGGAAAATTACCTAAAGTGGATCCAGAATGGCATCAATGTCCAGATGCAAAAAGTTTTATGGGGCATTCTCCACATATGAAATTAGTTGTCGTGATGAAATGTTTGTGCAAAAGTACATCAGCTGATAGTGTCGATGACTACGCTCGTATGGGTCCCACAACAATATACTATTATCTAAAAAGATTTTGCAACATAATTTTCATGACTTTTGGAGAAAGATATTTGCACCAACCTACTCCTGAATATGTTCAGAGGTTGCTAGGTGAAAATGTCGAATGAGGATTTCCAGGAATGTTAGGTAGTATATATTGTATGCAATGTCCATGGAAGAATTGTTCGATAGCTTGGCAAGAAACTTATCGAGGTAAAGAGAAACACAATTATATAGTGTTAGAGGCGGTGGCACCATATGATTTTTGGTTTTGACATGTTTTTTTTGGAATGCCTGGGTTTGAATAACTATTTGAATGTGTTGCCACATGATAGGGGTAAAATATTACATATTTGATATCATTTCGTTGGCACTTTTAGTACCTGAAATACATTAATATCCTAATTTTGTGTCAAATGTTGTATTTTATGCCTCGAGAATTCAATAACTAATTTTGTTGTAAATATTAGTAATTTGTGTTTGTTTGTCTTTGTATGAGAGAATAAAGAGAGGCTGGTCAATAGATGTATCTTGGAAAGTGAAAATGTTGTGCCATGGTGTACGAAATCAGTGAGGACATGTGCAATCGATAATGGGCCGAAGTATGAAGTCCAACTGTTATTCACGTTTTAAGACAAAAGAGAAGGGAAAGCAGTCTCACCCTTAAACACCTAAACAAGGTGCACATGTCTATCACCGAAGTAAACCCGCTTTCAAAATTTCCTTTCTCGTTCCCAAAAATCAGAAAAGCTTATCCTCTCAAACCATCGGTACCACCTCCCTCTCTACTACCAAACCTATACCACCACCAATCTCTCTCTCACGCCCATACTTTTTGTACAACAACAATATTTCTCTCACCATACTTCTGTTGTAACATCCTTACAACCTTGCTTCTCAATCTCTAATGCCAATCACCCGATTTCATCAGTTTCACATATCTATTCTTGATGTAGCCGTTTGCATGAAATTGAAGAAATAGGTTGAAAGTCATTGATGTAGGAAATGAAAGCCTAAAGTCTAGCAGCATGGTTTTGAAGGCAGTTAAGTATGGATTAGTTGATGGGTCATATTTAGTGAGTGATTGACATCTCAATCCCTAATTTCAGTTATAATGTTTGAGATATTAAAACCTAATTTAGGGTGAAATTGATGTATAAATAGGGGTGATATTTGTGTATTGGGGATGTCCAAGTGAGAAGGATCATAAGTAGAAAATCAGTTGTAACTTATCTTCTCAAAAAATTGTTCTTGGTAGAACTCAGTTGAACAAATCTTAAACTTTTCCACCTATAAGTCCTCTTACCGAAAGTGATTGTCTATGGATTGAGTCGAGCTAATACAACAAATCAGTATTCATACTTTGTGTGGTCGTCTAAGAATACGAAATCAAGAAAATACAAAAATCAAAGTATGATTACTTGATAATATGTTCGAACTTAACCAAACTCTATAGGATCACTATCAAGTAATACGGAGTTAACGTTTGTGTAATTTACTTTAAATTATAATAACAACAATTATAATTACGGAAAACAAAAGTAAATGACACATCAATATTTTGTTAACGAGGAAACCGAAAATGTAGAAAAACCCCGGGACCTAGTTCAGAATTGAATACTCTCATAATTAAGATGTTATACAAAATCAAACCAACTTCGTATAGTTGAGACCAAGCAACTAAACCTATAGTTCACCTAGTTTCTTCAGTATCCCTGGCTTCCGAGATTCAATAAGTGCACGCACTAGAACAATTCCTTTGGTTCATATTCCAAACAGTAAAGGAACAACAAATCTGTTCGGTAACAACTCTCTTCAATCTCAGTGATATGAGTTAGACAAAGGCTCTTCTGTTTAATTCAATAAACTCCTTTGTTGGGTTTAGATCTATCTATACAACAAATACCAAAGTAGCAGAGTTCAGATTTTGCAATCAATAATATGATCTACCAAGATACTAAACACTGATGCCGATCTACGCAACTAATCAATCAAATATATCAAGGATAAACCGATTATAGCTGGCTCCCAGCCGATCAAGTTTTTTGCACACCAAATATTATGAAACCAATAAGAAATATTTTTTGTCTTCAAATCTTCTTAAATCTTCAATAAACACCTGCACACCACAACTTGAATCTCTTGTGATCAATCATATACAAAACGAAGTCTGTTAATAATGGATTATCACAAGACGTCTTTAGATCTACAAACAGTTCTAAAGATCCCATCGATAGTTCGACCTAGTTTGATTGAATCTTATATCATAAGAGAATATTCTCATAAATAAAAAAACTAGATGCAATCAAAGTTCAATAACCGTTAGTCAATCAAATCAAATTGAAAACTAATAATACTGTAATTATCTAGTTTCCCACCAACGGTACTCGTAGAGCTTCTTGATCCCACAGAAGTTTTTAAACGAGCGGTCGTAAGAGATTTCGCCTAATTAGGGTACTTTCCTCTCCGAATAGATGACTCCACCAGTAACAACACAACAAGGTAGTTTTGCTGTCTCTTAAGATAGTTTGCTCGAAATGCAACCTTGGGTATTTATAGACCAAGGAAGTCTGGACACCAAGGAATTTCCAAATCCAAAATATTCTTAAGATATGCAATATTTCCAAAATCGGTTTTCATAATTCCTGTAAATGCTCTGTCCAAAATTATCTTAAATCCTACTAGAAAATATCCAATTAGTAAATGCACATTACCAATTTTTATTTTCCAGAGATATGCATTTAATTGCTGGTAATTAAAAGCATATAAAATTAACAACCTTAATTAAAAGATTCTCAACTTATTCCGATCTGGGATCTCCTTGAGTTATTAAGGAATATATTTGAACAATAAAAGATAAGAGTTACTGAACATGTTCAAAGTATGTCGACATCTTATTTATTTGTAAATCCTTTTTCATATTTACAATCTTGGAACCGATTAAACCACACTTCCAAACAAGTTTAAAACTGGTTCATCTGATTTCCAAGAACTATGTGATTGATCAAATATCAAACCCTAATCATGGGTTTACGGTTCTACCAAACACAAGGATCGTTTATACCTTAATATGGTTACCGGGACCAGTTACATCAGTTACCAGGATCGGTTACATCAATTACCAGGACATGTTACCATATTCTCATGGTATTACTTGTGATCGGTCGCACCAGTTACTAGGAATGGTTACTCCAATTACAAGGATCGATTATGCACTTTTTTGTGATCGGTCACACCAATTACTAGGATAGGTTACACTAATTACCAGGATCGGTCACACCAATTACAAATATCGATCATACCATCTTAGGTGATTACTTAGGATCGGTTGCACTAATAAAAGTCATACTAGTACATAAGTCAGGCATTGTGACTAGTTTTACCAAGATACATAACAAGTTATGATCGGTTCTACTAACTCACACATATTGGTAATCCAAAGATATGCAATGAATAACAATACCAATAAGCCTAACGATTTCCCTTTCGATTCATAAAATAAGTTCATGAATGTATTTCCTTTAAACGAATGTAAACATTGTTTCCTAGGACGAAATATTCACCCATACCCATACACATAATCACAATAACATTCATACGATTATGTCGATGTCTTATATATGATATTCAAAAGATAAGCGTTATACTTCGTATTCTAATTCCTTAACACTATGTCTACTAGAGTATAATCATTCACAGCTTCGCAGTTATGTTTTCAATATAGCGCGACTTGAAAGATACGTTAGGAATGAAATAATTCAAGTCACAATATTACTAACCTCAAGAGGAAGGATGATGTCGTCGATGTAGCTTGTTACTTCTTCACATTCTTCAAGTCTTCGAGTAATACTTATATGTCTCATAATCCTAATCTTTCTATCCTAACTTATACGAAGTTGTCTCTAGTACATAATCAAGCGACTCTTAAATTGAGTTTTGATTCACTAAAATATGACAACCAAACTTGACATTCCAACACTTGGTGGGTTCAACCGAGCTATGCTCTAACAATGCTAAAGGGTGTAGCACCTCCATGCAATTATGTCATCCATGGTTACCAATACAAGATGGGTTATTTCTTATCCGATGGTATCTATCCAAAGTTGACTATAATTATACAATCTTTTAGTCATATATTGGAGGATCCAGATATGGTAAGATTCAACAAGTATCATATAGCTAAAATAAAGGATGTTGAGCGTGCCTCTGGAATGCTTCAAGGTAAATTTAGAATCATCGGATGACCCTATAAGTATTGGAAACAATATGACTTGAACCTAATAATGAAATGATGTTTAATTTTACACAACATGATTATTGAGCATGAACATCGGGATAGGGATTGTGATAGAGTTGTTTCCATTCCGATTCCAGAGCCTACCGATAATTATCGTGTTTTTATGTCAAGTCTGAAAAAACCTTGAAATGCACCTTCAACTAAGAACTGATCTTATGACGCACATTGATGCACATCCTCATAGAGGAGACCAAGCATAATCTGGAGCCCATGCAGTAGACTCGTCTAGTTTAGAGTATTCAGATATGGAATACGTGGTACTTCCATCATCAGGTGGATAATATGAAGATACATATTCTGATGAAGAAGTTGTTCCTAGTTAAAACAAGGATGGCGCATTTGATTATTATGGAGAATACTCTAACCAAATTCCATAAGAATTTGAGCATGCTTTTGATGACGGATATGAACATGATGGAGATGAAGATGATATGAGGATGAGGATGATGATAGTGATGATGATGGAAATTATGACAAGGATGATGATGAAGACGGGGACGAATATTAGGAGGATGAAAAGCAGGGGTATAACAACCACACCCAATAATTCATTCAGTAATCTGTATGAACTAACTCCAATATTATTCTGAGAGCACCAGCTTATAAAGCGAGCTCAACCAAGAAAGATATCAAAGAGAGTCTGAATGATGTGAGAAATACTTGGACGGTACCAAAGACCAATTCCCAAGTGTCAATCAATTTATATCCAACAAACAAAGGTCGGATTAGCCAATTGATTGAACTACGCACAACCTGTGATATTTCAATTATGTAAAAAAAATATAAAGTGGAAAAGAAATAACACAAACACAAGAAATTTTGTTAACAAGGAAACTTCAAATGCAGAAAAACACCGGGACCTACTCCGGATTTGAACACCACACTATACTAAGTCGCTACAGATACTAGCCTACTATAAGTTAACTTCAGACTAGAATGTAGTTGATCCCTAACCAAGTCTCATACTGATTAAGATACAGGCACGTTACTTACGCCTCTAGAACCACGCCGTATTTTTCCCACTTGATTCCCTTAGCTGATCTCACCCATAACTAAGAGTTGCTACGATCTAAAATCGAATACTTATAAACAAATCTGTCTCCCACAGATAAATCTATTCTGATAGATAAATATGTCTCCCACGGAAATACCTACGAAGTTTTGTTCCGTCTTATGATAAATCAAGGTGAACAGGAACCAACTAATAATCTGGTCTTATACTCCCGAAGAGCATCCCAGAAATATTAGTCACCTTATAATAGCTTAACTATATGGTAGTAGAAAAAGTTATTGCGGAACCACAAAGTCTGAGACGAAGAAATTTGTGATTACTTTTTAAATCTTACCTATCGGAGATAAATCTAGAGCAAATCTTAGAGAAGATGGTACTCAATATGATAGAACAAGTAAGATCAGAATACGCAACTACAGAGAAAATAGTTGGATCTGGCTTCACGAATCCCAAATGAAGTCTTCAAGTCGCTAACCTAATATAGTATTGGAAAAACCTAGGTTAAAGGAGAATCGATTCTAGTAGGCAACTAGGACACAAGAAAGTGTCGGGATTAGGTTTTCCAATTTCCAGAGTTCTCCCTTATATAGTCTTTCAAATCATAATTTGTTTACAATCAAAGCTAAGATAGCTTAGTAACAAAGCATTCAATATTCACCGTTATATGAAAACCTGATTTAAGATTCAAGCTAAATCTGCCTAGAAATAAAGCAATTAATCTCTACCGTTAGATGGTTTTATCTTGTGACACACAAATGAAATATACCTTCATTTAGATATGGGTAACCGTACCTAAACGTGTATATTGAGTTGGCTCAATAATAGTTAACCGAAGTTAGCCATATGAATACTTTTGTCTTAGCCACATTCATCTAACACTTCTAGATCAAATATGATGATCAATCAATCATGAAAGATAATCAAATGAATCTAATTGTGTTTCTCATAGAGTTGTTCAATTGTTCACTATCTCATAGAAATATATATGAACAAATTGAAAAAAATCGGATTGATTCGTAATCGTACAAAGTACTTATACACAAATCAATTCATGAACATTAAGCCACGGTTTGCAAAGATTGCATTCCTTAATTCATAAATGTATTTGTTCATGAGTATGAAAAACATAGTTAACCGATTTTAGAACTTAACCACTGTGTTCTCTAACTAGGTACGCAAATAACGAATCCGGACCTTGGCCTTGTCCAACTGTTCACATACTAGGTACGCGACCAGCAGTGTTGGACCCAACTCAGGTCGAACCATTCCCATACTAGGTACACAAACAAGATTCCCGGACCTTAACGGTTAAAACTGTTTGCATACTGGGTACGCAAACAGGGTTCCCAGACTTAAAATCGCTACAAAACAGTTCGTATACTAGGTATGCATATCGTGTTGTATCCAGACATGGTCAAACGTTCTAAACTCCCATTTCAATCATTGAAACATCCTTATAAGACGATAATAGTTGTCTCATATAAACTATTAGCTTCAAGTAATTTTCAAGTAATTGAATGATCAATATTAAACTTTCTAGGTCGACATCAAATGATTATCTCACACAAATCATGTAAGATGTTTCAAGACAATTTCCACATGATTATCTTTTGACTTAATATTTAGTTTCCAACAAATAAATTTTTCCCAACTAAACTCGTCAAGAATAATGATGAACATAGTTAAAGAAAAAATCTTTCAACTCGTATTTCGAGGAATAGATAAGCGAGATAAACTCAACTCGAAATATCAAATGTGTATAATGTAAAAGTCTTTATAGCTATATGACTTAGTCTCATTAGGAGATAGAATAGAATAAACTTCTAAGTGATAGATAAGTTTTAGTCTCCATATACCTTTTGTTGATGAAGTTCCTCCAAGCTCTCCTCAGTGGATCTTCGTCTTCAATCGATGAACGCCGTGAAGTCTAAAGCTCAACTACACATTTTATCCTAATCCGAGATATAGCTATAAGTAGACTAGAAATCAAGACTATAGTTTTGATCAACTAAACTTGAGAAACAAGCTTGAGATAGAAACGCTTGCGAGTTCGACCGAGCAATGCTCTAAAAATCTCCCCCTTTGTCAATTTTAGTGACAATTCTATCGATACATATGGATTACAAAATAAATAAACTTTGTATCTTCTCATCCACCATGCTTTATTTCCTTGGCTCTTCAAGTTTCCTTGAATTCTTCGATACTCCAAGTACTTCAGTATTTCGGAACGTGTTCAACTCAGCATCATTGCTTTTAAAGATCCATATCCATAACAATAAGAAAACAATTATTCTCAATCATTGTTATATAGTTTCATAGTATTATTATACAGCATCAAAGTCCAATTGCAACATAACTTTGACAATAATATTACGGTGATATGTATCACTCCCCCTTAGTCAATACTTCCATCTCACAATGAAAACCACTCCCCCTTGCATAATGATCCGTAAACCATATGTATGTAGTGTGAACTACCAAATAATTTTCCCCCTTTTTGTCAATATAAACTAGCAAAGGTACGAAAACTACGGGATCATAATGGTATTCTCAAAGAGATAATTCATGACTAAAAGAGAACATATCAACTTTGTTTCGATGATTTCACATAGTCAAAACTTAGTGTATTCATCAAGGAGTTTATAAAGATACAAGATAACTCCTACAATATTCCACAGCCGCAATCCCCACAAAGATTTGGCAAGTAAGCACAAGTTCAAATAAGAAATCTCCCCCATAATATGTCATTCCCGAAAGAACAACAAGAGCGACCTTACTTTTACGAGAAAAAAAAGGATTTCTTTGGACATTAACAAACCACATGGATTTGTATCCAGTAAACTTGAATAAATTAAATGCTCAACATAAGAGAACTTATGGAGCCACACAGTACTTTCACATAGGAGTGGATCAGGGAAAGATCAATGTTGCAGAATTTTTCAAATGTTCATTTTATCTTTTATCAATATTTGCATAAAGACACAATAGACTTAACTTTTGAGCATATATGAGTGTTTGTACCCTAATATTTTACACCGTAAATGGTCTAATTAAGTCCTAAAAAGCTCCTACTTTTAGCTAGGTTCATTGGGCCTAGTATGGTCCTCTTATTAGCTAAGTATGGTTCATTGGGCCTAAAATGCACTTTTTATGTCAAGTATAGCTAACTAGGCCTCACAAGAACTATACATAGAAGCCCATGTGAAAATAGTCAAGGCAAGGAGGAGATAAATCATCATTGCCATGTCACCATGCCACATTAGCATGCCACGTCACTAGGAAGAAGGCACGTCAGCATGCCCGACGACCTTCCTCGGCGTCTTCCCCGACAGCCTTCCCCGGCGGCCTCCATATCCGTCCGACAACAGTTGGATATGATTCGATACTTTGCGGTGTACCTAGTTAGCATACCTCCCGGATATTTTCACCCCGCATATTACAATTGAAGGATTGTTGACCAAGTCACATAAGAAATATTCTGGAATGTTCCAGGAGGCTTGGAGGACAAGTTATGCTTACCTCGAAATTAGGGTAAAACCCTAATCGGCAATATATAAATACATGGGTTCGCAACCCTAAAAGGTATGCAATATTTTCTACACAAACTCTTGTGAAAAACTCTAGCTAACTTAAGCATCGGAGGGTTTTTTGCAGGTCCCCCCCCCCCCCCCCCCCCCCCCCCAAACACTGTTCACGTGGAGAGAAAGGTATTAGTTCGATCAATATCAAAATCATCATCAGATTTGGGTTTGAGGTAAAAATACTTTACTATCCAAACATTGGCGTCGACTAAGGGGATTCGATAAAAGAGATCATGTTTTTCCCGGATCGAGATTATGGCAAAAGTAAAGCTAACTGCACGAAAGATTGTTTCTGCTAGCAATCCTCAACGCATAGTTACTGAACCAAATGAGGTTCAATCATCACCCGTTGTTCCTAATGGAAACATAAGAGATCGAGATCGAGTTCGTGACAGATCCCCAGATCCGAATAATCGAAGAAGAGAAAAACGACCAATAATCGAAAACGAAAAGATGTTTTTTTTTTGCTAGGTCAAAAAGGTTTATTAAGCAAAAAAAACGTAATTACAAGAATTACAAAATGGGAGGCTCAAGGCCTCCCCACCCCCATAAACCAAAGGGGTGAAAAAATAACATCAAAAAAGCTAACAAAAGTAAGCTCCTAAGCACAAATAACTAACAAAAGGAAAGAAAATATCAATCTCCTTCTTTGTTCTTAATTTTCATCTTCGGAGTTTTCATTCTTTCTAATTGGTCTTGTATTTCCTTGAGATACTCCTTACGGTAAGATAAATCCTTCAATTTTTTTTGTTCAATATCAAATTTTGTTATTGTACCAAAAACTTCATTCTCCTCTGGAGTTAGATGAATAACATTCTTAGCACTCTTCATAGACCCAAGAACACTGTCCATATCTTGATTGTTATTGGGCTTGTGAGAAACCCCAGTATTATCCTTGTGAACTTCACGGACAAAGTTAAGGGTTGATTGCTCCCTACTCTTGTGCTGCTGCAGCCTTGCATTATGCTCGGTTATAAAATTGCTACAACCTTGCTGCGCCTTACGACCCATCTTTTTAAACTGACTTTTGAAACGATCATTTTCCATCTCTGACTCCTTGTCCAGTGGCAGTTCATCCTACTTTTTACCTTTAACACCCAAGGCTGCCTGAGCAGCTGATGCCTCATCAACCGAACTTGAATCAGGTTCATCATCACTTGAATCAGAATGCACTGTTTGTTCCTCAACCTGAAGAACTTTTAATTTATTGGGAGATAAAACTCTAGAATTTAAATATTGATGAGTATGAGTTTTCTTAGCAAGAATATTAGAACTTGATGGAGAATACGCTAAAGCATTCTACTGATCTTCAGAAGTCACACCCTCTTCAAACTGTGTAGATTTTGCATTACTCACCTCATCATTATCCCCATCATTAGCTTTCTCAGGTCCACTTGTCCTAGACTTTTTATGCTTTACAGGTTACCAAACTTGTTTTGCAGAATGCACCGTAGTTTCTGGCTATTTCTCAACATGTACTACCTGATGATCTTTCATAACTTTAGATTTTGCAGCTTTCTTTTTGCACTCCTCTTCTATATGTCCAATTATATTGCATACTGAACAGAATTTTGGATAGGAAGGTATATCTATGCAAAATTTCAAAAACTACTCTTTTGATATCTTGATGATCATGGAGATATATGAGCTTAGATTTAGTGTTGCTCATAGAGCTCCCAAAAGAGCAAGACTATTCTTTGAAACTCTTTTTTATTAGATGATTTTTACTCACACTTACGGAATATGTTTTCTAGAGTATTCATTTTATCTCTAGATTTTTCTTGTCTTCATGTTTATCTTTTAACTTTTTGACTAACACACACATAATCAATATCATTATCTTAAACAAGCCTCTAAGTGGGTGCGTTCCCACCGTCTCGGCCTTCACTCAGCCTAGCCTTTACGCGGCCTTCCTTTAGCCTTCACTCGGCTACTCTCGTCACGAGTATAGGATTAGCATCTCGTGACAACATGGCTTTTCTCGCGCCATGTTCGAAAGTGCACTCTTTTCCACATGCACTCCCTAAAATTTCTCTTTTTCTAACTCTCATTTCATGGAGACAGTACATACTTCACATTTTCCAAACTACTAGAACTTAACTTGGGTCTTCACACGAGCAGCATCTTTCTCCTTTTCAAAATGGATAACATGGACACTTTTTCTCTGGTTTTTCTAGAGAACATTCAAGGTCAATCAGACTTTTAGGTTTGGTTGCTCTGAGTTGTTGTTGTTTCAATCTAGGATCGGAACTAAAGGAACTTGAGATCCTTGTGCTCCATACTCTCTTCCCCCGCTGTTCCTCATCAAAAAGACGTCTCCAACATCAACATATTATACTTTTTCGGATGGTACTTCTAGGGTAGGGAATATGTTTTGCATAATCAATATCAACAAGCACAACAGCAAAATGGCCATACTCAAGATCGAGGGTTCTTTGATCTACTACTATTGGAGTTCCGAGAGCCTTCATTAAGGAGGTTATTATCTTCTTCAAGGGAATGACAAAATTGATCGTTTTTCATTCCACAACTCCATGTGAATTCATCCTTCCTTGAAGAAGAAATCTTACCCATGTAGATCTTCTTGTGCTGAAGGTTTAAGCATGTGACGTTCCGAAAATGGAGAATTAGGTTTTTTGGTTAGATGGTTGTTTTATCTTTTCTGGTCAAATTAGGATGATAATAATAATAATGGTGGGTTTAAAACCCACAACTCCATGTGAATTCCTGCTTTGATTAGGAAATCTTACCCAGTTTGTCAAAGAGGAAGCAGAAGAGCATGTGATCTCGAGAGGTTGAAACCCGGATACCAATCAATCATCCTCACCCATCCATTTTGATCCACGAATCATATCCTTGTCTGCTTTAGTTGTTAATCTAACAATGAAAAAATCCTTACTCATTGGAATAAAACTGCATTGGGAGGAAGAAAACTTCCATTGTTCCATTAGGGTTTGTTTAACCTCAATGAACTTCAGACCTGTAAAATAAAGTCTCGCAATGAGACTATGTTGAAATCGCTTGCATGCCTCTTGAAACAGATCCGTAGGTATTTCCAGAGCCGGCTCTCCCTCTTTGGGAGTAGGGTTTGGTAACGTTGATAAATCGATGGTGGTAGGGTTTAGGGTTTTCCTTCCCTTCACAATATCAGGAAAAGAAATAGGTTTGACAAGATTTGGATTTGAGCTGGAAGGTTGGGTAACCGAAGTTACAATCATCTCCAATCAAACAAAGTTGAAAACGCACATCTAAAAGGCAAATTTTTTCAAAACCCTAAAAAATCACCATGGAAATTTTAGGAGAGAGAAAAAGTTTTTTTTTAACTGAAAACGAAGAGATGGATATTGATCACTCCTTGCCCGATGGAGAAAGCCCGCGAGCTCGAGTGAACAGAGAACTGGTGTTTGGCATCCCATCAAGGAGGAATAACGACAAACCTGATCTGCAAGATGGATGAACCGCAACACCTAGTACGGAGGAAGATCTGTTGCGCCAGCAGCTACATGAGGTGGAAAAAGAAAATGCTCTCCTGAGACTAGAACATGTGATCCAGACTCGATCAAGGACTATTGATCTGAACCGTCGAGATAAATTAAAAAATTTTGATCGTAACATAAAGGGTAGATCTGTGTGGGAACGCCTCAGAAACCAGGTTAGCCCACATATCGCTGACCAACCCAGAGAAGTGATTTATCTAGATGAATCATAGAGAAATCCATCAAGTAACCATCATATGCCCGTGTGCATCCACCTACTACTCAGCAGAGTATGGCCTGAACCACCGCCCACTCAAAATGCCCCAGGGGTGACAAAGAGGTGGTACGAGAACAGTACGATGAGTGAGAGTTGTCGCATGAATACTATGCTCGTTCGGAGAAAACCCGAATCAGAAGCGAATATACAGATCGTCAAAGAAGAATAGTAAGATCAAGAGGCAAAGTTCCATATGAATGTGATTATGAGCAGGAAGATAGTTCTTCTGATGGCGATGTGAACACAATAACGGATGCTCGTCTTTGCAAGATGATCGAGAAAGTGATGTCGAAAAAGTGCTCAAGAGAAGAAAAGATGGACAAGATGCATCGAGCCACTGGAGCTCCGTTCAAACTAAATATCAGAGAATTTCGGCCGCCAATGACTTTCAAGTTCCCAAACTTCCAGAATTCGATGAGAAAACAGATGATCCAGATCAGCATGTTTTACACTATGAAACTGCCATGACTTTGTGAAAGCACATCGATGAATTGATGTGCAAGACGTTTCCACAGTCATTGACTGGCGGAGCAATTACGTGGTTCAATCATCTACGGGCACGATCGATCGGGACTTACCACAAGCTGGTGGAAAATTTTATCGCTAACTACAAACACAATAGACGTGATCTAAAGGGATGCCACTTATTTTTCCTACTAGTTATTCGGAAAGAGGAAAGCATCAGACAATTCACTCGACACTTCAAGCAAGAATTGGCTGATGTCGATGGAGCCAACGATCAAGTCGTTATCGAGGCTTACAAACAGGCATACCAATATAATCAGAGAGGTATATATTGTTCCTTAGTCAATAGACCACCAAAGACTCTGGAAGAACTATATAATCGAGCAGAAGAATATGCTCGAGTTGAGGATGATTCGAAAGCTCGGGAAACCATAGAAGTTTACAGGTCATCTAATCATCCAAATGATGGGAAGAAAGACAAGTCAAAGAACCATTCGAGTGGACTAAATAACGATCCATGTGAAGTTCGAGAGAAGACTCATGGAGAACGGGCAGAATCAGGATATCAAAAAATTTATGATTTGAAGCTGACACCATTGAACGTACGGTTGACAGAATTATATGATAAAATTGGCAAAGACTTGAGTGCTCCTCGACCTTTTCCATCATAGACGCGTGATAAGCATGACAAAAATAAATACTACAATTATCATAAGGATATAGGTCACAAGACCGAGAATTATCGAACCCTGTAGATCTAAGTTCAACGGATGATCGACGCTGGAAATCTGCAGGAGTATGTGAAGAAGGATTTTGCAAAAGGATCTAGACAGATAGGCACAACACATGTGATAAATGTCAGTCATGCCAGGATCCACTCTATGACCATACGGGCATCCGCAGACCAGACCAGGAGAAAGCTCAGGCAGTTAAAGGAGTGGTACATGTCAAATCACATCGATTTCGCAAGTGGAGAAGGATCAGAAGTTTTGGAGCTTGGATGCACAAATATAGATTTTACCCAAGATGACTTGAGAGGTGTTTACGCTCCCAACAATGATGCTATCGTCATATCAGCCTGGATAGGAATGTTCCGAGTTCATCGTATTCTGGTAGATACAGGAAGCTCTGTGAGCGTGCTATTTTCTGGTGCTTATTCAGTTATGAATCTCACGGACAACTTAATCGAGGAGGACGAAAATCCAATTATCGACTTCAGTGGCGAAGTAACCAGAGCTGTTAGGAAAGTAAAAATTCTGATTATAGTAGCAAACAAGCCTGTTCTGGGAAATTTCTTGTTGCTGGATTATCGAGCACCCTACAATGCAATTCTAGGACGGGACTGGATGTATGTGATCGGTGAAGTCACTTCCTCATACCACCAGTGTCTGAAGTTCGTTACATCTGAAAGGATCGTAAAGGTGAGAGGAGACCAGATGGATGCTCATAAGTGTCACGAAAACTAAATGGACGAATATCGAAAGTCAGAAGTTAGCGGGAATCATATCCTGCGAGTCGAGCAAAAATAGCAATTACAGAGCCCTCTCCCACCATAGTCATTTTTGGGAGGGGACGCGACTGATCCTCCAATATTCGAAAAACTAGTTGAAGTTCATATCGGGGATGAAGAGCATAAAACCACGTTCGTAGGGGCAGATATACCCGCGCACGAATGTGAGGGTATGATTACACTACTAAAGGAAAATGTTGACATTTTCGCATGGAGTTTTGCTGAAATGCCTGGAATAGATCCAAACATAGACTGTCACAGGCTAAATATCGATGAGAGGTTCTACCCAGTTCGTTAGAAAGTTAGGAATATGGCGCAAAGCAAAAAATATGGAGTTACTGCAGTAGTTGAGAAGCTATTGGAAATAAGCTTTATTCGACCGGTACAGTATCCTCGCTGGCTGTCTAATATCGAGCCCGTTCCAAAGAAGAATGGTAAAATTCGTGTCTGTATCGATTTTACTGATTTAAATAAAGCATGTCCGAGTGATCCGTACCCACTTCCGCGGATAAGAGATTTGGTGGATGCGACCTCAGGGTACGGGAGACTGTCATTCATGGATAGTTTTTCGGGGTATAACATGATACCTTTGTTCGAAGAAGATCAAGAGCATACTTCCTTTGTGACTGACATAGGAGTTTACTGCTATACTATGATGCCATTCGGGCTAAATAACGCATGAGCTAATTACCAACATTTGGTAGATGATATGTTCAAAGATCTGATTGGGAAGACGATTGAGGTATATATCAATGATATGGTAGTAAAATCTAAGCAAAATGAGTCTCATTTTCTCGATCTTCAGAAAACGTTCGATATCTTGAGGCGATATTGTATGAAGCTCAATCCAGCGAAATGTTGATTCGGGATATCCTCGGGAAAGTTCCTTGGATACTTGATGATGCCTATAGGAATCGAGGTAAATCCGGAGCAAATTAGAGCCATCAGAGATATTCCATCCCCAAGAAAGAAGAAGGAGGTCCAGAAGCTAGCAGGGCGATTAGAAGCTTTAAGTCATTTCATTTCGCGTTCGTCAGATCGATTCAAGCTATTTTTTGACATTTTGAAGAAATTAGCCAGCTTTGGATAGACGCGTGAATGCGAAAGAGCTTTCAACAAAATAAAACTGTATTTATCTACTCCCCCAGTATTGGTGAGTCCAAAAACTGGGGAACCTGTCGGAGTTTATATGGTTGCAATGAAGAGCACTGTAAGTGCAGTACTATTTGTTACTGAAGAACATGAAAAACCTGTTTACTTCGTCAGTAAATCTCTGATGGTGGCGGAAACACGGTATAAAAAAAATTGAAAAAATAACACTTGCCCTGTTGCATGCATCACGTCGCCTCAAGCCGTATTTCCAGGGAAGACAGGTCGTGGTCTATTCTGAATATCTGTTGAAGATAATCCTGGAGCGTGCTGATGATTCTAGCCGACTGGAAATATGGTCAAATTTTCTGGGGGTGTATGAAATCAAGTACGAAACCAGAACTGCAGAGAAGGGACACGCACTGGCTATACTGTTAGCAGATTTCCTTGTGGATGACAAAGAAATAGTTACTGAAGAAGAGGAGTTGTTAAACAAACCCAAAGAGTCAACCACTAATTAGACTAGGGGCGAGTCCACTATGAAAGTCGATACACCTGAGCCATTATGGACTATGTTTACTGATGGATCATCAAATATTGGTGGAGCTGGTGTTGGTTGTGTTATCCTTACTCCTGAAGGTTCAAGGATCGAGAAAGCAACTAGATTGGGATTTCACGCATCAAACAATGAAGCTGAATATGAAGCAGCAATTATCGGTTTAAAGGCTGTCAAACAATTAGATGCAAAGAATGTGAAGCTGGTCACTGATTCTATGCTGGTAGCCAATCAGTTTCTGGGCACCTACCAAGCCAAAGATGAGAGAATGGCCTTATACTTGGATTGCATGAGAAAAATGGTAAACAAGTTTGACCAGTTTTCTATTGGGCAACAACCTCGACTGGAAAATAGGCACGCAGACACTCTGGCATATCTGTCTTCTGCAGTCGACACTAACACCATTCGTTTTGTGGTAGTGGATTTCCAAGAGTTAGCTAGCATCTCCGATAGCCACTTTGTTCTGGATCTTAAACACGCTAGTGGGGGCGAGAAGGTAACTATATCGGCAACATTGACAGCAATATGGATGTTGACAATCCAGTGATAGACGATTCAGAAAATCCTGTTAAAAGCGACTCTGACTGGCATTAACCTTATATTCGGTATTTGACAACCAGTGAACTCCCAGAAGATGAACATCTCGCTTCAAAGGTAAAAAAGAATGCATGGAGATATTCAATGATCGAGGGACAGTTATACCGCAAACCTATAGCTTTAGAGCCATATTTGCGGTGCATATTAGCAGAGGAAGGACAACAAATACTAACGGAGGCGCATGAAGGAATATGTGGAAACCATTCTGGTGGGCGCAGTCTCGTGCACAGGGTACTTACCCAGGGGTACTTATGGCCATACATGCAGAAAGATGCTAAAGAGTACGTGTAAAAGTGTGTGCCATGCCAAGAGCATGCTCCAATTCGTAGAAGGCCCGCCAACAAATTTCATCCAGTTTTAAGTCCCTGGACATTTCCTAAGTGGGGACTAGATATCGTCGAACCACTCCCCAAAGCCCCTGGAGGAGTGAAATTAGTTTTGGATGCTACTGATTATTTTACCAAATAGGTCGAGGCAGTGAAGTTAGTACATGTTACCAGACATGATGTAAAAAGGTTCATATGGGAGAACATCGTCTGCATATTCGGAATCCCACACGAGTTAGTATCATACAATGGCAAGCAGTTCAACTCAGGAGTGATCAAAGAATTCTGCGAGAACCTAAGCATTCGCCATAACTCTCTGCTCCATATTATGCTTAGAGCAATAGTCAGGCAGAATCGATGAATCGTGTTATTATGGACAACCTCAAGAAAAGATTGGAGAAAGCGAAGGGAAAATGAACAGAAGAGTTCCCAAGAGTCTTATGGTCGTGCCGAATGACCCCAAAAAGATCCACTGGATTTTTCCCATTCACACTAGCTTATGGGACAGAAGCAGTCATACCCACTGAGATACATCTGAAGACTACCAATCCTCGTGCTATCAAATCTGGAAACAACAACAACATAATGGCTTTGGATAAAGAGTTACTGGAATAACAAAGAGAAATAGCCTTGCAGCAATTGGTTCGATAGCAGCAGGAAATCAAGCTGAGCTATGATCATAAAGTCATAGAAAGATCATTCAAACTAGGGGAATATGTCTTGAAGAAAACTCGAGCAGCCACGATGGAACCAAACTGTGGAAAACTCAGAGAAAATTAGGAAGGTCCGTACATAGTAGATATGCCCGCACCTTGTGGCTCATACTACTTAAGGAACCTCGATGGAACTCAATATTCAAAACCCTAGAAGCCGTGAAATTCGTTCCACTTGAAGAAATTTTATCATTAGATACATTCGCATAGGAGTAGTTTCGTTCAAATCCTGTTGTGCTACACTCTTTTTCCTTTATGATAGTTTTATCCCATTAGGTTTTCCGCGCAAAGGTTCTAACGAGGCAGTTTTTGTCGGGCAGTAGGTACTTATCTTGTTATTTAGAAATTTAATTCAACATTAATTTGCTACTCCACACTCTATCAAGATTGTTCGTTGATTAATTTCAATCTACTGCAGATGGTTCAAATCCGCAGTCAGTCCCAAATTTCAAAGCAGAGCAGTTCGAGCCTGCTGTCAACAACATCTCTAACACCTGGCAAATATGGTAAATGCACAGTTCCAGCATTTTTCCCTTTTCCCAAGCATATACCCAACATATGGTTCGTCAGCAAATGTGGCGAACATTTTCGCCTTCCCAGGAATGTGAAAATGTACATATCTCAACTCGACGCGCATCTTGAATAGTAGGATTGTCCCCCTGCGGGAATTCAAGATAGTAGAAAAAATCAAATACTCATTTCATGCGCGAGCGAAATGCAGCAAGGAGGTGCACCCTTGCGCGAGCATTGAGCAGCATGACACAACTTCATACTGGGGCGAGTTATATATCACCTCAGTCACTTGGGGGGGCGAGATATATGGCACCTCAGCGTAAACATTACAGTACCTAGGGGCGAGTTGCATAACACTCTGAACAACGCATTTGGGGGTGAATTATGTAGCACTCCAGAATAATGAGAAGATCAGTTGCTAACAGAATTTGGGAACCCGAACTTCTAAACCAATAATAGGTTATGGATTAAGAGGGGGAGATGTTTGTACCCTAATATTTTACACCAAAAATCAGCTAACTAAGTCCTAAAAAGCTCCTCATTTTAGCTAGGTTCATTGGACCTAGTATGATCCTCTTATTAGCTAAGTATGGTTCATTGGGCCTAAAATGCACTTTTTAAGTCAAGTATGGCTAACTAGGCCTCACAATAACTATACATAGAAGCCCATGTGCAAATGGTCAAGGCAAGGAGGAGCTAAATCATCATTGCCATGTCACCGTGCCACGTCACTGGGAAGAAGGCACGTCAGCATGCCACGTTACTAGGAAGAAGGCACGTCAGCATGCCCGACGGCCTTCCTCGGTATCTTCCCCGGCATCCTCCATATCCGGCCAGCAACAGTTGGATATGATTCAATACTTCGCGGAGTACCAAGTTAGCATACCTCCTGGATATTTCCACCCCACATATTACAATTGAAGGATTGTTGACCAAGTCACATAAGGAATATTCTGGAATGTTCCAGGAGGCTTGGAGGACAAGTTATGCTTATCTCGAAATTAGGGTTAAACCCTAATCGGCAACATATAAATACATGGGTTCACAACCCTAAAAGGTACGCAATATTTTCTACACAAAATCCTGTGAAAAACTCTAGCTAACTTAAGCATCCGAGGGTTTTTTGCAGGTACCCCCCCCCCCCCCAAACACTGTTCACGTGGAGGGAAATGTAGTAGTTCGATCAATATCAAAATCATCATCAGATTTGTGTTTGAGGTAAAAATATTTTACTATCCAAATAATGAGATAATCATAGTTCACGGACGTAAACACACATATCCCATAACATATTTTTGCAATATATAAAATCAATAAAGATTAATACTGCAAAATCATCTTCCAAATAACTTAGAATTTAAATAAATAAATCTAAAAACATTGCAAGATGAAAATCGTTGGCAATAGCTATGTGTAATCACAATATTTGTTATTCCAATCCCTAGTTATCCTTCTTAAATACAAGAATAAATTCTCCTAAGAAGTTCGCTAGAAAAAAATAAAATCAACTCCTAAAACAATAATTAAAGACTTAGACATAATCAGAAACCAGAGATCGAACAATAGTAAGATCATCAGTTACTTTCTTCAGTTCAGTCTTCAGGAAATCAAGATTCTTCGTTGTAATTTTAATTTAATCACGAGCAACCTTAAAATCACGGAGTAGATTTCCTACCAAATCGGATGACATCTGAACGAACTTATTGTCTTCAAAATCGCATGCATAGAAACAGGTTATGATTAGAGGATCTTTATGAAAATCAATAACCTTTTCATATTCGATTTTGTCTTCTTTTTTGCATCCATCCATCGTGCAGTTCATAATATCACAAGAAGATTTCTTGAGGTTACGGAACGTACATATACCAAAAGAAAAAAAAAATCTTCGATAGATATTTTTTTTTCATAGGGAAACCATAGGGTTACATATCAATCTTTCCAAGCATGCCGGTGTTGGAACCATATGTTCGATCATTAAACTAGTGCACGAACCGTTCGTGGTCATGGAAAATTCAGATTCAAGAACCCAATGAAGCCTATTTTAGAAGCATGTTTTGACAGATAATCAAAAACAAGTTTTTGACTTTTGACACAATATCTTAGATCAAATAAATTTAGAGCACAATACTTTTGTTGATAAACAACAAATCAACTGTCTTAAAGAAAAAACAAAAAAGAAGCATCTCAGAGAAAGCAACAAGGAGCATTACTTGAACAACTATTGATCATTTATATTACCAAGTGTAATAATTAACTGGAGCAAGGATCAACAGTAAGATGATCATTATTTTATTTAAAAGAAAATAAATACAACAAAGACCACTTTGTCAAGAAGAAAAATATATTCTTGAGAATTATGTGCATCCTCACGCGGTCTCAAAGGGGACGCACAACTATAAGAAGTCGAGTTGTAATATGATGTGCATTTTTCTCATCAAGAGTGTTGACATTCTCTCATTTTCTTTCACGAATATTATCAGAGAAGTCAATAGAGTTGGTATCAAGTAAATCAATACAAGGAGAATAAGAGATACCTGACGTTGCTGCCTTCCTTGCCTTCTTAATGATGCGCTTGTGTCTATTTATACTGGTTTTGAGTTCCGAAACACGATTATTGATATGAATGTATTCAGGAACGGTTGATACTTTTGATTTAAAACGTTATACAACCATGGAAGGAGCGTTCGAAGTTTTTTTCTTTCGCAAAAATTCCTTTCTACTCATTGGATAAAAATAGTCATCTGTCCTCATAACATTATTCTTTTTACAACTATAAAAAGGTTTTGTGTTATCTTTACATGAAAGAATTGGCTCATCACAACACTTTTCTTGTCTGAAGGTTAGACATTTAACACCAGTAATATGAGAAACAAATTTGATTACTTCGTTAGACATCTAGATAAGAATGTTATGAATTTTTTCATTCCGCAAACGAAAAAGACATCTCCTTTCAAGGTGACCTTTGTTTTCGCAATAATAACAGTTGAACGGAATGATATTAACTGTTCTCATATGGGATATCTATGGAGGTTGACTGCTCTTGTTCTTTGAAACTTCTGCCGCTGAAGGTAATTTTTCACTTTTGCCATCAGTGAGATTTCATGCTGGAAATTGATATTAGAGCCAACAAAATCAATCTTATTACTACTTGGAGCGTCTATTCCTTCATGGCCAAAACCTTTTGTATCACGATGTTTTTTACAAGCTCCCAGCATAGTAGATAATTTTATTGAGCTAAAGTTAAACTTATTCAAGTTTTCTTCCAGCAATTTGACTTTATTGTGAGCAGCAGTTAGGTCAGCCTCCAATTGTTTTTCCTAATAGAGAAAAACGCTTTCTCTGTTATTAAAACAACTTTGTTGAGAACTACATCTTGCTTCAGATTATGCAAGTTCTTCTTTCAACACAAAGAGATTTCAACGAAGATTTTCACTTTCAGAATTCTTTGAACGCACATCTTCTTCACGATCTTTAAGAAGGGATTGTAAGAGATTATCTCCACAGTCATAACCTTTAAAGAGTTTTCTCATTTTATAGACAGAGAGGAGTCAGAAACTCGGTCAAACAAGATGTTATCTTCTTTTTCTTTATGCGATGGTCAAAAAGCTTGATGTGTTTCGAAACTTCCTTATCAACGTCTTTTCCATCATCTGAATCAATTTTATCTGAAAGATTATCCAACTGTTCGTCTAGGCGTGTTTCCCATTATACACAGTTTCAGTTAATGAAGAATACATGAGAGATTCCTCAGGATAATCAAGACTTTCAACCAAGTCAGAACGTTTCTAAATTGGTGATGCGTTGTTTGAGATACCACTTTTGTCCATAGAGTCATATTGCTACAAACACAGACTTATGAGGTCTTAGCGTGTTTGCCTGCTCTGATACCAATTGAAAAAACAGGGGTATAATAACTACACCCAATAATTCATTCGGCAATCTGTATGAACTAACTCCAATATTATTCTGAGAGCACCAACTTATAAAGCGATCTCAACCAAGAAAGATATCAAAGAGTTATTTTTTTTTTCTTAAATCAATCAGAAAATCAAACATATAGAAATATGTGAGCCTGATTGATGTGACAAATACTTGGACGGTACCAAAGACAAATACCCAAGTGTCAAGCAATTTATATCCAACAAACAAAGGTCGGATTTACCAATTGATTGAACTACACACAACCTGTGATATTTCAATTATATAAACAAATATAATGCGGAAAAGAAATAACACAAACACCAGAAATTTTGTTAACGAAGAAACCGAAAATGCAGAAAAACCTCGGGACCTAGTCCATATTTGAACACCACACTATATTAAGCTGCTACATATACTATCCTACTATAAGTTAAATTTAGAATGAAATGTAGTAAAGTCATAACCAAGTCTCACACGAATTAAGGTACAGTCGCATTCCTTACGCCTTTAAAACCACGCCGGATTCTGCGCATTTGATTCCATTAGTTGATCTCACCCAAAACTAAGACTTGCTACGACCCAAATTCGAAGACTTCTAAACAAATCTGTCTCCCACATATAAGTCTATTTTGATAGATAAATTTGTCTCCCACAGAAATACCTACAAATTTTTGTTTCGTCTTATGATAAATCAAGGTGAAAAGGAACCAACTAATAATCTGATATTATACTCCCGAAGAGTAGCCTAGAAATTTTAGTCACCTCACAATAAATTAACTATATGGTAGTAGAAGAAGTTATTGCGAAACCACAAAGTCTGAGACGAAGAACTTTATGATTACTTTTTATATATTACCTATCGGAGATAAATCTCGAGGAAATCTTAGTTAAGATAGTACTCAATACGATAGAACAATTAAGATCAGAATACGCAACTACAGAGAAAATAGTTTGATCTGGCTTCACAAATCCCAAATTAAGTCTTCAAGTCGTTAACCTAATATAGTTTTGGAAAAACCGAGGTTAAAGGAGAATCGACTCTAGTATGCAACTAGGACACAAGAAAGTATCGAGATAAGGTTTTCCAATTGCTAGAGTTCTCCCTTATATAGTCTTTCAAATCAGGGTTTGCTTACAATCAAAGCTAAGATAGCTTAGTAACAATGCATTCAATATTCACCGTTAGATGAAAACTTGATTTAATATTCGAGCTAAGTATGCTTATGTTAGAGCATTTCTCGGTCGAACTTGCAAGCGTTATTATCTCAATCTTGTTGTCAAGTTTAGTTGCCAAAACTATAAGTCTTGATTTCTAGTCTACTTATAGCTAAGTCTCGGATAAGGATAGAAGTGTAGTTGAGCATTATACTTCACGGCGTTCATCGATTGAAGATGAATAACTACTAAGGGAAGCTTGTGGAACTTCATCAACAAAAGGTATGTGGAGACTTGAACACATCTATCACTCAAAAGTCTATCTACTTTATCTCCTATTTGAGACAAAAGTTGTATAGCTATATAAACTTCGATTATACACATTTGATATTTCGAGCTGAGTTTAACTCGCTTACATATTTCTCGAAATATGTGTTGGTAAGCTTCCGCTTTAACCAAGTTCATCTTATATTCTTGACAAAAATCAAAATATGATCATGTGAAAATCGCCTTGTAAGATCTTACATGATTTTTGTGAGACAATCATTTGATGTAGACTCAGAATGTTTCGTATTGATGATTCAATCACTTGAAAATTGCTTTGAAGCTAATAGTTTGTGGGAGATAGCTATTGTCGTCTTCCAAAAATATTTCAATGATTTAAATGGGAGTTTAGAAAAAATAACCATGATTGGATATAGCACAGTAAGCGTACTTTCATATGTGTTGTCCAAGTTCGGAACCACGGTATGCATACCCGTATGCGTATTGGTTGGTTATGGAAGTCAGGGAACTTAGTATGCATACCGTTATACGTATAGGCGTGAGTTTCAAGTTCCAGAAATCCAACTGAGTTTTGAAAGGTATGTGTACCCATTCGCATACTGGTGAAGCCAAACTTGGTCCGGCCACTTAGGTATGCGTACCTATTTGCATACTTGAGTAAGTTATGTTCTAAAATCGGTTTGTTCATGAACTAATACATTTATATAATAAGGAATGCAATCTTTTGCAAACCGTGGCTATAATGTTCATGAATTGATTCGAGTGAATCAAAATCGATTATGCTTCAATTGTGTCTTGTATACTTCTATGAGAATATAAACAATTGAACAACTCCATAACTAGTTTCATTTGAGTCATTTGAACTAGTTGCGATTGAGATGAACATGGTTGATAAGAAAGTATAAATATGGTTAACTTCGGTTAACTATTGTTGAACCAACCATGTGCACGTTTTTAGGTACGGTTACCCTTGTCTAAATGAAAGCATATTTTATTTGTGTATAACAAGCTAAGTTTGATCTAACGGTTGAAAGATATTAGCTTGAATCTAATAAGGTTTTCATCTAACGGTGAATATTGAATGTTTTGTTACCAAGGTAACTTAGATCGCAAACCCTGATTTGGATATAAAGGAAAAATCTATCAACTAGGAAACATAATCCCTACGCCTCTTGTGTGATACTAGTGGCGACTAGAGTTGATTCTCCTTTAAATTTAGGTTTTTCACGAAACCCTGTAGGTTAACGACTTGAAGAATTTATTGGATTGTGAATCCATGCCTAACTATTTCTATGTAGTTACGTGTTTTGATCTTGCTATTTTCTATCTTGATCGAGTAATATCTTCTCTAAGATTTGCTCAAGATTTATTCTCCGATAGGCAAGATAAAAAGTAGTCACAAACATCTTCGACTCATTGTTTGTGATTCCAAAATATCTTGTTTCGCTACCATACGATTAAGATTATTGTGAGGTGATTGATATTTCTAGGCTGTTCTTCAGAAATATAAATCCAGTATATCAATTGGTTCTTGTTCACCTTTGATTTATCAAAAGACAGAACAAAAAGTTCTAGGTATTTCTGTGGGAGAAAAATTTATCTATTCAATAAAATTTTCTGTGTGAGACTGATTGGTTTATCAAGTCTTCGACTTTGGGTCATAGCAACTCTTAGTTGTGGGTAAGATCAGCTAAGGGAATTAAGTGTGTAGAGTCCTGCTAGGATTCAGAGGCGTAAGGAACGCGACTGTACCTTGATCAGTGTGAGATTGGTTAGGGCTCAACTACATTCCAGTCCGAAGTTAACTTGGAGTAGGCTAGTGTCTGTAGCGGCTTAATATAACGTGGTGTTTAAATCTGGACTAGGTCCCAGGGTTTTTCTGCATTTTCGGTTCCTCGTTAACAAAATTTCTGGTGTCTGTGTTATTTCTTATCCGCATTATATTTTCTATATAATTAAAATATCACAGGTTGTGCGTAAGTTCAATCAATTGTAAATCCGACCTTTGGGTTGTTGATTAAATTGATTGACACTTGAATATTGGTTTTTGATACCATCCAATTTATTTCTTATATTCAATCGAGATCGCAAATTCCTATTTGATTGATTGCAGATTAAATTGAGAAATAAAGATATAACTCTTGGATATACTTTTCTTAAGATTGAGTCTGCCTGTCTAGTTGATTCTCTTGAAAGTTTATTGGAGTTAGTCCATGCAGATTGCTGAGCGAAATATTTGGTGTGGTTGTTAGACCCCCGCTTTTTCAGCTTAGAAATAAAGCAATTAAGCTCAACCATTAGATGGCCTTAGCTTGTTACACACAAATGAAATATACCTTCATTTAGATATGGGTAACCGTACCTAAATGTGTATATTGAGTAGGCTCAATAATAGTTAGCCATATGAACACTTTTGGCTTAACCACATTCATCTAACACCTTTAGATCGAATATATTGATCAATAAATCATGAAAGATAATCAAATGAATCTAATTGTGTTTCTCATAGAGTTGTTCAATTGTTCACTATCTCATAGAAATAAATATGAACAAATTGAAACAAAATCGGATTGATTCGTAATTGTACAAAGTACTCATACACAAATCAATTCATGAACATTAAGCTACGGTTTGCAAAGATTGTATTCCTTAATTAATAAATGTACTTGTTCATGAGTATGAAAAACATACTTAACAGATTTTAGAACTTAACCACTGTCTTCACTAACCAGGTACGCAAACAACAACTCCATACCTTGGCCTTGTCCAGCCATTTGCATACTAGGTACGCGACCAGCAGTCCCGGACCCAACTCAGGTAGAACCGTTCACATACTAGGTATGCACACAAGGTTCCTGAAACTTAAGAGTTAAAACCGTTTGCATATTGGGTACGCAAACAAGGTTCCCGAACCTGAATCACTATAAAACAGTTCACATACTAGGTATGCATACCGTGTTGTATCCAGACATGGTCAAACGTTCTAAACTCCCATTTCAATCATTGAAACATCCTTAGAAGAAGACAATAGTTGTTTACAAACTATTAGATTCAAGTAATTTTCAAGTGATCGAAAATTCAATAAGAAACTTTCCAAGTCGACATAAAATGATTGTCTCACACAAATCATGTAAGATGTTTCAAGAAAATTTCGACATGATCATCTTTTGACTTAATATTTAGTTTCCAACAAATAAATTGTTTCCAACTAAACTCATCAAGAATAATGATGAACATATTTAAAACAAAAAGATTTCAACTCATATTTCGAGGATTACATAAGTGGGATATACTCATCTCGAAATATCAAATGTGTATAATGTAAAAGTCTATATTGCTATACGACTTAGTCTCATTAGGAGATATAATATAATAAATTTCTGAGTGATAAATAAGTTTTAGCCTCCACATACCTTTTGTTGATGAAGTTCCTCCAAGCTCTCCTTAGTGGATCTTCATCTTCAATCGATGAACGTTGTGAAGTTTAAATCTCAACTACACATTCTATCCTAATCCGAGACATAGATATAAGTAGACTAGAAATTAAAACTATAGTTTTGATCAACTAAACTTGACAAACAAGCTTGAGATAGCAACGCTTATGAGTTCGACCGAGCAATGCTCTAACAGAGGATTAATGATATTTTTCATTTATGGTTATTGTATTTTAAGACATAAAAGTTTGAATGATGCAAGTAGAAGTTTGAATGGACGCTAAGATTATTTTTTTGCTTTCAATTTTGTCGTTCAATGTATGTGTTTTAATTTTATGGGCATGTGATTTACAATTATGACATGTTTGTTTGTTATTTCAGTTTAGTTTTACAGTAGTTTCAGTCGTATATGGCTACTTCACTCAGTCTAGCTATACAGTTGAAGTTGTATGGCCACTTCGCTCAGTCCAGTTATACATTAGTTGCAGTCGTATCTCATATGGCCACTTCACTCAGTCCATTTATACAGTAGTTGCAGTCTTCAGGCCACTTCTCCTAGTCTAGTTATACAATAGTTGCAGTCGTCTGGCTACATCACTCAGTCCAGTTATACAGTAGTTGTATTCGTATGGTCACTTCTCGCAATCAGTTTTACATCATCTGCAGTCGTACTGTCAGTTCTATCAATCTCTAGTTATAGTATATGGATTTGTGTTACAGTCGAAATAGTAAATTATGTATCCTGTTGTTGATGGTGGTTTTTAGCTTAGGGGTAAAATCGTAAAACCCTAGTCAGACAATGATGTCACAGAACTTAAGTAATAATGTCCAAACCAAGCACATTTATTGAACCCTTTAATTTGTCTGCGAGAAAATTACCAGGGTACCTTTTTTTAATGTTAATTAGGGTTTCGACAAGCCAAAACCCTAATTCTCACACCGCATCTGCCAATGGCTAACCAGGATAGCCATACCTACCGCGCCAAGGCATTCCAACCATGCTAGCCGCACCCCTGTGCCAATGGCAAACCATGCCAGCCACACCTACCGCGCCAAGGCATGCCAACCATGCTTACCGAACCCATATGACAATGGAAAACCATTCCAACCATACCTTTAACGCCAAGGAATGCCAACCATGATAGCCACACCCCTATGCTAATGGCAAACCATGCCAGCCACACCTACTGCGCCATGCCAAACGCACCTTGCCATGGACCCATGCCAACCTAGTCGCGCCACCTTGCTGGCCTTCCCTACGCGGCTACCAAAACGAAGGCGTGCGACAATCAACGGTCGCCCTTCAATCCTAGGAGCATATCCTAGCCGTCCGAGGTTACCAAATGACCTTTGGCTCAAAAACCTAGCTTGGTTATGAACCCTAGATTGGTCACGCCAAACCTTGGTTGTGGTAATATGACCGTAGATTTTCCATATCTTGGTGTATAACGCAACATGTTTAGCTGGAACACTAAATCCCCGGATCAACACATGACCCGGATGAGGGTCGAAAGTGGCACCTGCAACCGAACCAACTACCGGCAAGAGATCACTAACTACGATTGCGCCAGAAGTCTTTAGAGAACTCTCCACCACCTGAGACATGGCAATACCTTCATCATGATAAACTTCAATGTGCAAGTCACCAGCCGACACAGTTTCCGTAATTGGAGTTATGGCTACACTTTCACTCGGGCGGGTTTCCACTTCAAAGCCATCCTCATGAACGATTTCCTCCTAGAATATCCAGATTTGGGTTTTACTTCAAAAAAAAAAGGAAGGAAAAAGAAGAAGAAGAAGAACATGGAGAAGACTCACTGATTCGCTTTCAGACTGACTAGAGGAAGATTCGGCACTGTTATCAGAAGAACTACTCTCGTCATCGCCGGACTATGAACTTTCATCCTTTTCGGATTCCCCATCACCATGGATAGGCTCGGCACCGCCACCCTCCGTCTCGAAAAACGATGTTGACTACTTTCCAGTTTGGCAAAGGCGTTCGTTCTGCTGAAACCCTGGACGAGACATAAGGATGCATGCTCTGAAAAGAAATAAGGATATAAACGATCTAGCTAAAGTCAAGAGGAAAGTCATACGTACCCGCATGTTGTATGAACTAAAATTCGGTAGAACTGTGGAATCTGACTGGAAACCGCCTGCATGATCTTTAGATCTTCGCTCCTTCACTTGGGGACTATCTGTATTTGGACTAACAGATTTTTTCTTGGGATCCCTCAGCAGTGGATGTTCCACTAAAACCACAGGAGAAGGCTTACCGCGACGTTTTTCTACCACATCTTTCACGAATCCATGGATAACGAGAAACTCATCCTGCCAAAATGTGTTGTATTTGGAGTTTGTTGATGGATTTCGTTCCGCGAGCAGAAAAGGCAGACTTTTACCTGACACAAGAGCACTAGCATCGAGAATAGTTGATAACGGGATTTTTGGAACAACCGGATGACGAACGAGTGGGACCCCTTGGTCAAAACCCATATGCCGAGTCGCTCTATCGATATTGTAAGAGATTGCTTTGCAAGATCCTCTAAAAGAAAGACGGCACGTGACCGGGTGTGCAGCTACGCATGAACACCATTTTCCCAACGCTTAGACCCTCTTTATCAAAAGACAAATACATATTCGAAGCAGGAGCAAAGGTACTGATCTGAGTTATAGACGCGTGCACCGGAGCTCATGGACGAAAATTAACTGCGTACGAGTTGTCAAGAAGTCTAACCAGGTTCGAACCGGTCTTTAGGTGCCTGTTCGATCAGCGCAGTATTCTAGAGCCACCCCAAGACTCGGGAAGTATAGCCAACGGTTTTGGGGCACACTTCTCAAAATGATCCCACAGCCATGCCTGGAGAAAGGAGGCATGAATATGCGAATCCACTTGCATGTAGCCGTTTGAGGCACGCATGTCCCAAACCAGCTGATCTAAGTGTGCAAACAGAAAACCAAGAAACAAACCACTGATAGGGAGAACGATGCCTTTTGCCATTTTTATGGCAAACTTGATAAGTTCTTGTCTTATCTATTTCTTGCCCGAGTCGTCGTCAAAAATATCTCTGGATAGCGAAATAGCCAAGAACGTCGCGACATGAAGTATGATATTCTTCTGGTTCGACTCCAACTCGTCAGGAAACCACTGAGACACCCACCAGTCATAGAAACACTTCGTCTCGTTTTCTTTCCGAATAAATCCATTTGACTTCGCAAACAGGGTGGCGCGCATTTCTTCTTCATCTGCAGACAACCTAACGTCGAGGTTTCCAATTACAGGAAGATTTAGCAACATAGCCATGTTCTCCAAGGAGATGGTCATTTCACTCCACATGCATACGGCCGTGTAGGTGTCTGGACACCATCTGGAAACAAAAGAAACCAAGCCTGGAATATCTTTCCTAACCTGAAGCACTGGGGAAGTCGCAACAGCATCAACGACCTACGCCCTGGTCAAATTGTTTTTACATGCTCCTGGTTCATCATGAATCGCATCCATTTCTCGAAGGAATGCAACGGACTCACAGGGATTTTGAAGTCAATAAGAGAGGAATGATATTCTTTCCCCTGAAGGTAAACCTTATTATGCCTCCTGGCCGAAGCGATCGGTCCTCTCCCTCACTTTTCGAACCAGTCAGAAGAATCGATACGTATTTGGGATGGTTTCTCTTAACCGTGGCCGATGTCATGGGGAACTCATCATCTATGTTTGGCTTGGAATTACCCATGTCTTTTAGTATGGCAAAAACTGTTGACATCCTAACGAAAATTCTCTCACTCTGTTTTCACCGCCGAGCTAACTACAATGGAACAATACAAAGAAAAATTATTACGAAAAGTGCACGAATATTATTTTTCCACCCAAGACTCAAGCCAGTTTGTTTCAAGGCCGTACCCTGCAGCATAAAATTCTTGTCCGACCGAGGAGGTGCACCCCACCATGGGAACCATGCACACGACCACACCAAAACAAGGAGTAAACCCTAAAAACTAGGTTTTCGTGGGGAAGGGATGACAATTACTATCGCATGCTTACTTTGCACATTGAGTTAAGGCGGTCAACATTACTATGGTATTCATGCCTAAGTACTACTACAAGCTCGTGCAAAACATACCTACGGCTAGGATTTACACCAACATTTTCTACAAGGTCATGAAAAGGTACGCCTATGACTAGGGTTTACACCAACACAAAAGAAAATAGAAAACAAGTTAAAGAAGAAGTATTGGAAGGCATACCTGGAATTTGCTTGTCCGCTTTGCTTTACTGCTACCACACGGCTGGGATTAAAAAAAATAAGCGTGAAACAAAAGAGAAGATGGCCCTCCTTTTATATATACATGGTACGTGGGAGTTTGAACAAGGAAAGGATTTCTTATTTTGAGCCAAGAAAGGAAAAGAGGAAACCGGTCCCGCAAAGACCAATTTCCACTCCCAAGACCGCTCACGCCATACCTTGTCCCCACACGCTAAGCCATATGCTCCATTTTCCGCAATCCACCACGCCTATCCATCAGTGTACACCTAGCCTTGCCATGGCCGTACCATGCCAGGCCGCCCACTCCATTATCACGGCATATCATGCCAAGTCATCCACGCACGCTTTGCCTCTCCAAGCTGTCTGTGCCATGAACCTGCCAATACCAACGAATTTTCCTAAGACCACGCCACCTATTGGACCCACATGCCAAGCCTTCCGCTATGCTTTTCCAAACCCCCAGAACTAGTCCAAAATTGAATACTCTCAGAATTAGGCCGCTATACAAAATCTACACCAACTTCGTATAGTTCAGACCAAGCAACTACCCCTAGTTCACATAGTTTTCTCAATATTCTTGTGCTTCCGACTTTGATGACTGCACACACTAGAACAATTCCTTTGGATCATATTCCATACAGAAAAGGAACAACAAATCTATTTGGTGACAACTCTATTGATTATTGAAGATAAGATATATCAAGTCATAAACAAAGGCTCTTATGTTTAAGCCAATGAACTCCATTGCCTGGTTAGATCTATCTATCCAATAACTACAAAAGTAGTCAAGTTTATATTTACACTCAATCCAAATAAATCTCAAAGAGATATATTGTGAATGTTGATCTCACACAACTATCAATCGAACAAATATGATTCTAGTTGGATCCCAGACGATCAAGATTTGTGCAACACAAAGATATGGGAAACCAATAAAAATCTTCTTCGTCTTCAAATCTTCTTTAATCTTCAATGAAAACTTGCACAATGCCACTTGAATCTCTTATGATCAATCATGCATAGAACGAAGTTTGTTAACAATGGATTATCAAAGGATGTCTTTAGATATACAAATAATTCTAAAGATCCCGTCGATACTTCGATCTAGTTTGAGTGAACCGTATATCAGAAGATAAGATTCTCAAGATAACAAACTAGGTGCAATAAAAGTTCAATAACCGTTAGTCAATCAAATCAATCAAAAACTAGTAACACTGCAATTATCTAGTTTGCAACCAACGGTACTCGTTGAGCTTCTTGATCCCAAAGAAGTCTTTAATAGAGCGATCGTTAGAGATTTTGCCTAATTAGGGTACTTTCCTCTATGATTAGACGGATCCACCAGAAACAACAAAAAGATTAAGTTTGTCTATCTCTTAGGATAGTTTGCTAGAAATTAAAACATAGGTATTTATAGACCAAGGATGTTTGAACACCAATGAATTTCCAAATCCGAAAATATTCTCAAGATATGCAATGAATGACAATATTCAATTTTCGTAATTCCAGTAAATGCTTGTCCAATATTTTCCGAAATCTCTCAATAGAAAATCTCCAATTAGTAAATGCACATTTCTATTTTTTATTCTCTAAAGATATGCATTTACTTGCTGGTAATCAAAAGCATATATGAAACTAAAAAATCATAACTAAAAGATTGTTAATTTATTTCGGTACAAGATCTCCTTGAGTACTAAGGAATATCTTTGAACAATAAATGATAAGAGTTACTATCCGTGTTAAAAGTATGTTGACATCTTTTCTCTATAAATCATCTTTCATATTTACATTCTTGGAATCAGTTTTACCACACTTCTAAACAAGTTTAAAATTGATTCACCTGTATTCCAAGACTACTATGTGATTTATCAAATATTAAATCACATCCATGGGATCAATCGGTTCTACTAATCACTAAGATCGGTTATACCCTAATTTGGAAACAGTTGTGATCGGCCACACAAGTTACACTACACCAAATCGACGGTTTTGAGACATATATAAATGTTGCCTTGATTTTTTGAGACACATATAAGTGTCTCAATTTTGGCGTAGGGAATGCTTTGAGACGTATTTAAAGACGCTTATAAACGTCTCTTAATTAATTTATGAGACGCTTATATCTGTCTCATAATTGTTTAGTAAGTGAACCAAATTTATTTATTAATCCCATTTAACGCGACGCAAAAACAAATTGAGCGACACTTATATGCGTCTCAAATAAAAATCAGATTCCAAAAAAAAAATACAAAAACTTATTTCAAGATTTCCTGCACCTGCACATTTGATTTCTTCCACTAGAATACAGGTATCTATCCAATCCATTCCCAATCATATATGAAACCATTATACAACACTACACCAAGACACATACAAGTCCTTTAATTCAAGCACTACATAACATTACAACAATGGACTACTACAACTGAATTACAAAATTTTAAAGTCCTTAAACTTATCTCATCACATACACCTTTTAGCGGAGTTTTTCCTTATCACTGATCCTTTTTATCACTTTGCGACCAAAAATGCTGCAAATTTATCACTTATATCCAAGCTAAGTTACAAGCTGCAGGATTTAGCATCAAAACACCAAGATATACATCACTAACAGTTAACTGCCATCACTTGGCTAAAATTACAAAATAAAAATCATGCAGAGTATCATGTCATTTATCTAACATGGTAGAATATCATGTCACCCAAAACCAGTTTCTGTTGAAGCAGCCTATTTACTTGAAAATGGTAGGTGACTATATCAAGTCTTATACATGCAGTTTAGCTTGAAGATTGTCTTGCGATAATATAACACATTTGGTTTCCCTGTGATCTGGCATGTGAGAGTCATACATAAAATGTTTTGAACAATCAGCCATTTAAAACTACAGAAAATGAGTTAGTGATGGTACCTGACCAAACCAGCACCAATGGTAAGTGTTTTCAAGCATTTTCCTTTGAAAATGGATCAACCATTCAGCTAGCACAAACACCATATTATAGTTTATCTTGTATTTCCCTTTTTCTGTATGACACATAATAATAACCATCTTGGTGATGGGGAAATAGCACTCTTAGATGCTACGTTGTACCTGTGATCCTGAAATTACAGTCAACAGCCAAAATCAGATTGAAACAACAATAAAAGTAGAACACCATATCAATTACTAAAATAGCACCAAAGACTAAAGACATAGTAGAAAATCTGACTTTGGAATCTCAAGTCATTGGTACATTATCAAATGCAAGTTAACCGCTATTAACATTTTTATTTCAAAGATATTACCTCCCATACAACTTAGAGCATCTCAGGGAGATAAACCGGTATAGCCGATAAGCATTTCGCAGCTTCTTTTTGAACTTTCGAACTGAGATCCTTATCATCTATACATTCGCCTGCATCCTCACTGTAAGTTGAAACAATTAGCACTTTTCAAGCACTCGACTGAGATCCTTTTCATCTTACATAACTATAAATCCCAGATTACATAATTATTCATAAAATGAAACCGTGTATATCTTGATTGCAAGGCAGGAATGATTTTGTTAACATGATTACAAATGAGAGCAAACCTAGTATTTTTTGTGTATTTCTCGATCACCGCAAAGACACACGACAACAGAAGCATAACACAATTAGAAAGAAAAAAACTTACCCCAAGATAAAGTCATGGATTAACATAGAGCAAATTGTGCATCCTTTGTCATGGCATCTGCCTCGTCCAGTAGAACCCACTTGACGGATGCCTTTACACTGGAAAGAATGAAGCAGTGTAAGCTAACGAATTCAAGAACATATAAAAAGTTAAAAACATCATCTCGAAGGTTAAATTCCCCACGATAGCTTACCAAAGTAAGATTTATTGTCATCTGCTACTACAATTCTAAACTCTAGGATGAAGACTATCATCTGCAACAAAACCACAATGAACCAAAATATGTAAAGAGAAAAACAAACAAGTAACAAGGTTTAGAAAGATTCAAAAGTGAGTTCACCTACTGACAACTGATAATACTGTGAGCTAAGGGTACTTATTGTTCTTCAACTGTGATATTTCTGCAGGTACCCACAGTCTGCTGCAAGAACGAAAACGAATACAAAGGATAAGGAGGCAGAGATGGAGAAATAAAACTGTAAAAACACATAGGATAGAATTTGACCTGAAAAATACCACTTATTAAGAAGTGAACTAGTTATCCTAACCCCATAAGATACACATAAAGTAGCCAATTTTAACAAGTCATCAGGGAGAACTGATAAATCCAGATAACATCCAATGTGATTTCAACAATAAATGTCAATCAATTGATTCCCTACAAAATCCAGTAAATCATCAAAACCCTTAAAATTAAAGATTTAATCTTCAATCTTTAATTTTAACAGACTGAAAACCAAAATCAATAAATCTGTGAAGCAATTTATATATCAACATATTTAATCTTCAATCCATCACACAACAAGATTCAGCTGAAAGAAAAGCAAAAATGGAAACCAAAATCATTCAGATCTGTGAAGCAATTTATATGTCAACAGATTTAATCTTCAATCCATCACACAACAAGATTCAAATTTGAAAGAAAAGCAAAAATGGAAAGTAAATCATCAAAACCCTTAAAATTAAAGATTGAAAACCAAAATAAATAAATCAAGTAGGGATTATACCATCTGACAACCAAATCGAAGTCTTAGAATCTCCACACGACAGAATCTTCTAGGTTTTGCAATTGAACTGCAAATTCAAAATCGAGATAAAATTAAATTTAGGGTTTACAAAATCAATTTGAGATAAATGTTCCAGGGTTTTTATTTATGTAAAGGGCTTCATTATTCAGAGTAAGTGACAAGGTGGTTTCTAGGGTTTTGATTTATGTAAAATGTTATCTTACAGAGAAACTGAGACGGTGGTTGTGATGGTGGTTGCGGGACTGATAAGGAAACGGATGGTGGTGGTGGTGGTGATGGGTTAGGATGACGAAGAGATGATTAGATCTCTTATAGAGCAGAAAAGATGTAGAAATGATAGGAGAATGCGGCTGCAGTTTTATGTTTGCTAATGGCGGAGGAAGAGATGAACCGAAAAAGAGAAAGGGGAACTGAAAATAAAAGAGATTTTGTTTTAATTTCTGGTTTCCGTTTGATTTTAGGTTTCTCTCGAGTTCTCTTACTCAATTTCACTCATTTTTTCTCTGGTTTTTTTAGGGAAGAAAAGAAAAGTTTGAGATGAGAGAAGAGAGAAGTCGATAAAAACGAGTGAGTGAGAGAGAGTTCAAAGAGTGGTTTTAAGGACCAAATATTATCTAAATTTTAAAACAACCCAAAATAAAGGTGGGAATTAAAATAAATTGTGGGAATAAATGCAAATCATGTTTCAAAATAATTTGGTGAGACAAAGATTTGGAGGGAAAATTTGAGGGGAAATAAATGTTAGGGGGAAATTTAAGAGGGAAAATAATGTGAGAGATTTAGAAAATTGGAAAGGGAGGGAATTTTGGGGAAAATTTGGAGTTTTGGAGGGAAATAAAATGGAATTATAATGAAAAAGAAATGATTAATTAGATATATATTAAAGTTATTAAATTTTGTAGAGACACATTTTAAGACACTTATAAGAGTAGTTGAAAAATCAGAATTAAAGCTACTCATATTTTTTATTTGAGACTCTTATATGAGTGGAAGCACTAAAGACATATATATGTGTCTCAAACCCAAAAATCAATATGTCTCAAAATGGGCCATATGGTGTAGTGTTACCAAGACCGGTTACATCAATTACCTGGATCAGTTACATCAATTACCAGGACCGGTTACCATATACTCATGGTATTGTTTGTGATCGGTCACACGAGTCACTAGGATCAGTTACACCAATTACCAGGATCGGTTACACCAATTACAAGGATCAATTACACAACTCTCTGTGATCGGTCACACCAATTACTAGGATCGGTCACACCAATCACAAATATGGATCATACCATCTCAGGTGATTACTTAAGATCGGTTACACTAATTAATCAAAACTAGTCATACCAAATCATAAGTCAGGCATTGTGATTAGTTGTACCAAGATACATAACAAATTTACGATCGGTTCTACCATCTCACACATATTGGTAATCCAAAGATTTGCAATGAATAGCCGTACCAATACGAATACTTGAAGTGATTAACAAGTCATTCTTAATGAAATTGGTGTGGAAAATTTAAAATTCTGATACAGAATGGGCAAGGTTTATGAGAGCAAAGTTTACTAATTTGAAGGGAGAATGGATAACTGGTTACAAAAAGTCTTCAGTATGGCCTGGTTTGAAATGGGTTATTGAAGATGTAAAGCAACATACAAGATGGATTACAGGCACTGGTACACATATGTCTGTGTGGGATGATACTTGGATCAAAGATAATCCTCTAAGAGAGTTATTTGCTAAAGATGAGTATATGATGCAGAATGAAAATATGAAGGTAGCAGACTTGATTGTGAATGGCTGATCCCTCGGAGATTGTTAAATTATATACAAGTGGAATAATTTCCAGTAATATCAGGATAGGGGGGTAGAAGAGTTTGGGATGGTATTATGTCAGGTGAGTTCACTATATCTTCAGTTGATGAACTGATTAGGAAAAAAATTAATAAGGTGGATTAGGATAAATATGTATGGAACCCAGTGTTACATCCTACTACTGCCTGTAACATATGGAAAATAGTTCAAGAAATCTGTGCAACTGATGAGAAAATGCAAGGAAAAGGTTTCAACTTAGCTTCAAAATGCTACATCTGTGGGGAAAATACTGACAATATTGAGCATATTTTGTGGAAATGTAATTTTAGTCAGTTAATCTGGGAATGGCTGGGTGGAATCTTTTTATTTTGCAATCCTAAATCTTATGAAGATGTGATGAATTTTGCTAAGAATAAAAGTGGAGCAATAAAGGAAGTATAGATTCTATGAATTTGGGAAGTTTCAAGATGAGAATAAAACAGTACACTAAAGACTGTGCTTTGAGAATAAAAAATTTCATGTGGGATTGTAGTTCAAAACTTTTGAGCTAAGTAACCAACCAATAAAACTTCAGAAGATTATTGAAGTGAGATTCTATCTCCCTAAAGTAAATCAGACACTCATATGTTGTGATGGTGCTTTTAGAGGTGATCCTGGGGAAGTAGGTTTAGATTTTGTATGCAGAGGAGAAAATGGAGAGTTTATATATGCATAATCAAGAGGTCTGGAAATTGCAACCAACTTCATAGCTGAAATAATGGCTATCATAGGAGCAGCTGAATGGGTAGTGGAGAATAACAACTTTGATCTTTGTATTCAATTTGATTCTAGTGCATCAATAACAACTTATACATCTGGAAAGCTACCTTGGATAATTCAAGAAAGATGGTATAGAATAAAAGAATTATTATGGAGGATTCAATTTGTGCATAGTCTGAGAGAAATAAATTTCACATCAGATGTTATGGAAAATAAAAGTGCAGGACTGAGCAGGGGAGTTTGTCAGAAGTACACAACAAGACCTAGTTTTATCTCTTCAATTGAGTTACCTGACAAAATATACTACAGGCTATGTTGAATTCAGGAGTTAATGGGCTTATTGTTCAGCTCTGGTAAATGGGCATGTTTTTATTTTTGTTTAATTTTCAGTTTTCAGTTTGGCTGTGTAAATAACTTTCAGTTTTGACTTTGATTTGTAATTTTCCTTAATGAGTAATAAAATGGATTGATTAAGCAAAAAAAAAAAAAATGTACCAATAAGCCTAGCGATTTCCCTTTCGATTCATAAAACAAGTTCATGAATGTACTTCCTTTAAACAAATGAAAACATTGTTTCCTAAGAAGATATCTTCACCATTATACATTCATATAATCATAACATCGTTCATAAGATTATGTCGATGTCATATCTACGAAGTTTAAAAGATAGGCGTTATACTTCATAGTCTAATTCCATAATACTATGATCATGTGATCATGTCTCACTACTAGAGTAATATATCCAATACACAGCTTTGCAGTTATGTTTTCAATATAGCACGCCTTGAAAGATATGTTAGGAATGAAATTGTTCAAGTCAATATTACTAACCTCAAGAGGAAGGATGATTTCGTCGTTGTAGCTCGTTACTTCTTCACGTTCTCCAGGTCTTTGGGTAATACTTATCTATCTCAACATTCTTAGACTTTCTAGTATAACCTAAATGAAGTTATCTCTAGTACATAATCAAGCGACTCTTATATGAGTTTTGACACACTAAAATATGACAACCAAACTTGACATACCAACGTTTGGTGGGTTCAACCGAGCTATGCTCTAACAATCTCCCCGTTTGTTAATTTTAGTGACAAAACTCTTAATACATATGGATAAACAAATTACAAGAATTCATTATACATAAGCTTGATTCCAAGTTTCGATAACACAATAACCTGCATATATTCAATCAATAAATGTCGTTGTTGACATTTGAATAACAAAGATTATACTCCCCCTAAAGGTAAGATAGGTAGATATTCAATCCGAACATCTTTTATATTCCCCTTTTGTAGTCAGAATTACTACACAACAATATGATATGTTTCTCCCCCTTAGCCAATGCTTTAATCTTTCGTTATATATAACTTTAAGCACAATTGTCATTTCCCTAGTGATTGCAAATCAATTGTTTACTCCATATATTTATCCCACCTTTTGTCACAAAATGACAAAGTTTCGATCAAATAAAGGTCAAACCGAAAGTATCTTACAAATCTAAAAGACTTGTAAACAACCTATAAGAGTTAAGCACGAAACTAAAAGTAATTTAGTTTTAATATGTTATCAAGGAAAACTACTTCCCGAAGCAATTTTACCTAATAGTTTAACAAATTGACTAAGAGACTTAGTTCCCTTGTTAAACCGATTGTAAACATACAATTGCTTATTTTGTTAAGACCAAAATAAAGATCATAATTAACTTTATTTCTCTCATCATGCTCTAATTATTAAGATAATAACTTAGACCTTTCTCTTTAGACAAGACAAGCACTAGGGTAGTTAACTAGTTTTTCTTGTCAATGCATTCAATTAGACTTGAATAACTGAATCCTTCAATTTGATAAGTGTAACTAAGATCAGAATTAACTTAGTTACTCTTATCCGGAGTCGAATTTGGACTAAAAAAATGATCATGTATTTCGTTAAGCTATAAACAATACATACAAACCAAAATAAATTATCTTGCACAATTATTTTCTTAACTGGAAGCAATTGAAACAAACATAGACATTATAGCACCACAATTGTACCGAAATTTTTTTAAGCAAAAACACTTGATACCCAACAATAAAAAGATACCTAACAATAAGCCAAATAAATTGACACAGTTTTTCTTAACCGGAAAAAATTGAATCACACACACACATCCATACACATCATAATGGAATATATCAATTGTACCAAAATTTCGTTAACCAAAAGCAAAATACATGCAATATAAATAGTCTTTTATTAAACAAGAAAACTTTTAATTAACAAATTCGTTACCTCATATTCTGCAACCTCTTCTCCCTAGAAAGATATATCATTAAGCGCAAGTTCAAATAAGAACTCTCTCCCAGTATGTTGTCATCCTCTCGCAAGAACAAAAGAACAAAAACAAAAGCAACCTTTACCAGAGAAAGGTTGAAATAGTTTTTAACTAATATGTGCCAATAGCAAAACTTGAAAACCCAAAACACATATGTTTATGCTAGACACAACTCATGTAAACACAAATTGATTCAACATATTGTGACTTTTCACATATGAGTTTCAATCGGAACACCTTACGATCCTTTGATAAAGCCTACCAACATGGGCTACAACTTAATCACGTTAAATCAAAAAGCCACACAAACCATAAGGGTTCACATCACATGAGATCGAATATTATGGCTAATAAAAACCGAAATCAGACATCCCATAAACCGAAAATACAAAGCAAAAGTATAGACATTCATGAACATGCTATGTAATCGGAAACTATCACAAGAAAAATTATAAAGTGATAATTTTATTCATAAATAATTGATAGTTTTTATTCAAAAAATAGACCTTATACAATAATCAAAATAAATCAAAAACTGATGTATATTTTCTTGGCATAAGACTCTAATTTTATTCCTTTAGAGTTTCTCGAATGTTTTTGGAGTCAGATCAGAAATTTCACAGGATTCCAATCATCTTCTATGATCACTAATGTTGATTCAAAACTAATAACGTTGTCATTGACTTCCTTTCACAAATCCTTTTCCATGTTTCTTACTTCACATAAGATTAGATCTAATTTTAGTGAAAGATTTTTGAGAAGATAATTATTAAGAGAGGAAATCTCTTCATTAGGAACATCTTGATGAAGTTCTGAAGAAGAGTCTGAATCACCATCAGAAGTTTCAAGACAAAGTTTCTTGTTGGGAAATAATATAGTCCAGATTTTTTCAACTTTGCGAGAGTTGCAGCTAGAGGTAGACATTCTGTTAAATCTCAATTTAAAATGAAATGTAAAACCTTACCTCTTATTACTAAGAGAAGTTTTTCTCATAATCCTTAAGAACATTATTTCATTTAATTACCTTAACCAAAAATTTATTTAGAAATATTTTTATTAAAATATTTACATACATATCCTTACTGTTTACTTTTTGAGGGTAAAGAAATAAGGATTCATATTTATGATAACTAAGTTAGGTTATCAATTTTCGGTTGTTGAATTTTCCTCTCTTAGAGGTTTCAACATTCTTACAGATTTGAGAACCTTTTATTTTTGAAATGTTAGGTTCGTTTCTCATATTTGAGCCAAGATCTTGATATCTAAAAATCAAATTATTCATTTTTTGAAGTTGATTTTCAGAAGTGATTGTTGATCTGGACTTAGATCTTGAATTTTTGGATCAACAAAGTTTCTCTCTTTGTGTGATATCAGGACATTGTTTTTGATAGTATCCCCACTGTCTGCACTGGAAACAAGGCCCAGAAGTATTCGGGTTACGACCCTTAGTTTTGATAGGTTTATTCCACCCTGTTTTCGTGTCTTTTGATATATTCATATCAAGTGTTTATTTACAAGAGCAGACGAGTTTATCTCTCAATTTCAAATTCTCTGCTTTTGACTTTCTGATTTCATCTCGACAACAGTTGATGTCATGAATGAGTTCAGATACTTGTTCTTTCTCGGAACATCGACAGAGTTTGATTTTCACAAGAGGCTTGTTAATTTTTCTTTATCATTCAGATGACTTAGTCTGAATTAATCAAGCGATGATTTTATTCCTTTGATTTCAGATTCAAAAAACCGAGTTCTTTTATCTTCACAAGGAAATTCTTGTTGGAAAAACTTAGGAGTGAACTCTTCTTGAGTATATATTGTTGAAAGCATTTCTGAATCATAGACTTATGCAATGGTTTCAACATAGTCCGTTATACAGTCTTGATTATCCTCGTTAGGGGAATAATCAAGTGTGGCAGTATATGCATTTCTCTTCCACTAAATATCCTTAGTTGGACAATCTGGAGAAATATGACCAAACCCTCTACATTTGTAGCATTGAGGAATAATATCATCATCATCCCATGTATATTCACTTTTAGGTGTAGAAAAATGATTTCTTTTCGATATAGGAAGATCTCTTTTTTGGTGTCTCAACAATTTCTTGAATCGTTGAGTAATAAGAGACAAATGATGATTTAATTCAGTCTCATCTTCGTCATCTAACTCTTCACAATCTTGGGAGTTTTCCGGACACTAAGTCGACGGATTTTTAATGGATTTGTAAGTCAAATTGTCTTTCCATTTTGACAACCAATCCTGATCGAATATCTTTAGTTTTCCTACAAGAGAACTTCTTGATAAGGAAGAAAGATCGTTAGCTTCGATGATTCCATGCTTCTTAGATTCGTATCTAGATGGCAACAATCTGAGAATTTTGCACATTAATTCTTTTTCAGAAATAGTATTTCCAAGAGAGAAAGACGCATTAACTATCTCATAAAGTTTAATATGAAACTCTTCAAAAGTGTCGTTGTCATCCATTCGAAGGTTTTCCCAATTAAAAGTGAGAGTTTGAAGTCTGGCTTCTTTTTCTGATGTGTTACCTTCAAATACGATCTGAAGGTTATCCCAAGCTTCTTTTGAAGTTTGGCAAGTTGATACATGATGTTGTAGATCACGGCTTACATCATGTATAATAACATTCAAACCATCTAAATTATGCTTTGAAAAAGCCTTTTCTTCACTTGTATAATCCACTAAGCGTTTAAACTCAGTTTTCGAATTTTCTACTTTTGGGCGATTTTAACCATCGACGACTAATAGCCAAGTATTAAAGTCTCTGATTGAAGAAAAGATCTCATAACAGATTTTCGCCATAGATAGTTTGTTCCGTCAAATCTTGGCGGTACGTTAACTGAAATTGATTCATGTGAAATCGAGTTCATTTCTTATAGGTTGGATCGCACCAAACAAAGATTGTTAGATATTTTCGTGTTTTCCTGCTCTGATACCAATTGAAAAGATGAGGGTATCCAAATACACCGCAATATTTTATTTATCTACCTATAAGTCCTCTTACCGAAAGTGATTGTATATGGACAAAGTCGAGACAATACTACAAATCAGTATTCACACTTTGTGTGAATGTCTATGGACACGAGATCGAGATAAAATGAAAACCAAAGTGGGATTACTTGATAATAGGTTCGGACTTAACCAAACTCTATAGGATCACTATCAAGTAAAGCGGAGTTAACGTTTGTGTATTTTACTTCTAATATAATACACAATTATAATTGCGGAAATAGAAAAGTAAAAGACACAACAAGATTTCGTTAACGAGGAAACAGCAAATACAGAAAAACCCCGGGACCTAGTCCATAATTTAATACTCTCAGAATTAAGATGTTATACAAAACCTAGACAAACTTCGTATAGTTGAGACAAGAACCTACCCCTAGTTCACTTAGTTTCCTCATTATCCCTGCGTTTCCGACTTCGATGAGTGCACACACTGGAACAATTCTTTTGGATCGTATTCCAAACAGTAAAGGAACAACAAATCTGTTTGGTAACAACTCTATTGATTCTTGAAGATAAGATATCTCAAGTCATACTCAAAGGCTCTTTCGTTTAAGCTAATAAACTCATTTTCCTGGTTAGATCAATCTATCCAATAACTACAAAAGTAGTCAAGTTTAGATTCACACTTAATCCAAATAAATCTCAAAGAGATATATTGTGAATGACGATCTCACGCAACAATAAATCGAATAAATCTGATTCTAGTTGGACCCTAGCCGATCAAGGTTTGTGCAACACAAAGATATGAGAAACCAATAAGAAATCTTCTTCGTCTTCAATTTTTTTTTTTAATCTTCAATTAAACCCTGCAAAATACCACTTGAATCACTTGTGATCAATCACGCATAGAACGGAGTTTGTTAACAATGGATTATCATAAAATGTCTTTAGATCTACAAATAGTTCTAAAGATCCCGTTGATACTTCGATCTAGTTTGAGTGAATCTTATATCATAAGAAAAGATTCTCAAAAATAAACAAACTAGGTGCAATCAAAGTTTGAACAACTGTTAGTCAATCAAATCAACCGAAAACTAATAACACTGCAGTTATCTAGTTTCCCACCAACGGTACTCGTAGAGCTTCTTGATCCCACAAAAGTCTTTAAACGAGCGATCCTAAGAGATTTCGCCTAATTAGGGTACTTTCCTCTCCGATTAGACGGCTCTACCAGAAACAACAAAAATATGAAGTTTGCCTGGCTCTTAGGATAGTTTGCTAGAAATACAAACTCAGGTATTTATAGACCAAGGATGTTTGGACACCAAGAAATTTTCAAAACCGAAAACATTCTCAAGATATGCAATGAATGGCAAGATTCGGTTTTCATAATTCCAGTAAATGTTTGTCCAATATTTTCCGAAATCTCTCAATAGAAAATATCAAATTAGTAAATGCACATTACTAATTTTTATTCTCTAGAGATATGCATTTAATTGCTGGTAATTAAAAGCATATATGAAACTAAAAATCATAATTAAAATATTCTTAATTTATTTTGGTACAAGATCTCCTTGAGTACTAAGGAATATCTTTAAACAATAAATGATAAGAGTTAATGTCCGTGTTCAAAGTATGTTGACATCTTTTCTCTGTAAATCATCTTTCATATTTACATTATTGAAATCGGTTTTACCACACTTCTAAACAATTTTAAAATTGATTTGCCTGTATTCCAAGACTACTATGTGATTGATCAAATATCAAATCACATCCATGGGTTCAACCGGTTCTACTAATCACTAGGATCGGTTATACCCTAATATGGAAACATTTGTGATCGGTTACACAAGTTACCAGGGCCGGTTACATCAATTACCAAGATCGGTTACACCAATTACCAGGACCGGTTACCATATACTCATGGTATTGCTTGTGATAGGTAACACCAGTCACTAAGATCGGTTACAACAATTACCAAGATCGGTTACACAAATTACTAGGACCGGTTACACCAATTACAAGGATCGATTACACAAATCTTTGTGATCGGTCACACCACTTACTAGGATCGGTCACACCAATTACAAATATCGATCATACCATCTCAGGTGATTACTTAGGATCGGTTACACTAATTAATCAAAACTAGTCATACCAAATCAAAAGGCATGCATTGTGATTAGTTATACCAAGACACATAACAAAGTTACAATCGGTTCTACCACCTCACACATATTGGTAATCCAGAGATTTTCAATGAGTAGCGGTACCAATAAGCCTAGCAATTTCCCTTTCGATTCATAAAACAAGTTCATGAATGTACTTCCTTTATACAAATGTAAAACATTAATTCCTAGGATGAAATATTCACCATTACCCATTCACATAATCATAATAGCATTCATAAGATTATATCAATGTCATATCTACGAAGTTCAAAAGATAAGCATTATACTTCGTAGTCTAATTCCCTAATATTATGATCATGTGATCATGTCTCATTGCTAGAGTAATATATCCAATACACAGCTTCGCAGTTATGTTTTTAATATAGCACGACTTGAAAGATACGTTAGGAATGAAACATTTCAAGTCAATATTACTAACCTCAAGAGTAAGGATGATGTCGTCATTGTAGCTCGTTACTTCTTCACGTTCTTTAGGTCTTCGAGTAATACTTGTCTGTCTCAACATTCCTAGAATTTCTAGTCTAACCTAAATGAAGTTGTCTCTAGTACATAATCAAGTGACTATTATATGAGTTTTGACACACTAAAATATGACGACCAAACTTGACATACCAACGCTTGGTGGGTTCAACCGAGCTATGATCTAACAGTTGCCTAATGGTTTAAAGGCTTGTTACACATGCTCAGTGTAATTGTGATTCTTTCGAAAGTGAAAATAACAAGTATACATTATTAATAAAGCACAATATGTCAGTTTAATCAAATTCAAACTCTTAAAATGACAACAACAATAACTATTAATTATTGAAATAACACATTACAACAGTTCGTATTCAAACTCACCCATCAAACTTAAACATAACAACACTTAATCAATCCATTCCACCAAATTACATCCAGGACATTTCCAGAAATGCTTTCCATATGTTTTCTTTGCTACAGATTGGTGCATTTTCATAAAAAAAGTTGCAACCAGGGATTTTGCATTCAAACCCTTGTTTGTATTCAAACTCCAACTTCCCTTTAAGCTTGAAGTTTTTACAGATTTTATCAACTTCTTTTTGTTTCATTGCATCCTCCAATAACTGTGCTTCTTCAGGAAAGTTACAATATTCATATTCCAAGTACCTAATTTTCTATGGTGACAACTCAATTACATTCCTGATGCCGATGCAACCTTATTTTGGAAATTTTGAATACATCCAAGGGCATTCCATCAGAATATGGTTATCCATGAAACGTAATGGACAAACCTATTTTGATTCCACACATATTGTTTGTTTTCCTTTGCTGGTCGAACTATTTGAATACATGGTTTAGAGGGTTGGTTAAGAATGATTTGAGTTTGTTGTATTTATAAAAAATGACTTACGTTAGTATAGTTTTATAGGAAAATATCTAGTCGTTGGGCGCGAGCTCCAATAAATGTAGTTGTTAAGCCTGAGCTCCAATAATTATATCCGTTAATCCAAGTTCCAAAAAATAGATCCGTTGGCCACAAACGTAGAATATATACCCACAAAACCCATTTAGAAGACATATCTACGACAAAGATTATATCATATAGAACACTTAAGTTTATTCTCGATTTTTCTAAAAATTAGCTCAATCATATTTGAATCCTGCAAAGTTTACATTAGAGGAATATTTATCTATGTGTCAAAACTTGATTTATCCTTTCGGCTAGGAGGCACGAACGCATGAAAAATGATATTCCCAGTCAATCTTATTGGCATTGGCATACCATTCTTGAGCAATTCTTCTCAAAAACATGAATAATCGTGATACAGTTGGATTATACCTTCGATATGCAACAATAGCCGGTGTAGTTGACAAATTCATTGCTTTAACTTTTAATGTCAATCGATATCGACTCAGGGGTAAAAGCGATGAAGAGGTAATTGATGAGCACGAAAGTGCGACGCATTTTCACCCATAAATACATTAACTAGGACTCATTTTATCACTAATAATCTTCTTTGTAGGTGTTTTTGTCAAATAAGCGCTTATGGAGAAAGTTACTCGAAAAGTGTTTTTGTACCCCGGAGGACACGTGTTATTCGGACTCTCAATATCAGTTAAGGGGCACCTCAATTACTAAGGGGTGTCTAATTGCTAAGGGCCACCTTCTTTGTTATTTGGATCCTGTGGTTATTCGCGCCCCAAGAATTGCTTTTTACACCCAAATTGCTAAAGGGACTTCCGTACAGGATAAGGGGGAACCTCATCTTCAACCTTTTGAAATCCAGTTATGGCGGGAAACTAAGGAACAAAATTGGGTTTCGGTTTTGGAGGTGTTAGAAGTCGATTCAATGGCTGGTTTTTGTTGGGTCGACTCAATTCATCTAGACAGGGATGGTATGTGCTTTAGAATCGGTTAAAATTGGCTGTAAAATCACTGGTTGATGAAAACAGCAAGAACAGATTTTTGGCGGGAAAAGAAAGTTCTTGCCTAGCAGAACTCGGTTGAAGATTCAAGCATGATTCCGTGAGACTAAAGGTCTGGAATTGTTTGGGTATCTTCCTTAGGGCCTAACAGAGTTGGTAAGGCTGTTCGTTTGACCCAGTGGCTAGAATTGGCTCGTTAATTAACGGGTTGGAAACATGAGAGTATGTGGGAAGTTGAGGTATTCACGGGATTTGGAGGAGATTCAATGTGTTTTGTGCGTGCATGGAAGACTCTAACAGACTGTTGGATCGTGTAGAAGATAAATAAGGAAGCCGGGACACTGCAGACGCGTACAGAGAAGAAAAAAAGAAAGAAAATATTCTCGAAATATTTTCTTTCCGCCGAGAGTTAAAGAGGATTATATGGAGTGAATGAGCGAGATTCGATGGGTCTGTTGGCTATAAATATGTTGTTGGGGACTCATAGAAGGGTTATCGAGTAGGGGGACAAGAATCAAGAGTTGTAGAGCAACTTCTTCCTTCAGCCGAGAGAAGAAGAAGAAGAAGAACAGACTACACTTGTAGTCTGTCGTTTTAAACTGTCATAGTTCTTTCCCATGAACGACAGTTTTCTGCGATAGAGTAAAACATTTGTTTTCTGTAACAACAACACTAGCAACAGTTTTGGAATTTCATTGTAACGGTGGCCTTTGTAACACCGTTGAAGCGTTGCAAACAAGTTGTATTATTAGTTTTCTTTAATAAAAACACCATTTGAGCCATAAATTATATTTTTGAGTGTGTTTTTATCATGAGAAGCTAGACCTACACCGGGTCGACGGAGGAAGCTGAATTTTATACATGGGTGAATTTGTTTTATTTTCTATATGACTTTGCACTTGTTTTGAATTTATTTATGATTCGATTAAATTAGTTGTGATTCAATTAGATAGGTTATGCTTTGTTTAGATAATCTATGCTTAGGGGATACAATTAATATTTTGAGGATCTACTCCTAAAAAAAAAAAAGAGTCGGTGTTGTTTTGTTTAATGAGCTTAAATTGTTGAGAATAAGTAAATTGAACCCTATGTTATAAATTCGGTGAAATCCTAAACCCACTGACTCTCTCTTTTATTATTTTCGTTAAACCTTTTAATTTAATCTTAACAACTTCCGAGAGAACGAATCTCAATTACTACAACGAAAACATTGAGAAAAATCTTAAATCAGTAATAGTGACATCTCTCCGAGAATGGCGAAGATGGAAAGAAACATATTTTCGTTACGAACCTCATTTCAATATCATTAAGGTGATGCAAAGATTCAACCCATTTGCATCAAGAATTTGTACAAGTCATTATGATGTTAGCGCATGACATTATGCTACTTAATGAAGGTGTTGCATGAAAAAACCTCAATCGAAAATTTCATTAAAAGAATGTTTTGACAACACATATTATTCGAATGAGCGGTTATAATTTCAATTTTCAGTTATTAATGAACACTTTTTGTTAGAACATTGCTCGGTCGAAATCGCAAGCGTTGCTATCTCAAGCTTGTTTGTCAAGTTTAGTTTCCAAAACTATAAGTCTTGATTTCTAGTCTATTTACGGTTAAGTCTCGAATTAGGATAGATTGTGTAGTTGAGCTTTAGACTTCACGGCATTCATCGATTAAATACGAATATATACTAATGAGAGCTTGTGGAACTTCATCAACATAAGGTACGTGAAGACTTAAACTCATCTATCACTCAAAAAGTCTATTTTTACTCTATCTCCTTCTTGAGAAAAAAGTCGTATAACGATATAGTTTTCAGTTTATACACTTTTGATATTTCGAGTTGAGTTTATCTCGCTTACATATTTCTCTAAATATGTATTGGTAAGATTTTGCTTTAACCAAGTTCATCTTATGTTCTTGAAGAAAGTCAATATATGATCATGTGGAAATCTCCTTGTAACATCGTACATGATTTGTGTGAGACAGTCATTTGATGTAGACTCGGAATGTTTCGTATTTATCATTCGATCACTTGAAAATTACTTTGAGGCTAATAGTTTGTATGAGACAACTATTTCCATCTTCCGAGAATGTTTCAATGATTGAAAATGGAGTTTAGAATGATTAACCATGATTGGATATAACATAGTGTGCGTACTTGAATATATGTTATCCATATCTGAAACCATGGTATGCATACCCTTATACGTACTACTTGGTTTGGTGGAAGTCCGGGAACCATGGTATGCATACCCATATGCATACTGATTAATTTTGTGAAAGTACGGGAACTTACGTATGCATACCGGTATGCGTACTGTCGTAAGTTCAAGTTCCGGAATTTCAACTGAGGTTGGAGGTATACGTACCGGTATGCAAACTGGCGAACCCAAACTCATTCCATCTACTTAGGTATGTGTACATGAGTAGGTTAAGTTCTAAAATCGCTTTATTCATGAACTAATATATTTATATATTAAGGAATGCAATCTTTTTCAAACTGTGGCTATAATGTTCATGAATTGATTCGAGTGAATCAAAATCGATTTTGCTTCGATTATGTTTTGTATACTTCTATGAGAATATAAACAATTGAACAACTCCATAACTAGTTTCATTTGAACTAGTTGCGATAGAGATGAACAAGGTTTTGAAAGTATAAATATGGCTAACTTCGGTTAACTATTGTTGAACCAACCGTGTGCACATGTTTAGGTACGGTTACCCTTGTCTAAATGAAAGAACATTTTATTTGTGTATAACAAGCTAAGTTCGATCTAACGGTTGAAAGATATTAGCTTGAATCTAATCAGGTTTTCATCTAACGGTGAATATTGAATGCTTTGTTACCAAGGTAACTTAGATTGCAAACCCTGATTTGAAAACTATATAAAGGAGAATTCTAACAACTGGGAAACCTAATCCCCACACCTCCTATGTGATACTAGTTGCGACTAGAGCCGATTCTTCTTTAACCTTAGGTTTTTCACGAAACCCAGTAGGTTAACGACTTGAAGACTTTATTGGATTGTGAAGTCAGACCCAACTATTTCTCTGTAGTTGCGTGTTCTGATCTTGCTGTTTTCTATCTTGATTGAGTACTATCTTCTCTAAGATTTGCTCGAGATTTATTCTCCGATGGGCAAGATAAAAAGTAGTCACAAACATCTTCATCTCATCCTTTGTGATTCCGAAATTTCTTGTTTCGCTACCATACGATTAAGATTATTGTGAGGTGATTGATATTTCTAGGCTGTTCTTCGAGAATATAAGTATGGTATATCAATTGTTCCATGTTCACCTTGATTTATCAAAAGAATGAACAAAACTTATAGGTTTATCTGTGGTAGACATATTTATATATTCAATAGATTTTTCTGTGTGAGACAGATTGGTTTATCAAGTCTTCGACTTTGGGTCATAGCAATTCTTAGTTGTGGGTGAGATCAGCTAAGGGAATCAAGTGCGTAGAGTCCTGCTGGGATTCGAAGACGTAAGGAGCACAACTGTACCTTGATCAGTGAGAGATTGGTTAGGGCTCAACTACATTCCAGTCCGAAGTTAACTTGGAGTAGGATAGTGTCTATAGCTTCTTAATACAATGTGATGTTCAAATCTGGACTAGGTACCGGGGGTTTTTTTGCATTTGCGGTTTCCTCGTTAACAAAATTTCTAGTGTCTATGTTATTTATTTTCCGCATTATATTTGTTTATATAATTGAAATATCACAGGTTGTGCATAGTTCAATCAATTAAATAATCCAACCTTTGGTTGTTGATATGAATTGATTGACACTTGAACATTGGTATTTGGTACCGTTCACGTTGCTTCTCATAATAATCAGGCTAACAAATTTCTATATGTTGATTTGCTGATTACATTGAGAAATAGAGATACAACTCTTGGATATATTTCCATTGATTGAGTCTGGATGTCTAGTTGATTCTCTTGGAATTATATTGGAGTTTGTCCATAAAGATTGCTAAGCAAAATATTGGGTGTGGTTGTTAGATCCCCGCTTTTTCACTTTTTTTAACATCTCTCTTATAACATTTACATCGACGGTGACTAACAACACAACTCCAGTGTTGGTGTTAATTCAAAACAAAAAAGACGTTGGTGTTAATTCCAAAAATAGAGCCGTTAGTGTTAATTTCTAAAAATAGAGCCTTTGGTTACTCAAAATATTTTCTTTAATTCAAGAAACAATTACATTAGGTTCACATTTCACTAAAAACAACAATTTTAATTATGACCACAACTACACGAACTAAAAACTAAAACAACACTTTTTATTTTAAACTTGACTGACTCGAAATAAAAAACTAAACTCAATTAAGGGATAACTATTAAAGGTGAATAATTTTAACATCTTCCGAATTTTCAACGCCGATTACATTCATCCTCTTCAAAATATCCTTTTGCTTACGTCGATGCTATTTTCGCTCATACAGAGATAATTTACTTAGATCCATAGAGATAATTGCATTATCTTGCTCTGATTGTGTTCGATAATTTTGTTGTTCGTTCATTTGATAAATCTCTTGTTGGTACATTTGATAACTCTGTTGCTGATGTATTTCATAACTTTATTGTTGGTTAGATGCACAAACTGCTTGGAGATGACCTTGTTGTTCCGCTTTCGTAGCTTCCTTCCTCGATCGTGTTTTCTTAACATGTACTTCAAAATATTTGCACTATGTTGATTCTTGTCTTCTTCCATCTTAATTGAACTCCCCTTATCACCTTACCTGAATATACCTTGCTCGCGATCCTTTCCTTTTGTTTTTTTTAGTTCCGATAGTCCTAGCCTGATACTTGTAATTCCAATGAGTCTTTATTTTAGGCATTACTTCTACCCCATCTTCGACTAGTACAAAGTTATGATGGCTGTCAAACATGGCACTATTTTGTGCGACAGTAAGTTGATAATAAAATCCAGGGACTTTCACTCTCAACAATTCATAACAAGCATCAAACTTGAATGGTTGCCTTGTTTGATTATAAATTTGCTCCCGAGCATCTCGTGTTTGAAATATTATGTTAAAAAAAAGTTAATTACTAAATATCACCAAACTAAAAAGATCAATAAAATGGTAGAAATTACCAAATCTTCATGTGAAGCACCGCTCTTAGTTTGCCGATATATAACATTAAGTATTGATACGAATTCTCTGCAATCTTTTTTAATTGCTTTCATCTTTGTTTTTAAGGCACCGGGATGCCTTTCATTAGGATTGCGGTCCCGATCGACGAAAATTTCATGAATACGTTTCTAGAAAAGAGCAGTTTTTTGTTGCGCACCAACAATTTCATCACAACTCACATAAATATATGAAATGGTAAGAACAATTTATTCTTTTTGAACACAGTTATTAACCATTTTGAATCAAACTAAAATATACGAACTTGAGTAGTAGAAGATTAAGAAAGTATCTAAGAAGTATAGTAGAAGAGGGATAAGAAATCAAATAAACTCAATTGATTGGGACAAGTTTTAATTGAGAATTAGAGATAACTTATATAGACATTTTTCTCAAGAAAAAATAATCGTTCATATCGGACGGCGGAGAAGATAAAGCCGTTAAAAATGATGGACGGTTAGGATCGGGTGTGAGTGGAGTATAAATGAAAAATGGGAACTCAATTTCCATGTAAAATGTAATGGATACTAAGTATCCGTATCAATTGTCAGGATACTCAGTTTTCGTAAAGTAGAAATTTACACGAAGTGTGATTTCCCTTCTCTATAACGCGCATCAAATGTGATATGCTTTTAAGTATAGTTAAGAGCATCTCCAAGAGAAGGTTCTAATTTTATTTTTATATGACACCTAGGATTTAGCACCACCATTTAAACTAAAAGCATCTCCAACAATAGGTCCTACAACCTAGGAGGGATGCCATACTAAATAAGAAGGTCTTGAAGAAAGTGTTAACTACACCTTCGGATGCACCTCCACGTCATATTTTCTCTTTTAATAATTAATTATAAGGAATAAAATTCTCTAATGTTGGAGATAGTTTTTTAGGCATGAGGTATTAAATTTACTCTATGGATAAACCTCATATATAAAAAGGACTAAATAATAAATCCACGTAGGATTTGTTGCACCTTCTGTTGGAGATGCTCTAAGGCCGGTTCCTATGGGGGGTGTCTAACCCATCCATTTCCCATGCCAGGTGGCCTAGCAAACTGGCCGCACCACTATGGGAAAATAGTTAAGCGGTTGAGTCTCAACCGAACGATAGAGACAGCACCGCTAGCAGTCTTTGTAAAACCGCTCGGTGTAGAATTTATCGCTTATTAGATAATGAAATAACGGCTATTTGCCCCCACGTTTCCCTATAAATTCACCCCATTCAATTCATTTAATCACCCTTCATTGTTTCATTAACTCTAGCATCCTACTCTTTTGTACCTTAAATCCTCTATTTAATTTTTAGTTTCAAATCAATGGATTCTTCTGACAAAGAGGTGCATATTCATATGGATCGATTTGAAGAATAACAATAAATATTCGTTCAGGCGTTGAAATAAATTGATGATGAGTCAGATGAAGATATATAACTAACCAAAAATTTGTTGCAGCTATATTCATCGGGGCATATGCCTAGAGATCCAGAGCCAAGAGAAGTATTCACAAAAATATATACACATTGGGGATGAATGTCACGAGAAGCTGATGCACGATTATTTTCTTCCTGACTGTGTGTTCACTGATGAAAATTTCCAAGGCTGGTTCTGCATGCCCCGACATTTGTTGCTAAAGATTATTGGTGAGCTTTCTCAAGTAGAACCTCAATTTAATTATCAGTATGATGCACTGAATATTAGAGGTCATAGCCCTGAACAAAAGGTTACTTCGGCCTTAAGGATTATAAGATATGACATACCTCCAAATTATAATGATGAGTACCTTCGTATAGGAAAAACAACCACATACAAGGATCTTTCATTATTTTGCAAAGCACTAATTAATCATTTCAGTCCAACCTATTTACGAAAACCAACAGATGCGGATGTTAGAGAAATACTAATGAAAAATCAGGAAAGGTGATTTCCAGGAATGCTGGGTAGTCTTGACTACATGCATTGGGTATGGGCCAGATGCCCTACATATTGGGTTGGTCAGTATAAGGGTAACTAATGGTTATCCTTGAGGCAGCTGCTGTTAGAGCACTGCTCGGTGGAACTCGCATGTGTTTCTATCTCAAGAATGTTTGTCAATGTTAGTAATCAAAACTATAAAGTCTTGATTTCTAGTCTGTTATAGCTAAGGTCTCGGACTATGATAGAAAGTTTAGTTGAGATCATGAACTCCATGGCAATCATCATACAATACGAAGGACTACTCAAGGAACCAGTGGATCTTCATCGACTAAAAGGTATGTGGAGACTTGAACTTATCTATCACTCAAACGTCTATCTACTCTATCTCCTATCTTGAGACAAAATTCGTATTACTATATAGACTAAAATTATACACATGTGGATATTTTGATCTGAGTATATCCCGCTTATCTATTTCTCGAAATATGTGTTGGTAAAGCTTTCGCTTTAGCCAAGTTCATATTTACCTAGTGATGAAAGTCATGTTATGTTTCAATCATTTTGGAAATCGCTCTGACGAAAAATAGATTGTGAATAACAACTATATAATGCCCTCTGAGAATGTTTCAATGATCGAAATGAGAGTTTAGGCAATGGTAACACATATATGTATAAGTCCTTATTGCTTGAACCGAAGTTTGCGAACTTTGTTGATCAAGTGAAACCGGAGTAGTGCGTGAGATGAGTCCGCGAACTCAGCATACAAACTCAGTCTGCGAACTGGCGTAGTTCACGAACCCGACAATTTCTGCTGGAGTTTGTGAACTCCATCCAGGAACTTAAGTATGCGAACCCAGTCCACGAACTTGAGTAGGTTATGTCTAAAAACGATGTTTGTGAACTTATCTTAATAAACTAAGGAATTCTATTGCAAACCGTGGATTTATAGTTCATGAATCAATTCGAGTGAATCACATCATTTTTGCTTCGATTGTGTCTTGTATAGTACATAAATATCTAAGAAATTGAACAACTCTCTAACTAGTTCATTTGAGTCATTTGGACTAGTTATGGTGAAGAAGAATATGGTTGATATGAAATTTATCATATGGCTAACCATTTGGTTAACTATTATTGAACCAACTAATGTACAAGTTTGGGTACGGTTTTCACAAGCCTACAAACGTGCATTTCATGTGTGTGTAATAAGCTATGTTTTCGATAAACGGTTGATAAATATTATTTTGAATCCAATCAGGTTTTCATCTAACGGTGAATATTGAATGCTTTGTTACTAAGCTAACATTGATTGCAAACCCTGATTTGAAAGACTATATAAGGGAGAACTCTAGCAACTGGGTAATCTAATCCCCACACATTCTGTGTGATACTAGTTTATTAAGCTAGAGTCGATTCTCCTTTAACCTTTGTTTTTCTTCTTCTAAAACCATGTTAATGACTTAAAGACTTCATTGGGACTGTGAAGCCAGACCGATACTAATTTTCTTGTAGTTGTGTGATCTGATCTTGTATCTTCTATCATACGAGTACAATTGTAATAATTAGATTGGGATTTCTATCTCTGATAGGCAAGATATAAAAGTAGTCACAAACACTTCGTCTCATCGTTTGTGATTCCTCAATAATCTTCTTCGCTGCGTCAATTAAGTTTATTGTGAGGTGATTGATAAAGCTGAGTTTTTCTTCGGGAATATAAGTTTGGTTTTATCAATTGATTCCTGTTCACCTTGATTTATCAAAAGATGGAACAAAACTCATAGGTTTATTCGTGGGAGAAGCATTTATCTATCCTTGTAGACTTTTCTGTGTGATACATATTTGTTTATTAAAGTCTTCGACTTTGGGTCGTACCAACTCTTGGTTGTGGGTGAGATAAGCTAAGGGAATCAAGTGCACAGTATCCTGCTGGGATCAGAGGCGTAGGAGCATAACTATACCTTAGATCAGTGTGAGATTGATTGGGGTTCAACTATAGTCCAGACCGAAGTTAGATTGGAGTAGGCTAGTGTTTGTAGCGGCTTAATATAGTGTATGTTTAATCTGTACTAGGTTCCAGGGTTTTTTTGCATTTGCGGTTTCCTCGTTAACAAAATTCTGGTATCTGTGTTATTTCTTTTCCGCGTTATATTTTGTTATATAATTGAAATAATACAGGTTGTGCGTTGTTCAATCAATTAGAATATCCGACCTCTTTGGTTGTTGATCTAAATTGATTGACACTTGGAAATTGGTCTTTAGTACCATCCAAGTTCTCTCTCTTTGATAAAGACTCGTAGATTTCTATTTGCTTGAGTATAGATCAAATTGAGAAATTGAGATAATAACTCTTAGATATCTTTTCTATTGATTGAGTCTAACTGTCTAGTTGATTCTCTAGAAAAAGTATATTGGAGTTTGTCCATACAGATTGCTAATCAAAATATTGGGTGTGGTTGTTAGACCCTCACTTTATCAATTGGTATCAGAGTAGGGAAACACGTTCAAGACCTTACAAGTCTGTGTTTGTAGCGATCTAACTCTATGGACGATAAAGTCTCTTATAACGCTTTACCAGGATTAAGAACTAATCATAGAAAAGGTTTTGATAAAATGGATATTCTCCAAAGGTTGGATGAAAATATCCAGATCAACTATGATCTTGTTACAGAAATTGCAATTCTTAAGGATTTGGAACCAGTCGTAAATCCTTTTAAGGATACGAGAGATTCCAGTAGTTTCTCTCTAAAGAAAGGTCACACATCAGCTAATAAACAACGATTAAAAGTTGTGAAAACTGATGCGACTCAGAACTGGTATGCAAAACTAAAAGATGTTGTCCCATGTTTGTTTTGTGATTGCTCGAATCACTCTCAACATAAATGTGTGTGTTTTCAAAAGAGATTAAGAGTTGCAAGTAATCTTCATGAGAGAACTAAACAACTTTTTATGTCTCTGAAAAGACATACAAAACTATTGGGAAATTCCAAACAGAATAATATGGGAGCTTTTGCTTTAAAATCAATATTACCCTTTCAATGGTTTCTCGACAGTAGATGTAGCAGACATATGACAGGTGATCTCACTTAGTTTATTTCTTCAGACGACTATGAAGGTGGACCTGTAACATTCGGTGATGGGAGATGCTGCTATATAAGCAAAAAGGGAACGATCAAATTACATGGCGTACATAAAATTCATGATGTGGTCTAGTTAAAAGGTATGACTGCAAATCTCTTATCTATTTGTCAAATTTGTGACAAAGGCCATCGAGTTGTCTTCAATGAAAATGGATGTGACATTGTAGACAAAACTGGGAAAGTAATTTTTCAGGGAACTTGTGGTAAAAATAACTATTATCTTCTTGATACTTAGTTCAACAATTGTTGCAATCTGACTAAGGTGGAACCTGCTCATCTTTGGCATGAACATTTTGGTCACATCAATTATCATCTCCTAACTAAGATCATTAACAAAGAACTTGTTAGAGGCATTCCCAAAATTAATGCAAAGATTGAAGGTGTGTATGTGGTGCCTATCAAAAGGGTAAACAAACAAAAGTTCACCATAAATCATCTCGAGATATTCTCACTAAAGCTCCACCTGATTTAATTCATATGGATCTCTTCGGACTAATTCAACAACCTACGATTGCTGGTAAGAAGTATGCTTTGGTTATGGTAGATGATTACACCAGATTCACTTGGGTGGCATTCATATCTCATAAGAATAAAACTCTTCGAGAATTCAAGATTATTTTTAGTAGGATCCAGAACGAACAAGGTCGCAAACTAAAAAAAATTAGAAGCGACCGTGAAACTGAATTCAAGGACACTAAGGTGTTTGAATTTTGTGATGAACTGAGAATTATTCAACAATATTCTCCACCTATTACTCCTCAAGCTAATGGAGTTGCAGAGACAAAGAACAATAATATTCAGGAAATGGCCAGGGTAATGCTCCACAATAAAAACTCATTGTTAAGGTTTTGGGGAGAAGCTGTCTTCACAGCATGCTATTTGATCAACCGTGTCTACTTACGGTCTAAAACCCTCAATACTCCTTATGATTTGTGGTACAGTAGAAAACCCAACTTGCACTATCTTAGAGTGTTTGGTAGTAAGTGCTACATTCTGAAAGATCGAGAACAGAGAGGGAAATTTGACACCAAAAGTGATGAAGGTATCTTCCTTGGATATGCTTCTGATAGTCGTGGTTTTCGAGTATTCAATCTTAGAACCCAAGTCATGATGGAATCTTCTAATGTTATCATCGATGATATTAGTAATTTTCATCATGACAATTATCCTACTGAATTGCCTCCATCAGAGACAGTTGAGAAACTCAAATAAATACCTGAATCAGTTGAAGTTATCCCAACTGTTACTGATCCTGATATTTCTAGTGACGAGGAGAAGAACTCTGATCAAGCCACTCCTGAAGAACAAGAACGTGTCCCTCCACGACACCTCTGGGTTCAAAGTAATCATGATCCAAATAGTATTATTAGAGGAAGAGATTATACAGCTAAAAATAGAGGACAACTTCAAAATATTTGTAATTTTGGTTGTTATCTGTCTCTTGTAGAACCAAGAGATATTGATGAAGCTCTTAGCGATCCTGCTTGGGTGAATGCTATGCATGAAGAGTTAAATCAATTTCAAAGGCAAGACATATGGGAACTCGTACCTTATCCCTCCAATGTTAATATTGTTGGTACCAAATGGATATTTAAGAACAAGTCTGACGAATTTGGCACAATTGTTAGAATTAAAGACAGACTTGTCGCTCAAGGATATTCACAAATTGAAGTATCGATTTTGACGAAACCTTTGCACCTGTGGCACGCATTGAGTCCATTAGACTTTTATTAGCTCATGCTTGTTTTCTCAAAGTTAAACTTTTCCAGATGGATGTAAATATGCGTTTCAAAACGGGATTTTAAAAAAAGAAGTCTATGTTGCTCAACCAAAAGGGTTTGAAAACTGTGATTTTCTAGATCATATTCTCAAACTCAAAAAGGCTTTGTATGGGTTAAAACAAGCACCTAGAGCCTGATTTGAAAAACTTATCACTTCTCTTATTAGGAAAGGTTTTTCAAGAGGTGGAGCTGATAAGTCCTTGTTGACCAAATGGAGTGGGAAAAACATTGTCATTGCTCAAATATATGTAGATGATATCATCTTCTGAGAAGATGGCAAAGGATTTTCAAGTTTCACTTGCTAGAGAATTTAAAATGAGCAATGTTGGTGAATTAAAATTAGAAGCAACCATGAAACTGAATTCAAGGACACTAAGGTGTTTGAATTTTGTGATGAACTGGGAATTATTCAACAATATTCTCCACATATTACTCCTCAAGCTAATGGATTTACAGAGAGAAAGAACAGAAATATTCAGGATATGTCCAGGGTAATGCTCCACTACAAAAACTTACCGTTAAGGTTTTGGGGAGAAGCTGTCTTCACAACATGCTATTTGATCAACCGTGTCTACTTACGGTCTAAAACCCTTAACACTCCTTATGAGTTATGATACAGTAGAAAACTCAACTTGCACTATCTTAGAGTGTTTGGTAGTAAGTACTATATTCTGAAAGATCGAGAATGGAGAGGGAAATTTGACACCAAAAGTGATGAAGGTATCTTCCTTGGATATGCTTCAGATAGTCGTGGTTTTCGAGTATTCAATCTCATAACCCAAGTCATGATGGAATCTTCTAATGTTATCATCAATGATATTAGTAATTTTCATCATAACAATTCTCCTGCTGAATTGCCTCCATCAGACACAATTGAGAAAGTCAAAGAAATACATGAATCAGTTGAAGCTATCCCAACTGTTACTGATATTTCTTGTGACGAGGAGAAGAACTCTGATCAAGACGCTCATGAAGAACAAGAACATGTCCCTCCACGACACCTCTGGGTTCAAAGGAATCATGATCCAAACAGTATTATTGGAGGAAGAGATTCTACAACTAAAACAAGAGAACAACTTCAAAATATTTGTAATTTTGGTTGTTATCTTTGTCTTGTAGAACCAAGAAATATTGATGAAGCTCTTAGCGACCCCGCTTGGGTGAATGATATGCATGAAGATTTAAATCAATTTCGAATGCAAGATGTATGAGAACTCGTACCTTGTCCCTCCAGTGTTAATATTGTTGGTACCAAATGGATATTTAAGAACAAGTCTGATGAATTTGGCACAATTGTTAGAATTAAAGCCAGACTTGTCGCTCAAGGATATTCACAAATTGAAGTACCAATTTTGACGAAACCTTTGCACCTGTGGCACGCCTTGATTCCATTAGACTTTTATTAACTCATGCTTGTTTTCTCAAAGTTAAACTTTTCCAGATGGATGTAAAATATGCGTTTCTAAACGGGATTTTAAAAGAAGAAATCTATGTTGCTCAACCAAAAGGGTTTGAAAACCTTGGTTTTCCAGATCATGTTCTCAAACTCAAAAAGGCTTTATATGGGTTAAAACAAGCACCTAGAGTCTGGTTTGAAAAACTTACCACTTCTCTTATTAGGAAATGTTTTTCAAGAGATGGAGCTGATAAGACATTGTTTACCAAATGGAGTGGGAAAAACATTGTCATTGCTCAAGTCTATGTAGATGATATCATTTATGGATCAACTTCCGAGAAGCTGGCAAAGGATTTTCAAGTTTCACTTGCTAGAGAATTTGATATGAGCAATGTTGGTGAATTAAAATTATTTCTAGGATTGCAAATTCAACAACATAAGGATGAAATTTACTTATCCCAAGAAAAGTATGCAAGGGATCTGGTAACAAGATTCGTATTGGATAAGTCTTCTCTAAAATTGACACCTATGCCTACTACTGGTAAACTACATAGAGATGAGAAAGGAATAAAAGTAGATCAAAAATTGTATTGATATATTATTGGAAGCCTTTTATATTTAATAGCTACTATACCTGATATTTCTTTTAGTATTGGTTGTTGTGCCAGGTTTTAGGCTGATCCAAAGGAATCTCATCTTGCAGCTGCAAAAAGGATCATACGATATGTCAATCACACTGTCGGGTATGGTCTATTCTGCACTTTTGATACTAACACTGACCTTTCTGCTTATTCTGATGCTGATTTGGCAGGATGTGTAGAAGACAGAAAAAGTACATTAGGGGGTTTCTACTATGTATGACTGAATCTTGTTGCTTGGCACAGTAAAAAACAAAAATCACAATCCCTGTCTACATGCGAAACAGAGTATATTGTTGTTGGGTCATGTTGTACTCAACTTTTATGGATGAAACAACTGATGGCTGACTATGGAGTTGATACCGAAATAATGAAGATCTTTTGTGATAACTCTAGCGCGATTTGAATCACTGAGAATCCCGTTGAGCATGTAAGAACGAATCACATTGACATAAGGTACCATTTTATTCGAGATCTTTATGAGAATGGTATCATAAATATGGAATTTGTGCCTTCCGAACAAAAATTGGCTGACATCCTCACCAAACCATTAGACACTGCCACTTTTCAGCACTTACGACAGTCTATTAGTGTTGTTTCAGTTCATTAGATATTTTCGTAACTCTTTCCCATGTGCTTATCTCTATCTTTTGGGCAATTGACTTGGAACTCCAGTAGGTTTATGCCATGTTTGTGTTTGATTCACATAGGTTGATTTTATGTAGTGTGTTTTGTTCAAAATCCTTATTTTCTTTTAAAATTAAGGTCACTTTTGTTGTTCCCTTGGGAATGACATTTTATGGGGGAGAGTTCTTTTGAACTTGTGCTTAATTGCCAAATCTTTGTGGGGAATGCGGCTGTGGAATATTATAGAGGTTATCTTGTATCTTTATAGACTCCTTCATGAATGCATTTAGCTTTGGCTTTATGATTTCATCTAAATAAGATGATATACATTTACCTTTGTTCATGAACCGTCTCTTACGGAAATTTCATTAGGATCCCGTTCTTGTACCTTTGCCAAGTTTATTGACAAAAAGGGGGAGAATTAATATGTAGTTTATACTACAAATAAAAATAGTTTTCGGATCATTATGTAAGGGAGAGTGGTTTCCATGTGAGATGGAGTATTGACTAAGGGGAAATGAAGTATCACCATAGTATTGTTGTTAAAGTTGTGATGCAATTGGACTTTGACGCTGTGTAATAATACTATGACACTATATAAAAATGATTGAGAAATCTTGTTTTCTCGTTTTTATAGTTATGGGTTTTCAATAACGATGATGCTAAACTTACAACCTTTGGGATCATTGGAGTACTTGGAAGTGACGAAGATTTCGAGTAATGTTGAAGATTAGACAAATAGAATAGGAGCTACAAAGTTTATTTTTATATTTTTTGTATTCCATATGTATTAATAGTTTTGCCACTAAAAGTGACAAAGGGGGAGATTGTTAGAGCTCTGCTCGGTCGAAATCGCATGCGTTGCTATCTCAAACATGTTTGTCAATGTTAGTGATCAAAACTATAAATTCTTGATTTCTAGTCTATTATAGTAAAGGTCTCGGACAAGGATAGAAAGTGTAGTTGAGCTCAAGAACTCCATGGAAATCATCATACAAGACGAAGGACTACTCAAGGAACCAGTGGATCTGCATCGACTAAAATGTATGTGGAGACTTGAACTTATCTATTTCTCAAAAGTCTATCTACTCTATCTCCAATCTTGAGACAAAAGTCGTATTACTATATAGACTAAGATTATACACATGTGAATATTTCGAGATGAGTATATCTCGCTTATCTATTTCTTGAAATATGTGTTGGTAAAGCTTTCACTTTAGCCAAGTTCATATTTACCTAGTGACGAAAGTCATGTTATGTTTCAATCATTTTGGAAATTGCTCTGAAGAAAAATAATTTGTGAATAACAACTATATAATGCCCTCTGAGAATGTTTCAATGATTGAAATGAGAGTTTAGACAATATAACCATTATTGTGGTAACACATATATGTATAAGTCCTTAATGCTTGAACCGAAGTTTGCGAAATTTGTTGATCAAGTGAAACCGGAGTAGTGCGTGAGCTCAGTCCACGAACTTAGCATACAGACTCAGTCCGCGAACTGTCGTAGTTATCGAACCCGAGAATTTCTTCTGGAGTTTGTGAACTCCGTCCAGGAACTTAAGTCCGCGAACCCAGTCCGCGAACTTGAGTATGTTATGTCTGAAAACGATGTTTGTGAACTTATCTTAATAAACTAAGGAATACTATTTCAAACCATGGATTTATAGTCATGAATCAATTCGAGTGAATCACATCGTTTTTGCTTCGATTATTTCTTGTGTAGTACATAAAGATCTAAGCAATTGAAAAACTCTCTAACTAGTTTATTTGAGTTATTTGGACTAGTTATGGTGAAGAAGAATATGGTTGACATGAAAGTTATCATATGGCTAACCATTTGTTTAACTATTGTTGAACTAACTAATGTACAAGTTTGGGTACGGTTTTCACAAGCCTACAGACGTGCATTTCATGTGTGTGTAATAAGCTATGTTTTCGATCTAACAGTTGATAAGTATTAGCTTGAATCCAATCAGGTTTTTATCTAACGGTGAATATTGAATGCTTTGTTACTAAGCTAACATTGATTGCAAACCCTGATTTGAAAGAGTATATAAGGGAGAACTCTAGCAACTGGGAAACCTAATCCCCACATATTCTGTATGATACTTGTTTGTTAAGCTAGAGTCGATTCTCCTTTAACCTTTGGTTTTATTCTTCTAAAACTAGGTTAACGACTTAAAGACTTCATTGGGATTATGAAGCCAGACCGATACTACTTTTCTTGTAGTTGTGTGATCTGATCTTGCATCTTCTATCGTACAAGTACAATTCTAATAATTGGCTTGGGATTTCTATCTCCGATAGGCAAAATTTAAAAGCAGTCACAAATACTTCGTCTCATCGTTTGTGATTCCTCAATAATTTCTTCGCTGCGTCGATTAAGTTTATTGTGAGGTGACTGATAAAGCTGAGCTGTTCTTCGGGAATATAAGTCTGGTTTTATCAATTGGTTCATGTTCACCTTGATTTATCAAAAGACGAAACAAAACTCATAGGTTTATTCGTGGGAGACGAATTTATCTATCCTTGTAGACTTTTCTTTGTGATACAGATTTGTTTATTAAAGTCTTCGACTTTGGGTCGTAGCAACTCTTGGTTGTGGGTGAGATCAGTTTAGGGAATCATGTGTGCAGTATCCTGCTGGGATAAGAGACGTAGGAGCATAACTGTACCTTGGATCAGTGTGAGATTGATTGGGGTTCAACTACAGTCCATATCGAAGTTAGCTTGGAGTAGGCTAGTATATGTAGCGACTTAATAAAGTGTATGTTTAATCTGGACTAGGCCCCGGGGTTTTTGTGTATTTGCGGTTTCCTCGTTAACAAAATTCTGGTATCTGTGTTATTTCTTTTTCGCATTATATTTTGTTATATAATTGAATTAATATAGGTTGTGCATTGTTCAATCAATTAGAATATCCGACCTCTTTGGTTATTGATTTAAATTGATTAACACTTGGAAATTGGTCTTTGGTACCATCCAAGTTATCTCTCTTTGATAAAGACTCGCAGATTTGTATTTGCTTGAGTATAGATCAAATTGAGAGATTGAGATAATAACTCTTTGATACCTTTTCTATTGATTGAGGCTAACTGTCGAGTTGATTCTCTAAAAAAGTATATTGGAGTTTGTCCATGCAGATTTCTAATCAAAATATTGGGTGTGGTTGTTAGACCCCCGCTTTATCAGCTGCTTCTTATGATTGTTGGATATATCACGCTTTTTTTTGATCTCCCGGAATCTCAGAACAATATAAATGTTTTACACTAATCGCTTTTGTTTGAGGATTTAAAGTATGGAATTAGTCCTCAGGTAAATTTCGCTATCAACGAGAATCTCTTCACTCATGGTTATTATCTTGCGGACTGAATTGATCCAAAATGGTCAACTTTAGTTCAATGTTTCCGTCAGCCACCTACCAGTGAAATGGGTCGTTCATACACATATTTCATTAGTAGACAAATAAAACTGAGAAAGGATGTGGAACGGGATTTTGGAATTCTGAAGCGGAAGTTTGCTATCATTTGTGGGCCTTATCGTTGTCTAAGTGCTCGTAAAATGCATAAGACTATGCTGACTTGCATCATTATGCATAACGTGGTAATTCAGGAACCCCGTCGTAATAAGAATTGGACTAACAATGAAGATGAAGATTTAAGGCCTGAGATTCATCCAGCAAGAGGATTACCTGCAAGGAATTATGCGCAAATGACTAGTCATATTGAGAACAAAACTCTGTATAGTAGATGGAAGATCTCAGAGCGAATATGTGGGTTGAGTTTGGAAGAGTTGGAGGACGAATTGAGTAGTTGTAGATGGGGAAAAACGATTTGCTGGTTTTTAAGGAATTGAGGAGATGACCCTGCGGAGGAAACTCCTTGAGCCGATCAAACTGTCTAACCTCATACAGATGCACCGCAAGAAGGGGGTGCTTTGAATTCGAGAGATCAATATGTAGTACTTCGGCCTAAACCAAGACAATGGCCATTCCAGAGTAAATTCGGTCACAAGATAGGATGGGTCGATCTGTAGGAGGGAAGCTGAGAAATGTGTGAGATCAATGGTGATCGATATTGTGGGTGTGTTGTGTATTCTAAAATAAGATAAGTTATGAATGATTGAATTTACTCTCTTGAGAGTAATTTCTCAGATGTTGAGTTGTTAATCTCTTGTTGTCTGTTTGACGTGAGATTCTCCTCCTTTCAATCATGATTCAGAGACTTATTTATATTGCTATAATTGTAAACACCATGATCCCATGAAGTGTGACAGTTGATGGAATCAAAGAGTGGAGAAATGGAAATCGTGTTAAAACTAGTTGCTCAACGTGCGGAGACTTGGTTGATTTTCCACACACTACTTTGTTAACTCCTCCAACTGATTACGTGACTTGCTCACATTCTCATTGTGTGTATGAACACACGTGTCGTAGACCGCTAGACCAAAACCATAGTTAATATCCCCCATGTGACACGATTGATGTCTCGTGATTATGGAGTCTGCAAGGCAGAAGTTTATTTAGTTAGTCGATTGCTGACTTCATGACTTCATGGGACGATGATTCCTTGTATTGTTGAGTCGAACATGATTTGAAAATGTTTTGAGACTCACAAATTGAGACAGAGGTATAATGTATGAATAAACATAGTTAACGTGAGCAAATATTGCTCATTCAATGATTTGTTGAATATTGATAGTTGAACCAATATTCCTTGGTTTGAGCAAATATTGCTCATTTGAGAAAATGTTGCTCGTTTGATAAATTATTGGTAGCATGACCAAATAAAGTATTAATTTAAATACTAAACTAACTATAACTAATAAAATGTTGACCATGAGATCATCGTAAAATTATTAGTGTTTGAATCTGGAATTATGAACCTTGGACTCAAAACCCCAATTCGACCAATTGATGGTTTATTGAAAATTAACCACGGAGTGAAGGAGGGACCGGCTACATGGGATTATGGGCCGACCAAGGGGTCATGAAACCGGACCTGGGTGGTCACGGGATCGAATAACGATCGTTTCATGAAGTTCCAAATTGTTTGGAAGAGTTAGAACCTAATGTGAACAAATTAGGTCATAAGATGAAAAATATATGGGACCGGCCTCTTGCAAGCCAAAGAGCCAACCTTGGTCGGCCAAGGTAGTATGCTCGCATCACCGAAGTGTTCGTGTCTCAGTCCTGAGAATTTTGATATTTTCTGATGTGCGTTTGAGCAATCATCTGGGAAAATATGAAGAAATAAGGGATTTTTGCTGAAACTGAGGAAACTTCATGAGATGAAGGAAAAATAATAATAAAATGAAGGAATCATAAAGTGTGGGACCGGATATGACCAATGCATGGCTGGCCGGCTAATGATCTCGGTCCCATAGGATTTCCCTAATTTTATTATATTTTTTCATGATTTTATGTAAATATCATAAAATCAAGGAGTTTGTTGAAACTAAGGAGTTTTGTAGAAATCAAGGAATTTCCTTGAATTGAAGGAGTTTCCATGAGATGGAGGAAACAAATAACATTAATAATAATAAAATAAGGGTGTGTGGGACCGGCTTGGGCATGGTCGGCCGACTAGGGCCCGGTCCCGTGAGTTTTCCCTAATGTTAGAGCATTGCTCGGTCGAACTCGCATGCGTTGCTATCTCAAGCATGTTTGTCAATATTAGTGATCAAAACTATAAAGTCTTTGATTTCTAGTCTACTATAGCTAAGGTCTCGGACTAGGATAGAAAGTGTATTTGAGCTCAAGAACTCAATGGCGATCATCATACAAGACGAAGGACTACTCAAGGAACCAGTGGATCTTCATCGACTAAAAGGTATGTGGAGACTTGAACTTATCTATCACTCGAAAGTGTATCTATTATATCCCCTATCTTGACATAAAAGTCATATTACTATATAGACTAAGAATATACACATATGATATTTCGAGCTGAGTATATCTCGCTTATCTATTTCTCGAAATATGTGTTGGTAAAGCTTTCGCTTTAGCCAAGTTCATCTTTACCTAGTGACGAAAGTCATGTTATGTTTCAATCATTTTGGAAATTTCTCTAACGAAAAATAGTTTATGAATAACAACTATATAATGCCCTATGAGAATATTTCAATGATTGAAATGAGAGTTTAGACAATATAACCATTGGATGATATAAGAATTGTTGTGGCGACACATATATGTATAAGTCCTTAGTGCTTGAACTGAAGTTTGCGAACTTTGTTGATCAAGTGAAACCGGAGAAGTGCGTGAGCTTCAGTCCGTGAATTGGCGGAAATTCTCGACCGAGAATTTCTGCTGGAGTTTGTGAACTCCATCCGGGAACTTAAGTCCGCGAACCCAGTCCACGAAGTTGAGTAGGTTAAATCTAAAAATGATGTTTGTGAACTTATCTTAATAAACTAAGGAATGCTATTGCAAACCGTGGCTTTATAGTTCATGAATCGATTCGAGTGAATCACATTATTTTTGCTTTAATTGTGTCTTGTGTAGTACATAATGATCTAAGCAATTGAACAACTCTCTAACTAGTTCATTTGAGTCATTTGGACTAGTTATGGTAAAGAAGAATATGGTTGATATGAAAGTTATCATTTGGCTAACCATTTGGTTAACTAGTATTGAACCAAATAATGTACAAGTTTGGGTACGGTTTTCACAAGCCTACAAATGTGCAGTACATGTGTGTATAACAAGCTATGTTATCGATCTAACAGTTGATAAATATTAGCTTGTATCTAATCAGGTTTTCGTCTAACGGTGAATATTGAATGCTTTGTTACTAAGCTAACATTGATTCCAAACCCTGATTTGAAAGACTAAATAAGGGAGAACTCTAGTAACTGGGAAACTTAATCGCCACACATTCTGTGTGATACTAGTTTGCTTAGCTAGAGTCGATTCTCCTTTAACCATTGGTTTTCTTCTTATAAAACCATGTTAACGACTTAAAGACTTCATTGGGATTGTGAAGCCAGACCGATACTACTTTTGTCTTAGTTATGTGATCTGATCTTGCATCTTCTATTGTACGAGTACAATTGTAATAATTGGCTTGAGATTTCTATCTCCGATAGGCAAGGTATAAAAGTAGTCACAAACACTTCGTCTCATTGTTTGTGATTCCTCAATAATCTTCTTCGCTGCGTCGATTAAGTTTATTGTGAGGTGATTGATAAAGCTGATCTGTTCTTCGGGAATATAAGTCTGGTTTTATCAATTGGTTCCTGTTCACCTTGATTTATAAAAAGACGGAACAAAACTCATAGGTTTATTCGTGGGAGACGAATTTATCTATCCTTATAGACTTTTCTATGTGAGACAAATTTGTTTATTAAAGTCTTTAACTTTGGGTTGTAGCAACTCTTGGTTGTGGGTGAGATCAACTAAGGGAATCAAGTGAGCAGTATCCTGTTGGGATCATAGGTGTAGGAGAAAAAATGTACCTTGGATCAGTGTGAGATTGGTTGGGGTTCAACCAAAGTCCAGACCGAAGTTAGCTTGGAGTAGGCTAGTATCTGTAGTGGCTTAATACAATGTATGTTTAATTTGGACTTGGTCCCGAGGTTTTTCTGCATTTGCGGTTTTCTCGTTAACAAAATTCTGATGTCTGTGTTATTTATTTTCCGCATTATATTTCGTTATATAATTGAAATAATACAGGTTGTGCGTTGTTCAATCAATTATAATTTCCGACCTCTTTGGTTGTTGGTTTAAATTGATTGACACTTGGATATTGGTCTTTGGTACCATCAAATTTATCTCTCTTTGATCAAGACTCGCATATTATATTTGCTTGAGTAAATATCAAATTGAGAGATAGAGATAATAAACTCCATGAGATATTTTCTATTGATTGAGTATGACTATCTAGTTGATTCTCTAGAAAGTAACTCGGGGTTGTCCATATAGATTGCTAATCGAAATATTAGGTGTGGTTGTTAGACCCTCAATTTTTCAATTGGTGTCAGAGCAGGCAAACACGTTCAAGACCTCACAAGTCTATGTTTGTAGCGATCTGACTCTATGGACAGAGGTGCTATCTCAATTAACGTACCACTAGTCTTCGATGGCTCTAATTACTTATGGTGGAAAATTTCTATGCGAGATTTTCTTCAAGCATGTGATTTCCAATCATGGGCATATGTTGTTAATGGCTATGATGCTCCCGTTGAGGAAGTTGGAGGTGTAAACATTCCTAAGAATATTGGTGAATATACTCCTTCCGAGATTCTTGCTGCAAAGCAAAACTCCGACGGTTTGAATGCCATCATACATGCCATTACCCCAAATCTTCAGCACCATGTGTCTAATTGAACTAAGTCGCAAGAAGCTTGGGATATCTTAACAACTGTATTTGAAGGTAATTCCAGCGAAAAGGAAGCTAGACTTCAAAATCTTAATTCCGATTGGGAAAATTTTCATATGACAGATGAAGAAACATTTGATGAGTTTAATCACAAAGTGTCTGAAATTGTTAATGCATCTTTTGCGTTGGGTAAGACTATTCCTGAAAAGGACATTGTGATGAAAATTCTCAGATCGCTGTCATCTAGAGACGATTCTAAGAAGCATGCCATCATTGAGGGAAATAACCTTGATACTCTCTCCAGAAATACGCTGGTTGGAAAGCTTAAGATCTTCATGAACATTCGTCCAAAGCTAAGGATGTTGCGTTCAAAGCACTAAAGGACACTAAATTACTTGATAAAAGTAAAAAAGTATATATCTCTGAAGTTGATCACTTTGAGACAGATTCATCAGATGAAGATCTTGACAAATCAGTCTCGATGATCACAAGACAGTTTAGGGATCTTCTGTTGAAGAGAAGTAAATGGTTCTCCAGAGATAAGCCTAAGGCATCAGTCAAACCTCATAATCGTGTTCCTCCTAAAAAAAGGAATATTGATGAAACTGATGATGAGGATATGCCTCAATGCTTTAAGTGTAAAGGTTTTGGTCATTTTGCAAATGAGTGTCCAAATCGGAGAAAATATACTAGGAACAAAGGTTTTGCCGCAACTCTTGATGAAATGTCTGACAATTGTGACTCTAATGAAGACGAGAAATCAAGTGTTGCACTTCTTGGTGAAAATATTTATTTTGATAATTGTAGCAATACAAGTATCAATCTTGATATTCTTTTGAGAAGAAAATCCAATAATTCTGGAAGAAAGAGTTGACCCAATCGGAAACACTGCTTATAATGTCTCAGGTCCCAATATGTGCTTAGCTGCTTTCACATTCCAGAAGCTTGATTTTTATCAAAGTATGACGTGCTCATATTGTTCATTAAAGGGTCATGAACTCTCAAGGTGCTACAAGTTCAAACACCAACAAAGGCATGTCAACAAACTTCAACGAAAAGCAAATCATCTAGCAATAAAGCTTAAACTTGCTCAGAAGACCGTTGAGGTATGTAAGATTTTATCTTCGTCTAAGAAGTTAGTTTCCAAGGATAAATCAAGACCATTTGGGAAGAAATTATGGTCAAATTATTTTGATAGACAGAGGTCTGTGGATTCCTCCCAAGAGGAAATTAGTGGACAAATTATTGTTCGCCACAACGTAACTTGATTTTGTTGTTTTTAAAATCTTGTCTCATGTACCTGATCAAAAGATACAATGATTTTGTACCTCTCGGGCTTTAAGAAAAGTTTTTTCTTTTTTCTTTTCATAGGTTTATTTTTTGTCTATCGAACAAAAGAAAGGGTACTATCGACAATTCTACTCTTCATAGGGTTAAGAGTTGATCGTTTACGAACCTGTTTTAAGGTTTCGAACCCTACATTCCTTTTCCTTCTTTAAAACCTCTTTTTATCTCAAGACTACTTGTTGAGTTAATTGTGAATTCCTCTCACAAACCCATACGTTCATGGACGCTCCAAGAATGATGTCTTTAGATGGAAAGGACGGTCATACGATTGATAAGCCATCAATCATGAAGGAAAAAGAACAATCTCCATTGCCTCCAACATTTAAAATGAAAAGAAGGAATGTGAAGAAGCCATAAGCCGTTCCTTCAAATTCTCAAAAGTTTTCTGATGTTCTTGAAGTGATGAAGGAGTTGCGTAAAGAGATTCAACAAATAAAGGATTTTGTGTATAAGACTCATGAGATTTAGAAGGCCCTAGTTCGACAACAACAACCTAGAAGGTTTATTGATATAAACTCCTACATTAATGAACCTTATGTTCCAATGGTTGTTGACGACAAGGAGTGCGGGGACGATAAAGAATTCTTCAAAGGTCTTATTGTCTAGTAAATCTTCTATTTTTCTTGTTTTATTTAGAAGAATAACTAGTGTTTTGGAATAGCCATTATAGTGATTACACATAACTATAACCAAAGTTTTCATATTCTTGTTTTTGGATTTATTAATTTAAATTCTAAATTTGTTTGGAAGATGATTTTTGCAGCATTAATCTTTCTGATTTTATATATTGCAATATTGTTATGGGATATGTGTGTTTACGTCCGTGAACTTGATTGTCCCATATTTTGTCAAAAATAAAGTCGTTCGTGAATTGTTATGCAAATATTGATAAAATAATGAATAGACTTTTGACAAAACACAAAAGTTAAGCCTATATTGTCAATTATTGATGTAAGATAGGTTAAAATATTTTGTGATTCAAGGATTATGTCTATTGTGTGTCATTGTGCAAATAGTGATGGAAACATAAAATGAATCCTTGGTTATTCCACGGTATAAGGTCGATTCTCCGATCCACAATTTTTGTGTAAATACTGTGTTGTTCCATGAAGTGTCTTATGTTGAGCACTAAAACAACAAAAGTTGATTGCCTTGTGATTAGCTTAGTTGATGTTCCATAAGGTACTTTATGTTGAACATGATTGAACTAAATTATTCATCTTGTGTGATTATTTAGTTAGCACTCCATAAGTTTTCTAATGTTTGAGCATTTCTTTGACTGGGTTGGTTATTCATGATTAACTTAGTCATTGCTCCATAGATTTTCTTATGTCGAGTGTGACCAATTAAATTGATTACTTTTGTAATTAGTTTGGTTGAATATGATAATTAGATTATTTGCGAGTTTTCTTGTGATCAATCTAATTGATTTAATTCTCTATAAGTTTACTTTGTCGAGCATATTTAGTCAAATTAATCTTGATTCTCTTTGGTTAATATGATTGAATATTTCTTTTTGGATTCCAAATTCATACTTGTATGTGATTTGTTGAGTCTAAAGAAATCCTTCTTTTCTTTTTGAAATTAAGGTCGCTCTTTTTCTTCCCTTGGGAATGACATTTTATGAGGGAGAGTTCTTTTAAACTTGCGCGTAATTGCCAAATCTTTGTGGGGAGTGCGGCTGTGGAATATTATAGGGGTTATCTTGTATCTTTATGAACTCCTTGATGAATGCATTTATTTTCGGCTTTATGATTGCATCTAAACAAGATGATATACATTTACCTTTGGTCATGAAATGTCTCTTACGGAAATTTCATTAGGATCCCGTTCTTGTACCTTTGCCAATTTTATTGACAAAAGGGGGGAGAATTAATATGTAGTTCACACTACAAATACATATGGTTTTCGGATCATTATGTAAGGGGGAGTGGTTTCCATGTGAGATGGAGTATTGACTAAAGGGGAATGAAGTATCACCATAGTATTGTTGTTAAAGTTGTGATACAATTGGACTTTGACGTTGTGTAATGATACTATGACACTATATAATAATGATTGAGAACCATTGCTTTTCTCATTGTTATAGCTACAGATTTTCAACAACGATGGTGCTAAACTTACAACCTTTGGGATCATTGAATTACTTGGAAGTGACGAAGATTTCGAGTATTGTTGAAGAATATACGACATGTGGAATAGGAGCTACAAGGTTTATTTATATATTTTGTATTCCATATGTATTAATAGTTTAGCCACTAAAATTGACAAAGGGGGAGATTGTTAGAGCATTGCTCGGTCGAACTCGCATGCGTTGCTATCTCAAGCATGTTTGTCAATATTAGTGATCAAAGCTATAAAGTCTTTGATTTCTAGTATACTATAACTAAGGTCTCGGACTAGGATAAAAAGTGTAGTTGAGCTCAAGAACTCTATGGTGATCATCATACAAGACGAAGGACTACTCAAGGAACTAGTTGGTCTTCATCGACTAAAATGTATGTGGACACTTGAACTTATCTATCACTTGAAAGTCTATCTATTCTATCTCCTAACTTGAGACAAAATTCGTATTACTATATAGACTAAGAATATACACATATGATATTTTGAGCTGAGTATATCTCACTTAGCTATTTCTCGAAATATGTGTTGGTAAAGCTTTCGCTTTAGTCAAGTTCATCTTTACCTAGTGACGAAATTCATGTTATGTTTCAATCATTTTGGAAATTCCTCTGACAAAAAACAGTTTGTGAATAACAACTATATAACGCCCTCTGAGAATGTTTTAATGATTGAAATGAGAGCTTAGACAATATAACCATTGGAGGATATAAGAATTGTTGTGGCAACACATATATGTATAAGTCCTTAGTACTTGAACCGAAGTTTGCGAACTTTATTGATCAAGTGAAACCGGAGAAGTGCGTGAGCTTCAGTCCGCGAACTGGCGGAAGTTCACGATCGAGAATTTTTGCTGGAGTTTGTGAACTCCATCTGGGAACTTAAGTCCGCGAACTTGAGTAGGTTATGTCTAAAATGATGTTTGTTAATTTATCTTAATAAACTAAGGAATGATATTGCAAACTGTGGCTTTATAGTTCATGAAATCTTTTGTAGTACCTAAAGATCTAAACAATTGAACAACTCTCTAACTAGTTCATTTGAGTCACTTGGACTAGTTATGGTGAAGAACAATATGGCTGATATGAAAGTTATCATTTGGTTAACCATTTGGTTAACTAGCATTGAACCAACTAATGTACAAGTTTGGGTATGGTTTTCACAAGCCTACAAACGTGCAATACATGTGTGTATAACAAGCTATGTTTTCGATCTAACAGTTGATAAATATTACCTTGTATCTAATCAGGTTTTCATCTAACGGTGAATATTGAATGCTTTGTTACTAAGGTAACATTGATTGCAAACCCTGATTTGAAAGACTATATAAGGGAGAACTCTAGCAACTGGGAAACCTAATCCCCACACATTCTGTGTGATACTAGTTTGCTAAACTAAAGTCTATTCTCCTTTAACCTTTGGTTTTCTTCTTCAAAAACCAGGTTAACAACTTAGAGACTTCATTAGGATTGTGAATCCAGACTGATACTACTTTTATCGTAGTTGTGTGATCTGATCTTGCATCTTCTATCGTACGAGTACAATTATAATAATTGGCTTGAGATTTCTATCTCCAATTGGAAAGATATAAAAGTAGTCACAAACACTTTGTCTCATCGTTTGTAATTCCTCAATAATCTTCTTCGCTGCGTCGATTAAGTTTATAATGTGGTGATGGATAAAGCTGAGTTGTTCTTAGGGAATATAAGTCTGGTTTTATTAATTGATTCCTGTTCACCTTGATTTATCAAAAGACGGAACAAAACTCATAGGTTTATTCGTGGGAGACTAATTTATCTATCCTTATAGACTTTTTTGTGTGAGACAAATTTGTTTATTAAAGTCTTCGACTTTGGGTCGTAGCAACTCTTGGTCGTGGGTGAGATCAACTAAGGGAATCAAGTGAGAAGTATCCTGCTGGGATTAGAGGCGTAGGAGCATAATTGTACCTTGGATCAGTGTGAGATTGGTTGGGGTTCAACTACAGTCCAGACCGAAGTTAGCTTGGAGTAGGATAGTGTCTGCAGCGGCTTAATACAATGTATGTTTAATCTAGACTAGGTCCCGGGGGTTTTCTGCAATTGCGGTTTCCTCGTTAACAAAATTCTGGTGTCTATGTTTTTTCTTTTCCGCATAATAATTTCGTTATATAATTGAAATAATACAGGTTGTGCGTTGTTCAATCAATTAGAATATCCGACCTCTTTGGTTATTGATTTAAATTCACTGACAATTGGATATTGGTCTTTGGTACCATCCAAGTTATCTCTCTTTGATTAAGACTCGCATATTATATTTGCTTGAGGAAATATCAAATTGAGAGATAGAGATAATAAACTCCTTGAGATATTTTCTATTGATTGAGTCTGACTGTCTAGTTGATTCTCTAGAAAGTAACTCGGAGTTGTCCATACATATTGCTAATCATAATATTGGGTGTGGTTGTTAGACCCCCGCTTTTTCACCTAATTTTATGTATTATTTCATGATTTGAAGGAATTTTCATAATTGGAAGGAATTTTCACGATTTGAATAAAATATCAAGAAATCAAGGAATTTCATGGGATCAAGGAAACATAAAAATAATATTAATAAAATAAGAGGCGTGTGGGACTGGCCGGCTAGGGCCCGGTCCCACGAGTTTCCCTAATTTTTATTATTTTTCATGATTTGAAGGAAATACCTTGAAATTAAGGAGTTTTCATGAGATTAGGGAAATAATAATAAACTAATGAGGAATCATGAGGTGTAGGACCAGCCATGACTAGGGCATAGCTAGCTGGCTAGTAGACATGGTCTCACGACACCTTTCCTAATTTTATATTATTTCCTCGATGCGAAGCAAACACCATGAAACTGGGGAGTTTCCTTAAAACGATAGATATTTGTTCAAATGAAAGGATTTTATTAAGATCAAGGAAAATAATAAAAAATATGATAAAATATAAAATTGGATGTGGGACTGGTGATCGGTTGTCAGCCGACGCAAAAATAATTTCACTTTCTTACTTCCGAAAATAAAAATAGTATGCGATAAGAAAGAGTTCGTATCCACAGAGAGGCTTTTGTTGTTATAAAAAAATTCAGTTTCTTAGTAACCAAGGGGGGATGTTTTTTTATCAAAGCAATAAAAATAAATTGAAAGCAATAAAGTATGAAAATAATCAATATGGAGAAAGTATTGGTCACGGGATAGTTTCATTCACAAATACATATTTTCATCAATGACTAGAATTGAAATTTAATCTCTCATTTACTAAAAGTCCTAGGATACCTTGATCGCAAGAATATCCCGCTAATTCCCTGATTTCATCACAACCACATTAAAATATGCATATGTGAATTCTTCCTAGAAAGCAACCTGAAGTGTAAAAGCAAATTAGATTTAACTCCCTAGAAGCAATAAACTATATGGAATAAGACTAATCAAGGCAATCGAAATGTGTAAAAGCACTAAATCAATTTAACCCAAGTTATGATTCATATGTGACTAGTAGAATATATCTCCACAAGCACTACCCACATTTATGCTACTTAGAATCAGGGATGAACAACGTTTTCGTATTGAAAACCCTAATATAGATCTAGATATGAATGCAAATCGGATTGATTCCGGACTCAACCAAATAAACAAACAAATCAAATATCAATATCAACAATGAAACATAAACAATAAACTTGAGACAAAACTAATTCATTGAATCAGATTTTATTTGTGAAATCCACTTATTATCCCATAACCAATATTAAGAATTTAGCTACTCATGGTTTTTGAACTCAACATAATTATTATTAAAAATAAAATGAAGAACATAAAAATAAATGGAAGCAAACCCTAGTCGCTGCTCTCCTCCAAAAACTTAGTAGAAAGATTGTGATAAGTCATCCTCAAAAAGAATAGAAACTCTTCCTATTATAGCTTTCCAACTTTCCAAATTAGGTCTTCAAAGCCCATGGTCCAATACCAAGAAGTCCACTAAACTCATGTGTGTGAAAAACCCATGTGTAAATATGACCCAAAAATTGTTCGTCGGAAAAATGTGTTTCTGGCCGGAATCTGGCGACGGAAAATAGCTCAGGTGACCGGTAAAGTCCACCGTTAAGACTGACGGTCAAGTTAACGGTTATTAACGGCGTTAACTGAGTCAGTGAGTCAAAGGCTAACTCAGCTGACTTGGTTAAGCTTTACAGGCCATCGCGCATGCCATATCTTCTGCAGCGCATACTCAGCCATGATGGCCCTGCAGCTTGCACCTGTAGCTTCATAGTCCTCTTCTACTGCTCACAACAAGCACCCAAAATCACCAGCATAGTAATCACCACCTGCAATGCTTCCCTGGAACCCATTGCAACTTCATAGCTGACTATATAGCTATAGATCAGTCCCAGAATCTGACCTCCTGCACTTCACACAGCTACACCAGTTCCAACCATTACAGTTCATACCTCACTGTTAATTCAAATCAAAGCCACAGCTATTTAGCTCCAAACCAACCCACTAGTTCAGCTGCAACTTATAAGCTTCAAGACCTACTTCTTTCTCTATATCCTTGCACAGTTCCAGCATTCATCTATAATCCTACATTGCACTTGTTGTTCACAACTGCATAAAGATCCATCTGTAGTTGCACTCGCTCTCCCAGCTACAGCATACTCAAACTTTAGCCAAATAAAACTGAACCTGCTCTGCTACGTGCCTCCATCCTCACCAGCTGCGACATCTCCAACTAGCTTGAATCACTGCACTACTTAGTTCCTTCCACTATCCCACTGTGATGACATTGTAATGACATCACTAACACATCCAACTCCATTCCAGCTCCAGCTCAGTTAGGCCTCCTCCATTCCCTGCAATCTTAGTTGCAGTTCAAACCAAAAACCCATCCAACAACAGCACACTTATGTAGCTCTACTATTTTACCCTTGCAAACTCTTGAGCCAACATATCCATCCACCTGCAATGCCCTTTGTCCTGCTATACCAGACCTGCAAGTCCTCATATTCAATCTTGGAAGCAACACAATAGCAATCAATACCACCATTTCAATATCAAATTCCTTATCTAACCAATTCTGCTTCTCTGCTCCAACTCTTTGTTCTTCTGCATATATCCACTATAATCTCCAGTTGCACTATCTCACTGACCAGATGAGGTTTCCTTTCTGATCAACAACACCACTTCGATTGAGATACAAATCTGAGACAAACCCATGTCTTAATTCGAGCAACAAAACGTCTTTTTCATCTGCAATTTCATGTATCAATCAACACAACTACCACAATCAACCATCTCCTTCTGCCCATCTTAGCAGCATCAGGAACAATAGCACCAATTCTTCAATGTTCCTCAATAACTCCCAGCTGCAATCTCAGACCATTAATCTTCTTCATAGCAGTCCCTTGCAACTCCTTTACCAACTCCAGCTGCAAAACCATGTCCTCCAATCTACTTCTATGAAACCCCTTAGCCACCACAGTTCAACCCTGCAAATCTTTGTGCCCAAAGCTTCAAGCTCCACTTGCTATCCCTCAACCAATTCCTGCAGCAGCAGATCAACATCACTGCATTCCAAACACTCATCTCCACCTGAGTCCATTTCCAACTACAACAGAGACCACCACTGTTCAAGCAACTAAGCTTCACTCTATTGCACCCAAATTCCAGTGGCACCAGCACACATTCATATCCATCTGTAGCTATAGCAACAGCTCTCCAAAAGCATCAGTTCAAGCCATCTCTCCTTCCTTTCTCTGCCTTGAAACCTTCACATCAATCAATCCATTCTTGACTCAAACCAATCACAGCACCACCAACAGTTCTTGGATCCCCTTTACTATCAGCTTCAAATTCTCAAGAACACAATTCTTAGTAAACCCACATATCAATCATTCCCAGAAAACCCATATTATAATCTGTATTTCCTCTTCTTCATTTAACTCTCAATGTACTTCATTAGTTGCTTCTCTGGTAAATCACTTCCATCTCTAATTGATTTCATTCTTCTCCCTGTAATTGGTGACAACCCATTTCTCTGTGTCAAAATCACACAAAGCCCTAACTATAATTTCTTCTTATAAATTAACAGCAGCAACAGTTATCGATTCCTCCACTGATTTCTCTTTTTGATCTTCGATTGCGAATCCAAATCGAAACCCTAACTTCATTCTCTCAATTAACTGTGATTTCTCGGTCTGTTTCTTGGTGCTAACAGAATCACCATCTTCTTCCTCTCATCAATTTGGTCTCAAAACAGGTTTTGACCCCCGATCTCCATTTCCTCTGCCAACCATGCCAGCCGCCTTTCTCTCTTTCATTGATTTCAGGTAGAGAACGTAATGATGAGAAGAATTATCCCTTCTCTGAAATTTAGGTCTTGTGTAGGCATGGGTTTGGATATGGCCACCCAGTGAGGATAGATAAGGGGTAACCAATTGATAGATTATTTGTTGGTTCCAGAGAACCGACATACCCATCCTATTTCTTGCTCAACCATAGCTAGCTTCGCTCGCCCGTGAATTGGTTCTTTGTGCTCATTTTCGCTCCAAATGGGCAATTTTCCTTCTTTTGCCCCCAAGTGCTCCATTGCACCTAATAATCTCAAATTCACACATAAGATACATATTTCACAAAATAAATAGCAAAGAAAGCATAAATACTAGATATAAAACTAGGTGTTTTCAACACCTATCAGATTCCCCCACACTTAGACTTTGCTAGTCCTCGAGCAAATCAAACAAAACTTATTCTAAAGGATACATACAATTCCCGTGAGCGTTTACTAGAGAAATACCCACAAAACCTACATTTCCAACTTACTAGTTCTCCGAAAAGATAGTATCCAACGCGCTAAGAAGACATAGAGATTCTGCACACTAGTCATAAGAAGTTAGACACAAATATGAACACAATCTCATTCTTAAAAGTTGAGAGAGAAATAACCATCCCTTATCGAAAGAAATTCGGGTTCGGAGTGATCAAAAGTCTTGACTCTGCCTCACAAGAAAGGATTTTATGAAATTGCTCTGAATAATAAACAGCTCTTTATGGGTCACACATGTTTCCAGGTAGGAATGAAGAGAGAATCCTGCAACACGTTGAATAGTAAGAAGGCAAACCCTCCAAAATGTTTTGAAAACCCACATATTTTATTCATTTTGAAAACCTTTTTTTCTGACGATCTCTTAGAAAGGAAATCAACCACTTAACGAAGGTGGGAATATGCTTACTTACCTCGTTATCCGTTCGGCGTGCAGCTAGCACCACTCTCACAGCATCCATAGAAACGTCTTCGGTCTTCAATCCTTGTCTTCGTCTTCGGTCTTCAACTCTTGATGACAACTCTTGAACTTCGTAGAATCTTGACAATGTGATTCTTTCCATTGGCTTTATTGAATGAATACAAAACCAAAAATGAACTAAACAAACCAAAATATGATGCAATGAATAATTTTTTTTCTTTTTTCTTTTTCTTTCTTTCTTTTTTCATTTTTCTTTTTTATTTTATTTTTTCATTTTTTTTAAACATTAAATACAAAGTAAATACAAAATGAAAACAAACAAAAATAAAAACTAATGATGATCCTAAAGAACTTTTCTCTTGTCTTTTTTTTTTTATTGGGAACTAGCATAATGATAACTATATTCCAATTTTTTTTTTTTTTTTGAGACAAGAGAATATAATAAAAAAAAATAAAAAAAATGCAAGTACAAATGCCATGGTGTGAGTACTTTACCGCTTGATTCTTCACAACTTGTATGTCTCGATATCATAAACTTCTTGAATTCTCATCTTGATAATCTTTACTCTTGTATAATAGTCTTTAACTTATAAAAATTATGCCCTTGTCTTGTTGCTATACTTGAATCTGAAATCTGCTCATTTTTGTACCGTTGCTTGTAAACCTAGAACGTCTTTAACTTTCCTTCGAACTTGTGATGCTTCCCTTGTTGATGATGATGGTGTTTCTATGGACCTGTTGGTGTAGAGAGATAAATTGGATGGTGCTAATTGCGAACAAGATTACAAGTGGTATGTAAGTTAGAAATTCGATGTCACCATTCATGATTGATAAAATAACACTCAAGAGATCAAAATAGTGCTTCTATTGATGGGAGGTTGGGTAGCTCACCATTCTACCCGGAGTTTACGTACGGTGACACACACTCTAAAAGCACATATTTAGACAGGTACAAAGAAATGAAGGTCGGTGCCTCTCATGATGTAACATGGGTAGTCTCCACTATAGGGGACCACTACTCTACTACCTAATTCAGTCTGCACCATATTTGCCACTGGCATGGTTAAATCAAACTTTAACTCTCATACAAATAAGAAACCCGATCATGTTCTATGTCATCTCTAAGTTCAGTCACTCTTATGAGAATCTCGATGTAATCATAGCGACATGGATACTATGTAACTCTAAACTAACTACAAGTTGGAGCTTTTTCATGCACTAATTTACACAAAAGTTGAAAATTTTGAAAAAAATTTACAATGCAAATGCTTAACCACTCCCACACACTTAAACTTTACATTTTCCTCAATGTAAATTGAGTCATCCAAAGTAAGTCAAGGTGGGAAATTATGCATGACAAATGACAAGAAATCAGAAAAATAAAATCAATATAATACAAGAAAAAACTAAAAAAAAAAACAAGAAAATGAAAATAAGACAAGAGATACTCATCCTATGGGTTTCCTCCCATTTAGCGTTTGGTTTAAAGTCATCAGCCCGACTATCTCCTTGCTTTCTATGACTCCTCCAAAGGGAGTGCATCCACAAAATTAGCTCCTTCCACCACTTCGGAAGTGAAATTCTCATAATATGGTTTCAACCGGTGCCCATTAACTTTAAGTTCCTTGCCTGTAGCTATGCTACGAATTTCTACTGCACCATGAGAAAACACATTAGTAACAATGAAAGGTCTGATCCAACGTGACCTTAATTTACCCGGAAATAAATGCAAGCGAGAATTAAACAAAAGCACTTTCTGCCGAACACAAAATTGTTTTCTAGAAATCATAGTATCATGAAAGGCCTTCGTTTTCTCCTTGTAAATGCGAGAGCTTTCAAATGCATCATTGCGAAGCTCCTCTAGCTCTTGGAGTTGTAGCTTCCTTTGCTTTCCAGCCCCATCCATCTCCATATTGCATTGCTTTATCGCCCAAAACGCTTTATGTTCAATCTCCACGGGTAAGTGACAAGGTTTACCATACAAAGCCTAAAAGGGGACATCCCAATAGGTGTCTTGTATGCGGTTCTATACGCCCATAAAGCATCATTTAATCACATGCTCCAATCTTTCCTTGTTGGATTCACCGTCTTTTCTAGAATGGATTTCACCTCCCGGTTAGACACCTCGGCTTGTCCATTTGTTTGAGGATGATAAGGTGTTGCAACCTTATGTGACACATTGTACTTCTTCAACAAGCTTTGCAAAGTCCTGTTGTTGAAGTGAGAACCCCCATCGCTAATTATGGCTTTTGGAATTCCAAACCTTGCAAAAATGTGAGCTTGCACAAAATCTGAAACAAACTTGGAATCATTAGTAGGGGTGGCCTTAGCTTCCACCCATTTAGAGACATAATCAACAGCAAGTAAGATGTAAAAATTCCCATGAGAGTTGACAAAAGGACCCATAAAATCAATACCCCATACATCAAAAACTTCAATAAATTGAATAAAAGTTTGTGGCATTTGATTTCGGGCACCTAGATTGCCTGTTCTTTGGCACCTATCACAAGTTGTGCAAAATATATGTGTATCCTTAAACAAGGTTGGCCAATAGAAACCGATTTCAAGTACCTTGTGAGCGGTTATTTTACTTCCAAAATGTCCTCCGCAAGCATAGGAGTGACAAAATGACAAGATAGAATTAAACTCAGATTCGGGAACGCACCTTCTCATTACTTGGTCGCTGCCATGTTTCCATAAGTATGGATCATCCCATATGTATTGGTTTCCTAACCTCTTAAGTTTGTCCCTCTCAGCACGAGACAAGTTCCTTGGTATTTGTTTAGTTACCAAGTAATTCACGATATCCGCATACCATGGTTCTCCAACGGCAATTGAGAAGAGTTGCTCATTCGGGAAACTTTCACGCAATGGGATAGCTTCTTTGTCCACAGCAAGACGGCTCAAGTGATCCGCAACAGTGTTCTCAATTCCTTTCTTGTCTTTGATTTCAATATCAAACTCTTGTAAAAGTAGAATCCATCGTATGAGCCTCGGTTTCGCTTCTTTCTTCATTAGCAAGTACCTAAGAGCTGCATGATCAGAATAAACAACAACTTTTGTACCTATTAGATAAGAGCGAAATTTCTCCAATGCAAATACAATAGCTAAAAACTCTTTTTCAGTGGTTGTGTAGTTTTGTTGGGCTTGATTTAACGTTCTAGAAGCATAATAAATGGCATGAGGTATCTTCCCCACACGCTGCCCAAGCACCGCACCGACCGCGTAGTCACTAGCATTACACATTAGCTCAAAAGGCTTGCTCCAATCCGGTGGTTTAATGATAGGGGTTGAAATCAAAAGTTCTTTCAAACGATTGAATGCCGCCATACACTTCTCATCAAAGTTAAAAACCACATCTTTTTGCAATAAGTTGCAAAGTGGTGATGCTATCTTGGAAAAATCCTTGATAAATCTATGATAGAAACCTGCATGACCAAGAAAAGAACGTATTTCCCTCACCGTAGTGGGAGGGGTTAGAGCACGAATAAGGTCTATCTTAGATTTATCAACTTCCAAGCCCTTAGAAGATATAATATGGCCTAAAACTATGCCATGAGTTACCATGAAATGGCACTTCTCCCAATTCAGCACAAGGTTTGTTTCAACACATCGTTCAAGGATTAAAGATAAGTTGTTCAAAAAAATGTCAAATGAATCACCAAAGACACTAAAGTCATCCATAAACACTTCAATGATGTTTTCAACATACTCGGAAAAGATACTTACCATACACCTTTGAAAGGTAGCTGGAGCATTGCATAAGCCAAAAGGCATCCTTATATACGCAAAAGTACCAAAAGGACAAGTGAAAGTAGTTTTCTCTTGGTCCTCCGGTGCTATCACAATCTGATTGTAACCTGAATAACCATCAAGGAAACAATAATAAGCATGTCCAGCTAAACGTTCAAGCATTTGATTAATAAAGGGTAAAGGAAAATGATCTTTTCTAGTAGTAGCATTCAACTTTCTATAATCAATACAAACCCTCCAACCGGTTTGCACACGAGTTGGGACAAGTTCATTCTCATCATTCTCTACCACCGTTACCCCTGATTTCTTTGGTACAACTTGTACCGGGCTCACCCACTTGCTATCGGATATGGGGTAGATAACACCCACTTCCAAAAGCTTGAGTATCTCCTTTTTCACAACTTCCATCATGGGAGGGTTCAAACGACGTTGCGCTTCCCTTGTAGGCTTTGCATCATCCTCCAAACGAATCTTATGCATACAAACGGCAGGGCTTATACCCTTGATATCGGCGATTGTCTATCCTATGGACGTCTTGTGCTTCCTTAGCACCCTTAGAAGTTTTTGCTCCTGTAATTCACTAAGCTCGTTAGAAACAATCACAGGTAACTCTTCATTGTCACCTAAGTACAAGTACTTTAAGTGACTTGGAAGAGGTTTCAATTCCAACTTTGGAGATTTAACAATAGAAGGTAAAAGCTTTTCATCACTGCATGGTAAAGAAATAAAAGAGATATTATGAGTTTCCGGACATCCTTGTAGTGAGTTGAGATCACCAAGGGCTTCCTTAACTTCGTTACCACACTCTACTACATCATCCATGGATGTAGTTAAAACAGTTTCCAAAGCATCATCACCATTCAATTCAAACACTTTTTGCGCCAATGCATCCATAACATCAACGGAGAAACAAGAGTGGACATCACTAGGATATCTCATCATCTCGAAAATGTTGAAACGTATTATTTCTCCGTCAAACTCCATAGTCAACGTTCCCTTGTCTACATCAATAATGGTTTTAGCCGTTTTCATGAAGGGACTCCCAAGTAGCAATGGAAGAGACGAGTCCGGTGCACCCTCATCCATCTCTAACACACAAAAGTCAGCAGGGAATACAAGTTGATTAACCTGCGCAAGAACATCCTCAACAATACCCATTGGGTAAACATTAGAGCGATCGGCTAATTGCAACACAATTTCAGCCTTTTTCAAAGGACCTAGATTAAGTGAATTATACATGGATGCCGGCATAATATTAACGGATGCACCTAAGTCTAACATTGCTTTGTTAAAAGTGGTGTTACCAATTGTGACGGCAATGTCAAAGCTACCGGGATCCTTGCATTTCAGTGGGAGTTTGTGTTGTAAGATTTCCGAAGCATTTTCTCCCACACTTAGCACTTTATTTCCTTTAAGCCTTTGCTTGTTGGTACACAAGTCCTTCAACACTTTCGCATACTTAGGAACTTGCTTGATAGCATCAATGAGTGGTATATTCACATGAATCTTCTTAAGAACATCTAAAATCTCCTTTTCTAGTTCCGCCTTCTTAGAACTTGCAAATCTGCGAGGAAAAGGTATATGAGGAACATAAGTAGGAATAGGAGTTTTAGAGTTAGGAATTGGTACCTCGGGTGTTTGGGGAATTTCATCCCTCTTTTCCTCCAAAACCGGCTCCATTGGAGCTTCTTCCTCACCCAAATCAGCAAATTTGGGTTGCTCAAGTTGTGTACCACTTCTCAACGTAATACAATAAAAACTCCATATATTGATACTCCATATATTAATAAACTCTATATATTAATAAAAAATCACGGTCCCAATTTGGGCCAGTTGTAAATAGTTATAAACTCCACATTTTAATATTAATAGATTTTTCTAGTCCCATCATAAGGAATTTACCTCCATATATTAATATAATTTACATAATCGGAAAATTATAATTTTCTTATATCAAAATTTAAGATATACAAAAATATGTATTCATAGTCGTTTGAGAAAAGGATGTAATATTTTGTAATGTTATCGCATCTTTTGATTTGCGTATGCATAAGACCTCGTTACTATTTGCACCTTCTTGTTGAATCTAAAATATTTCCAACTTGTGGAGAATATTTAAAGCTTTTTGTGGAGAAACTTTTTTTTAGTATACCTCCATATATTAATAATTTTGTGAAGTCCCAAGGATATTAATATATGGAGTTTTTACTGTAGCATTGACACCCTCCATTGGGTTGATAGGTTGAGAAGGGAGTCTCCCACTATTTTGTGCCTTTAATTTGTTGATATCAATCGCCATGGAGCCCACTTGAGTCTGCAAATCCTTAATCGCACTCTTGGTTTCTTGTTGGCTCTCCTTGAACATGGTAGAAATACCTTGCATCATTGTTTGCAACTTTGCATCAATATCGGAACCTTGGTTTTGAACCGGTTGTTGTGGTTGCTGAAATTGTTGTTGTTGTTGTTGAAATTGTTGTTGTTGCGGTTGAAATTGTTGTTGAGGTTGAAATTGTTGTTGAGGTTGAAATTGTTGTTGTTTTTGCGGTTGAAATCCACTAGGACGGTTGAAGGTAGGTTGTTGAACCGCACCTTGCTTGTTGGCATAGCTGAAGTTTGGATGATCTCTCCATCCCGGATTGTAGGTGTTGGAATCATACCTTCTTTGTGGGTTTGGAAAAACCGCATTAGCTTGCTCCAACTCTTCACCATATGAAGGTAATATAACCGCATCCATCCTTTGCATCATGTGCTCCATATTGTCCATCCTTTGATCACGGTGTGATGATGATGAATCACTAACTTCATGCACTCCCCTAATCATTGGTTCACCTCTTGTGTAGAATTTTTGCGAGTTTGCAGCCATGCTTTCAATTAACTCGGCATCTTGGGCCACCGTCTTGTTCACTAGTGCACCACCACCCGCTGCATCTAGAAGATATCTATCACTTGATTAGAGACCTTCGTAGAAGTACTGGATTATCATAGCGTCGCTTAATTGATGGTGAGGACAGCTTGCCACCAATCTCTTGTACCGCTCCCAACATTCATACAAAGACTCTCCCGCATGTTGCTTTATTCCGCAAATCTCTTTGCGAATTTGAGTGGCCTTTGACGCAGGAAAATACCTCTCTAAGAAGATTTTCTTCAACCCGTTCCATGTAGTGACACTTCCGGCAGGCAAACAATACAACCAATCCTTAGCGTTATCTACCATAGAAAATGGAAAAACTTTCATCATTGCACCATCGGCATCGGTCTCCACTGGAAGCATAGCCTTGACAATGGTATAGAACTCCATAAGATGCTTATTTGGGTCTTCATTCGCCATACCATGAAACTTTGGCAACTCTCTAAGCAACCCCGGCTTGATCTCGAATGTTGAGTTGGTTTGGATACACCATCGTTGTGCATCAAGCCTATGAGAAGCCAAATCCTTGAGTGTACGATTTGGGTCTTACATTGCTTCTTCTTCTTCAACTAGTGGTTCTTCTACAAATGGAACCTCTAGTTCTTCTTCTAGTTGTAACTCTTCTTCCACTTCTTGATGAAGAGCTTCGTGTTCTACTTCCAAGACTTGTTCTTCCGTTGTGTCTTGACTTGATTGGAGTATTGTGCCTCTTCGAGTAGCTATCCCGCACCTTGGATAATTCCAATCCTTAGAAGCCAGGGATTAGTACCTGAAAAACAATTCTCGCAAACAAGTAAGAAACAAGACAAGAAACGGAAAGTAAATATGCAAGCAGAAAAATGATAAAAAGAAACTAAAAACTTAATAACAAGCCGTTTGCCTCCCCGGCAGCGGCGCCAAAATTTGATCGGTTGTCAGCCGACGCAAAAATAATTTCACTTTCTTACTTCCTAAAATAAAAATAGTATGCGATAAGAAAGAGTTTGTATCCACAGAGAGGCTTTTGTTGTTATAAAAAATTTCAGTTTCTTAGTAACCAAAGGGGGGATGTTGTTTTATCAAAGCAATAAAAATAAATTGAAAGCAATAAAGTATGAAAATAATCAATATGGAGAAAGTATTGGTCACGGGATAGTTTCATTCACAAATACATATTTTCATCAATGACTAGAATTGAAATTTAATCTCTCATTTACTAAAAGTCCTAGGATACCTTGATCGCAAGAATATCCCGCTAATTCCCTGATTTCATCACAACCACATTAAAAGATGCATATGTGAATTCTTCCTAGAAAGTAACCTAAAGTGTAAAAGCAAATTAGATTTAACTCCCTAGAAGCAATAAGCTATATGGAATAAGACTAATCAAGGAAATCTAAATGTGTAAAAGCACTAAATCAATTTAACCCAAGTTATGATTCATATGTGACTAGTAGAATATATCTCCACAAGCACTACCCACGTTTATGCTACTTAGAATCAGGGATGAACAACGTTTTCGTATTGAAAACCCTAATATAGCTCTAGATATGAATGCAAATCGGATTGATTCCGGACTCAACCAAATAAACAAACAAATCAAATATCAATATCAACAATGAAACATAAACAATAAACTTGAGACAAAACTAATTCATTGAATCAGATTTTATTTGTGAAATCCACTTATTATCCCATAACCAATATTAAGAATTTAGCTACTCATGGTTTTTGAACTCAACATAATTATTATTAAAAATAAAATGAAGAACATAAAAATAAATGGAAGCAAACCCTAGTCGCTGCTCTCCTCCAAAAACTTAGTAGAAAGATTGTGATAAGTCATCCTCAAAAAGAATAGAAACTCTTCCTTTTATAGCTTTCCAACTTTCCAAATTAGGTCTTCAAAGCCCATGGTCCAATACCAAGAAGTCCACTAAACTCATGTGTGTGAAAAACCCATGTGAAAATATGACCCAAAAATTGTTCGTCGGAAAAATGTGTTTCTGGCCGGAATCTGGCGCCGGAAAATAGCTCAGGTGACCGGTAAAGTCCACCGTTAAGACTGACGGTCAAGTTAACGGTCATTAACGACGTTAACTGAGTCAGTGAGTCAAAGGCTAACTCCGCTGACTTGGTTAAGCTTTATTGGCCATCGCGCATGCCATATCTTCTGCAGCGCATACTCAGCCATGATGGCCCTGCAGCTTGCACCTGTAGCTTCATAGTCCTCTTCTACTGCTCACAACAAGCACCCAAAATCACCAGCATAGTAATCACCACCTGCAATGCTTCCCTGGAACCCATTGCAACTTCATAACTGACTATATAGCTATAGATCAGTCCCAGAATCTGAGCTCCTGCACTTCACACAGCTACACCAGTTCCAACCATTACAGTTCATACCTCACTGTTAATTCAAATCAAAGCCACAGCTATTCAGCTCCAAACCAACCCACTAGTTCAGCTGCAACTTATAAGCTTCAAGACCTACTTCTTTCTCTATATCCCTGCACAGTTCCAGCATTCATCTATAATCCTACATTGCACTTGTTGTTCACAACTGCATAAAGCTCCATCTGTAGTTGCACTCGCTCTCCCAGCTACAGCATACTCAAACTTTAGCCAAATAAAACTGAACCTGCTCTGCTACGTGCATCCATCCTCACCAGCTGCGACATCTCCAACTAGCTTGAATCACTGGACTACTTAGTTCCTTCCACTATCCCACTGTGATGACACTATAATGACATCACTAACACATCCAACTCCATTCCAGCTCCAGCTCAGTTAGGCCTCCTCCATTCCCTGCAATCTTAGTTGCAGTTCAAACCAAAAACCCATCCAACAACAGCACACTTATGTAGCTCTACTATTTTACCCTTGCAAACTCTTGAGCCAACATATCCATCCACCTGCAATGCCCTTTGTCCTATTATACCAGACCTGCAAGTCCTCATATTCAATCTTGGAAGCAACACAGTAGCAATCAATACCACCATTTCAACAGCAAATTCCTTATCTAACCAATTCTGCTTCTCTGCTCCAACTCTTTGTTCTTCTGCATATATCCACCATAATCTCCAATTGCACTATCTCACTGACCAGCTGAGGTTTCCTTTATGATCAACAAAACCACTTCGATTGAGATACAAATCTGAGACAAACCCATGTCTTAATTCGAGCAACAAAACGTCTTTCTCATCTGCAATTTCATGTATCAATCAACACAACTACCACAATCAACCATCTCCTTCTGCCCATCTTAGCAGCATCAGGAACAATAGCACCAATTCTTCAATGTTCCTCAATAACTCCCAGCTGCAATCTCAGACCATTACTCTTCTTCACAGCAGTCCCTTGCAACTCCTTTATCAACTCCAGCTGCAAAACCATGTCCTCCAATCTACTTCTATGCAACCCCTTAGCCACCACAGTTCAACCCTGCAAATATTTGTGCCCACAGCTTCAAGCTCCACTTGCTATCCCTCAACCAATTCCTGCAGCAGCAGATCAACATCACTGCATTCCAAACACTCATCTCCACCTGAGTCCATTTCCAACTACAACAGAGACCACCACTGTTCAAGCAACTAAGCTTCACTCTATTGCACCCAAATTCCAGTGGCACCAGTACACATTCATATCCATATGTAGCTATAGAAACAGCTCTCCAAAAGCATCAGTTCAAGCCATCTCTCCTTCCTTTCTCTGCCTTGAAACCTTCACATCAATCAATCCATTCTTGACTCAAACCAATCACAGCACCACCAACAGTTCTTGGATCCCCTTTACTATCAGCTTCAAATTCTCAAGAACACAATTCTTAGTAAACCCACATATCAATCATTCCCAGAAAACCCATATTACAATCTGTATCTCCTCTTCTTCATTTAACTCTCAATATACTTCATTAGTTGCTTCTATGGTAAATCACTTCCATCTCTAATTGATTTCATTCTTCTCCCTGTAATTGGTGACAACCCATTTCTCTGTGTCAAAATCACACAAAGCCCTAACTATAATTTCTTCTTAATAATTAACAACATCAACAGTTATCGATTCCTCCACTGATTTCTCTTTTTGATCTTCGATTGCGAATCCAAATCGAAACCCTAACTTCATTCTCTCAATTAAATGTGATTTCTCGGTCTATTTCTTGGTGCTAACAGAATCACCATCTTCTTCCTCTCATCAATTTGGTCTCAAAACAGGTTTTGACCCCCGATCTCCATTTCCTCTGCCAACTGTGCCAGCCGCCTTTCTCTCTTTCATTGATTTCAGGTAGAGAAGGTAATGATGAGAAGAATTATCCATTCTCTGAAATTTAGGTCTTGTGTAGGCATGGGTTTGGATATGGCCACCCAGTGAGGATAGATAAGGGGTAACCAATTGATAGATTATTTGTTGGTTCCAGAGAACCGACACACCCATCCTCTTTCTTGCTCAACCATAGATAGCTTCGCTCGCCCGTGAATTGGTTCTTTGTGCTCCTTTTCGCTTCAAATGGGAAATTTTCCTTCTTTTGCCCCCAAGTGCTCCATTGCACCTAATAATCTCAAATTCACACATAAGATACATATTTCACAAAATAAATAGCAAAGAAAGCATAAATACTAAATATAAAACTAGGTGTTTTCAACACCTATCAACTGGTCACGGCACAACCGGCTGGCCGGTGGGCTCAGTCCCTCAGCGCCTAGGTTAATATTTTATTACTTATTATTTCTTTCCTATTTTGCATAGGTTCATCGTTCCTTCGTGTTTTGGAATGCTCATTCGTGCATTCAGATGCTCGTTAGTGCATTATTGCTAAGTATACTTGTACCATTTTGGTCGGGGCTTACTCGATAGCGGCTCAGATGCCCGTACGTTGAATATTTATTACTAACCCATGGAATTCTGCTGGGAAGAACCACGAATTGAAGTAATGAAATATTATGAAGAACGTAGAATATTTCTGAATATTCAATTAATGAATTTAAGGTTTGTAAATAATTAATTGATGGCTCTATACTAGCAGGCATGCTGTCTAGGAGCATTAATTATTTGAGAATTGAGTAATATGAGCTTGTTGAAGCGTCATATTTCTTTTATATAGTCAAGAAAAACTTTGTTACATCCCGAAGAGGTTATTGCTCTATACTAGCAGGCAAGCTGTCTAGGAGACGTCCAATCTTTCGACTCTATATAGAAGTAATTACTGAAATTGCTCAGTATTCATGAGATATGCCATTGCCTCAGCTGAGAGACTACATATCTACATATACTCTGAGAGACAGTATTATCAGTTAGAGATTCTTGCAGCATGAGCTTTCATGCTTCAATGAGAGACATGAGCCTCAATACTCATCTGATTACTGGATCAGGAGCATGTATAATTATGGTTTTATAATTTTATCCCTTGTCGAAAATCCACCATCTATATTAAGTCCACTACTTAGTGAGGGACAATCATGTTCCTCAGTCAGCACTAGATGGTGATTTTTTTTAGGTATAAACGAAATAAGTAATTGAACTTAGTCGTAAGATAGGATATTACCGGATTTTCATTTGCATGAGCGAACCATGGATTGAACGAAGATCCCGATGGTATGATAGAGCATAGTCTAACGATAAATTGGTGTAGCACCGCTGATTTGGTGATGAAACCTTGGTCGATTTAGTATTCAAGGGTCAGGACCCAAGAAAGGAAATTCGTTTTAGTGCGAACGTTCGTTAGTTTAAGAAGCAAACAAAATAGACCTGAGTCTAATGATAAATTTTTTGTCTATGAGCTTTCACGAAAAACAAAATTTTATTTTTTAAATATGTAAGATTTCACAAAGTGGAATAAACTCTCGTTTCAAAGGTAGATGCTCGTACGAGATTTTTTTTTTTTTTTTTTTTTTTTTTGAACAGACATGCATCTGTTAGTAACAAAATTTTGTTTCTGAGCTTTCATGAATTTTTTTTATCTTCGAGCTTTCAGAAATCTTTGAAAATATACTCTCGCTTCAAAGACAGATGCTCGTGCGAGGGAGCAAATATATATATATATATTTGTAAAACCAATGTTTTGATTTTGAACAACTGTTGAAAGTAGACAATTATACATGGTGAAATAATGTATGTATGTAAGTTTTCACAATTGTAGAATGGACGTCTGTCCAATTTTTAAAAAACCAGTGGATGTTAAAATTCACGTGAGTTATTCACGGTTTTATGAACATCAAGTCATGATTTTGAATAATGAATTTTGCTCGTCTTTGCAGGTTTGAAGGAACGAGCAAGTTTTCGAAATTCTGACGTTATAATTACTAAAGCTAGTGAAATCGTAAATAGGTAAGAGTTGGATTGTTACCGTTTATGTTGCGTGTTTGTTATTGATATATCCATGACCCCATGTCTTTCGCCTCATATAGTGGTGACTTCTGGATACAACCACTCTTCTGGCTCTTCCTAGGAACACTCTATGAAGTCAAAGATGAAGACTTCTGGAGATGTTCATGCCTAAGTGAATCAACCTTTCAGCTGACACATTGTATGTCTCTCGATCATCTGGGAGTCGTCCGTGCTCATCAGCAGAAACACCGTCGAATTCAGCAAGTGAGATTATCGGCTGAAGATAAAGTTCTGCTTTGCGTTGATGGTGTAGCTCTTGATCCAGATGTGGATGAATGAAGAATGTTGTCATAATTCATCAGAAAATTCAGAAGTTAGGTCTTCATTGAAATTGTTGTAGAATCTCCATCCGATGTCGTATTTTTGTGATCTACCCATGTTTCTTCATCCTCGGAAAATTTTCAAGCTTTAACAAAGAAGCTTTTCAGATTTTGATCACGTTTAAGGGCCGAAATCGACGAAACTGTAAACTTCCAGTAGACTTTCAGAAAATTTTCAGCTGCCATGTAGTCCAATCTTTCAGCCACATCTCTTTGCTCGTTTATCCAATTGTTGTGAATTTTGGATATATTGTATAAGACATCCATACGAAGAGAATGGTATGTGACTCATCCCTAAATTCTTCACCAACTTCTCCCAGCTCGCTGCTTTGTGCGCGATAGTGTAAAATCATCTCAGACGAGCTTGTTGTAAAACAATCATGTTGTGCCCTTAGATAATTTTCTTGTGTCTTGAACAGTTGGTGAAGGATTTAAATGTCATTGATTCATTTGATATCAAGACCCATTGATTGATACATGAGCATGGTGCTTGCAGTGCCGTCTTGTTTCCGTCAGTCGTACAAACATCACTTCTGAAGCCCTGGTCACATGACCATAACTGAGGTTGCTCTTAAGAGGGGATGATGTAATGACCATGGTTGCATGTCTCGGTAGTAGTTCCTTTTAAGATGAATGATTAGCACTGAGAGTTCGGTGCCACGAGTCCTGGAATGTGAAATTCATCGTCATGATCAGTGGACCGTCAGTCCCCAGTATTTTGTTAAATATCTCCTTTTCGTTTTCCCTTCTCCTGGAAAGACTTAGATAGAGGACCCAGGTAAAAAATTTGATGTAGAGACCCAGGTGGTAGAAGTTGGAGGGTACCTTGGTGAAGGACTTAGAGAAAAGACCTGGTGGACATCGATCGACTGTAGAGGTTATGAATCCTGTCCAAGAATTTCTGCTTGCATGTTGTATGCTCTGGAAGCTATATGAACCTCATACGATGTCGGAATTCGGTGCTTGACCCTAACTTTTTAAGCTAAGGGACTGATTTATCATATGAGAAAAGAATCACTCAATTTGGAGTTATGTAGGTTACCCAACCAAGCATGCACATTTGTAATTTGTAATCCCGTACATAATTTTCAGATTTCACAGACCTGGAAATAAAGGCCATATATTTCAGCTCATATGTCCGATTGATGTGGCCTTTTGGTATGTTGTAGAAGAGACATAGACGAACATCTTTCATTGAGGAAGAATTGTCCCATTCCTCACTCATTGGTACGTTTTTGTAAAGCCATGTCCTGAAATGTGTTGTATCTCCTTTGTAGAGGTGATGAGAACATCTTGTAGAAGACTTTGGCTTATGCCTGTCTGTTGTGCAAGCTTTGGGAAGACGTTCATGTTAACATGTTTTCATGTCTATACATCTTGATATGAATCGTTAGGGCTTGAAGAAATACGATCCATCGAGTAACGCTTCAGAGAATAGATAGTTGATGAAGCGGGATGTTGCTCATAAAACCGTTGTAGATACTGAGATCACGAATGATTACGCTCCATAAATCCTTGTCGATGCTGAGATCATGGATGGTGTTCCTCTAGAGATTATTTTTGATGCTGATACCATGGTTGAAGTTGCTCCAAAGACTGAAAATTCTAGAACCATGATTATAGATATAATCTTTGCTCCTCCATCCAGTGATCCTTTTACATTCACGAACTAGTTGATGAGTTGAGAATCCCTTATATGAAGGTGTACTGAGAGTTCAACCTGAATGCTCCTGAAATCATAACTTTACCATGATCTGGTTTCGTCAGTGAGTCGACGTTGTTGCGGTAGATAACATCAGCAGTTTTCGCATTGGATGTGATTGGTGAAGAGAGGAAGTTCCTCAATCGTTCATGGGATTGTGATGTAGAGAAATCCCAATGATGAAGTTTCACAGAATCACCTCAGGTTTCCCAGTGTATGTTGAAGGAGTTAGTGCCATCCATGTATGAATTATGTTGCATCTACTTCATAAGTCCTATCATGGTATAATGAAGACTCATCGTAGTTTAGTTACACTTTGATCGTGCTGGTGTTGAATCAATGTGTCATCATCGAGATATTTGTGCCGAAGCTGTACTATTTAATTGGGAGTACAATTTGATGGTTTCTTAGATACTTGAGCGTTGGATCGTATATTCCTTAAGCATCGAATATCTTAGGTTTGATCGTTTTGGCCCTGAGTATCTTCTGTTGATTCAGCATTCCTGTCGTTGCGGTAGTGGGATTCAACACTTGTGCAGACATCAGAGCTTTCTGATTTTGTGGGACACATGGACACTCCTGCAAGCCTATAGAGTAACGTCCAAAGTGTTCTTTGCCGAATGTCTCAATGCTCGATTCAGAGAAATGTCAGATTCAACCACTTGGTAAAATACTAATGCGGTGAAGCTACCATTCATAACGTCTTGCAGAGTTTCTAGCAGAATTGAGTCCTCATGCTAGGATACTATGTGAGGAAAAATGACATAGACATGGAAGAAACGAGACTTTCCTGAGTGTGGAACCTCTTGATGAATGTATATGCAGGTTTTTGCTTCAACCCCGTCAAATTTCGAAATTCCCCCAAGTGCTCTGATGATGGAATGTCCACCAAATCTCCTGGATCAGAACTTTCTTCGTTGGAGAGATGTGTAACCAAAGGCGCTTTGTCAGTAGATATATTTTCAGCTTGGATCCACGCTCGTCTGAAGAACATGTCATATCCTGGATCTTTCTCATTATGTGAAACTTAATTTCTATCTAGGGTGAACTTATGTTCACTTTGAGAGTGATATAGCCATAAGTATTTCCGAGCGTTCATTTAAGGTATCTGATTGAAATAGGATCACGAGCGGCTCTGTGGGTTTTCAGGGGAATGATGTTGATTGAGGCGTCGACATCGATCAACCTTCTTCCGAATTCATTTCCTATGAAATGGACTTTGGTAAGCAGTCCCCAGTCGTGCATCTCCTTGTCTGTGGATGAGGGTTTAAGGAGTATTTCCGGGATAGACATATGTTTGACACAGTGTAATTCGATTTTGTGAACATGTATTTCCTTTGTGCCTTAGACAGATAGACCAATTTCACAGATATGCTTGATCAACGATTGAGATGCTTCTTTGACTGGTTGTTCAGAGAGTGTACAAGTTCCGATTGGGAGAGGATACTTGTGTACTCCTTCAGTCCCCAATTGAATCTATCATGGATCAACCTTATCTTTGAAGATGTGCTTCAAAATATTGCAGTTGCTTGTTGGATGATTGATGAATCTATGAAGGTGACAGTACATGGGATTCTCAATTTCTTCAGTTGGTTATCTCCTGATAAATGGAAATTTGATTGCACCATCTTAAATCCATACTTCCAGTAACTCGATCACTTCTTCAATGTGAAGAGGGATGTTTGAGTTTGTATGATCATTTCCCCGTTTGTTGATGCTAGTTCGAGGTATGTACATTTCAGGATTGGTCATCCTTTCTTTGTGCTTTTGGAGGAGCATGCTTGTGCTATGGTGCCTCGGCTTTCCTTTTTCTTCCTTTCAGCAACAATGTTTGTTAGAGGATGGAGATTATACTGATTATTGACTAGGCATCGGATGCTTCGAGGTTCCTCGACCTTGCAGACTTTGATCTTTCCAGTAAAGCATGTAAAGTAGTCGTTGATCATTTGGATGCTTCATGAAGCTCTGAGAAAGTCTTAAACCAAAGATTTTCCAGCAAGGCTCTGTAGACCGGGATTATTCCGTTGATGCACAAGTCTACAAGTTGCTTCTATGTGATATTTGGATCGTGGAAATTCAAGGCTTGAACTCTGATCCTTTTCACATAGTCATTAAGATGTTCATTGATCCTTTGAAACATCCTTCCTAGATCAGAGAGAGTGACTTGCTCTGAAACGAAGAAATATTTTCTGTAAAATGCATTAATCATCTCTCCCCAACTGGTGATACTTCCTGGTGCGATGTTGTTGTACCAGGTATATGCTCTGCCCGTTAGAGACTTTGAAAATTCCTTCAGACGGACGACATGATTGTGTTCATGCTCTCTCAATGATTCTAAGAATCGATAAACATGTTCCCGAGCCTTGACCGTTCCGTTGTAAAGTGTGAACGTTGGAGAAATGTATCCATTTGGAAGAGGAATCCTTTGTGTAGCAGTAGGGTATGGAGGTTGGTGATGGTGGACAAAGGACGTCTTATCTTTTCCACGATTCTCCAAGAGGCACTCCAGGTATTCACGAGTGATGAAACTGGATGGTTCTTTCGCTGGTGGGTTGTCTGTAGCTTTGTGGACTTCTTCATCATTTACAACATGGATTGGAGGGATTTCAGGATCAACGGTTGAAGATGTTTCTTTAGCTTTTCCTTTCTCGCGCTGAGGCTGAGTTTTTTTAGACACAAGCTTGTCCGTGAAAGTTTTAAGATAAGCACGCAACTCTCTCTGTATTGCAACCACATCAGTTTGAACCTTCGTGATATCAACTATGGTAGGATGATTTCCTCTGGTTTCTCTAGGAGATTTGCTAGGAGGTAAATTGTTGATAGTGCTAGTAGCATTGCTTGCAGTATTGACAAGAGTGATCACTAGAGCACCAGTACCCGGAGGAGTAGTAGTAACATGTGGTGTGACATTGCTATCCGGAGGAGTGGTATTAGCGTTACCACTGGAGCCTGCAACGTTGAGAGTAGTAGTACTTGCGGTGGTAGTATCACTAGGAATTGCGATGTGAGAGTCGGGTGTTGAACCCGGATTGGTAACTAAAATATACCTAAGATCGACCATCTTTGTGAGAATTGAGATTGCACCCGAGAGAATGATCTCCCATTGTGGTTGCCAATCTGCAGATGGGGAAAAACGAGTTGCTGGTTTTTAAGGAATTGAGGAGACGACCGTGCGGAGGAAACTCCTTGAACCGAGTGAACTGTCTAACCTCACAGATGCACTACAAGAAGGGAGTGATTTGAATTCGAGAGATCAATCTGTATTACTCCGGCCTATACCAAGACAATGAACGTTTTAGAGTAAATTCGGTCACAAGAGAGGTTGGGTCGATCTGTAGAAGAGAAGATGAGAAATGTGTGAGATCAATGGTGATCAATATTATAGGTGTGTTGTGTATTTTGAAATAAGATAAGTTCTGAGTGATTGAATTTGTTCTGTTGAGAGTAATTGCTCAGATGTTGAGTTGTTAATCTCTTGTTGTCTGTTTGACGTGAGATTCTCCCCTTTTCAATCATGATTCAGAGACTTATTTATATTGATAGAATTGTAAACACCATGATCCCATGAAGTGTGATAGTCGATGGAATCAAAGAGTGGAGAAATGGAAATCGTGTTAAAACCAGTTGCTCAACGTGCGGAGACTTGATTGATTTTCCATCCACTACTTTGTTAACTCCTCCAACTGATTACACTACTTTCTCACATTCTCACTGTGTGTATGAGCACACGTGTCGTAGACCGCCAGACCAAAACCCTAGTTAATATCCCCCATGTGACATGATTGATGTCTCGTGATTGTGGAGTCTGCAAGGCAGACATGTACTTAGTTAGTCAGTTGCTGATTTCATGGTACGATGAGTCCTTGTATTGTTGAGTCGAACATGATATGAAAATGTTTCGGGACTCACAAATTGAGATAGAGGTATAATGTATGAATAAACATAGTTAACGTGAGAAAATATTGCTCATTCGATGATTTGTTGAATATTGATAGTTGAACCAATATTCCTTGGTTTGAGCAAATATTTCTCATCTGAGCAAATGTTGCTCGTTTGATGAATTATAGGTAACATTACCAAATAGAGTATTAATTTAACTACCGAACTAAGTATAATTAATAATGTTGACCATGAGATCATCGTAAAATTATTAGTGTTTGAATATGGAATTATGAACCTTGGACTTAAAACCCTAATTCGATCATTTGATGGTTTATTGAAAATTAACCACGGAGTGAAGGAGGGACCGACTACATGGAATTATGGGTCGACCATGTAACGCCCAGATGCTCACGTGAGCAAAAAATATACCAAAGTCTCTTGAAGACCAGTTGGTGAAAGAATGATTAAATGCTGGTTTTATCATTTATTAAAATAATGCTCGTCTGAACCTTAGGTGATAAAATCTAATTAATTATGAAGAGATGAGGGACCGACCAAGGGGTCATGAAACCGGACCTGGGTGGTCACGGGATCGAATAACGATCGTTTCATGAAGTTCCAAATTGTTTGGAAGAGTTAGAACCTAATGTGAACAAATTAGGTCAAATGATGAAAAATATATGGGACCGGCCTCTTGTAAGCCAAAGAGCCGACCTTGGTCGGCCAAGGTAGTATGCTCGCGTCACCAAAGTGTTCGTGTCTCAGCCCTGAGAATTTTGATATTTTCTGATGTGCGTTTGAGCAATCATTTGGGAAAATATGAAGAAATCAGGGATTTTAGCTGAAACTGAGGAAACTTCATAAGATGAAGGAAAAATAATAATAAAATGAAGGAATCATGAAGTGTGGAACCGGTTATGGCCAAGGCATGGCTGACCGTGAGCCCGGTCCCATAGCATTTCCTTAATTTTATTATATTTTTTCATAATTTTATGGAAATATCATAAAATCAAGGAGTTTCCTTGAAGTGAAGGAGTTTCCATGAGATGAAGGAAAAAAATAACATTAATAATAATAAAATAAGGGCGTTTGGGACCGACTTGGTCATGGTCGTCCGGCTAGGGACCGGTCCCGTGAGTTTTCCTAATTTTAATTATTATTTCATGATTTGAAGGAATTTTCATAATTTGAAGGAAATATCAAGAAATCAAGGAATTTCATGGAATCAAGGAAACATAAAAATAATATTGATAAAATAAGGGGCGTATGGGACCGGCTAGGGCCCGGTCCCATGAGTTTCCCTAATTTTTATTATTATTCATGATTTGAAGGAAATACCATGAAATTAAGGAGTTTTCATGAGGTTAGGGAAATAATAATAAAATAATAAGGAATCATGAGGTGTGGGACCGGCCATGACTAGAGCATAGCTGGCCGTCTAGTAGACACGGTCCTACGACACCTTTCCCAATTTTATATTATTTCCTCGATGCGAAGGAAACACCATGAAACTGAGGAGTTTCCTTAAAACGAAGGAAATTTGTTCAAATGAAAGGATTTTCATAAGATCAAGGAAAATAATAAAAATATGATAAAATATAAAATTGGACGTGGGATTGGTTACGACACGACCGGCCGGCCGGTGGGCCCAGTCCCACGGCTCCTTGGTTAATTTTTTATTACTTTTTATTTTCTTTCCTATTTTGCATAGGTTCATCGTTCCTTCGTGTTTTGGAATGCTCATTTGTGCATTCAGATGCTCGTTAGTGCATTATTTCTAAGTACACTTGCACCATTTTGGTTGGGGCTTACTCGATAGCGGCTCAGACGCTCGTACGTTGAATATTTATTACTAACCCATGTAATTCTGCTGGGAAGAACCATGAATTGAAGTAATGAAATATTATGAAGAACATAGAATATTTTCGAATATTCAATTAATGAAGAACGTAGTTATTCTCAGTCAGAGATTCTTGCAGCATGAGCTTTCATGCTTCGATGAGAGACATGAGCCTCAATACTCACCTGATTGCTGGATCAGGAGCATGTATAATTATGGTTTTATAATTTTAGCCCTTGTCGAAAATCCACCATCTACAGTAGTGTTGTCAAGTTTATTTGTTTAAGTTTAATTGTTTGTTTCATAATTTTGTTTTGAAGTTGTTTAAGTTTAATTGTTTGTTTTATAGTTTTGTTTTGAAGTTGTTTAAGTTTAATTGTTTGTTTCATAGTTTTGTTTTGAAGTTGTTTAAGTTTAATTTTTTTGTATGGTTTTCATTAGAAGTAGCAGTCTAGACTCAATCGCTAGCGGTCTAGACTTAATCGCCAACAATATTTATAAATACATACCACTTCATCCATTTTAAAATCACATCATTTCATCCATTTTAAAATCACACATTCACTTAAAAACTTCACTACTTTCTGGGTAATTTATGGATGATCCTAGATTTACCGAAGATGAAGATTTATCTCTTTATAGAAACTACGTAATATACTACCCGATGATAGGTGAAGAACGACGGATGAATGGTTTACCTAGTATGGGTTATTTGGGTAAAATTCATGATGCCTTCTCACAGAGACACATAATCCTCATAACCGGGATCAAGCTGCTTTGTTTTGCCGATTCTTGACTATCAAAAAAGATCTTGTGGATTTTATAGTTATGAGAAGGATTGTCAATCAATATCGTCTTAGAGGTGACACCAATGCTGAATTGGAAATACGAACTCGAGAGGAGTGGCGAAGATGGAAAGGAATTTTTTTTGAATACGAAGCGCATTACCAAATTCTTAAGGACTTTCTAATAACTCGTATGGGATGTTAGGCTTAAGTTTAGTTTTAATGGATGTTGTCAAGTTTAAGTTTTAATGTAATGAAAAAACTACTACAAAGTTATAATGTAATGAAAAACTAGTACAATTTCATTCATCATAACTGAACTACTACATATTCATTAAAATTAAAGATGACACATTAATTAATTAAGTGGCACTATTTCATCGTGGTCTTCATCATCCTCATCTTTAGCTTGACCTCCAAATTGTTTTTCCAAATTTCTCTTGTTTCGTTTTTCTTCAAACTCCTCTGCTAACATGTCCATTTCCATCTCCCATACCATCAATTGTCCGGGGGTCATTATTGAGGTGTTTGCATTTAGAATCTTATTCTTGTCATAGTCTGAAACAGATTTCTCTTGAGTTTGTCGATGTTTTTTTCATCTCGCTAGTCAAGAACTACTGATCTACTGTTCTTTGTTTTTCGAAGGTCTTATGATGATCTGTTAAAGTATCTAAAAAACCTTCACTTGCTTTTCCTTCTTAGGAAGCTTTTCTCGCTGCTCTTGCAACGTTTCTTCCTAATAATTTTTTCTTAAGCGCAACATTGACATTCAAGTTGGAATTGTAGTTTGTTGTGGTTTCTGGTGAAGAAAATGGATTCTCTTGAGGGGGGATGAAATGTTTGATATGGTTGTGAAACTGGCGTTGAAGGAGAAATAGTGTATGGTGAACTTGCAGGTACATTATGCATGTTTGCTAACATTTCTGGATTATATTAGAAAACACTTTCAAAATATGATAACAACTTTCATAACAAATTTTTTTCCCATGTCTGTGTTTCCAATCATTTCGACACTTTCGTTCGACATCAACATCGACAAGACCGCTCGCTCGAGTACGAGCAGCTTGCATTATAGCAACATCATACAAGGCAACTTGGGCGTTGATTACAATGAAGCGATCAGACAATCCATTTGCATCACGATAGTTGATGTTCATAATTTCATCACGAAATTTAGCAAATATATTATCCCACAACTTGGTAGATTGTTGTTGGGCACCATCGACACTATCTTGTGTAAAGAACACATATTTTATGCAAATGCATTCATCTTCGACTAAGGTAAATTTTGGACCCCTAATCTTCTTGCTTTTAGTTGATTGAGAATTAGATTGAGACATATTAAAAAAACTACACAATACGAGTGAATCAAAGAGTTAGATGATGAAATTTGGTTTAAATTAACAAATGTGAAGAGTATAGAAGAGAAGGTGTAAGTTAAAATAGAAGAGGAATTTGGTATTTATAGGGGAAGATTTATGGCCGTTAGATCAGATTCTATGTGGCGGTGAAGACTAGACCAGCCGGCCGAATATAAACCGATGTCGGTCTAAACAACACCGAACGGTGTATTCTTGACCGCGCGGTCGAGTCTCGATCGCTCGATAGAAACTTGACCTGACCTGGCTAAGTGGCAAATTTACCACTTAGCCAGGCCTGTTTGCCATTTTACCATGCCCATAGTGGATGCAAAAGTGGAAAAAATGTGGTTAGTCATGCCCATGGGAACCAGCCTAAGAGAGAAATCGCTACAATTAAGCTACGCAGAAGACCATAGTGGATGAATTTCACAAAAAATAGGGTCATAGCTAAGGCGGCAAATTGCACGCCATAGCTAAGGCGGCAAATTGGCCTAACGGCCCTAACCAACTAGATTAAATCCGAACTCGTTTCCCAGGAACCAGTACACAACTTCTCCTGAGTGATTCAATTCATTTTTTAAAAACCCTAACCGTAAAACTCTAAAGGAGTTTTCGATCCAGTTTTCCGAAAACCAGTGAGAAAATGGATTCCCCAATCGAAAAACTAGTAGAAGAGAAATTAACACTAGATACCCTTGAAAACCCAAAGGAAGCTGAAACCCCATTGGTACAGAATAATGAAGAAGAAGTAGTAGAAGATTATGATGATGAAGAAGAAGAAGAGGAAGAGCTTGAATGGTCATCAGATTCAGAAATTGGCGAAGCTTTAGATTGGTTAGATTCTAAAGATGGTATTGATGGTGCTATACCTATGTCTTCTAGAAGACCTAATGCTCATGGTGGTTTATTATCTCGTCCTCGTTCTTCTCCTCTTCAACCTATTTCTAATCGTAATCAAAGGTTTACTAATCATATTCGACCTTCTCCATTAGAGGTAAGAGTAAAAGATTAAATTTTGAGATACTAGGTTTGTTTTTTAAACGATTATGTTATTGATAGGGAAACAATCGAAACTTTAGCACATTTAATGAATTTTAGTTCGATTGTCTGTTTTGTATCTAAAGTAGTAATTGATATTTTTAATGAGGTTTTTGTTATTTGATTCATCACAGTGTTGTTGTAGTGCAGCTGGAATTGAGTTTCTGCTTTTTGAGTGATGGTAATCTGGTGTTTTATAATTTGAAAATTGGTGGTGTAGGAGTGGGAGGGGAGAACAAATATGAGCATGTCAAATTCAGTTACAACAGCTATCCGTGAAAGTGTTCGAGGAATGGCCATTGGTAAAACGAAAACTACTGAGAAAGCTGACCGTGCCACCGTTGAACAGGTTAGGGCATTCGTTCCATGTATTTCCAGTTTAAATGGTTCTTTGTGTTCAAAATTTAAATCTAATGTCTGCGCTTATATTTACAGGCCATTGATCCAAGAACTCGTATGGTGTTGTTTAAAATGCTGAATCGTGGTATATTTAATGACATCAATGGCTGCATTTCTACTGGGAAAGAAGTATGTTATACACACAATGAACTACCAGACATTTTTTTTTCTTCAATATTATAATTGAAGTTTTCCTTGTAACTCATTCGTCTCTTTTGGTGAACAGGCCAATGTTTATCACGCAACAAAAGATGATGGTCAAGAATTTGCAATCAAGGTGTATAAAACTTCAGTTCTCGTATTTAAGTAAGTTAATTAATCCTTTCAGCTTGTTGTCACCAGTCACTACTATGCTACAACTGATTTATTTTGTTCCTGGTTCGTATTTCACCAGGCTATGTGTTTTATGGCCCTGTTGGCAATAAGCTTAACTTGCCAAATTCTTTTTTCTTGAGTCCAAAGAATGTCGTAGTCTTAAAATGTTAGTTTGGACAGTGAAGTAAAGAGGAACCGCTTATAACTATAAATTCACTTTACCTGGAATATTTTGTTGAATAATGAAAGAGTTGTGTGAAAAGTATGATCATGTGATCCATCTTGTTCTTTTCATTGCCATTTCAGGGACAGAGATCGTTATGTACAGGGGGATTATCGTTTTAGACATGGGTACTGCAAGCACAATCCCAGGAAAATGGTCAAGACTTGGGCAGAAAAAGAAATGAGGAACCTTATGAGGTAAAGCAAGCCTTGCAATCTTTGTTTTGTTTTCTTTTTTATGGACACTCAATAATCATTTACTGTCATGTTTTCTCTTTTAAGCTAAAGTTGTTGGAGAAATGGGCTTTATATAAATCTATAGGATGCTTTTCCAGTTTCCAATATATCATGTAGAAACTTAGAGCGTGTTTGGTATAAAATTTAAAAACAGTTTTCTGATTTTTAAAATGCTAAAGACAGAAAACAGGGGAAAACGTGTTTGGTTGGTATAGTTTCCGAAATTTTGTTTTCGAAAATGAAAAAATGAAAAGGTCAAAACATCGTTTTCTTTGTTTTCATTTCATCTAATGGTTATATATCTATATATGTCCCTTCATTGCAGAGAATTATTAATGAAATCTCCCTCCTTCACTCTTTCTGTTGATCTCTAATTCTAGCGTCCAGTTTTCACAAATGTTGGTGATGAAGTGTGACCCAATAGCAGAGTACTGAAGATCTAATCCTGAGACAGTACCAAGAGATTAAACCATCAAGTGTTTGATAAATGTCAAAACGAGATGTTATGAGCTTTTTTCAAATTAGCTGACCTCTCAAGACATGAAAACCCTTTGGTAAATGATAAGGGAGGCAACTTTGAAAGATGGGGTTTCAAGCTGTAGACTAGGAGACACTCTGTATTCACATACTGCCCTTTTGTAATGTTTAAAACATACCAAACTGGCTTCGTCAATTAGTTTAGTTTTGAACTGAATAATGGATCCATGTTAATATGGTGTGCAAATCTCAAAATGGGTTATGAGAAATCAAGGCTAAGAGAGTGAGCATGCATATGGGTCATCGGTGTGCTTGCATGACTATAATCAGTCTTTATAACACCAATTGTATATACAATTTGTCATTGACATTGTTTTTAAAAATAGGTACCAAACAACATTTTGTGGTAAGAAAATTTGCAAAACATGGAAAAAGGGTATGTTTTAAAAACAGTAGAAAATCATTTCTGAAAATAAATTGTTGTCTTAGTAGATTTAATCATTGTTTGGGGTTTGTTAATTGTGACTTTATCTGCTAAAGCTCTTAAGTTCTTAATGCAGGCTAAAGGCAGCAGGGATTAGGTGCCCAACTCCAATACTTTTGAGGCTTCATGTATTGGTAATGGAATTCATAGGTATGCTTCTTCTTCTTCTTCTTCTTCTTCTTTAGTTGGATCATACCTGATGGACGTCCTAAGGGGTTAAACTTTCTTCTAGCGGCTCTATTAGGTGATTTTTACCCAAGGGATATGGATCTTCTCTATTCGATCTGTTTTAGCCTTTTAGAGATTTGGTTTAAAGTAGCATACTCTTCCTTTAGTTTTTGTTAAGCTCCATCTAAATTTGGTGTATACGTTACAGGAAAATCAGGGTGGGCTGCTCCTCGTCTCAAGGATGCAGATTTATCTGAAGACAAGATGCGTGAAGGTTATGTACAGGTCTGTCTACCTTTTTTGCTTATTAAACCAAAAAAAAAAAAAAAAAACCAACCAGTAGGCAAATTTGGCAGACCCAAGTGCTTGTATCCCATGAACTTTGTAAAGGTTTGTGATTTCACTGTCATATTATTGCTAGTGATAATGTTTTAGAAATAATTTTGTGTTCTTTACGAATGATTAGATGATTATGGTGATGCGGAATTTATACCAAAAGTGCAAACTGGTACATGGAGACTTGAGTGAATATAATATACTCTATTATGAGGTGAGTCGAGTAAATATTTTTGTAGTGAACTAATTGTCCTTTTAATTACCAAACTATTTATATGTTTCCTTCCATTTCTGCAGGGTAACTTGCACATCATTGATGTTTCTCAATCTGTAGACCTTGACCACCCTCATGCCCTAGACTTCCTACGTGAGGATTGCGTGCATGTTTCTGTAAGTTGGTTCCAGTATACAATTATACACAACCTTTTGGGTTCCTTACATTAATCTTTAAACAAGAACTAATGTAATATACCAATGATGATCTGCAGGATTTCTTTAAAAAGAATGGTGTAGCAATTATGACTGTCCGAGAACTGTTTGATTTCATAGTAGATTCATCTATTACTGATGAATCTGTGGATAGTTATTTAGAAGAGGTTGATGCTCCATACCATCTTATGCTGTTAATTCGTCTACCTCCTAAACTTATTGAAAGCATCTTCTCAGGCTTAATGTGTTTACAATGATTACAGGTTCAACGGAAAATTTTGGCTAGAGGAGATGTGATGTCCACAGAGGATGAGATCGCAGATCTAGTTTTTGTGCAGGTAAATTACTTTGCATTAAGAATCCGAGATCCTCGTTTTTGGTGTTTTTTGTTTTTAATAACCTATCCCGTGTCTAATTTATTTCATGAAATACGTCGACATGGTTTGTAGTCACAGTGCACGTCTCAAGCTTTTTTTGAAATTCAAAATCTTTTCAACTCTATTTAATTGCTTTTCAGTCATATATTCCAAGGACACTTGATCAAGTAATGCACGCTGAGGAGGATGCAAACAGGATTGCAAGTGGTCAGGACACCAAAGATTTAATATATAAGACCATTACAGGACTGAATCATTCTCTTCCCACAGTTCAAAGAGGGGAAGAAGAACCAAAGCAGTTAAAGGAAGCAAATACAAATGGTACCCCTACCAAACAGACAAACAACTCAAAGGACATTGAATCCGAATCTGAAACAGATGAAGATGATGAGGATGATGATGATTCTAGTGATCCAGAAGGAGAAGAGTCATATGACAGACAACAGGAAGGTACGCAGGAGACAGCAGCAGATAAAAAAGCAGCTCGAAAAGAGAACAAGAAGAAAGTGAAAGAAGAGAAGAGGGAGGCTCGTAAGACTAAAACCCCAAAAGCTGTGAAGAAAAAGAAGAAGAAACTGGCCAAGAACATTAAGGCTAGGTAATAGCTTCTTCTTTTAGTGCTTCTCTTCTATTTCATGTATAGGATATTAAGAGTCCTATTTCTTTCTTATTTTTGAATTATTGTTGTGACGTATAACACACGAGTTAGCTATCATCATCTTACAAATGTGTACCAATTTTGTTCCGATTAGTAACTTACTGGTTTAAGAACACATTATACATTTCGTCTCTTTCTCTGCGATTGATTCCTGATATGCTTTTAAGGAGTGTTTTCAATCAATTATGGGATTCTGCATCAGACATCCCAGGCATGTACAGTAGAATAGAATGATAGTAATAATTCAGAAAAATACAGACATGATAATGACTATTCAGCTACTTAGAACATCCAAATAAAAAACTTAAATTTCAGTTGGTACTCTTGTTCCTAGAGAAGCAAATAATGTGGTCATGTGTACATTTCACTTGGTGAATGTTCTGAGAACAGGACTGGGCATTGAACCGGAAAAGTTACTTGATCAAGGTTCCTGTGGCCATTGTCTTAGCTGTCGTTCACTTTACCTTTCCTCTCCTTTGTGAACTAGAGAGTATAAATCTAATCTACTAGATCACTCTCTTTTCGAACGGAAGAAGGGCCATTTCCAAATCAGCCGCAGTAAGTAATTGTGCTTTCTGCAATGAATTTTCAGATCAGAACTTCTTTAGCTAGATAGACGGAGAACTCCAGAAATTACAACAGTGATAATACAGAGAACTAAAGACTTGAATAATGACTGTAATACTTTAGATTCTAGTCATTCGAACATTGCTGAGACTATTTACATCAGAGTTTAAAACACTAACTAGACATGAAGGTGTTTTAATTTTCGAAAGGTGAACAAGTAAAGTTAGAGGAGACAATCGAGGCAGATCATTTCTTACGCTAAGCGACCAAAAGATCCTTTACCACCCTTCAAGAGAGAAAAATACAACAATTCATTCCATGTATCCGGCACACCAGGTAAGCACCAATGAACACAATCCTGATGAGCTGCAATCCTCTCTTGGATGGTTTTGAATTTTCTTGCATACATTGAAGGGTGCCCATCAGACCGATAGAAAGTAAGCTTGCTTATATCTAGATACAAAACAGGAATTTTCATCTGTTGCAGCACATGTTGCAGTATTTTCAACTTCTTCACATCGCTCTCTTTGTAAGTTGCATTACTCATGATTGGCTCCTTTTCTAGGTTGCATTTACCTCCTGTGTTCCATCTCCCTTCACTGCATTTAAATAGTTAAAAGAAACAGTCAAAAGAGTGTAAGGTTCAGTTCCTCTAATATCAAGATTACCGTACTTACAGGAAGTGGGAAGCTGAATATCCCCTGAAAACAACTTGGGTTTTGTTGGGATCAATGTTCTGGCCAATCCATTTGCTCCAAGTAGTAAGACCTTTCCTGTATGCTTTATGTAATCCCAGTTTTGGGTATAATCGGCTACCTTCCAGAAAATAGTTTTTCCTGCAATTTTGAAGCCGATTGTTTGGTTAGACAAATATATGAATTCGAATTTTGAAGAAAGTATGATGCTTGCATGTTATGTACTAACCCACTATTAGTTTTCTCGTCAGTCCACCACCTCCATGAATTGAATACTATAATATCAGCATCGCGATATGCAGAAGACGTGACCTTGTCAACCAAATCCAACCTCAGATTTTCAGCCACTTGTGATCCATGTATCCTTCGACGATATTCAGTTGCCGAGTCCCCAACTAGAAACGGAGACCACACAAAGACTATCGAACAGTTGTAGTCCTAGATGTGAAAAGACAGTTTAGAAATCAAAATGGCGTGAATTGTGAAGAGATACATGTAACAAGATGACCGATGCAACTTGCCTTGAAACGCAGTGCATAATCTCCGGTGACCTTAAATTCTTTCCTTCCAGAGAGCTTTGAAATTCTGTTCTTATCTTTAATGGCATTCCAAAGGATACAGATGAGAGATTCATACATGTTCCTATTTAAGGAATCCCCAACAAAGACCATTTTCTTTCCTCTTAGCCTCTCAAGAAAATCAGTGGCATACAATAAAGTTTGTGGTGAGCGTCGTTTACTCAACAAAATAAAAAGATATTTCCCACTAATTAAATATAATATAGCGGTAGTAAGAGATCGTTCCCACGAAGAGTAATGCAATTGTTATGTTATCTAAATCGGCGAAAATATAAAAGAAGGATAAAAAGATAAAGATATTGAAGAGATCCTTCGTAGTTACTAACCGTTAACTCAACATTGTACCCGTTTATCTCTTGTTAGAAGCAATTGTCATCAACCGCAGGAAAGCAGGTACGCTTAGCAATCCCCAAAAACTCCTTGTATCACCGGATACGGAAGCGCTCGACTACCGGATTCTATTCAAAAGAACCACCTTGACACGGAAGCGCTCGACTACAAGATGTAATTCCCTAACGCATTAAGATTTGTGAATTTAGGTTTTATCCCAGCAGTAAAACTCAGTACGCTCGGTCCACTTACTGATGTTGTCTTTACTCGCAATTGCTCCACAGAATCCCTCCGTAAGGTCTTGCGATTTCTACTTGTGTAGGAGTTAAGAGACAATTACGGGTCGACTCAACTCTCTACTAGCATTAGAATGATTAATAAACTAATCTGGTTGCGCACCCAAACCAATCTAAGAACCAATCATAAACCTTCGATATGGTAAAAACAAGCCACAATGAATCAATTTAAAACTTGAAACAAACTTGCAAAATTATTGAGCTTCACAATTAGAACTTTGAATTCATCCTTACAATATAAAAGAGATAGTTCTCCCCCTAAGGGGGAGAAAAACGGTGAAAAAAAGATATGTGCTCAGAAGATATATCTCTAAAATTGTGCCTAGGGTTCTCTATATATAGAGTTTTGTAACCTCCTCTTTAAGAAAACTAGAAAACCTAGCAAAAATAGGAAAGTGCACCTCCTTAAAATTATATCCCGTGCATCAAATCCCCGTGCAAAGTAGGTCACAAACTCTTGCACACTCACGGCCAAGGCTGCTCAAAGTGAGCCACGGTAAAAGAAATAGCCCCAACCTTAATTAAAAGCCTGTTGGGCTTGTCAGTAGCTGTATAAGCCCATCTGATTAAATCATCTCAGCCCAATAACTCTTTGTTTATATACGATCTCTGCCATCATTCATTTCCCTATTTAGCTCGTCACTGCAACCTCCAAGAAACTAAGTCACTGGATGTATCGCCATCATCACTGGCAGCAAGTGACGATCCCTGATGTCGTTCAACTGCATCTTCAACTCGAGCTGCTCCATTCAAACTCTGTCCGTATCCTGGCCAGTAATTCACCATGCAACAACGACCAACATTCATGTGCTTCAATAGCATTGCTGCTAGCAACAGTACCCATTACCACAACAACAACGCCACTCCTCAGCATCATAACCATCACAGAAGTGGCGTCCAACCTCTCTGTTTAACTCCTCAATTCCAGCACTCTCCATCGTCCGTACCCACAGCTTGATGCATGAGAATCACCAGCATCAGTTCCATGCCTTCGTCAACTTCCAATGGCCATCAGCACACTCCCAGTACTACTGCCAACAACCACCGAGAGTTACCAAGACTCACTCTAGTACCATCACTTCCCTTTCACAGAAGTCACTGTTCTTAGATAGCACAAGCCCAGCTTTTCTTGAATTCAAGCCCAGATAGTAACAAGTAAGTTAATCCTTCTTCTTTAATTCAAGCCCAATACACCTTATGGGCTAAGCAACTCACATAATTCAATAGCTTCATAACTGTTGATTCTAGCGTCCGATACGCCTACGCGACTGCCCGTAGTGCAATGATAATTCCGTCTCTCTTTTGGCAAATTGGACGATTCTTGTTCTTTTCGGGAATAAGCTCCAAAATTCCCGTAAAATATAAAAAAGAAAGATAATAATACAATTTTGCACAAAAACTAGCTAAGATAACATAACCAATCGATACTTAGAAAGGTGTTTTTAAGCACCTATCAGTTTGGTGGTCCTTATGAGAGATGAAGTCGTACAACTTTCACCCACCTTAAAGAAAACCTCTCTCAAAACCTCTTTTGACTAGTTAAATACCACTATTTCTTTATCTAAAACCACTATATTTTTTCTAAAACCACCATTTTCTTCCCTGAAATCTTACTATTTCTCTCTTTTCTCTTGGTGATTAGCTCAGATCCCTTAATCTCTGTAGTAGATCGTCTTAAATCCTTTTGCTTTCTTCCTTTTTCTTAGATCTCTAATAGGACTTTGGATCAGTTTTATAATTGGTTGTTTTTGTGATTCTGAATACTATTTTGTGATTTCATTCCTCTTTTCTCATACAAGTTTTGGTCCCAGTTGTTTTTTCCTTTCGAAGCCTCCTTAAATTTGCTGTTCTTTTGCTTTGGTGATGATGGATCCTGAAATTATGTCTCATAAGTCCGATGATACTATTCCAAAAGATGTGAATCACATTCCCTCGTCGGACGAGGACCTCCTCTGTCATTTGTTGAATCAACTGGAGCTAAATCTCAATGCTCGGAAACCCTTTGTTAATCAGCTTCTCGGAATCATTTCTCTTAATGATCAAGTAGAACAAGTAATAGATTCAAGTAGTAACAGTAACAGAGATGATACTTTGGTTGATGAAGTTTTAGAATCTCATTCGACTTGTGTTGTTGAAGATTCAGAGATGTATAATAGTTTTCCGGTAGCTGAAATCACTCTCTCCGGTGACCCACATATGGTTCCAGTTGATAATGGCTCTGACCTTGTCATTTCAAAGACGGATTTGATTAAACTTAAATCCTATGATGAGAAGGAAAAAATTACCGTGTTCAATAATACCAAGGCTACTGAAATTGGAGTTTCAGGGGATAGAAAGGTGTTTGTTACTACCAAAATTCTCATGTCCGGCGATTCTTCTGGAATGGCGACTTATAATAGTTTTCAGGCAGAAACGGATGGTGATTCAGGAGACCTAGTTAGTCAACTCTCCTCTGCTGACCTGAATCTTGGCCTGGAATATATGGATTATTGGTTTGTTAGGATTTTTTTATCTTGTTGGATCTTCTTATACATGAGTGGTCTGTTGGGCTTTTCTCACGAAGAAACGATAACGATTAGGGATATCGGGAAATTCAATAATTGGGTCAAGCCAACGACTGCTTATGCTAATGATTTTTATCGGTATTCTTCCTTCATCCTCCTTTATGAATGTAGTACTCTTGCTCATATGCATGCTGTGATGATTTATATCCTTATAACTATAAGACAAGTTCAACTTGACTACTACTTCTTCGAGTTGGATGAAAATCATAACCATGTTGTTTTGTCTGTGATAAATTCTTTGGGGCTTAGATACTCAATAAACCCATATGGAGCTGTTTTGGTATCTTGCCTGGCTGATAAGGATTACTACTGTCTAAGAAGAAATTTTAAATATGGTTATGTTCTTATGGGTTTTTATACAACTTATCTGGATCCTGCTTGCATGAAAACTGATGCCTTTAGACAGATAAAACTTGATGTTTATCTGTTCTCTCGAGAATGGAAGTGTTTTACCTTTTCTGATTTTGGAAAGTATGTTATTAGTTTGATGAATCTCTTGGAGGAAGATTTTGTGCTATGGACTTATTAACTTGGAGGCTGTTTGAGAAGTGGTATGGTTATATTTGATAATTTTCTCTAGCTTGTAACTTTTCTGAAAGTTAGCTTTGTCCTGCATCCTTGTGGGATTGTTAAGATAATTGAGCAGGGTGAAGAGGACTGTCGTATATTCAATCAGAATCAGAAGGATAATCTCTTTCTTATTTGCCCTTGTATAGCCTGCTATAAGCCATTACTCATTATAGTTGTTGCTTCAAGATAGATTGAACTATATCTTTACTTTTTCTCTCGAGTTTAGATTAGCTTGACCTTGCTGACCTTTCTTGAGTATGATCTGAGTCGAATGTTTATTTCAGAGGATGATTCTATTTGGTTGGCTAATCATATCAGAGGTTTATTAAGTGTTTGCTCTAGTAAGAATGACAATCTGTTCAGGTCTGTTGTGTGTCCGAATGGTTCTTTATTTTCTGAAAATAGAGCTGTAGGAATTTCTAGTTTCTCTTCTCGGCATGTTGTTGAGGTTATGCATATATTTTTTGGGATGGTTGCTTCTAAAAGTTTCTCTTCAAATCAGTCTATTTTCTTGAGTGCTCGGGATGATCTGCTTGTCTTCAGATTTTACTTGTGTTGGACTTACCTAAATGTTAGACCCTTTAGCCAGTTTACACCTACGGGGGCAAGGGAATTAAGTACTTATGATTGGCACAAGTGGAAGATGAATATTTCCATTGATCACAAGTGGATTTGTTGGATGTTTCAATGGATTTTTACCTCTTTCTGGAAGGTTTTAGAGGATTTTTTCACTATGTTCTTTTTTTCCCATCAGTATACTTCTTGGAATTCTTGGGGTCTTATGTGGGATCTTGGCTCTCACCCATGTTGGGCATACCTCGACATTAGACCTTTAAGCCAGTTTATTCATTCGGCGAGGGCTTGGGCAGTCAGTACATATATCTCGCATAGGTGGGATATGATTTTATTCGATGTTCGCAAGTTGAATGATGTTCTACTGTTTGGAAGGAACTGGTCAAGATTCACCTTTGTTAGTCATCTTCCTTCTTATGGGAGGAAAGCTGCAACTATATATGTCACGCGTGGCTCATTTATGAGAAGTAAACGTCAACATATTCACGTCTTGAAAGAGGTTCCGGTAGCAGTACATTGTAATCATGGTCGGAGTGGGGCTGATGAATACTTGGTAGACACTTTTGTTTCCTTCTCAGTACTTGACCGAGTAAGGATATATACTTCACTACTTGGTAGCATTTACTCTTGTCTAGACACATATCTGTATTTACTTTTTATTGCTTTTATTTTGTGTTCTGATGTTAATCTCTGTAATGGTCCAGCCTCCGGTTCAGTATCTATTGACTGTGATAGCTAATTTGTAACCGTCGATTATGGAAAAAAAATATCAGTGGCATTAATTGTATTTAACCTGGAAAAAAAGTCTTTAGAAAAATGTCATGAAAATAATCTTCTACAACCCAAAATGACTACTATATTATATGCGTTATTACAAAAATGTCAAACACACACACAAAAAAAATAAATAAAAAAAATGATACTGAGGTTGGAATTTCTAATACCTGGGATTATTGTTACACCCATCTGTTTGCCAATGCCATTGAAGGAATTCATGATCAGGTCTTCCATTACCGTAACAATCAAAAGGTATTCGTTCAATATGAGGGCACGAAACGGAACGATAATATGGTTTTCGATCTTCAATTCTTACCCAGCGACCCTGGAAAATGTCACATAACTTCTTTTCACCAAAATCTTCCCTACCATCTCCACTCAAAGTAGTTTTGTTGTCGTTGTTTGTGGTGGAAACCCGCAATTCACCAAGTTTGAGAGGAACTGAAATACTAATAGTTGATCTTGATGAGTTTGTTTTCTTGGGTTTTTGCAATGACTCTAAAGTTGTGGTACTTCTACTAGTAGTAGAAGAAGAGTAAGTATGATACTGCAAACATTGAGGAATAGAAAGATTACGAGACAAACATGTAAGATTCTCTTGGGAGGTATACATCTGGGAAGGTTCTAGAAATAAGAACCGGGCACTTAAAGAGAAAAACTTCTAGAATGACAAATGAAGATCCAAAGAGGAAACCAAAACAAAAGAGGATCGGTGATGGTGGACGACCGTTTCTTTGCGAGCATGGCAAGAGTGATAACAATGTTAAGTAGCTTGTTATCGTCTCCCATAACCCAGCAAACCTTTTCATGGTAACGATTCAAAGATTAATTTGTGAGTTGTTTGGATCAAACTGTAAGTATTTGAAGATGCACTCACCCTTGGTAATAATAAGCTTTTTCCACAGCCGTATACAAAATATACAGGCTATACCCATTTCCTAATATTGCACTAGTACTAGTTGTGGGTCCTGACTAGCGCATTTATTAGGCGTATATTTCACGAATACAGGAAAACTTATATGTATATACTTTCAACTCGCAATTTTCCCAAGTTTAGCACATCATACTCTTCAGAACCGTTTTTGTTGAGAAAATTGTTAACAGTATAGGAGTAGGTGTACTACTTAAAAAACAAGTCTCTTGTTTTCTAATGAATTCAATAACCATCAATGAAGTATGGAACTAAAACAACAAGAATAATAAGTTTAGACTCGAGATTATCAAACATGATTGTACTCGAAACTCTAAAGTAACTAGTCCCGTCCCATATGTGTTGTTTTCTCTTCTTTAATGTTGGAGTTAATAACCCTGTTCATAGCAGTGTTTTTTTCTCTTCTTTAATGTTGAAGTTAATAACCCTGTACATAGCTAATGTGACATATTGCCTCTAATGGTACAAAACTTAGACCTGTGCGGCTGTGCCAACGGACTAGTTAAGGGAGAACCACAAAACAAAAGCACAAAAAAAACTTAGACCTAAAAAATCACAAAACAAAAGCAAAAAAGAATTTTGAATTTTGCCTCAAAATTGACACTTCACAACATCCAAATTAAGGGAGAACCACCCGTTCGTCAAGGACTTTCTATTGGGTATCTCTTTTAAGGACTCCAATTCAGTTTCTGCTATTACTGAGGCCGAAATAGATGCTAAAATCGCTTTTAACAAGTTATTGGGTATCTCTGACCATCCTATGGAGAGATCTATATGTAGAAATTTATTGGAGAGTCATGCTAAATCAAATATGGAAATTCCTTTGATCGATGATACTGATGGTATGGGAGATTTCGACTCTGATTCTGACTGTGATGAGCAAATTGAGGCAGTCAAATGCTCGTTTCAAGATGAAATTGTGGATTTTGAAGAGTGATTGTGTGCGTTTATTTTTGCTATTTTTAGGCAGTTCTAGGTAGAGCTTGTGTGCTGACCTTCTTGTTTGGAGGTTGTTTGTTGCTCCTCAGTGAGCTTGTTTTTTTTTTTTTGTAACTTTGGTGTCACTCTTGGTGACATCTTTGTTTTTTTAATTGAATTTGCCCTTTCGCGTCAAAATAAAAAAAAATGGCTTTCTATTCCTATACAGATATATGGCAACTGTAGCTGGTCAAAGACAGTCAAACATGTCAACCAAGCACGAATTAGCTAATTTAAGCAAGACATACGATGAAAGAGAAAAGTTGGAATTAAGGTTTAATCTCATTTTTACGGGCTTTAGACTCTTTAGTCCTATCAAAGTTAGCCTAGTACGACTAATTATTTTCACAACCGATTCAGATTTTTTTATATTACCCTAAATACCCTTTGGTATTTATCAATTTTTTTTCTTCTTCCGTGAATAAGGTATTTCATTAAAAACTAAGACTCTAAAGGAGCCGTGATTACAACAATGAGCTTATAAATATTACATGAAAAGTAAATAACAAACAAAGGTAAGTAAAATATAGAACCACCTGAAGGTGTTGAACATGCATTTGTTGCCTCGTTAAAAACCTTGACAAAGAAAACCCCTCGGGATAAAACCTTGACTAAGGAAAATAGCACAACGCAATAAGTCCTAAAGAAGATCCTAGAAATAAAACTGTAAAGATGACACAAACATTTATAGTTCTTCATTAAAGTTGGAAGTATGTATTGATTCACAAACAAGTTGTGAAGATCGAGAGTCTTAGCTCGTGATAAAACTATCAAGATGGATTCCTGAGCCCTTATACCACGAACAAGTCTGATAAAAGTTTCACGATGGCCTATACAGGAAAGAGTTCTCTTTTTTATGATTGAGGATGACGGTTTAGTCTTTGCCAAAATCAAAGATTTGAATGGTGAAAGTTGCATCTTCGAAAAAATGCAACCATATAGAACATATCTAATATTTATTTCAGCATCATGTTGTTTCACATGAGTCTTCAATTTCCTATTCCAAAAAGAAGCACAAAAGTAGGTTAAATTACACACTAACATTACATGTCAGAAAAGGAAAAACTAATAAATAGAAATTAACTAATAAATAAGACTAACACCAACTGTACAAAAAGAGTGCAAATTAAAGAGTGTAGTATACTGGCCAGTCCCAACTAAACCAAGGGTAGAAGTTGTATGTAACCTCAAGAAGAGAGAGGGAAATGGAAAAAATTCAAAGGGCAAAACTAAAGACAACTAATAATTAAGTGGTTGTAAAACTAATGTATTTAACAGATGCTACAAAATTTCAGAAGCTAGTGAACCTGAATGACATGCATTATAAACAAAGTGGAAAACATAATTAACAAATGAAAAAATAAAACTAAAGAAGGAGTGTAAGAAAAGTCCCATGTATAGCCAAACCAACTTGCAAATCTGTCCAGGCACTTGATTTTTAAACTTAGAGGAATCAAAAGATTATAAGAAACTCAAGAATTCTAGAATGCTTGAACGTGAAATGAAAAATGTCAAGGGTATTTTTGATGGACTTACCCCAGGGCTTAGTCAGATCAGTGGAGCTAGGGTTGGAAACTGAGGTTACGTTCTTTATTCCGACCATTATTTATCATGCATAACAGACCATAAAATCATCAAGCAAAAACAAGAAATAAAAGGAGGATCTGATACTTAGCAAGAAATCAGAGACAGAAAGGAGGTAAGGTTGCAAAACATGCATACAAAGAAAGACATAAAGGAAAAATATATTAGAATCAATTCCCATAGAGAGAGACAAATCAAAACTAGAGAAATGAAAAGGAAGAGAGCACCGAGACCAGAGGAAAAAGAGAGAGAGATTTAAACAACATTTAACACAAACAACAAAAAAAAAAAAAAAAAATAGGAACTAAAACAATCAAAATATTATTGAGCAACTTAAATAGACAAAGCAAAGATGTAAACACAAGAAAACATACTTAAGGGTTGAGAGGATAGAGCACCACTATGAAGAATCAGAAGTAAAACCTTTATAGAATCAAAACAAGAGCAAGGATTTAAGAAAAATACTATTGCATCATAGACGAACCACATAGATTAACAACAACATAAGTTAAAAGCGCAGAAGAGATTATAAAGGAGAGAACTAGCATAGCAAAAGATGACTACCCATCTAACAAAATACTCGAGACCAAAAACAGAGAAAAAGAAATAAGAAGAAGAATGAACAGATCGAAGATATACATATGCATTTTCCTTTTGGGACTAATACCCATTAATCATTATTTTAAGAGATTTAGTTTTGAACACATCTTTTGTAACCCCAGATTACAGATCCCATTTTCACCGATCTAGATTACAGAGAAGAGAAAGAAAAGAAATTAGATTTGAAGAAAATATCATCACCCAACTTAAAATAAGACAACAACAAATAATCAAATAAATACCCTAGATAAATCACCTCAAGAAGGATATAGAAAGAAGAGGCATCCATACAAAGAACAAGAGGATTGTAATCAAGTTAAACAAGAAGATAAAAATTGATTAAGAACACAAGAAACAAAAATAAAAACAAGAAAGACTAATTATGCAATCAAAATAATAGTATTTCACATCAGTTTCCTCAGATCCATAACCACTACCCCTTGATCTAACTTTCGACCCCAAGCTGTCCTAAGATTTACTCTCTAATGGGGTGAGCCTCCATTGGAAAATATTTTTTTTCTAGGGTTTTTTTTCGGAGAGGAAGAGGAGAGGAAAAGGAGAGAGAAAGACTCAACATTTTTCACAGTATTTTGACTTTACTTATACCAAAATAAATAGAGAATCTTAAATTCCACATGTAATATTTTTGAGTAAGGAGAGAAAAAGGTGAGTGGTTCAGTGAAATCTTCTTCTCTGCTTCCCTGCTTCGTTTTTATTTTTAATCTTTCATCCTTGTTTTTTTTTTTAATCTTTGATCGTTTTCATGTTTTTCTACTGGATGAACTAAACTTTTTTTTTTTTGACTCAATTTTGTCATCGTCTTCTTCAAGAATTATGGTGAAGTTTGAAGAAGATGATTAGAGATTGGAGTTTCTATGATTGTTTTAATAACAAGGAATTTGTTGACAATGACAATGATGATGGGATTGATCCAATGTTATTATAACCTAGATTTGGAGGTTCAGTTACTAATTAATAACAAGGAATTTTCTTACCGTATTCGTCTGTTGTTGATGATTATGAATAATTATTGTTACTAATTAAAAAGTTTTTTTTTTTTTTTTAGTAACATAGCATAAGGTCATCCTTCCCCCTGGCATCGTAGCTACGGGCCGAGCCTACTCCCCTTAGCAGACCCGACCCATTTTCCACGATAGTGTCATAAGTATTTCATGAGATCTCCGAACTCTTTAGCGGAGACTCGATCCGCTGACCTCCTACTTGAGAGTCAGACTCTTGGCCAACTGGGCTAACCCCTGATAGTTATTTACATTAGCTCTCTCAATGAAAAGTTATGGCGCTTGAACATTTGGTGATAATTCCCTTCACATATGGTTATGAACTGATTATAATTTTTTTTCATTTTTAGGTTATTAATTGTTTGTTAGGCGATCAAAATGAAACATATACAAGCATAAAAAAAACGTCTAGTTATTCTTTCAAGCATCTAGTATAAGATATCAAACACTTACTTGGAATCCTAGTGAATATCTCGTTAGGTTTAATTTTTTTTTTTTTTTTTTTTTTTTTTTTTTTTTTTTTTTTTTGGGAGAAAAAAAAATCCATTAAAACCATAAAGCCCAAAGGCTACAACAACAAAACACTTAAACTTCCACAGAGCTTGAAGCAAGAACATAATCACACTGAATTTGGTCTTTGACATTCTGAGGAATATCTAAACCAAATTCTCTACTAACTCTACTTATTCTGTCAAACTTGGCCAACATATCTGCTGCCTTGTTTGCAACCCTATTTTTAAAACAGACTCTAATACAACTTAAACTTCTGACTCTATCTTTAACTTCTCTGATGATACTCTGATTCTGCCAATTCATAACACTAACATTACAATTAACACTTTGCACTACAGACTTGTTATCACTTTCAATTATAACTTGTTGCAGTTGAAGATGATCAGCCCACTTTACCGCTTCAAGCATATCCAAAGCTTCAGCATATTCTATTTCTCTAGCTTTCTTAGCTAGGACTCTTGCCTCCACCAAAGACTCTGGAAAATATCGAATTATTAGTGCAAGACCTGTAATAAAATTACTTTTAAGAAATAAATCACCAATATTCATTTTAAGCCAGATCTGAGGAGGGCTAGTCCAACAATTATTACTAAAATCAGTATTTATGTGATTGTGTCTGCTACTAGTCCCAATGTTACTACATATACTAATTTTAATGTTCGAACTATGGAAGAAAATCATGATTTAGTAATATATGTCCCTAGCAGACTTTCATATATCTCAAAAGCAAGTTCACATATTGATTTCCGTATTAACCATAAAGTGACAATAACCAGGTTATGCTGATTTTTGAAAAAAACATCAGCCTCTTATTTTATCCATGTTGATTTCATCCACATCTGAATGTTGTCCACCTCTCCTAGAGTAACCTGCAGACTTCTATCAATGTGATTCCAGACCTCCATTGCATAGGGACACTGAATAAGCATATGTGTTGCAGATTCCTCTTCTTGATTGCATCTTTTACAAATTGTGGACTGATTTTGAACATGACTGCCAATCCTTTCCATCACAAGGAGAATATTATGAAATATCTTCCATAGAAATAATTGTCGTTTATAAGGCAGAGAGAGGTGTGTTTAATTTATATGTTGTACACCGTATTTTTTGTTCATAGTGATGAAATGATATTACCAATTATATAATACACACACTTTATTGTGTACTATAGTTGGTCACAAAAAAATGCAAAAGACTACAAAGGATCCTACAAAAGACCCGCTACACAGCTGGTCTTGACAAAGACAACCAAAAATAAAATGCAAAAGACTATAAAAGACCCTATAAAAGACCCGCTCCACAGCTGGTCATAAAAAAAATGCAAAAGACTATAAAAGACCCTATAAAAGACCCGCTCCACAGCTGGTCATAAAAGACACAACAAAAATTGCAATACTCCCCCAAACCTAAATCTAACATTGTCCTCAATGTTTCAAAAGATAACAGAAACAACAAAACATGAGAACAAAACAGATTCAAAGGAAAGAGATTACCAGATGCCAAAAAGGGTGGTGCTAACCATAATTGAATGAATGCTTTGAAAGCAAATAATATGAGCGCAAGACAAAATGTTTGGTTAGCACACAAATATATCAACAAGATTCAAAATTTTACCTACTAGATTATACAATGATGACTTACCATGTACCAACAATCTAAAAAGTTGAGGATCAACCCAAAAGACGTAGTGCGGAAACATCAACAGCCTTACACAATTATAACAGGACAACAATGCAAGTGAGATTGCATATGTGAATGAGTTACCCCCAAACCTAGATTTTTCAATAGATATATTTTTGGGTACAAAATCTAACAATTTCAGGGGTGCACCATGCACAAGATCTAGTTCAAAGTGGATTTTGTCAGGGATGGATGGAGAGACATGAGTGAACTCTAATTGTGGCTCATCAAAGGTATTATATTTAACTGCAAAATAGTCCAAGAGGACTTGAGAGGCACACAGTTCCAATCCTAGATTAGGTACTCTTAGAAAAGTAGGTTTAACAATAACTTTACAAACCAAATCTAGGTTAGGTGCAAGATTGCCAGTTTGTGACATGGGCAGGGAGGTAGGCACATCATTATTAGGCACATCTATAACTCCTAAATCATTTGCCGCATCGCAAACATGCTCACATTCATAGAACAATCCATCAAGACCCAAATAAGTATCATGCTCATCCAAAGTTTTATTCTCATGCATAGACAAATCCAAAGAGACATCACAATGTGACCCAGGAAGAGAATCAGACACGTCAATTATGTTTTTATGCATAAGATCATTAGTGTTGACAGGAGATTCAACATTACCTATGTCAGACACAAGTACAACATCATGCTCATGCTCATAAAACAAATCAATAAGCCCAAGTTCACAATCATCCCCTAGAACTTCAGTTTCATGCATAGGAATATCACAAGAAACTTCACACTGTGACTTAGACAGAGAATCAGACACATCAAAGTTATTTTCATGTATAGTATCATTAGTGTCTACAGAAGATTCAACATTTTCTAAGTCACAAACAAGTTTGTAGCATGCTCTCTTTCACAGGACAACTGCACATGCTCAAGATTAGTAACCACATCACATGTAAATGGAACATTAGAAGAAACTTCATCCATTAAGGTCGAGGCGAGATAAGCCTAATGTCTACGAACCCGAAGGTTCGACAATATTTTCAGTAAAAACATATTCTTCTAACATAACATCATCATCATCATAGAAATGAATTTCCTTATTTAAAATCGTAGTATTTATAGTCCCTTCATTTAAAATAGGTTCATATGCAATATCAGCTGTACAAGTAAGACTAGGCATATTATTTTCACATTTTATTTCATTAGGACAAACAAATATTTCATCCTGAAATTCCTCCTTTCCTACATTTTGTAAATGAATCAAATTCATTTTTAAAAATGCATTAAGTTGTTCAATGGAAGGAGAGTCTTCAACAGTAGGAAATTCATAATCAATGCTATATGGTTTATCATGCAATACACTCCTAGCATTATTTTGTTCGAAGCTTCTGAGATTTTCCTCCACATATTGAGAAGTACAAAATTGTTCAAATTCCCACTGTGGTGGATGATACATGTGTGCATGGTCATTAGGGTCTATAAAATACTGATCGCAACCTTCGAAAGGTTGATTATGGTCCAAATGACTATCAGCTTTGTAATCTGTTGGCATTTCATATTTTGGATTTTCATGATATTCTCTAGATTGCCTAAAATCATGCAAAATATAGCAATTCTCAGCAGGATGGACTAAGCTTCCACATAAGGTACAAGCATAGATTTCAGATTGCATTTCTAAAGCTGTGATTTTAGCTTCTAACTGATCCAAAAATGATGACTGTGAGGGTTGGGCACTGTCAAGATGTTCATTTTCACCCTGTGGTGGATGATACATGTTTGAATAGTTATTAGGGTCCATGTATTGATGCTCGGATTTGTGAAAATGTCCATAAAAATCCCTATAACTATTGACATCATGGTCTGTTGGAGGCTCATAATATGAAGCATGCCTGTAAGCAAGCTCTCTAATGAATTTGTTTTCATCCTCACCTGCAGACCAAAATCCTGACATGATCTCTAACTAGCACTAGACTTGTTGCAGAGATTGGGAGGTACACACACTGAAAACAAACCAATATTTTTTTCATTATTTTTTTTTTTTTAAGCCCGTTCTCTAATGACCTCGGGCATACATTAGAAAAACAAAATAAAAGAAGAAATAAACGGAAGGGAAGTTCTATGCAATAGCAAACAAGGATGACTCCACCACAGTAAACCCTCGATTTCTAGCAAACAAAAAGCATGATGGCTCCACTTAGATTGTTTTCTAGACCAGCTTCTAATCCTTCGAAAGGGAATTCGTTACAATCTGAGTAAACCTCTCTGGAATCAATCTGAGTTTAAGTAAATTGAATAGAGGCGAGGGAAGCTGCTAGAGCTTTGATACCCAAGACCTCACCGTATTACAAGGCGGCGCAGTCACGCATTCAATTTACAGAAACCGTCATGAACTTCGAAGTATGCTTAGAGAGTAACCAATGTTTTTCGAACAACTCTCCTACTAAGCTCGTTACCTTATAGGTCTCGTTTTATTTCAAATTTTAATGCTTAGGTTCACGTTAGGTATTGTTTTCCTAAGGCGGGCAAGAAGAGAACGGTGATGAAATCCGAACCCTTATCTTGTATGGCCAGTCCTTGCCCTTTACTAGGAAAATAAAACAGCCGTATTCAAATCCTCAACATATATGCAACCGAAGGAATACAGTAACTCGCTAACAGGGGATTCGCGAGTGTTTCGACAAATTTACCTCCCGTACCAGACGGGGGATGAACCGTTGTTGTCGACTCGGGCCACGACTCCTATGTCATGAACGAACCCGAGTGGCCGAGGTGATATTGTAATCACCGTCCTTCTCTACAAACAGTTTGATATTTAATACTACCCTTCCGTAGGGTTTTTAAAAAAAAAAAAAAAAAAAAAGTGAAAAAAAAAAAAAAAAAGGTGTAAAATTGACTGTGAATAGTTGCGCTGCTACAGTGATATGTGAACGGTAATATGTGAACAGTTCCAGGAGATGAAAAATGAATAGTGACAGGAGATGAAAAATGAACTACACCACTACCGAGTCCCCGGCAACGGCGCCAAAAACTTGGTAGGCTCGGAAAGATACCTACTATTGTGTATACGCAAGTGCACAGTGTCGACAAGCAACACAGGGGCAAGCACGGGTCGAACCACGAGAGACTTGGAGAGTGTAGAAGTTGATTCTAAATCCTGATTCAGAGAGTAACCAAAAGGGGTTTGATTTTGTCGATACGACGATATGATTTTCAAGTGACCGAAATAATAAAAGTAAAAGATGTAAATAACAAGATATGTAAACAATGATAATATGGATACTAGGGTATTCAAATCCACCAATAACCTATGATATGCATTCAACTTGTAATATTATTCTTGTCCTTACAGTAGATTCAAGTCTACCGTATAACTAAGGTGTTTCTCCAATGGATAATTTAATCACAACTAAAGTATTTCTCCAAAGCATTAATTGTCTAATTAAGCACAACTAATCTAAAGATCAATATTTGGTTAAGCATGAGTTGTAGCATAATCAACATAGAGATATTCTAACTACAATGGATACATGGCATACATTGTGAGAGCAAGATGTTGACAAACTTGGATTAAATTATATCTTTAAACAATTCTAAACTTTCAAGAACAAGATACAAGATATGAATACATACCAATGAGATTAGGGCTTCATATAAACCCTAGTAAATGAAACTAGAACATGAAGAACATTACAACAAAACTTAAATTTGATAAACTAACATGAACAAGCTATTCTTGGATGAGTTTTCAACACAACAACCCTCTCTATTTATACACAAAAATTCTCTCACACTTGGGATTCGAAATTTACTGTAGCAACCACTCAACAATTAAACAAAACATGTTTTCTTAATTGATGGATAGAATGGAATACAATGGGGGTGAGGTGGATGTTTTGGAAAGAATCCAATGGGGGTGAGGTGGAAATGGATTTGGGTCTTGGGTTTTGGATCATGGGTTGTTTAATCCCATTAATTTGTAAACAAGGTTGCCACCGATGCGCGAGAATGGGTTGCAATGCTTCCAACTTTCTTCTCTTTTGTCTTCTCAATTCTTCCAAGCTTTATTTAGTACTTAAAAACACAAAATTAATTAATACAAATATTTATTCTTGAAGATGGTAAGAATGCAGAATTTGGGATAATATATGACTTTGAAGCGCGAAAGATGAGTTAAGTGCCAATGAAAAGGTGTATGAATATGCAATATTTGGCACTCATCACCAATCCTTTCCATCACAAGGAGAATATTATGAAATATCTTCCATAGAAATAATTGTCGTTTATAAGGCAGAGAGAGGTGTGTTTAATTTATATGTTGTACACCGTATTTTTTGTTCATAGTGATGAAATGATATTACCAATTATATAATACACACACTTTATTGTGTACTATATTTTGCTTTTACAACACATTGAAATTGTTCATGGTGATGTGTTGAAAAAAAAACTCGTAATTTACATTTATTTAGTATGTGCGCTTTATTGTACATTGTATTCTTATATTTTCTCTTATTTTATGTTTTTTCTTTTTCTTTTTGTGTACATGTTTTTGTAATATAAAGTTTTTCCCATGAAAAATAGGTGTGTATATACGGGTGCATCAGTGTATTTCTCGTGAGAAGTAGATTGTTTGAGGGTATGAATGCTTGATTTTATACATATTTTGTAGGTGTGTACATATTGGTGCACCATTGTATTTCCCATGAAAAAATATGTTTGTATGTGGATATAAATGATCGCTTGAAGGCATATTTTGTAGATGTACATATTGGTGTACCGATGTATTTCTTATGAAAAATAGGTTTGTGTGTGGTGATTATATGCTAACCATGATTTTGGTGATTATATGTTCTGGTGAAATATTATGATTAATATCTATTAATGGAGGTTTGGGAATTCAATTGTTATGCAATATTGCTTTGTGAATCATTTCTTAATGTTAAAGAAACTTTCTTCACGAGTTTGGTTGGACGAGCATGAATAAATTTTTTTTTTCTTCTGAATCTCATCTTAGGCGTGTGGTTTATTTGGTGCACTTGCTGTATGAGGTGTATTTTCTGGTACACCAATTATATGCACTATTTTTTGTACTTGGTATACGAGATGCATATACTTGTAAACCAGTTATACTCAGTTCACTTTTATGTGCACTTCTTTCTTTTGTACTAGCTATATGACGTAATTTTTTGTGTGTACCAGTTATATATAGTTGTGCACATGTTGATATTTTTGAAACTGAAAATAATGATGCAATTTTTTTTTAATAAAAAAAAATTGCATCATTGTCAAAAAAAACTGCATCATTATTTTCAGTTTCAAAAATATCAACATGTGCACAACTATGTTTAACTGGTACACTTTTTTTTTTACGTCGTATAGCTAGTACAAAAGAAAGAAGTGCACATAAAAGTGAACGGGTGCACGTGTGTAAAAAATGATTGCGAAAATGATGTAAATAACCTTGTGTAGAAACTGGTGCACAAGTTGAAAAATGACTCCATAAGCTTATGCTTGCTTAAATAACTAGGGTGTACAAACTGGTGAACATGTGAAAAAAGAAACTACATAAGCTTATGCTTGCATAAATAAGTAGGTTACTGCAGGCCTCGTGCAGGAAATACGGTGAAAGCAACCATTGAAATAGATTTACAAAAATCTCTTTATAGGAGTGGATGGTGGAAGACTTTATCAGGGGAAGATGTTTGGTCAGATACCATTTGGAACTTCAACTAAAAAAATATATGTTCTAAGTGTTTTGTGATAGACCATCTTGAAAATAGTTGTGAGTACACCTCTCATATACTTTATTTAGATAGTCTTTCTGCTGCTGAATATGAAGAATTCTTAAAGGAAATTGGTGATAGTCAAGTAGAGAAGGATGAATCAATTCAAAATAACACTATGGAGGAAGAGGTAATTGCTGAAGAGGATGTAGAAGGTGTTAGAGCATTGCTCGGTTGAACTCACCAAGCGTTGGTATGTCAAGTTTGGTTGTCATATTTTAGTGAAGCAAAACTCATTTTAGAGTCGCTTTATTTAAATATACTAGAGTCAACTTCGTATAGGTTAGCTTGAAAGTATTAGAGTGAGACATTACAAGTATTACGAAGACTTGAAGAAGTGATGAAGTACGGAGTTACAACGACAACATCATCCTTCCACTTGAGGTTAGTGATATTTGACTTGAACTATTTCATTCCCAAACGTATCTTTCAAGTCGTGCATATTGAAAACATAAAACTGTGAAGCATGAACACTCTAGATAGACATAGTATTAAGGAATACAATATGAAGTTTCTTGCTTAACCATTAAACTTTGTATATAAGACATCGACATAGTCGTATAAATGCTATTGTATGGGTATGAGGTGAGGATTTCATCCCAGGGAACAATATTTACATGTGTTCTAAGGAAGTAAGTTCATGATATGTGTTGTGAACCAAAAAGGAAATCGCTAGGCGTTATTGGGGCTGTTCTTCATTGCATATCTTATGAAGACTAATATGTGTGATTAGTATAACCGCTTATAACTTGTTTGTGTTCTTGCTAAAACTATTCACATGAGGCTTGAATTATATATTGGTATGGCTTTTATTAGTGAAACCGATCTTAAGTAATCACCTGGGGTATGATCGGGTTGTGTATGTCTGAACTTATTACTGGGAAGAGGGGAACCGATCCTAGTAAGAGGTGCAGTGCATCACAAGGTGAATCGATCCTTGTATGAGGTGCAACAAGGTTTATGGAAGAAAGGGGAACAGATCCTATAAACATGTGCAACAAGTTTTAGGGAAGGGGGAACCGATCCTATGGACATGTGCAGTGCATACAAGTTAGATGCCAAATATATGTGGGGAACCGATCCTAGTACCTAGTCAGCCATATCTTTGGTAAGCTAGTGTAACTATGCCTATGATGCACGGATAATGATACGGGGATAATCATACGGTGACACTGATACGGGGATTCGTCGATTTTCATAAAATGGGGATACGGGATACGGTGGGATACGTGTATTTATTAAAAAATATTTAATATAATAAAATAAAAAAGTCCGATAGATATTATTTTGAATTATTAAAGTGAGCAAACATTAAATTTTCAACATTTTGGGTTTCAGACTTATGTTAAAAAAAAATTGCTAGAAAATTTAGTCTTACTTATGTTAATTGAATGGATAAAATCATATATACTCCGATTTCTCTCTAAACAACATGAAGAACATGACTGCCCAATAAGCCTTAAACCTAGATTTTTCTAACACCATTTTTTGTTTCTTTTTGAAGCACCATAAAAATAAATACCAAGTCTTTTTTCTTTATAGTCAACAAGTTATTAGGTTTAGATATAATTATTCAATATGTTTATGAGTACAAATATCTATAAATATTTAGATTTATGTATAAATTTATAAACATATAGATTTTGTATAAAAAAATAAATGTTAGATTACAAGAAGTATCCATCGTAGAGCATCTGAAAGGTATCCCAGAGTATCCCCTACCCTTTTTGTAATTTACAAAAGGTGACATTTTAAATGGAGTATCTGATACGTATCCACATGTATCCCTAAGTATCTTATACTGATACGGCGCTGATACGGATACGTCACCAATTTTGAAGTATCCGTGCTTCATAGAACTATGCGCAGTACTCACATGGAGGTAGAACCGAAACTTGTTTTGGTAGAACCGTAAACCCATGAGTTGTGATTGAGTGGAACTTGATCAATCACATAGTTCTGGAAAGTCAGATGAACCAATTCTAAACTTGTTTGGAAGTGTGGTAAATCGGTTTCAAGTGAGCAAGCACGGTAAAGACTTGCAAGAGTAAGATGTCGTCACTCTTTGAGCATGGTGCATTAATGCATATTCTATTTTGTTCAAATATATTCCTTAAAGGCTAAAAAGGAAGTAAATCCCAAGATCGAATTTAAATAAGTTAAGAATCTTTTTAATTAAGGGTTTTTAATTATATATGAAAAATAAGAATTAGTAATGTGCATTTGCTAATTAAAGATTTTTCAAGGAGATTTCGATCATTATTTTTGGACAGTGCATTCACAGGAATTATGAAAACCAAATTTGGTGGAGTAATGAAAAATATTTTGAGAATATTTTCGGTTTTGGAAATTCCTTGGTGTCCAAACTTCTTTGTCTATAAATACTTTGAGTTTGCATTTCTAGAAAACTAATCATGTGTAACTTAGACTTACTCTTTTATCTTTGTTACTGGGGAAGCCGCTTGTTGGAGAGGAGAGTAATCTAATTAGGTAAAATCTCTTATGGCCGATCAATTTAAATTCTTCTTTGGGATTGAGAAGCTCTAGCGCGACCCGTTGGTGGGAAACTAGATATTGCGGTTTATCTTTAGTTTTCATACTGATTTGATTGACTAACGGTGGTTGAACTTTGATTGCACCTAGTTTGTTTATGTTTGAGAATCTTCTCTTCTGATATAATATTCACTCAAGCTAGTTCAAGGTTTCAACATGGATCTTTATACTATTGTTAGATCTAAAGATGATCTTGTGATAATCCATTGTTAATAGACTCAGTTCTGTGTGTAATTAATCACACGATATTCAAGTGATTGTATGCAGGTGTTTATTAAAGATCTAAGAATATTTGAAGACAAAGAAGATATTGAAGATTTATTACTTGGTTTTTTTATAATCTTTGGTGTGCACAATACTTGTTTGGGAAAAAGAGGATCCAATTAATAATCAGTTTATCCTTATGGTAAACTGGATTGATTAATTTAGGAAGATCGGCATCAACACATATCACTTGGTTGAAGAGTGTTGTTGGCTTAATCTTAACGATTACCTTTGGGTGGTTGAACATAAGATAGATCTTGGAACCTGGAAAAGGAGTTTATGTTAAGAAAAACAAGGGAACCTTTGTGCAACTCATATCACTTGGTTGAAGAGAGTTGATATCAAACAGAGTTGTTGTTCCTTTAATGTTTGGAATACGAACCAAAGGAATTGGTCCAAGTACGTGACTTGTTTACAGGTTGGAGGCATGGGAATACAGACGGAACTAGGTGAACTATAGGTTTAGTTGCTTGGTCTCAACTATACGAAGTTGTCTTATTTTGTATAGCGGCTTAATCCTGAGAGTATTCAATTATGGACTAGGTCCCGGGGTTTTTCCGTATTTGAGGTTTCCTCGTTAACAAAATCTTGCTGTGTCATTTACTTTATATTTCTTCATTATAATTGTTTTATTATAATTAAAGTAAATTGCACAAACGTTAATTCTTATTTACTTGATACATGAATCCTATTGAGTTTGGTTAAGTCTAAACCTTTGTATCAAGTAAACACACTTTGTTGTTGTATTGTCTCGACTCAGTCCATAGACAATCACTTTCGGGGAAAGGACTTATAGGAAGGAAAAGTTATAGCTTGAGGTATATTTGGGGTATCCTCGTATTTTCAATTGGTATCAGAGCAGGCAAACATGAAAAGATCTAACAATCCGTGTTTGATGCGATCCAACCTATAAGATATGAGTCAAAGTAGAGTTAAGCGAGAGCGAAAACTAAAGGAAGACTCATTTAACGAATCGCAAGTCGTTGCAAGTTTTGATTTTAAGAAATGCTTAAAAGGAGCTTCTTCTAGTTCTACTTTCTCTTCTGAGAATAAGTCTGAATGTTCCCTAGACGAGATTAAGTTGAGCCCTGTATCCGAAAGCAATGATTCAAACTCTGAAAAATGTCTTTTTGATAACGAGAACTTTTTGAGTTATATACTAGAGATTTTTGATGAAAGATCAAGTGTAAAAACATCTGAACTAAAGGAATTGAGAAAACAATTTCTTATTTTTTATAATGATATTCTTTCAACACTTGAAAGAGAACGAGACTTAACTTTAAAGTTTGAAAATTTCAATGAAGAGCATAACAAGCTGGAAAAAGAATACTCACAAAAATAGCTTAGTTACAAAAAGGTAATTGAAGAAAATCAGGATGTTTTTAAAGCAATTAAGATTGAACGTGAAAGGATGCATCAAGATCACAAGAAGTTAAGGGAAGATACTTCTCAACAAATACAGGGTCTTGAAGAAAAACTTGCTGAATTTGATGCAAGGATTAACACTCAACAAAAGAGTTTTGAAGAGAAAGAAGGTGTATATCTCTCACAAGAAAAACACCTTGAGGATGATTTAGCAGGTGCTCTTGATAAAATCAAGATGTTGGAAGAAGAAATTTTGAACCTTAAAAAGTTCAATGTTAGCTCAATAAATTTAACCTCAATATTAGACGCAAGTAGAAATCATCGTGATACACGAGGATTGGGCTATAATGGAATAGATGCTTCAAATATTAACAAAGAGGTAAAATTTGTTAAAGCTACTAATTCTTCTCAACCAGAGGCTTCCACTATTGTCAAAAATGATACTATTTCTTGTAAAGAAGTAAAGCCAGTCAAGCTAAGAATTGTGTTCAACCAGCATCAATCAACGAGAACACTTTTGCTAATGTCAAGAAAGAACCAACGTTGATCAAGGATAAGAAGAAGAAGAAGAAAAGTCTTCAAGCTCCAATGCAAGAGGATCCACAAAAACGTAACACTAAAACTCATACTTCGTATATTTATACTAAGCATTGTTATTATTGTGATAATAAAGGACACTTGCAATGGTGATGCAAAGTTTGTAAGACACAAGATTCACTTTCTATTGTATCTAAGTTTTCTCCTCATAAGAACTCAGATCGGTATTGTCCTAGGTTTGGGAAAAAGAATTATTTTAATGAGAGTTCAAATTTTGCATCACTCATCAAGGTCATTTCATAAAAGACCCAATTATACAAATAGAGATGACTTTTAAAATGTAAAAACAAGATCTGATGTTCCAAATTGGAGAAAGGGTGTTTCACAAAATATTCAAAATGACATTGATCATAGTGGTATGAAGGAGAAAGCTGCTCATGCGAAACCCAACTCTAAATGGGTTCCTAAGTCCTCCATAGCCAAGAAGGGATCAAAAGTTAGTCACAAGAATGACTCTCAACTGTTAATTATTGGTGACAATAATTACAAAAGTCATTTTGAAAGACTAAAGAAGGACATCATGTATGAAATCTCTTATACTAATAAAGGTTGTGATAATGACACTCTTCATCATAATTCAAAGAAGAAAAACAAGAGATGGAACAAGAGAAAACAAACCAAGCAAGAGGTCAAGAATGATTCCGTCTTAGTCACTCGTGACGAACAAGACAAGACAAGACTAAACTTAACACAACCTAGTTGTGTTAGAATGTGCATTCTCACCTTGGTGCTCATGTTTGGAAGTTTAGGAAGCACATGAAGCTGAGCACATGATCTCTCAATTATTATATGACTAATTAACATCTTTAGGAGATTTCTTTTCTTCTATACTCATACTTTCTATATCTATATTTGAGTTTTGATAGAAACGGTAATTGTGAGATTATTATGTTGATATCTACTGATTATATATGTGTAGCTCTTGTTTTTACGTTTAAAATGAGCCGAAAATCACTAAATTCGGACATCGTATACAAAAGTTATGTCGAAAACAGTTTAGTATTGTGATCTTTCACTAGCAACACAAGGGAACCGATCCTCGTGAGATGTGCAACACAAAGGGAACCGATCCTTGTGAGAGGTGCAACACATGTGGGTACCGATCTTAGTGAGAGGTGCAATATGAAGGAGTGTAAAACTATTTTGCCTATAACTTCTTCGTCTGAACTCGGAATGACCTCATTCTTTTTGCATTGGTTTCAAAATTTAATTTTATACAAGATTGAAGTAATTGCAATACTTGATTTTATGTTGAATATTTATAGTGTATTGCAAAGTGTTTATGGAATGTTTGATTACAGTTTTCATGACCCTAATATTCGATCTCATATGATGTTGTGAACCCTTATAGTTTGGGTGACTTTTTGATTTAGCAGGATTAAGTTATATCCCAAGTTGGTAGGATTTATCAAAGGATCATGAGGGGTTCCTGTAGAAACAATATGTGAAAAAGTCACAATATGTTGAATCGGTTTTGGTTTAGCATAAAAGCATATGTGTTTCGACGGTTTTCAACTTTTGCTTGCAATTGTTAAAACCGATTTTCAACCTTTATCTGGTAAAGGTTGGTTTTTGTTATTTTTTTTTGTTTTTGGCATGGGAATGACAACATGATGGTATTTCAATATCAATTCTCCCGGAAGAAGAAAGCGATGGAATCATATTTGGAGAAGTTGGATGCGAAATTGAGGTAACAATCTTGTTAGTTAATTATTTTCTTGTTTTAAGAAAAGCCTATTTTTATTTGATATATGTAGATGCATTATACTACAAACTAAATCCAAAGGATAGAAACCTACTACTCATACAAATGAAGGTAAAGACTCAACAACAAACACAAGATATACGTGGTTCGGTATGATTACTTACGTCCACGGGGTGAAAGGGTGAATCTTATTACTTCAAAGGGTTACAAAGGTGTAACTCTTCACCAAACTCACTTACACGATCAACTCTCTTCTCACTTTCTTACTCTTGATGAAATATCAAGTTTCTCTTCCCAAAATTACAACCCACCTCTCTTGGATATAAGTTCCTCTATTTATAGGAAAGATTACATACAACCAAACTATGGTGTTGGTCACACTACATCTAATATGAAGTTCTTCGGTCGGGCCTGCTTATGTCATTCCTTCTTCAGTTCATGTAGCCGATGTGTTTTGACTCCTCCGTCTATCTCTCGTCCGAGCCGATCCCTTCGGGTGTTCTCATGGTACAATGTCGCCCTTCTCGTATGTCGCCCTTGTAGTTGGCCGATGTGACACATATATTCTTATCCGTTTGACTACCGCTCATCGTTTGACTCACTATGTCTTGTCTTGTCAGCTTTGTCAGGGGCCTGGGGTCGAGTCTTGTCCGACAGCTGTAAAGCGATCATGCCCGATCCACGTGGCTTCTTAAATCTCGCGCCTACCAGTTCTTCATTCTATGCTTAGCGTCTCTTCGTTTTTGGGTGCATTAGAGCTTAAGATGTTGCCACCTGGCCCTGTGGATAATTTACACCTATATTTATGCCCCTTATTTCGCTCGTGCGACAGATACGAGTGGAAGAAAGTCGTCCCAACTGCCCACGTCCTCGTCCATGCCGCGAATTCCGCCATGCAGTCCCCCATTAATCCACTTTATTACCTATAACCATCGGCGTCGGTTACAACTCTCCACTTTAAATAGCCCTCTTCCTTTTCTCTTTCTTCTCCTTTACCATTTTTTTTTTCAGTACCCCGCCGCTGCAACCTTCTCTTCAGAATTTCTTCATCACTTTCTTCCTTCAAAAACCCTTGTTCTCTTGATTTTCTTCCCTCATCTCTTCCTCACCGATTTCTATAGTAGACGTGGTTACGTTTTCGTCGTCCCAACTCTCTTCGTCGATTTCCAAGTTCCGCATTGTTTCTGCTGATGGATTCTTCTCCCTCTATGACTGAGAAAAGGTCTGTTGATGATGTTTTTTTCCGAGATTGATGCTTTTTTCCCTTACTTATTTGTTTTCATACGAGAGTCCCTCAAAGTACGACGATCGTGCCATGAAATCTATCTTTCCTCATGATTCTCCTTCTGTTTCGTGCAGGTCCGAGAAAAAGGGGAAAGATCTTTCTGACGAAGAATTTATTGAGCAGCTGAAGGAGAAGTACGATATTCAAAATTATGAAGTCACCCTTGTCTGGGACGGAACAGCCTCTTGAAGAAGTTCGATATGGTGAAGAACGAGCAGTCAGATAACTACGTGGTTATCACTCAGGGACAACTGGAGCTAGTATTCGTCTTCCCTTGTATGACCCTGATAGACCTTTCTACTATGAGGTCCTCTCCCAGCTCAATCATTATCGCGATTTGGCTCAATGGACTGGCAACACTTTTTGCATTATGGATGAGTGGAGAGCTCTCCGAGATGGTCATGGTTCCGATGACGAGTGGTCGACCTACAAGCCCAAGGACGCTCCCGCATATATTTTTGCCAACTTCCTTGCCAACTACTGAGCTGGTACTTCCACCTTAGGTGACCTTGCCGGTTTTGCTGCTAGTCCTCATCGTCACCGATCTATGCCCAAGGGTGTTGAAAGAATGATGCTGGATGCGGATCCCATCGGCCAGGGTTCTAACAGGCGACCTCGTCATTCCAATGACCCGATTTATCCCCGAGTTCCGCTTCTTGTCCGAGGTCCCATTCTACATGGTAGTTTCCCGCCGCCTTCTTTTCCCGTCGAGCCCTATCCTTCCTGGGTTGTTAATGATGATAAGGCTGATAAGGTATGTATTTCCTTCCTTTTTTTTCTCGATTTCTACTTTGTTAGCTTTGACGCCAATTGGCTGTTTGTAGTTATTGAAACATCAGGGAGATTCTACCAAGGCTGCCGGATCGTCGAGGAAAAGAGACGCTAGCATAAGGGTTGAGGAAGACCAGGGGAAGGTAACAAACATAGTGATTTTATTATAAGTACATGTACTTGCCCCTGTTTTTTTCCTTCTCATGTTATGACGAGAAGCCTTATGCAGAAGTTTCCCAGACGCGATGATGATGAGGCCGATGTGGAGGAGGTTGATCCTCAACCTTTGAGACGTAACCCTCACAGGGGGAAGCATGTCGTTGCTAAGCCACATCCAAGGCAGAAACCGATCTACGATATCCCCGATGAGGATGACCTATTTGGAGAGGATTTATCGAGTTCAAATGGTGATGAAGGTGGCAAGGGCGATGGGAAGGAGATGAGCGAGAACGTCGATCCTGAGGTGGTTGTTAATTCTGAATCGGTCGACAAACAAAAACCCTTGAGGGCACTCGATCTAGGAAGAACTGTTGATGCTGGATCAGAGGTGCCTCATCGTCTTCCCCAGATTACTGAAGGGTCCGGTGTCGAGACCTCTTTTAATATCTCGGGTCCCATCATGAATTCTCTTGGAGCGCTGACTTCCCCTGATTTCAGTGCGTATACAGAGGAGCAAATGCTTGCTGTGGTGCCCCTTTATGGCGATATTGCCTAGACTCTCGACACGGTGGTGAGCGACTCGTCTTAGTATGGTGATGCCCCATTTCTTATTTCCGTTCTCATCGCCGCTTACAATTGAATTTTGTTTACTTGTGTTATATCCTGAACCGAGATCGTTTGGATGCCGCCAATCATCATAGAGAAAAGCAATTATTAGAATCTCTCCAACTCTAGTTACAGAACGAGAGGAGCCGCGCGCGCGATCTAGAAATTAAACTCGCCGATGCCCAAGGTATGTTACAATTATGCGGACCTTAACTTATGTTGATTGAGTTTATCTTGCCAACATCCTGAGTCGGGTATCCTTCTGCTAGCCGAGGAAACTAGTGTAGGGTTAGACGCTTCTTCAGAGTTTAGGATCATGAAGAGGAAATGGGATATTGAAAAGGATTTAGTGGAGAATCTCCATCGGCGAATGGAAAACAAAGATGACAAAATAGATCGCAAAGATGGAGAAATCGAAGAACTCGAGGATGAACTAGAACGGTATCGTCAGTTTGAGTACGACCCTGCAGAGATAGACAATTTACGAGCTCACTTGGGCTCTTTCCAACGCCTTTCTGCTGAACAAACTACTCTGGCCACGAACCTATAGCAACGGGTAGACGCTTTACAATTACATAACCGAGACCTTCATGAAGATCGCCGACGAATAGTGAGGGATAAAGATTTGGTGGAGCGAGCCAATCGGGATCTGCTGGGGCGAGTGGGAGAATTTGACAAAGTTGTGGGAGAACTGGAATGGAGTAGGTCGCAGCTTACAGTGCTTCAATCGTCACGCAATCGCTTGATGGATGAGTGGAGTGAACACAAGAAGTATTGCCCCAGTAACGAATTCAACGTGCAACACTATAACGAGTTAACCATGAAGTTTTCCAAGGCCGAGGATGAGTTGTCCAAGTAGGTAGAGTCGCTTCAGTAAGTGTTACCAGCCCTTTCAGGTCTCTCAGATGATGTGTTGAGGCCGTTCCTTAGATTTAGATTACGTCTTATTCTTTCAAAATTGTTAAACCGTGTTCGATGAATAATGTTATGTCTTTGTGATCTTGTAGCCGAGCAAAATCGTTTTCAGGAGATGGATCTGGAGGTCCGCCGATTGAAGAAGGTCGAGGTCGATTTGGGTTCCAAGATGGCCGATGCCAAGGAAACCTTTTCTCAGCTTACCCAGCAGCTCGAGGAGGAACGCGTCGCTCATGTAGAGGAGGTAGACGAGAATGTTCGGACGGGTATCGAGGAGTGGGTCGAGAATAAACGGCGCGAGGTCGCACAAAAGAGGGCTGGCGCGATTCCTCCCAAGGCTTGATTCCTCTTTTTGTAGTGATGCATCACTAATTCTCCCTTTGTTCTGGGTTGTAAATCGCTTTGAACACCTCTTCTGCTTCTTATTTATGATATTCTGCTTGTTTGTTTATGTGGGGTGCTGCGTCGCCGATGTTGTACGCTTTACTTTCGCTACACTTTCCGTTTCGTATGGTCTCTTGATACTTTCCGCGCTTTGTTATTGGACGCATGGTGCTATCGAGTTAACTTCTGTTTCTTATGTTATTCCGGCAATTGTTGATTGACGCACGACGCTATCGATTTAGCTTTTGTTCCTTATGTTATTCCGGCAGTTGTTGATTGACGCCCGACGCTATCGATTTAGCTTATGTTTCTTATGTTATTCCGGCAATTGTTGATTGACACACGATGCTATCGATTTAGCTTTTGTTCCTTATGTTATCCCTGCAATTGTTGATTATGTATGTTAGTATTTTAACCTTTTCTATCGAACACACCCAACAAGGAGGGTCATCGGGCCCAATTCCATGTCCTGATTGGGGTATCTCATCACTATCTATTGGATTCAGTGGAAGGGTACTAGTCAACCTAATTATATGCTCGATTTCCCCGAGCGGTTATCGATCAACCAATATCGGGCAAGTGGTCACAGCCACCTGCGATGGGGGCGGCATTTCAGATGTTAGTAGGCCACCTAGCTGAGGAGACCTCGCATATCAACAACCTTTGGAACTGGTTTCCAACCACCAAAACCCTTAGGCTACCTCGGCACTTGCACACTGCCACTGCCCCGAGTACGAATATCCAGGCGACTGTAAGGCACCTCGGCACTTCCACACTGGCGTTGCTCCGAGTACGAATGCCCATTCGAGTGTAAGTCACCTCGGCACTTCCACACTGGCTTTTCCCCGAGTACGAATGACCATTCGAGTGTAAGTCACCTCGGCACTTCCACACTGGCTTTTCCCCGAGTACGAATGACCATTAGTCGCTCATGCCCTATCTCATACCCCTCACGGTTTCAAAGAGATAGAAGCCATGTTTGCTTACCTTTTCATCGTGTCGCCCTTCAGGGGTGGTAGAGTTTCAGATATTTGACATTCCAAGGCTTCGGCTCTTTTGTTCCATCGAGTCTCAATAATCGATACGATCCCTTGCCCGCTTTAGACGCAATTATATACGGCCCACCCCACTTTGGTGCTAGTTTTCCACCCTTTTTGTCTCGCTCCCATTCGGCCAAAAATTTAAACACTTGCTATCCTGGTTGAAATTCCCTCGGGCGAACGCGTTTGTTATATTCTCGTTGTAGCCTCCTTTGATAGTTTTCCATCTTTTGTAACGCCATCTCCCTCGTTTCTTCCAAATCGTCAAGATTTTCCAAAATTAGATCAGACGAGACGTTTCGCCTCCATGCTTCCGTTCTAGTTGTAAGGATCATTCCTTCCGTTGGTAGAATCGCCTCTGTTCCGTAAGCAAGAATAAACGACGAGAACCCTGTGGCTTCCCTCCACGTGGTTCTGTATGCCCACAATACGTTGTACAACTCCTCGCACCAATCACCGTACGATCCATCTAATTTCTTTTTCATGTTGTCGGTGATTGTCTTGTTAGTGATCTCGGCTTGCCCATTACTCTAGGGGTAGATTTGCTCTTCCTGATGTTGTATGTGTTGAACAAAAGATCGATGTTTTCCCCTTGGAGTTGTTTACCATTATCGGAGACGATAGCTGCCGGGACCCCAAATCGGCAAATGATATGTTCCCAAATAAATTTGAAGACGTCTTTGTCACGGATGTGCATTAGCGATACAACCTCTACCCATTTGGTAAAGTAATCGGTGGCCACGATCAAGTATTTCTTCTGCCCCGTTCCTACATGTAATGGTCCGACAATGTCTATTCCCCATTTGGCAAAGGGCCATGGGCTTATAATAGAGTTCAAAGGTGCTCCTGGCGCCTGAATTTTCTTGTCGTACCATTGACATTCTTCACAAGCTTTCTCCATTTGCTTGGCGTCTTCGTTCATGTACATCCAAAAGTAGCCCATTGTTTTTGCCTTGGCCGATAAGCTTATCCCCGAGCTGTGGTTGCCGGAGGTTCCATAGTGTAATTCATGCAAGATTATGTGGCCTTCTTCTCTACTCAGACATCTCAAAAGTGTCCCTAGGTAAGATTTTCTATATAAGATCCCTTCCCTCAGCTCGTAGGCGCCCGACTTACTTTTGATTTTATTTATCTCGGGCCGACCCCTGGGTAGCTCGCCCGTCTCCAGGTATTGATGTATCGGCTTTCTCCAATCGCCTTCTTTGTATCGCTCGGCTGTGTTGACAGCAACATTGATTCGTTCTTCGGGTGTTTCAGGGATATAAGGGGTAAGAAGCCTCATAACACAAATGTCTTCAATGTTGGGGCCTACTAGCTGAGAGGCAATGTATGATAGAGCGTCCGAGTGCCTGTTATCTTTTCGACGAATGTGGCGGAATTTAATGTTCGGTATTTGATTGATGTAAAATTGGGCGATCTCCCAATACTTTTGCAGCACAGGATCGTGCGTAGCATATTGGCCCGTAATTTTCCGGATCACCAATTGTGAGTCACTAGTCAAGCGAACCTCTTGCAGTCCCATCTCCACGATTATTCGCAAAGCATGGATTACCACCTCATACTCGGTGACGTTGTTTGTTTCCTTGAATTCTAGTCTGAATGAATGTACCATCTTCCTCCCCTTTGGCGTGGTGAACACTAGTCCGAGGACCGATCCCTCTTTGTTTGATTCTCCATCGACGAAAACTTCCCATCGCGTAGGACTGCTGGCTTCTAATAGGTAAGTAGGTTCTTCCCGCTCTTCCATCATCCCTGGTATGTCTTCCACCTCGTTTTCGTTGCTAAGTGGGAAATCTTCTAAGAAGTCAGCCACTACCTGTCCTTTAATCGTTGTACTTGTCTCATATACAACATCATACTGTTTGATCAAGCCCCCCCATTTAGAGATTCTCCCTGATCGCCCTGCATTATCCAAAACTTCCTCGATGGGAGACTTGGTGAGCACCCGTATACGATGAGTTTGAAAATAAGTCCGGAGTTTTGAAGAGGCAAAAGCTAGGGCCAACACCATCTTCTCCATTCTGGTATAGTTTTTCTCGGCCGGGCTTAGTGTTTTGTTGGTGAAATATACTGGCTTCTCGGTGTTCCCCTCCATCTTAACCAATACTGCACTAATGGAATATGGTGTCGCCCTTAAATATAGGGTGAGGATTTCCGTCGGCTCGGGCCTATGCAAAACCGGGAGGCTGGCTGAATGTAACTTGATATTTTGAAAAGCCTATTCGCTTGCGTCCGTCCATTGAAAATGCTTTCCCTTCTTCAAAATGTCATAAAAGGCTTTACATTTGTCCGACGATCGTGACATGAATCGCCCCAACGCTGCTATGCAGCCATTTAGCTTTTGCACATCTTTTACCGTCGCGGGCGAAGGCATTTCTAAGACCGCCCTAAAATTTTCATGGTCTGCCTCGATTCCTATGGAGGTGATGATATATCCTAGGAACTTTCCCGATGTAACCCATAAGTCGCACTTAGCGGGGTTGATTTTCATCTTGTGTTTCCTCATTGTCTTAAAAATCTCCCGAAGATCTCGGACATGATCCTTAGCTCGGCGACTCTTAACTAACATATCGTCCACATAAACTTCTATGGTGTCGTGGATCTTGTTTTCGAACATGTCTCCCATTAGTCTCTGGTAAGTAGCGCCAGCGTTCTTAAGTCCAAATGGAATTTTTGTATAGCAATACAAACCTCTTGGTGTGAAAAAGGAGGTATGCTCTTGGTCCTCGAGCGCTAATGGTATTTGGTTGTAGCCCATTTAACCGTCCATCAATGTCATCGCCTCGTACCCGAATATGGACTCTACTAGTTGGTCTATGCTTGGGAGAGGGAAGCTGTCCTTCGGGCAGGCCTTGTTCAAGTCGCTAAAATCAATACATATTCTGACTCCTCCTTTCTTTTTTGGTACCAAGACCATGTTAGATATCCATTGCGGGTAATGGGATTTCCTGATTATCCCAGACTCCTGCAATTTTTTTAGCTCGGCCTCAACTGCTTCCTGTAATTCTGGTGCGATGCACCTCATTTTTTGCCTTACTGGTTTGAACCTCGGGTCAATCTTTAAGTGGTGGCAGCAGACCTCCGGGTCAATGCCCTCTAAATCGTGCACCTCCCATGCGAACGCGTCTAATTTTTCCCTTAAAACCATCATGAGTTGACTTGCTTGTTCGTCCGATAGTAAAGTCCCAATCCTTACCAACCTTGGCTCCTCAATCATCCCCAAATTCACTTCCCGAGTCGGCTCGACCGTCGAAAAATTTGATTTGGCTTCCCGGAATAGAGTCGCTTCCTTTGACTGCTATAAAGGGTCTTGCTCTTGGGTCTCATATGCCATGACCACTTGTGAAATAGTCTCTTCCAATTCTTCGGTAGCCTTAAACTCTTTGGCTTCCTTCTTCTCTCGTCTCAGTCGAGCTCGCCGATATTCATTGATTTCGGCATCAGTCTGCATGCGTTGTCGCGTCGCCTAAGAGTCGCCCACAATTTCAGCTATTCCCTTGTAAGTCGGGAACCTTAATCTCTGATGATATGCTAATGCCACCCCTTTAATCCCAACGATCCAAGGTCGCCCGATAATTACTTCATAAGGCGAGGCGACGTCAACCACACAGAAGGTGGTTAGTGTGTCGAGGTAGCCCCCTCCATCCAATACCCTCAGTGTTACTGTATGCGTGTAATAACCACAACAAATTAATTAATACTTTACTACCTAATTAAAGAGTAATATAGGGTAGTGAAGGTCGATCCCACGATGAGCAAGAGATTATTAGTTGTAAAATTGTCACAAAAGGGGGGTATTGGTTGTAAAATTTATAAAGCAAAAGAAATAAACAAAGTAAAAAGTATAAGTTGAAATCAATGAGAGAAAATAGATCAAGGAATCCTTCTTCGCTGCAAAAAAATGATTAAATTTATGTTCTTTTCCACTTTTTATTATTAGTCATAGATTATCACCAACCGTAGGATAGCAGGTTCGCTTAGCTAACCCCGAAATTCCTTATTTCACCGAGTAACAAGTCCGCTTAGTTATCAGATTCTATTCAAAAGAACCACCTTGAGGTTCGCTTACAAGATGTAATTCCCCGAACGCATTAAGATTTGTGAACTTAGGTTTAGTACTAGTAGTTAGACTCGGTTCGATTGGTCCACTTTCTAGCGTTGTTTTCACACACAATTGCTCCACGGAATCCCTCCGCAAGGTCTTATGTTTTCTACTTGTGTAAAGAGTCTAGAAACTATTACGTATTCCCTAACTTTTACTAGCTTTAGATTAAGTTAACAAATTAATTTAGCGTGCACTCCAAACAACCTATCAATCAATCATAAACATTAATATTAGTAAAAACAATCGATAATCATATGAAAAACTTCAAAGTAGAATTGAAACAAAACTTAAACCATATGTTAAGAACTAGGAATTCATCCTCAATCAATAAGAAAATTAGCTACTCATAATTTGGAGGAGTGTTACTTTCACTTTTTCATTTTAGCCTAAAAATAGGCCAAATTGAAAAAGTGAAAGTAACACTTTTCCTGAAACGGAGGGAGTAATAATTAAGGAAGAAAGAAAAACTTATTGAAAAGATGATGGTTGCTCCTTCCTCCAATCCTTGTGCACTTTAACTCCTTCTCCAAAGTAGATGTGTGTTAAAAGTTGTAGAGAACTCTCTTATTTATAGGCTTCAATACTCTCCATGTCTTTGTAGGAAAAGAATCCTCATTCCAAAAGAACACAACTTTCCCAAATTGAGCCATATTCCAATTTCTAGTCCAATTCTCCAAAACTTCCAAATTTTCATCCAATTCCCAATTCTAAGTCTTCACACACATGAGAGAAGTCCACCCAAAATTCTGTATTTTTTTTCTCACCGGAAAACTGTGTTTTTGGCCGGAGGTTGGCCGGAATTTGTCGCCGCCGGCAATCTGAAAATTCCTCCTGGTAAAAGAATATTCCGTCCAAGATTCTGTTACAGTTAGGTCAAACTAACGGTCTTAGTTAGTCAACTGGGTCAAACTCCGAGTCAGTCACAGAGTCATAACCCAGTCAGCTAGCTAACTCGGCTGACTGGTTTTGGTTGGCTCTCTTACTCCTGCCAAGTGTTATGCACGGCCAAGATGGCCGTGCCTTCTCTGCCACCCAGCCATTATGGATGTTCACTGCAACCTTCCCTATAATTCATTCAGTTCCGTGACTCCATAACCTGCCATCCATAACTAGCTCAACCTGCACTTCAACATCAGTTGCACCAATTCTCCTCTATGATCTCACAGCAGCACAACCCACCATAGCTCAACCATCACCAGCAACACACAAAACCAAGCCATTCATCTCCATATACTCTACAGGTCCAACCCATTTTAATCTTAGTCACCACAGCTTCAAAACATCACATACTTTGTTCTCTTCCAAACCATCAGTTCCTTCAATAAACTGCAAACCCATCTCCCTGAATTTCTCATACCACCATTTACTCCATCATACCCATTTTAGCTGAACAACATCTTCTTCACAATAACAACACCAACAATTGCAGCTTTGATTCTGCACCACCACTGTCTTTGCTTCCATTGCTTCAATTGACTGCTGCAATTTGAACTACAACTGCTTAATCAACAACTTACCACCAATGCTCATCAAATCTGAAGCAGCAAAACCTCCTTCTGATATAACCAGTTCCATCTCTCCACAGTATCACTAGCTTCTATCAACACCCCATTCTCAATGCTACAGATTAGCAGCAACCCTAATTTCCTTTGATTCTCAGCTGCCACAAAATCAGTTTGAGAGACCAACACAACATCAATTCTGTATGTAATCATCACCACCTTGTTTTGCATCATGACCACAACAGACCCCATTTCAGCCTTTAGCATCCATTTCTCCTCCACATCAGCTGCAAGCATCAAACCTCCATCTGAATTTTACCACCAACAGAAACCTATCTTCTCACCATTTCTTCCATTCAACACATCAGCTCAAAACTCTCATACTATCAACAACATCCCTTCAATTCTCAGGAAAATCACAATTGCAATTCTGAGACAACCCACTTCTCTTTATCACCTCAACCATCATTCTTGAGTGACACAGCATCATCTCCATCTGCTTTTGTTGCTATCATTCACATCCATAAACCATTTACGGTAACCACCATGGAACCCATCTCTGATTCGAACCCATTTATCATCTCATCCACCACCAACCCATTAACTCATACCAGATCCCCATTTCCATCTCGATCTGATTTCAAACATATCAAACCCGTGACTGTATCCATCATATTAAAAATCATCTTCCATTACAGCGACACCACTAGATTCTCCTCACTGAGTTCTCGAATCTCATGGATTGATTTTTCACTACCATAATTTCTCAATCTCAATCTCTCAGTTTTGAATCAGCAGCTGTTTGCACAGCTTTTCTCATGGCTGCTGCGAATAATGATTTCTCAAAGTTAGGTTTAGAGTTATAAAGTGGGTTCGGATTTGGGCATGGATCCGGTTACGGGTGTGGGTCTATGGGTTTAGGTTTCAACATCCATGGACATAACCCATCCATTTTACCAACTGATAACAACACTACGTTTATGGATAAGGGCTACCCAGTGATGAAAGCCCCTAACATGTAGTTACCCCTTAACTTCAGCTGGCCTGTATTTAGCACTCCCCTGAGAGAGTTGCCCTTTAACCGTGGCTCGTCTCCCGATAGAGTTTTCCTGGAAAATGACAGTTTTTCCCGTTTTTCCCAAATTTGGTGATTTCTTCTTCTTTTCCTCCGTGCGACTCCAGAGTACCTAATAACTCAAAAACACGCGTAAAATACATAATTCACTAGAAAAATAGCAAAGAAAGCATAAACTCTTAGATAGTAAATTAGGTGTATTCTACACCTATCAGTTACCTCGCACTTAGGGATAGTTACTGTTTCGTTAAAACCGTAGATGAGATACGTCGAGGGCACGAGAACGTCGTCCGACTGCTCTATTATTTTAAACGTGTCATAGAACAATACTTCAACCGAACTTCCGCTATATATGAGAATCCTTCTTACTCCCCATCTCTCGATTAGTAACATGATGACCAGGGGATCGCTGTGTGCTTGTCCGTTTGCTGGGACATCCTTGGCCGAGAACGAAATAGGCTGCATCATCCAAGATTCCATAGGTAAGGTCTTGTCCACGCTAAATATTTCTTTGCCGTTGCGATCCCTCTTATGGATCCTTGAAGTGATTACTGGTCCGAGGGTGTAGTCTTGCATAGTGGAATGTGAAATAGTATTCACAAATTGATTTGACCTATCGATACGGACTTGATGAACCGACGCATCAGGTGTCACCATCGGCTGAGCTGGGTTTCGGAAGAATTGCCTCAGGTATCCATCTCGAACAAGGTGTTGGACGATGTCCTTAACTTCTCGGCAATTATTGGTGGAGTGGCCTCTATATTGATGGTAGAGACAATACTCGGGGTGATCTTGGTCTTCTCTACTTTCTTGGCTTCATGCCTCGGCTTCTTCCCTTTAGCCACCCACTCCTTCTTCCCGCTGCTCCCCGATGGATGGTTCGATCTCTTCTCGGGACGCCTAGCGGGATCGTCCATGACTGTCTTGGCCTCGGTTGCCTCTGCGCTAGATTCTTGTACCCCTTATCTCTTGATTCGGCCTGAACTTCCTCTAGGGCGATAAAATGTTCTTGCATTCTTCGCATCTCCTTTAGGGTCTTTGGCTTTTCAGATAATATAGCTATCCAGATTGGGTCTGATCTTCCCAATGCGTTCTCAAATTCAAAGATAGCATGATATATTGGCACTTTTCCAATCTCAGTACATAGCTTCCTCCACATATCGGTCAGGGCTCTCAAGGGTTCTTTGAATCTCCTGGAGAGGGTAAATAGATTATTCATTCTTGGCCGAGGTCGAATGTTGTGCATGTAAGTTTCAAGAAAGGCCTCGACTAGTGCATCATATCCTTCAATCGATCCAGATGGAAGTGAATAAAACCAATCTCGCGCCTCTCCTTCCAAGCTCGCCGGAAAGAATTTACACATGACTACCGTACTACTTTTCCATTGTATCAATGACATGGTATACATCTTCAGATGCTCGACCGCGTCTCCCATTACGTCGAATCTATAAGGAAATGTTGGTAAGGTACACTTCGGGGGAAACGGGATTTGTTCAAGTTCCTGGGAAAAAGGTGCCTTCTCCGCCTCACTCATAATCTCTGCCAGTTTGTTCACTTCGCCATTTCCCGATAGCTCCCTAATCTTTGCTTCCAACTCTTTGAGCTTAGATTTTGTCGCCCCGTCCTGCCGCTCGCCTCTTTCTCGCCTCTCTTCATCAGTGGATGACTCCTCGGGTGGACCGTATCCTCTTGGGGAAGGTATTAGAGATCGCCTAGACCGATTAAGGTTTCTCGGCCCAGTCGGGGGTGGTGGTTGCTCTGATCGGCCACGGTTGCTCGATGTTCCTTGGATATACGATCCTCGTGACCTAGTTCGCTGGTTCCTTAATTGGTAATTCTCGAACTCCAAGGCGAGATTCCGCTGCTGGAGCTCCATTAGTGCCGCTTCTTGTCTTCTTTGACTTTCTAAAATATCCAACAACGTCGTGTCTATGCTCTCATAGCTAGAATGTCCATTGGGGTGGGATGGCTGGGACTGTAGAGGTTCCTACGTCGGTGGTGGGGGTAGTATCAGACCAATTGTATATCCGGTTGCATGAGCAGGTACATGCCTGACGTTACTGGCTGCTCCTCGCCCCAACTGAATCTATCGCAGACGTTCTTGTTCTGTTCCCAAGGCTTCCTGGTACTCGGTTTTTTGCCTTCATATTTGTCTCTGAGCTTGTACTGCAAGTGCCTCTTCGTCGTCCTCTGTGTCTGAAGCTGTAAGCCCGTCGACTTGGTCAACTATCCTTTGGGTCAAGATGACCTGGTCCAAGGGTAGGGTGTCGTCATCTTGCCCAAGATCCTCTCCTTTATCTACAGTTGGCATGCCTCGTGCAGCTGCATGAGACTCCTCGAGTGGTGGTTGTCGGCTCCCATCCTGTCTTGGCCCCGTTACCCCTGTCTGCATGTTGCTTCTAGTAACTGTGCAATTCCTTAATGTCCTTCCCGTCCCTAAAGTGCTATCTATCGGACGTGGTACGTGGTGAGACGAGTATCGTGCCTACCTACGTCAACAAATACAAAGAACACCTTACTTTGACCTACTATTGGCAAAAAACATTCATAAAGGGTGAGATATATCCAACTGACGTAAAAAATGTGACGATAACGAAGCTTGCAGACATACGACCGACTCGTTTTATCGGATAGGTTCTGCCTATCTAACCTATTTTTACTCTGGCTGACTTTGTGGAAGATTTTGCGCTACGTCGCTATCACTCCGTACGATGTCGCTTTCAGTACCCGACCCATGCATTTAAGTTAGTTTGTCCTTTATTATATATGCTCCAAATCATTAAACTTATGCACGTGATGATTAAAAAGTACGGCACGCAACCTCACGGATCGAACCAAGTTTGTACAAACTCCACTTTCTCAAGATCTAACTATGACCTTTCCGATGACTTATGCTACACCGCCGGGCAAAACTCCATACGGTCGACAACTTATCACTCGAGGAGACATCTAAAACTCAAAATTTTTGTAATTCCGAGCACCCAACTTTGTTTCGTAGATGGAAAACGACTTTCTTAATGCTAAAATTCTTCCAACCATCAAAAACAAGCAGTCGTCCTTTCGACAGATTCTCGACCTAGCTTCCAACTTGAACTGTTAATCGCCGGTGAGCTTAGGAAGATTCTCTGCCGATCAAACTGTTGGCGGGCGAAAAAATGAGAACTCTACTACGCTTTGTGAAGACGCTGCTACTGCTGTAACTTTATACACATAGTAAATGACTCAAAACAACAATCATTTTGGCCAACAGAGTTCATCCTAGCTTCAACTACAACACTTTAACGTGTAATTAGGAGATTTTGATCGTCTCTGAAGGCCTTCTAGGCAAGGTATCCAGAGATCTTAGTCGGATCCCCTTAGTCGACGCCAGAATGTAGATGCATTATACTACAAACTACATCTAAAGGATAGAAACCAACTACTCATACAAATGAAGGTAAAGACTCAACAACGAACACAAGATATATGTGGTTCGGTATGATTACCTACGTCCACGGGGTGAAAGGGTGAATCTTATTACTTCAAAGGGTTACAAAGGTGTTACTCTTCACCAAACTCACTTACACGATCAACTCTCTTCTCACTTTTTTACCCTTGCTGAAATATCAAGTCTCTCCCCCCAAAATTACAACCTACCTCTCTTGGATATAAGTTCCTCTATTTATAGGAAAGATTACATTAGAGCTGGCAAACGGGCGGGTCGGGGTTGGCCCGTTGCGGGTTACATGGGTTCGGGTTAATACGGGTTAAAACCCGCGGGTTGAAATTCTTCACGGGTGGTCATTTCTTCAACCCGTGCTCGTAACGGGTTAAACTTGCGGGTTTACGGGTTAACCCGACTGGTTTAATTAAAACTAAAATTAAAAATTAATTAACTTAATTTATGACAAATTACAATGATCAAACACAAATAATGAAAATTAGACATCAATACTAGTATACTACCCATCTCAAATTCATTAAACCATTTTCATGCCTTACTCCTTCCCTGTAACACGTAACATACATCTAATAATTCTAATTACTTCATTTTCATCTCAAAAATTAGACCTCAATACAATACCCATCTCAAATTCATTAAGTTAATATGTGATCCTGCTGAGGACCATCTTCTTTGAATGCAACAAAGTTGGTTTCAACCCATCACGGCCACCAACCTAGATATGTTGATATTGAAAGGAAGAAAGAAACTCAGGCTAGATAAATTTACAGAACATGCAACATACGGTGGAAAGAAACGCTTCACCAGTTCACCTGATTGGGAGGGTCACCACCGTCCATATTTACGGCTTCAGGCGACGGATATGGCGAGTGAATTTCTACAATAAGTCAATAACAGAAGAAATAAAAAATAAGAAACGGTGAAATGAAAATACGGACAAGGAGAAGGAAATCAATAATGTCCTCCTACCATTATCTCCTACAACAATTGTTAAAATTAACAAGCAACAACACCCAAATATCAAATTCTTGCTTGAGACCTCCATTAATTTATCACCTCCTCTCTTTCTCTGTTGGAAGAAAAGAACAAAGGCAGGCCGCAGTACTCAAACTATGAATTGGTTTGTAAATTAATTCATACTACTAATAATCTTATTTTTTTTAAAAGAAAAGGTCCTTCTCCCTTCTTAAATAATCGCTATGTGTATTCTTTCAGTTTCAAGAGTCACTCAAATTAGCAGTCTCCATTAAGCACCCAATTAATAGCAAACCCTTCTTCCTCTAGATCTGATTTCTTCAAAATTTCATCACAAATCTAATCGAAATTTCTTAAAACCTAAAATTTATACAAACCCATTCACTCAATTCATAGAACTTCTATTTCTCCAGGAATTACAAAGCAAATCGGGAGAAATGATGGAGGTGGTGAGGAGGCTCTCAGACGCAGGAGAAGACAGTGGGGAGAAAAGAGAAGAGAGGAAGAAGAAAGATATATGTGTTAGGATTTTTGTTGCTTTTTATAGCTTAAACCTAGGGATAGGATTAACCCTAGATAATCTAACGGTGGAAAATAAATCAAATTTAGTATATATTTACTGTACACGGGTTGACGGGCTGAACCCGCGGGTTTACAAGCCGGTCCGGGTTAGCCCGTTTTATCACAAGCTGGCATTTCTCCAACCCGAACCCGGCTTGTTGAGACACCAGCCGAGACGAGTGCGGGTTTTTTCACAGGTCGGGCCGGGAAAACCCGCGGGTTTTGGCTTGTTTGCCAGCTCTAGATTATATACAACCAAACTATGGTGTTGGTCACACTACATCTAATCTGAGGGCATGCTGTCGGGCCTGCTTATTTCGTTTGTATCAAGTAAACACACTTTGTTGTTGTATTGTCTCGATCTCGTATCCATAGACGATCACACAATATGTGAACCGATTTGTTGTATTGTCTCGACTCAGTCCATAGACAATCACTTTCGGGGAAAGGACTTATAGGAAGGAAAAGTTATAGCTTGAGGTATATTTGGGGTACCCTCTCCTTTTCAATTAGTATCAGAGCAGGAAAACATGAAAAGATCTAACAATCCGTGTTTGATGCGATCCAACCTATAAGATATGAGTCAAAGTAGAGTTAAGCGAGAGCGAAAACTAAAGGAAGACTCATTTAACGAATCGCAAGTCGTTGCAAGTTTTGATTTTAAGAAATGCTTAAAAGGAGCTTCTTCTAGTTCTACTTTCTCTTCTGAGAATAAGTCTAAATGTTCCCTAGACGAGATTAAATTGAGCCCTGTATCCGAAAGCAATGATTCAAACTCTGAAAAATGTCTTTTTGATAACGAGAACTTTTTGAGTTATATACTAGAGATTTTTGATGAAAGATCAAGTGTAAAAACATCTGAACTAAAGGAATTGAGAAAACAATTTCTTATTTTTTATAATGATCTTCTTTCAACACTTGAAAGAGAACGAGATTTAACTTGAAAGTTTGAAAATCTCAATGAAGAGCATAACAAGCTGGAAAAAGAATACTCACAAAAATAGCTTAGTTACAAAAAGGTAATTGAAGAAAATCAGGATGTTTTTAAAGCAATTAAGATTGAACGTGAAAGGATGCATCAAGATCACAAGAAGTTAAGGGAAGATACTTCTCAACAAATACAGGGTCTTGAAGAAAAACTTGCTGAATCTGATGCAAGGATTAACACTCAACAAAAGAGTTTTGAAGAGAAAGAAGGTGTATATTTATCACGAGAAAAACACCTTGAGGCTGATTTAGCTGGTGCTCTTGATAAAATCAAGATGTTGGAAGAAAAAATTTTGAACCTTAAAAAGTTCAATGTTAGCTCAATAAATTTAACCTCAATGTTAGACGCAAGTAGAAATCATCGTGATACACGAGGATTAGGCTATAAGGGAATAAATGCTTCAAATATTAACAAAGAGGTAAAATTTGTTAAAGCTACTAATTCTTCTCAACCAGAGGCTTCCACTATTATAAAAAATGATACTATTTATTGTAAAGAAGTAAAGCCAGTCAAGCCTAAGAATTGTGTTCAACCAGCAGGAATCAACGAGAACATTTTGCTAATGTCAAGAAAGAAACAACGTTAATCAAGGATAAGAAGAAGAAGAAGAATAAGAAGAAAACTTGTCAAGCTCCAATGAAAGAGGATCCACAAAAACGTAACACTAAAACTCATACTTCGTATATTTATACTAAGCATTGTTATTATTGTGATAATAAAGGACACTTGCAATGGTGATGCAAAGTTTGTAAGATGCAAGATTCACTTTCTATTGTATCTAAGTTTTCTCCTCATAAGAACTCAGATCGGTATTGTCCTAAGTTTGGGCAAAAGAATTATTTTAATGATAGTTCAAATTTTGCATATCACTCATCAAGGTCATTTCATAAAAGACCCAATTATACAAATAGAGATGACTTTTAAAATGCAAAAACAAGATCTGATGTTCCAAATTGGAGAAAGAGTGCTCATGCGAAACCAAACTCTAAATGGGTTCCTAAGTCCTCCATAGCCAAGAAGGGATCAAAAGTTAGTCACAAGAATGACTCTCAGCTGTTAATTATTGGTGACAATAATTACAAAAGTCTTTTTGAAAGACTAAAGAAAGACATCATGTCTGAAATATCTTATACTAATAAAGGTTGTGATAATGACACTCTTCATCATAATTCAAAGAAGAAAAACAAGAGATGGAACAAGAGAAAACAAACCAAGCAAGAGGTCAAGAATGATTCCATCTTAGTCACTCATGACGAACAAGACAAGACTAAACTTAACACAACCTAGTTGTGTTAGAATGTGCATGCTCACCTTGGTGCTCATGTTTTAAAGGTGATGAAGCACATGAAGCTGAGCACATGATCTCTCAATTATTATATGACTAATTAACATCTTTAGGAGATTTCTTTTCTTCTATACTCATACTTTCTATATCTATATTTGAGTTTTGATAGAAACGGTAATTGTGAGAATATTATGTTGATATCTACTGATCACATATGTGTAGTTATTGTTTTTACGTTTAAAACGAGCCGAAAATCACTAAATTCGGACATCGTATGCAAAAGTTATGTCGAAAACAGTTTAGTATTGTGATCTTTCACTAGCAACACAAGGGAACCGATCCTTGTGAGATTTGAAACACAAAGGGAACCGATCCTTGTGAGAGGTGCAACACATGGGGGTACCGATCGTAGTGAGAGGTGCAATATGAAGGAGTGTAAAACTATTTTGCATATAACTTCTTCGTTCGAACTTGGAATGACCTCATTCTTTTTGCGTTGGTTTCAAAATTTAATTTTCTACAAGATTGAAGTAATTGAAATACTTGATTTTATGTTGAATATTTATAGTGTATTGCAAAGTGTTTATGGGATGTTTGATTACAGTTTTCATGACCCTAATATTCGATCTCATATGATGTTGTGAACCCTTATAGTTTGGGTGACTTTTTGATTTAGCAGGATTAAGTTCTATCCCAAGTTGGTAGGATTTATCAAAGGATCATGAGGGGTTCCTATAGAAACAATATGTGAAAAAGTCACAATATGTTGAATCGGTTTTGGTTTAGCATAAAAGCATATGTGTTTCGACGGTTTTCAACTTTTGCTTGCAATTGTTAAAACCGATTTTCAACCTTTCTCTGGTAAAGGTTGGTTTTTGTTATTTTTTTGTTTTTGGCATGGGAATGACAACATGATGGTATTTCAATATCAATTCTCCCGGAAGAAGAAAGCGATGGAATCATATTTGGAGAAGTTGGATGAGAAATTGAGGTAACAATCTTGTTAGTTAATTATTTTCTTGTTTTAAGAAAAGCCTATTTTTATTTGATATATGTAGATGCATTATACTACAAACTACATCCAAAGGATAGAAACCTACTACTCATACAAATGAAGGTAAAGACTCAACAACGAACACAAGATATACGTGGTTCGGTATGATTACCTACGTACACGGGGTGAAAGGGTGAATCTTATTACTTCAAAGGGTTACAAAGGTGTTACTCTTCACCAAACTCACTTACATGATCAACTCTCTTCTCACTTTCTTACTCTTGCTGAAATATCAAGTCTCTCTCCCCAAAATTACAACCTACCTCTCTTGGATATAAGTTCCTCTATTTATAGGAAAGATTACATACAACCAAACTATGGTGTTGGTCACACTACATCTAATCTGAAGTTCTTCGGTCGGGCCTGCTTATGTCATTCCTTCTTCAGTTCATGTAGCCGATGTGTTTTGACTCCTCCGTCTGTCTCTCGTCCGAGCCTATTCTTTCGGGTGTTGTCATGGTACGATGTCGCCCTTATCGTCTGTAGCCCTTGTAGTTGGCCGATGTGACACATATCTTCTTATCCGTTTGACTACCGCTCCTCGTTTGACTCACTATGTCTTGTCTTTTCAGCTTTGTAAGGGGCCTGGGGTCGAGTCTTGTCCGAAAGTTGTAGAGCGATCATGCCCGATCCACGTGGATTCTTGAATCTTGCGCCTGCCAGTTCTTCATTCTATGCTTCGTGTCTCTTCGTTTTTGGGTGCATCAGAGCTTAAGATGTTTCCACCTGGCCCTGTGAATAATTTACACCTATAATATATATATTGCTTTTGCTTAAAAGAAATTGTTGGTACAATTGATGTGTTTATTCCATTATGTATGTATGGATGTGTGTGTGATTCAATTATTTCCGGTTAAGTAAAACTTTTGTTATCTTGCTTTATTGTGTGATATCAATAGTTTAGGCTTACAAAATTTGGTGCAATTGCGGTGCTTTAATGTCTATGATAATTCAATTGCTTCCAGTTAAGTAAAACAATTGTTATTTTGCTTTATTGTGTAGTATCAATTGTTTAAGCTTACAAAATTTCGATGCAGTAGTGAAACTTTGGTTTATATATGTTGTTTCAATTATATCCGGTTGAGGTGAATGATTATGCAAGTTCATTTATTGGTTTGTATGAATTATTTATGGATTAACGAATGAATATGTTGACGGGACGAGTTGTTTAGTCCAATTCGATTCTGGATAAGCTAATCTAAGTTAATTATGATCTTAGTTAGACTTACCAAAGTGGAGGTTTCAGTTATTCAAGTCTAGCCGAAAGCCTAAACAAGGTAATGCTAGTTGACTAACCTAGTATTTGGCTTGTCTGAAATCTAAAGGTCTAAGTTATATGGATAATTAGAACCTGATGAGAAAAATGGAGTTTATCTATGTTTTGGTCTTATCGAATGAAGCAGTTATATTTATACAATTGGTTTAGCAAAGGAACTAAGTTGCTTAGTTGATTTTTTGGTTTGCTAAACTAGTTGGGAAAATTTCTTCGGCCAATTATTTCCATGATAACATATCAAAATGTAATTACTTGTAGTTTCGTTTTTGATATTGGTTATCAAAAATGGTGTGTAAAACCCTCGTGCTTGACTCAACAGGTTGCAAGTCTATTTTGAGATTTGTAAGATCCTTTTCGTGCTGTCCATTATTTGTTATTTTCTTTGTCATTTTTGTGACAAAAAGGGGGAGAAATATATGGAGTAAACAAGTGATGCTGGTATCAATTTATGGTTGATTGGTGTCACTAAGGAAGAGGACAATGGTGCTTGAATTTTTATCTAAGGAATGAGGAAAAGCATATACTAAGGGGGAGTAACATATCATATGAATGGGATAACAAAGATGTGCGGATTGAAAATCTACCTAGCTCACCTTTAGGGGGAGTATAAGCTTTGTTATTATAGTGCAGCTGCTGCATTTTTGAGGATTGAATGAATGCAGGTTATGTGCTGTGGATTCGGGAATCAAGCGTATGTGTAATGAATTATTGTAATTTGTTTATCCATATGATTGTAAGAGTTTTGTCACTAAAATTGACAAAGGGGGAGATTTTTAGAGCATTTCTCGGTTGAACCCACCAAGCGTTGGTATGTCAAGTTTGGTTGTCATATTTTAGTGAAGCAAAACTCATTTAAGAGTCGCTTGATTTAAATGTACTAGAGTAAACTTCATATAGGTTAACTTGAAATATTAGGGTGAGACATTACAAGTATTGCGAAGACTTGAAGAAGTGCGGAGCTACAACGACAACATCATCCTTCCACTTGAGGTTAGTGGTATTTGACTTGAACTGTTTCATTCCCTAATGTATCTTTCAAGTTGTGCATATTGAAAACATAAAACTGCAAAGCATGAACACTCTAGATAGACATAGTATTAAGGAATACAATATGAAGTTTCTTTCTTAACCATTAAACTTTATATATAAGACATCGACATAATCGTATGAATGCTATTGTATGGGTATGAGGTGAGGATTTCATCCTAGGGAACAATATTTACATGTGTTCTAAGGAAGTAAGTTCATGATATGTTTTGTGAACCGAAAAGGAAATCTCCAGACGTTATTGGGGTTGTTCTTCATTGCATATCTTATGAACGACCAATATGTATGATTAGTATAACCGCTCATGACTTGTTTGTGTTCTTGGTAAACTATTCACATGAGGCCTGAATTATGTATTGGTATGACTTTTATTAGTGAAACCGATCTTAAGTAATCACCTTGGGTATGATATGGTTGTGTATGTCTGAACTTATTACTGGGAAGAGGGGAACCGATCCTAGTAAGAGGTACAGTGCATCACAAGGGGAACCGATCCTGGTATGAGGTGCAACAAGGTTTATGGAAGAAAGGGGAACCGATCGCATGAACATGTGCAACAAGTTTTAGGGAAGGGGGAACCGATCCTATGGACATGTGCAGTGCATACAAGTTAGATACCAAATATATGTGGGGAACCGATCCTAGTACCTAGTCAGCCGTATCTTTGGTAAGCTAGTGTAACTATGTACAATACTCACATGGAGGTAGAACCATAACTTGTTTTGGTAGAACCGTAAACCCATGAGTTGTGATTGAGTGGAACTTGATCAATCACATAGTTCTTGAAAGTCAGATGTACCAATTCTAAACTTGTTTGGAAGTGTGGTAAATCGGTTTCAAGTGAGCAAGCATGGTAAAGACTTGCAAGAGTAAGATGTCATTACTCTTTGAACACGGTGCATTAATGCTTATTCTATTTTGTTCAAAGATATTCCTTAAAGGCTAAGAAGGAAGTAAATCCCAAGATCGAATTTAAATAAGTTAATAATCTTTTTAATTAAGAGTTTTTAATTATATATGGAAAATAAGAATTAGTAATATGCATTTTCTAATTAAAGATTTTCCAAGGAGATTTCGATCATTATTTTTGGACAGTGCATTCACAGGAATTATGAAAACCGAATTTGGTGGAGTAATGAAAAATATCTTGAGAATATTTTCGGTTTTGGAAATTCCTTGGTGTCCAAACCTCCTTGTCTATAAATACTTTGAGTTTGCATTTCTAGCAAACTAATCCTGCGTAACCTAGACTTACTCTTTTTTCTTTTTTACTGGTGAAGCCGCATATTGGAGTGGAGAGTAATCTAATTAGGTGAAATCTCTTACGGCCGCTCAATTTAAAGTCTTCTTTGGGATTGAGAAGCTCTAGCGCGACCCGTTGGTGGGAAACTAGATGTTGCAGTTTATCTTTAGTTTTCGTATTGATTTAATGGTTGTTGAACTTTGATTGCACCTAGTTTGTTTATGCTTGAGAATCTTCTCTTCTGATATAAGATTTACTCAAACTAGTTCAAGGTTTCGACTGGGATCTTTAGACTGTTGTTAGATCTAAAGAAGATCTTGTGATAATCCATTGTTAACAGACTCCATTCTGTGTGTGATTGATCACAAGAGATTTAAGTGATTGTGTGCAGGTGTTTATTGAATATCTAAGAAGATTTGAAGACAAAGAAGATATTGAAGATTTATTACTTGGTGTTTTTATAATCTTTGGTGTGCACAATAATTGTTTTGGAAAAAGAGGATCCAATTAATAATTGGTTTATCCTTGTGGTATATTGGATTGATTAATTGAGGAAGATCGGCATCAACACATATCACTTGGTTGAAGAGTATTGTTGGCTTAATCTTAACGATTACCTTTGGGTGGTTGAACATAAGATAGATCTTGGAACCTGGCAAAGGAGTTTATGTTAAGATAAACAAGGGAACCTTTGCGCAACTCATATCACTTGGTTGAAGAGAGTTGATACCAAACAGAGTTGTTGTTCCTTTACTATTTGGAATACGAACCAAAGGAATTGGTCCAAGTACGTGACTTGTTTACAGGATGGAGGCATGGGAATACAGACGGAACTAGGTGAACTATAGGTTTAGTTGCTTGGTCTCAACTATACGAAGTTGTCTTATTTTGTATAGCGGCTTAATCCTGAGAGTATTCAATTCTGGACTAGGTCCCGGGGTTTTTCCGCATTTGCGGTTTCCTCGTTAACAAAATCTTGCTGTGTCATTTACTTTATATTTCTGCATTATAATTGTTTTATTATAATTAAAGTAAATTGCATAAACGTTAATTCTTATTTACTTGATACGTGAATCCTATTGAGTTTGGTTAAGTCTGAACCTTTGTATCAAGTAAACACACTTTGTTATTGTATTGTCTCGATCTCGTATCCATAGACGATCACACAATGTGTGAACCGATTTGTTGTATTATCTCGACTTAGTCCATAGACAATCACTTTCAGGGAAAGTACTTATAGGAAGAAAACGTTATAGCTTGAGGTATATTTGGGGTACCCTCGCCTTTTTAGAAGGTAATAGAAATGTCAAGAGAATGATAAACTCCTCTCCTAATGTGGAGCCATCTATTAACCCCCATAATATCCATATACAACCTCCTAGCAACCTGTCCAGTGCTGATATTATTAATATGCATCATCATGGTTCTTTAATGATGGAATTGGACAACTCAGCTGCAATTATCTCTGCACCCATGAATGATTGCATCGGAGATTCCTTTCAGGTATACAACAATCTCCTACTTACCAATAACTATTTCAATCATAATTTCTGTAGTTTTGAATTAAAATTTTTAGTAAATAATATCTCTCATTACAACATGAAAATAGTTGTGTGGAATTTCCAAGGTTTTAATGATGTAAAAACTAGGAACCACATTAAAAATCTTTCAAAAACTCATAATCCAGACATCATATTTTTACAACAAACGAAGATCAACTCAGATAAGATCCACAATCTTGCAAAATGCTTAGACTACCCTAATAAGGTTTTTGAACCCTCAATAGGTCTTTCAGGAGGGCTTTTGCTTCTTTGGAAAGATGGATTCTCCCTCGATATGGTTTATTATTTTAAAAATATGATACACTACTTGGATTCTCATGACCCTTCTAAGCCTGAGTGGCTTCTATCTCGTGTCTATGGTTCATGTAAGCCTGCTGAGAAGAAATCTCAATGGAGCTTTATTAGAGAAATAAGGTTAGAGTTTAATCAGCTGTGGGTGTTGATTGGAGACCTAAATATCATCTTAGACCCTAGTGATAACATCAATAAGAATAAGGCTTCTAGTTCGACTTCCCCTTCTGTTATTTAATGCATAGAGGAAGCTGGTCTGTTAGACTTGAGTTATAATGGCACTCCATACGCATGGACTAGTAATAAACATGGAACATGTAGGATTAAGAGTAGACTAGACAAGGCCCTTACCACTGATAATTGGCTCATTAGTTTTCCAGACTCTAATCTTAATCATTTAACCCATCTAACCTCTGATCATACTCATATATGCTTAAATTTATATAAATCTGATAACCATACTAGTAGAAGTTGGAAATGTTTTGGTGTGTGGTTGAAAGAAAGCTCTTGTAAGGATCAAATCAAGAAAGCTTGGATTTCAAACATCACTGGTAATGCTTCCCACAATGTTAATCACAAGATTAAGCTAACAAGAAAATTCCTTGGGGTTTGGAATAGAACTTCTTTTGGAAATATAGATACTAATATCAAAGATTTATACTTATAGCTCGACAAACTCCATTCAATTAAGGGTAATTCTGATAACTCTTCTGATATTATTAGAGTGGAAAAATATATTGATAGGGGGGAAGAGATTAAAAAGGAATTCTGGATGCAGAAAAATAAGGAAAAATTCTTCAAAAATGTCGACCAAAACACCAAATTCCATCATGCCAATGCTAACAGATGGAGGTCAAGGAAAAAAATTGATGCCTTACGTGATCACAATGGTATATGGTGCTCGAATAAGGATAATTTATCTCAACTTCTAACTGATCATTTCCAGAGTATTAGTACTACTTCTTCTCCTTTGCAAGATGAAGATTTTCTCTGGCATATCCAATCAGTCATTTCTACAGAAGACAATGCTAAACTTGTGGCCATTCCAACTGAAGCTGAAGTCTTAGAAACCTTGAAGAAATGGACCCTTGGAAAGCACCTGGTCCGGACGGGTTTCCTCCAGGATTCTACTTATCACAATGCGATATTGTTAAAAAAGATATTATTAAAATGGTTCAAAACTTCTTCAGAAGTGGATATATTTGTAAAAGACTGAACTAAACAAGATTGATGTTGGTCCCTAAAGTAAATGAACTTAGTTCTCCTGATGATTATAGCCCAATAGCACTCTGCAATACTTCTTACAAGCTCATTTCAAAACTTATGGAAATAAGAATGAAGTTAATTTTGCATAAGGTAATTTCTTATCTACAATCGGCTTATGTTCCGGGTAAGCTGATCTCATATAATATTGCGTTGGCACATGAGATTATTCATACTCTGAAATGGAAAAATAAAGGTGACAGTTATCTTTCTCTAAAATTGGATATGTCGAAGGATTTCGACAGGTTGGAGTGGGACTTTATTATAGAAGTAATGAAGCGAATGGGTTTCTGCGAAGAATGGTGTTCTCTTATTTTTCAATGTATATCAACCACTGAAATTTCTGTGTTATTGAATGGATCTCCTTGCAATCCTTATAAACCCACTAGGGGTATAAGACAAGGAGATCCAATCTTTCCATGCTTATTTATTGTGGCGATGGAAGCATTCTCTAGAGCAATGATGGCAGCTGAATTATTTAAACAAATAAGTGGTATAAAGATAGATAAAAGAGCACCCCCTATTAGTCACTTATTATTTGCAGACGATTGTCTTATTTTTGTCAAAGCAAATCTAGAAAATATAAGTAGTCTTTAAAATATTCTACATGCTTTTAGTTCTTGCTCATCTCAGTTATTGAATTATCAAAAGTCTAGCATCAGTTTTAGCAAAAATCTCAGTCCATCAACAACAACTACTATAACCAATATTCTTAATTTAAAGAAAATGGACATTGAAGAGAAGTATCTTGGCATTCAGATTTTTATCAACAAAAATAATAAGGTATCCATTAGTTATCTCATTAGTAATATGGAAAGAAGACTATCAAAGTGGAGAGGAACTACACAGTCTCAAGCAGGCAGGAGTATCATGGTTAGGAATGTTCATAGTACTATACCCCTTCATCAACTGAGTACCTTTAAAATCCCGGAAGATACTATTAATAAGATGACTTCAGTTTAGATGAGATTCTGGTGGAATAAGGCAGATAAAAAAGGTCTTTTTCTTACTTCGTTTACTGGTATGTGTAAAAGTGTTGATGATGGTGGCTTGAATTTCAGGGATCTCAGATGCTTTAATCATGCATTATTGGATAAAGCTTCATGAAGACTTTGTACTATAGATGGCATCTTATTAGTACGATCTCTCAAAGAAGAATACTTCAAAAAATCACATCCTCTTCATGCCCTTAAAAATAAGGACTCTAATTGGTCTTGGAAGAGTGTAAGTTCGGAGTTTGAATTTATTAAGAGATTTAGATTTTGGTTAGTTGGCATTGACAAACAAATCCTTATTTGGAAGGATAAATGGATTCATCATCAAGAATCTTCACCTTCTCCTGCTGGCACTGCAAGTAATCCTACTTCTTTCACTTTTTTCTATGAATAAATAGATGAAGATACTAAAAGTTGGAAATCCATGGTGATCAATAATCTCTTTGACCCAATTACTGCTCAAAGGATTCTAAATATGAGAATTCTGCATCGAAGTGAAGATAAGTTATGTTGGACTCTGACCAAAAATGGAAAATTTACAGTCAAATCAGCATACTACGCTCTCTATAATATGTAGAATCAGAATGGACATGCTACATACAAACACAATTCTAATAATATCTGAAGAAAGGTATGGAATATGAATACTAATCCTAGAGTAAAATTATTCATTTGTAAGTTTGTTAAAGATATCGTACCATCAAAAGAAAGATTAAGAAGAAAAATGGTGCAAGAGGATGTTATTTGCAATCCCTACAAGGGTGAAACTAAAATTACTCTTCACATCTTAACAAAATGTCCATATGCTAGAGCAGTCTGGTTTTGTGATGGCTATAGACTAGAAGATAAGTATTGTATTTCGCCTAAGGAATGGATAGAATCCCGGTTCTCAGGGAATGATAGTTCTATAATGGCTAGAATGGCCACAATTTGATGGTTCTTATGGGAAGACGGGTACTGCTGGGTATTCAACAATAAATCTGTCACACCGCAACAGAATATGCATGCTATTGAAAGTTTTTTTATTAGTTCTGATACTGTTCGACACACCAGCACTAAAAGAGAGGAAAATATTATGTTTCCTAAATATAATCCATCAGATTCTGATTATCTAAAATTGAATACCGATGCTTCATATTGTGAAATAACTAATACTGGTGAATTTGGACTAACTTTTAGGGACTGTGTAGGTACGCATGTAGCTTCAAGATGCGCCAGATTCAAGGGAACATGGGGTGCAGACCACCTGGAGAGCTTAGCTGTGCTGGAAGGATTGCAGTGGGCATTACAACTTGGTTTCAAGAAGATTATTATCGAAACTGACTGCCAAAGTCTTATTCAGGCCATCCAAGGAATTTCATCAGATATCTCTTGGGAGCTGAGGGGGATTGTTGAAGACATTATCTTATTTGATTCATGCATTTATAAGCACATAAATAGGTTAACAAATAAATGTGCAGATCATCTATCTAAACATGCTCGTAAATAGAGTGTGTGTAATAGTTGGGAAGAGGAACCTCCTTCTTTCCTGGTAAACACTATTATGTATGACATTACTTAGCTGAATAAAATTTCTCTTTGAATAAATAAAAAAACATAAATAAGTAGGTTGTAGTTGTACAAACTAGTGCACATGTGAAAAAATGATTTCATTAGCTTATGTACATGTCAAACACATAACTAGGGTGTACAAACTAGTGCACATGTGGAAAAAATGACTTCACAAACTTATGCATGTATAAATATGTAAATCAAATTTTGTGTATATGTACACCATAAAGATAAAACTAAAATTTTAAGAAATAATTTTTTTAGTCATATGGGTAATCTTTTTGTAGATGTCGCAAAGAGCTTACCAAATATATAAATTTTGCAAAATTTGGATCAACGCTTCTAAAGATAAGTTTGGTTTAAAATTATTTTATCTTATTTAAAACTGCTGATATCATGAGCACTTTGGACTACACTGTAAATATTTAGACTAAATTGTAAATCATGTGGGTTATTAGTTTAATATCATATTTTAAATAAATAAATGACTAATTTGTATCTAGCTGAATGAGTGAGGACTAACTACTACATATTAGTCTCATTTTGGACTAAACCGTTTTTTTCCCAAGAGAAGACATTTGCCTCTATGAATTCCCCCATGACTAGCAAATCATTTATTACACATATTTTTGTCTGGGACTCATCATTTCTAAAAAGGTTCACTATTTCCAAGTTTAGGGTGTAGGCAGTGAATATATGGTGACACCTATTGGGAAAGAAAATTGGGGGAAAATAAAGAGTATCACAAATTGGGAGAAATATCAGGTTTCACTCCATGGCACATGTGGAAGCTAAGGTGTTTCATAGTTTTTAGTCATTTCAAGTAAACATTGAAACCGATGTAAGGAAAATTCAAGAATTGATGCGCATCATACTAATAGTTTTGGTGTTAAGCCCCGTGACCTCGTTTATATTTGAACACCAAACTGAATCAAGCCGCTATAGACAGTAGCCTACTATCATACTTAGGAATATAATGTAGTTGATACCGAGTCCACCCTCCAAGCGATTCAGTTATAGCCATGCTCCTCCCATTGCTCTATGCAATTGATTCACTTAGTTAACGTCCTTTACAACCTAAGAGTTGTTTCAGCTAAAGTGAAGACTTTTGATACCAATTTTCCTTTAAATGATAAGCCTGATCTATTTCCCTTTAGATCAACGATCAAGTCTTGGAAATATGTTTGCAATAGACAAAGCTAGAAAAACTCAGTAATCTGGAACACTTACACTCAGTTACCCGAGAATCCTGGATTCTTAACCACCTCTCAAAAACAATCTTAAATTGAACAAAAAAAAAAGAGTTTTATATATCTATCTTGAGGAATCACAACGTATGAGATGAAGAGAACTTTGCGATTTGTATCTATCTCATTCCTAAAATAGATTATTAAAACCTTGGAAAAAACTTGAATAACATCATTATACACGAACTATTAAGGTATCATGATCCCTAAGTGAAGTATTTAAGTCGTAAACCTAATTATGTTTAACAGCGGAAACCTAGGTCATAGAGGACGACTCTAGCAAATAACTAGGGAACGGAAGTGTCAGGGATTGCAATTTCCGGTTGTTTGAGTCTCTCTGTTTATGGACTTTCAAGACTAGGGCTGCTTATAATTCAAGCTAAAATAACTTGAAATTCAAGCAAACACTTTCTTAGTTTAGATGAAACTATTGCTAGGAGTTCATGTACGCATATGGGAAGTTTTTCTTAGAATTACATCGAAAAATATACACTATGGTCCGGGTACCGAAGACGTGTATAATGATAGTTCATGGAAAATATTCCTTTAAAACTAATAAGTAGGATCATGTTCATTTAAACACTTAAAACTTGAACCATGATTCACATACACAAGGTGTTTTAATGATCAAAAATATCTTAGAGGTGTCCATGAGAGCTGTAGCAATGCTAAACGTATTTATGAAATAGTTCATAAGCATCTGCTAATTGAAACTGGGTAGGTATGCAAGGGTACATGTACCAACGAACTAGTTTGTGAATTAAATTGGCTAACGTATGCGTACCGAAAGGCTATTCATGAACTTATGCCCAATATGCGTACCTCCGCTCATTCACGAATTCAGAACACCATGGTATGTGTACTAGTTGGGTATGCATACCCCAGAAACTCAGATATCCAAGGTATACAAACTGGATATGCGTACAGACCCTAAGTCTTTATTTCAGGAGTTCTGAAAAATTATGTTTTTTGATGTTCGAAACATTTCCATTGCTTAGGAAATTTCCAAATTATCCACAAACGTAGTTCTTGAACAATAAATTATTTTGAACTAAGATTGCTAAGGACCTATGAACATCAATTTCTTGGATCATATTTCGAGATGCTTAACAAGATAAGATTGACTAAAAACTTCTAATTTACAGTATACACTAGAAGTCATAAGACATAGTATTACATAGATAAAATGGTTTAGTCTTCACATACCTTTTTGTTGACGAGGTTCTACAAATGTCTTCGTTTGACCTCCAGTCTTCAATCTTCGAGGGTTATTCAGTGATGTTTGATACTCAACTACAATATATTAACCTAGTCCGAGATTGACTTAAGTAGACTAAAATTCAAGATGTATTTGTGCATCTAACATTGATAACCTTGAGATAACAAAACTTGTGAGTTCCACCAAGCAGTGCTCTAACATGAAAATTGTGATAACTTTGAGGAGAATTATGATGAAGTTTATGAAGATGATGAACAAGAAGATGATGATGGTGATGATTTTGATGATACATAGTAATTCTTTTGGTTTTGACCAACTGATAACAACAGTACGGATAAGGATGATGATGAAGATGATTGTCCATACAAAAATGTGCTCGCTTTATAAAACCGTCTCATCATAGGAAGAACTTATAAACGTCAAAAATGGGCCGATAATATGACCATTGCATCGATTTGGCTATTCTAGTTATCAATATAAAATATCATAAAAGCTAAATCTAAAAGCTAAATATGACAGAATATTTTTAGCTTTTTAAAATTTGCATGAATGTGGATGCTCTTAAGGGTATCTTAGTCTTTGAGAAAAGATTAAAAGTTATTTGTCCAATTTTTTTAAAACTTACTACCCTATTACACAAAATTTAGTTGAAATAGCTCCTCGGTTGGGGATCTGGGAGCAAGGAGAAACGAGTTCGGACTTAAAAATTTCCAAAACGCGGCCTAATACAGAGACTTATAAATTGCTACTCATGAGTCTTGACTTTTACCTAATTAAAACTAAAATTTTAACACTATCATGTGAAGTGTGTAACATTGTTATAATGAACCTATTAATCATGTTTTTAGAAGTTTTTACATTTTATAACTCTTATCATAGGGGTTATCAATTATTTTTTTCCTGATTTGGTGCATGTATGGCCAACTCGGAAAAATCACCAACTCGTTTTACTCAAAAAATGGGTATAAATTGGCAAAATCGGCCGCATTAATCACGAAAAATCGGAAATATCTTGGAATCGAAAATCACATCGGTCATATAGCGAGTAACAATTACTCGGCGAATAATTGGTCTTGGAGAACGATTTTGACTATTGCACAAAATATAGTTTATTTCATTATCGAAGAACACTATCCACAAACGACAAAACCTAGCCTATTTGATTGATTTTTTTTTTTTCATGTAATTGGCTAGGGTTAAACCTACCAACATAGCAGACTCTAAAAGACATTTTAAAACATATCGGAAAACTAGGAGTTACTTCGTAATAACCATACTTTATCTCATTATATTGCTGCAAGAGAAAAAATAAAGAAAAATCAGCAGCAATATGCGTTGCCTACAAATACACACCGATCCATCTTGATCCTGTAATGATGGAAACTAAAACAGGCCTAATTGTGGATCACTATCGGTACCGTAGTAAAGCCCATTGGGGCTCACTTGCCTCGGAGAGACAACTTAATTACAAGGAAAAAGATTGTCACAGACTTCTTCACTACAGAATCAAATGTTGTAGGATTATGCAGCAAGAATCAATCTATTTTCAATTGGGGTGGCTGAGGTTGAGTTTCGGTTTTGCGGTGGCCAAAAGATCCTTTACCGGCCTTCAATAAAGATACATACAACAACTTATTCCATGTATCAGGCACACCAGGCAAGCACCAATGAATACAATCTTGATGATTAAGGGCTTTATTCTTCTCTTCAGCGGTTTTCAAATCTTTGCCATACACTGAAGGGTGTGCATCGGCTCTATAGTAAGATAGCTTACTAATATTCAGAAATAAAACAGGAGTCTTCATTTGTCTTAGAGCATCATTTAGTATTTTCACTTGTGACGGGTACATGTCTTTGTATTTTTCATTACTCATGATTGGCTCCGTCTCTCTGTTGCATTTTCCACCTGTGTTCCATTTCCCGCCTCTGCATTATAGACCAACTATACATAAGTTATTCAAATTCAACAACAAGACGGTGAGCCGAGAGAGTGATATTGAAGGTTGGGTTAGCACTTACACATAATGGGGAATCGAATATCCTCTAAAAACGATTTGGGTTCTATTAGAATCAATGTTATTGTCAATCCATCTCCTCCATGTTGTAAGACCTTTCTTATATGCTTCAAACATACTAAGTTTAGGGTAGACGTAATTACCATCCTGAAAGTAGTTTATTCTGCAGCAATCGGTATTTTTGTAAGGCACGACATTTTCATCATAATCACCTATATATATATACAAAAATTAAAGTATGTCATTTTTTGCATGTTACTTACCCGTTATTGGTTTTGGAACCAGTCCACCAATGCATCGAATCAAAAACTATAACATCAGCATCATGATACGCTGATGATGCAACCTCGTCAATCAAATCCAACCTTAGAGTTTCAGTCCCTGGTGTTACCATTTTGTTTTTACGAGTATTTCTTTTGGTCTCATCCACAAGAAACGCAGACCACACAAATGCTACTGTACAGTTGTAGTCCTAAAGTTTAAAATTCAAGCATATAGTTAGTTTTTCTTTATCAACAAATCTGCATAGTTAGACATCCTCATCACAATGTAAAAAAATGACAATAAGAGTACTTACTTCAAATCTCATAGCGTATTCATCAGTCTTAGGGATCCTGAAAACTCTGCTCTTATCTGGAATGACAGTCCAAAGTATGCACAACATAGACACGAACATATTCCTATTCAACGAATCCCCAACATATACCAATTTTTTCCCTCTCAATCTCTCCAGAAAATCAGTTGCATTAAGGATGCTGCGCGCGCACACACACACAAAAAGCCATCTGTTAGAAGTCAAATATTCCCATCTTCTAAATATAAACAGGAAGCTCACGTTTTACTAGTATTGGCAAGCACTGACTTTTACCTGGGTATATTGTTACACCTTGCATTTGTTTGCTTAGATTGCCATTGCCACTGCCACTGGAGGAACTGATCATCAGGTCTTCCATTGTGGTAACAAGCAAAGGTTTGATCGACAAAAGGACAAGAACCAGGAGGATAATATGGTTTGCTCTCGACGTCCCTAACCCATTCACCTTCAAAAATATCACAATCGCCATCAGAAGAATCACAACTCTTTTCTTGTTTCTTGGCATCATTTAGTCTAGTACTACTACTACTACTACCAGAAAAGTTGCTTGCGCTTGCAATAGAATTATCATATGTATTGACAGACACTCCACCAGGTACATCAACCAAAAGAAGACTTGAGTTACCAAAACTCTTTTCACCATGCTTCGTTTTCCTTGGATTATTATTACTAGAGGAGTTTTTGAGTAACTCGGGAGGAAAAGAGGAAGTAGAATTAGTGGTAATAGTAGTATCCACACTACCAGTACTTGAAGTATTAAAATGCCTATTCCCAAAAGAAGGCATATGAAAATATCTGTTAGCACTGTTTTGAAGCATGGGATTCGTTAACGATAGGGAAATGGAAGGGAACATGAATGTAATAGTTGTAAGAATAAGTATTGAAGCTCCAAGAACGAAACCAAATCCAAAAAGCATTAACGATCCTTTTATCTTCAGGCGATTGTGAGAGGATACCCGTAACAAGCGACATAACTTCTCCAAACTCCTAAGCTTTCTCATGAATGGTTTTTAAGCTGCAGCTGGTAATAAAATGGATTGTCTATATTTGGTAAGAGTACAGAGAATTAACTGAATTTGTTCGCAATACTCTTAATCACTTGATATACTGTACGAAAAACTAAATGCTCGAGGAAGACACCAAGAAAGAGGCCTCATTCATCAATGAATACCCGGTCTCTTATCGGTATACTACCACATTATTGGTCGAATCAAAATGATTAATCAAGTAAATGAATTTTCTAACCCAAGTTGAAACTAATCATAAATGGATAATTTATAAATCATCAGTACTAATACCACCACTACGCTGCATTTATTGTGATCATTTCTGTTATTAGTAAAATTAAGCTGGAATTGATATAATAGAGAGAATCAAATGTCAGACTGGACTGGACAGTATAAAACCAAAAATATGTTCAAGAGGCCAATTTTGAATATTCAGCCGCCAGTCATTTTACCGTGTTATAATCGAAAACTAGAAAAACTAACTACTAATAAAATCGAATCTTCCAACGTTGAATTATGTATCCTCAGTGTGATAGGGTGTCTGTTCTTATTAGATCACCATCTTAATTAATTACATTTTGTCTATTCGTCAATGAAGTTTTTTCGATTTAAATATAAATGGTAGGTAAAGTGTCTCAGAAGTAGACCTCATGATTTCGACATTATAAAAACACCAAAATTGCATATATATTTATGCATATTAGTGAGAAAATTGTATTATTTTCGTTTTCAATTGTTCTAACTTAACTAGCGAGTAGCAACAGCCTGAGACCAAAAATAATTCAGTGTCATTTGGTGATTGTTACTTATCGACCAACTACTAACAGATACTTAAAACAGGAGAATAACGTTGTGCATTTGCGAATTGCGATGGACTTAATTGGACGACTAACAGGAGCCCCTATCTGATGGAAAAAAATAAAATATTTTTGTGTCATTCACGCCAAATGTAAAGAATATTAGATCATTTTTATGCAATTTTCCATTCATTATGTCTCAAGAAAATTTCATAAAGTTTAATTGACATTTGAAGATTTTTGAGTATACAGTTTGATCCGGAAAACGGCCCAAAATCGATTAAACATGGAAAAGAAGAAAGTGCATTGGGTCAAGCACGGGTCAACCCATCTCATAATTTAGATTCGGAAAATGGGTCGCATGACCATAACCCATAATGTATGGGAGTAATGGACTTGTAAAATATAGGTCTCGGTGAAAAAGACATAGGAAATATTAGCCATATATACCCTTTTTTTTTTTTACTTAAAAAGGTTAATATCATTGATGAAAAGGAAAAAAGAAACAGGAGGAGAGACGCCTAAGCGAGTCCAAGGGAAGGCACAGGCCAACGAAAACAAGAAGTTACAGGACTTCCACACAAACCGAAGCACCAAATACTCCAAAAACCAACGAACACCAAACTAGGCTAAAACATGGAGCCTAAACAAAACTGAAAAACAAAGAGAACGCTTAAAAAGAGCTAAGAATGACCCTTCTTGGATTGTGTTCTATGACCTCTACATAACTGCTCTTCTTTGTCATTCTTAGAGATTCCATTACTCCCATTCCAATTGAGCCTGTTAAGCTCTCTATCTTTTCTCTTTATATCCCTCTCTTTTCTTTTTGAGATATTTTCTTCATAGGGCAAGTAATTCAACTTCTTCTCAAATTCACAATCCTCCAAGTCTTCGCTATCTTCTTCAACATCTTCAATAATGACTTTGTATTCATTAACGACCTTTGAAGGGGCACTAGCTTCCGTCTTCCTTGCTGCTAACTTTCCGCTATCAATTGGAAATCTACTCTCCTCTCTAAAGTCACTTAACATCAAAAAAGGGTTATTTTTTGGAGAAGTCACTGCCTTGACTATCTTTTTTGGAGATGACGCCTGAGAAACTCCACTTTTAGGAGGAGATTTGCCTTTGGAAACCATCCAATCTCCCTGTAATGAATCCGAGGAAGTTAATCTCTCTTTACCATTGCCAACCTTTGATAGTACCGTCTGATTTGAAGATGCAGAATTTTGCTTGTCTGTTGCAATCTTAATTGCTGGGACTGTGCTAACCCCAACAGTTTTGCTGCAACTAGCATTAACTTTCTTGGAAACATCCTTTTCAGTCACTTCATGAGCTCCAACATTTTGATCTTTGGCAAGTTCCTTTGGAGTAGCTTTGGTTGCTTCTGAAATATTACCGGCACTCCCATTTGTACTTGGCTTGACAAGACCAGTATCTACCCAAATTTGATTCTTTATCACCATTCCCTACAATCATATTCTCAGAAGAAGAACCCACTCGAGCTTGTCTAACCATATTAGGTGTCCACATAGAACTCCTTTTCCTTGAGCAGTTTTTGGTTAAATGACCAAACACCAAACATGTTTCACATTTGGGTGGCCTCCAATGATATTCCACAGGGAGATCAAAAGAGATTTTACCATCTATTAATAAAGGAATGGACTCAGGGTAATCAAATTCCATATCAATTTCAACGCAGATTCTAGCGAAGGACAATCTAGTTTTCTTAATTGTGCACTCATCTGCTAGCAATGGTTTTCCCAAGTAACTAGCAATCAAGCTCAAACCATCTGAATTCCACATATGGAGAGGAACCCCATAAATCTGAACCCAAATTGGTACTGATTTGATGTCTGCAACAGACTTCTCAATCAGGTGAGTCCAATGTCTAATAGTGAACAAACTCTTCCCGATGTAAACCGAGCCAGTTTCCAATACATGCTTTCGATCTTCTTCATCAGAAAACTCAAAAATAAAGGCACCTTCCCCAAATAATTTTATACTTACCTCTTTCCTGAGTTTCTAGAGTTTGGTCACATCAATTTGGACTGCAGGAAATGAGATCCTTTTTCCAACGCAGTACCCAACAATCAAATCATCACAACTCTTCATTCCTTCTAGGTAATTTTCAGTATGAGAATCTACAACTTTCTTTCCATTAACCTCTAATGGGGAAGAGTACTTCATTGCTGGTTGAGTTGTTACAGCTTTTGGCATAGGGAATAAGTTCCTCCATTCATAAGGGTTTGAGATTTCCCCATTTGCACCTTTTGTAGAAATAACAGAGACTAAAGATGTTTTTTGTTAACCCCAGCATCAGTTGTAGCAGCAGCTTGACGATCTGCATCACTAGCTCCAACATCTGAGATTGAAAAACTAGATAGTTTTCCCCCATCAAAACCAGTTGATGAAGAAGAAGGAATCAAAGAAGGAAACTCTTCATGACCCAAATTTATTCTAGTGTTACTCAATAAAACTACATCACTATTGATTTGATTTGTTTCCGGAGAAGATTGAGATTGAGAAGATCTAGGATTTTTCATTTCAAAAACAAAAAATTTAACCTAGAAAATCGCCTTCCTTATCCCTTGCCACGTCATCACTCTCTCTCTCATCGGTTGTATACCCTTTGTTTTACAATTTGTTTTTTTTTCTTATCCATTTCTCTCCTATTTAATTCCCTCTCTTTAATTAAAATTAATTGTGATAAATATCTTAACTTCCGAAATATAAGTCGGATTTTAATAAAATTTATATTCTTGAAAAGGGCTCGAAAATCTCTACAAAACAAGATCCATTGTTGATATGAAATTCGAAAATAAAAATAAAAATTAAACCACGTCGAGGATACATTTTGCACCCAGGTGCAACCTGGACAAAATTAATTTTGTATAAAAATATGCATTATGCACCCAGGTGCAACATAAACAAAATTTATTTTATATAAAAATATGCATTATGCACCCAGGTGAAACCTGGCCAAAATATTTTTCCAATACAAATCAGAAAAATATACATTATGCACTCAGGTACAACCAACCAAAACCCTTTCCTTCAGAATTATACATTATGCACTCAGGTGTATCTCATGTACTTTGCGGATAAATCTAGGTTAATCTTAATAATCACTTGCAATATATTATACATAACCAAAATTATCAGTTCATGATCTCGAGCAATAAATCCACCACCATTACCATCACATTCATTATCAAAACATCAAACAAAAACAAGTATTAAAGAAGAAAAATAAAAACGACAAAAAATTCAAAAAAAGTATACATCATGCACTCAGGTGCATTTACGCCAAAAACTAGTTTTATGTTAAAATATACAATATGTACCCAGGTGCATCTTGTGTTTTCTGGATTGTATATATATATACTACATTAGGTTAATTACTACAACCATATTGGGTCCTCGTTAGCTGTATTTTTGATTGGGTTCGTATTCGTATCCACCTGCCAAGACATTTTAAAGATGTTATGTACTCCACCAAAACTTAAGCAATGTAATAAGCAAATGATGTATGACACGGACACAACATCAGATTCATGGCGTATGGAGGAAATTCAAGGCATCATATCATACACATGAGTCATCAATTGGGCGTTGATATACGCATACATATTTCTCAAAGAACAAAAGAAACTGGTCATGTAGGAATTTATACAAACACCTGTTGTACGTGACTTGACATGGCCATGGACGAATTTGGTATTCTGTTAACTATTTTCCCATCTCCTTCCCTGCAATTTAACTACAAATTAAGAAGAAAAAAACACATCTCTCATACACCATTCAACATTAATAATTCATTATTGTTTCAAGAATGAAACTAGAACCAAATTGAAATTTAACAAGAAAAAAATAAAAAATAGTCAATTGAACAAATAACTTCGAAATCAGGTTGCATCAGATTAAAATTCCTGGTATTTATGGAGGTGATGATGTTGCTGGTAGTGATGGTAATGGTGGTGGAGGTGGGTATTCATGGTGGCAGAAACTGGAATGGTAAAAAAATGAAGGAAAGGTCAAGTTTTGAGATATACTACCTCTCATACAGATGCTAAGATTCTCGAGCTGAAAATATTACCGAAGTTATACACCATTATCGATCAATATCTGGTAACCGAGGTGGAGGAGAGGACTCGTCTATCTCAACGAGGATATTAAGACTAGAAAAGAAGAGAGGGAATATTAGTCACCTGAACTAAAGTTAATTGGGTGAAATAGACAAATAGGATAATAGAACCATTATATTTGGATTCTGGTCATTTGAAAAATGGTCATATTTTACATGTCTTATACAACCAGGAATTGAAATCCTAGGCATATTCAACCAGAAAACTGAATTGAGATTTAGTCCGAGCTAATTCACTTAATTATCTGATTTAGCAGAGTTGATTCACTGCGTTAATTTTTCAAAATAACAAATCAGAATATCTTTTCAAAATTTCTAAATAAAATAAAATATGATTTATCTATTTATTTTTTAAAGAATATTTGTCCACAAAAATGACAAAGTAAGTTTCTTAGCTTAGACCAAGGGTATCGTAAGTAGGGTTGCACAGAATCGAGCCAAACCGGCTGGACTGACTTAAACCGACTGAACCAGCCGAACCTTTAAGCTAATGGTCGGTGACAATTTATGAAACAAGAACCGTTGATCTGTCAGTTCGGACAACAGTTTGAGAGTCAAATCCGACCGAATCGAGCCGTTCAAACATAAAATTATTATCCATTGATCATTTTTAGTTTTAGCAATATATTTGAGGATATATAATCATAGCATAGCAAACCCTAGTCTTCTTCTTCACAATCCATTGCATCTACCAGATTGAGATTCTTTTCTTTCAAGTTATTTACAGCCAAACCGCAATCCACCACCTCCATCATCACGAGAACTAGTACCTCACTACCACCAACACCTTCATCTTCTTCTCCCACAAAATATCAACTCAAGGAATAATCAACATCAACAGCAGTGGGGTTCAATTCTACTATTGATGCATATAGAAAATCTCAAATGTCTAAACTTATTCTTATATAGTTAATGGGTTTTTGTCGATTTTATTTTGTTAGTGGCTTACTAAATAGTACCCAATTGATTTTGTTCATTTTTTTTGTTCTTGTTTTATGGTTGATTGAACTTCAATTTAATCATGAACAATGCTGGATTGTGTTAATGGCCCTGATTTAGGTTTAATAAGAGGCCCTAATTGGGTTTATACTCCTATATGAGTCTTCTTCTTTTGAAAAACATATGCAAAATCATTAATTTTGGTCAAATTTCATTTTGCTTGTCTGCAATCTATATGAATCAATTAACATTTAACATGGTAAAGTAGTTTATATTGAACAAAAATCCAATTCAATCACATAATTCTTCCTCATCTAGTCCCTTTTAGTATTTAGTTTTTGAATTATGATTTATTGATCCTCTTCAATTTATTGATGAGTGTCCGACAAAGAAACCTAACTTTTGCATTTTGTGAAATGTGAAATCATTGAAAAAATTGGCTGAAAACCGGAACCGACCGATCTGACTTGGATCGACCGAACCGAATATCGGTCTTTTCGATGACGGTTTTGTATATGAGAACGATGACTGGTCAGTTCGATGGTCGATTCCGGCTGAAAACTGGACCGACCGGACGTTGTGTAGCCTTAATGGCAATGAGTGTTCTCCTTCAAAAAGAAGGAGGCTATCAATTTGATCAAATTTGATTCCCTATGAGTATCATTCAATCCTCCTTTAAATATTTATTCTTCTCCAATCAACTTTTTCTTTGTTCTCTGAAACCAATAAGAGAAACCTATGAATCCTAAAGGATAGCTTCTCAGATTTGCTCACATTCACTCATCTTAGTCCTCTATACTTATTGTGTTGATTTTTCTTTTATAACTTGATAGATTTAGAGCTTTCTACCTTTGTTTGTTCTTCCATCCTCGTTCCTAGTTCTTGCTGGTTTCCTTGTGGATTAAATTTACCAATGGTTATTTAAAATATTCAATTACATCAAAATTTAGATTTTTTAATCTATTTTAGATTTTTTTTATATGAATTTCTCTGTCATTTTACTTCTGGGGTTTGTTATTAGAGGATCTTGTTTCAAAACTTTGTTGTTTGATCTGATTTTGCTTTGTAATTTATTGATGAGTTTTAATTTCACTGGAATGCTTGTTTCCAAAAGAACACCAGCTTCAGCAAGAAAACAATAAGGCCTTGTTTGGTAAAATTTATGATTATCTATTTATGATTATAAATAATCATAAATTGATAAATGATTTTGATATAATCATTTTAAAAATAAATTTTTCCAAACACTTTTTTCAGATAATTGATTATCTTAGAATGATGATCTCAAAAAGGAGAGGAAAGAACAATGATCTAGGATATTTTTTTAGTCCATGTTGTTTTTTTGTCTCTCTCTTGATAGTTTAGAGAAAATAAGAATAAAAAATTCAATTTGAATTCCTTAGAGAAAATAATTGATTATAATAAATTTTAAAAGCAAGTTTTTCTTGTTTATGAAAATAATGAATTTTTTCAATTATGATTAAAATAAGCAATTATTATAATGATTACCAAACGCATATAAAATCCATTATAATCTGCATAATGATTATAAGCTGATAATCCATTAAAATAATGGTTACCAAACAACCCCTAAGCATCTAATTCCCTAATATCAGCACTAGTGAGAACAAAAACAACATAAACAGTAGCAACATCAACAACATAAATATTAACAGTGGAAACAACAATTACTAAGACTCGGGCATCGTTTCAGACCGTTTTTATACTGGTTCATTTCATTTTAGATTGTCAGATACCGATTCAAACCGAGTTTTTTGTTACCTCTACTTCAATTTTATTTTATTTTGATATTATAGTTATTTTAGATTGGAAAAACTTGAGAAATGGATGGATCATTTGCTAGTCCTAACTTCCCGGCCTTGTGCAGTGTTGTTCAATTGTTTGATGCTGTCTTCTACAACTCGAACATAGCCATTTATGAAACACCTTCAGAAATTGATGGCTCACTTACTGAACCTAACATCTCTTTCTTGTGTAATTATGTTAAATTATTTGGTATTACTTATCATAATCCAAAAATATGGCCATTTAACCTAGTTTCTTCTACCAATTTTTGGCATTTGATGGTTTTGATGATTGTAACAGTTGAATTCTATGATCTATGTAGAGTCTTGAGTGTTTAAATGGTACTTTAAGTTTTGAATATGTTGTCTTTGAATATGTTGTAATGACTTAATCTCAAAAATCATTCCTGTAACAATTTTAATCTAAGAGGTGCGCCTCTTGTTAGAAAAAAATAAATAATTTCTTTTTTGATTATCTTTCATGCACTACTTTACGTGAAGTAGTTCTCCGTAATCTTTATTGCACATCATATGGTCCTCATTTAAGAAAAAAATAGCATACACGACAAATTATTAGCCGTTTGGAATGAAAATCTAAAGTATTTAACATACAATCAAGCGTCCACACCAAATTTATAAGGATTTATATGATAACTTTTAAACATTAGTTTCCTTTCATCATCCTTTTCATTTTATATAATTTCAAAGTTGTTCTCTATACGGCCCATTGTTAGCAATTTACTGTCACTCTTTCACTTTGTCCATAATAGCAAAACACACAACCATTTTTTTTTTATCCATTTAGAATAAGATATTGCATAAAACACATAACCCACACCCATTGCTCTTAACGTGAACGTAACCTGATCTACAACCCCCACCTAATCCTAAAAGACGAATTTTAAGGTAAATCACACTGGACTATATGTTACCTGCCACTTTTATTTAGGAGAGAGACATAGGTTGGGGAAACCCACCCAACCCACGGACAACAAAAATGCTTTGGAAAAGCTTGTGACACGATGAGAGGTACAATTTTTTTCCATTTATATATATATATCATAGATGAAAGTCTTCAAACACTAATTGGTATTACTACATCCAAAATAAATACTTATAGTTGCAAGATAATACTTAAGAGTGTTGTACGAATTTCTATAGAAAAATATAAAAACCCTCGAATATTATGGAGCTAATAAAAATTCCAAAACTTTCGTCTAAAATAGAATATGGGGAGTATAAAACTGTTCTTGTAATTGTCATTATCATCTGTTTATAATAATTTTAGGCATTATATTCAAATCTAAAAGAAAATCTTAATTATACTAAATAAATATGAAAAATAAATTATATTAGTGTAAACAACCAAATTATTTGGGAATTTAGAACAAATGGAGTAACTTAATCTAGTTGTTATTAAAATGTAATCATCACAATCGATTAAAATAATTTTGTTATGGGATTTATTAAAGACGATCGGCGCCTTAGGTGGAAAGTAGGCGCCCTTACGGTGTATGTTGTTAAAGTGATAGGCTCCCTAGGTGGAAAGTGGGCACCTCACTAGTAAGGCGCCCAAGGCGCTAAAGGAGGGGAGCCACTATCTTGGATTTTTTTTTTTTTTTTTTGTTACCATGAGCGCTTTAGGTGCGTCTAGCTAGGCGAGGCAAAGCGAGGGGATTGGTGCCTCGCCTAGCATGTCACATAACATAGCTTTTTTTTTTTTTTTTGATCGGTAAATTATGGAATTTAATAAAAACATAGCTTACAGTATGTATATTCGACATCTCAGTCAAAAAGATAAGGTGCATGTCATTTAAGCGCTAATTACTTACCATTTCTAATAGTTCGTAGAGAGTTATAAGTTTGATTTTGATTTTAGTTAATAATAACAGTTAAATAGTTCTTAGAAATATTGTGTGCCAAAAGACCCTTTACCAGCTTTCAAGAGAGAAGCATACAATAACTCATTCCATGTATCGGGCACACCAGGCAAGCACCAATGAACACAATCTTGATGATCAAGAGCTATAATCCTCTCTTGAGCCGTAAAATTCTTTCCATACACTGAAGGGTGTGCATCGGCTCGGTAATATGTTAGTTTACTGACATTCAGATATAAAACAGGTGTCTTCATTCGTCTTAGAGCCTTTTCTAATACTTTCACCTGTGCAGGTGATCTCTCTATGTATGTCTCGTCACTCATGATTGGCTCTGTTTCCTTGTTGCATTTCCCCCCAGTGTTCCATCTCCCTCCTCTACAAGATTAACAAAAATTATTGATGCATTTAAAGAGTGAGATTAGGCTTTGAGCACATTTTAGAGGAAATCTATATGTACTAGAAGTAAAAGAAAAATTAAAACATAATTAACAGTTCTTATACCTAATGATCAAAAAAATACCTATAGTGAGAAACTGAATACCCTCTGAATACAATTTGGGTTTTGTTAGGATCAATGTTGTTGTCAATCCATTTTCCCCAAGTAGTAACACCTTTCTTGTATGCTTTAATCATATCTAGTTTTGGGTACAAGTAATTACCTTCTTGAAAATAGTTTTTCCTGCAATTTAAAACTAACATTGGTAACGCACCATATATTCCATATTAAAAACAAGGACAATTTACATTCATTTACATATTACTAACCCATTGTTAGTTTTAGGACCAGTCCACCAATGCCATGAATCGAAAACAACAACATCAGCATCACGATATACCGAAGATGCCAGTTGATCAACCAAATCCAATCGTAATGTCTCCGGCCTGAGATCCATATTGTTTCTCCGGTTTATCGGATTTGTTTCATTAACCAGAAACGGAGACCACACAAACACTACGGTACAGTTATAATCCTGTATTAAAATTGTGGAAATTAAAATCTGAGAACAATTTCATCAGCTGCAAATAGCGAAGATCGTAAAAAACACATACATAGAAAAGGAAGCAGAACTTACATCATATCTTATTGAAAAATCCCCTCTTGACTTGAATTCCCCGGAGGGCCTAAAAACTTTCGTTTTATCTGGAATGACATTCCAAAGGATGCACAACAGAGAGATAAACATATTTCTATTTAAAGAATCCCCGGAAAATACCAATTTTTTCCCTCTCAATCTCTCAAGAAAGTCCGTTGCATTAAGGAAACTGCAAAAAAGATACAAGAAGCTATATTGTCACGGACATGGCACAGAATATACGAATTTTTCTATGAGTTCCAAGTTTTAGAGAAAATATTTGTGGATAGATTAATTAGTTACCTGGGGATATTATTACTATCACATCGTGCATTTGTCTGTTGAGATTGCCATTGCCACTGCCACTTGAGGAACTGATCATCCGGTCTTCCGTTATTGTAACAAGCAGAATTTTGACCCTCGACAAATGGACAAGAACCAGGAGGATAGTATGGTTGCTTATCGTTGTCCTTTACCCATTCACCATCAAAAATATCACAGCTGCCAATACCATCAGAAGAATCATCACCATTAGTTCGTACTCTCTCCACTAATATACTATTACTATCACTAGAATTATTACTTGTTGGGGGTTTTGTAACCACCAATTCTCTAACTTTAGGAAGATCAACAAAAACAGCACTCGAGTTCTTTAGACTGTTTTCCATATGATATGTTTGGGTTTCATTATTCCTGATTCTCGAAAAATTCCGAGCAGAAGAAAAAGAAGTAGAAGCAGTAGCTGTTGTATTACTAGTAGTAATGGTACTTCTTGGGGATAGCTGCCAGTATGGAAGAGAAAATTTGAGATTAAGATTATTCTGAAGCATGGGATTCATTAGGGATGGAGATATCCATGGAAACGTGAAGATAATAGCTGTTAGCATAAAGATAGAAGCTCCGACAGCACAACCAAACACAAAGAGGACTACTGACAATCCGTTTTTCCTTGGTGAGTGATATGACGGTATCCCGGGTAAGGGACATAATTTCTCTCGAATCTTAAGAGTCCTCATGAAAATAAATTTCTTCTTTGAAAACTAAAGCGATACTATATGCATATAGTGAATTTCTACTTTTCTTGAAAATATATATATGCATATTGAACTGATAGGTTCAAGAGTGTCATTGATTAGTAGAGAGTAGTTTACCTTAAACATGAATAATATACTCCAAGTTGCAATGCAATAATCCTATAAAATGATATGCATATTAATATCCTTAATTATGGATTACTTTTGATTAGTTAATCGAGCAATGTACGGATCGTGCGTCATATATTATTTGATCATGAAAAGAAAAACAAACATTTGCAGTGAAACACTTTTAAATCCCCCCGACAGTTTTGCTGCGGTGTAATATTCCTTTTTTTGATAGAAATAAGAAAAACAAACACAATTATGGTGTGAAAGAACCATCCTGAATCCAGACAAGCGGATCATGGATTGGTCTCCCTCTCATCGCCAGATAAGATAATTCTATATGTTTTTTGGATTGAAGATCCTTACACAAAATGTTACTAAAATTATTCAAAAGCTTTAAAACGGTGTCCATGAGTCTATTGTTTCTCCAGTTTGTAGCTCTCCTGGTTTGTTGCATTGATTTCCTGATGCTTGTGTTGTTTATCAAAAAGTTGAAACTGGTGCACTGAAGTTGTTTTGCCCATTCTAGAGTTTGAATGGCAGCTCGGCAATCTCCTTCTTCCTTGGTATGAGCTCTGACAGTGTTGGTTCTTTGTCCAATAGTTCGCCCAGATTTATCATAAAATATAGAGCCGATCCCTGTGAATTGAGTTCTGTTATCATAGTGAGTGTTAAAATAAAAAGTGGGCCAACTGTTGTTTAAAATGTGACTAGATGGGGTGTTGGTACCGGGGAGCTGCCGATTAGATATCCGGTGTAACTTAGAGATGGAGTTTAGGTGATTGGTAATTTGAGTACTAGTATAAATAGGGTTTGGAGTAGTGTCTTTGAATACCCATTCACATCGGGCTTTCCAAATAAACCAGGTGATGGTAGCACAAAGTTCAGGCCAATTACCAAGGGGAGTACTGGAAGGAGAAAAGGAGAACCAGGCATTGCACCAGTTAGAGCAACTCTGGTTAGGGGAAGTGGTATTATCAAGGCTCAAGTTACAACTAGCCCAAACCTCTCTAGTGAAGGGACAATGCAGGAAAACATGTTCAGCTGTTTCAATAGCATTATTACACAAGGTGCAAGTAGGGTCTATGTGTTGAATGTACTTGGACAGATTGCCACTAAAGGGGAGAATATCAGAGTAGAGCTTCCAGGCAAACATTTGAATTCTAGGTAGAGCATCGAGTCTCCAGATTTTAGAAGCAGTTTTATCAGTAGTCCGAGCCTCATTTTTTGCTAGAATGTTGTAAAGAGATTTAGTGGTGAAGATTCCATCATCAGAGTGGTTCCATCTTAGAATGTCCGGGTTGCTGGGATTGGGTTTTATGGCAAGAATACTTCGAACCTGAGAGGAGGAGAAAAGAGAGGAGATGAGAGGGACATTCCAAGAATCACCAATACGCAGATGGGAAACCAAATAAACTCCTTGAGTTTCATTATCCAAACTAGATGGATCAAAAGGTTCTATTTGATCAGGTAACCAAATGTCCTTCCTAATGTTAATGCTAAGGCCATCTTCAACTTCCCAGCAACAATGCTCTTTGAGAATCATAAGGCCCTTATGGACACCTTTCCAGGCCCAAGAGGCGCCAGAATTGCAAGATGAATGGAAAGGATTAGAGAAAGGAAAATATTTGGTTTTCATGTTTTTAGCCCACAAAGAGTTTGGCTGAGAGAACAACCTCCAGGCGTTTATGGCAATTAGGGCAAGGTTCATTTTCCTCATATCTTTAATTCCAGTACCACCTTTATCCTTTGCCTTGCATAAGCCTTTCCAGGCTTTGGGGTAGAAACCTCTTTTCCTAGTATCTTTTCCCCACCAGAAGTCACGAATCACACCTTCATCTCTCTTAATAATGGTTTTGGGAAGGAGGAAAGAGGACATTGCGTAAACATGAATAGATTCAAGGGTAGATTTAGCGAGGACATTCCTACCGGCTGGCGACACCTTTTTTCCAACCCAGCCTTTTAGTCTCACTTCCATTTTGTCGACCACATTTTCAAAGCAACCAATTTTGGATTTGTTAGTAAACAAAGGAGTTCCTAGGTATTTGTCGTCTAAGGAGATTTTTTTAACCTTTAAGATGTTGATGATTTTTTTCCCAAAGGAGTTTTTCACTTTGGGGGAGAAAAAGATCCCCGATTTGAAGAAATTAATCATTTGACCCGATGTTTTACCATAAGAGTCAAGAGTTTTCAGAAGACCTTTGCTATGCTTGATGGTAGCTTTACCAAAAATCAAACAGTCGTCGGCAAAAAGAATGTGACTGATAGGAGTGCTTTTCTGACAAATTTTAAAACCAGAGATAGTTCCAACAGCTTCGGCATTGGAGAGAGTTCTAGAGAACGATTCCATACAAAGGATGAAAAGATAGGGAGATAGGGGATCCCCTTGACGTAAACCCCTAGTGGGTTTGAAAGAGGTGCTAGGGATACCATTAATAAGAATTCTAGAGGTACTAGTGCTAACACATTGGAATATAAGGTTGCACCAGGCAAAAGAGAAGCCCATGCGCTTTAAGATAGCCATAAGGAAAGGCCATTCCACCCTTTCAAAAGCCTTTGCCATATCGATTTTCAGCCCCATGAAGCCTTTTTTCCCCCTTTTTTTCCTCATAGAATGTATAATTTCATGAGCTACAAGAACATTATCAGAGATTTGTCTTTGTTGAACAAAAGCACTTTGGTAAGGAGAGATTAAACTATCCAAGTGAGGTTTTAATCTATTGGCTATGACTTTGGAGATAATTTTGTAAACGATGTTGCAGAGACTGATGGGCCTATAATCACTAGGAGTAGTGGGGTGGTGCACTTTAGGAATAAGAGTGATAAAGGTCTGATTTAGTTGTTTTAGCATGTGACCACTAGCAAAGAAACCCTGCACCGTTTTCGTGATGTCCGATTTGACGAGATTCCAGTTTTTTTGAAAGAAACAAGCTGGAAAGCCATCCGGACCCGGGCTGGCATTGGGAGGCATTCCGAAGAGTGCCTGCTGAATCTCACCTTCAGTAGGCGGAGACATAAGAATTATGTTGTCATCATCGGTAATGACAGAAGGGACGAGATTGACTATGTCATAGTCAATGATAGGGGATGAAGTGCTGAGAAGCTCTTGGAAGTGTGTGTTAAGACAAATTTCAATCTTAGTTCTTCCCTCCATCCAAATATTTTTAGAAGAATAAAGCCCATCAATGTTGTTTCTCCTACTTCTAATTACCATATTTTGGTGAAAGAATTTATTATTCTTATCGCCTAGGGCTATGAATTTTTCTTTACCTTTAATTTTTAGCATTTCTTCCTCGTACTCATAGAAATTTTTTAGGTCGGCTCTAGTGCTGATTAAAAGAGGGTCATCTAATCTATTAAGTGGGTTGGCAAGAAATTCCTTGAGAGTGATGGCTAGAGATTTTATATTAGATTGTATGTCACCAAGCTGAAGTCTGTTCCATTTCCGAATTTCAGCTTTGACATTTATAAGGTTATTGACGATGCGGAAGGCATGAGATCCTTGAGTTTCAGAATTCCAACTTTCTTTAATGACATTTCTGCAACTCTCTTCTTCTAAGTAAATACCAAAATAATTAAAAGGTATATGACCGGGATGAGGCTGAGCATCAGTGTTTAAGAAAATAGGAGAGTGATCAGATCCTATATGGGGGAGATGATGGAGATTAGCATTAGGGAAAAGGATGGACCATTTTCCATTGGCCATTCCTCTATCCAGTCTTTCTTCAATATGATGCCTACCAGATTGTTGGTTAGACCAAGTGAAGGGAAAACCAACAAAACCTATATCATTCATTCCTAGGAAATTGAAAATAGATTGGAAAGTAGTAATGGAGTTTTTGTTTGGGATGTTTCCACCTCTTTTTTCGGAGGGAGAGATCATCATGTTTAAATCTCCTAGAATAAGCCAGGGAGAGGAGACAAAAGGCGACATTTTCTGGACTAGAGACCAACTCAACTCTTTTTTTTTCCGGATGAGGGGATCCATACATGCAAGTGAGAAGCCATTCAGATTTAGAACTTTCGATCCAAATCAAACAGTCAATTTAAGCTCAAGTATTCCACTCCCGATGCATTTGGATGCTTCTTTTTCTGTTGATCAAACGTATCGGTTTACCAATTAATAAAGCGCAACTTGTAGACGTCGATTTATGCGAGAGCAAAAAAATAAGAGTTCATAATGACTGCGTATTTTGCGCTGAACAATCTTTGATACCGAAACTGCAGTCTGCAGCTGTATCCAAGGTGGTTTATCTCGATTTAATCTTTCAAGTTGGGTTTAGAAATGATACGAACACCATATCATGATCGTCAATAATGAAACTGTGTCATGCATGTTATTATAATGATTATTACTCTAATTAGTCACCTTATCCTATCTCATACTATATTACTTCCTCCGTCCTAGTTTACTTATTAAAATTGGTTTTTGCACACAGATTAAGAAATATAGAAAGAGTGAATTTTTTTCCAAAATTACCCCAAATTAGTATCTAAGATACATAGTTTTTACATATCTAGTTTTCTGGTCTTTACTTGAAAAACTCAAAAAAAAAAAGATAAAGAATATATAGAGAGAGGAGAATTTAAAATTGTGTATATGAAATAGAATTACACAATTCTCAATAATATGACCTGATTCCAAAAAAAGGGTAAATTAGGATAAAAAATGGAAAAATATGAAACTTAACAAGTAATTTAGAACAAATTTTTTTTTCCAAATTTTGGCAAGAAAACCAGGACGGAGAGAGTATTAGCTAATAGAATCAAAAACATGTTCCATAAAGGCATACAACAATTTTAAATTTCACACTGACAGTTTTTCTGCGGTGTAGTATTCGATGATGAACTAAGAACTCTGTGAGGAACGGAAAAACAGAACTAAAAAACCCAACAACTTGTTTCATGTGAAGATTAGCTAATACAATCCCAATGTTTCTAGATAAATCTTCTCCATAAGTCAACGGGGTTTTGGTTTTAATCAAGAAGCTCAGCTGGTTAAGTTGCCCAGAGGTGGATGTTTATTTCAATGAAAAGTATACAAGTAAAAAATGACCGTGGGAAAATAATATTTTTGTACTGCAGAAGTAAGAAATTCCGTCAAACCAAGGCTTAACACCGGCACGAATTCAAACTGTGTATTGTAGAGCTCACAAAACCAAATGAGCTCAGGACTAGTTGGTATTTTGGAGTGTGTTCAAGTCCGATGGGATATAAATCTAAACGCCCAATATGAAACCGAGCATAGAGTGCAGAGCCGTATGACATCTTAAAACGCGCGTGAGCAGGACAAGATGGTATTTATCGGTGTGTTTTGCAAGAAAATTTCCTCCGGGATTATGTTGTTAAAAAACCAAAAATAAAATAAAATGTAAGTTGTTGCTAGTCCCACATTTTTAGCAACAAGGTAGTCACATCGGGTTGCTCTGTGCTTCCTAAAACTACAAATTAAAACTGACAGCGTTAACCATGTCAGTACCTCAAATGTCAGTAACCAACCAAAAGAAACATGTTTGGTATAATAAGGAATTGGAAAACAATGCACACAGGGCTGGGAGTATACACTGACGCTCGAGCAGGGATAAAGGCAAATATTCAAATCTGACCTTCCTCAAATCATTTGGCGCGATACCGTTTTAAATCCCCTCAAGCCAAATTCATAATATCACTTGCTAGGGAACGGTTGCCAAATCTATATACTAATAATGATTCTGAAGTGCGTCGAGTACAATGTTGCTGGACTAGTGAACTGTGTTTTCAGCCCCAACCTCATGAAAAAAAACAACATATCTGAGTTGTCTATAAAGAGTTTTACTTCACACTCTATTTCGACTTAATCCAGAGATCACTTTTTTGCTATCGGAGACCGAAAGAGCCTTTACCAGCCTTCACTAGAGAAATATAAAGCAACTCATTCCATGTATCAGGTACACCTGGTAAACACCAATGACTACAATCCTGAATAACTGCAATTCTCTCTTGAGCAGTGTAATTTCTTCCGTACAGTGAAGGATGTCCATCAGAGCGATAATAAGTGAGTTTACTGACATTCATATATATTACAGGAGTCTTCATTTTCCGAAGAGTGTCTTCTAGTATTGTCAGTTGTGATTGATCTGGGTTTATGTATTTTTCTTTACTCGTTATAGGCTCTGTTTCTAAGTTGCATTTTCCACCGGTATTCCATTTCCCACCTCTGCATATTAAAACAAAAAGTATGTTTCCGGATGAAGTTAATTCACACACTAAAAGAAATTCTAGCCGTAAAATAGGATAAGGCTGTGGTACTAACACGTAGTGAGAAAGCGAAAATCCTCTGAAAACAACTTGGGTCTTGTTCGAATCAATGTTGTTGTCAATCCATTTCCTCCAAGTAGTAAGAGCTTTTCTGAATGCTTTATTTATCTCCAGTTTCGGGTACAAGTAATCGCCTTCTTGAAAATAGTTAATTCTGCAATTCGAAATTGAAAATGCTAGTGTTATGAAGGCATCAAAAATGGCCAATTTAGGAAGAACAATTTGGATGATTTTTTTGGTTTTCCAAGCTACTTTACCCATTATTAGTTTTCCCCTCAACCCACCAATGATATGAGTCGAAAACTACAATATCAGCATCTTGATACACGGATGCCGCGAGACCATCAATCTGGTCCAGCCTTAGAGTCTCCACTTCTTGTTTTAATTCACTTCCCCGGCTTCTACGGGTCTTTGAATTCGTTTCATTTACTAGAAACACAGACCATACATATGCTACGGTACAGTTGTAGTCCTGCATTTGAAATTCAATCGTTCACACATTATCAGCATCAGCAGTAGCAAAGATGTTGAATTACAATATATATATATATGAGAGATATAATCTGTTAAGCCTCTCTCTTGCATTTGTCTAATTCAATCAAGTACGTTTTAGTGCACAGAAATTAATGATCTGAACTAAGGTGAATTTTGATGCTGGACATGGATTATGGTCTCCCTCTCAATGCAAGCGGAGTAAATTAAGAAAATAAACACAACTTGCCTTGAAAATTAAAGACATATCTCCTCTTGTCTTGTATTCTGATTGCATAGATGGCCTAACAACTTTGGTCTTATCTGGAACAGCATTCCAAAGCATACAAACGAGAGACTCGTACATATTTCTATTCAAGGAATCCCCGGAAAATACCAACTTTTTCCCTCTCAACCTCTCTAAGAAATCTGTTCCATTGAAAAAGCTACAAGGATAAAACAAAAACGAGTAAAGGACATTATAGTAGTTTCTAAAAAAAAATCTGCATTTTTTGTTTGTTTGTCAAAATTGCATTTTTTTCTTTTTCTTAGATTAACTGATAGCTTACCTGGGGATATTCTTGCTGCACCCTGTATTTCTTGGATGAGATTTCCACTGCCACTGCCAATTTAGGTACTCGTTATCACGTTTCCCATTGAAGTAACAATCGAAAGGTTGTTTTTCGATGTATGGGCAAGAACCAGGAGGGTAATATGGTTCCTGATTGACGTCCCTAACCCATTCACCATCATAAATATCACAATCTCTATCCGAAGAATCATCATCACCACCACCATATGCGGTATTACTATAACTTGATGAAGAGTTACTTGGGGAAGTACTTAACAAATTTTCTTTTGCATCCACTAGTTCTCCTTCTTTTTGAAGATCAATGGAAACATTACTACTTGAGTTGTCATAACTGTTTTCGGTGTTATTCATGCCGGTTTGACTGTTTTCAGTCGATATGTTGAACAATTTCGGAGATTGAGGAGGAGGTGTAGGAGGTGGAGGAGATGAAGATGAAGAAGGAGGAGGAGGAGGCGGTGGAGGAGAACTAGTAATGGTACCACTAGGTGAAGATTGAGAATTATGGGGAGAAGAAGTTTTGTGGTAGTACTTGTTAAGATTGTTTTGAAGCATCGGATTCATCAGTGATGAAGAAATAGATGGGAACATGAAGATGATAGCTGTTAGAATGAGTACTGAAACTCCAATGATGCAACCAAAACCGAAGATTAACGCTGATCCTATTCTCTTTGAACGGTAAGGAGACGGTACTATCCCTAATAACTGACATAACTTCTCTGAAATCCTAAGCTTTATCATCGTATCAAAACGAATATGGAAGTGAGCGTTGTTCCAAAGTATCACTAATGGATGAAAACAGAAGCTATATTGAAGAATATATCAAGAACTGCTTGCTAATTATCTTAATGATGTATATGGTACATGTTCAAATAACTAGCTAGTCTCCATCTACCAGGCCAGAGATTGTTGTAATGCCGCTTGAGGTTGCAAGGCTTAATGAAGTCAAGTCCATGTGCCAAAAATGTCTTCCAATACTTTTTTTTTTTTTTAATACTTAACTTGATAGGGTCGATAGTGTCGATATAGACTAATTAAGGGTTGTTTGTAAAAGACAGGAAACAGCTGATCACCGACAAGTATATCGCATTCAATGATAATTAAGCTTCTTCAGAATTAAAATGGCCGTGAAAAATGATTCTTCTTAATTAATGATGTATATTAATTGATTGATTTGATAACAAAAAAATACAGGTATATCTAGTTAATGGGTTTTGTTATTTTGTGCAACCATGCACAAAATAAGAGCAAATTATTAGTAATAAAAAATTATGAGAGATAGTGTATTTTACATTGGACAAGGTGAAGTTTGCACTTTTATAAAGAAAAATTCAAAAAATTCATGAGTATTTGTTTTATCCAATGCAAAATACACTATCTCTCATAATTTTTTATAATTTTTTATCATTTCTAATACTAATAATTGGCTCTTATCTTGTGCATGGGTGCACAAGATAACAAAACCCCTAGTTAATTAAGCAAGTAAAATTCCAAATTGCACCTATTACACGTCTCTAAAATGATAAATACTCCTACCTACCATATATAATTGTAATAATAATTGGTAAGACGGTTCCAAAAATTATAATAATTAATTATTTATTAATTCAATTAGTATATTTAAGTAAGTCTGGATAGTAACCCCTGGGTAGTGACAGTTTTCTGTTTGTTTGTTCATTTTGATTGGTAATGGACCATTTGTAAAAATAAAGGAAATAAAACTATACACTAGTACAACCGTTGCCACGGTGGAAGGACCGACCGAAGAAGAATCTCATGATGGATTTTAAATTTGATATTGTTATTTATACTCGTTGCGTAGATTTTTTTATAATCTTTCCCACGAGATAAAATTTGTAAAATTCTAAGGCACGGATTTTTAGATATGTTATATTAAAGTTTGTTTTCCAATTATACCCCTTCAAGAGTAGGATACACAAAGAGTTATAGTAATTGGACTAAAAGGGAGGGATAATCTTATCCCTAGTTAGCAATTCGGGGTACGGGTAGTAGTTCGGGACGGCATACGTACGAGAATTATACGGATTCGGATAGGTCGGATTCGGTCAAAAATCCGGTCAACGGTTCGTTGTTCTGACAGATGAGTTCTGAACGGCAAGATAACTACGTGTATATTCGTTTTATAAATGTGAGTTCGGCACTTAAAATTCGGATTACATAAATGATAAATTGATAAGTATTATGATCTTATTACGAAACTAATTTTATTTGTATATGATTTATAAGATAAAAAAACATTTTAGCGTGATTATTTAACAAGAAGTAAACAGTTTAATCGCATAAATGTATTATAAAACGAGTTTATAGATTTTTAAACAAAAATTAACACATAAAACACTGGTTAAACAACTATCAATAAAAAATTTAACTGAATAATTGTATTTAAATATAAAGTATATTCAAAATCAAACAAAAACCAAGCAAAAAAAACTACGATCAGAGACTTACTTATGGGAGAGTTTAGGTCAGTGTAACTAGGTTCAAGTTCTAGTTTGGAAATATCATTCGATTCGGTTAGTTCGGATACGTTCGCGAATCATTCGTGAGGTCCATATAATCCGGAACTAGGTTCGAGTTCAAATAGTTCGGAAGTATCATTCGGATTGATTGATTGATGGATCGTTCGGAATCATTCGGGAATGATTCGGAGAATTACTAACTAGGATCTTATCTAGTGAAAAAGTAACCAAAAATAAACCACATGGAAATCAAATCCAATCTTTTTATCAAAATTGTTAGGTTCATTTTACAAAAAAGTAGCCATAAAAGGGACTCCCTCCCATCGGGCCCTCCGGTCGGTCGGCCCAATAAGTTACAGACATAATCAGTACAAATTGGCAATATATATTTTTACCTTAAGAATTGCAGAAAAAAATATGATAGAACGTTAACCCGCTAAACAAATAAACTCAACGTATTATTACAGTAAAGAAAGAATTGTTTGTGGTAAGTACATGGCTATTGTCATGCTTAAATTTTGGTATAGCAGTATTCAAAATAAAAAAATAATTTTTTTTTGTGGAACTAGAATATAGAGAAGGAAAGACACAAATTAGAGACGAAGGAGGGGAGAAAATATTATTAGATGTGTACAATAGACTAACATTAGATCCACTATTTATAGGGCTAGACATAAGGGCATCCCAGTAATAAACGAGATTTTCCCTAGATATTCTTAACATAATTACGCGTTTATAACACTCCCCCTGATGACGTTGTGTCTAAGCAAATTGCCTCGTTAAACTTTGTCAGGAAATTCCAAAAAGACAAAACCTGATCGAAGGGAAAAGAGTACAATTATGAAAACTTATAAAAAATTTGGACACGCAAATGTTGCCTCATTAAAACCTTGATAAGGAAAACACAATGGGAAACCTTGATGAAGGAAAAAGAGTACAACGTGATAGTCCAGTAAAATACCTTCTTATTTGATACTCCCCCTGATAAGTACTTCAGTTAATTCTTGCCTTGCAAATATTTGAGTCGAGCTAATTTCGATAAATGAATTTCTTGAATGCTGGAATAGCAATGCTTTCGTGAGAAATTTTCCAATTGATGAAGTCTTCTTTTGTGTTAGTCTTCTTTTGGTAGTGTTCTCGAGTCTTCATGCTTCTTTAAATACATTAAGGACTTGCTTCTTGGATTTCTAGCTTCTCGAAGATGATTTTCGGAAGTAGTTGATGTAATTTCTTCAACAAAGTGCCAATATTTAGTTAAAGTTGCATAGGTGAACAAAAGTTGTGATCATACCATATATGGATTAGAATAATATCCAAATTCATAGGAGACTGTTATGTTGATGTGGTCTAATAAAATGACCTAGTTAATGGTGGGAATCCACCAAATAATCGAAATTGATACAACTCCCTCTTGGATGACCACCATGTTGAATAAAATTGCCTAATTAAAACCTTTTCCGCAAAAACCCAATGGGAAAAAAATAGAAAAGGGAAAAAGATCACAAATATCAACATTTTGAGAAAATTAAACGTAAAAGATGTTGCCTCGTTAAAACCTTGTCAGTAAAACCACATGGGAAAAAACCTGAAACGAAGGGAAAAGAGTACAACTTTCACATTAATATGGATGTTAATTAACTCAACTATATGAGTGTTATGCAAACAAGCGCCAAAATCATAATTATGGTCTATATTATATAGACAAGTTTTACGCAAGCATTATATTTTAACTGCAGATTTAAGACAAATAATATTTATTCTGCTAAAGCATGGATTTTTGTGTTTTAAGGACTCCTCAAGAGACCTATAACGTTGAAATCATCAACTAATTAATCCGGATTTTTGGTTTTGCGCCAAAATTTTAAAAAACACATAAAGGATTGTTAAACCTTATGTAAGAATATAAGGTGGCAGCCTAAATTTGAACCCTCCAAGGATTACAAATTCAATATATTCTCCGACCACATTTCTTGTTAGAATGCAATATGGGTCCTTCAAATACTACCACGCCAAGTGCATTGTATAAAGAGAACAATTAATAAATAAATCCTAGGGGTCTGAAAATAAATAAGACCCTGAAATCATTTTTACAAATGAACAAATTTCTCGTATAACGACACATTATGACTACACCAACTTGTAATTAATAGGCTTGGCATGTTCAAGGTTGTTAAGTTTTGGATCCAAAGATACGTCAATCGAGAGATCAATCCAAACTAATTTGGATTATATGCCAACCAATCACACAGTCGATATTCCTCTGCAGAGGGAATAACAACCACCATCATTTATTATTTTAGTAGTTACTGTAATATTCGACAATAAAATTAGCTTACTACGATCCACATAATTCTCAAATGTATGCATACTTTGAAAGATTCAAAATTTACTGGTACTAGTGCCCATGGGCGTTATAATCTCCTAATATTCAAATAAGGAGATAAGAATTTTGAGAATGTGAATCCTATTATCATAGGCTTTGTTGGAGCATATTTGTAGCTTATATAAAAATGCTACATGCTTGCTAGATGTGATTGGATTTGCCTTTTCGAACGGCATAAGCTTATTGGAAAGCTAAATGAGATATTTTCACGCCTATTTAATGGCAGCCTTTTTCGATTTGATCATGTTATGAGAGACATGACATAACCTTTAAGTTAATTAACGCCAACCTCTAATAACATATAGTCTCCTCCCGAGTCTGGCGGAAATTGTCATCTCATATACGAAAACTTCAAGTTTCTTCAAGTATTATCCGATTAATTCGATACATATACTCATTATGAAATGTCTTTCGACATAAAAAAAATTGTAGTCTTAATAGACATACATATTTAGTATCAACCATGGATTATTTTTGCAAGAAAAGCATAATAAAATAAAATAAAAACATATATGCTAAAACCTAAAGCTTAAAAATATGCAAAAAAAATCTCCAATAACTTCGTGACCTCAATGGCCAATGAGATAAAAAAAAAATTAGTTGAAGTTATTGACACTTTCTTATCAAAATAAAATTAAACAAAGATCAATATAGTCACTGCAAGGACTAATAATATAAGCTAACAAGTCGGGTGTGCACCCTTTGATCTTTAGTGTCCAATTCCAACAAGTGGAACAACTTCAAATTTTGGAGAATAATACAAGGAAGAGAACTAAAAATTGTTGAATATCATTCAGGAAAGCAGCAATTATCCATCTCATTGATGTTTGCAATTGTGAATACATGATAATGACATCTCATCTTTCTAGGATTTACAGAGGAACCAATTTCAATTGGCTTATATGATTCTTTTTGAGAAAATAAAGAAATCACTGTCATTACCGACTTTGAAAGAAAAAAAGAATCCATTATGTGGTCGAAATATTCAATCCATTTTGTCAAAAATTTAGAAAATATGCCAATGGAGAAAATAAGCACCAATTAGTTTATATGATTTATCAAACTCACTCTCGTATAAAAAAAAATCGTCATTTTGGTCATCGCAATGGAAAAATCCACTTTTGTGGTCGATGTATGGTTTCTTATAAGAAAAAAAAATAGAAAGAAATAAATCACATGATCCTTGTACAACGGACAAGGATACCAAATTAAATTGGCCATAGGTTTTTCAACCATGCATGTAAATTAAATTGCGATAACACCAATTTTTGGTGATTACAGTTTCATTAGAAGAATAGAAACTGTAAACCTTTTTTTGATGAATTTGTTTTTCTTTCTCTACTAGAAAATGGATTTTAATGGTACCCAAAAACGATAAAAAAACGGGCATGGACGCAATCATATCTCGTCGGGTAGATATACATATAAAATCCATAAAAGGAGAAATACACGATGATGATGATACACCGGTAAAAAGAGAACCCCATAGTCCATACTCCTTTAATAACGATAGGTGAAGTATTCCACCATCATTACACGTTTGGGAATAGCTTTTCTTTTTCACTAAAAGGAATAGATATCTTAATATTTGGATAAAAACAAAATTTAACCAAAAGAATAAATAAGAAAAACTATATAAATATGAATAGTGAAATATTGTTCATGATGAAAGCGGCTCTTCAAATGACCTAGTAAAGGACTCGTGCGATCCGGTAAATATACTACAACCTTTTTGCTGTGATAATTAGTTCTCTGCGTATACCTAGAATATATAAGCCAATAAAAAATATGTTAGTATCCTTTAAACAAAAGAAGGAAAAAAAATCAATTTAAAAAGGGTTAGATATAGATGTAAGATGTAGAGGAATCTTCTCCATCTCCATAAATCAGTTGGTAAGAGCAACGTGCGTGATAACGTGTTGCAGAACTAGAATATAGAGAAGGAAAGACACAAAGTAGAGACGAAGAAAGGGAGAAAATATTATTAGATGTGTACAATAGACTAACATTAGAGCCTCTATTTATAGGGCTATACACAATGGCATCCCAATAATAAATGGGATTTTCCCTAGATATTCTTAACATAATTACACGTTTATAACAAAAAAAATCCCTCCAGTCTCACTATTAGTTGACTTATTTAGTTTTAGATTTTGTCCCATAATAAATGACATATATCACTAAATAAGGACTTTTTTTTTTGATCGATAACGAAGATTTTATTAGATTAAAAGGGGAGTACCAAAGGATTATACCCACCCAAGGAGGGAGGAAAGAAAAAGAAAAGAGAAGAGAAAAGAGATCAAGAACAAAAATCCCAAAAAACTCTTAAACTAAGGTGGTTCAAAATAAACGCTAAACCAGTTCTCAACAACGATATTAAAAGATATGTCTTCAAAATCCCTGAAGCATAGAGCCCACTGAAACAAAGCGTATTTATCGTGTGTGTGGTATGAGCAATATTGTGTTCCTTTGAAGTAAAGATGCGGCAATTCCTTTCCTTCCACGTACACCACAAGAATGCAGCAACAATCAAGTTCCATAAGTACTTTTTATGATCTTCTAAATGAGAAATCTGTCAGGATAAAATAGCAGTGGAGATATCATCCGGTATAACAAACTCCGGCTTCATTTCCTTCTTAAAAGTGACCCATAATTCACTCACATAATTACAATGCAAAAAATAAATGCTTTGCAGTTTCTTCCTTATCACAGAAGACACAAGTTGACGGGGTACTAATACCTTTTCGAATGAGAGAATCTCTGGTTGGTAAATGACGATGAAACAGACACCAGATAAAAAATGTCACTTTAGGGGGATTTACCTCCAAATGAAATTAAAATCATTCTCATTATCGTTATCCAATCTACCAAAATGCTCCACCCGCTTCTCATAGCTTGATTTGACCGTATAGTGATTCTTAGGAGACAAAGACCAAAGAAACATATCTTCCTGATGACTTTGAATGTTGTAATCTGCAATACAATCAGAGATTATTTCGAATTGTCCTCTAGCCGCAGTAGGAAGTCGTCTTGGAACCTGCATCTTATCAATAATTTCAGTAGCCGAGCCACTACATATATCTGCGACCGAAGAAAATTTAGAACGGACAATAGCATTTAAGTTTGGAAATAAAATGTTCAATGGCTCATTTAAGATCCAAGCATCCTCCCAGAATCTTGTTTTAGCACCATTGTTAACTTTAAATGTGATATTCTTGATAAAAACGTCTTTTCGTTGGATTATCCCCTTCCAAACAGAAGTACCAAAATTTCCTTTAGGACAGTTAGACAACCAGAATGCATCATTTGCACCGTATTTCTCATGAACAATATTTCTCCACAAAGCATCAATCTCCTTATTGTATCTCCATAATTATTTAACTAATAGAGCATCATTCATACATTTCAACTTCTTAATCCCAAGACCGTCATACTGCTTTTTCCTACATATTTTATCCCATTTTACCAGATGAAGTTTTCTACTTCCAGTTCTATTATTCCAAAGAAATTTTTTCATAATTCTTTTTAGCTTTAACTCAATAATTTTGGCATCTCAAACAACGACATAAAATAAACTGGAAGACTAGATAAAACTCTTTTTATGAGGACAATCTTACAAGCTCTTGTCAAAAAAGGTCTCTTCCATCCAGCTAACTTGGCAGTGAACTTATCAACAATCTTGTCCCACTTATGAATACCTTTATACTTGTCACGAAGCGGAAGACCGAGATAAGTAGTAGGGAGAGTAGAATTGTAGAAACCCAAAAAGAAGTGAAAGTGACATGTCCCCTTCATAGCCAACATCATACATGTGACTCTTAGCAAAATTAATATGAATACCAGTAAGTAATTCGAAACAAATAAGAATCATTCTAAGAAACTTAACCTGCTCAATATCTGTTTCTAAGAATATTAAGGTGTCATATGCAAATTGCAAATGACTTACCTTAGTTTCATTGGAAGAAACCTGAAAACCACCAAGATAACCATCCTCTTGCGCTTTATGCATCATTGCAGACAAAGCTTCACCAACAATAAGAAACAAAAAGGGTGACATAGGATCTTCCTTCCTAATTCCCTTATTACTCTTGAAATAACCCTCCGCGCTACCATTTATACGAACTGAGAACCTCATATGTTCCACATAACATTGCACCCATCTTCGCCTCTTTGAACCATAGCCCATCTTTTCTAAAGCATTGTCTAAAAAATTCCAAGTAACATGATCAAACGCGTTTTCAAAATAAATTTTTCACAACAAACCAGGGACCTTAATTTTCAATATGGAGTCGATCAACTCATTAGCTATAAGAACCCCATCCAAAATATGCCTTTGCTCTATAAATACAGACCGCTGTTGAGAGATCACATGAGCAACGATACCTTGAATCTCTCTGCCAAAACTTTAGATATAATTTTGTAGATGCCATTAACTAAACTGATAGGATGCATATACTTTATTTCTTCCACTGAATCCTTCTTAAGAATGAGTGCTATAAATGTATTTTCAAGCCGCCAATCGAGAAATCCTTTATTTTGAAGCTCAGCAAACACCTTCAATACATCAATTCTAATAATACTCCAAGTTTGTTGGCATAAAGCAATACGGTAACCATTAGGTCCATGGGACTTAGTTTGACCCAACAATTTTATTGCATTCATGACTTCCTCTTCATCAATATCCTTTTCCAACCACTCACCTAAATCAACTGAGATTGACTTGAAACTGATACCATCCATAGCAGGTCTTGAATGTGCATGATCTTGAAAAACATTTTTGAAAAAATCAACAATACCTACTTTAATTTCAGCTTGATCATACGGTCATATGACCATTCACATTGATTTTGGAAATGAAATTTTTTCTCCTTCTATCAGACGCGATTTTGTGAAAATACTTCATATTCTTATCGTCTCATTGCATATTGTACATATTAGCTCTACTCCTCCACTTCTCTACTTCTAAAGTATAATGAGATTGCAATAATATTGTCTTGCCCTTATCCTTATGTTCAATTGAGATTCAGAAATCCCATTATTAGCATCCTCCTCTGCATCCAATTGCACAAAGATTTCCTCCAATTCCTCCAACTTCCTATCCACATGACCGAATTCCTATTTGTCCCAAGCTTTCAACTTTAACTTCAAACTCTGCATCTTCCTAAATAGAACATAACCTGCACTACCAACAAAGGAAAATGAGTCCCACGACGATTCCATCAAAGAAAAAATAATAAAGGATGAGTTAGCCAAAATACCTCAAAGTGAAAAGGGCTAGGTCCTCTAAGAACACCAATTTTAAGTATTTCTAAAATTATCTTTTTAATAGATTAATGTTAGTATAAGAAATGTTATAGCATTGCTCGGTCGAACTCGCATGTGTTGGTATCTCAAGCATGTTTTTCAATATTAGTGATTAAAACTATAAATCTTGATTTCTAGTCTACTTATAGCTAGGTCTCGGACTAGGATATAAAGTGTAGTTGAGCACAAGAACTCCATGGAGATCATCATACAAGACGAAGTAATACTCAAGGAACTGATGGAACCTCATCGACTAAAAGGTATGTGGAGACTTGAACTTATATATCACTCAAAAGTCTATCTACTCTATCTCATATCTCGAGACAAAAGTAGTATTGATATATAGACTTTGATTATACACATTTGCTATTTCGAGTCGAGTTTATCTCGCATATCTATTTCTCTAAATATGTGTTGGTAAGTTTTCTCTTTGGCCAAGTTCATCTTTACTAATGACGAAAGTCATATTAAGTTTCAATTACTTGAAAATGGCTTTGACGAAAAATGGTTTGTGAATAACAATGTTATAACGTCCTCTAAGAATGTTTTAATGATTGAAATGAGAGTTTATAATATAACATTGAAAGGATATAAACATTGTACATGTGTAAGTCCTTATTCCTTGAACCAAAGTATGCGTACCTTGTTGATCAGGAAAACCGGAAGTAAAGTCCACGTACCAGTACGTGTACTGTCATAGGTTCACATTCTGTGAATTTTTGCTGGAGTTTGTGAACTAAAAACAAACTCTCTCCGGGTACTTAAGTCCGCGTACCAGTTTGCGTACTTAAGTAGGTTAGTTTCTAAAAACGGTTATTCGTGAACTTAAACTTATATAAACTAAGGAATGCATATTTGCAAACCGTGGATATAAAGTTCATGAATTTATTCGAGTGAATCAAATCATTTTTGCTTCGCTTGTATTTTGTATACTTCTATAAGATCTAAGCAATTGAAAAAGTCTCTAAATAGTTCATTTGAGTCATTTGAACTAGTTGTGGTAAAAAAGAATATGGTTGATATGGAAGTGCTCATATGGCTAACCATTTGGTTAACTATTGTTGAACCAACTAAATGTACACGTTTGGGTACGATTACACAAACCTAAATAAACGTGCATTTCATTTATGTGTAACAAGCTAAGTTCGATCTAACGGTTGAAAGATATTAACTTTCTAATCAGGTTTTCATCTAACGATGAATATTGAATGCTTTGTTACCAAGGTAAGTTAGATTGCAAACCCTGATTTGAAAGTCTATATAAAGGAGAACTCTACCAACTGGGAAAACTAATCCCCACACCTCATGTATGATACTAGTTATGTTAGCTAGAGTCGATTCTCCTTTAACATTAGGTTTATTCTCGAGACCCTGTAGGTTAAAGACTTGAAGACTTCATTGGGATTGTGAAGCCAGACCCAACTATTTTCTTTGTAGTTGCGTGATCTGATCTTGTTATTTCTATTGTATTTGAGTACAATCGTAAGATTGGCTTGAGATTGATTTCTCCGATAGACAAGATATAAAAGTAGTCACAAACATCTTCGTATCATCGTTTGTGATTTCGTAATATCTTCTTTCACTATTCGATTAAGATTATTGTGAGGTGATTGATAATACTAGGCTGTTCTTCGGGAATATAAGGCCGGGTTATCAATTGGTTCCTATTCACCTTGATTTATCAAAAGACGGAACAAAAACTCTTAGGTATTTTTGTGGGAGACAAATTTATCTATTATTGTAGACTTTTCTGTGTGATACAGATTTGTTTATTAAAGTCTTCGACTTTGGGTTATAGCAACTCTTAGTTGTGGGTGAAATCATCTAAGGGAATCAAGTTGAAAAGGCGAGGGTACCCAAATATACCTCAAGCTATTACTTTTCCTTCCTATAATTCCTTTCTCCGAAAGTGTTTGTCTATGGACTGAGTCGAGATAATACAACTAATCGGTTCACACTTCGTGTGATCGTCTATGGATACGAGATCGAGACAATACAACAACGAAGTATGTTTACTTTATACAAAGGTTCGGACTTCACCAAACTCAATAGGATTCACGTATCAAGTAAATAGGAATTAAAGTTTGTGCAATTTACTTTAATTATAATAAAAAAAATTATAATGCGGATATATAAAGTAAATGACACAACAATATTTTGTTAATGAGGAAACCGAAAATGCAAAAAAACCCCGGGACCTTGTCCAGTATTGAATACTCTCAGGATTAAGCCGCTATACAAAATAAATCAACTTCGTATAGTTGAGACCAAATAACTAAACCTATAGTTCACTAGTTCCGTATGTATTCCCATGCCTCCAACCTGTAAACAAGTCACGTACTTGGACCAATTCCTTTGGTTCGTATTCCAAACAGTAAAGGAACAATAAATCTGTTTGGTATCAACTCTCTTCAACCAAGTGATATGAGTTGAGCAAAGGTTCCCTTGTTTATCTTAACATAAACTACTTTGCCAGGTTCCAAGATCTATCTTATGCTCAATCACCCAAAGGGAAATCAGTAAGATTAATCCAACAACACTCTTAATCCAAAGAATTGTGTTGATGCCGATCTCCTCAATTAATCAATCCAATCTACCACAAGGATAAACCGATTATTAATTGGATCCTCTTTTACCAAAACAAGTATTGTTCACACCAAAGATTATAAACACCAAGTCAGGAATCTTCTATCTCTTCTTTGTCTTCAAATCTTCTTAGATCTTCAATAAACACCTGAAAACAACTACTTGAATCTCTTATGATCAATCACACACATAATGAAGTCTGTTAACAGTAGATTATCACAAGATCATCTTTAGATCTAACAACGGTCTAAAGATCCCTGTCGAAACCTTGAACTAGTTTGAGTGAATCTTATATCAGAAGAGAAGATTCTCAAGCATAAACAAACTAGGTGCAATCAAAGTTCAACCACCGTTAGTCAATCAAATCAATACTAAAACTAAAGATAAACCGCAGTATCTAGTTTCCCACCAACGGGTCGCGCAAGAGCTTTTCTATCCCAAAGAAGACTTTAAATTGAGCGGCCAATAGAGATTTCACCTAATTAGATTACTCTCCTCTCTGATAGGCGGTTTCACCAGTAACAGTAAAACAGAGGAAGTTAACTATCACGAAGGATTAGTTTGCTAGAATTGTAAACTCAAAGTATTTATAGACAAGGAAGTTTGGACACCAAGGAATTTCCAAAATCGAAAATATTCTCAAGATATTTTTTATTACTACACCAAATTAGGTTTCCATAATTCCTGTGAATGCACTGTTCAAAAATATGATTGAAATCTCCTTGGAAAATCTTTAATTAGCAAATGCACATTACTAATTCTTATTTTCCATATATAATTAAAAACCCTTGTTGATGGTGGATTTTCATTTAAGGGTGAAATTTTAAAACCCTAAAAGTTATGCGCTAACATCTTGTAAAAGATAAGGCCATTATTAAGTGATGGATACTCCTTCACTTTATTAATTCACCTAGAATGGAGCATGTGGCAACAATCCCATTCTGTGAATAAAATACACAAAATTCATCCAGGTTGGAGCATGTAGCAACAATCCCATATACGCTGTGAATTTCCAGCATTATTAATTAATGCGCAACCAGCCTTGTATTTCCTGTACTCATTATCAGTGCGGCATGACGAATGAGTGTTGTTCTCAGCAGAGCAACACAAATCTCCAAACATTATAATGAAACATGTAGGAAATACCCGTATAGGCTGCAACTCTCGGTGTGTTATACTAGCCCGATTGAACCACTCTCGGTGTGTTATACTAGCCTGATTGAGCGTCCGGACTGACTGTATCAGTCTGGATATGATCACGACCATCTAACTGCACCAGCATGATTGGATGTCCCCGATCAATTCCATAACCCCCAAGTAGGTATGGAATATCCGTTGCCGAACCAATACGGGCCCCGCATGGTCGGTCTCCCCAAAAGATTGGCCTATCTTTCCAAAACGTCCAAACCATAACAGTATGGACGTAAAAACCCTAAATTAGGGTTTGCGGCGCATTACATGTGTCGCAAAACAGTCTCAACCATCCATCTTCGCAGGTATAGATGGAGGATGCAAATGTAGATTCAAAAGGCACGGAGTATGTCAACACAATCACCGTGGGCCCACTTACATACCTGACCAATCGGTCAGGACCAACCATGGTTGGTCGTTCCAAATCGTACTCCTGAATGGAGCATGACGCACGGCTTTGAAACCCAAAATTAGGGTTTTGAATCACGAGCGTCCATTTTCTCCTGCACGAATGTAGGGTCCGAGATTATATCAAAGCAGGTCCGGCCATACCAACATGATCAACGTGGCCCCATCTATCCCCTCACCTGATCGTCGGAGGCATACCATGCCTGGTTATCCCAAATCGTTCGCCCAAACTAGCGTGGTCGCACCTCCCAAGCTGCAAACTAATCTCAACCGCTCGATTTCTCTAGATGAATTGAGTGGATTAGATCATGTTTTCATGGGACGGTAAGGCATAGGCATGAACACCATCCTACCACCTACACATTGGAGCAATTGGACAGGACCGACCAAGCCTGTTCGTCTTGGAACGCCCGCTCAAGGTTGGTACGACGTGCGGCTTTTGCGGCACCAATTTTCTGTCGCAAATTGATCTCAACCACACAACTTTGCATGATGAATTGAGTGGCCTAGATCACATTTTCGTGAGACAATGAGGTATGAGAGCCTACAACGTCATGTTGTCTACACACATGCACGACCGGCCTAGCCAAAGTTGCGTCCCAAACTTGGATTCGACCAAGTTGAAAAGTGATGCTTGCGTACCTTTTCATAAACCCTAATTTCATCAATGGTCGCAGATGAGTGTCTCAAAGATCATCTTGTCCGTCCAACTTCACCGGCTTGGCTATACATCCCTGGTCAGGAGTTAATTGGTCAGTGTGGCATCATGGTGATCACCACCCGTCACTCTACCATACCATGTGATCGGTCAAAGGAGGGGTTGCATGCACAACTTCCAAACCATCACATGAAGTTTCTTTGAGACTCTCTAACAGCGATGCTTCCTACATGCTGAATATACTCGATGAAGTACCTGGATAGTATACACACGATACTTCACAAGTATCAATTTCCTAAATAACGTAGCATTACATGTTACTTTATGTGGGTCCCACGATCCACACACACTCGAGACATCAATCATGTCACAAACTGGGGGATACATACTGGGGTATTGGTCTGGCGGTTTACAGCGTGCAGCGCCCAACGCGCCATCACAAGAACGTGTCAGGAAGTCATGGATGGTTAGTGATGATGGGAGAAGTGGGCAAGCCTGGTCGTGTAAAACCAACACACTACTCCATCACTCCACTTTCTCCACTTCCCACGAGATACGAAGGTTAGGCTAAAAGACTTGTATAAATAGGCTCTCCGCCCTATTTTTCAAACAAGACAAGACAGAACAGGGAGAGCATAACACAGAAACCAAGTGTTAACATCCAGAGCCTGCTTGCGTTAATTACAAGCATGCTCACCTTTCTGTTACAAGTCATACATATCCAACACCTTCACAATCTCAACACCTTCTTCCCTTCCCTCTCTAAGATCAACCCTATCTCCTTTAATTTGTGATCGAAACAAGTCTGGAACGGCCATTCTTTTTGGTTTAGGCCGGACTTGCACATATTGACCTCTCAAATCTACAAGCATTCACTGCGCAGTTCATTATTTAAGGTTTAGATTCCTTCCTCATCTACACACCCCATATTACCAAAATTGGAAGGAATAGTTTTCACCCACAAACAATTGGCGACCACATTGGGAGGTTGATCTCTCGGTTGCAGAAAATTGAATTCTCAATTTTTCGGTTTTCATCTCGGTCGTAAAGTCAATTTCTTCAACACCATTCAATCGATTGAGAAATGGTTGGTCTTAGGACCGCCTCAACAGTCACGAATCCCGACGGTTCCTCCAATGGAGATACCCCTCTTCCCAACGGTATAGCTGATGGCGTAACCGAAAAAATCCCAATGTTAAGCGAACTAGCACAGGTACAGGAGATTCACACGAGGAACATGGAGCTAATCAAATAAGCAGTAAATGGCATCCTTAATCTCCTCATCAGGATGACATCAGAGGTGGGAGTTCTGGAGACCTCCACACCGGGGACTAGTTCCCCTCAGATCAACATCTTTACTACGAACCAGAGACAAGTGGATCAGGAAGCGGCATCTCTAGTGGAAAGCTTGTGTGAACTCTTGAACCTCTCTAAGAACCAACTGGTAGAGACATTTGCTGCGATTAATAAAATAGCTCTGGACGTACACCTGACTCCTTCACGTCTAGAAGTCCTTATTACGTCAGAAACATCTGTAAATAATGTTATATTTACGGAAGACGACATGATGGCAAAAGAGGGTCATAACCGGGCCCTACATGTTACCGCACGCATCAAGGGTTCAAAATTCAGGAGGGCCCTCATCGAAACAGGAGCTTCTTCGAACGTGATTACTCTTAATACTCTCAGGACGGCCAAGGTTAATCCATGCAAAATTGTACGGCAGCCCACCACAATGACAGACTTCGAAGGAAACCATACTAGCACGTACATGTATGTTAATCTGAATTTATCAGTAGGACCCGTTCAGTCGAAAGTAAAATTTGAAGTCATAGAAAATGAGCCATACTACCATATGATACTAGGGAGACCGTGTCTTCATGACAATAAGGTCATCCATTCAACGTATCACCAATGCCTGAAGACCATGCTAAATGAGGAAGTCATATGTATTCCTGTATATATGTCTCCATACGCGCCAATATGCGGAGTGGAACTGTTCGAACCAAAAGAAACTCCGCGGGGTAGATCGGATGAAGTCCTATGCACCCTACTACCAACGTGGGCCTCAATCCAGGAAGAAGACCGACTTTCATCACTAGGGACTAAGCGCCATGACACACCTTTTCTGACGAGGCGTCCACCTTTACCCGATGAAGTTTCAACCCATGCTCACGCCAAAAGGGATCGCACTTTCGAGGCAAGCCGTGATCAGAAAAGGAAGACAATATATCGGCGCCGCTGTTATCAATTAGCAGGAGAGACTGGTACCCAGTCTCTCCGCCCAATCGAATGTTGCAAGAACGACGAAACACAAGAGGAGGTATTAGACGCTCCGAGACAGCTACAAGAGGGCACTAACTCGACAACTGATGAGGTCGAGATCGTTAACATCGGGAATGAAGAATCTCCCAGGCCGGTCTCTATCAGTTCGACTCTGTCTGTGGACGAACGTGCGAGTCTTGTCCAATTACTTAAGGAGTACCAAGATGTATTTTCCTGGACATATGAGGAAATGCCAGGACTGGACGAGAAATTAGTCACCCATCAACTTCATATCATACCTGGATCTAAGCCAGTCAAGCAATCTCCGAGGCAGTTCAGACACGAAGTGGAAGAGCAAATCAAGAACGAAATTCATAAGCTGCTAGCTGCTGGTTTCATCAGACCTATCCATCATCCGACCTGGTTAGATAATGTGGTCCCAGTAAAGAAGAAGAACGGACAGATTCGATACTGTGTGGATTTCAGAGACTTGAACAAATGCTGTCCCAGGGACGACTTTCCTCTACCTAACATCGATATGTTAGTAGACGCCACCAGCGGACATGGCATGTTATCCTTCATAGATGGTTACATCGGCTACAATCAGATAAGGATGTATGAGTACGATGCAAGTAAGACTACCTTCTAAACCCCTATTGGTAATTTTTACTATATTGTTATGCCATTTGGTTTAAAGAACTCCGTCACAACATATCAACGCGCTATGACAGCAATCTTCCATGACATGATGCATAAACAAGTAGAAGATTACGTAGATGATATTGTGGTCAAGTCCAGGGCCTGAGAAGACCACGCCAACGTCTTACGGCAAGTGTTTGAGAGGTGTCGAGAATACAAGTTAAAGATGAATCCTTTGAAATGCGCTTTCGGTGTCTCTTCAAGCAAATTTCTGGGATTTCAAGTGACCGCGGAAGGGATCAATGTGGACCCGTCCAAGACTCAGGCTATCCTCACAATACCACCTCCACGAACTGTAAAGGAACTCCAAAGTTTCATGGGAAAGGTAAATTATATCCTACATTTTATACCTGGTCTAGCCCAATTCGCCGCCTCATTCACTCCCTTACTGAAGAAAGGAGCTAGCTTCGTCTGGACCGCAATCCAACAGGAAGCTTTTCAGAAGATTCAACGAATACTGTCATCCCTAGCCATCATGAAGTTTCATGTCCAAGGGAAGCCGTTGCATCTCTACACCGCCTTTAGTGACACCGCCGTAGGGGCTCTACTTGCTCAGGAAAATGATGAGGGAGTCGAACATCCTATATAATACTTCAGCCGAATATTAAGATATGCCGAACTCAGATACCCCAGGGCAAAAAAAGCATGTTTGGCCTTGATCCATTCCATTCAGAAGTTTAGACATTACTTACTATCTAATAGGGTCATACTCATGTATAAAGCTGATCCTGCAAAGTTTTTACTTTCAAATCCGGTCCTGACGGGAAATACTGGCAAATGGCTTCTCCAAATGTCAGAGCTGGACATAACATGTATGTCACCTAGAGCTATCAAGGGTCAGGAAATCACAGACTTACTGGCAGCGTTTCCTGGAGAAGACACTACGGGACTACACGAAGACCTTCCTGAAGAATTTCCAAACGTCTCCATTTTGGAAGAAGAAGTGTGGATCCTGTATTTTGATGGCTCTGCTACCCCTAGTAGTAATACTGGAGGAGCGGGTGTGGTATTAGTCTCTCCAACTGGAAAAGTGTTCTCACATTCCTTCAAGCTGGACTTCGGATGCACCAACAACTCAGCAGAGTATGAAGCTTTCCTCATAAGGCTGTCAATAGCTAAGCAAGCAGGAGTCACGCGTCTGGAGATAAGAGGTGACTCCAAGTTACTGGTAAATCAGATGAATGGAGTATACGCATTGAAGGAAGTAACACTAGCCCCATACCGATCAGAAGCGCAAATGTTACTAAACTATTTTGATGACGCTACTATAATCCATGTCGGTCGTAGCAACAACAAACACGCCGATTGTCTGGCAACACTGGCTTCCAAATTGAAGTTCGAAGGTTCGAAAAAGACCCTGAAAGTAAAGAGGAGAACCATAGAGTCGACATGGCTATCACAATATGGAGACACCAAGACTGATGATTGGCGAACTCCGATCACTCAAGAGCTCACCAACTCGCTCTCCCAAGGAAAGGTCAGTCTCAAAACCCTACAGAACTTCTTCAAGCTTCATGGTATGCTATATTATAGAAATCTGGACGTCTCTCTGTCAAGATGCCTTAGATATGACGAAGCACAACTACATCTTAATCGTGTTCACAATGAAATTTATGGACAATCACTAGTGGTAACACTTTACCGACGACTCCAACGTCTGGGCTATTACTGGCCGGAGATGGAGGCTCAATCCATACTACTTCAGAAGTCCTGTTCAAATTGCCAAGCACTCCCATACCAATTGGAAGTCTTTAGTTTGAACCACACTAGGGACTGGAGAGAGCCATACATAAATTATCTTCGTGACAGAACAACTCCTGTCAATCAAAAGGATGTCATCAAGATAAAGCAAAAATCCAAGCAATTCGTATTCTACGAAGGGATCCTGTACCGCAAGAGTTTCGGAGGTAATCTATTAAGATGCCTGGATGGGGTAGAAATTCCAGTCATTCTGAAAGAAACACATGAAGGGGAGCATCAAGGGAAGAGGAAACTATTTCTCCAGATACATGAGAAATACTATTGGCCGACCATGGAGGATGACGCGACCGCTTTTGTTCAAATCTACCACAAATGCCAGATTCATGGGAACCTTGTTCACGCGCCTTCCACCCCTTTGCACTCAGTAAGCAGTCCGTGGCCATTCTACAGCTGGGGACTGGACATTATCGGGAAAATCAACCCCCCCCCCACCCCCTCATCGAAGCAGCACGAGTACATCATAACCGCGACAGAATACTTCACCAAATGGGTAGAAGCCATTCCCCTGCGGGAACTACAGGAACAACAATTTCAGCTTTCATTAAAGAACACATCATTTGTCGTTTTGGTGTACCTAAGCATATTATCATTGATAACGTCACTCCCTTCGCAAATAAATAGGTACGAGAGTTACTTGAAGGATATGGTATCAAACAGGTTTTCTCCACCATCTACTATCCTCAAGGGAACAGACAAGCTGAAAGTACCAACAAGACGCTGATCCGGATCATCAGTCGAATAGTACATGGCAATCCTAGGGAATGGCACGACAAGTTACCAATGGCACTATGGGTATACCGGACATCACCTAGAAGCTCCATTGGAGTTTCCCCATATTCACTTATTTACAGAGCAGACGCAATTCTCCCGGCAGAGATCAAAATTCCATCAGCCAGGATTGCGGAAGCGATCGGGATCCACTAGGATGAGGAAGAAGCTTCTAATTCTAGAATAGCGGAGTTAGACACTCTGTATTTCAGAAGTAACAAAGCAGAAGAATGCACTCAGGTTTACAGGAACAGAATTTACAGGGCATATAACAAAACTGTGAAACCACGTGTTTTCAAAATGGGAGATTTGGTTTTGAAAACGTCTAAGCACATCCAGCAAGACATATCCGCATCAAAATTCTCACCAAAATGGGAAGGTCCCTACGCAGTGACCAAGGCTTATAATACTGGCTACTACAAGATCATCAAGGTGGACAGAGGTAGGATGGAAGCTGTCATCAATGGAAAATGGCTCAAAGCATATCATGCTTAACCATTGTTCACTATGTCTCGTGACGCTACAATACATGCATTTATTTTCATTACATGTTCGAATCCTCAGTTATATTCATAAACGCATTAATGAAAACCTGTTTCACCAATCCAAAAAAAAAGTGCAGTTTATTCCGCAAAGATTTTCAAAAGAAAACTTTGTCACAAACGTCATTAATAATGAGGGAATACAGCTACATGCGATTTGGAAGAGGCCATCTAGCATATTATAATTCCTTGAGAGCATCATCTCCAGTCTATCCTGATACCTCTCTGTCATTTTCTTCAAGTCATGTACTGCATGTTCTAACTTCTTTGATTCTGCATCCAGAGCCTTCTCCTCTTCCAAGATAGCTTTCGCAGTAGGAACAACATTTACGAGGATACCATCTCGATCGACCTTGATGATATCAAGACGCTGTCGCAACCAACCCACGTTAAACTCCATGGATTCGCAGGTAGATACCATATCCTCACACTTTTCGAGGCTTGATTCGGCAACGTTGTGGATAGAAATCTTCTCCATCTCAGCAACCATGGGAAGAAGGAAGTTTACCGTAGTGACCAGAGCAGATGAGCAGTGCCGGGCCACATTCCTGGTTGCGATATGGCCGTACTTCCTCTATAACTTTGTGTACAAAGGTACAAACTCCTTCCACACTAAGAACCCACCAACATCTCGGTAGCTGGAAGATAAACACTTCATGCGAACATCGAATGAAAGACCCACATTGGGGTATTCATAATATGAGATACCTAGATCAGCATCTTCGAGGTCCGCAAGGGTAGGCGTGTTTGATTTTGAAGGAATAGGATTGCTTAAGTCGTCATCATCAATAACTGTCACACATGTTCCGGCGGGATATCTCTGCAAGGAAGAGGGGATTATTCACCTGACCATTATGAAACAAGCAATTAATCAGAAAAGGAAAGAAAACGAACCGACATGATCTTCTTGACTCGAAGAACACGAGCAGGGGATTCATCATGAAGCTCGGACGCAGACCGCATACGCTTGACAGAAGATCCTAGGCGGTACGAAGAAGATGATTTACTGTTGCTTGACATGTTGGAGAGATAGAGCTTTCTGCAGAAAAGTTCATCAATGAACGGCGGTTTTAAACCACACATATACACTGAAGGAAACCCTAAGGGATACCTGATCAACTACAACAGAACTCGTCCGATAAATGAGGTCTCAACATCGACCAGGTCGTACTTCTCCTCCAAACCCTAATCAGGACTCCCTGGGCGACGCCTGACGATGTCGACTTATCCGATAAATATGCATGCACTTTAGCTTGGTCATTTTAGTGCACAAATATGTCACCATCTCATACCTACCCCACAATAGTATAACCATTATGTGCTAGGCAGGGGACTTAATGTTGATGGTGGATTTTCATTTAAGGATGAAATTGTAAAACCCTAAAATTTATGCGCTAACATCTTGTAAAAGATAAGGCCATTATTAAGTGATGGATACTCCTTCACTTTATTAATTCACCTAGAATGGATCATGTAGCAACAATACCATTCTGTGAATAAAATACACGAAATTCATCCAGGTTGGAGCATGTAGCAACAATCCCATATACCCTGTGAATTTCCAGCATTATAAATTAATGCGCAACCAGCCTTGTATTTCCTGTACTTATTATCAGTGCGGCATGACCACTGAGTGTTGTTCTCAGCAGAGCAACATGAATCTCCAAACATTATAATGAAACATGTATGAAATACCCATACAGGCTGCAACTCTCGGTATGTTTTACTAGCCCGATTGAGCGTCCGGACTGACCGTATCAGTCTGGATATGATCACGACCATCCAAATACACCAGCATGATTGGATGGCCCAAATCAATTCCATAACCCCCAAGCAGGTATGGAATATCCGCTGCCGAACCAATGCGAGCCCCGCATGGTCGGTCTCCCCAAAAGATTGGCCTAGCTTGCCAAAATGTCCAAACCATAGCAGTATGGACATAAAAACCCTAAATTAGGGTTTGCGGCGTATTACATGTGTCACAAAACAGTCTCAACCATCCATCTTCGCAGGTATAGATGGAGGATGCAGATGTAGATTCAAAGGGCACGGAGTATGTCAACACAATCACCGTGGGCCCACCTACATACCTGACCAATCAGTCAGGACCAACCATGGTTGGTCGTTCAAAATCGTACGCCTGAATAAAGCATGACGCACGACCTTGAAACCCAAAATTAGGGTTTTGAATCACAAGCGTCCATTTTCTCCGGCACGAATAGAGGGTCCGAGATTAGATCAAAGCAGGTCCGGCCATACCAACATGACCACCATGGACCCATCTATCGCCTCACCTGATCGGCCAAGGCATACCATGCCTGGTTATCCCAAATCGTTTGCCCAAACTAGCGTGGTCACTCCTCCCAAGCTGCAAACTAATCTCAACAATTCGATTTCTCCGGACGAATTGAGTGGCTTAGATCATGTTTTCATGGGACGGTAAGAAATAGGCATGAACACCAGCCTACCACCTACACGTTGGAGCAATCGGTCAAGACCGACCAAGCCTGGTCGTCTTGGAACGCCCGCTCAAGGTTGGTACGACGTGCGGCTTTTGCGGCACCAATTTTCTGTCGCAAATTGATCTCAACCACACAACTTCGTAGGACGAATTGAGTGTCCTAGATCGCACTTTCTTGAGACAATGAAGTATGGGCGCCTACACTGTCATGTTGTCTACACACATGCACGACCGGACTATCCAAAGTTGCGTCCCAAGCTTGGATTCGACCAAGCTGAAAAGTGATGCTTGCACACCTTTTCATAAACCATAATTTCATCAACTGTCGCAGATGAGTGTCTCAAAGATCATCTTGTCCGTCCAACTTTACCGGCTTGGCTATACAGCTCTGGTCAGGAGTTAATTGGTCAGTGTGGCATCATGGTGATCACCACCTATCATTCTACCGCACCATGTGATCGGTCAAAGGAGGGTTTACATGCGCAACTTCCAAACCATCACATGAAGTAGGATGAACATGAAGTTTCTTTGAGACTCTCAAACAGCGATGCTTCATACATGCTGAATATACTCGATGCAGTACCTGCATAGTATACACACGATACTTCACAAGTATCAATTTCCTAAATAACGTAGCATTACATGTTACTTTCTGTGGGTCCCACATCCACACACACTCGAGACATCAATCATGTCACAAACTGGGGGATACATACTGGGGTATTGGTCTGGCGGTTTACAGCGTGTAGCGCCCAACGCGCTATCACAAGAACATGTCAGGAAGTCATGGACGGTTAGTGATGATGGGAGAAGTGGGAAAGCCTGGTCGTGTAATACCAACACACTACTCCATTACTCCACTTTCTCTAATTCCCACGAGATACGAAGGTTAGGCTAAAAGACTTGTATAAATAGGCTCTCCGCCCTATTTTTCAAACAAGACAAGACAGAACAGGGAGAGCATAAAACAGAAACCAAGTGTTAACATCCAGAGCCTGCTTGCGTTAATTACAAGCCTTCTCACCTTTCTGTTACAAGTCATACATAGCCAACACCTTCACAATCTCAACACCTTCTTCGCTTCCCTCCCTAAGATCAACTCCATCACTTTGTGACCGAAACAAGTCTGGAACGGCCTTTTTTTTTGGTTTAGGCCGGACTTGCACAGATTGACCTCTCGAATCTACAAGAACTCACCGCGCAGTGCATTGTTTAAGGTTTAGATTCATTCCTCATCTACATACCCCAAATTACCAAAATCGGCAGGAATAGTTTTCACCCACAAACAACCCTTAATTAAAAAGATTCTTAACTTATTTAAATTTGATCTTAGGATTCACTTCCTTCTTAGCATTTAAGGAATATCTTTGAATAAAAAGAATAAGCATTAATGCACCGTGTTCAAAGTGTGTCGACATCTTACTCTTGCAAGTCCTTTTTCATACTTACTCACTTGAAACCGATTTACCACACTTCCAAACAAGTTTAGAATTGGTTCATCTGACTTTCAAGAACTATGTGATTGATCAAGTAACACTCAATCACAATTTATGGGTTGAACGGTTCTACCAAAACAATTTTTGGTTCTACCTGCATGTGAGTATTGTGCATAGTTACACTAGCTAACCAAAATTCGGCTGACTAGGTATTAGGATCGGTTTCCCATATATATTTGGTATCTAACTTGTATGCACTACACATGTCTATAGGATCGGTTCCCCTTGCCCAAAAACGTGTTGCACATGTTCATAGGATCGGTTCCCCTTTCTTCTATAAACCTTGTTGCACCTCATACAAGGATCGGTTCCCCTTGTGATGTACTTCACCTCTTACTAGGATTGGTTCCCCTTTCCCAATATTTTTCAGACATTCACAAACCTGATCATACACCAGGTGATTACTTAAGATCGGTTTCACTAATAAAAGTCATACCAATACATAAGTTAGGGCTCATGTGAATAGTTTTACCAAGAACACAAACAAGTCATGAGCGGTTATACTAATCACACATATTGGTCGTTCATAAGATTTGCAATGAAGAACATCCCAAATAACGCCTGGCGATTTCCTTTTCGGTTCACAACACATATCATGAACTTACTTCCTTAGAACACATGTAAACATTGTTCCCTAGGATGAAATCCTCACCTCATACCCATACATAATCACAATAGCATTCATGCGATTATGTCGACGTCTTATATACAAAGTTTAATGGTTAATAAAGAAACTTCATATTGTATTCCTTAATACTATGTCTATCTAGAGTGTTCATACTTTGCAGTTTTATGTTTTCAATATGCACGACTTGAAAGATACGTTAGGGAATGAAACAGTTCAAGTCAAATATTACTAACCTCAAGTGGAAGGATGATGTTGTAGTTGTAGCTCCGTTCTTCTTCACTTCTTCAAGTCTTCGCAATACTTGTAATGTCTCACCCTAATACTTTCAATCTAACCTATAAGAAGTTGACTCTAGTACATTTAAATCAAGCGACTCTTAAATGAGTTTTGGTTCACTAAAATATGACAACCAAACTTGACATACCAACACTTGGTGGGTTCATCCGAGCAATGCTCTAACACAAGTGCGTAGTATCCTGCTGGAATCAGAGACGTAAGAAGCGCAATTGTACCTTGGATCAGTATGAGATTGATTTGGGTTCAACTATAGTCCAGACCGAAGTTAGTTTATAGTAGGCTAGTGTCTGTAGTGGCTTAATACAGTGTGTGTTCAATCTGGGCTAGGTCTCATGGTTTTTCTGCATTTGCGGTTTCCTCATTAACAAAACTTCTGGTGTCTATGTTATTTCTTTTCCGTATTATATTTTCTTATATAATTGAAATATCACAGGTTGTGCGTTGAATCGATCAATTGGGAAATCCAACCTTTGGTTGTTGATTAAAATCAATTGATACTTGAACATTGATCTTTGATACCATTCAAGTATTTTCTCTTGTATTCAATTAGATTCGCATATTTCTATTTGCTTGAGTAAGTATTGAATCGAGAAAGAGAGATACAACTCTTTAATATAATTTTATTAAGATTGAGTCCGACTGACTAGTTGATTCTCTTAAAAGTATATTGGAGTTAGTCCATACAAATTGCTAATCGAAATATTGGGTGTGGTTGTTAGACCCCCGCTTTTTCAAGAAATATGCATAATTTGATAGGCATGTTTACAATCGTTACATGTGTGTTTTAAAATGCTTTTCAATGGTATGAAGTTTGCTAACATCCGAGGCGTAGTTTAAGAGAGAAACTATATCAAAATTTCACTAGTTATTATCCATAAGGGTATAATTGTAAAAAATACTTAAAAATACTATTTTCCCTTCCTTACCTTAAGAATTTTGCATACTTGAACTAGGTCATCTAATAGTGGGACGGAGGCAGTATAATTTAATATAATCCTATTTGAGATGTTTCATAACAGATCATACTGATAGAACTTCATGCATGCTAAATTACTTACTGTAAACTCCATTTGTTACAAATTTGATAGTGAATTCTCACGACCCATATATTAATCTTAATTATTCAAATGAAATGACAAATCTTTTTTCTTCTAACTCTGCTATATACAGAGATTAAAAAGATAAAACCTCTCGCCATGAATCATAATTAAATTGAGAATCCTACTACGAAGAATGGTGGAGTCATTTCATTGTCGATTCAAGAGGAAGGTAAAGGGTGCGTTGTTGGGTTTGTTATGGTTTTTCAAGCTATGGAAGAGAAATTTAAGCGTGATCTTGACAAAATCAAAGGAGATCTTGAATTTAGCCTATCTAGAACGCATACCACTCATTTGGATAACTCTTGGCTCCAAGGAGTTACTTATTATGTCAGACACTGGGTAATTGAGAAGATAATAGTCGAAGTGTGTGAGACGTTAATTCCCGGGGAAAAGGAATGTAATTTTCCCAACATGTCGACATTAGGACTCCCATGCATGCATACAATTTCTAGGTACGAACAAAAGGTGATTCCAATCGAAGATATAGATAAGTTTTGGAAGAATTCAACGATCCACCAAATGAAGGCCCGTGGGATGTATTTTGCGATATCCAGGCGCACAAAGAACTATTTGACAAGTATGCTTCATTGCATATCCAACGCAAACACAATTTGGTTTTATGGGTTGTAGAAATTTTACCACCCATTCACTAGAGAAATATTCTTGAACCAATCAAGGGGAAGGGAAAGGGTAGGCCTCCAAGTAAAACTACAAGGAAAAAACGGGAAAAAAAAGCGAAGAGATTGATTTAAGGTCCAAAATTGGTGGCTTCAAGAAATATCTTTGAACAATCAAGAAATAGATTTTAGTTCATGTTCAAATTAATCACTATGTCGACATATTGAACTTTCTTATTCGGCAAACCCAATTTCCAAATCACACAAACCCTAAAGTGTACGTGACTTATAGAAACCATTTTTGCCTATTGGATCCGGTTTTACCATGATACATAAATCAAGTTAGGATTGGTTCTACCTTGACTCCCAACATAATATAGGATCGGTTTTACCTTGATTCCCCATATAGGTTATGATCCGTCATACATAAGATCTTCAATGAAAACCGAGACCATAATCCTTTTGATTTCCTTTCGACTATGAAACAAATTCATATGTCTACTTCCTTAAACTTATGTAATTCAACATAGTTTTTTAGGTATGAAATCAAACCTATGTTCTACACAATCTAGTAACGAGTTATAAAGATTATGTCGATGTCGCAATAGACGTTCAAAAGATAAGCATTATACTTCGTAAATAAATATACCAGTATAAAGCGTTTATTACTTATTGATATATTGTTCCTTGACATTTTGATCACAATATGATGATCAAGTCATTTATACTAGAGTTTAACATATATAACTTCGCATGTTATGTTTTCAATCAGAAACGACTTAAAAGCAAACTCTATATATAGAAATGGAAACAAGTCAAGTCATGTATTACTAACCTCATGTAGAAGTATGATATTATCATCGTTATCGATACGTCCTCGAAATCTTCAAGTCTTCAAAATAATCCTTGTATGTCTCAACATTTTTAGACTTCCTAGTCTAACCTAATGGAGTTGACTCTAGTAATCTAATCAACTGACTTATGAGTTTCTGAAAAAGTGGGGGTCTAACAACCACACCCAATATTTCGCTTGGCAATCTATATGGACAAACTCAAATATACTTTTATGAGAATCAACTAGATAGTCAGACTCAATCAATAGAAAAGTATATCAAAGAGTTTATACCTCTATCTCTCTATTTAAATCTTACTCAAGCAAATTGCGAGTCTCGATTAAATACAAGAGAGATAAATTGGATGGTACCAAAGACCAATATCCAAGTGTCAATCAATTTAAATCAACATCCAAAAGGTCGTATATTCCAATTGATTGAACAATGCACAACCTGTATTATTTCAATTATATAACAAAATATAATGTGGAAAAGAAATAACACAAACACCATAATTTTGTTAACGAGGAAACCGTAAATGCATAAAAAACCCGGGACCTAGTCCAGAATGAATATACACAGTATTAAGCCACTACAGACACTAGCCTTCTCCAAACTAACTTCGGTCTGGATTGTAGTTGAACCCTAACCAATCTCTTACTAATCCAAGGTACAGTTATGCTCTTACGTCTCTGATCCCAGCAGGATACTACGTACTTGATTCCCTTAGCTGATCTCACCCACAACTAAGAGTTGCTACGACCCAAAGATGGAGACTTTAATAAACAAATCTGTATCACACAGAAAAGTCTACGATAATAGATAAATTCGTCTCCCACGAATATACCTACGAGTTTTGTCCCGTCTTTTGATAAATCAAGGTCAACATGAACCAATTGATAAACCGAACTTATATTCCCGAAGAACAGCCTAGTATTATCAATCACCTCACAATAATCTTAATCGATGCGGCAAAAAAAGATATTGTGGAATAACAAGCGATGAGACGAAGATGTTTGTGACTACTTTTTATCTTGCCCATCGGAGATAGAAATCTCAAGCCAATTATTACAATTATACTCGTACGATATAAACAGTAAGATCAGATCACACAACTACAAGAAAAATAGTATCGTCCTGGCTTCACAATCCCAATGAAGTCTTTAAGTCGTTAACCTGGTTTAGAAGAAAAAACCAACGATTAAAGGAGAATCGACTCTAGCTTAGCACAACTAGTTTCACACAGAATGTGTGGGGATTAGGTTTTCCAGTTGCTAGATTTCTCCCTTATATAGTCTTTCAAATCAGGGTTTGCAATCAATGTTATCTTGGTAACAAAGCATCCAATATTCACCGTTAGATGAAAACCTGATTAGATTCAAGCTAATATTTATCAACCGTTAGATCGAAAACATAACTTGTTATACACACATGAAATGCATGTTTGTAGGCTTGTGTACCCATACCCAAACTTGTACATTAGTTGGTTCAACAATATTTAACCAAATGGTTAGCCATATGATAACTTTCATATCAACCATATTCTTCTTCACCATAACTAGTTCAAATGACTCAAAAGAACTAGTTAGAGAGTTGTTCAATTGCAAGGAAATCTCATGTACTACACAAGATACAATTGAAGAAAAAATGATTTGATTCACTCGAAACGGTTCATAAACTATATAGACACGGTTTGCAATAGCATTCCTTAGATTATAAAGATAAGTTCAAAAACATCGTTTTTAGACATAACCTACTCAAGTTCGCGGACTGGGTTCGTGGACTTAAGTTCCCGGATGGAGTTCACAAACTCCAGCAGAAATTCTCGGGTTTGAGAACTTCGCCAGTTCGCGGACTGGGTTCGCGGACTTCTCCAGTTTCACTTGATCAACAAAGTTAGCAAACTTCTGTTCAAGTAATAAGGACTTATACATATATGTGTTTCCACAACAATGGTTATATATTCCAAACTCTCATTTCAATCATTGAAACATTCTCAAAGAACGTTAAATAGTTGTTATTCACAAACCATTTTTCGTCGGTGGTTATATAGTCTAAACTCTCATTTCAATCATTGAAACATTCTCAGAGAACGTTAAATAGTTGTTATTCACAAACCATTTTTCGTCAGAGAAATTTTCAAAGTGATTGAAACTTAACATGACTTTCGTCACTAGGTAAATATGAGCATGGCTAAAGAAAAATACTTACCAACATATATTTAGAGAAATAGATAGGCGAGTTATACTCGGATCAAAATACCAAATGTGTATAATATAAGTCTATATATCAAAATGACTTTTGTCTCAAGATAGGAGATAAATATACTTTTGAGTGATAGATAAGTTCAAGTATCCACATACCTTTTAGTCGATGAAGATCCACCAGTTCTTTGAGTAGTCATTCGTCTTGTATAATGATTGCCAAGGATTTCTTGAGCTCAACTACACTTTATATCCTAGTCCAAGACCTTAGCTATAGTAGACTAGAAATCAAGACTTATAGTTTTATCACTAACATTCACAAACATGCTTGAGATAGCAACGCATGCGAGTTCGACTGAGCAATCCTCAATCTCCCTCTTTGTCAATTTTAGTGACAAAACTATTAATACATAGGGAATACAATAAATATATAAATAAACTTTATAGCTCATATTCCACATATTAATCTTCAACATTACTCGAAATCTTCGTCACTTCCAAGTACTGCAATGATCCCAAAGGTTGTAAGTTTAACATCATCGTTGTTGAAAATCCGTAGATATAACAACGAGAAAATAAGAGTTCTCAATCATTGTTATAATACAGTGTCATGGTATCATTATACAACGTCAAATTCCAATTGCATCACTGTAATGACCCGTCCATCCACCGATACTGTCCCCACTTATCCACTGCCGTTATCAGACAGTATGGGGTTTTCAAAGGGCATCGCTGCTGTAATCCAACAGAAACTTCCAGGATGGTCACCCATCCCTGGATTACTCCCACCCAAGCACGCTTAACTGCAAAGTTTTCCGCCAACTTTGGAGCCAATTGTGCGGAAAAGGCCTCGGTGTTAGGAAAGGACAAATCATTACTTATATTTCATTCGGCCAACCACTGCCGAAATCGGGGTATTACAATACCACCACCTTAAATTGGAGCCACCACCACCTTAAATTGGAGCCGTCCTAGCCTCCGAAATATATTTTCAATCCCAGATCTCTAACGTTCCATTCCCCTCATGAGAATCACTTGGACAATTCCCGCCAGCGTACCTTCCCACCCTCGGCAGGTGAACCGTCGTCGGCTCTGATACCATTTGTAATGACCCGTACCTCAACCGATATTGTCCCCACTTAGCCACTGCGGATATCCGGCAGTGTGGGGTTTTCAACGGGCATCGCTGTGGTAATCCGACAGAAACTTCCCGGATGGTCACCCATCCTTGGATTACTCCCGCCCGAGCACGCTTAAATGCAGAGTTTTCTGCCAACTCTGGAGCCAATTGTGCTGAAAAGGCCTTGGTGTTAGGGAAGGACAAATCATTACTTATATTCCATTCAGCCAACCACTACCGAATATCAGGGTTTTACAATACCACCATCTTAAATTGGAGTCGTCCTCGGCTCCAGAATATATTTACAAGCCCATATCTTCGACGTTCCCTTCCCCTCATGAGAGGCACCTAGACCAACCCCGTCCAGCATACCTTCCCATCCTCAGTAGGTGACCCATCGTAGGCTCTGATACCATTTGTAATGACCCGTCCATCCACCGATATTTTCCCCACTTAGCCACTGCGGTTATCCGGCATTATGGGGTTTTCAAAGGGCATCGCTGCTGTAATCCATCAGAAACTTCCCGGAGGGTCACCCATCCATGGATTACTCCCACCCGAGCACGCTTAACTGTAGAGTTTTCTGCCATCTCTGGAGCCAATTGTGCTGAAAATACCTCGGTGTTAGGAAATGACAAATCATTACTTATATTCCATTCGGCCAACCACTGCCAAAATCGGGGTATTACAATCACAACTTTAACAATAATACTATGGTGATATGTTCCCCCCCCCCCCTTTAGTCAAAACTCCATCTCACATGGAAACCACTCCCCCTTACATAATGATCCAAAAACCATATGTATTTGCAGTGTGAACTACATATTAATTCTCCCCCTTTTTGTCAATAAAATTGGCAAAGGTACACGAACGAGATCCTAATGAAATTTCCAAACGAGATATTTCATGACCAAAAGAAAGCATATATCATCTTATTTAGATGCAATCATAAATCCGAAGCTATGCATTCATCAAGGAGTCTATAAAGATACAAGATAACCCCTATAATATTCCAAAGCCGCACTCCCCACAAAGATTTGGAAATCAAGCACAAGTTCAATTAAGAACTCTCCCCCATAATATGTCATTCCCGAAAGAACAACAAGAACGACCTTAATTTCAAAAGAAAAGAAGGATTTATTTGGATATAAAAAATCACATACAAGTATGAATTTGAATCCAAAAATATTCAATAAGCGAACTCATAATTAATTTAACCGAATATGCTCAACACAAGTAAACTTATGGAGAATCAAAAATATTCAATTAGATTAATCACAAGAGCACCCATAATTAATCTAATCGAAATACATAACTAAATTAATAACAAAAGTAATTAATTTAATTGGTCATGCTCGACATAAGAAAATATATGGAGCAATGACTAAGTTACTCATGAAAATAATCAACCCAGTCAAAAACTCTCAAACATAAGAAAACTTACAGAGTCATAACTAAATAACCAAACATGATGATTAATTTAGTTCAATATGATCTACATAACATACCTTACGGAACAACAACAAACCTAATCATAAAAATAATCAACTTGGTTGTTTAGTGCTCGATGTAAGACACATTACGAAACCTCACAGTAATACATAAACTATCGATCAGGGAAGATCAATTACTGCAGAATACACAAGGATTCATTCTATTTTCCATCACCATTTGCAAAATGACATACAATAGACATAATCCTTGAATCACAAAAGATTTTAACCTATCTTCTATCAGAAAAATTGACATAATAGGATTAACTTTTTTATTTCTCAAAAGTCAATTCATTCTTTTATCAATATATGCATATCAACTCATGAACGACTTTACTTTTGACAAGGTATGTGACAATCAAGTTCACAGACGCAAATACACATATCCCATAAAAAAATTGCAATATATGAAACCATAAAGATTAATACTGCAATAATCATCTTCCAAAAAGTTTTAGAATTTAAACAAATAAACCTAAAAACATGAAGATGAAAACGTTGGACATAGCTATGTGTAATCACAATAATGGCTATTCCAACCTCTAGTTATTATTCTAAACAAAGACAAGAATTACTAGGCAATAAAACATTTGAAAAACACTAAACCCGTTAAGCAACTATAGTTTGAACAAGAAAAAGTTCATCAATTGCTTTCTTCAGTTCGTTTTTCAGAAACTCAAGATTCCTGGTTGCAATTCCGAGTTGTTCACGAACGATTTCAAAATCTCGAAGAAGATTTCCTACCAGTTGTGAAGATATCTAAAATGGTAGTTTGTTTTCATGATCAATAGCATGATGGAATGTAATCAAAACAGGATCTTCATGAAACTCGATAGTCTTACCCTCCTCGACCACATCTTTGTTGCTTCCATCCATTGTGCTAAAAAATTCAGAGAATCCTTTTGAACTTATGGAGAAATGTGTCAATTGATGAAATATATATATAGAAATATAAGGAGGTTCCATAAAAAAAAACCTAGGAAACATGTCGTTCACGTGGGTCTGGTGGTCGTGCACTTGTGGTCAAGGTACTTATGTGACCAAGAAAATGGAGAAGCAAAAGACTAGTGGAAGGACAGTTGAACAAGGAATTTCAATATAAACTTCGAAAAGAAGAAGAGAAGAAAAAGAAGTTCAAACAAATTTTGAGAACAAAAATGATAGCATACAACCTTGACAGCTTTTCTCAAGACATCTTCTTGAGAACAAAGAGCATCCTTCTCAAACTATAACAGGGATGCTATTGAGGGCAGTCATGGTGTATTAAGATGAGCATTTTTCTCATCAATATTGACTTCTTCTTTTTCTACTGTAAGGGGATTTAAAGAAAAATCACACACAAAGGTTGGAGAAGTTTTGTTAAGAGAGGAACTAGGAGTACCTGAGTCAACTGCTTTTCATGTTTTTTTGACACCCCGTTTGAGGTTGTTTATGCTTATCTTAAGTTCTGAGACTCGATTATTGATGTGTAGAAAATTCGAGGATGAATTCTTGGATTCACAGCCTTCTACAAAAGGAGACAAGGAACTTGACCCTTTTTTATTTCTCTCATGCCTTTTTCTCCTTTCAGAGTTGTTTAAAAAGTCAGTTACACATTTTTCGTTCTTCCTTCTACCCTGGTATACATTTTTTGTTTCAAAGGCACAATTAAGAAATGACTTATCAAGATAGTTTTCTTGATTTTTGAAAGTGCCTTTTACTCCAACAATATGAGAAACAAGTTTAATTTCTTTAGACACCCATGCAAGAATGTTGTGAAGTTTTTCATTCCTTAAACGAAAACAAAATTTTCGCTCAGAATGTCCTTTATTTCCGAAGTAATAGCATTTGAAGGAATTATTCTTAGATATTCCCATGTGAGTAGATTTGGAAGGAGTATAATCCTTGTCCCTAGGAACATTGTAGGCTGCGAACGTTTTTTTCACATGAAGAATTATCAATAGCTTTAACGAAATTGATCTTACTAGTTTTTGGAGCGTCTATTCCTTTATAGCCCATACCACATGTATCACGATGTTCTTTACATGCTCCAATCATAGAAGAAAATTTTGTAGAGCTAGAATTGAATCTTCTTAGTCTCTCTTCTAGTGAATTTACTTTATCAAGAGAAGCTGCAAGGTCAGTCTCCAATGACTTTTTTTTGGAAATAAGACTAAGTTCTTTGTCATTAAAACATTTTTGTTGAGAGTCAGTCATATCTTTCTTTAGCGTCTGCAAGTCTTTCTTTCAACACAAAGATATTTCGGAGAAGATTGTCACATTCATACCTTTTTGTGCGAACATCTTCTACACGATCCTTAATGATAGATTGTAAGAGTTTATACCCGCCATCAAATCCTTTAAAGAGTTTCCTCAATTTTTTGTTTTCTTGACAAAGAGGAGCCATATACTTACTCAGGCAAGTTGTTGACTTTTTTTTCTTTCAAAGCACGGTCGAACAACTTGATATATTGAGAGACTTCCTCATAAATACTATGTCCTTCTTCTGAATCACTGTCATCTGAAAGATCATCTAACTTCTCATCAAGAAATTTTTCCTAGTCTAATGCAGATTCAGTCAAGAGACAAAATATAGAGTTTTTCTCAGAAGCTTCAAGACTTTGTGACTCACATGAGTGACTTTGGACTGATGTTGTGTTATCAGAGATAATTTTATGGAAATTTTTCCAGTATACACCCATTTGATAACCTGTTTACAAAACTACACCCGTTATTTTGGAAATTTCTAAAATACACCCATTTTCCGTTAAACTGTTAAATCCCACTGTATTAAGATCTAGGCGTACATCTGCCAACATTTATTAACGATGAGGATTTATTTGAACTTCAAAATTACTGCTTTACCCTAACTGAGAAACAAAATTGTATTGAAGAATACTAGATCTCATTTTGTTTCATTTCTCATCTTTCTTTTGGCTGGTCTCATCTCAAGAAAAAATAGAGAAGGGGCTTTAGGAATTCAGTTTTTTAAGGTAACATCTCATTCATATTGGTAGTTGCAAATTGACGATGGGTAATTGGGGGTTCCTTATTTTCATATTGCTTCCCAAATTAATGATTTTATCTATTTGGGATGTCAAATAAATCATTTTTTGCATTCATCAGTTGATGTAATTGCACACAAGGTATCTGATGAATTGTTTGTTAATGGTATTGCATACAGTATTAGCTTAGGAAATTTGTAGCAGGTATATGAAATCAGTTGCAAACAAGGTACAATTACTGATTAGCAATGGTGCAGTTGTGTAGCAGGTGTATAAAATCAGTTTCAAACTAGGTACAATTACTGATTAGCAATGGTGTAAAGTAATTTAGTGAGGCACTGTACTCAACTTGTACCTCCTAGGAACAGTACTTCTTCTATTAGTTACAGAAATCTATTTCCTCTCGTACACATCTATGTTCTATCCTTGAGAAATTGTATTTTTTCTATGCTATACATGTACATTTATACTGGTTCTTTATTGCAAAGAAAGAAGATGAGAATGCAAGTAAGATACGAACGGGACATATAGGTACAATACAGATGCAAACTCTTTTGATCGGAGTGAGATGCCAATGCATAAGGGTTTTTCAGACTTTTTCATGTGTTGATAGCTGTCCGGCAGCAGTACACATAACGGCCCTTAGCCGTTTTATTAAAAAAACGGACGGAATTATCGTATCAGGTGTATTTTAGAAATATTGTAAAAAACGGGTGTATTTTTGAAAACACATTATCAAATGGGTGTATATCAGAAAAAACCCCTAATTTTATCCATAGAGACAGATCGCCACAAACACATACTTTTTAGGTCTTAAACATGTTTTCCTGCTCTGATACTAATTGAAAAAGTGGGGGGTCTAACAACCACACCCAATATTTCGCTTAACAATCTATATGGACAAACTCTAATATACTTTTATGAGAATCAACTAGACAGCCAGACTCAATCAATACAAAGGTATATCAAATAATTTATATCTCTATCTCTCGATTTAAATCTTACTCAAGAAAACTGCGAGTCTCGATTAAATACAAGAGAGATAACTTGGATGGTACCAAAGACCAATATCCAAGTGTCAATAAATTTAAATCAAAAACCAAAAGGTCGGATATTCTAATTGATTGAACAATGTACAACCTGTATTATTTCAATTATATACCAAAATATAATGTGGAAATGAAATAACACAGACACCAGAATTTTGATAACGAGGAAACCGAAAATGCAGAAAAACCCCGAAACCTAGTCCAGATTGAACACACATTGTATTAAGCCGCAATAGACGCTAGCCTACTCCAAACTAACTTCAGTATGGACTGTAGTTGAACCCCAACCAATCTCACAATGATCCAAGGTACAGTTATGCTCCTACGTCTCTGATCCCAGCAGGATACTACATACTTGATTCCTTTAGATGATCTCACCCACAACTAACAGTTGATACGACCCAAAGTCGAAGACTTTAATAAACAAATATGTATCACACATAAAAGTCTACGGTAATAGATAAATCCGTCTCCCACGAATATACCTGCGAGTTTTGTTCTGTCTTTTGATAAATCAAGGTGAATAGGAACCAATTGATAAACCAAACTTATATTATTTAAGAACAACCTAGTATTATAAATCACCTCACAATAGTCTTAATCGACGCAGCGAAAAAAGATATTGTGGAATCACAAACGATGAGATGAAGATGTTTGTGACTACTTTTTATCTTGCCTATCAGAGATAGAAATCTCAAGCCAATTATTACAATTGTACTCGTATGATAAAAACATTAAGATCAGATCACACAACTACAAGAAAAGTATTATTGATCTGGCTTCACAATCCCAATGAAGTCTTTAAGTCGTTAACCTGGTTTAGAAGAAGAAACCAAAGGTTAAAGGAGAATCGACTCTAGCTTAGCAAAACTAGTATCACATAAAATATGTGGGGATTAGGTTTCCCAGTTGCTAGAGTTCTCCCTTATATAGTCTTTCAAATCAGGGTTTGCAATCAATGTTATCTTAGTAACAAAGCATTCAATATTCACCGTTAGATGAAAAACTTATTAGATTCAAGATAATATTTATCAACCGTTAGATCAAAAACATAGCTTGTTATACACACATGAAATGCACGTTTGTAGGCTTATGTAACCGTATCCAAAATATTAGTTGGTTCAAAAATAGTTAACCAAAATGGTTAGCCATATGATAAATTTCATATCAACCATATTATTCTTCACCATAACTAGTTCAAATGACTCAAAAGAACTAGTTAGAGACTTGTTCAATTGCAAGGAAATCTCATGTACTACACAAGACACAATTGAATCAAAAATGATTTGATTCACTCGAATCGATTCATGAACTATATAGCCACGGTTTTCAATAGCATTCCTTATTTTATAAATATAAGTTCACAAACATCATTTTTAGACATAACCTACTCAATTTCGCATACTTAAGTTCCCGAATGGAGTTCACAAACTCCAACAGAAATTCTCGGGTTTGAGAACTTCGCCAGTTCGCGGACTTATCTCACGCACTTCTCCGGTTTCACTTGATCAACAAAGTTCGCAAACTTCTGTTCAAGTAATAAGGACTTATACATATATGTGTTTCCACAACAATGCTTACATTCTCCAATGGTTATATAGTCTAAACTCTCATTTCAATCATTGAAACATTCTCAGAGGATGTTATATAGTTGTTATTCAAAAACCATTTTTCGTCAGAGAAATTTTCAAAGTGATTGAAACTTAACATGACTTTCGTCACTAGGTAAATATGAACATAGCTAAAGCGAAATATTTACCAACACATATTTCGAGAAATAGATAGGCGAGTTATACTCGGCTCGAAATACCAAATGTATATAATCTAAGTCTATATAGCAAAACGACTTTTGTCTCAAGATAGGAGATAAATAGAATTTGAAGTGATAGATAAGTTCAAGTATCCACATACCTTTTAGTCGATGAAGATCCACCAGTTCCTTGAGTAGTCCTTCGTCGTGTATGATGATTTCCATGGTGTTCTTGAGCTCAACTACACTTTCTATCCTAGTCCGAGACCTTAGCTATAGTAGACTATAAATAAAGACTTATAGTTTTGATCACTAATATTGACAAACATGCTTGAGATAGAAACGCATGCGAGTTCGACCGAGCAATGCTCTAACAGTTTCTACACTAAAATATGACAACCAACCTTGACATACCAATGCTTGGTGGGTTCAACTGAGAAGTGCTCTAACAATCTCCCCATTTGTCAATTTTAGTGACAAAACTCTATTACATATGAAGAATACACGAATTAAAAAATACAGATATTACATTACATAATATTCGCTTAACTCATTCTTCATATGCTTGATTCCAAGTTTCAACAGCTTCTATAACCTACACATATCAAAATAAATGATGTTGTTGACGTATTAGAATATCAAAAGATTTATACCTCCTAAAGAAAAGCTAGGTATATATTCAATCCGAACCTATTTGTTATTCCACTTTTGTAATATGAAATACTACACAACAAGATGATATGTTTCTCTCCCTTAGTTTGTGATATATTCTCTCATTAAATATATATACATTTCACCACATATATCCTTTCTTAGTGATTGTAAATCACCTTTATACTCCATATATTTCTCCCCCTTTTTTGTCACAAAAATGAAAAATACACTAAAGAATAAAAGACCAAACCGAGAGGACCTCCCAAGTTCGAAAGAACTCATACAACCTGTTAGAGTTATGCATGAAGGTCTAACATACCATTTTAAATAAGCACCACAAAACCGAAACTACTAGAGTAATTTGCTTTAACAACTTATCAAGGAAATACTTTTTCCTTTGATTTAATAAGTCATAAAAGAATAAGAATTAACCCCGCTTCTTGTCAGGATCCAATTATTCACAAATAATTGTACCTCATTAGACAAGACAAGACAAGACAAGACAAAACTAGAATATTAGTTTTCTTATCAAGAATCCGGTTGGACTGGAACAATCATATCTTGTTTTGATATACCTAAACTAAGATAAAAATTGACTTAGTTTTTGTTATCAAAAATCAACTGGACTAGACAATTGAACCTCCTATTTCGTTAAGAAAAAGCAAGAGTAAGAAAATTAAATTCAGTTTTTCTTAACAGGAAAATAATTCACAAACATAAATAAATAGTTACCTAACTTTTCGATATGACAAACTAGGGTCCAAATCGATCAAGTATTCATATCCGGAAAGATTACCAAAATAATTCTTCCCTCGGTTTCCACAACCACTCCCCACAAAGATATGACGTTTAACCACCAGTTAAATATAAAACTCTCCCTATGTGAGTTGTTATTCCCTACAAAAAAAAGAATAAAAAGAACAACATTTATAGAAAAAGCTCGACAAAGTCTTAGCTTTTATGTTGCCAATGCAAAAGACTAAAACCAAAAACTCATATGTATATTACATAATACAATTTATGAAACATAAATCGATAATAATGTAATCGTGACTTCACACATGAGTTCATATCTACTTATGATATTTTTATAATAGCATCCCACATGGTTAGATCCGATACCTTCTTATATCAAAGAGTCACAATATCATAAGATATATATATATATATATATAATTATGAGATCGGAAATATTAGGGTTTGATCAAAACTGAAACTAAAATATCATATACCGAAAGTAAAGAGACATGAAAGAATCACAAGATGCACAAACTATCAATCGTAACATAATATTTATAAAATCATATGCGAGTAGCAAGACTCCTCTTGAGATCCTTTAGAACTATCAAAATCATAATAAGACATGTTTTTCGAGACAGTCTTTTTCTTCCTTTCTGTATTGATCCCTTGGCAATTCTGAACTTTTTGAGATTCCTTATTGTTTTCCTTAATAATACGGCGAGTTACTGGAGGCATGCTCAAAACCTTTAAAAAGGAATTCACTAGGGTTTCACAGAGAAATTTTCTTAAGTTATTAAGAAAATATTTTTGGACCGAAAATAGCAAGGGAGTTTTCTCACAAATATTCAAAAATATTTGTATATTATTCTTGCAAAATTTCAAGTATATAATCTTTGTCCGAAAATCTCCTAGTAAGGAAGAATATATTTTTCATATGGTAACAATTTTTGAAACCGAAAATTATGAAACCCTAAAAAGCGAAAATCGGTATTAACATGAAATTTAGACATAGTGGATACACATTAATCCATTTTAAGTCATACTTATCTGATATACACATAATTTGTTCCCTGTTTCATGTGCTTCCTCATATTATTTAATCGAGCACAAAACCGATGAGGGGGAACACTCACAATACAACTAGGTTGTACTGGGGTAAGATTTATCAAGCTTATTGCAGATATCAGATCCTTTGTTCATGTTATCTTTTGAATATTTTTCCCCAAAATCATTTCTAATTTTACTTTGATCTTCTTTTAGATGATACAAGTAGGATCACATGTAGCAGACGAACTGATATAAGATATATCTGGGATTTTGAATTCTCTTTTTATTTTTCCAATGAGATCTTCGTAATATTTTATGATTCTAAGGATTTCCTTATGAAGTCCTCAGTTCTTTCATCAGAAAAAAAAGGGATTGATTGAATCTTGTTTTCGATTGATCTTCTTATTGGCAGAAAATCTTTCTTCCCATTTCTTCTAGAAACTCCTCACAGTAGATAACCTGTCATCTGAGTCATGAAAGTTCCGAGAAGAATGTGAAGGAGCCTTTTTCCATAAATGATCACCAACTACTTTTTTACAATCTTCGGAGTTGATGGAAATAATATGAGATGTGGATACTTTGTCTACCGCAGAATGATCTTTCATATCCCTTAGACAAGATACTTCTTTTAATACATTTACATGAATATTCTGAAGTAGCACTAGTTTCTTGTCAACATACTGAAAGCTATATTCTTTATGATATTTCCATCAAGATCGATTCTTAGTTCCCTTTGAATCAGAATTCGAGTGATTAGTAGCAGTTGGTAGAGGAATTTCACGATTTTCTTCTGACTTTATGATTCTATTAGGTGATAAACCTTTATGATGAGAGTCATGATCTGTTTCAGATGTGACAGAACTAGACTTATTATCAAAGTCTGATAAAGTCATACAAGTACTATTTGTTTCCTCATCTGAAAAAATTACAATAGATGCATTAGTCAGTATCTTATCTTGAGGCTCTTGTTCTTGAGTGAGACCTTTATCAAGATCTTCTGGGTAGGATTTGTTTTCCTCGACTAACCGAGTAAGTTGCATACTATTTTCTCTGATCTCTTGTATAATAGTATTAGCTTATGTTTTCAATTTTAGAACCTCATCAGAAAGAAGACTAATAGGCTTCAGGAGTTTGACCAACTCTTTTTCAGCATCTCTTTCGACATCAGATTCGAACAAAAAATATGTGTTGTTTACAACCTTATCTCTAGAAGGAGATGTAAATATAGTATACCACAAATATTAACCTATAAGTCTAATACCTTTAGTGATCATCTATGGAAAAAGTCGAGACAATACAATACCAAGGTAATCACTTGATAATAGTTATAGTACAAAACTGATATACTATATGAACAATATCAAGTGCTTTGGGTTAACGTATAATGTTATTTATTTTACTATAACTAAACAATTATAAAACAGAAGTAAAGTAAATGACACAACAAGATTTTGTTAACGAGAAAACTACAAATGCAGAAAAACCCAGGGACTTAGTCCAGTTTTGAATGCTCTTATAATTAAGCCGCTATACAAAGATACTACCAACTTCGTATAGTTCAGACCAAGTAAACTACCCATAGTTACCTAGTTTCCTTAATATCCATGTGCCTACAACCAATTTGTCCAACGCACATGAATCTTAAGATAAAGTCCACTATCTTAACTTGCTCAACTCTTTGAAGACTTTAAGCACTTAACCCTTTGGATTGTATTCCAAACAGTAAAGAACTAATATGTTTGGTAACAACTTTTCTATCTCAAAAAGTCAATCAGAGATAATGTATGTTGAGTGTGAAAAAGGCTTTTCTTGTTTATAATATATTAAACCTCCTTTGTCGAGTTAGATATTTCAAGATCAGGATTAAACAAGTTAACCAGAATAAGTCAAACAGAATTACCAGATTCGAATACTGAAGAATACCACCAAATGATAGCTTGTTAATATAAATACGACTAGTCAATAATCAGTCTATCAAAAGATAAACCAGATCTAGTCGGATCCCAGCTAATCAAGTTTATGCACGAAGCAAATCACGAAGATATGAAACCTAAAAGAAAAACCTTATTGTCTTCAATCTTTAATAGTCTTTTGTACCTGCACAATAACAAACTTGATTCCTAACTATGATCAATGATGTACTGAACATAGTCTATTAACAATGGATGATCACAAGTCACGATAAGCTCGTGATCTAGTTTGAGTGACCTTATATCAGAAGAGAAGGTTCTCAAGAATAAACAAAATAGGTGCATTCAAGAGTGAACAACCGTTAGTCTATCAAATTAATAATCCAAAAATAAAATAACAATGCAATTCTAGTTTCCCACCAACGACACTAGTGGACGCTTCTTGATCCCAAAGAAGTATTTAAACAAGAGAACGTAAGATATTTCTCCTAATTGGGTTATTCTCCTCTCCAAGATAGTATTACGAGAATATTATTAGTTGGCTACACCAGAAACATCAAATATGAAGTTTTCCTGACTCAAGATAAGTTTGTAAGAAGAACAAGCTTCACTATTTATAAACCAAGATAGCTTGGACACCAAGGGATTTTCATATCCGAAGATATTCAAAAGATATGCAATAAAGCACCTTAATTCATTTTTATGATTAATTCCAACCAATATCCAACTGTACAACCGAAATTTCAACGAACAACTGAATATTATCTACTAATTAACTAATATATATTTCCAGAGATATGTTTTGATTACTGGTAAAATAAAACATATTAATTTCAAAAATCTCAAAAAGATTCTCTACTAATTTCGGTTTGGGATCTCACCTTGAGTATCAAGGAATATCTCTGAACAATTAAGAAATAAATTTCAGCACATGTTCAAATTACTTATTATATTGACATATTGAACTTTCCTATTTTGCAAACCCAATTTTCAAATCACACAAACTCTAAAATGTATGTGACTTATAGAAAAAGGTTTTTTCCTTGGATCGGTTCTTCCTTGACTCCCAATATAGGTAAGGATCGGTTCTACCTTGACTCCAAACATAAGCTAGGATCAATTTTACCTTGATTCCCTATATAAATCCGGATCGGTCATACATAAGATCTTCAATGAAAACCGAGACCATAATCCTTTTGATTTCCTTTCGACTATGAAACAAGTTCATACGTCTACTTCCTTAAACTTATATAATTCAACATAGTTTTTTAGGTATGAAATCAAACTTATGTTCACTACATAATCTATTTACGAGTTACAAAGATTATGTCTATGTCGCAATCATGAAGTTCAAAAGATAAGCATCATACTTCATAAATTAATATACCAATATAAAGTGCTTATTACTTATTGGTATATTGTTCCTTGACACTTTGATCACAATTTGATGATCAAGTCTATTATACTAGAGTTTCACATATATAACTTTGCATGTTAAGTTTACAATTAGAAATGACTTGAAAGAAAACTATATATATAGAAATAAATACAAGTCAAGTCATGAATTACTAACCTCAAGTGGAAGTATGATGTTATCGTCATTGTCGATACGCCTTCGGAATCTTCAGGTCTTCAGAGTAATACTTGTATGTCTCAACATTTCTAGACTTCCTAGTCTAACCTAAAAAATTTGACTCTAGTAATCTAATCAAGCAAGTTATGATTTTTGATACTAAAATATGACAACCAACCTTGACATACCAACGCTTGGTAGTTCAACCGAGAAATGATATAGCAACTTGAGAATCAAGCAAACATTTTCTCCGTTTAGATGAAACTCTAGTTAGGGTTTCAAATAAGCATGTGAGTATTAGTCTTGAAAATACAATATAAGATTATACACAATGGTCTGGTTACAAAACCGTGTATAATAACCATTCTGTTTTGAAAAATATGCCTTTCGAACTATAAGCACATTAATGTTCATTCAAACACCTAAGAGTTTAATCATGATACATACACATAAAAGTTTTAGTGATTAATGAAGTCTTAGAAGGTAAGAGAGTCATAACAATGCTAAACATATTTAAAAAAAAAAAAGTCTTTGAGCATCTACTAAATTCTACTGGGACCGTTGATAAAATGGTTAGTGAACCATAAACTAAAGTTTATGTGTCAGGGTGCTAGGGTTCATGGACCGAGTTTCGCTAACTATATTCCAATCATACTCGGTTTATGAACTCAGATGGACATAGTTCGTGAACTGGGTTCCCCAACCTTAATCCTTTTATACCAACATCATAATTCAGTTCACCACAGTTCGTGAACTGTCCCTAACTGAACTTGCAGTTTGCGAACTGGTTCGCCAACCTTCCTTGTATTTCTGAAACTCAGATATCTATGGTTTGCAAATTGGTTCGTCAACCTACCGTGAGCAAAAATATTTGAAGTTTTCTCTTATGATATTTGAAACATTCCCCAATGATAAAATCATTTGCATGGGCAATTTTCAATTGATCCACAAATTAATTCTCGAACAATAAATTGTTCCAAACTAATATTGTTGAGGACCTTTGAACATCTATGCTTGAAACATATTTCGATATATTTAACAAGACAAGCTTGACTCAAAATATCTTCCTTGTAAATATACTAGAATCCATACAACACAGTCTCAAAAGATAAAATAATAAGATAGTGAGTAAAATAGAATGGTTGAGTCTCCACAAACCTGATACAAGAAGTTCTCCAAGATCTTCAGTCTTCGAGGATGATGTATGATACTCAACTACCAAATTCTAACCTAGTCCGAGACTTGACTTAGTATAGGCTAGAAATTAAGATATAATTTTGATCATCTAACATTGACAATAAGCTTGAAATATCAAAACTTGTGGTTCAACTGGGCATTCCTCTAACACAAAAATCACCTTGTCAATTATAAAAGTGTACAAAATGACCCTCATATCAACCATCTTGCTATTTTTATTGTTTTGTTGAGCTCTTGAGTAAGGATATTTTCTTATTGTAGGTCAACCTAAATGACAATATTTATCCTCATTTGGCCTCAATATAATAAAATGGTAGTAATTAAACCCGTGACTACCCAAAAATAGAATTATATATACTTGGTTGCACATAAATGAATATAAAGGTACAAAAAATTACGGAAATAAAGTACCAAGAATTACCTGGAAAATACCAACATTCTCGGCAATTTTTTTGCAAACTCCATCCCGAAACTTTACTAATACTTTCAAGCAACAAAAGAAGGGTAGTAGTGTCCCACGAGTACCGTGGTATCTCGTTCTTCACCTGATTAAGAGACAGATAGTCTTCAATAATTATAGATTGCAAGTATTAACCATATATCCAAAAGATCGGGAAAAATGATGCTGCCGAGAGCATATAAGAAATAAACTATTGTATGTCTACCACTTGCTTCATCTACTAATGCATCTTGTTCCTCAGCCAAAAAGTTATGAAAAATTTCCCTCAAGCGAACCCAAAGAATCTTTCTTGCAATAGTAATTGCTTTCATTACTCCTTTCTTTTTTCTTACCCTTTTTGTTTTAGTTTTGGATCCGGAAGGAATTTAAAACTATTCTTTGATCGGTCATACATTTGCCCCATCCAAGATATTCTCAAACAAACTAACTCATAAAGCTTGTCAAATGGAGTAAATAGTAATCTCATCGAATGGAAGATGAAAAATGTAAGTTTCAAACCAGAATCTTTCCCTATAGGAATAAACAGTTAACAACATCAAATTTCCTCTATGCAGACTCAATTCCAGGCCATAAACCTGGAGCTATTAACAAGGCTACCACGACTTTTAATTATGTATCCAAAGGCCAAAAAATTGACGCTTAACACTTTAGTTTCGTGACCGTACGCCAATCTTAAAAATATTAAAAAAAAGAAACAAAAATGATAAATAAATTAATATAACATATACGTTCTTAGATTAGGATTATTACCCGCATCAAACAAACTCTTTCAACCCATGAAGATTCCTAACCAAATAACACTCCGGCCTTATCACTTGGGTCACCCAAAGGTCTGTCTTTCTCATCCTTAGGCAAAAACACCATATTTACAATGACTTGTTTTGATGTAGGTGGAGGTGGATTCACTTTGCCTTTATTTTTAGGTTCCAAGGGACCAACACTTGTTTTGGCTCTATCTTCTTCATGAATTTCAATCTCTCAATTTCTTTCTTAAGAAAGCACAAGTGCATGTTCACTACTCTCTTATTCTGTTGGTCTACCAATGACGATTGCGCATTTGTTCCATTGTTTTGCACCCAATATAAGCTTGTTACGAGGGGTTAGAGTTCTCTCATGACATGGTGTTATTTATTGCGTTCTCTTCTTTTTATCTTTAGGTCGGTTCCTAAAACATGTCAAGAACTATGTTCAATACATATATAAAGTAAAAAAAGATCAAAATTTCAATCAAAGAATTTGAATTTTAGACTGAATTACAGTTAGGAAAAACAATCTTGGAAAAAATAAACACACGGTTGGAAAATACCCATACGTATTTAAACTCAATGTCACCTACGGATGAGAAAATTATGAAGAACGCCATATTACGATTGGAAAAAAACATGAGTAGTTTGTTTTTGATTATTTAACTTATCGATAAAATCCTATCTGTAAATTAACATCATATACGGTTTCTTCAAAAAAAAAGAAAACATATAGGGTTGGGAAAGACTGATACATAAATAAACTCAAGATCACCCGCAGATGAAAATTGTGAAGAATACCCTATTACGATTGGGAAAATTGTGACCAATTCTTTATTCTAAAAATTTAATCTACGCGTGGAGAAAGAACCATACGTAAATAAAGAACTCGCGGTTGGGGGATACAAATTACTTCCCCCAACCCATAGTGTCTGCTAAGGGGTGACTTTTGGGTATGAAAATACTAAAATACCCTTTGGTTAATTAAAAAACATTATGAAAAGCCTATAATACCCTTTCTACTAAAACTTAAAATCAAAAACCAATTCATTTATCCCCCACTCTCTCAAATCAGTTCCGACACTAGGGTTAGGTTTTGATATTTGTTTTCTTCCTTCTTGTTCATCGTTCTTCATCCGTTCTTCATCGACGATTAATCGTCGATTCAAAAAATTCTTCGTCGATTAACCTACCTGAATCATAACCATGACTCCAAGAAAGAAATCAATTTCCTAATCGAAGTTAAAATCGATTGCTCAAAAAAAATTAGAACAAAGGCTTGCTTTGATTGCTCAAGAGCAAGAAGAAGCGAACTCGGACAATCAACCTCTCGTAAACATGGCTTCCTTGAAAAGGTAAGTGATTTTGAACTGTTTTATAAGTGTTTGAATCAATTTATATGAGTGGGTTTGGGTTAGATTCGATAGAATCGCGAACCCTAACTCAAACAGTTGAGTTTCAGTGAGTACCAGCATTGATTTTTGTATGAATACAATTCCGGTATTTGGTTTACGACATTCAATATAGAATAAAGGCAATGCCGGTATTGAGTTATGGCATTGATGTTGGTATGAATATAATGCCGTTTTCAAACCCAAAGTCACCTGAAACTGAATGTTTAGTACCGGTATTAAATTAAGGTTGAACACTATGCCGGTAGTTAGTTACGACATTGCTTTATATTTATTCGTGTATGCTGGTAGTTATCTTTTGGTATCCATGAACAGTTTAGGAAAAACCGGCATTGTCGATAGTAGTTGTTCAATACCGGAAACATGTACCGGCATGCTGTTTTTTCAAAATTACTATGACGTTTTTGGTCCCGTCATGGTGGGTATTTCTTGAATCTGTGCCGGTATTAAGATTGAAAGTGAGTTGTCTTATATTAATTTCGTGTGTCTTTTGATATAGGGCTAGAGCCAAGGAATCTAAAAAAGGAAAAACTGAAGATGCTATCTTTAAGAGAAGAAGGAAGGGCAGTCTTGATACTCCTCATTCTCTACCTCCTCGAGGGAAAGATGAAGGTCGCAAAAAGCGTTTGGGGGCTGATACAAGAGGGATAATTTGGGAGAGTGGTGGTGACCGTAGTCGACTTGTAATACGTGAACCTACTGGAACAGTTGAGCACGATGAGCAAGATGAAGAGGAAGGTGAGGAGGAAGATACCGAGGTTCATCCAAGTCAATTGGAAATCCAAAGCTAAGTTGTAGAGGAAGTTGGTGGGACAAGTCAACAACTGACACAAGGCAACGCCAAAGGCAAGGGCAAAGTAAAAGTTTAAGGTTCGCACCTTCCTCATGTTGATGACATGATACCTGACCTTGAGCGTGTTATAATTTGAGGCGAAGCTGACGATCCGAGAATTCTATTTGGCTACAAGGACACGTGGGCACATACTATCTATCAAACCTATGTAAGAATTTTTTATCGTGTGCATATGTATTCTTGTGTATTCATGTAAAATATTTTAATCATACTATCTCCTAATTGTAGGATCATAAGAAGGCTATACGTGTATTCCGAAACCAAGATACGTCTCGTTGGGATTTGTCTAAGGAATGTGAAGAGGTACAAACATTAGTAAGAGATTCTGGTCTATATGCTTTGTTTGAAAATTATGTGAATTGTGATTCTCTGATAGTCAATTACTTCGTCGAAAGGTATCATGGTAAAACTGATACCATGCACTTCCCGTTTTGGGAGATGAATTTGATCCCTGATGATACTCTGAACATTCTAGGCTTGAGTGTTATCGTCAAATAAATTTTAGAAGGAGATAAGTGTCCATACCTAGAATGGTCGAAGTTGCACGCCCTGACTAACAAGTTGTTTGGTTGGGACTACAAAACTTATGTGGAAAGCTTCTATGTATCTAAGGCTAGTAGGACAAAGACAATAAAGCTGACGCTGCTTAAGGAGAAGTTTGAAAAAACACATGAAAGAAGTTTGAAGGATGGATGAGACCCTGCCCAAATTCGTTATACAGCCGCTGCGTACCTGTTATTCATCTTGGGCGCTAAGGTATTCCCTGACACTAGTGGCAACAGGGTTAGTGCAAGCCTCCTTCAATACTTGGATCTGTTGGAAGATGTCTATCATTATTATTGGGGCACCGTGGTAATGGCACATTTGATGGCGGAGATGAGAAGGGCCTCTAAGGCTACCAACCAATTTGTTGGGAATTTCACTCTGCTTCAGGTAATTTTTTTTTTAAACTCATGTTCTTATGTATATTGTTCACATGTACCCTTATTATGAACTTAGAAACATAATTTAGTACTTCTTATATGTATTATTCCACATTAATATAGGTGTGGGCTTATGAACACTTCCCAACATTGTTCAAGGACTTCCCCTTCTTGAAGATCATAGACCTTCCCGAACCCGAGGCGGCTAGAGCTAAGAGATACCAGTTCAACAATATTCCGAAGCCCGGTAACAATCTTCAGCTGATAGATATGAGATTGGCTCTGGATGCGATGACTACCAAAAAGGTTTTGTTCGACCCTTACAAGGAGGCTAGAGAGAACCGCCAAAGTTTGAGGTATCCTAATGTTGCATTTTATAATGGACCGTTGTTCCACCCAAATGGATACATTATGGATGATCCTTGGCGTGTGATGCGACAACTTGGATATAAGCAATTACCTTGTTTCATAACATCCTCTACTTTAAGGTACGCTCTTGACTTGGCTGGGTGCATTAAAACTTCCTCAAAGTTGAGGGTATTGTATAATCCAGTTCCAGAACCAACACATTGGAGGGATAGGGAACCAATTCGTTTGGTAGATATCAGTAATTGGGAGCTTGTGAACAATGGTGATGAAGACGATCCCTCCTACATTGATAATTACCTAGAATGGTCACATCCTTTTGTCGTGCGCCCATACGACCTCCAAGTTCCACCCTAGAAAAACCATACGGTTCCAACTCCTACAGAGGCATAACCTACAATGGCCAAACTTATTAATAGTCTTAGATTGCTAGTAAGTATTTTTAATTCCTTAGTCGTTTAATGTACACATAATCGTATAATAGCATGTATATACTAATTATGTGTTGGATGTATGAAACTAGCGGCGTCAGCTTGGCAAGATGAATAAGATGTTTGGTTCCAAGTACGAGCAAGGAGAGGTGCTATTCCTTGAATAAATGAAGGAAGTCGAGGAAATGCTTGATAAAATTGAATACCCAAGTGCAAAAGCTTTGTTCAGGGAAACGAGGAAGGTTTCTGTCCACAAGAAGCAAAAGACCAAGTGAATAACTCTTTAGTTGTTACGTTTTGAATAATTCCGAACTTGTGGTTGTTTTTACCTCATGATTAACTCTTTAGTTGTTTGGTTTATGATACATGGATTAAGAACATTTAAGCACAATCCAGTTGTTTGGTTTATGTTGAACATGTTTAGATTTGTAGTGAAATGTTTTTCTTTGTAAATTTTGTTTACACCATAGCTGCCGGCATTGAAACATGTAGGTTGTACAGCGCCGGGACTGTTTCCGGCGTGTAAAAGTAATTAAAATTTCATGACGACACTTGTACCAGCATTGAATGATTTTTATATAACGATGCCGGAACTTGAGGATGAAAGGGTCCAAGTTCCTGCATAGAATTTGAACAGTACCGGCATTGAATTATTAAATGAATCTATATCGGAATCCTAATTTTCTTACCGGTGAATAGAATTGACAGAAAACCGACATTGATTTGGATTAAACTACATTGCCGGTATTGATTATAAATCCGTTCATGATGCTCTTTTATTTCATTTCTAGGTAATCTATTACATTGAATTTGAAACTATTCAACTTAAAACATACTAAAAATCATGGAATGGAGTAATTTTGGTTGAAGATGATCTCATAATCTATTTCCATCCATTTTCAACAATTGCGGAACCTTTGAGCGTTCAGTGAATATCTTCGAAGACATCGTCTAGAATCTCGGTGTCAAGGACCATCTTCATTGGTTCATCTTCTCTTTTAACATATTTCCTTCCCTTCATATAACACCCATCAATATGCTTGCATTTGCCCTTGTGGTTTGCTCTTGACTATGCTAGTGCAACAGCTTTGTCAAACCATTAAAACTCTTCGCACTTTGGGTGATTCAAACATCTTAGAAACATTCTTCCATTATCAGCATCATCAGTTTTGCAATCCAAAACTGGCGTGCCCCATCACATTTTTTACACTTCGAATAAATAAAAGGACAGTCCATGGCTAGATGAGAAGGTGACTTGCAAATCTGACATCTGCAATGATGACTTTGTAAGAGAATATTATATTAGTGATAAGCCTTAGTAGAGAAGATTTTAACTGTCCAATCCATGTTTAGTGATGTTGAATCTACTTACTTTGCAGGTAAAGCTTGATGGTGGTTTGCAAATAGAGGTTGTTGATGAATCTCACATCGCTTTTGAAGATTGATCCATGCTTGCTTGATCTATTTTTTGAGGCTTGCTTTCTTGAGGGAATGATTTTTGTTATTTGGTGGGTGCTTTGTGTACATTTTTCCAAAGGAATGAGGGGGTTACAACGAAGCTCCAATGGTCTTATTTTTCAAAAAAGTTGTCATTTTTTTTGAAATTCATAGATACCGGCATAGATGATGAAACACGATCACTGCTGGTAGTGTGTACCGGCGTTCTACCCTGTTGTTAAAACGATGCTGGTACTATATGCATATTTGTCCCAATCTCTGTATAAGAAAATCAATTACCAGAACGGATGGTTAACGGTAATCCATACCGAAAACTGGTGCCGAATTCTACATTTATATTTCCTTCAATGCCGTCACAAAGGATTTCAAAAAAACTATCTGTTGAGGTTTTTCTCTATATAAATAGAGATAATACTTGGACCCAATTTCCCAAAACTTGTGTGTTCTTTACTATACCCTTGAGACTCTAAACTAATGAAATCCTAAGCCCTATAAGATTCATCCATAGATAGATTAGTATAGAACCTACTCCCACATACAACAAATGGCATCGTTTGACTTCGAGGAAGATTTATCAATCACCAAAGCATGGTACTCCGAAACTCTTCTTTTAACTATAGATAACAGCTCGGGGGATTTCATGTAGTTGAAGAATTTTAACAAATTTACTCACGATTATGGGAACCCGAAAGGAAGAACTGCTCAACGAATCGAGCAACGTCACGACATCATCCTAGATGTGGTGGTTGAGTATTTAAAAATGAAGCACCGGATCGAGCACGCTACCCATAATATATTTTCCCCTCAACAACTCGTAAGTATCTTTATGATTAGTTCGACACAATCCACTCTTTTCAATTTTTATGTAACAAAGTAAGTTTGTGTGTTGTTTATTTAGCATGAAGCCGTGAAAGTGAGTCACTTACAGGAAAATGGAGAAGCATTCATGGTTGATGAAAACGTGAAGCACATGGTAACCAAAGTCACGGAGTACCACCAGCTGGGTGAATCGGAGACGGATTCTTCTTAAAAATATTGATAGGTTTAGTATTTTTGTCTGGATGTTTTTCAGAATTCCCGGCACCGTTTAAAAAATAATTTCTACACCGGCACAAATGTTCCGGCGTTGTAATGATGAAACATAACCATGACGGCATTTGCATCAAAATATGATTTAATGTTTACAATTCACACTTCCAAAAAAACCAAAATGTTGCGTATTAGTGAACCACATCTATCCAATTTACTCATCATCGCTTCCACACGTATGAAGTTGCATCTTATCCTCTTGGAAAGTTTTTTTTTATAAGGACAATGCATCCCAAAATTGGTGATTCTCCTCATACAATGCCATCCATTCCTTCCAGAGATTAGGATCTAGATCCTTGTTTTTCATCATCCTACAAATAGGTGGCAATAGAAAATTTTCCTTAAGTTTTAGAATAATGAAATGATTACCGTTCACAAACGCCAAAACAACTCTTCTCTTCTTAAGGGATCCTTCGTATTTTTGCCACGTTGGTGTAAATATTACTTCTACAGTGGAGGAAAAATAATGAACAACACAATTAAATGTATCCGCCACTATATGCCCACAAAGCGGTATTCTCATCCAATATTGAGAAGAAAGGAACTTCATATTCTGCTCAGGACCTAACACTTGAGCCTACCTTCTTCATCACCAACCAATTGCTCAAAAAAAATCTTCTTTTTCATAAGTTGTTCGGCCATCCTCTTTCTAGCATATCGGCATGGTGTCATCCCTTTACTAACCATCGTCTCAAAGATTCGTGATTTTTCGGTCACGACATGATAGCCACAATTTCCATCTCCATCGACATCATCCGTATATACAATATACTCGCGAATAACCTCACGAAGTTGGTCTATGTAAGACTATATCTTGGTATGATAATTTCTAATGGTCCTACCTGTTTTGCGATCGTTATGCATCTTCATATAACCCTTTTGATGCTTAATTATATCCAATCCATCCTATGCAATCTCTACGCTTCCAGTGTCTTCAATATATGATGGGAGTTCATACTTCATTGGACTACCCCTTCGCTTTTGAACCAAAAAAGCATCAACTTTGATGGTTCCTACGGAGTTGTCACTATCGTGTTTTTGTTGACAAGATATGGGTCCCTTACCTTTGTTATCACTTATTTTTGGTGTGGATTGGGAATTTTCATCTTCATGTAGTTGACTTGATGTAGGTTTCTTATTTGGACTTCCCTTTTTGTTTGGCACCGCCGCCTCCTCACCTTGTTTTTCTTTGTTACTTGATGTTGGTACCTTTCGAGGCCTACCCCTTTTCCTGGGAACCTCCTCTAGATCGAATATGGGTATGGATTTGGAATGCTCACTTTTTTGTTCTTGGTAGCTCAATATTGGTACCTTTGACGGCCTACCCCTTTTCTTTGGAACCTCCGCTACTTCGACTATGGGTGTGGCTTCGGAATGCTCACTTTGTTGTTCTTGGTAGCTCAATGTTGGTACCTTTAGCGGCCTACCCCTTTTATTTGGAACCTATGATCCATCGACTATGGGTGTGGATTCAGAATGTTCACTTTGTTGTTCTTGGTTTCTCAATGTTTGTACCTTTGGCGGACTACCCTTTTTTTTTTGAACCTCTGATCTATCGGTTTTTAGTGTGAATACGGAATCCGTCGTTTGTTGTTGAATTGATAACGGTTCCTTTCTCGGCCTACCCCTTTTGTTTGCAACCGGCGCTTCGGCGAACCTTGCTTCCGAAATCTCACATCCGGTTGGATCTCGTTTCTTACTTGCTGCGAGTTCTTCTTCACGTTTAATTATTTCTTTCAATTATTTCCTTTGTTTTCTCCTTGCCGTTTTAGTTTGTGGTCTACCGGGAGGATCTCCCGTTGTTGGATCTTTACTTTGTGCTATCCATGGCCGTGTAATTAGCCTTAGTTGGCTCAACAATACTTTCCTGCTAACCGACTTTCCACGTGAGTAAGCTTCAAAGAATTCCTTTGCTTCGTTCGTATCCCATGGTGATTGTCTGGGATCTTCCGTCGGGGGGAGGGGGGGAAGATAGTTTCTTCCAAAACAGATCAATAACCTCAATAGGTATCACTTCTTCATACCTCATAAGCATATGACGACACGGAAGCCCCAATGAAGACATGTATGGACAAATACACACATCACCCGGTTTGTCGTAGTTTATCTCCTTTTGCAATTCTCTAATCATATGTTTTATTTCCCAATGAGAGACGTTGAACTTTATTCCTTGGAGCAACTTACCATATTGTAAATATGAAGTCATCCTTTCCATTGAGCTTTTCTCAAAGGCCTTTTTGATCCTATCGATATCACTACTAAAGTATTGCTCCATTGCCTCGGTGACCGTAACCACGTTTCCTTGGCCGGACTGGATGAGATCCTTAAATCTACCATGACAGGACTCCATTACTCTAGTTGCTTCATTATTGTAGTGTATATACCGGTTTTTCCATGCACGCAAATATTTTTCCTTGAACTTATCCAACCATTGCGTCCGACAATACCAGAAGACAGTCGGATAAACCTCGTTCTAATCGGCAATAAACTTGTCCAACCTATTTTCGTACATATCCTCGGTAAGATACCAATTAACTTTCTCCCAATCTCTTAGAAATTCCAACCACTTTTTATGATTTTACGCATGTTCTTTGTCCATTCGCTCTTTTATCTTGCCTCTCATCTTCTTCTTCTTCGGGTGATAGTTTGTTCTCGAACATCTTCCTCTAGTTGAATAACCATTCTCTTCTTAATATCCGCCTTAGTGGGTTCAAACAAGGCATGGAAATTTTTTATGATATTTTGACGTATATGATATGTACATAGGAAATTTTGTGCTTTCGGGAAGACGTCGGATATTTATTTCATTAATGCGTCATCTTGATCGGTTATGATGACCCTCGGAAGATGATTTTCCTGAAAGAATAATTTCAATTGTCGTAATGCCCAATGATAATTATAGTCCTTCTCGTTTTCCATTAAACACCAAGCCAATGTGAATGATACCTTGTCCGATGTTAGCCCTACGATGTTGAACAACGGCATATTGTATTTGTTTGTCTTATAGGTGCAATCCATCAAAAGAACACCGCAACATGTGTTAGGAAATTGTGAAAGCAAAGGATGCGAAATGAATATTTAAAGGGGCTTGTTGTCCGACCCTCTTTTAATTATACGCGTGTAGTTGTGATCCCAAACTATCTTCTCAAATTCTTGCATAACGGTCCTCCCTTCCCATTCCACCCTTCTAATAGTTGCTTGTGCGCTATAAATTATACTTAGAGAAGACACGTTGGTCTTATCCTTTTCCTTGAAGCCTATGAGAATTTGTCTCGGTTTGATAAGTGCTTTGGTCATTCTCTTTACATCCTCCAATTCATAAGGTTTTAGCTTCGCAACTAGGGAGTGACTGACAAAATCTTTTGGATCCCGGTGGTTGTTATAGCCGAACCAAACCTCACAATCCCATTCCTTGTTCATGTCATTTAGATGGAATACAAGCTTAAAGGGGAAATCATCCTTCCTCGTACGAGTCTTGTATACCATATTGGTCTTCTTTGGATAAACATAACCCTTTCTCTTATGGATATTCTTCTCCTTGTATACCCTACTTCTCTCGCACCATCTCAAAACGAGTCTTTGAACCTTGGGTATTCCTCACCAACACACACATGTTCTTAAGAGATGTCTCTTTAGCCCAAACGATTGATTCCCACATAAGGACAACAATGGGAGATTAGAAGGTTCATTACAAGCAATCCATTAGTAAGGTTCAAGATACTAGGTGAAAAGTATTCTTTTGTAACATACCGGAGGAATTTTATAGTATTTCGACGTATCCCGACCAAGCGGCTTTGCATTTATTGGATCAATATATGTCACCACCTAAGGATCGAATGAAAACAAAATAAATTAGTTCCAAAATAAATTAAAACATCATGCTCGACCAAAGTTCCGGCATGGTCGAACTGAACCGAAACTGAAGACCAAATTTGAAACCTTTTCCGGCATACATATTTCATTTGAAATCAACGCCAGAAACATAGGTCTCGGCATGCTCTTTATCTATGGTTCAACGCCGGTACCTGTACCACCATGGTAAAGTAATAACCAAATAATGCCGGTGGTAGTGCCGGCATAATTTGTATGTATGGTTCCACGCCGGTATACAGTTCCGGCGTGGTAGTTATTTAATTTGTCCATGTCGGTATTTAGCTTTGGAAGACACTGCTTCCTATATGTTTTACATGCAGTACTGGCATGGTAATCTTTGAATTTAACCATGCCGGAAGCATATTCCGCAGAATATTTCTTGGTAGGTAAAAAGTAACTTTTGTACCGGCATAGTCTTTTGGTTGAATACTATGCCGGTTTTGGTTTCAAAATGGGGGATATCGGGCTGTCGGCATGGTCGTAGTATGAACACTATGCCGGTATAGAATCTTCCGGCATAGTATTCACACCACTATTATGCCTCCACAAAGCTTTTTCAGCTGAAAAAATGGTGGGTTCAAAGAAGAAAAAAAATCAAATTTTGACCTCTTTGCAGTTTCACCTGTGTGTTGGGGATGCTTGTATGTTGTGCAAGTTTACTTTCTTGTGTAGGTTCTTCAAAAAACTCTATTCCTTGCTCGTAAAAATCATCATTCAATGGTGTTGGCTCAACAAAGAGTTGCAGTTGTGAGTTGTTGTCATTACCTGAATATTCAAGATATGCTCTAGTTGAGCTAAAGATTCAGCAGCAGCAATTCTCTCTTCACAATCATCCTCCATTTTCACCAAAAAAAGTTCCTTCCCAAAATTTTTTCCCTCCTACTCTCACCTTACTCACCCAAATTCAAATAAAAACACACACTAATCTTTTAAAAAATACTAAAGATTTTTATAAATTATTATTAACCACTAATTCTGATTAGTGAGGGATAGATTAGGAATTAAAAAAATACTTAGATAAGGGGTGACCCTAATATGATATATGGATCCAGTTCTTGTCCTTTTCCTATATCCCCCAATCGCGCGTTCTAAATAAACTAACGGTCACCAACGGATGAGAGTTCATTATATTCTCCCATCCGAATACAGTGTTTACGAATACAAACACTTCTATTCTTCGATAAGGTAACTCTACACTTTTTAGGCATATTTTTTTTCTTTTTTTTTTGATCGGCAAAGAAGAGAATATATTGATCAAAAAAGAAGAGGGTATAAAAGCCTTATATCACCCTAAGAAAACAAGAAGAAGGTAGCAAGCTACCAACTTAAAGAGAAAAGTAAATGACAGACCAGTTTCTCATTATATTTGTTGCATCCACAGACTCAAAGTATTTTATAGCTAAGGACCAAGTGAAAAGACAGTAAATTGTTTTGTTGATGATGGCTCTGACATTACTGCTCTTGCTCTTAAAAGCTCTTTCATTTCTTTCCTTCCACAAGCACCACATTATGGCCACAGGGATGAGAGACCAAACTGTCTTGCTTTCTTTGCTGTCATGAATCTTTTATCACACTGTTTTGGTTGGGATCAAAATTCATAACCCCAATTTGGATAGAGCGAAGGTCATGAATATTAACTATTTTGGGGAAAGGTGCAAAGATAGTTCAACTCTTTAAAAAGGTATTAACTATGTGCGAGTCAAGACTCAGCTGACATACTGAGTTAACAGTTCCTGTTTTTACCAAATATACCCTCTCTAGCCGGTCAAGTATAGTGCTCTGGTTAGGTTAGGTTATATAGGTTTCATCTTTGTTGCTCTTCCTGTTGAGACTAATTGGTCGTAAATGGAATCCAGGTGCTTTTGGATTGAAAGCTTAAGAGGGATAAGGAATCTGATTTGGTTTGAAGATTTATCAAGATTTCAGATAGCATCAAGGTTAGTATTCAATTGAAATCCAATTGCTTTGTGCTCTTTCTTTAGTTGAATTTTGGGCATTTATAAGAAACCCAAAAATGGGTGTTCATCGTTTTTAAATTCAAGTATGTGTACATGCATGCTAAAATTGATCATTAGTACAAGAACACATCAACTTAAAAATTCTAGCTCGTGAATGTGAATGGTCATCAGTGGAAAATGATGGTGTTTGAGTGTAGTAGAAATAATTTAGTAAGTTAATTGTTTTTTCATTCTTATTATGCACACTAACTGTTTGTGAATTTGTCTAAAAGACCCGACCCAGCTGGCATAGCTAATTGGTATATGATGGTACATCTTGGTCTTCTGGTCATGGATGGCTTCATTAATCGATATGAGCTAACATGTGTTAATGTATTTTCTTGTATTTGCAAAGCTACATTAGGTGGAAATGTAGCCTCATAGTCCCAATCTATGAGGCTACATTTTAGGGCAAAGATTTTGGTTCAGATTTTTATGTTGTTGTTGTAATTGTTGAAAATAGCATCATAGCCCAATCTCTCCCCTCACTTCAATTTAGTTAAATGAGTAATTTTGCTTTCTCGATTTTAGTGACCTATGTTCTCTATGTTTGTCCACTACCAGGTTTCGAGCGGAGCTGCTAGAAAGGGCTTTGATGTGACAAATTTCTAGTAGCTTCCTCAATATTTGATCACATTGCAACATGCCTCTGTTCTGGTGCTTCCTTTTATGAGGTTATTAATCTTGTCACCGAGATATGTGTTTCGATCAGTTTCTCTCTTAATCTGGAAACCCGTACAAGGGAATTTTATAATAATAATAAGATTAATTCTTGATATGAACTAAGAAAACCAAGTAGTATTCATCCAATCCGTATCCTATGAACTAATAACTATTTTGTTCTTTGTATATTTCTGTATACGAAGAAAAAACTGGTTCGGCTGTCAACGACCCTGTAGAGTTCACAACGCATGCTAGAACAGATTCCCTTTCAATTGCCTGGCAAACCAAGATTGATTTTGCTGCTGAAACAGAAAGCCTTCACACCAAGGGAGTTACCCATTTAATTTTATACGGCCGTGTTATCTCCTTACCCAATTTTTTTATATGACCGTATGAAACACGGTACCCATTTATTTTTATATGGCCGTGTTTTGGTCTTACCCTAATTGTTTTATAAGCCCGTACGAAACAATGTACCCATTTAAATTTATAAGGTTGTGTTATCGAGTTAATTAACTAACCCTACTTGGGAGGGTAAGTTAGTAATAAAACGTTACGGGTCAACTCACCTAGTCCACCTAGTCTAAAACGCACATTCTTGTTAACTTTTTCAAGAGTTGTCCCTGGGTTGGACCTTTTCAAGAAAGGAGGAATATCGGTGCCCTTTGCTCATTTAGATATATCCCATTCCGGCAAGTATTTTAAACCAATAAATTATTTTTCTTAACATATTTCATCAAGAATGATTTTAAAACAATAAATTATTTTTCTTAACATAATATTTCATCAACAATGAACTTGGTCCAATTTATCGTTACTTCAACTGAAATTGACAGGAGTCGTTGTCAAGAAAGGTTTTTACATAATAAAAAACGGCTGTATCTATGGAAGGATCTTGCTAAGTACACCTATTAATGCCGATATTGAACGATATGGAAGTTCACGTGTGTAACTAATTTTGAAAACCACCTTGCAAGAATAGGATTGTTTGATGCACATTAACTGTGAAAAACCCAGAGAAACCAAGGCAATGTGAGATATTCTCAACAATGGATGAACTCATGTTTCAATTTGGTAGGTTGCTACAGGCCACCGAAAGAGCCTTTACCAGCCTTCAGTAGAGAAACATACAACAACTCATTCCATGTATCAGGTACACCTGGTAAACACCAATGACAACAATCTTGGATAGGCATAGGTCCAATTCTTTCTTCACTCATATAATTTTTTCCATACAGTGAAGGGTGTGCGTCCGAGCGATAGTAAGAGATAGTACTTGGCTACATTTTTTGATTAGTTTTTGATTGAGAATATTTTCTTCCAAAATTGGCCTGCAAGTCAGTTTTGTATAAACCGTATAATGCATTAAGATTCTAGTCTAGCAATACGATATCATTAATTAAGAAATATATAAACAAAAACTCGCCTCGAATATTAGTGACAAATCTCCTCTCGTCTTGTATTCCGAATGCGTAATGGCCCAGCAATTCTGCTCTTATCTGGAACGACATTCCAAAGCATACAAACGAGTGATTCATACATGTTTCTATTCAACGAATCCCCAGAAAATACCAACTTTTTCCCTCTCAATCTCTCTAAGAAATCTGTTCCATCAAAAACGCTACAGACATAAATCCAAAATGAGCGAAGGACAGTGTACTTTATTTTCTGAAATTGGTAAACAATAATTAGTTCCATAATAAGAAGAAGTACACTTTACAAGCTCGATCTTTTAAAAAGATAGATGGGAGTTTACCTGGGGATATTCTTATTGCACCTTATATTTGTTGGTTGAGATTTCCACTGCCACTTCAAGTACTGGTTGTCACGTTTTCCGTTAAGGTAACAATCGAAAGGTTGTTTTTCGATGTATGGCCAAGAACCAGGAGGGTAATATGGTTCCCGATTGACGTCCCTCGCCCATTCACCATCATAAATATCACAATCACCATCAAAAGACTCACTATCATCACCAAATGAAACATTACTACTATCACTTGAAAATGTTGAGACAATTGTACTTAATAAATTAACTTTTTGTTATGACCAACGGCTCTTCCTAGCACAATCAATGGAGAATTGAAATAGAAATGAAAACAAATGTAAAACAGACACACACACAACACAAGGATTTATAGTGGTTCGATCAAGATGATCTACATCCACTTTGGAAGACGACGATAACGTTGCACTATGATATGAACAAGATTACAAGAGTATAAACTCCTCTCAAGAACAAGACCTTGTTCTTGCTCTTACACTCTCTAATACACTACTACTTCTCTCTATATTTTGGAACTGATTTTGGGATGCTTATTTACAATGAAACTACACTCCTTATATAGGTTTCAAGAAGGGATATATGGTTCCACTCCACTTGAGTGCACTTGAGTGACAACTAAACAATAGCCCAAAGTTTAGCCGAAAGTTTCATTCCACTAGCCCAGCCGAAAGTTTCCACCACCTAAATTTTCCACCACCGAAAGTGCTTAGTAAAGCTACCACCGACGGTACCCTCATGTCCACTGTAGAAAATGGATGGTCATTATTCAAGGCATTATCAACAAATCTCCACCTTGACTTGAATACCATCATCGCTCATCATCATCGTCTTCGCTCATCCCCACAAGGGCTCTCAACACCTGTTGACACCAACCAAGTTCAAGAAGTGCTTGAACTTGATACTTGGAACTGGCTTCGTCAACAAGTCTGCAGGGTTATCCGCTGTAGGAACCTTTAGCATCGCTATCCTACCTTCCTGTTGCATCCTTGATAAAATGATACCTGACATCGATGTGCTTCGTTCTCTCATGATACATCTGGTTCTTGGTCAAGTGAATGGCACTTTGACTATCACAGAACAAAGTTGCATTCTCTTGCTTGAAACCCAAATCACCAACCAAACCCATCAACCATATACCTTCCTTCATCGCTTCGCGGCTGCCATGTACTCGCCTCGAGTTGTAGACAATGCAACTGTGCTTTGCAAAACCGACCTCCAACTGATAGTACTACCACACAATGTAAAAGTATAACCTGTCAATGACCTTCTTCTATCAAGATCACCTGCATAATCAGAATCAACATAACCCACAACATTTGTCGAATCACCATAGTGTTTATCAAACACTAAACCAACATTTGTACTTCCCCTTAGATACTTCAAAATCCACTTTACAGACTTGCCAATGAGCCTTCCGGGACTTCCCATGTATCTAATTACCACACTCACAGCTTGTGCGATATCCGGCCTTGTACAAACCATAGCATACATGATGCTACCAACTGCGCTTGCATATGGAACTCGAGACATATACTCTGCCTCATCTGCGGTTTGAGGTGATTGATTTCTAGAAAGTTTAAAATGAGCTGCCAAAGGAGTACTTACTGGTTTTGCATCTTTCATACCAAACCGCTCCAACACCTTCTCGATGTAAGCCTTCTGGGATAGATTCAACTTGCCTTTAGCTCGGTTTCTATGAATTTCCATGCCTAGTATCTTCTTTGATGCGCCCAAATCCTTCATCTCAAACTCGCTACTCAACTTTTCCTTCAGCTTCTGTATCTCTGACATGTCTTTGCAAGCAATAAACATGTCATCAACATACAAGAGTAAATACACAAATGAACCATCTTGGAGTTTCCTGTGATATACACAACTATCATACTTACTCATGTCATAGCCATTTTCCACCATAAACGTGTCAAAACGTTTATACCACTGCCTTGGAGATTGCTTCAAACTATACAAATATTTCTTCAACAAACATACATGATCTTCTTTGCCAGGAACTTCAAACCCCTTTGGTTGTTGCATATAAATACGCTCTTCCAAATCACCATGAAGGAAAGATGTCTTGACATCTAGTTGTTCCAATTCTAGATCTTTCAAAGCAACTATAGCAAGCAATGTTCTAATAGAACTATGTTTAACAACAGGAGAGAATACCTCATTGTAGTCATTGCCTTCTCTTTGCGTAAACCCCTTTGCCACAAGCCTTGCCTTGTACCTTGTTCCTTCACCATCTGAAGTACCTTGTTTCTTCTTGAAGACCCATTTGCTTCCAACAATCTTCTGCCCTTTTGGTCTTGCAACTATCTCCCAAGTGTCGTTCTTGTCAAGAGACTCAATTTCTTCAATTGCGGATGCTCCCCATTCTGCTGATTCTTCACCACCGATTGCTTCTTCATAGGTTGTTGGATCATCCCTATCTATGCTCTCACCTACTGCAAATGCATATGCAACCAAATCAGCATGGACGTATCTTTGAGGTGCTCTAACTTCCCTCCTCTCTCTGTCTCTTGCAAGATTGTACTGATGACCTTGTGCTTCTTCTTCCTGGGCAGGTTCTTGCACAACATCTTGATCATCATCATCATCAAAAACAACAGTCTTATTGCTTCCTTGAACTTGCACCTCAAGTTCCACCTTGTCACCAAGCTCCACCTTATCACTAACATCCTCTTCAGCTTCTCCATCTAGTTCTTCATTCTTTGGCTTCAACATCGATTGCTCATCAAACTTCACATCTCTGCTGATAAGAAAATTGTTTGATCTTTCTCCTGGACACCATAACCTGTAGCCTTTCACGCCCTTTGCATACCCAAGAAATATACACTTCTTTGCTCTAGGCTCTAGCTTCCCCTCATTCACATGAGCATAGGCTGGACATCCGAATATCTTCAAGTCTTCATAGTTAGCATGCGAACCTGTCCAAACTTCATTTGGAGTCTTGCACTCAATGGAAGTCGATGGAGATCTATTCACTAAATAAGCTGATGTGTTTGTTGCTTCTGCCCAAAACTGCTTTGGTAACCTGGCATTGGGGAGCATGCACCGTGCCTTCTCCATTATGGTTCTGTTCATCCTTTCTGCAACACCATTTTGTTGTGGTGTTTTTCTGACTGTGCGGTGTCTCACAATCCCTTGCTCCTTGCAGAACTCGTTGAACTCACCCCCACAAAATTCCAAACCATTGTCTGTCCTCAAGCACTTGATTTGTCTTCCGGTTTGCTTCTCAACCATAGTCTTCCATTGCTTGAACTTGACAAAAGTTTCATCTTTGTGTTTAAGTATGAATACCCATACTTTCCTTGAGAAATCATCAATGAACGTCAGCATATATCTACCACCACCATGTGAATCAACCCAAGAAGGACCCCAAAGATCAGAATGAATATAATCCAGAATACCTTTGGTGTTATGAATAGTTGTACTAAACTTGACTCTACACTGCTTTCCAAAGACACAATGTTCACGAAATCAAGCTTTCTGTTTTATGACCACAAAGCAATCCTCGCTTGCTCAAAACAGCCAACCCCTCTCGCTCATATGCCCTAGCCGCATATGCCACAACTTGGTAGTATCATCATCGAACTTGAAGAACATATTTGCATCACCCGTCACAGTAGTACCTTGCAGCGTATAAAGACCATTAATTCTCTCGCCCTTCATTATTGTAAGACTTCCTCTTGAGACACGAATAACTCCACCTTCACCTTGATACTTGCAGCCATTTGAATCAAGCGTACCCAAAGAAATAAGATTTCTTCTCAAAGTCTGGAACATGCCTAACTTTAGTTAAAGTCCTCACCATACCGTCATACATCTTAATTTGAATTGTACCTACACCCACCACTTTACAAGTGACATTGTTTCCCATAAGAACTTTACCACCTTCTCTAGCTTGATAAGTAGTAAACCACTCTTTATGAGGACACATGTGAAAAGTACACCCCGAATCAAGAATCCACCCATTCTCCGAGCTTTCGGTATGAACCGTGAGAACCGCTCCATCATCACTTTCTGCTTCAACATTTGCTGCGGTGCCTTGGTTGGTATTCTTCTCGACAGTCTTCAATTTTGGACAATCCTTCTTGAAATGCCCCTTTTCCTTACAATGAAAGCAATAGAATTTACCGGATTTTGATTTAGACCTTGATTTTGATCTACTCCTATCAAATCCTCCTTTTTGTTTTCCTCTTCCTCTAACAAACAACCCATCTCCCGAATTATATTTACCGTCGATACCCGTCTTCTTTAACTCCTTAGAGTTCAAGGCCGCTTTAACGTCTTCCATGGAAATTGTATTTTTTCCATACATTACGGTATCAACAAAATTTTCATAAGATGGTGGTAAGGAACAAAGCAAACCCAAAGCTTGGTCTTCATTTTCAATTTTGACATCAATATTTGCCAAATCCAAGAGAATTTTATTATAATCATCAATATGATTTATAATAGACGTTCCTTCATGCATTTTAAGAGTATGTAATTTCTTCTTAAGATATAAACGATTAGTTACGGATTTAGTCATATACCTTTTCTCCAACTTGTTCCATAGCCCGTCCGGTGTCGTTTCCGTCGCCACTTCTCTCAAGACCTCGTTGCTCAAACACAATAGAATTAATCCATGTGCTTTCTCCATGAGTTCTTCTTTTTCTTCTTCCTTCAATGTTTCTACTAGAGCCGTTTTCCCCTTCAAAGTTTTCACCAAACCTTGTTGCACCAAAACAGCCCTCATCTTTAGCCTCCATAAATTGAAATCATTTCTTCCATCAAATTTCTCAATCTCGTACTTTGCCGCCATCGTAGATCGTTTTTACCCGGAGCTCTGATACCAATTTGTTATGACCAACGGCTCTTCCTAGCACAATCAATGGAGAATTGAAATAGAAATGAAAACAAATGTAAAACAGAGACACACACACAACACAAGGATTTATAGTGGTTCGATCAAGATGATCTACATCCACTTTGGAAGACGACGATAACGTTGCACTATGATATGAACAAGATTACAAGAGTGTAAACTCCTCTCAAGAACAAGACCTTGTTCTTGCTCTTACACTCTCTAATACACTACTACTTCTCTCTATGTTTTGGAACTGATTTTGGGATGCTTATTTACAATGAAACTACACTCCTTATATAGGTTTCAAGAAGGGATATATGGTTCCACTCCACTTGAGTGCACTTGAGTGAAAACTAAACAATAGCCCAAAGTTTAGCCGAAAGTTTCATTCCACTAGCCCAGCCGAAAGTTTCCACCACCTAAAGTTTCCACCACCGAAAGTGCTTAGTAAAGCTACCACCGACAGTACCTACTGTCCACAGCCGAAAGTGGATGGTCATTATTCAAGGCATTATCAACACTTTTGTATCTACTGATTTTATAACTTCTGGAGGATCCTCAATGGATGAAACACTAGATTTATAATAACTATTTCCCGTGTAATTACTTCCTGTTTGATTGTCATCATTGGAGTTTTCAAATATATTCGGAAGAGAAAGTGGAGGAGATGCCAGAGGAGGCAGATGTGGAAGAGATAGAGCACTAGAAGGAGAAGGTAGAGGAGATGGTGATTCACGAGGAGGAGGTAGCGGAGGAGGAGATGTTGGAGGACATCCTGGAAGAGGAAATGGTGGAAACAAGGGAGGAGGAGGTAGAGTAGATGGATATGGAGATGGGGATGCAGCACGAGGAGAAGGGATTTTACTCACAATTGTACTCTTTCCCTTCGATTAGGTTTTTGTCTTAGTATTTTGGGTCCCAAATTTATGCGTTGATGGTTTTGGGTTGCTTCTCCATGAGTTGACCAGTCAATAGTTAGATTTATTAGTCATTCATTTACAAAAATACAAAAACCAAATATTTTCTGGCTCTTACGCTCTGCAATTCTTTAACCGTTTTTTCCTAATAATTCTCCATCAACCGTTTTCTTTTCTTTCCCTAATTTTTACAGAAAACTAAATTCTCTTTATATAAATTTTGTGTTGTCAAATTTATTTTGATTCTTAGGATTCATGATAGATTTGACAACAATAGTACTAGGATATATTATCTAAATAAAACTTAAATTTTTTTTTTTTGATACCTAAATAAAACTTAATTGATAATGTACGGATGTATAACAATTTTGGGTTTAATTCCCTTTTTCTTTTTTATTTCTTTTTTTGTGATAGTCAAATGGCATGTTATTGCTATTATGATCTCTTATTATATGCTATTTTAGCAGCCTTTGTGGCGATTTGTTCACTTGCAGAGATATACACGGGTATAACATCAAGGATGCTTCATTTCGATGTGACGCGGATCCAAAAATTTATGTCCAGGATTCATGGTTACCGGTGATGATGCTGAAAAGATGAGGGTACCCAAATACACGACAATCATTTATTTATCCACCTATAAGTCCTCTACCGAAAGTGATTGTCTATGGACAGAGTCGAGAAAATACAAAAATCGGTTCATACTTCATGTGATCGTCTATGGATACAAGATCGAGACAATACAACAACGAAGTATGATACTTGATAATAGTTTCAGACTTAACCAAACTCTATAGGATCACTATCAAGTATATGCGGAGTTAACGTTTGTATAATTTACTTTAAATTATATAAAAATATAATTCTGGAAAACAAAAGTAAATCACACGAAATATTTTGGTAACGAGGAAAATTACGAATGCAGAAAACCTCCGGGACCTAGTCCAGAATTCAATACTCTCAAAACTAAGCCGTTATACAAAATCTACACCACTCGTATCCCTGCGCTTCCGACTTCGATGAGTGCACACATTGGAACAATTCATTTGGATCGTATTCCAAACAGTAAAGGAACAACAAATCTATTTTGTAATACTCTTTCGATTCTTTCAAGATAAAGATATCTCAAGTCATACACAAAGGCTCTTCCATTTTATCTAATAAACTCCTTTGTCTGGTTAGATCAATTTATCTAATAACTACCAAAGTAGTCAAGTTTAGATTCACAATCAATCAATATATATTCCAACAAGAAACTATAAAGTGATGCCGATCTTACGCAACTAATTAATCGAATAAATCCAATTCTAGTTGGATCCCAGCCGATAAAGGTTTGTGGACAGACAAAGATATGAGAACTAAATAAGAAATCTTCTTCGTCTTCAAATTTTCTTTAATCTTCAATAAAAACCTGCACAACACCACTTGAATCTCTTGTGATCAATCACACACAAATCGGAGTCTGTTAATAATGGATTATCACAAGATGTATTTAGATCTACAAACAGTTCTAAAGATCCCATCAATACTTCGATATAGTTTGAGTGAATCTTATATCAAAAGAGAAGATTCTCAAGAATAAACAAACTAGGTGCAATCAAAGTCTCAACAAAGTTAGTCAATCAAATCAATTGAAAACTAATAACACTTAAATTATCTAGTTAACACCAACGGTACTTGTGGACCTTCTTGATCCCACAGAAGTCTTTAAACGAGCGGTCGTAAGAGATTTCTCCTAATTAGGTTACTTTGGTCTCCAAATAGATGGCTCCGCCAGAAATAACAAAAAGATGAAGTTTGCATGGCTCTTAGAATAGTTTGATAGAAATGAAAACTTAGGTATTTATAGACCAAGGATTTTTGGACACCAAGGAATTTCCAAAACCGAAAATATTCTCAAGATATGCAATGAATAATAAAATTCGGTTTTCCTAATTCCAATAAATGCTTGTCCAAAATTTCTCAATAGAAAATCTCCGATTAGTATTGCTAGTAATTAAAGCATATAAAACCAAAAACCTTAATTAAAAGATTCTCAATTTATTTCAGCACAGGAACTCCTTGAGTACTAAGGAATATCTTTGAACAATAAATGATAAGAGTTATTGTACGTGTTCAAAGTATGTCGACATCTTTTCACTGTAAATCCTTATTCATATTTACATGGATTTACATTCTTGGAATCGGTTATACCACACTTCCAAAAAAAATTAGAATTGGTTCACCTGTATTCCAAGATTACTATGTGATTGATCAAATATCAAATCACATACATTTAATATGGAAATACTTGTGTTCAGTCACACAAGTTACCAGGACCGGTTACCATATTCTCATGGTATTGCTTGTGATCGGTCACACCAGTTACCAGGATCGGTTACACCAATTACTAGGACTAGTTACCAATTACAAGGATCGATTACACAACACCCTGTGATCAGTCAAACAAATTACTAGGATCGGTCACACAAACTACAAATATTGATCATACCATCTCATGGTGATTACTTAGGATCAGTTACACCAATTAATAAAAACTAGTCATTCCAAATCATAAGCCAGGCATTGTGATTAGTTATACCAAGATACATAACAAAGTTACGATCTATTCTACCATCTCACACATATTGGTAATCCAAATATTTGAAATGAATATCCGTACCAATAAGCCTAACGATTTCCATTTAGACTCATAAAATAAGTTCATGAATGTACTTCCTTTAAACAAATATAAAACATTGTTTCCTAGGATGAAATCTTCACCATATATAACCCATTCACATAATCATAACAATATATACAAGATTATGTCGATGTCATATCTACGAAGTTAACTCTAGTATACTTCGTAGTTATGTTTTCAATATAAGAGTTATACTTCGAAGTTCAAAAGATAAGAGTTATACTTCGTAGTCTAGTTCACTAGTACTATGATCATACAAATATGACCATGTCACATCACTAGAGTATCATACAATATGTACAGTATATACAGCTTCGTAGTTATGTTTTCAATATAGCACGACTTGAAAGATACGTTAGGAATGAAACAGTTCAATTCAATATTACTAACCTTAAGAGGAAGGATGATGTTGTCGTTGTAGTTCGCTTCTTCTTCACATTCTTTAGGTCTTCGGAGTAATACTTGTATGTCTCAACATTCCTAAAATTTCTAGTCTAACCTAAACGAAGTTAACTCTAGTATATAATCAAGCGACTTTAGATGAGTTTTGACACACTAAAATATGACAACCAAACTTGACATACCAACGCTTGGTGAGTTCAACCGAGCCATGCTTTAACAGATGTTGATTAAGATGTTCAGGGCATATTACTCCTTTTCAATAGAGTTTCAAGATTTGAATATCAAAGAATCTAAATTAACGATTCAAAAATCAAAATGGTTCAACAAGAAGTTAGTAACCATTAGGAAAACATCGATATCCTCATGGACATATATGTATAGGGTACCTTTAATGTACTTTATTAGTTCTTCTGTTTTAGAAGATCTTATCATTTTTTGTAATTTTTACTGTAATTTCTTCGTCGATGTACTCAAGTTATAAGTAAAACTCTGCCAAACAAATTAATGAAATTTGTTTTTCCGTCAAAAAAAATACAAAAACACCACAATCAACTAATAAATTAATTATTGACTGGTCAACCCATGATCAAACAACCAAAATCATCGACGAACAAATATATAAATCAACACTCAGTGCTACGAAAATGTATGACCCAAATACATAATAATTATCTATACTTTCGACGTGTATAAAAAAAATAAGATAAAATATTTGATTAAAGTATATTTTGAGCAAAAATAATATTTTAATTTAAATAAATTATTATCTCAGAATAAATTATTGGATAACGTATTCTGTTTTCTTCACTTGTCATAATAATAATGCGGAAATATATTACGGTCAATAGTTAGTTTTTCTTCAACATTTGAATAACTAGTAGATGACCGACTTTGCTCATATAAATACTATTTTGTACGTAGTGAATATATGTATGAACTAGATAATTGTTCAACAGGTTCTTCCTTGATGTAACAACACTCATTCAATTTGACATTGAGAATTATTGTTGCAAGAAGTTCCGTTGAATGTTGCACATATTTATGTTTCAACAAACAAGTTTTTCCTTCAGAAAAAAACGATGTGAATGTTGCAAACAAATAACTATTCATTTTTTTCTCTTCAAATTAGTGTGGAAACTTGTGTGTTCCCTTATGTGCACATTCCTTTGTTAGAGCATTGCTCGGTCGAACTCGCATACGTTGCCATCTCAAGCATGTTTGTCAATGTTAGTGATCAAGACTAGGATAGAAAGTGTAGTTGAGCTAAAGAACTCCATGTCAATCATCATACAAGAAGAAGGACTACTCAAGGAACTAGTGGATCTTCATAGACTAAAAGGTATATGAAGACTTGAACTTATCTATCACTCAAAAGTCTATTTATCTCATATCTTGAGACAAAAGTCGTTTTGCTATATAGACTTAGATTATACGCATTTGGTATTTCGAGCCGAGTATACCTCGCCTATCTATTTCTCGAAATATGCGTTGGTAAGGATTTCGCTTTGGCCAAGTTCATCTTTACCTAGTGACGAAAGTCATGTTAAGTTTCAATCACTTTGAAAATTGCTCTGACGAAAAATGGTTTGTGAATAACAACTATATAACGTCCCCTGAGAATGTTTCAATGATTGAAATGAGAGTTTATACTATTGTTTATGGGTGAAAACTATATCTGCCGGATATGGTAATTTGGTGTGCGTGAATGCGGAATGAATCTAAACCCTAAAAAAATGCACTACGCGATGAGTGCTTTTTATTCGAGAGATCAATATATACAATTCTGGCCTAAACCAAGTGTTGATGGTGGAATTTAGACAAGGGGTAAAATTGTAAAACCCCATGACCTAGTGTTTCCAGCAACACATTAACTAAGAGCATTTAATTCAGGTGTCAATAATTAATAGGGGTATTTTTTTCAAAATACCAGATTAGGGTTTTCGACACAGAATCCTAATTCCAAACTAAGCCGCATACTGCGCACCATGGCAACGACGCCAAAACCAAGCCGCATACTGCGCACTACGGCAACGACGCCAAAACCAAGCCGCATACTGTGCACCATGGCAATGATTCCAAAACCAAGACGCATACTGCGTACCATGACTACGACGCCAAAACTAAGCCGCATACTGCACACCATGGCAACGATGCCAAAACCAAGTCGCATACTACGCACCATGGAAACGACGCCAAAACCAAACTGCATACTGCAACCATGCCAAACTAAGTCGATATGCCATTGGCACATGCCAAAGTAGCGTCCTAGGCTTGCAAACCGTGCAACCTAGGCCAACATGGCAGTGCGTGCCATTGGCACATGCCAACACGCACCACTAGCCATTTTGCAAGTCGCTATGCTATTGGCACGTTCCAAAAGTAGCGCCCGCCACTTGTCCCAAATGGCCGTGCGTGCCATTGTCACATGCCAACACGTACCGCTAGCCAATTTCTATTTTCAAGCCGCTATTCCCAGCTAGCGCCCACAACTTGGCCCAAAAGCCGTGTGTGCCGTTGGCACATGCCAACACGCACCGCTAGCCAATTTCTATTTTCAAGCCGCTATGCCAAGCTAACGCCCACAACTTGGCCCAATATCCGTGTGTGCCGTTGTCACATGCCAACATGCACCGCTATCCAATTCCTATTTCCAAACCGCTATGCCCAGCTAGCGCCCAAAACATGGCCCAATAGCCGTGTGTGCCATTCGCACATGCCAAATGCACCGCTAGCCACTTTCTCTTCATGAGTTTCACTTACGGGATGTTTTCACACACTAGGCGGCCTCAAAACATAAATACTCCCGCGATCGGGTATATGAAATTCTTTTCCTGTCAGATGGACAGGCTGACCGCTAAAATCCGAGTTCGTATGAGAATTTTACATTGGTTTTAGTGAAGGGCGCCAATTAGGGTTTCAAAACCCTAAACCACGAGCGCTTCCTTACAGCTTGGCCATGCGTGCCATCCGCACATGCCAAAACTAGCCACTTTTTGTACCAAGCCGATTAAATAGCGCCCTAAAGTTGCATTGGCACATGCCAACACGCACGCTAACCACTTTCTATTCCAAGCCGCTATGCTATTGGCACATGCCAAAAAGTAGCGCCAGCAGCTTGGCCAAAGTGGCCATGCGTGCCATTGGCACATGCCAACACGCAACCACTAGCCAATTCCCATTCCAAAGCCGCTATACCATTGTAGCGCCCGCGACTTGTCCAAAGTGGCCGTGCGTGCCATTGGCACATGCCAACACGCAACCACTAGCCAATTTCCATTCCAAAGACGCTATACCATTGTAGCGCCCGCGACTTGGCCAAAGTGGCCGTGCATGCCATTGGCACATGCCAACACGCAACCACTAGCCAATTTTATTCCCAATCTGCTAGCCAATTTCCAAGGCATTCCGCACATGCCATTGGCACATGCCACATGCTCCACTAGCGACTTTGGCATTTCCATTCGCACTCAAAGTGTAACTCGCGGCCAAGGCATTCCGCACTTTCCATTGGCACATACCAAATGTTCCACTAAGCGACTTTGGCATTACCATCCGCACTCAAAGTAAAACTCGCGGCCAAGGTATTCCGCACATGCCAAATGCTCCACTAAGCGACCTTGGCATTGCCATTCGCACTCAAAATACAACTCGCGGCCAAGGTATTCCTCACATGCCAAATGCTCCACTAAGCGACCTTGGCATTGCCATCCACACTCAAAGTACAACTCGCGGTCAAGACATCCCGCACATGCCGCAACGCTTCACTAGCAACTTTGGCATTGCCACTTGCGCCCAACTCTCGAGACATCAACACAAACTGGGGGATGCTTTCTTGGGGTTTTGGTTTGGCAGTCACAGAGTGCAGCGTACACTACGCTCGTAATAAAGCAAGGCGTGCAAGGAATGAATACGTTCAATTAAATAAGGAAATTTATGGTGAAAACGTTTTTCACCATAAATCCAATGGTTTCCACCTCCTCTGTTTTAATTGACACCTTTACTTAATTCCTTAATGAGGCTAGGGTACGTTCAATCTCACTTGTATAAATAGGTTTCACATATTCTGCCAAAACACACAAATCTTGGTCAGGCAAAATACAATACTATCATATAGCAACTTTGCAAGCTCTCTCTCTCTCTCTCAAAGCTTCCATTGCTAGCAAGCTTCCTAAGCTTCTACTCTTCTGATACAAGTCGAGATACTACCCAGTTAGAACTCTCTAGTCTCATCACCCTTCTTTGCTATCCTCCCCAAATCAACCCTTCTCCTCCACTTTGTGACCGAAGCAAATCTGGAACGGCCATTTTCTTGGTTTAGGACAGAATTATACAGATTGATATCTCGAATCAAAAGTGTTCACGTGCAGCACATTTGTTTAAGGGTTTAAACCAGTCTCTCCACCATCGAATTTACCAAATTCGGCAGAGGCGATTTTCTCCCATAAACAATTGGCGACCACAGCGGGAGTTTCAATCTCTCGGTTACAATATATTCTTTCAGAAATCGATCTCGCGCCTCGATACAAGCATCAAGATGGCAGAAGCAGGCACACGGTTTAGGGGATCTACAAGTCAACCCAGTTACCAGTCGGAAAAACTATACGGAAAAACTGGGGACTTGCTGAAGATGCTACCAGCGATTTGGGGACTTGCTAGCAATCCTACCTGCAAAGTCGCTGCTACTAGCGATGGGGGACTTGCTGCCAATCCTACCAGCAAAGCCGCTGAAGATGCTACCAGCAATTGAAGACTTGCTGGCAATCCTGCCAGAAAAACCACTGAAGATGCTATCAACGATTGAAGACTTGCTGGCAATCCTACCAGCAAAGCCGCCTTTTACATGGAAAAGGGGATTGCTCACGAAAAAACCTATAAAGTAAGTGGGTCTAGACCAAGCAAGATATACGATCTATTTTTGGGTTCTCAATAAAACCATCATACCATTGCATCTCGTGTTATTGCTAGCACACACTTTCATAAAAGAAATATTCCATTTACAGAGCATAATCAGAGTTATATTATCAAAACCATTCATCCCAGAAATCATTTAATATCCTCAAAAGCTACCATCTATCTATCAAAACCGGTCGAACTTTAAACCAGACATCCAGTATCTCTTTCAAAAACATATATTCATATTTTCATATCTACCTTTTCCTAAACGGTTCATCCTAGATAACAAAAAGGAGACTTTTCTATTAACTCAGAAATCCATAAAATCAAAACCATAAGCCATGTGTTTCATTTTCCTTTCAAAAAAAAAAACACACAGAAGAATTTCAGAAGACAGAAGTAAAAACAAAGCCATTCAAGAGTAGTTTACTTTTCTCGATGAAGACATCCTTTGTCATTTAGAGGACCGTCTGTTTTAGCTCAACTCTTTGTTGCATCATCATGTGTACCGACTCTACATCATGACGGTTACCAGTTACTATTCATGAGGTAGCTGACGCTACTACAGTAACATTCGAGGAGCTACCATGCTACCGCTAACACCAGCATTCCGTGATCCACCCTGCACGCCTTCCAAGTATCAATTCCACCATCCCATGGAAAGAAGCCTCCCGCGCTATCATCACATCTTGATAGCCAAAGTTCCAGTACCAACAGTCCTCGTCCAAGACAGCACCAGACGCACATGCCAGACTCACATGCCAGGCGCACATGCAGCATGCACATGACCGGCCACAATACCCAACCCTGGTCAACACCAACAGATAGTGTCTCTCCTATGCTAGTTTCTCTTCTCAATGGCTAGCACCGGCATCTTGCGTCTTCCAGCGCTGACAGCTTACGCCTTTCCAACGCCGACAAGCTGCATCCTTTCCAGCACTGGCATCCTGCAACCTTCAGCCGTCGCACTTGAACGCCCCGCAGGGGATCAACAATCACAATTTCATCATATGCAAAGATGAATGACTTCTCCGAAATCGAGGAAAATCATCAAAACCCCTGGTTTCACGAAGACTCTCTTCATGTCAAGAGACGCATAATTTCTGAGGACTTCGTCCACAAAACTGTGTGGTCCGTGATGGAACATTTGTGTGGAATACTGTATTTCTTCAAGTCAGAAAGTCAAGATATATCTGCAAGTCCTCAACCGCACTGCATCAGGGAAGCATCTGTTTCCAACCAGAAAATCCATTCCCAAACCAGAGCACGGTTGATAAAAGGAACCTGGGATTCCTAACCACTGTCGGCATTTCCAGTCTCTCCATCATCACCGGTGATATTGGAAGAAGAATACACCCCTTAGTGAATACAAAACCTTATGGTATCTTCTGGTCGAACCGAGCATGGTTTCTTTTCATCTTCACCACCAGTTAACAAAATTGGCACAAAACCTGGATGATTCCTTCGAGCATGAGCAAAGGCTTTGGTAAAGAAATAATCTTCCGTATTTGGTTTGGAATTCTCAACGTCTTTCGATGAAGCTTGTTCAGGTAACATCTTGTCAGACTGCTTCATAACAAATCGACAACTAGATATCTGCATGTAACAAAACAGACGAAGTTTAATCCCTGAAGCATGGAAGAACAATATTTTCTACGATTTCGAAATACATATACTATATTATTCTCCGGTTTCATGGGATACGGTATTTTCTATGGATTTAAATCATATATGCGGTATTCTCGGGTTCGAAATGGATGAGCAAGATTTCTTCTTCAAGATTCACATGAAGCATATACGCAGTTTTCCTACAGCAATATTATCTACGGATTCAAGCACATATACGACATTCTTCTTCGGGATTCATATACAATATTCTTCTTCGGGATTCATATACAATATATTTTCTGGGTTCAAGAGCATATACAGTATCCTACTTCGGGTTCAAAATTATATGGGCAATATATTTTCTGGGTTCAAGAGCATATACGGTATCCTTCCTCGGGTTCAAAATTATATGCGTAGTATATTTTCTGGGTTCAAGAGCATATACAGTATCCTACTTCGGGTTCAAAATTATGTGCGCAGTATTCTCTACGGATTCAAAATCATATGTGCAGTATTTTCTTCGGGTACATATACACAATATTTTCTACAAGAAGCACGCCAACCTACTTTGTTACCGCGACAACATACTCTCTTCGGATTATATCCCTTACCGAGAATTGTTGCGGCTCATTCAGAACTTCACCATAACAACAACTACTACAAAATGGAAGCATGTAAACCATACTGGAGGAATGATCATATACACGGGATCCCTTCACCGTCAAATTTCACAAGATACGGTCAACTTCAGACGAAACAGTTTCTTCTATCCTCGATTCGAGTTCCACCATCTGAGGCTCAATTGGGATTTCCGCCACTTTCACTGAATTGGTAATCAATACTTCATAACCTGGAGGTGCAAGTGATTCATCGTCAAAAAATCCATGGTTGCTCATACTAATGGACCCATGATTCCCAACTTCGTTGTTAAGCACTTAATACAAAGATTACATGGGATTGGGATGGATCAAGCGTGGAAAATCAATACGATCATAAAATCAAGAAATTAAGTGAGCTAACATCATTTAGGTTCCTTATTATGCTTCTATGACATGTGAAAGAAGTACCAAAGTCATGAAACGCGTTTTCCGAACAAGCTCAGCTAAAGGAAATCTACACTTCCCTATGTTCAATTACGAACTGGGAGAAATTGGTATGGAATCTAGCGTTGGGTTATGTACCATTCTCTTCGCATGGAAGTCACCTAAATTTTTTCAATATATCACGGCAATCGGATGAACGAGCAAGGGAGGTGACCAAAACATCAGACAACACGCAACTTGGAAAAGTTCTAAAAACCTCCTGAAAGTTTACTATTTCGCGCTTATCACCCCCTAAACAAGATCAAACTCCGAAAAGCTTCTTTGTTAAAGCTTGGAAATTTTCTGGGCTTAAAGATACATAAGCGGACCGTCAAAATCCGAGTTCGTATGAGGATTCTACAACAATTCCAATGACGGGCGCCAATTAGGGTTTCAGAGTCTTTCCAACCAGCTAGCACGCTCCCCTTTGCACCGGTTCCACCATGCCAGCCTCTCAACCTTGCACCAGTACCTCCCAAGCTAGCACGCTCACTTTGCGCCGGTCCCACCGCGCCAGCTTCTCAAATTTTGCACCAAATCCTATCAGCTATCACGCTTAGCTTCTCAACTCGCGCCAACTACCCAATACTTCCAAGCTTCCTGTTTCCGCCAATTTGTGCCAACCTCCCGATTCGCGCAAAATTTCCAGGGATAAGGATTCTGAATCCAATTAGCATCTCGGAAAAAAGGTCAGATAAATCTCCCCACTTCTCTTTAAGATTTTATCTTGGCACAATCTCATGCTTACATCGCTACAAAGCTCATGTTCCGAGCTAAGCAAGGGACTTAATGCTGATGGTGGATTTTAGACAAGGGGTAAAATCATAAAATCCCATGACCTAGTGTTACCAGCAACATATTAACTAAGAGCATTTAATTCAGGTGTCAATAATTAATAGGGGTATTTTTTCAAAATACCATATTAGGGTTTTCGACAAAGAACCCTAATTCCAAACTAAGTCGCATATTGCGCACCATGCCAACGACGCCAAAACCAAGACGCATACTGCGCACCACGGCTACGACGCCAAAACCAAGCCGCATACTGCGCTGCATTGCAACGATGCCAAAACCAAGCCGCATACTACGCACCATGGCAAAAACTCCAAAACCAAACTGCATACGGCAACCATGCCAAACTATGTCGTTATCCTATTGGCACATGCCAAAGTAGCTCCCTAGGCTTGCAAACCGTGCAACCTAGGCCAACATGGCCGTGCGTGCCATTGGCACATGCCAACACGCACCACTAGCCATCTTCCAAGTCGCTATGCCATTGGCACATGCCAAAGTAGCGCCATAGGCTTGCAAACCGTGCAACCTAGGCCAACATGGCCGTGCGTGCCATTGGCACATGCCAACACGCACCACTAGCCATTTTCCAAGTCGCTATGCTATTGGAACGTGCCAAAAGTAGCGCCCGCCACTTGGCCCAAATGGTTGGGCGTGCCATTGTCACATGCCAACACGCACCGCTAGCCAATTTCTATTTTCAAGTCGTTATTCCCAGCTAGCGCCCACAACTTGGACCAATAGTAGTGTGTGCCGTTGGCACATGCCAGCATGCACCGCTAGCCAATTTCTATTTTCAAGACGCTATGCCAAGCTAGCGCCCACAACTTGGCCCAATAGCCGTGTGTGCGGTTGGCACATGCCAACACACGCCGCTAGCCAATTCCTATTTCCAAACCGCTATGCCCAGCTAGCGCCCACAACTTGGCCCAATAGCCGTGTGTGCCATTGGCACATGCCAAACGCATCGCTAGCCACTTTCTCTTCCTGGGTTTCACTTACGAGCTTTTTTCACACCCTAAGCGGCCTCAAAACCTAAATACTCAAACGTTCGGGTATAAGAAATTCTTTTCCCGTCAGATGGACAGGCTGACCGTCAAAATCCGAATTCGTATGAAAATTCTACAATGGTTTTAGTGAAGTGCGCCAATTAGGGTTTCAAAACCCTAAACCGCGAGCGCTTCCTTGCAGCTTGGCCACGCGTGCCATCCGCACATGCCAAAACGCTCACTAGCCACTTTTTCTACCAAGCCGCTAAACTAGCGCCCTCAAGTTGCATTGGCACATGCCAACACGCACGCTAGCTACTTTCTATTCCAAGATGCTATGCTATTGGCACATGCCAAAAAGTAGCGCCCGCAACTTGGCCAAAGTGGTCGTGCGTGCCATTGGCACATGCCAACACGCAACCACTAGCCAATTCCCATTCCAAATCCGCTATACCATTGTAGCGCCCACAACTTGGACAAAGTGGCCGTGCGTGTCATTGGCACATGCCAACATGCAACCACTAGCCAATTTCCATTCCAAATCCGTTATACCATTATAGCGCCCGCGACTTGGACATAGTGGCCGTGCGTTCCATTGGCACATGCCAACACGCAGCCAGTAGCCACTTTTATTCCCAACCTGCTAGCCAATTTACAAGGCATTCCGCACATGCCACATGCTCCACTAGAGACTTTGGCATTTCCATTCGCACTCAAAGTGCAATTCACAGCCAAGGCATTCCGCACATGCCAAATGATCCACTAAGCGACTTTGGCATTGCCATCCGCACTCAAAGTAAAACTCGCGGCCAAGGTATTCTGCATATGCCATTAGCACATGCCAAATGCTCCACTAAGCGACCTTGGCATTGCCATCCGTACTCAAAGTACAACTCCCGTCCAAGGTATTCCTCACATGCCAAATGCTCTACTAAGCGACCTTGGCATTTCCATCCTCACTCAAAGTACAACTCGCGGTCAAGAAATCCCGCACATGCCGTAATGATTCATTAGCAACTTTGGCATTGCCACTTGCGCCCAACCCAACTCTCGAGACATCGACATAAACTGGGGGATGCTTTCTTGGGGTTTTGGTTTGGCGGTCACAGCGTGCAGCGTACACTATGGTCGCAATTAAGAAAGGCGTGCAAGGAATGAATACGGTCAATTAAATAAGTAAATTTATGGTGAAAACGTTTTTCACCATAAAGCCAACGGTTTCCACCTCCTCTGTTTTAATTGACACATTTACTTAATTCCTTAATGAGGCCAGGGTACGTTCAATCTCACTTGTATAAATAGGTTTCACCTATTCTTCCAAAACACACAAGTCTTGGTCAGGAAAAATAGAACACTATCAGATAGCAACTTTGCAAGCTCTCTCTCTCAAAGCTTCCATTGCTAGAAATCTTCCTAAGCTTCTACTCTTATGATACAAGTCGAGATACTACCCATCCATAACTCTCTGGTCTCATCACCCTTCTTCGCTATCCTCCCCAAATCAACCCTTCTCCTCCACTTTGTGACCGAAGCAAATCTGGAACGGCCATTTTCTTAGTTTAGGCCAGAATTGTACAGATTGATATCTCAAATCAAAATTACTCACGTGAAGCACATTTGTTTAAGGGTTTAAACCAGTCTCTCCACCATCGAATTTACCAAATTCGACAGAGGCGATTTTCTCCCATAAACACCAAGAAATGGTCGTTCCAGACTTGTTTCGGTCACAAAGTGAAGGAGATGGGGTTGATCTTAGGGAGGGAAGCGAATAAGGTGTTGAGATTGTGAAGGTGTAGGCTTTTTTATGACTTGTAATAGAACGGTGAGCAGGCTTACGATTAATGCAAGCCGGCTCTGGGTGTTTGAATACATGTTGTATTAACACTTTTTTTATGTGTTTTGTTTTCTCTCTGTTGTGGAAATAGGGCGGAGAACCTATTTATGCAAGTCATCTGAGCCTTATTCACGTCTCTCGTGGGAAGTGAAGTGATGGAGTTGTGGAGTTGTGTGTTAGTGTCACACGATCAATCTTGCCCACTTATCCCATCATCACTAACCGTCCATGTCTTCCTGACACGTTCTTGTGATGGCGCGTTGCATGTTGCACGCTGTAAACCGCCAGACCAATACCCCAGTGTGTATCCCCCAGTTTGTGACATGATTGATGTCTCGAGTGTAAGTGTGGATCGTGGGACCCACATAAGGTAGCATATAATGCTAAGATAAATAACCAAGTTATTTAGGAAGTCGATACTTGTAAAGTATCGTGTGTATTCTATGCATGTTATGCATCGAATGTATTCAGCATATATGAAGCATCGCTATTGAGAATCATCCCCTGCCTGCTTCACGTGAGGGTTTGGAGGCTTCATGGATGAGCCATGTCTTAACCGATCATATTAGGTAAAAAAGTGGCGGACGGTGATCATGGTGATACCTTACTGGCCGCCTAAATCCTATCCTAGGTTGTCCGTCCAAGATGAATCTAGACGGACGAGATGAATTGCGACCCACATCTGCGACCGTCGGATTAGGATTTAGGAGGTGCGCAAGTATGCTCTTTTAGCTTGGTCGAATCCAAGCATGGGAGGATCTTCATGGAGGACCGATCAGGCATGTGTGTAGACAACATGATGATGTCCATGCCCATGCTTCACTGTCCCATGAAGGTTTGATATAGGCCACTCGAATTTAACGGTGAATTTGAGTGGCTGAGATCGATTTGCGATAGAAATCCTATGACGCAAAGGATTCTTAAAGGGGCGCAATATCCCATCTTCAATGCATGTATTTCGAGACAACCAAGCTTGGTCGGTCTCGGCTATTTAGTACAGCGTTTAGGTGGTAGGCTGGTATTCATGCCTATACCTGACTGTCCTATGGAAACGTGATCTAAGATACTCAATTTGTCTGGCGAAGTTGAGTGGTCGAGATTAATTTATGATTTAGGAAGCGTGACCATGACAGTTTGGGTGCACGTACCGAGGCGCCTGACCAAGGATGGCTTTGGCCGATCGGTCGGTCATGAAGCCGGGCCCGCGGTGGTTATTCTAGCATATTCGGCCTTCCCTAATGTTTTATCTTTGCCTTCCATTTAGGCCTGCGAAGATGGACGCACGAGATGACTTTGCGACACATACATGATGCCGCAAGCCCTAATTAGGGTTTTGTCGGTCATACATCATGCTTGGTTTGGTGCTCACGAATTGGGACAACCAATCATGGTTGGTCCTGACCGATTGGTCATGTGTGTAGGGGGGCACACAGTGATCGTGTTGACATGCTCTGGGCCCTTTGAATCTACATCTACACCCTCCATATATGCCTGCGAAGATGGATGGTTGAGATCGTTTTGCGACACATGTAATGTGCCACAAACCCTAATTTAGGGTTTCTTGTCCATTCTGCTTGGTTTGGACGGTTTGGAAAGCTATGCCACCCCTTTTGGGGAGGCCGATAATGCGGGGCCCGCATTGGGTCGGCAGTGAATGTTCCAATACCTGCTTGGGGGTATTGGATTCGATCTAGACCATCCAATCATGCTGGTGAAGTTGGATGATCAGGATCGTTTCTAGACTGTTATGGACAGTCTAGACGCTCAATCGGGATAATATAACACACCGAGAGTTACATACTCAATCGGGCTAGTATAACACACCGAGAGTTACATGCTCAATTGGGCTAGTATAACACACCGAGAGTTTACAGCCTGTACGGGCATTTCGTGTATGCCTCACTGTTGGTACTTGGATATTCATGCTACTTTGCTGCGAGTAACAATCAGTCATGATGCCGCACCAACAATGAGAGTTCTGCTAGGAACATCACCGGAAATACAAGGCCTTCTATACATAATCAATAATGATAAAATTCACAGAATATTCGAGGGATTGTTTCTACATGCTCCATTCTAGGTGAATTAATAAAGTGAAGAAGTATTCATCACTTACAAAATAGTCTCATCCTCTGCAGGATGATTACACAAAAATTGGTTTTACAACTTTAGCCCTGAACTAAAATCCACCATCAACAACTATATAACCACTGGAGGATATAAGAATTGTTGTGGAAATACATATATGTATAAGTCCTTATTACTTGAACCAAAGTTTGCAAACTTCGTTGATCAAGTGAAACCGGAAAAGTATGCGAGCTAAGTCCACGAACCTAGTCCGAGAACTGGAGAAGTTCTTAAACCTGAGAATTTCTGTTGGAGTTTGTGAATTCCATCCGGGAAATTAAGTCCGTGAACCCAGTCCGCGAACTTGAGTAGTCTATTTCTAAAAACGATGTTTGTGAACTTATCTTTATAAACTAAGGAATGCAATTGCAAACCGTGGCTATATAGTCCATGAACCGATTCGAGTGAATCAAATCGTATTTTCTTCAACTGTGTCTTGTGTAGTACATGAAATTTCCTTGCAATTGAAGAACTCTCTAACTAGTTCATTTGAGTCATTTGAACTAGTTATGGTGAAGAAGAATATGGTTAATATGAAAGTTATCATATAATTAATCATTTGGTTAACTATTGTTGAACCAACTAATGTACAAGTTTGGGTATGGTTACACAAGCTTACAAACATGCATTTCATGTATGTATAACAATCTATGTTTTTGACCTAACGGTTGATTAATATTAGCTTGAATCTAATCAGGTTTTCATCTAACGGTGAATATTGAATGCTTTGTTACCAAGCTAATATTGATTGCAAACCCTGATGTGTAAGGCTATATAAGGGAGAAATTTAGAAACTGGGAAACCTAATCCCTACACATTCTGTGTGATACTAGTTGTGATAAGCTAGATTCGATTCTTTTTTAACCTTTGGTTTCTTCTTCTAAACCAGGTTAACAACTTGAAGACTTCATTGGGATTGTGAAGCCAGACCGATACAACTTTTCTTGTAGTTATGTGATCTGATCTTGATGTTTCTATCGTACATGTACAATTTTAATAATTATCTTGAGAATTTCTATCTCCGATAGGCAAGATAAAAAGTAGTCACAAACATCTTCGTCTCATCGTTTGTGATTCCACAATATCTTTTTTGGCTGCATCGATTAAGACTATTATGAGGTGATTGATAATACTGAGCTGTTCTTCGGGAATATAAGTCTGGTTAATCCATTGGTTCATGTTCACCTTGATTTATCAAAAGACGGAACAAAACTCGTATATATATTCGTGGGAGACAGATTTATCTATTACCGTAGACTTTTCTGTGTGATACATATTTGTTTATTAAAGTCTTCGACTTTGGGTCATAGCAACTCTTAGTTGTGGGTGAGATCATCTAAAGGAATCAGGTACGTAGTATCCTGCTGGGATCAGAGACGTAGGAGCATAACTGTACCTTGGATCAGTGTGAGATTGGTTGGGGTTCAACTACAGTCCATACCGAAGTTAGTTTGGAGTAGGGCTAGTGTGTATAGTGGCTTAATATAGTGTATGTTTAATCTGTACTAGGTCCTGGTGTTTTTCAGCATTTACGGTTTCCTCGTTAACAAAATTCTGGTGTCTGTGTTATTTCTTTTTCGTATTATATTTTTTATATAATTGAAATTATACAGGTTGTGCGTTGTTCAATCAATTAGAATATCCAACCTTTTGGTTATTGATTTAAATTGATTGACACTTGGATATTGGCCTTTGGTACCATCCAAGTTATCTCTCTTGTATTTAAATTGAGACTCGCAGTTTGCTTGAGTAAGATGTAAATCGAGAGATAGAGATATAAACTCTTTGATATACTTTTATCTAGATTGAGTCTGGCTGTCTAGTTGATTCTCTAGAAAGTATATTGGAGTTTGTCCAAACAGATTGCTAAGCGAAATATTGGGTGTGGTTGTTAGACCTACGCTTTTTCAATTAATATCAGAGCAAGCAAACACTTTAAACCTAATAAGTTTGTATTTGCTCGTTCCTTAAAAATTGTCCCATGGGAAATTTCTTTGGAAAAGTTGTTCTTGGCATCTGTAATGCACACCAGAATTCCTTAAAGATTGCTCAAAGATTATTATGGTCAAAACCTCTGGTTTCTCATGATAGTCCCTCTTCATCTAAAAAGGAAGATCTGGATGATAAGTGTCGATCTAAAGGAAAAATAAAAGAAAGGAAAGATTGAGAAAACGTTCATCACACTCAAGGATATGGACCCTCACTAGATTAACTCTTGATCTCTTTGAGGAACACTATCATAATAGATCAATTGATAAAGATCTATTCGGAGCATTCAAAGGCGTTTTAAATTCTTAGAAAAACTTAAGTCTAAGAATTATTCCGAAAAGGGTTCTATACATTTTAAATCAAATAATATGGTACAACTTGGGAATCGGAAGAATTTTCTTTCCAACCAGATTAAATAAAGGAGAGAAATCTCTAACTGCTCTGACTATCATCATTATTTTGATTATACCACGGGGACTGTTCACACATATCAACTAGAAATATTGCATGCGACTTCCTCTGCATGTTTTGCCTCTTGGTAACAATCTCGTCATCACCCATTTGTACATATCTTGAAATGGGGCAAGAAATGGTTTGAATTGTGTACAGTTTTGTTATTCTCTTTTAGAATATCAAATAAAGTTTTCTAATGCATCCATCGTCTTTCACAAAGTGTGTTGTTATGGGATGCATAACCCTTGATGTGCAAACATCTAAGAAAATCCCACTTGTTCTTTATGGGTCGCGGTTCACAAACGAGTCCAAGCCTATTTTTGGTCTTATAAAGAAGAAGTTCGCTCACCCTCTTCTTCTTAATCACCCAGCCTCCTTGGAGAAATAGAAAGAAAGGGTGTTCAAGATTCACTCCAAGTAAGTAAATTCCTCTTGTTCCTTTCAATTTCTTAGATCTCTTGATGAATTCTAAGGGATCAAAAAGGAGTTCCAAAAGCTCAAATACCTCTAGCATGGATTTTCCTTGTGACCAAGATTCTCTTAGGATTAGGTTTGTGGATGATTCTTGTGCTAGAATTTTTGAAAAGATTTCATCTAAAGGTTTTATTCTAGAAAAGAAATTGGATCTATCTAGTGGGCATGAATAGGATTGATCTTTCTTCAAAAAATTAAATCTTGGAAATATATTTGATGGTCTTGGTCAAGGATTTGATTCTCTCACAAGATTTTTCTATGCCAACATTCATGATGTTAATCTTAATAAGATGGAATTCAAATCCATGGTAAATAGAGAAAGATTTCTTGTTGATAGAGAATTAATATCAAGGATTGCCAACATTCCATTGGGAAACGTGCATCTTCCTAAACTAATTGATGAATGTCCATCATTTGATGATATTCTCTTGGGTTTTGTGGCAAAAAAGTATCTTGGAATCAAGGAAAATTTCCTACTAATGATCTTAGTATCCCATTGATGGCATTTAAAAAACTTGGTATCCCAAATCTTTGTCCCTCCACAATTGAAAATTCTTGATGGAGTCATGATTTTGCGGAATTAGTCTATTTTCTTTATTCGGGTGTTCAAAGTCTCGATATTTGTAGTTTTATAATTTATCAAATGACTTCGATTACTTTACCCATCAAGATGTTAAGTTATCCTTGCTTGATTGGACAAATTTATTGTGATAGTAGTCTTGATTCAATTGGAAACTCTCTCGGGGTTCCCAAACCGGTTCGCCCGTGTACCTTCAGACGCATAAGGGAGAATGTGTGCAAAAGACAAAGAAATGCCTTATTTAATGATTGCAACCCTACCTCTTTGAGTCTTCTTCAAAAAATTCATAAGGGCGTGCATAAAGTCGATTCAAGGGTGAAGTGTGTCCAAGAACAATTGTCTTTAACAGCAACGAAGTTTCCTGAGCTCAAGGAATATTTGAAAACAATTCAAGCATCTTGGTGTATTTTCGATGAGGAAGACAATGAGTAATGTTTGATTTGATTACCTAGTAAATCTTCTATTTTTCTTGTTTTTGCTTAGAAGAATAACTAGAGGTTGGAATAGCCATTATTGTGATTACACATAGCTATGTCCAATTTTTTATCTTCATGTTTCTAGGTTTATTTGTTTAAATTCTAAAACTGTTTGGAAGATGATTTATGCAGTATTAATCTCTATGGTTTTATATATTGCAATATTGTTATGGGATATATGTGTTTGAGTCCGTGAACTTGATTGTCCCATACCTTGTCAAAAGTAAAGTTGTTCATGAGTTGATATGCATATATTGATAAAAGAATGAATTGACTTTTGATAAATACAAAAGTTAAGCCTATTATGTCAATTTTTGATGGAAAATAGGTTAAAATCTTTTGTTTTCAAGGATTATGTCTATTGTATGTCATTATGCAAATGGTGATGGAAAATAGAATGAATACTTGTGTATTCCACAGTAATTGATCTTCCCTGATCCATATTTCATGTATTACTGTGAGGCTCCATAATGTGTCTTATGTTGAGCACTAAATAACCAAAGTGATTATTATGATTAGCTTTGTTGTTGTTCCGTAAGGTAATTTATGTCGAGCATATTGAACTAAATTAATCATCTGTTTGGTTATTTAGTTATGTCTCCATAAGTTTACTTGTGTTGAGCATGATCCATTAAGTTAATCATGGGTTCTCTTATGGTTAATTTAATTGAATATTTTTGGATTCAAATTCATATTTGTATGTGATTTTTTATGCCCAAATAAATCCTTCTTTTCTTTTTGAAATTAAGGTCGCTCTTGTTGTTCTTTCGAGAATGACATATTATGGGGGAGATTTCTTAATTAAACTTGTCCTTAATTTCCAAATATTTGTGGGAAGTGCGGCTGTGGAGTATTATAGGGGTTATCTTGTATCTTTATAGACTCCTTGATGAATGCATTTAGCTTCGGCTTTATGATTGCATCTAAATAAGATGATATACACTTACTTTTGGTCATGAAATGTCTCGTTTGGAAATTTCATTAGGATCTCGTTCTTGTACTTTTGCCAATTTTACAGACAAAAAGAGGGAGAATTAATATGTAGTTTACACTACAAATACATATGGTTTTCGGATCATTATGTAAGAGGGAGTGGTTTCCATGTGAGATGGAGTATTGACTAAGGGGGAGTGACATATCACCATAGTATTGTTGTTAAAGTTGTGATACAATTGGACTTTGATGATGTGTAATGAAATTATGACACTGTATAACAATGATTTAGAACTCTTGTTTTCTCATTGTTATAGCTACGGATTTTCAACAACGATGATGCTAAACTTAGAAACTTTGAGATCATTGGAGTACTAGGAAGTGACGAAGATTTCGAGTAATGTTGAAGATTAGACATGTGGAATATGAGCTACAAAGTTTATTTATATATTTTTTGTATTCCATATGTATTGATAGTTTTGCCACTAAAATTGACAAAGGGGGGATTGTTAGAGCATTGCTCGGTCGAACTCGCATGCGTTGCTATCTCAAGCATGTTTGTCAATGCTAGTGATCAAAACTATAATTCTTAATTTCTAATCTATTATAGCTAAGGTCTCGGACTATGATAGAAAGTGTAGTTGAGCTCAAGAACTCCATGGAAATCATCATACAAGACGAAGGACTACTCAAAGAACTGGTGGATCTTCATCAACTAAAAGGTATGTGGAGACTTGAACTTATCTATCACTCAAAAGTCTATTTATCTCCTATCTTGAGACAAAAGTTGTTTTACTATATGGACTTAGACACATTTGGCATTTCGAGCCGAGTATACCTCGCCTATCTATTTCTCAAAATATGTGTAGGTAAAGCTTTCTCTTTATCCAAGTTCATCTTTACCTAGTGACGAAAGTCATGTTAAGTTTCAATCACTTTGAAAATTGCTCTGACGAAAAATGGTTTGTGAATAATAACTATATAATGTCCTCTGAGAATGTTTCAATGATTAAAATGAGAGTTTAGACTATATAACCATTGGAGAATACAAGCATTCTTGTGGAAACACATATATGTCTAAGTCCTTATTACTTGAACCAAAGTTTGCGAACTTCGTTGATCAAGTGAAACCGGAGAAGTGCATGAGCTAAGTCCGCGAACTCAGTCCACGAACTGGCGAAGTTCTCAAACCCGAGAATTTTTGTTGGAGTTGTGAACTCCATCCGGGAACTTAAGTCCGCGAACCCAGTCTGCGAACTTGAGTTGGTTATGTCTAAAAACGATGTTTGTGAACTTATCTTTATAAACTAAGGAATTCAATTGCAAACCATAGCTATATATTTCATGAACCGATTCGAGTGAATCAAATCATTTTTGCTTCAATTTTTTCTTGTGTAGTACATGAGATTTCCTTGCAATTGAACAACTCTCTAAATAGTTCATTTGAGTCATTTGAACTAGTTATGGTAAAGAAGAATATGGTTGATTTGAAAGTTATCATATAGCTAACCATTTGGTTAACTATTGTTGAACCAACTAATGTACAATTTTGGGTACAGTTACACAAGCCTACAAACATGAATTTCATGTGTTTATAACAAGATATGTTTTCGATCTAACGGTTAATAAATATTAACTTGAATCTAATCAGGTTTTTATCTAACGGTGAATATTGAATGCTTTGTTACCAAGCTAACATTGATTACAGACCCTGATTTGAAAGACTATATAAGGGAAAAATCTAGCAACTGGGAAACCTAATCCCCACACATACTGTGTGATACTAGTTGTGCTAAGCTAGAGTCGATTCTCCTTTAACCTTTGGTTTCTTCCTCTAAACCAGGTTAACGACAAAGACTTCATTGGGATTGTGAAGACAGAACGATACTACTTTTCTTGTAGTTGTGTGATCTGATCTTGCTATTTATATCATACGAGTACCATTGTAATAATTGGCTTGAGATTTCTATCTCTGATAGGAAACATAAAAAGTAGTCACAAACATCTTCGTCTCATCGTTTGTGATTCCACGATATCTTTTTTTGCTGCGTCGATTAAGACTATTATAAGGTGATTGATAATACTGAGCTGTTCTTCGGGAATATAAGTCTGGTTTATCAATTGGTTCCTGTTCACCTTGATTTATCAAAAGACGGAACAAAACTCATAGGTATATTCGTGGGAGATGGATTTATCTATTACCGTAGACTTTTCTGTGTGATACAGATTTGTTTATTAAAATCTTTGACTCTGGGTTGTAGAAACTCTTAGTTGAGTGTAAGATCAGATAAGTGAATCAAGTACGTAGTATCCTACTGGGATCAGAGATGGAGGAGCATAATTGTGCCTTGGATCAGTGTGAGATTGGCTAGTGTCTGTAGCGTCTTAATACAGTGTATGTTTAATCTGGACTAGGTCCTGGGGTTTTTCTGCAATTGCGGTTTCCTCGTTAACAAAATTTTGTTGTCTGTGTTATTTCTTTTCCGCATTATATTTTGTTATATGATTGAAATAATACAGGTTGTGCGTTGTTCAATCAATTAGAATATCTGACCTTTTGGTTGTTGATTTAAATTGATTGACACTTGGATATTGGTCTTTGGTACCATCCAAGTTATCTCTCTTGTATTTAAATTGAGACTCGCAGTTTGCTTGAGTAAGATTTAAATCGAGAGATGGAGATATAAACTCTTTGATATACTTTTATCTAGATTGAGTCTGACTGTCTAGTTGATTCTCTAGAAAGTATATTAGAGTTTGTCCATACAGATTGCTAAGCGAAATATTGGGTGTGGTTGTTAGACCCCCACTTTTCAGCCTTTTTTATTCTGCATCAGTGAATTTGCAAAAATTAGTAGGAAAATTACTAAATTAGTAGTCCACAACATCTATATTGATTTAAACCTAAATAAAAATTCTTCTCCCATTTCATTCTATCTCAAAAACAATACTATTACATTCTTTCCAAATTAGGGATAATTGGTGTTTAGTACTCGGGTTATGACCAACACTAGTCTTTGGTCTAACATTTGTCCAACGTTAGGGCTTGGTACCTGGACTGGACGTTGACCCAAGTTGACTCCGCTAAGACTTGACTTCTGTTAAAAAATTAATTAAATTTATATATTAAATTAAATGTATTAAACAGATTATAATTGTACCCTAACTTCCTAACATTCATCTACATCCGTCAGTACTCATTCAAAATCTTCACAGCATCAGAACCATACTCAGGCTATACCTCCCAGCTCAAACACAAATTCTCCCTTGCAATCTTCTAAACTCAGCAGCTTCAACAATCCAATCAACATTAACTTGTGGCACTAACAGTCTAGCTGCAATTAATCCGATACATCAACTCAACACCACCACCTTCTTTGCAGTTCAACCACAAACACAATCTTCCAATTTCAATTCAAAGTCTTCTAGCACCCTTTATACAGAATAATGGCAGCAATACTCCATTATATCACTCACCCTCCCATCACAACCCATCTGAGATTGATTTCTCATCTTGAAGCAACACCGCCAACACTTTCATCTCAAACCACTGATAACCACAGACTCATAGCATCACCGAATTCTGAATTTCCTCTCGTTTAATTTGAAACACATCTTCAATTCCAGTTCAAACTCAACCGCAACATTCAATTACAGAAACGACATAAACTCATTCATCTCAAATCTATAAGAACCCTAATTTCACCATCAATTCGAAATCAAACCATCCCATCGCCAAACTCAAAATTAACTCAAACCGTGGCTGATCACCACAAACTCATAGCATCACCCGAACCCTGACTTTCCTTTTATCTAATTCAAACTTCACATCAACCCATCTTCAAATTTATTTCAAACTCAGCTGCAACATTCAATTACAGAGACAAAAAAACCCATTCTCCTCAAAGCTATAAAAACCCTAATTTCACCATCAATTCGAAATCAGACAATCTTACTGCCAAATTCAAAATTATCTCAAACCCCAACTGCCAATTTCTTTATTGATTCTGAATAAACTTTCTAACCATCCCACCTGAACCGATAAACATCAACATCTCAGAGCCCCTTCTCTCAAATCATTAAACACCCACTTCTACATCACTTCTCGATATCATCTTCTGTATTAAACGCATCAACATATTCTTGTTGTTCGTCGAATTTTCAACATCTATATCACTTGCTAAAGAAAATATATGTAGTAGCAGCAGCGTATTTTGTTTGTTCTTCACGATGGGTTCTAATAAGATGAAGAAGAAGGCATAAATAGGATCAAGCTTTGATCTCGACCGTACGCTTAAGAATGCTTTTCCAGTCCGTTGGATTTTAGATTCACTCTGGGGGTGCGATTGTAACTTGATATTTTTATTTTATTAAAATTTATAAAAGTGTGGTCGTAACTGGTCAACATAGGTCAACGTCTGGTCCAGGTACCAATCCCTAACGTTGGACAAATGTTAGACCAAAGCCTAGTCTTGGTCATAACTTGAGTACTTAACAACAATTATCCCTCCAAATTACTCAACAAATAGCAAAAAGAAACAAAATCTATATGTACATGTTCTTCTTTTAAACTTATTTTGTCGCTAAGCTAAAAAATTCTACAGCACAGACTTTGCAAACACCCAATTAATTTTAAACACCTTAAAAAAGATGATGCCCCAAACCTGCTAAGAGTAACAACAATGGGAAAACAATGAAAAATTGTGTTATATGCCCAGAAACCTTTAAGTGTGGTTTGTACGACGTGTAAAATATTGGGTTGGTCAAGTAGACACTTTAGATTTTAGACGGTTATCTCATTCATTTTCAGTTATTTTCTTATGAGAAAAGGGCGTCCAAATTGCACCTTCTGTGGAAAGGTCCAGGCAGGGAAAAAATCCGTAAAAAGGTGACAAAAATATGCGTTTCTAACTCAGTCGACCAGGTGAGTCAAGCATTCCCATTTTATTCCTAACCCACCCTTCCTGGTCGAGTTAGTTCATCAATCCTAGTTAGGTTAGGTTAGTTTATACGTGTCAGGTATTTAGTTTAGTAAGGTTAGGTTATATATGGTGATAAATCTTCATCATCATCTATGGCGGAGAGGATTTATCCGGCAGCAAATCCAACACCAACACAACCGCTAAACGGAAATGCAAACGGAAACCATGCAAATGTGATGAACGGAAACGGAGGGGTAAATCAAATCTTCCCACCACCAAAATCACAACTCTACGGAGAAAATCGACCAACATACCGTCCTTTACCAAGACATCACCGTCGACGGAGAATTCTACTGATGTGCTTGTTTCCTCTGGTCAATATTCATCGTCCGACTGTTAAGGAGGCCTTCTATGTGATGAGAATCTGTAGTGTTTGTCCGTCACATAGTTTGTACAAGAAAAACAAAATTTGTTTTAATTTCTTGAAATTGAGATTCATCTCTCAATAATCAATCAATTTTTTCATAAACTTCTATCAATTACAATCAAATAAACAAAATATCAGATCAAAGTTCATCTAATCATCTACTGAATCGATGAGATGATTCGGACTATAAAAAAAATTCAGTAGCAGAGAAACGGGCAAAGAAGATAACATATTCGAATACGGGCTTCACCGATCCGACCCAATAAACCATATTCGAAACTCGCTGATAGTTTGACTTATCGGGCTCACTGAAACTCACTGAAGATTGACTGTGTGATTCCTTAATTGATCACTTCCCGGACAAATTTTCTCAAATTCAAAACACACCCGCAAATCTTTACCATGAAAGAAACCCAAAATTCACTCATCGTTTTCTCTCTTACAAATTTCAATTCATGTCTAAAACTCAATTTTGTTTTTTTTTTACAAGACGTATGAGTTATTGGAGACGGGGAGAAGTTCTAAGAAAGAGAGAAGTACGGAGCATTTCCACTTACTGTTGTTCTAACTATATGAGTATATGTCCAACAAATTTATCTTCTTTGAAACCTTGGAGTTGAATGGCCATCGTTTGTTTCTCAAAACTTCTCTTATTGATCTCTAACAAAATAAACCATCGTTCCCTTGGGCATTAATCCCAAATCTCAAGTATCTCAAAAAACCCGTTTATAAACACCATGATGAAAAACAAAAGTATCAAAACACCTTACCTATATTCATATATCAATCGAAAGTAAAAAAGAAAAAAAGAAAATTTTGAAATTTTGGTTATGTGATGAATAAAGGATGGGGTTTAGTGGAATGGAAATAAGGTCGAGGAAAAAACGAGGACTTATGATTTATGCTTGTTTTGACCGAGAAATAGCTAAATTTAGAAATATATACCTTTAGAGATTTGTTGGGCACGTGTTCATCATGCATTAGGATCCAACAACACGTGGAGTAAGAGACCCAGCTGGGCATTGACCACACATCAAAAGTTCATCAACTCATAACATTGAGCCAGCTCTGGGTAACGTTCAAAGCAAACTGCTAAATCGGTTATTTAGTTTGACCTTAAGTTATACTTAACCGCGTTCACATTGTCCTAAATTTTCTATAGTAAGTTATACTTATTCGTGAAGCAGGGTCATTGATTTTGGCGAAAAGCGATCAATAAACTCCAAACTGAATCTTACGATTTTGGCGAAAAGCGAGAACAAAGATATGATTTATTATCTCAATCCGATGAATGTTTCTATAACTCCACAGAATCATCCTGATGTTGAGATTGGTTCTGGTTATGTACCTGATTTTATTCTCGGTATGCATAATCGAACATCGTTGAGATTTGTGTTAAGTGATTCTGATATTTTGTTGCAAGATCCAGCTACTGCAAATTCATTGAAATCAGATATGAATAAGAAGAATGCATTTCCGATTAAGGTGAGGTTGAATACCAAAGTTAAGGTGAAAATGGGTGTTTTTAATACTAGGAAAGTCGGTTTGCAGGTTACCTGTGAACATATTAAAATTCTTTCTGAAACTAAAACTATTACTGAAGTTAGTAAGGTTAAAGGAGGTAAGAATACTACTTGTAATTTAGATGAAAAAAGTTCTGTGAAGCAGAATTGAAAAGGGGGAAACAGAAAATGAAGACGGAATTTGGAGAGCAGAGGGGATATATAACCTAACCAAACTAAATACCCGAACCGATTAAACTAACCTAACCTAACCTTACTAGGGTTAATGAACTAACCCGAACAGGGAGGGTAAGTTAAGAATAAAACGGGAAGGGTTAACTCACCTGGTCGACCGAGTCAGAAACACACATCTTTGTATCCTTTTTTCAGAGTTATTCCATGGTTGCACCTTTCCAAGGAATCGGTAATTTTTGTGCCCTTTGCTCTTTTCTTATATTATCATTTCTCTCCTATTTACTTTTTCTCTCTCTAATTTAAAATCAACTATCTTAAAAAAATCATAACTTCCAAAATATAAGTCGTATTTTAATAAAAGTTGGAAAGGATTTGAGATGATCTACAGAACAAGACCCATTGATGCTATTAAATTTAAAAAAATATAATTATTATTCTAAACCAGATCCAAAATTCATTATACACCCAGGTGTAATTTGGCCAAAACCTATTTGCTATAAGACAATGCATTATGCACTCAGGTGCAACCTGACCAAAACATATTTCCTACAAGAATGTGCATTATGCACTCTGATACAACCTGGGAAAAACCTATTTTCCTATTAGAATATGCATTATGCTCGCCAAAACCAATTTTCATGTCAGAATATGCATTCTGCACTCCAGCGCAACCTGGATAAAACTTATTTCCTGTCAGAATATGCATTATGAACTTTGGTGTAACCTAACAATTTTTTTATTTTTTTAAATCAGAATATGCATTATGCTCGCCAAAATCTATTTCTTAACAGAATGCGCATTATGCACTCTGATGCAACATTGCCAAAAAAAAAAAAAACATTGTTCCAAAATATGCATTATGAACTCTGATGCATCTTGTTTTGTGGATAAATCTGGCTTTATATATCTTGGAAATCACCTGCAACATAATATCCATCACCAAAATCACTAGTTTATGATCTGAAGAATAAATCCACCACCATTTCCTTGTAATTCACTATCAAAACATTCACTAAAACAAACATTAAAGAAGAAAAATTAACTAAACAAAAAAAAAACTCTTTAAACAAACGTACAAAGCGAGACATATAAAGAAAAGAACAACAACACCATGTTCATTTGAGTTATTCAATGATTATACAAAGTATAATTCAAAAACCAAAATGAAAATATAATATGCCAGATCGGAAACATGCATAATAATTAGTTTCGATCCATGGTTACAGAGTCATGATATAAAAAGGAAGGAAAAAAAATGTTAATTCTCAGTTCAATGATAACACTTTCTCTAGTTCTTTCATATCTCTTTGTGGAATATTCTCAAACACCATACAAGCCCTATGTCCGTAAATTCTTCATCAAGTACTTTCCTTCCAGGTACGGAAATATTATGTGAAAACCAACAAAGGTATTACAAAGGAACAACGTTTTACATCTAAAAATTTAGTTTTCACTCACCATATATGTACACTTTTTGTCGGTAGTTTCCGAAATTTGGAAGTGCTTTCTTTCATCTTAACGTAACTGATCTCTTAGATCTTATGCATGTCAATTGATTTTGGGACTGTTCATCATTTCACCCCACTGTAACTAATTTCAACAACTGCTTCGATTTCAAAAAGCCAATCCTCTTACCAAAATAAAGATAAAAACTCATCTCTCAAATATATTTATTTTCTTCTTTGATTTTTCTATTATTACAAAATTTATAATCGGTTGTTGGATTTCGTTTTAATCTTTTAATCTTCTTTCCTCTTTTTGTAATTCTTTTAAAATGACGATAATGAATTGTAGAATAACAAAAATTTGCAAGGGGTTAGTCAATTGAGATTTGTGGAGATATTGAAAGAATTTTAGAGATTTATAAAATGTCTTGTTAGTCAATTGAGAGTTCTTAAAATTCCCAAACAATATTTGTTATTGGATCGTGATTTTCAAAAAGTCTTCAGAATTCTCTGTTATTAAATTTGGAATTTAAAATCAATGGCTTATGGTTTTGAGAGTCTTATAGAGATTTTTATTACAAAACATACCATAAATGGCTAAAAATAATTATCTCCTAAGTATGTGATATTTTGAGAGATTTTGTTCTTTCTCTTTTCTTTAAAGATTAAATATCAAAAATATTAAAAATAATTACCAAATAAGTTACAACTATATTCGTAAAAAATGAAAGAAAAAAATTGTTGTCTTCCAAAACCCAATAAGTTTACTAGAGATTCAAATCCCTTATGTTCGTCTCGTTTTGATTTTATTGGCAAAATGGTTACAATTTCTTTTATCCATGAATGGACTAATACATTTTCATTGAAATATTCATATATTTATTTTTTTAAATAAATAAATATAGTGGTAATTGAACTTTTGTCCTTACTTTTGATGGTCTACACAAATATCCTTATTACATAATAATTTTGTCCCTCTTTATCAATAAGCCCATCAGGGGCCCATCAACAATTTAGGGATTTCCAAGTATACCCTTACTATATAATTCAATTAGAAATCAAATTTCAGTTATAAACGGGAATTAAAGTTGAAAGGAGAGAGAGGTAGCTTCTGAAGAACAGAGACGTTCGACGAGAGCTCAAATCAGTGAAGAAAATTGAATTTTTTTCGTTTGAATCAACGAGAGCTAGGTTAAGATATTGAAATTCTTCTTCTTCTCCTCCTTATTCTTCATCAATCAATGATTGATTTTCGAAAAACAAACTTTCGTCGAGAGCTGAAATCAGTGAAGAAACTTGAAATTTTTTGGTTTGAATCGACGAGAGTTAGGTTAAGATATTAAAATTCCTCTGATTCTCCTCCTTATTCTTCATCTTAATCAACAGAATCAGTTATTCTGTCTTCGTTTTTCAGTCAACAGAAATTAATAGATCTGTTTTCGTGAATAAAATTGGTAATGTTGATGTTTATTTGAAGATTCATAAAGTTGTTTTTGATTATTGCATGTTAGTTTCATAGATTTATTTGTCCTTACTTTTGATTTTATGTTTTTGTTGATGTTGCAGAGATCGTGATTTATGTTGGAAGATTGATTTCGTGATTATTCTGTTAGATTGATTTGTTGGTATTCATATAGTTTGATCTCGAGATCCTTATTTATCTCTTAAACATGTATGTTTCTTCGATCTGCTCATGAACTTTGGTTTTAGGTGGTTTTATGTTTATGTTGAAATTATGAAGAAATTTATTTGTGATGAAATTTAGACACTACTGATTATGTTTTTGATGAAATGTACATACTACTATGGATCAACCTTGACTGTTGATACAAAAATAAGTTGATGTTTAGTTTATTTTTAGATCAACTGTTGTTGTTGATCCAAATAAGTTGATGTTTAGTTGATGTTAAGCAAGTCAACTTAAATAAGTTAAACACAAAATGTTTGTGTTTTGTGTTTTTATTTCTTTTTGTAGATTTGCAGGTTATCATAATGCATTCATTTTGTTGATACTGTAGCTTTTATTTTTGTTACATTCTACTTTGTATTTAACTTTGTAGCTTTGGGTACTTTATACTGCTTTCTTTTTGGTTTGCATTAAAATTCATGCTTTAACTACCTCTTATTGGATGAAATGTGATTTCTTAAACAAATTTATTGGATCAACTGTCACTGTTTACACATATTTGTTGGATCAACTATCACTGTTGATCCAAAACTATGATTGTGTACACATCTTTATTGGATCAACTGTCACTGTTTACACATATTTGTTGGATAAAATGTCACTGTTGATCCAAAACATCATATATTTTTACACAAATTTATTAGATCAACTATCACTGTTTACACATATTTGTTGGATCAACTGTGAATGTTGATCCAAAAATGTGATTGTTTACACATATTTATTGGATCAACTGTCACTGTTGATCCAAATTTCTGAACACCACTATATCTTATGGTTGTTGCAGGCCAAAGATGGTAGTTACAGAGTTCAAATTTTGCAATCATACCGTCTCGCATCCCATTTCAGCATCAACTACTGTCAAGGAGATGATAAGTGTGGTGAAACAAAAGTGGCCTTATGTTCCTAAAGACCTCATTCTATTTGGTTACACTGTAGAAGGGATTTCAAATGTCATCAATCACGATTTGGATTTGAGGTTTTTTATTCACTCTTTGCAGACTCACAAGGGATTGACTTGGTGAAGTTTGAAATCCAGTTAAGGACTTGTGTTGATTCTATTTCTTCATCATCTTCTTCTGCTCCTACTCATGCGTCTTCGTCGTCATCAAGTTGTATTTCAAGCGATGAGGTAGTTGTTGTGGAATACGTCACTGATGATGCGTGTTTGATCAAAAAGGTCCCGAAGAAGTCTGATGCTTGGGACAACGTCTTAACTGGAGTAGGGCATGTGTTTAAAGGTGGAATTGCTGAAGTTAAGGACTGTGTTACAAAGTATGAAATGAATACTGGTCGCAAATACAGTGTAGTTAAGTGTGACTTTTTACGATACACTGTGGAGTGCCAGTTCAAAGAGTCAGAAAATTATCGCTGGAGGTTTCATGACTCTCTCCTCGCCAAATCAAATGGTGTATTTCAATGTAAGAAATATATTGCAGAGCATTCATGTAGTTTATCTTCTTCGGATTAGGATGAGAAAATTGTTTATGAAGAATATCTTGGCAGATGATTTACGAGCATCGAAGAAGAAAAAGACTGATGCTGATGTTATAGATTTATTTCGAATGGAATATGGAGTTGACCTCATGTATAGTTAGTCATATCACGGTTTACAATTCACCAAGAAATTTCTTTGGGGTGATGACAACAAGTCATATTTAGACTTAGTTTAGTATAAAGATTCAATTGAACAGTACAATCCTGGAAGTGTTGTCAATTTTGAGTATGATAGTGTGACGCGTCAGTTCAAAAGGTTTTTTGTTGCTTTCGAAGCTTCCATAACTGGTTTCAACAACTATTATCTTCCGATGCTATTTATCGATTGTACCTTTCTCACTGGGAAGTTCAAAGGTGGTCTTATGGTTGCTTGCGGCAAAACTGGTAACCAACGTATGACTTTTAACCTTTTACTATTTTAATTTTGTATCCATGTATGTTTAAACTTTTTACTGTTGATCCATCATTTTATATTCTACATTGAATTTAACTTTCACGAGGGGGCGTAGCCCCCGAGTGAGGTGCGACGTAATACTATATGCAGCTTAGGGTAGTTTAGATTGCTTTCTTTTTGGTTTGCATTGAATTTCATGCTTTAACTACCTCTTATTGGATCAACTGTGATTGTTTACACATACTTATTAGATTAATTATCATTGTTGATCCAAAAATATGATTTATTGGATGAACTTTGATTGTTGGTCCAAAAACTCTAAAAAAAAATGAATCAACTTCTATTGTTGATCCAACTGAAATGGATCAATTTTCTATTGTTTATGCAACTAAAATGGATTAGCTGCTACTTTTGATGCATCAGCAGGGATCAACTTCCAGTGTTGATCCAACTAAAATGGATCAACTTCTACTGTTGATCCAACTAAAATGGATCAACTTTGTTTGTTGTACACTAGTTACTGGTCATTCATTTTTGTTTTTGGTCACTTATTTTTGTTTTTTCTTTTTTGTAGAAATCTATCCAATTGCATTTGGAATTGTTCCGTGTGAAAATTGTGAGAGTTGGGAATGGTTCTTAACCAATTTTAAGGGTATTATAAGTGAAGATCGTCCACTTACCATCATATCAGATCATGGAATCGGCCTTTTGAAGCATGTGCCTAAAGTCTTCCCAAATGCTTTCCATTCATACTGTTTGTACCATATGAAAGGAAATATTCCAGTCCCAAAGGGAAGGAGCAGACAAACTGCAGTCAAGTTATTCGAAGAGTGCTACACTGCATTGACAAAGGAAAATTTTTATGCTTCCTCGAAGAGTTTGAGTAATCTAAAGTTGGATTCAGTGGTTGCTTGGATGATGAAGATTTCACTTGAGAATTGGGCTGCTCATGCATTTCTAGGAGAAAGGTGGGGTGAGAACACATCAAATATTGCAGAGAGTTTTAACAATGTTATTAAGCATGATAAGCCGCTTCCAGCAATTGAGCTTCTCGATGCTGTTCGTGCTAAGGTAATGGAGCAGAATTACAATAGGTTATTGGAGTCTAACAATTGGACTACAAGGCTTACTCCTCGTATGCAAGCGAGTTTTAACAAGAGGATAAACGACTGTCGTTCATACAAGTTTCGGAGATCAAGTGAGAAAGTATTTGAGATCATTTATCCAACAGGTAAGCATACTATCGATTTGGATTCTAGGACCTGCATCTGCGAATGGTGGCAGAAATATAGATTTCCTTACACTCATGCAATGAAATCCATGCTGCATATTGGAAATGATGAACCGTACAAATACATTAGCGCTTACTATACTTCTTACTACTGTAGAAGATTGTACTCTCGACCCATATATCCTATTCCGGACTCTGAGAAGCCTCCTGGAATTAATAAAAAAGGGTATGTTTTGCCTCCCAATGGTGGTCGAGAACAAGATGGAAGGCCTAAAGGTGTTAGGTATAGGGGTAGTCGTGAAAAGGTGCGCAAGAAGAGGAAGTGTGGCCAGTGTGGGATGCTCAACTTTCACAACCGTCGAACATGTCGCAGAGATCCTTTGGCTCCTCGTGCACCAACGTTTCGCAAGGAGTCTCATTCCAGGATTATCAAGTTCTTGAAAAGGATGTTGTTCTGAAGTTTGTTGGTTTTATTCATATTCTGAACAACTTGTTTTAGGTTTCTTACTAGTTGGCTCTTTTTTTTTTATGCTTTTTTGGTTTGTAATTGTTATTTTTTTAAATGACATACATTCTTAGTTTTTTGTTATGAATTTTATTCTTTTGTTTCTCAAGTATATGTCAGTTTTCAGGTTACAGCTTTATTGATTTTACAGAAAGCATACTTACACAATGTTATCAACTGCATTTGTTTATCCTTTTTTTTTGTGTGGATCAACTTCCATTGTTTATCCAACTAAAATGGATCAACAATGGTTGTTGACACACAAAACAAACAGAAAATTTGCATGGCCCTATCTGTATTTTCTAGTAAACCCCTCAAGATATGCATACATGTAACATTCATTCATAATCAGACCAACTTAATTGGATCAACAATGGTTGTTTATCCAACTAAATTGGATCAACAATGGTTGTTGACACACAAAACAAACAAAAAAATTGCAAGGTTGTATCTGTATTTACTAGCAAACTCCTCAAGCTATACATACCTGTAACATTCATTCATATTCAGACCACAAATACATCCACAATAATTCATTCATAATGGCTCATAATAATTCATCCATAATCAGACCTACAATAAGTTCTACTTACTAAGATAGATACCTTTAAAACTACAGTTAGATTTTCTTTACAGAGCATTAATAGACTATGACATCAAGCTCACTTTTATCGTTCAACTGAGTCTTTAACATAGTCATTAGCAGAATCAGGAAGTTGGATTATATCTTTAACAGTGTCAGCAGCTGAATCAGGATTCTTCCATGCACCCAATTCCGACAAGATTCTTGCTGCAATCTTCACTCTTTTCTTGTTCAACTTCTCATCTAAGTTAGTGATTTCAGATAGATTTTCACATTTTCCACGCTTTACCAAATTCTTCAAGTACATGCAAGTGTGCAGTGCACAATCGCATCCGTCTTGTGCTGGTACAATGTAGTGTGAAAAGCTCATCTGTATTTCACCACCTGTCTCTGGATCTCTGTGGCCCATTTCATTCATCACTTTAGTCAGTGGTACTATCATCACAAAATATTGCCAATTATAATCCTTATTGCGCCTTGCAGAGTTGTGCACTATCCATTTCCCTTTTACCAACGCCAGCACCACCTAGTGGTATCCAACACCTTGCTGATCAGTCAAGCACATTGGTATAATGATGTTTGTGTCTTCAATATTACCAGTGTAACTTTTCCTTAGATTTTCTGGGATACCACATCTCTCTACCTTTTCTATACTTTGCGACGCTAATACGATTCCCAATATTGGCTGTATCAATAAATTTTTCAAAGATATTAGTTTGCTATATATCATAACAAGTAAATTTCACTTGGATCAACATTGGGTGTTTACCCCATTTACTTGGATAAACTCACATTGTTGATCCACAAAGAAACCAAGATTATCTTCTACTTACATAATCTAAGTTGACTTGCTTAACTAAAGAAGTATATATCATAACAAGTAAATTTCACTTGGATCAACATTGGGTGTTTACCCCATTCACTTGGATAAACTCACATTGTTGATCCACAAAGAAACCAAGATTATCTGCTACTTACATAATCTAAGTTGACTTGCTTAACTAGAGAAGTATATATCATAACAAGTAAATTTCACTTGGATCAACAGTGGATGTTTACCCCATTCACTTGGATAAACTCCCATTGTTGATCCACAAAGAAACCAAGAATTTCTGCAACTTACATAATCTAAGTTGACTTGCTTAACTAGAGAAGTATATATCATAACAAGTAAATTTCACTTGGATCAACAATGGATGTTTACCCCATTCACTTGGATAAACTCCCATTGTTGATCCAGAAAGAAACCAAGAAACTTACATAATCATTTGTTGAGAGAATAATGTGGTTCCCGTATTGAGGTTTATGCGGCGATTCCATCTTTGTTTTCAGCAAGGTGGTGTAGTAATCAATAATCTCACCGTGAATGTTTTGATTATTCATCAGATGATGTATATGCTTTCCATTGATGATTACCTCCACATCAGTATTGCAGAAATAAAAACTAAAAGCTTTGTCGCTGCATTTTCAACAACAAAAAAAAAAACACAAATGAAAATGTAATTAAAAAGAACTATCATATGAAGTAAAAGAAAAAACTATGTGATCTGAGGTGTATTACATACCATTCATTTGCATTCTCAAAGAACGGCTGGATGATTTGTTTTTCAGCGTCATTGCATTTTTTCCACAATTTCAGTCTTTGTGGCCTTGTCAGTTTTTTTGGTTTGGGTGGTGTGACGTCAATGACAAGCTCGTCGAGGTCAATTACTTCCCTTTGCTTCTCCACCTTCTTCTCTTTTCCTTTTCCACCTTTCCTTTGTGCCCTTTTTTTCTCTTAATAGGTGTTTGACTTCGAAGTTTATACGTCTTTATCTTTGGCCTTTCTCCTTTTTTCACCCGTCTTACAAGAGAACTGACTTTCTGTTCTTATGCTTATGATGCTTTCGCTTCTTCTGTTTGATCCTCTGATTCTATTTCATCTTTAGTTTACTCTTCAATAACATCCACCTTATAAATATGGTTCAACCCTTGAAGTATTTTAAACTGTGTTTGATTTCCAGAACTATCCACTTCTGTTTTTTGTGTTATGTTAAGTACCTCTTGCATTATTGCACCGAAACCTGGGGTGGTACCTGTATGCACATACCCAGATTCATCTGATTTTATTGTTGAAAGTGGAGGAGTGTCAAGCACAATCATTTCCATTTGTATGTCATCATTCTTCTTCTCAACAGACGGACTCTTCTCTTCCATTGACATGTCAGCTTTCTCTTCTACTATTCTAGAAGATATTGCAATGTTTTCAACCAGCGAATCGAGCTCTACATTATCATCTTGCCTCAGTTCTCTTCCTACATGAAAGCCTTCCTTCCAATTCTCCAAAGATTTTCCACTTTTCGGTTCTTCCTCCGGCAACTTCATTCCAGTTTCAAAACCCTTCCGCCAACTCTTCTCTTGAGTGTCCAAGGTATCTTGAGTTCCCAAAGTACTTTGAGTTGCATCTTCAGTTCCCAAGGTAGCCTTAATTTCTTGAGTGTCTTCATTGTTCAAATCCACTGAATCTTTGACTTCCATATTTACTCTCGTTTCATTCCCATCTGTTGGTTGATCATTCACCGCAGAGTTCATTTCATGTTGATTTCCTTGTCCAGATGATTCTCCTTGTCGTTGCGTCTGTGTACAAATATCTGATACTAAAACTGGATCAACATTGGCTGTTGACCCCATTCACTAAAAAAAATGGTACATTTGTAATATTAAAGATAAATCTAGTAAAAGAAATTACCGTCTTGTCGAACCAAGTCATATCAATTGCCTTCTTTTTCATTTTGTTGCTAAAGTCACTTTGAAGCTGCTTGCACAATGCATGCTGGTTCCATCGTAGGAATCTTGCAGTTGAATTTTCGAAACCCTCCCTTTTGGTTATGTACTTATCGGTATGTTCGCAGAACCAACACTGCATAATATAAACAACAATGTTAGTTTTATCCAATAGTATGCATTTCACTCTCTACAACAATAAACATTTTACTTTTACAAAATTAGCACTTTTTCTTACCACTAGGAGAGTTGTGCAGCCACCGATAGCTAATTGGTTATTCTTCTTGTTTGCCAGGTTCGAAATCAAACATTCCACAACATGATCCGGCCATGACACTTTGCCCATCAGTAAGATATGAGGCAACCATTTCTTTGCGAAGGCTGTCATACCAGCATTTGGGAATAAGAAAACCGTGCATAACCACATACCGAAAAGTCTTACAAAATGCTCCGGATTAGATTCGTCTTCTGCTGCATCTTTCAGTTTGCTTACAACCTCAGCCTTCAATATTGGTTCTGGAGAATCTTTTGGTTTTTCTGGTTTGAACTTTTTATTTAAGAATTCATTGTAGTCAATTCCATTCTTCGGTTGCAGTTGCTGCTTCAGTTCTTCACTCTCTATCAGTCTTCTCATTTTGAATATCACAGCGAAATTTCTTGCTTCCAGAGAGCACTCTTCGTTTTCTCCAAATTTGAACTTTCTGGTTTTTTAATCAAATGCACTCATCAACAGCTGCATTGCAAGATTAATCTTGTTCATCCACTTACCACTCATACTCATGTCTGCTACATAAAACGGGCTTAATAATTCCCAATATGGAGATTCCTTCAGTGCTTTTGCAAGTTTTGGTTTCTTCTTGTTATTTGCATCTTCCACTTCAAACTTTTTGCATAGAAAATTACCCATTTCAGCCAATTATTGTAGACCCCCCTTGAATCTCTGTTCCTTTTCTCTCGACTTGCCTGCATACATGAAACTCGAATCATTTTACTTTTCATTTTTGAAAATAATCTTTTGTTTTCTCGCATTCTACGCATAATATATTTTCACGAGGGGGTGTATCCCCCGAGTGAGGTGCGACGTATAAATATGTGTAATCACAGTTCATGCTTTAACTACCCCTTATTGGATCAACTGTTATTTGTTGATCCAAAACTGTTATTGCTTACACATAATTATTTTTATTAAAGAGTCAATGTTTTTACCTTTTCGATCTGGCCCTGAGTTGCCCTCTTTTGCTACTTCTTCTTTTTCAGATTCATTTTCATATGATTCTTGTTGCTCCTCGTCATCAGACTCTGATTCCTATTCTTTTGATTCTTTCTCAACCACCATCTTGATTTTTTCCTTTTGTTGTGATTTTGCTTTCGCCCTTGACCCAACTGCATATGTGAAGCTCAATCATTTTCATTTTGTTTTCAGTATTTCAAACAATATAGTTAGATATACCAGCACAAATGTTACAATCTATTTTTTTTTTTACCTTTGACGACTTTCTTAGGTTTTTCCTTTTTTTCTTATTTTTGATATATTACAATCTTCTTTTTCTCTTCTTCCGATTCTCCATCATCTTTATTTGATTCTTCTTGCCCTTCTTCTTCGGATTCTGATTCTGATTCCTCCTCAACTTTCTTCTTTTGTTTTAGCTTTCGTTGTTGTTATTCTTTGAGTTTGATTTCTTTTGCCTTTGACCTGCCTGCATACATGAAACTCAGTCATTTTCATTTTGTTTTAAGCAACGTAGTAAGAATACCATCACAAATATCACAATGTATGTTTTTACCTTTGACGACTTTCTTTGGTTTGTCATCTTCATCTGATTTTCCTTGCGCTTCTTTTTCGGATCCTGAATCATATTTTTCCTCAGCTATCTTCCTGAGTTTCAACTTTAACTTTTGTTGTGCTTCTTTATTCGTACTCCTGTTCTTCCTCTTTCTTGTTGTCTCTTTCTCCTTCTTTGCATTTCCTTTTATGACTTTCAGTGGTTTCCTTTTTTCAGCTTCTTTTTGCTCTTCTTCCAACTCTTCATCATCACCATCTGATTCTCCTTGCGCTTCTTCTTCGAATCCTGATTCTTCTTGTGTTTCACCTTTCTTGGTGTTTCTTTATTTGTACTCTTGTTCTTCCTCTTTCTTGTTGCCTCTTCTTCAATTACCTTTTTTTTCGCATTTCGTTTTGGTTCTATAGCTTTCTCAATCTCTTGCGTGCCCTTTTCATCTTGCTTCTTCCTTATCCTTGGTGATCTCATATGCATTATGTCTTCTCAGCTTGATTTCAACACTTATTATAGTTAGCATTCATATTTTCATAGTAGAAAAGTACATAACCATCAAAAAAATCTATTTTGTATGGATCAACTACTCCTGTTTATCCTTTTTTAATTTGGATCAACTGTGGTTGTTTATCCCCTACATTGCAAAGATATCTAAAATGGAAGGGATCAACAGTACAAGTTGATCCCTTCCATTTGCAAAGATATCTAAAATTCCTTCAGAAACTCATTACAGTTGAACAATTTTGCATACAATGGATCAACTTTTATTGTTTATCCTATTTTTACTTGGATCAACTGTTGTTGTTTATCCCCTAAATTGGATCAACTCCTACTGTTGATCCAATCTTTTTTTGGATAAACTACTGCTGTTTGCATACAAAATAACTAGAAAATATTTCATTTTCTATGGATCAACTACTGTTGTTTATCCACTGAATTGGATAAATTTTTACTGTTGATCCATTTATTTTGTATCAACTACTGCTTTTGATGCAAACACATATTCACCCATTAACAGTACAACAAAAATGCATACAATGGATAAACTTCTATTGTTTATCCAATTTTAATTTGGATCAAGTACAATTGTTTATACAAAAATATCTAAAACTCCTTCAGAATCACATTTTCACCCATCAATACTTATCAACAGTAGATCAAATTTGCATCTGAGCAAAATAATACTTAAAGTTTGAAGAGAAATATCAATTTTGTACATGATTAGTATATATAACCTACATGCATTTTGAGATATCATTTCCTTCCACAAATATCCCAAGAACACTAACCAAAACTCAAAAATAACTAAACAAGACCAAAATCAAACCTAATCAGTAAATTGCAGTGTGAAAATCAACCAAATACGAACATATAATCATTGCATTATCAAAATCAAGACTAAAACATACATGCATTAAATATGACATCAAAATTAGGTTTTACCTGTTCGATTTTTTACAATCTTCCAATCGTTCAATTAGGTTTCTGATGATGAAACGAAAGTGAAATCGGTTAGGTTTTCTGATGAAACCTAATTTATACGGTTGATTTTCAGTTTCTCTACAACTGTTAGTTAATTGTACGGTTTCTTTTTCAGTTTCTCTACAATGGATCGTGGTTTGTTTATTATCAGAGAGAGAAGATAACGGATACTAATCAATTCTCTGCAACGGATAGTTGATAAATACCCAGTTTTCAGTTTATCTTCGACAAGAAAACGGCTAATATCAATTTCAGGTGCTGTTTGATTTTCGAGATTTGAGTGAGAGAAGACTGGAACCAGAAAAACCGAAAATGAAGAATGAATTAATGTGTCCGATCTTGCATTTAGTTAAATATATAGGAAGGTCATTTCAGTAATATGATAATTCCGGATTTTAATTCCTAAAATTGGTAGGGATATATTTATTTTGCGGAAGGATATATTTGTTGGGTTATAAAAGTAGGGACATATAAATAGTGTACCCATAAATATATTGTCTGTCTCATATGTGTAAGCTGAAATTCATATATGTTTTATTGTCTCAATGAATCACCATAATTCCTTCGAAATCTCTAAACTCAAGGAGGATTTCATTAGTACATCATTAAAAAGGAGTTTAAGGATTTGTTTTAATTATTAGATAAATCCTTGTTGTGTTTGATTCTTAATATATTGCCTTTGTCATTCTAGTTAGTATAGGAATCCTTCATAAAGTTTTTATTTGATTCTAACTATCAAATAATTTGTTGGAGATTTGTGATTCAATCAATTAGATGGAGAAATCATATAAAATCATCCTTTTTTATTATTATTTTAGGGTTTCTATTATTGTTTCTATGATAATTGCGGTTTTCATTATATTGTGACCAAGGTAAAGTTTGATTTTTCACTTCGAAAATTGATGATATTTTGGTTTTCCACATGAGAACCGGGCGATTATTAAAATTTTTACATGATATAAAAAGTGCGAGTTTCATTTTTCAACTTAGAAGTTAGAAATTGATGACCATTTGATTTTTAACCAAGTGATGGTTGGAATTTTTGCGAGAGATTATGGTGAAATTCTCGAATTAAATGAAACTTATTGACCGGTGAAATTTCGTAGATTAATTGGAAAAAAAAAATTGGAATCCACATTTGAAGGATACAGGATACTTTTTGTTGTTGTATGGTTTTTCAATGCCAACTGCAACAAAAATCGGCATTGAAAAACCATACCAAGTGCAACAAAAACTATGCCTCGTTCCCCCACCTTTTTCTAGGGATATATTTACTGGAGCTTATTTGAAGGAAGTAATTTTCAGGAAATTAATTTATTAGAGATTTTTTAGGAAGCTTTTATTTTTTTAATTAGATTTTATCACAATTTTTTTAACAATTTTTTCTTTAAGCAAAATGAGTTTCCTCAACTATTCCTTAACAAGATAAAGGCAATTTTTTGTAATCAAAACTTATTATAACCTATAAGTTTTTTATGAACGCGGAATTGGGGGAAACAGCTACAGGACAAAAACGGTGTCCCAATAGCATTTTTGGGTGACCCCCTATGAAATTATTTTTTTAATTCCTAATCTAGCCCTCACTAATCCTGATTAGTGATTAATAATAATTAGTAAAATGTTAAGATTTTTGATAAATGATTAGTGTGTATTATTATTTATGTTTGGATGAGTGAGGTGAGAGTAGAAGGAGGGAAAGAAAATTTGAGAGAGAACTTTTATTTTGGTAAAATGGAGGATGATTGTGAAGAGAGAATTGTTGCTGCTAATTCTTTAGCTCAACTACAACAAGGAGAGTATCTTGAATCTTCACCATTGAATGATGATTTTTACGACCAAGGAGAGTTTTTTGAAGAACCTACACAAGAAAGTATACTTTCCCACCATACAAGCATCCCCAACACACAGGTAAAGCTGCTGATAGGTTGAAAATTTGATTTTTTTCTTTGGAACCGCCATTTTTTCAACTGCAAAACCTCTGTACCGGCAGAATATTCGTATGAATACAATTCCGGCACACTAAAAACCGGCATGGTATTCATGAATCGTCTATGCCGGCATTCAGTATCCCCCAATTCGAAACACATACCGGCATCAAAAGCAAACAAACAACTATGCTGGTACACAAGTTACTTTTTACCTACCAAGGAATATTCCACGGAATATGATACCGGCATAGTAAAATTCAAAGATTTCTATGCCGGTACTGCATGAAAAAACATACAGGAAGCAGTGCCTTCCGTAGCTAAAAATCGGCATAGAAAACATAGATAACCACTGAGCCGGCACATGTATCGACACATAATATACCAATGCCGGAACTTGGTATCGTCGTAGATTGCTAGATAACGATAATGCCGGAACTTGGTACCGGCGTAGGATTAAAAATTTGTCTTCAGTTCTGTTTTAGTTCGACAATGCCGGGACATAGGTCGATACTTCCGGAATACCGTGCCGGCATTGTTTTCCAATTCTGTTGTCACTGATATTCTTTCCATCCGTAGGTGGTGAGATATATTGATCCAACAAATGCAAAGCCTCTTGGTCGGGATACGTCGAAATACTATAAAATGCCTTTGGTATGTTACCAAAGTATACTTTTCACCTAGTATCTTGACCTCACTAATGGATTGCTTGTAATGAACCTTCTAATCTCCCATGGTTGTCCTTGTGTAGGGAATAAAAGATCCAAAGGAAGCAATCGTTTGGGCTAAAGAGATAGCTCTTAAGAACATGTGTGTGTTGGTGAGGAATACCCAACGTTCAAAAACTCTTTTTGAGATGGTTTGTGAGAGGAGTGGGGTGTACAAGGAGAAAAATAGCCACAATAGAAAGGGTTATGTATATCCAAAGAAGACTAATAAGGTATACAAGACTCGTACGAGGAAGGATAATTTCCCCTTTAAGCTTGTATTCCATCTAAATGACATGAACAAGGAATGGGATTGTGAGGTTTGGTTCGATTGTCATAACCACCGGGATCCAAAATATTTTGTTGGTCACTCCCTAGTTGCAAAGCTAAAACCTCATGAATTCAAGGATGTAAAGAGATTGAGCAAAGCATTTATCAAACCGAGACAAATTCTGAGAGGATTCAAGGAAAAGGATAAGACTAATGTGTCTTCTCTGAGAACAATTTATAGCGCACAAGCAACCATTAGAAGGGAGGAATAGGATGGGAGGACCGTTATGCAAGAATTTGAGAAGATAGTTTGGGATCACAACTACACGCGTATCATTAAAAGAGGTCCGGAAGAGAAGCCCCTTCAAATATTCATTTCACATCCTTTGCTTTCATAATTGGCAAATACACGTTATGGTGTTCTTTTGATTGATTGCACCTACACGACAAACAAATACAATATGTCGTTGTTCAACATCGTGGGCCAAACAGCGGACAAGGTAACATTCACATTGGCTTGGTGTTTAATGGAAAATGAGAGGGACTATAATTATCATTGGGCATTAAGACAATTGAAACTATTCTTCCGGGAAGATAAACTTCCGAGGGTCATCATAACCGATCAAGAGGACGCCTTAATGAATGTAATATCTGACGTATTCCCTGGAGCACAAAATTTCCTATGCATGTATCATATATGTCAAAATGTTATTAAAACTTGTCATGCCTTGTTTGAACCCACCAAGGCGGATATTAAGACGAGAATGATTGTTCAACTAGAATAAAATGTTTGCAAGAACAAACTATCCCCCGAAGAAGAAGATGATGAGAGAGGCAAGAGCGAGTGGACAAAGAACATGCTGAAAAACATAAAAATTGGTTGGAATTTCAAAGAGATTGGGAGAAATTTTATTGGTCTCTCACCAAGGATATGTACGAAAAGAGGTTGGGCCAGTTTATTGTCGATTGGAATGAGGTTTATCCGACTTCCGTCTTGTATTGTCGGACTCAATGGTTGGATAAGTTTAAGGAGAAATTTGTGCGTGCATGGACAAACAGGTATAAACACTACAAGAATGAAGCAACCAGTGTAGCGGAGTCCACTCATGGGATATTTAAAGATCTCATCGAGTCTGGCCAAGGCAACGTGGTTACGGTCACCGAGGTAATGGAACAATACTTTAAGAGTGATATCGACAGGATCAAGAAGGCATTTGTGAAATCTCAATGGACATCTTGACCCAATTTCTTCCCCATGGTAAGTTGATCCAAGGAATTTGGTTCAATGTCTCTCACTGAGCAATAAAACATATGATGAGGCAAATGGAATATGAGATAAATTATGGAAAACCGGGTGATGTGTGTATTTGTCCCGACATGTCTTCATTGGGGATTCTGTGTCATCATATGCTTGTGAAGTACGAATAAGTGATACCTTTTGAAGTTATTGATCCATTTTGGAAGCAACTATCTTTCGACCCTCCCCCTACGAAAGATCCCGGAAAATCACCATGGGATACGAACGAAACAAGGGAATTCTATGAAGCTTACTCACGTGGCACCTCGGTTAGCCGGCAAGTCTTGTTGAGCCAACTAAGGATAATTACACGGCCATGGATTGCACAAAGTGAAGAGACAACAAAGGGAGATCCTCCCGGTAGACCACAAACTAAACCGGCAAGGAGAAAACAGAGGAAATAATTGAAAGCAATGACTGAACGTGAAGAAGAACTCGCGGCAAGTAAGAAACGAGATCCCACCGGATGTGAGTTATCGGAAGAAAGGTTCGCGGAAGCGCCGGTTGCAAACAAGAGGGGTAAGCCTAGAAAGGAACCAACATCACGTTAATAACAAACGACAGACTTGTTATCCTTGCCAACAGCCGATGGATCGGAGGTTCCAAATAATAGGGGTCGAGATCCAAAGGTACCAACATCAATCAACCAAGAACAATAAGGTGAGAATTCCGAAGCCACACCCTTAATCGATGTAGCGGAGACGACCGCCAAAGGTACCAACATCAATATACCAAGAACAACACAGTGAGAATTCCGAAGCCACACCCCTAGTCGATGTAGCCAAGGTTCCAAGGAAAAGAGGTAGGCCGCCAAAGGTACCAACATTGAGCCACCAAGAACAACAAGGTGAGCATTCCGAAGCCGCGCCCATAGTCAATATAGCAGAGGTTCCAAAGAAAAGGGGTAGGCCACGAAATGTACCAACATTGTGCTACCAAGAACAACAAGGTGAGCATTATGAGGCTACACCCATAGTAGATATAGCGGACGTTCCAAGGAAAAGGGGTAGGCCACGAAATGTACCAACATTGAGCTACCAAGAACAACAAGGCGACGATTAGGTGGTGCCAAAGAAAAAGGGAATGCCAAATAATGTACCTACATCAAGTCAACAACATGAAAAGGTTATTGATAGAAAAGGTAAGGGACCCATATCTAGTCAACAACAACACGAGGGTGACAACTCCATAGGCCCCATAGAAGTTAAAGTATTTTCGGTTCAAAAGAGAAGGGGTAGGCCAAGAAAGTACGGACTCCCATCACATACTGAAGACACTGGAAGCATAGGGATTGCAGAGGATGGATTGGATATAATTAAGCAGAAAAAGGGTTATATGAAGATGTTTAAGGAGCGCAAAACAAGTAGGACCATTAGAAGTTATCATACGAAGATACAGTCTTACATATACTAACTTCCCGAGGTTATTCGCGAGTATATTGTATATACGGATGATGTCGATGGAGATGGAAATTGTTGGTATCAAGCCATAACCAAACAATTAGGCATCTTTGAGACGGAAGTTAGTAGAGGGATGACACCATGCCGATATGCTAGAAAGAGGATGGAAACCAAACTTATGAACAAAATGAGATTTTATGAGCAATTGGTTGGTGATGAAGAAGGGTTTGATGATATGTACGCTCGAGTGTTAGGTCCCGAGAAGGAGATGAAGTTGCTTCCTTCTCAATATTGGATGAGAATGCCACTTTGTGGGCATTTAGTGGCGGATAAATTTAATTGTGTTGTTCATTATTTTACACTACCAGAGAAGTTACGTTTACACCAAAGTGGCAAAAATGCGAAGGATCCCTTAAGAAGAGAAGATTTGTTTTGGATTTCGTGAACGGTAATCATTTTATTATTATTAAACTTAAGGAAAATTGTCCATTGCCACCTATTTGTGGGATGATGAAAAACAAGGATCTCGATCCCAGTATCTGGACGGGATGGATGGCATTGTATGAGGAGAATCACCAATTTTGGGATGCGTTGGCTTTATCAAAAAGACCTCTCCAAGAGGAGAAGACGCAACTTCATACGTGTGGAAGCGATGATGAGTAATTTGGATATATGTGGTTCACTAATACTTGTGGAAGAAATGTATCAACATTTTGGTTTTTGGGAAGTGTGTATTGTAGAAATCTAAACATGTTCAACATAAACAGATAACTGGATTCTTCTTAAATGTCCTTAAGAAAGCTATCATTGTACCGAAAGTAAACCAAACCAGTAAAAAGTTAATCCAAAAACATGTTCGGAATTGTTTAAAACGTAACAACGACCATCGAAATAAAACACCACAACTAAAGAGTTAATCACTTGGTCTTTTTCTTTTTATGGGCCGGCGCCTTCCTTATTTCCCCGAACAAATATTTTGTACTTGGATCTTCAATTTTATCAAGCAAGTGCTCGACTTCCTTCATTTCTTCAATTGATAGCACCTCTCCTTTCTCGTACCTACAACCAAACATCTTCTTCATCTTTCCAAGCCGACGACGCTGGTTTCATACATCCTACACATAATTAGTATATATATGGTAATATAAGATAATGTGTGCATTAAACGACTAAGGAATTAACAATACTTACTAGCAATCCAAGAGTCTTATTAAGTTTGGGCATTGTAAGGGGTGCCTCTGTAGGAGTTGGAACCGGAGGGTTTTTATGTGGTGGAACTCCGCCGTCGTCCGGGCGCACTATAAAAGGATGTGACCATTCCAGGTAATTATCAATGTAGGAGGAATCGGCTTCATCACCGTTGTTCACAAGATCCCAATTACTGATATCTACCAGATGACTTATTTCCCTATCCCTCTAATGTGTGGCTTCTGGAACTAGATCATACACTACCCTCAACTTTGAGGGAGTTGTAATGCACTCACCCAGTGTAGCTTGAAGTAGAGGCTATCATGAACCTAGGTAATTGCTTATATCCAAGTTGCCGCATCACACGTCGAGGATCGGCCATAACGTATCCCTTTGGGTGTAACAACAGTCCATTGTAGAATTCAACATTCGGATACCTCGGATAATTCCAGTTTTCTCTAGCCTCCTTATAAGGGTCGAACACAACGTCTTTGGTAGTCATCGTGTCCAGATCCAATCTCATATCTATTAGTCGACAATTTTTACCGGGCTTCGGAGTATTGTTGAACTGGTATCTCTTAGCTCTAGGAACATCAGGTTCAGGAAGGTCTATAATCTTCAAGTAGGGGTAGTCCTTGAACAATGTTGGGAAGTGTTCATAAGCCCACACCTATACCAATATGGAATCATACATATAAGAATCAGTAAACTTTATTTTCGACTTCATAAAAAGGGTACGATATGCAACTGTACCAGTTGACTCAACCATACTGTCTTCTTCCTAGTATGGTGGTTTATTATTCAACAGTATATGTGAACAATATAAATAAAAACATTAGTTTAAAAACAACATTACCTGGAGCAAAGTGAAATTTCCAACAAATTGGTTTGTAACAGCCTTAGAGGCCCTTCTCATCTATGTCATCAAATGTGCCATTACCACGGTGCCCCAAGAATAGGTAAAGACCTCTTCCAACGGATCCAAGTATTGAAGGAGGCTTGCGCAAACCTTGTTGCCACTGGTGTTGGGGAATACCTTAGTGCCCAAGATGAATAAAAGGTATGCAGCGGCTGTATAACGAATTTCTGCAGGGTCCCATCGATCCTTCGAACTTCTTTCCTTCATTTTTTCAAACTTCTTCTTAAGCAGAGTCAACTTGATTGTCTTTGTCCTACTGGCCTTGGATACATAAAATCTTTCCACGGAAGTTTTGAAGTCCCAACCCAATAGCTTGTTAGTCAAAGCGTGAAACTTAGACCATTCTAGGTCCGGACAATGATCTCCTTCTACTATTGATTTGCCAATAACATTCAATCCCAAAATGTTTTGAGCATCATCCGGGATCAAATTCATCTTCCTAAACGGGAAGTGCATGGTATTAGTTTCGCCATGATACCTTTCGACTAAGCAATTGACTGTCACAGCATCACACTTCACATAATTTTCAACCAGAGCATATAGACCAGAATCTCTTACTAATGTTTGGACCTCTTCAAATTCCAAAGACAAATCCCAATCCCCCGAAGCTTGGTTTCGGAAAACACGCACAGCCTTCTTGTGATCCTACAATTATGAGATAGTACGGTTAAAAGATTTAACATAAATACACAAGAATACATATGCACAAGATTAAAAAAATATTACATAGGTTTGATAGATAGTACGAGCCCAAGAGTGCTTGTAGCCAAATAGAATTATCAGATCGTGAGCTTCACCCCAAATTCTACCATGATCAAGGTCAGGTATCATGTCATCAACATGAGGAAAGTGGGAACCTTTAACTTTTACTCTGCCCTTGGCTTTGGCTTTGCCTTGTGTCGTTTGTTCACTTGGACCACCAACTTCGCTTTGACTTGTAAATTGACTAGGATGAACCTCATTATCTTCCTCCTCACTTTCCTCTTCATCTTGCTCATACTGCTCAACTGTTGCAGTAGGTTCATTGATTACAAGTCGACTTTGGTCACCACCACTCTCCCAAGTTATCCCTCTACAATCAGCCCCCAAACGCTTTCTGCGACCTTCTTCTTTGCCCCGGGGAGGCAGAGTCTTTGGAGTATCAAGACCGTCCTTCCTCCTTCTCTTAGACACGTCATCTTTACTTTTTTTTTTCTTAGCTTATTTGGATTTTGACCTATATCATAAGCACACAAAACGAATATAATATATCTCATTTTTAGTTTTAGTACCGGCACAAAAACATAGTAAACATTTATTGCCGGTATTTCATACCGACATTGACCTTTAACAATCGACAATGCCGATACCAATTTGTAATTCTCCTGGATACCAAAAGCTTACTACCGGCACTTTCGAAATAAATCAAACTATGCCGTAACTAAGTACCGGCATAAACTGCAACCCAAATATCGATGCCGGCACGGGTGACAAATTAATAGATTTTCCTGTAAGTTTTAAGTCTAGTACCGGCATACACGAATTATCATTAATCAATGCCGTAATTTAAAACCGGCATAGTATTCAACACATATTTATGCCGGTACATAATATTGTGTTTCAGGGTTTGAAACCGGCATTGCATTCATCATAACATCTAAGTTGTAACTAAAATCCGGCACTGAATTCAACCTATATGGAATGCCGTAAATAAATACTGGCATAGTGTTCAAACTCAATTTAATTCCGGAATTAACTAAAACTCAACTGTTTTGTTCATTATTCGCGATTTTAACCTAAACCCATTACTATAAATCGATTCAAACACTCATAAATGAGTTCAAAATCACCTACCTTCTAACAGAAGCCATCTTTGCAAGCGTTTGATTGTCCGATAGCGTTGCTTCTTCTTCTTCTTGCTCTTGAGAAATATTAACAAGTCTTTGTTTTAATCTCCCCTCAACAGGCGATTGTGAGTTCAATGGGGCTTTTGTTTTTTTTCGTGGAGCCATTGTTATGATTCGGGTAAGATAATCGACGATTTTTTTTTTTGGAATCGACGAAGAACGGTTGAAGAATGAAGAAGAAGAAAAAAATTGCGAAACCTAAACCTAAGTCTCTGCCGAAAATCAAATAGAAATGGGAGATATATGTTTTGGATTTTGGTTTTAATGTTTTTGGGGAAATGGTATAACAGTCTTTTCATAAAAAAATTTAACTAACCAATGGGCATTTTAGTTATTCATAACATTTGGTCACCCCTTAGCAGAAATCATGGGGTGGGGGAAGTAATCAATATTAGATTGAACATCCCCCAATTGCGCGTTCTTTTTTATTGATAGGCTTTTTATATATAAAACTAATAAAATGGGTTAGAAATACTTTTTTCTCATTTAATAATTTTCCAAATGGAAGGAACATGGAAGTAATTTTCATATGGAGCTTGGTTTCGATATATTTCCTTTTGATTTACAGAAAGCTTTTTTCTTCTCCTCTCAATAGGATCGTGATAAAATAATACAAAAAGGTCTATGGAATTTTAATGATTTGTCAATAAGGATGCTTCCTTGGTGGAATGCATCAAACTCAATATCATTGTCTGAAATTGATTCTGAAGGCTCTTGGTTGGAGATTCATGGCGTTCCTTTTAATTTATGGGGTTCATCTTTTTACACTGAGTTTAGTCAGAAGTTTGGTGGTCTTATTGAATTTTATAATTCTACTTCCAACTGGGAAGATGCCTCAGCCATACGTCTCAAAGTTCGTAGTTATGATGATTGTTTCATCTTTTCTTTATCACCATGGGGGTTACTCTTTTCCAGTTAAGATTTCTTCCTTACAGTTCGTCAATGGAGATATTGATCAAACTCATAAGAAAATGAGGTTTCAGGAACTGGAGATTGTTTCTGTGAACTCCATCTTGACTGAGTCAGCAAAAGATATCTCATTCAATGTTAATTGGCCTAGAATTTCTTAATCGATTTTGAAACCGCATGATTCTAGGAGAAAGAATATGTTCAGAAAATTCGCCGTAGTTGAAAAATGAAAGTCAATAACATCAATTCAAATTTCAAGTTCAAATTTGAATTTTACCACCAATCAAACTATGGTCATCTGAGGCGGGCTCGTGCTCCTTCACTTTCTCAGAATATCCTTTGGTCATTAATAAAAATAATTCGGATATGGGTTCGGATTCTTCAACCACTACTTCTAAGGATAAGGTTATCATAATTTCAAATGAAGAACAAATACCATCAACGACTAATTTACCAATTTTTCAATCTGAAGAAGAAGTGGATGATTACTTGGAAATGGTGGTATCAATACCTTATTTCCATATGATTGATTCCTTAGGGAATTCTCAAGCAGGTGATTCGGCTTCTTCAATGGCAGAGGTCTCTGATAAGATTGGTGATTTTGATTTCTTCGGGAAGACCACAAAAAATTGAGTACGTTAAAACACAAGGTAAATCCAATCTTGAAATATGATTTTCAAAATGTTTTACTTCAAATGGATACTATGTGTCCTAAGTTGGGTATACACCTAAAAGGTTCTCAAGTTGAGGTTAATGATGCAATGGTAGAAACTTTCAAAATCCATCTTGTTTAATTATGATTTGGAGAATCATAAATCTACTTAATTGCTTGAGTTGATTTTTTGTTTTCCTGGTTGATTTTTGTTTATGTATTCAAAAATTATTTGCTGCAATATTCGTGGTCTTAATGACCTTAACAGAAGAGATGTTGTTAAAAAGAATATTAGAGACTGGAAACCAAGTATCATGTTTTTGCAGGAAAAAAATATTCAACAACGTAATAATCTTTTGGTATGGAAATGTTGGAGTAATAAATTTGTTAAGTGGTTAGATTCTCCTTCTCAAGGGAGTTTAGGAGGTATTTTATGCTTATGGGATTCTTCAAAAATTCAAGTGTTGGATTCCTTAATTGGACCTTATTCAATTATTATTTTATGCAAGAATGTTTCCAATTCCTTTGAATGGATGTTCACTGGTATCTACGCACCTTGTACCTCTAATACTTAGGAGGATAAAAATATTTGGTGGGAGATAGAAGAAGTTAGATGTTTTTGGAGTTATCCTTGGGTTATATAGGTGGAGATTTTAATGAAGTAAGATTCACTTATGAGAGGTCTTCTCGAGGAGATGTTACTTCTAGTATATGAACAAGTTCAATAGATTTATCTCAAGACATAATTTGATTGATCTTCCTTTAGTTGGTGCCACTTACACTTGGACCAATAATCAAACTCAAAGTATCAGAAGCAGAATTGACATAATTCTTTTATCTCCTGATTGGGAACATGCTCATCCTCGTTATCCAACAGGCTCTTGCACGGCCTTGTTCTGATCACAATTCGATTGCTCTTAACTACCAGGGTTTGATACATGGACCTCCTCCATTCCGTTGTGAGTATTTCTGTTTCTCTCATCCAAATTTTCTTGATTTTGTCAAGATTATGTGGCTCTCTTTCTCTATTTCAGGGAGTGCTGGATATATTTTTTGTAAAAAACTACAGATGATAAAGATAAAGCTTAAAGAATGGATCAAAGTGGAGTATGGTGCAGTTGATAAAAAACTTGAAGAACTTGAAGATATTTGTATGACTCTTGATGCAACTGAAGATGTCAACAATGGTCTCACTGAAGCTCAAAGGGAGGAAAGAGAAGAAGCTAAGAAAGAATATCGTAAGCTGACTTTTATCAATGCTAAAAAGCTGACGAGCAGGGAAAGAGTGATTCACATTAAAGATTTTGAAAACAATACTAAGTACTTCCACAGACTGGCCAATGATAGAATAAGAATGAGTTTTGTAGGCTCCATAAAAGTTGAAGGTATTCTAACTAATGATGAATCTGAGATCAAAGAAGGTATTGTTTCTTACTTCCAAAATATTTTCAAACTGAAAGCCAAAGAACTGTTTCTATGGAAGGTATGAAGTTTACTAAGATAACTAAGGAGATAAATGAAGTGCTTCAAAGAGATTTTGATGAATAGGAATGTCTTGTAGCAATCAAAATGTTGATTCAATTCAAAGCTCTAGGTACAGATGGGTTTTCAGTTAAATTCTACTTGATTTGTTGGGTTTTCATCAAAGAATATTTTCTTAACTTCATGTATGAGCTGCAAAATAGAGGTTTCTTGGATTAGAGATTTAAGAATACTTTTATTGCCTTGATTCCTAAAAAATACATCATTGAAGAAATTAAGGATTTGAGACCTATAAGTATAATTCATGGAATGTACAAAATCATTTCTAAGGTACTTGCATAGAGATTTAAGCTTACTCTTCCTCACATCAATTCTCAACAACAATCTGCTTTTGTTAAGAAGAGGCAAATCTTGTATGGAGTTTTAATTGCAACTGAGTTGATAGACTCAAGGTTAAGAAGTTCCAAACCAGGTGTTTTATGTAAAATAAATTTTGAGAAAGCTTTTGATCATGTTAATTAAGAGTTTCTTGATGAAATGTTCATGCTTATGGGGTTTGGTGAAAAATTGAGGAGATGGATAAGATGATGTGTTAAGTATGTAAATTTTTTAGTTCTTATTAATTATAGTTCTACTAGATTCTTTACAAGTAAGAAGGGCATCATACAAGGTGATCCCATTTCACCTTTCTTGTTTTTACTAGTGGGAGAGGAATTAACTTTCATGATCAAAAAAGCTCAAGAAGAAGGCATTATATCTGGTTTTCAAGTAAAGCCTGATGGTTTGGTCATTAGTCACCTTTAACTTGCATATGACACTCTCATATTCATAAATGCTGATGTTGAGCATGTAAAAAACTTAATACTAATTCTCATTTCTTTTGAAATTCTTACTGGCTTAAAAATAAACTTTGCAAAGAGTCGAATCTATGGAGTTGGATATGAGGGAGTGATAGGCTTAGAAAGATACCTACTACTATGTATAAACTGCAAGTGCACAGTGTCGACAAGCAACACAGGGCAAGCACAGGTCGAACCACAGAGACTTGGAGAGTGTAGAAGTTGATTCTAAATCCTTACTTAGAACTGATTTAGAGAGTAACCAAAAGGGGTTTGATTATGTCGATACGACGAGATATTGGCAAAAGACTTAAACAGAAAGTAATTTGAATTAAAATATGCTATTAAATCAAGGTGTAAATACTGAGAATATGGATACTAGGGTATTCAAATCCACCACTAACCTATGATATGCATTCAACTTGTAATATTATTCTTGTCCTTACAGCAGATTCAAGTCTACCATATATCTAAGGTGTTTCTCCAATGGATAATTTAATCACAAGTAAAGTATTTCTCCAAAGCATTAACTGTCTAATTAAAGCACAACTAATCTGAGGATCAATATTTGGTTAAGAATGAGTTGCAGCATAATCAACATAGAGATATTCTAACTACAATGGATACATGGCATACATTGTGAGAGCAAGATGTTGACAAACTTGGATTAAATTATATCTTTAAACAATTCTAAACTTTCAAGAACAATATACAAGATATGAATACATAACAATAAGTTACGACTTCATTTAAACCCTAGCAAATGAAATTAGAACATGAACAACATTACAACAAAACTGAATTTAAGAAACTAACATTAACAAGCTATTCTTGGATGGTTTTTCAACACAACAACCCTCTCTATTTATACACAAAAATTCTCTCAACACTTGGATTCGAATTTGGCAATCATCCACTCAACAAAACATGTTTTCTTTAATTGATGGATAAAATGGAATATATTTGGTGGTGGGAAACAAATTGGGAGTGATTGAGAGAGAGAATGGGGGTGAGGTGGATGTTTTGGAAAGAATCCAATGGGGGTGAGGTGGATGTTTTGGAAAGAATCCAATGGGGGTGAGGTGGAAACGGATTTGGGTCTTGGGTCTTGGATCATGGGTAGTTTAATCCCATGTATTGTAAAATAGGTTGCCACCGATCTTGAGCGGTTGCAACGCTTCCAACTTTCTGCTCTTTTGTCTTCTCAATTCTTCCAAGCTTTATTTAGTACTTAAAAACACAAAATTAATTAATACAAATATTTATTCTTGAAAATGGTAAAAATGCAGAATTTGGGATAATATATGACTTTGAAGCGCGAAAGATGAGTTAAGTGCCAATGAAAAGGTGTATGAATATGCAATATTTGGCACTCATCAAATACCCCCAAACCTGAATTTTACTTGTCCTCAAGTGAAACAGAACTTAAGAAATCCTAACTATACCATTGTCGCTGGTCTCTCGAATGCATTTAGCGTATGCACTAAGCCTTTAAACCCCTAGGTGTCCCTAGTGGACGAGTTGTAGTCTCGTGAGGGCCTACCAAAGATGTACCCACAAAACCTTCTCCAATTTCAGAGCATCCATAGAAACGTCTTCGGTCTTCAACTGTAGATGGTGAACTTCGGAATTTCGTAGAACCTTGATTTATTTATTTTTTATTTTTTTTTAAGACCCGCTACACAGCTGGTCTTAGAAGACAGCAAAAAAATGCAAGACCCGCTACACATCTGGTCATAGAAGACAACAAAAAAATGCAAGACCCTCTACACAGCTGGTTATAGAAGACAAAAAAAAAATGCAAAATACTACAAAGGATCCTACAAAAGACCCGCTACACATCTGGTCATAAAAGATAACAACAAAAGACTCACAATGCCATATGCAAATACTCCCCCAAACCTAAATCTAACATTGTCCTCAATGTTTCAAAAGATAACAGAAACAACAACAAACCATGAGAACAAAACAGATTCAAAGGAAAGAGATTACCAAATGCCAAACCATAGACAGTAGAGTATGTCCATAGCAACCAGCAGGGACGATATCCTGTGGTATGTACAAGGGGTGAACTTTTCAGTCCACATAGATCGGATCAGCAAGATGAGTTGTTTCAATCTCAGGTGGAATTGGTTCAAGGAACGGCTTCAGTCTCTGCCCATTGACCTTGAAGATATTCTTGGTTGCTACATCTTCTAGTTCTACAGCCCCATGGGGGAAAATTGTTCGCACCACGAATGGGCATGTCCATCTAGAACGTAATTTTCCTGGAAAAAGGTGCAAACGTGAGTTGTACAATAAAACTTTCTGTCCTGGAGTGAATGACTTTCGCAAAATGCGCTTGTCATGGAACACCTTCATTCTATATTTGTATAACTTTGCACTGTCATAAGCATCATTTCTCAGCTCTTCCAACTCATTGAGTTGGAGTTTCCACTGTGTACCCTCCTTATCAAGAGAGAAGTTAAGCTTTTTAATAGCCCAATATGCATGATGTTCAAGCTCAACAAGTAAATGGAAAGGCTTCCCATACACAAGTCGGTAAGGGGACATGCCAATAGGGGTTTTATATGATGTTCTATAAGCCCATAATGCATCATTCAATCTTAAAGACCAATATTTTCTAGAAGGGTTAATTGTCTTTTCTAGAATGTGCTTAATCTCCCTATTTGAAACCTCTACCTGTCCACTGGTATGTGGATGATATGGGGTTGCGACTTTATGAGTTATGCCATACTTGCGAACTAATGACTCAAAAGTCCTATTGCAGAAATGTGAACCATCGTCACTGATTATAGCTCTAGGGGTGCCAAATCGAGAAAATATGTTTTCCTTTAAGAACGAAAGTACCACCTTGTGGTCATTAGTTTTGGTTGCAATTGCTTCTACCCACTTGGAAACATAGTCAACAGCAACAAGAATGTACAACTTTCCTTCAGAGTTAGGAAATGGTCCCATGAAATCAATACCCCACACATCAAATAGCTCAACAATCAAAATGGGTTGTAGGGGCATCATGTTTCGTTTTGATATACTTCCCAATTTCTGGCACCGGTCACAAGAAATACATAATTCATGGCTATCCTTAAACAATGTTGGCCAGTAAAAACCACTCTGCAAGATCTTTGAAGCAGTTTTCTTTGCACTAAAGTGGCCTCCACATGCTTGATCATGACAAAAAGAGATGATATTCCTTTGTTCAGAATTGGGGACACATTTCCTAATGATTTGGTCAGGGCAGTATTTGAACAGATATGGGTCATCCCATAGGAAATGTTTCACTTCGGCCAAGAATTTAGACCGGTCTTGTTTAGACCAATGAAGTGGCATCCTACCTGTAGCATGGTAGTTCACGATGTCGGCAAACCATGGCATTTCAAAAACCAGCATCAGTTGTTCATCAGGGAAGGATTCCCTAATAAGAGTGGATTCATCAGTAGACTCGACATTCAATCTAGATAAGTGATCCGCAACAACATTTTCTGACCCTTTCTTGTCTCGAATTTCGAGGTTGAACTCTTGTAACAAGAGTATCCATCGAATCAGTCGATCCTTAGCATCTTTTTTAGATAAAAGATATCTCAATGCGGCATGCTCAGAATATATGATGATTTTTGATCCTATCAAATAAGATCTAAACTTATCTAATGCAAACACAACAGCTAGCAACTCTTTTTCGGTTGTTGAATAATTCATTTGAGCCTAATTCAGTGTCTTACTAGCATAGTAGATCACATAGGGGTGTTTGTCAACTCGCTGACCTAAGAAAACTCCAACAGAAAAATCAGATGTGTCACACATGATTTCAAATGGCAATTTCCAATCAGGAGGTCGGACTATAGGTGCTGAAGTTAGAAGAGTATTGAGCTCTTCCCAAGCATGCACACAAGCATCATCAAACAAAAATGCAACATCTTTACTGTGTAGATTACACAGTGGTCTTGAGATCTTACTGAAATCTTTAATGAATCTACGGTAGAAACCATCATGGCCTAAAAATGATCTAACCTCCCTCACAGAGCGAGGTTGCGGCAAGTTTTGAATGAGGTCGACTTTGGCTTTGTCTACTTCAATACCTTTTTCAGAGATGATGTGTCCTAGAACTATGCCCGAGTTCACCATAAAATGACATTTCTACCAATTTAAAACCAAATCTTTCTCTTTACATCTAATCAGCACGCGAGTGAGATGGTTCAAACATTCATCAAAAGATGATCCAAACACAGAGAAATCATCCATAAAGATTTCAAGGAAATTATCTATCATGTCAGAAAAAATGCTCATCATACAACGCTGAAATATAGCGGGTGCGTTGCACAACCCAAAGGGCATACGACGATAGGCAAATGTTCCAAATGGACATGTAAATGTAGTCTTTTCCTGATCTTCGGGTGAAATATGAATCTGGTTGTAACCAGAAAAACCATCCAAGAAACAATAGAATTTACGCCCAGACAATCGTTCAAGCATTTGATCTATGAATGTAAGAGGGAAGTGATATTTCCTTGTATCTGCATTAAAATTCCTATAATCAATGCAAACTCGCCACCCTGTGGTTACTCGAGTAGTGATTAACTCATCTTTATCGTTTTGAACTACAGTAACTCCTGACTTTTTCGGCACAACCTGAATGGGGCTAACCCATTTGCTATCTGAGATTTGGTAGATGATACCCGCATCAAGAAGCTTTATAATATCACTCTTAACAACCTATTTCATGTTAGGATTGAGTCGCCTTTGCATCTCCCTAGATGGTTTAAAATTTTCCTCAAGGTTTATATGATGCATACAATCAGTGGGACTTATGCCTTTAAGGTCCGAGATGGTCCATCCTAAGGCTTCTTTATGCGCCTTAAGTACTTCTAAAAGTTTAATTTCTTGTTCTGTATCTAAGTCATAAGAAATGATTACAGGCAAAGTATTACAAGGTCCCAAAAATGCATATTTAAGAGTATCAGGCAATGGTTTCAATTCGAGCTTTGGTGGATCAACAAGAGAGGGAACAGACTTGGATTCCAAGAGTGGAAGTGGTTCCACTCTAGATTTCCACTTAGACGTGTACATAAGTGGTGTGGATTCAAGCAAAGTATGCACTTCACTTATTTATTTATCATCAAACAGATCCAGGTCAAAATTATTCAAACAAGCATCCAACGGGTCAACAAACATGCTACTAGACAACGAATCCTGGATCAAACTTTCAATCATGTTGATTTCATGCACATCATTATCATCATCAAGATCTAAATGTTGTTGGATAGTATTGAAAACATTCAACTCCACAGTCATATTACCAAATGACAACTTCAGCACTCCATTACGGTAGTTAATGATTGCATTGGACGTTGCTAAGAAATGACGTCCCAAAATGACAGGAATGTGACTGTCAGGATTTTGCACAGGTTGAGTATCTAAAACGATGAAGTCCAGGAAAATAAAACTTATCAACCTTAATCAAAATATCTTCTACCACACCACGTGGCACTTTGACGGATCTGTCCGCCAATTGCAGAGTTATAGGTGTTGCCTTCAACTTTCCAAGACCTAACTGCACATATACTGAGTATGGTAGTAAATTCACACTTGCCCCTAAGTCTAGCAACACCTTCTTAACCGTCTGGTCACCTATTTTGCATGTGATAGTTGGACTACCTGGGTCTTTAAACTTAGGAGGTATGTTGCTTTGAATGATTGCACTCACCTGCTCAGTGAGAAAAGCATGCTTATGCACATGAAGCTTTCGCTTTTGTGTGCACAGATCCTTAAGGAATTTAGCATAAGCAGGGACTTGCTTGATTGCATCAAGAAATGGGATGTTGATGTTCACTCTTTTGAACATTTTTAAAATCTCGTTGTACTGTATACTCTCTTTTTGCTGCACCAATCTTTGTGGGAATGGATCAACAGGTACATGAGATGGTGCAGAGACATTAGAATTATGGGAATTCTTATGTTGATCAGATTTGTTTTCAACAATAGGTGTTTTCTGTGGAGTTGTATGCACTGGTGAGTCCGATTTAGACTCACTCTACTGTGGTACACCTACATTGTTCTCAACAACCTTACCACTACGAAGAGTGGTGACAACATTTACTTGATTATGGGAGGCCTCATTTCGAGTTGAATTTTCTGCCTGATATACAGTTTTTGGATTTTGTTGGGGATGACTAGGGAGTTTTCCTTTGTCTCTTTCATTCAATGCTTCACAAATTTGACCCATTTTAAGTTCTAGACTTGTAAAACGTTGGTCTGTGGTCTTTTGAAGTTGTACCAAATTTTGGGTCAACAAACCGAAACTTTCTTCGAAGCTAGGCTTTTTCTCTGCAGGGTACTGCACATGTGGTTTCACTTGGGGGTTTCTAGGATAAGGGTATCCTTGGTTATTATTTGATGTTCCCCCTTGTACAGGTCCCTTAGACCATGAAAAGTTAGGGTGATTTCTCCACCCTGGGTTGTAGGTCTGAGAATATGGGTTGTTCTCTTGCCTTTGGTACAAAACATTGGCTTGCTCGGTTTTAGACTCTTGAAATGCATGGAGGTCTGGACAAGTATCCACTAGATGTTCTGAACTATGGCATGCGGCACAAGTGGACATTTCAATTTGACTACGGAGAGTAGGGATATTAGTTTTTCCATTCTTTTCTAGTTCTAGATTTTCTATTCTCCTGGCCAAGGATGCCATCTTTGCACTTCCTTCGAAGTCAGAGTCAATTATATGAACATTAGATGCAGGGGTAGTCCTATTTGGTTCACGGGGGGATTCCCACTGCTGAGTCTTTTCAGCGACTTCGACTAAGAAAGTCCAAGACTCATCAGCAGTTTTTTCAATAAATTGACCATTGCACATGGACTCAACTGTAGTTCGGTTCTTGACATCTAAGCCTTCATACAAAATTTGCACAAGTCTCCATTTTTCAAAACCATGGTGAGGACATTGGAGCAATAATTCATTGAATCTCTCCAAATATTTTGCCAAAGTTTCCTCCTCTAATTGCACAAAACTATTCAGACTTTGACGAATTATCGTAGTCTTATGGTTTGGGAAGAACTTTTTGAAGAACCCTTTCGTAAGAGCATCCCATGTAAGAAATGACTGTGGTTGTTGAGCACACAACCAAGACTTTGCTTTGTCTATCAAAGAAAAAGGAAAAAGTCTCAGATTGAGGACCTCATCCATCATTTGGTTGATCCGAAGAGTTCCACAAATTTCCTCGAACTCTCTCACATGGTGGTAGGGATTTTCAGCTACAACCCCTTTAAATTTAGGCAACCTATTGAGGATACTCGCCTTTAGCTCAAATTGTCCAACAACAGCTGGTAAGACAATGCACGAGGATTGGCTTGTCCTCGTTGGGTACATGTAGTCCTTTAGACTACGGACTGGTTCTCTGACGAGGTGTCGAATCTCGCAAAAATAATATTTCTCTACTTTTACACTAGCAAGTAGTATAATGTAAGAAGGATCGTCCCAAGGGAGGAATTAAGTCTAAGTTGTTATGCAAATACTCTTAGCAAAGATGATTGTGTTGTAGAAAATCTGAAAATTGTAAAATGTATTCAAATATGAGATGGAATTGATTAAAGGTTCATTCTAGACCACGAAATTCAAACCAAATTGATAGATAGCTATGTTCTTCACATTATCATGTTACTAACAACCCTAGAATAATTAGTACGCTCAACTATTCCGTTACTATCTCCTAGCTCACCGGATACGGAAGCGCTCGACTACCGGTTCCTACTTGCCAAGTTTCCTAGAGGTACGCTTACTAGGTTTGACTTAAACAAATGCTCTAAGTTCTGTGAGATAAGGTTGCTCCTAGTGATGAACTCAAAAGCATGAATCACCTACTAGTGTTGATTTCTACATATGGACACTTAACAAAGTCCCATCATTAGTACCCACATATTGCTACTTGTGTTTATCTTCTCTAGACAATTACGGGTCGAAGAAAATCTAAACTATCAAATAGATTAAGAATTAATGATTCAATTTCGAACTTAAACCCTTAACAAATAATCCATAGACAATATTAGAATAGTATAAAATCAATCAATAACATAAATGAATGCAAGAGAACAAGTTATTTCATATCAATTGAAAATTCATATTTCGGGCTTCGAAATCGCCCTTAATCAAAGAGAGTTTTAGTTACTCATAATAATAATGGAGTTCACCATCAAATATATTAAATGAAATAATGAAGATGAAAATAAAATAATAGCAAACCCTAGTTCCAGCTCTCTGCAAAACTCCCCGTAGAATAGAAAATACGTCTTCTCCAAAGTATAGAAATTCTTCCCTTTTTGTAGCTTTTTCTCCTCAAACTAGGTCAAATCTCAAAAGCCCACATCCAATGTGTCCACCAAGCCCACACAAGAGAAAACCCACGTAGAAAACATGCTAAAAACAAGTCACCGGAAAGCTGGGATATTAGCCGGAATTTGGCCGGAATCCGGCATCGGTCGCCGGAATAAGTCGTCGGTCGCTGGACGGCCAACTCAGTCAGGGCCAACTTGTTTGTTTTGGCCTTGCACTATATTGCTGATTTTCCACGCCAATTATGCATCATTGTGTCCCCTTATAGCTTCACTGCTTCCAAACTTGTACCTACAAATGCAATGCCATCATTGTGACCATAGCAACATCTCCTTGAACTTCACTGCTGCATCTTATCTAGGTGATTACCAGTTCACCCACCAGCTGAATTACATCAGCTCATCTCTTCCTGTCTGCAACACAGAATTATCAATTCAATCACAACACTTACAGATCAGCTTTCCCTGCACTTCTGCAACTCATTACCCTGCAACTGCACTCCTAGCTGCAACTACTTCCGTTCCTTGGCGCCTCTGTTGCTTCATCTATGTTGTAACTTCTCCATTGCTTCCATGCATATTCTCTAATTCTTATCCGTCGACAGCAAACCAATCATCACCAAGAAACAGCAGAAACACAGCAACTGCACTATTGCCCATATCCATACAAACTCTATAACTGCCAGCAACAACACCGTTCGAATCCATACTGCAACAAAGCCTCAATCCAATCACCAGCACGAAGCTCCACATCTCAGCTGCAACAAGCTGTAATTCCCTGCAGTATCACTGACCCAAACACCATTCACAGCAGCAAAACTCATTGCAGCACCTCCTTGTACACATCTGTGCTTCAGATTCATCACCTGTAATAAACACATCCCATTCATCCATTTCATGTAGCTCCTTCCCTGAACAATAACTGAGATATACCTGCATATTTGTGACAACTACAGCTCCAAGACCACCAATTCCATTCTGAGCTGCTAACTTACTCTCTAGCCATGCTGCAGTCCAATCCACCAGTTCAAACACCTCAATTCCAATTCACCAGAGCCTTCTCCAATTGTTGTTACTACACCTGCAATATTAGTTCATTGCAGCATCTCCTCCATAAGCTCACCTGCAATGCTCCACAGCTCACAGCCACCATCTTATGCTCCTACAAGCACCCTGGTAGCAATATATGTAGCTTCATCACTTCTAACTTCAAGTACCATAGCTCCACTGCCAGAACCCAGCTAAGACTGCAGCTATTCTTCACTGCAACACTTTCAATTTCTCCTTGCATTGCCTTTATGCTACCTACAAATCAAGCCACAGCAACATTACAGACCAAACACATGTCCTAACATTCATCTAAGGAGACCCTGCAGTTGCCATCTATCTCATATTCCAAACTTGCCAGCATAACATCCCTGCAATGCTACCTGTAGCATCAATGTAACCAACAGCTACCATTCCTTCAGCTATAGCTCACACAATAACATATCCATCTCCCACTGATTTAGTAGCAGATGCACTGCCTTGTACCCACAACTCCAGCTGAATCTCAACCCTTGCAGAACAACACATACATCCATAGCATCCACCTGCAACCTCAGTTTCTTCACCATAGCCACAACAGCACCCTAACTTCCAATAGAATAAACCCTAACTTAAATCATTATCAGTTACTCACCTGAACCAAACCCATACCAGATTCAAAAACCCATTAATTTATCACCAGTTATTCCAGATTTGAACCACAACCATAGATGTTCTTTAATTCATTGAATTTCATCATCACCCATTTCTGCTTTGAACTGCACCACCAAGTTCAACTAAATTGATTCCCAGAATCAACAACTCTGATCTTTGATAACCCTTTCAACAGCAAACAAACCTATCAATTGATCTCCATATCATTATCTTGATTCCACCATAACCACCATACCAAACTCACTACACACAGCATCAAATTCATTTGCTTCTCAACCTCTCTTCAATCTATGACTCTCTCAATTTCAGTTTCTGTGAATTTCTAGGACACAATGATTGAGATAACAACCTTTTCTAAATTTTAGGGTTGTAATAATTTGGGTGGATAGTTACACCCCATGGATAGGGACTACCCCACTCACTAGATAAGGGTCATCCAATAATTGGTCACCCCTTAACCATAGCTAGTCTTTGTTTAACTGTGAATCAATCCTTTGTGCTCCTTTTCGCTCCAAGTAGATGCTCGCCTGTGGATGACTCTTTTTCTTTCGAATTCTTTCACCCGTAGCAACCATCCTTTACTTCTCATATCCACTTATTTCCTTCAATTCTATTCATCACTAAAGCAGTCATGCTTTTCAGACAGGGATGAAGAAATAAAAGCAAATATGAGAAATAATCACCTCCAATAGCCATTGCATATGAGATGGACTTTTGCCATGTTTCTTCTTATTTTGTTCCCAACGACTCCAAAGTACCTAAATATTCAAAAGCAAACATAAGATACATAATTTACAAGAAAACTAAGCAAAGAAAGCATAACCAATAGATAAATAAATAGGTGTTTTAGACACCTATCAAATTCCCCCACACTTAGACTTTGCTAGTCCTAGAGCAAATCAAACAAAATAATTCTAAAAGATACATACAACTCCGTCTCGTCGAGGCTACGGTCACTTTAAGCATAAATAACAAGCCTTTGAACCCCTAGGTGTCCCTAGTGGACGAGTTTTAGTCTCGTGAAGGTTTACAAGAGGTCTGCCTACAAAACCCATATTTCCAACTCCGTCTATTTGTGACAAATCAATGAACAAATCCAAAATGACTACAGGAGGAGGTACCTTGTGCAAATTCAGTTCATACATAAGTGCATAAAGTTTTTTCTTAGAAAGTCAAACAAACCACAATACTCGGAATATGACTAACCACAATCACAATGAAACGATAAAATAAGATGGATATAGATGTAGCTGTGGCGAATATTCACAAGTGATCGATGTATCCCATATCTGTCTGAAGGTCACCGCCAAGATGAACCTATCCTATTGGATTGAGCTACTGGTCAATTCTAGTGTCAATACACTGGCATATACAAGGGAACCAGCGATCAACAAACTTATTTCTACATCAACTCACTGGCATATACAAGGGAACCAGCAGTGACTTTATTCAATACAATAATAACGATATTTTTTTTTCTCTTTTTTTTTTAGACGGCATGATTAGATCTTTTGGGTCCAAGCGCATGCTTCTTGTCAGCAAGTACGTGATAGTTGCCTTTGATCCTGCATTCCACGCTTGTTTAGGCGACAGAGACATGGACTACGTTTCACACATACTGCTATTCCCAAGTGTCATTTTTATTCCGTTTGGTCTAATTGGTTGGTCTCTTTCTTTTTCTTCTTTTTTTTCTTTTTCTTTTTTCTTAGCAACTCAATCACTCTATTTCATCCTAGCAGTAATAACAACTTGATTTTTAGTGACCCACCAAAGCACTTAGAGAACAATAGATAAATATGGAAAAATAAAAATAGTTAGTGATATGGTGATATTCCGAGATATGGTAACAACTAACATATAATTTATAATTTCTGAGCCATGTTCGTCTTTGTTAATTAATAGGTTCCTCAACTCCTGCAATCACAATGGTTCCATCCACTAATAGTGTCATCCTAAAGGCACAAATTTCTAGATTTCGGAGTTCAAAAAGCACAATTTTTTTCTTTGTTTTTCTATTTTTCTGATTTTTTTTTTAAAGGCATAAAACAAACTATACAATCATATAAATGCTCCCCACACTTAAAATTTACATTTTCCTCAATGTAAAATTTAGTCATTCAAAGTAAAGTTCAAGGTGGGAAATCACAAATGATATGCAAAAACAAAGAAAATAAAGATAAAATGCTGAAAAATAAAAAGATAAAGGATAAAGATACAAAACCGGTGGGTTGCATCCCACTTAGCGCTTGGTTTAACGTCGTCAGCCCGACGTTCATCTCCAATTACTCCTCCAGAGGGAGTGGATCACTCAATGTGATCATATCCTGATTCTCCGCCACAAACTGCTCGTAGTATGGTTTCAAACGATGGCCGTTAACCTTGGAAATCAGCCCTGTTTTGGGACTAGTAATCTCAACTGCACCATGCACAAACACATTAGTAACAACAAATGGTCCAACCCATCTAGACCTAAGTTTACCCGGAAACAATTTAAGACGAGTATGGAATAAAAGTACTTTCTGCCCTACTTCAAAACTCTTTCGGGAAATCATCTTATCATGGAAACCTTTGGTCTTTTCTTTATATATGCGTGAACTTTCATATGCATCATTTCGTATCTCTTCTAACTCATTGAGTTGAAGTTTCCTATGTTCACCAGTTGTATCTAATTCCATATTACATACCTTGATAGCCCAATAAGCTTTGTGTTCAAGTTCGACGGGAAGATGGCAAGGTTTGCCATAGACAAGCCTAAAAGGAGACATACCGATAGGTGTCTTATAAGCTGACCTATACGCCCACAAAGCATCATTGAGTCTATAACTCCAATCCTTCCTTGTAACGTTCACCGTCTTCTCTAAGATGGTCTTAATCTCCCGGTTGGAAATTTCAGCTTGTCCACTCGTTTGTGGATGATACGGTGTGCCAACTTTATGATAAATGTTGTACTTCTTTAGGAGAGCGTGAAAGGATCTCTTGAAGTGCGAGCCTCCATCACTAATCACCACTCGAGGTGTACCAAACCTAGAAAAGATATGTTTCTTCACAAACTCACAAACAACATGAGAATCATTGGTAGGAGTGGCTTTAGCTTCCACCCACTTAGAAACATAATCTACAGCAAGAAGTATAAAAAATTTCCCATTGGAATTCACAAAAGGCCCCATAAAGTCTATACCCCAAACATCAAAAATCTCAACAGCGAGAATTGGTGTTTGTGGCATTTGGTTTCTAGCACCAAGGTTGCCTGTCCTTTGACACCTATCACAAGAATTGCAAAACAAATATGCATCCTTAAATAATGTAGGCCAATAAAATCCACTTTCGAGAACCTTGAGGGCTGTCCTCTTGGATCCGAAATGGCCACCACAAGCATATGAGTGACAAAAATTCAGAATTGATTGGAACTCGGATTCAAGTACGCACCTGCGGATCATTTGATCGGAGCAATGCTTCCACAAATAAGGTTCATCCCATATATATATTGCTTGGAAATCTTCTTGAGCTTGTGTTTTTGGAATGTAGACATGGAACTAGGTACTTGACCCGTCACCAAGAAGTTAACAATATCAGCGTACCATGGAGTTGTGCTACCAACAGCAAAGAGTTGCTCATCTGGGAAGCTATCATGCAAAGGAATCGCTTCTTAGGACACAACCAATCTGCTTAGATGATCCGCTACGGTATTCTCGCTGCCCTTCTTGTCCTTGATTTGCATGTTGAACTCTTGAAGAAGGAGTATCCACCTTATGAGCCTTGGCTTAGCATCCTTCTTTGTTAGCAAGTATCGAAGTGCAGCATGGTCGGAGAAAACAACCACCTTTGTACCCACTAAATAAGATCTAAACTTCTCTAGTGCAAACACTATGGACAAAAGCTCCTTTTCAGTTGTGGAGTAGTTGATTTGCGCTCCGTTGAGAGTTCTAGAAGCATAATAAATGGCATATGGAACTTTACCATCTCGCTGTCCCAACACGGCTCCAACGGCATAATCACTTGCATCGCACATCAACTCGAATGGCTTGCTCCAGTCGGGTGGTTTGATAATTGGTGCGGTAGTTAACAACTCTTTCAAGGTGTCAAAAGCTTCCTTGCACTCCTTGTCACAATCAAATGCCACATCTTTTTGCAAAAGTCTACACAGGGGCATTGCAATCTTGGAGAAATCCTTGATGAATCTCCTATAAAATCCAGCATGACCAAGAAAAGAGCGAACCTCCCTCACATTTGTGGGGTATTGTAAGTTCCGAATCAAATCTATCTTAGCCTTGTCAACCTCTAACCCCTTAGAGGATACAACATGGCCTAGCACAATCCCATGAGTGACCATAAAGTGACATTTTTCCCAATTAAGCACAAGATTAGTTTCTACGCATATTTTAAGAATAAGTGCAAGGTTATCTAAGCATTTGTCAAAAGAATCACCATACACGCTAAAATCATCCATAAACACTTCTATGATGATTTCCACATAATCTGAAAAAATGCTTACCATACATCGTTGAAAAGTGGCTGGAGCATTGCACAATCCAAATGGCATACGTCTATACGCAAAAGTGCCAAAAGGACAAGTAAACGTCATCTTTTCTTGATCTTCCGGAGCTATTACAAGCTGGTTATAACCTGAAAAACCATCAAGGAAGCAATAGTAAGCACGTCTATCCAACCTTTCAAGCATTTGATCAATGAATGGTAAAGGGAAATGATCCTTTCGGGTGGTAGAGTTGAGTTTTCGGTAATTAATGCAAACTCTCCAACCAATCTGGATTCTAGTTGGAACCAAGTCATTATCTTCATTTTTCACCACCGTGATTCCGGACTTCTTTGGAACGACTTGAATCGGGCTCACCCATTTGCTATCGGATATCGGATAGATAATCCCAGCTTCTAACAGCTTCAGGATTTCTTTCTTGACTACTTCCATCATTGGAGGGTTCAAGCGACGTTGAGCTTCTCTTGTTGGTTTTGCCCCCTCCTCAAGAAGTATTCGGTGCATACATGTGGAAGGACTGATTCCTTTGATGTCGGCAATGGTCCATCCAATGGAAGATTTGTGCTCTCTTAGCACTCGAATAAGCTTCTCCTCTTGCACCTCGGTGAGGTTGTTGGAAATGATCACCGGTAACTCTTCATTGTCACCTAAATATACGTATTTAAGGTGATCCGGAAGAGGTTTCAACTCAAGAGTAGGTGCCTGCACAATCGAGGGTAAAAGTTTCTCATTAGTAAGAGTCAAAGAAACATAAGATGCATTATACTTTGGTGGAACTTCTTGTAATGAGTTAAGAGATAAAACAGCCTCTTTAAGCTCATCACAAATAGACAATTCACTTTCAATGTCTTTGTATTTCTCATAACCTAAACCTTCGACTATGGTGTTTTCTAAAGCATCATCACTATTTAATTCAAACATCTTTTGAGCTAGAGAATCAATAATATCAATAGAAAAACATGAATTCACGTCACTAGGATATCTCATAGCCTCAAAGATATTGAAACTTATGATCTCATCATCAAATTCCATAGTCAAAGCGCCTTTGAAAACATCTATCTTGGTTCTTGCGGTTCTCATGAATGGTCTACCCAACAGCAAGGGGGTAGTCGATGGTGAATCCTCATCCATCATGTCAAGAACATAGAAATCAGCCGGAAATATGAGTTGATTAACCTGCACCAAAACATCTTCAATAACCCCTTTCGGGTAAGAATTAGACTTATCAGCAAGTTGTATAACAATACCGGTATCTTTAAGAGGTCCAAGTTTCAATGATTCATAAATGGAGGCAGGCATAACATTAATGGATGCTCCTAAATCTAGCATAGCACGCTCAAACCTGACTTTACCAATAGTACATGGTATAGTGAAACTACCGGGATCTTTCAACTTAGGTGGGAGTTTCTTTTGAAGATATGCCGAAGCATTTTCCCCGACACTCATCACCTCATTACCGGTCAATTTGTGCTTGTTAGTGCATAATTCCTTCAAGAACTTTTCCCAGCGCGGAACTTGCCTTATCGCCTCGATGAGTGGAATGTTCACTTCAATATTCTTAAAGATTTCCAAAAGCTCTTGATACAATGTCTCCTTGTTCGACTTTGCAAACCTGCTAGGAAAAGGAGGAGTAGTAACATGAGTAGAAACACGAGTTTTAGAGTTAGAATTTGTTACCGGGTCAGCCTTTTTAGGGGCTTTTTCACCCTCTTCTCTCTCCAACTCAGGTTCATTGGACACCGGTGATGTTTCCGGTTTCTCTACTTGCTTCCCACTGCGTAGCTCAATAGCATTGACATTCTCCTTGTGATTTACTACTTGCGAAGGAAGTTTTCCCTATGCTTGTGCTTCCAATTTGCTCACGACAGTAGCTAATTGACCCATTTGTGTTCGGATGTCTTTCATATCCATCTCTGACTTTTGCTTATCTTGCACCATTGTGTTGAGAATGAGATTCAACTTGTCATCTATACTCTTGCCTGGAGTTTCTTGACGTGGATTTTGCAAGAAATGGTACCAACCTTGTTGATTAAAAGTAGGATTGGGAGCTGCAGCTTGCTTGTTGGCGTAGCTGAAATTGGGATGATCTCGCCAACCCGGATTGTATGTGCTAGAGTATGGATCATATCTCGGCCTTTGCTGATTTTGATACATGACATTTGCTTGCTCAACATCTTCGGTATATGATGATGATGGTATGACAGCCGCAGCGATTTGATGCATCATCCTCTCCATGTTGCCCATCCTTTGTTCCAAGTTTGAAGAATTGCCAACTTCATTCACCTTCCTTACCGCTGATTCATCTTTAGTGAAGAATTGTTGAGTGTTCGCAGCCATATTCTCCAACAAACTTGTAGCTTCCGCAATGGTCTTGTTGGTAAGTGCACCACCACTTACGGCATCAATCAAATGTCTCTCAGTAGAAAGCAACCCCTCAAAGAAATATTGAATCACAAGTTGATCGCTGATTTGGTGGTATGGACAACTAGCTAAAAGATTCTTGTAGCGCTCCCAATACTCATGGAGAGTCTCTCCCGATATTTGCCTAATACCACAAATCTCTTTGCGAATCACAGCTGCTTTTGATGCTGGAAAATACTTCTCAAGGAACAATTTATTCATACCATTCCATGTGGTTATGCTTCCAGCGGGTAAGCAAAAGAACCACTCTCCTGCAGAATCTAAAAGGTAAAAAGGAAATGCTGTCATCATAGCCATATCCGCATCTGCAGTTGCTTGCTTCATACTAGTTACAACATGATGAAATTGTTGTAAGTGACGATTAGGATCTTCTCCCGATAAACCTCTGAATTTGGGAAGCAAGTTGATCAATTGCGGCTTCAACTCAATGTTTCCATTCAGCTGAATACATAAAGGCTGTTGATCAAGGTTTGGAGAAGTGAGCTCCTTGAGTGTTCTTGGAGCAGGCGGTCGAGCTTCCATTGCGTTGTCTTCCTCTTCGTCTGAGTCCGAGAATTCACTTGGTGTAGAACTAGGTGGAAGTGCAGTGTTGACTGCTCGAATGAAATCTTTCAGTAAAGTGCCTGAACGAAGACGTATACCAATAAGACTTGGTCTGCCTTCTCCGCGCATTCACCAAAGAAATCGTACCTGAAAATTAGATTCTTAAGGATTGAATAAGTAAACTGAAATTGTAACCAAAAGCAAAAATATAAACTAAGAATAAAAATAACAACTAAACTCGCCAGTGCCTCCCCGGCAACGGCGCCAATTTTGACGAGGTGTCGAATCTCGCAAAAATAATATTTCTCTACTTTTACACTAGCAAGTAGTATAATGTAAGAAGGATCGTCCCAAGGGAGGAATTAAGTCTAAGTTGTTATGCAAATACTATTAGCAAAGATGATTGTGTTGTAGAAAATCTGAAAATTGTAAAATGTATTCAAATATGAGATGGAATTGATTAAAGGTTCATTCTAGACCACGACATTCAAACCAAATTGATAGATAGCTATGTTATTCACATTATCATGTTACTAACAACCCTAGAATAATTAGTACGCTCAACTATTCCGTTACTATCTCCTAGCTCACCGGATACGGAAGCGCTCGACTACCGGTTCCTACTTGCCAAGTTTCCTAGAGGTTCGCTTACTAGGTTTGACTTAAACAAATGCTCTAAGTTCTGTGAGATAAGGTTGCTCCTAGTGATGAACTCAAAAGCATGAATCACCTACTAGTGTTGATTTCTACATATGGACACTTAACAAAGTCCCATCATCAGTACCCACATATTGCTACTTGTGTTTATCTTCTCTAGACAATTACGGGTCGAAGAAAATCTAAACTATCAAATAGATTAAGAATTAATGATTCAATTTCGAACTTAAACCCTTAACAAATAATCCATAGACAATATTAGAATAGTATAAAATCAATCAATAACATAAATGAATGCAAGAGAACAAGTTATTTCATATCAATTGAAGATTCATATTTCGAGCTTCGAAATCGCCCTTAATCAAAGAGAGTTTTAGTTACTCATAATAATAATGGAGTTCATCATCAAATATATTAAATGAAATAATGAAGATGAAAATAAAAGAATAGCAAACCCTAGTTCCAGCTCTCTGCAAAACTCCCCGTAGAATAGAAAATACGTCTTCTCCAAAGTGTAGAAATTCTTCCCTTTTTGTAGCTTTTTCTCCTCAAACTAGGTCAAATCTCAAAAGCCCACATCCGATGTGTCCACCAAGCCCACACAAGAGAAAATCCACGTAGAAAACATGCTAAAAACAAGTCACCGGAAAACTGGGATATTAGCCGGAATTTGGCCGGAATCCGGCACCGGTCGCCGGAATAAGTCGTCGGTCGCTGGACGGCCAACTCGGTCAGGGCCAACTTGTTTGTTTTGGCCTTGCATTATATTGCTGCTTTGCCACGCCAATGATGCGCCATTGTGTCCCCTTATAGCTTCACTGCTTCCAAACTTGTACCTACAAATGCAATGCCATCATTGTGACCATAGCAGCATCTCCTTGAACTTCACTGCTGCATCTTATCTAGGTGATTACCAGTTCACCCACCAGCTGAATTACATCAGCTCATCTCTTCCTGTCTGCAACACAGCATTATCAATTCAATCACAACACGTACAGATCAGCCTTCTCTGCACTTCTGCAACTCATTACCCTGTAACTGCACTCCTAGCTGCAACTACTTCCGTTCCTTGGCGCCTATGTTGCTTCATCTATGTTGTAACTTCTCCATTGCTTCCATGCATCTTCTCTAATTATTATCCATCGACAGCAAACCAATCATCACCAAGCACCAGCAGCAACACAACGACTGCACTATTTCCCATATCCATCCAAACTCTATAACTGCCAGCAACAACACCGTTCGAATCCATACTGCAACAAAGCCTCAATCCAATCACCAGCATGAGGCTCCACATCTCAGCTGCAACAAGCTGTAATTCCCTGAAGTATCACTGACCCAAACACCAGTCACAGCAGCAAAACTCATTGCATCACCTCCTTGTACACATTTATGCTTCAGATTCATCACCTGTAATCAACACAGCCCATTCATCCATTTCATGTAGCTCCTTCCCTGAACAATAACTGAGCTATAGATGCATATTTGTGACAGCTACAACTCCAAGACCACCAATTCCATTCTGAGCTGCTAACTCACTCTCTGTCCATGCTGCAGTCCAATCCACCAGTTCAAACACCTCAATTCCAATTCACCAGAGCCTTCTCCAATTGTTGTTACAACACCTTCAATATTAGTTCATTGCAGCATCTCTTCCATAAGCTCACCTGCAATGCTCCACAGCTCACATCCACCAGCTTATGCTCCTACAAGCACCCTGGTAGCAATCTCTATAGCTTCATCACTTCTAACTTTAAGTACCATAGCTCCACTGCCAGAACCCATCTAAGACTGCAGCTATTATTCACTGCAACACTTTCAATTTCTCCTTGCATTGCCTTTCTGCTACCTACAAATCAAGCCACAGCAACATTACAGACCAAACACATGTCCTAACATTCATCTAAGGAGACCCTGCAGTTGCCATCTATCTCATATTCCAAACTTGCCAGCACAGCATCCCTGCAATGCTACTTGCAGCATCAATGTAACCAACAACTACCATTCCTTCAGCTATAGCTCACACAATAACATATCCATCTCCAACTGATTTAGTAGCAGCTGCACTTCCTTGTACCCACAACTCCATCTGAATCTCAACCCTTGCAGAACAACACATACATCCATAACATCCACCTGCAACCTCAGTTTCTTCACCATAGCCACAATAGCATCCTAACTTCCAATAGCATAAACCCTAACTTAAATCATTATCAGTTTCTCACCTGAACCAAACCCATACCAGATTCAGAAACCCATTAATTTATCACCAGTTATTCCAGATTTGAACCACAACCACAAATGTTCTTCAATTCATTGAATTTTATCATCACCCATTTCTGCTTTGAACTGCACCACCAAGTTCAACTAAATTGATTCCCAGAATCAACAACTCTGATCTTTGATAACCCTTTCAACAGAAAACAAACCTATCAATTGATATCCATATCATTATCTTGATTCCACCATAACCACCGTACCAAACTCACTACACACAGCATCAAATTCATTTGCTTCTCAACCTCTCTTCAATCTCTGACTCTCTCAATTTCAGTTTCTGTGAATTTCTGGGACACAATGATTGAGAAAACAACCTTTTCTAAATTTTAGGGTTGTAATAATTTGGGTGGATAGTTACACCCCATGTATAGGGACCACCCCACTCACTAGATAAGGGTCATCCAATAATTGGTCACCCCTTAACCATAGCTATTCTTTGTTTAACTGTGAATCAATCCTTTGTGCTCCTTTTCGCTCCAAGTAAATGCTCGCCTGTGGATGACTCTTTTGCTTTCGAATTCTTTCACCCGCATCAACCATCCTTTACTTCTCATATCCACTTCTTTCCTTCAATTCTATTCATCACTAAAGCAGTCTTGCTTTTCAGACAGGGATGAAGAAATAAAAGCAAATATGAGAAATAATCACCTCCAATAGCCATTGCATATGAGATGGACTTTTGCCCTGTTTCTTCTTCTTTTGTTCCCAACGACTCCAAAGTACCTAAATATTCAAAAGCAAACATAAGATACATAATTTACAAGAAAACTAAGCAAAGAAAGCATAACCAATAGATAAATAAATAGGTGTTTTAGACACCTATCATTCTCCCATTGTTTCGGATGGGTTTGGACTGTCTGCCTCAGAACTATGTATTTTAATTAACTCTTCTTGACTGATTCTAACTAGTCGGTGTGTATGGTCTCTAAAGGACACAATCATATCCTAGATAGCACATCAAGCATGTTAACCATTCACCTAGAAGGGAAGTTCTATGCAATCACAAACAAGGATGACTCCACCACAGTAAACCTACTGATTTCTAGCAAACAAAAAGCATGATGGCTCCACTTAGATTGTTTTCTAGACCATCTTCTAATCCTTCGAAATGGAATTCATTACAATCTGAGCAAACTCCTCTGGAATCAATCCGAGTTTAAGTAAATTGAATAGAGGCGAGGGAAGCTGCTAGATCTTTGATACCCAAGGCCTCACCGTATTACAAGGCGGTGCAGTCACGCATTCAATTTACAGAAACCGTCTTGAACTTCGAAGTATGCTTAAAGAGTAACCAATATTTTTCGAACGACTTTCCTACTAAGCTCGTTACCCTATAGGTCTCGTTATTTTCCAAATTTTAAAGCTTAGGTTCGTGTATGTATCGTCTTCCTAAGGCGGGCAAGAAGAGAACGGTGATGAAATCCGAATCCCTTATCTTGTATGGCCAGTCCTTTTCCTTTACTAGGAAAATAAAAGCAGCCATATTCAAATCCTCAACATGTATGCAAATGAAGGAATACAGTAACTCGCTAACAGGGGATTCACGAGTGTTTCGACAAGCTTACCTTCCGTTCGAGATGGGGGATGAACCGTTGTTGTCGACTCGGGCCACGACTCCTATATCATGAACGAACCCGAGGGGCCGAGGTGATATTGTAATCACCATCCTTCTCTGCAAACAGTTTGATATTTAATACTACCCTTCCGTAGGGTTTTAAAATAAAAATAAAAATAAAAATAAAAATAGAATGTCCAAGTCCAAAGTCCAAAAAAAAATAAAGTGCAAAAGAAAAAGAAAATTACAAGAGTAGAGGAATCCTAATACAAACTAAAAAGAGTGCTCCTGTTAGCCTTGATGCACAATTTAATGCGGATCTGGTTGTTAAAAGAGTGCAAAAAACTATAGAGCTCATTGATGCAGTGGAAAAACTTGAAGATCCACAATGTGAGCTTCTTTTGTTTAGAAACTGTGCTGGAGTTTCTCGCTTATATTTTTCTTTACGCACTACCTTTCCAGACTGCACTTTTGCGGCTCAAGATTTGTTTGACTCTCGTCTCTACAAGTTCCTACAACATATAATAACAGGATATGGTCCAGGGTTCGGCCCCTTGCAAATGCGATTTTCCACGCTGCCCCTCAGACTAGGTGGTTTTGGTGTTTACTCGATGCAATTATTTGGCGTCGTGCTTGGAAACACTAGAACTGCAATCTGTCATATTGAGGCACACCGGTATCAGTGGGTTTAGCTCCCATCTTTAGCATGCTGCAGCTTCTTTCAACTCTCTGTGTAGTCCTGTTTCTCCTATATGCGTCGATAACACTACCAAATGTCAACTCTGGCAACTGTTTATTTTGATGCAGTAAAGAAGAACTTGACTTCCCAATTCAAGTTGTCTGAATGTGATTCATTCCTATGGCAGAGCAACCAAATGAAGCATGCCCTGGATTTCTTAATGGCTATCCCCATCCCTGGTTTAAATCAGCAAATTGGTTCGAGGCAGTTTAGTGCGGTATTATGTTATAGACTTGGTATTCCCTTGTTTGAACCAGGTAGTTTGTGCCCCTTCTGCAAGAGAGAGATGGATGCTTTTGGTGACCATGCGGTGCACTTTGTACAAATGAAGTTGGTTTAAAATTTCGACATGGTTTAGTACGCGACACGATTGCAGACATCTGTTATCGAGCTGGGGTGGCTGCACGGAAAGAGGTGGACTTGGGTATGCTTGCGAACAACGGTACTTCTTTGAGACCGGCAGATGTTCTTGTGCTCAATTGGGACAATGGTCAGGACGTTTTCTTCGATGTTACGATTATGTCGCCCTTTGCTGGGAATAAAGGTCGTACTTTGGAAGGGGGGCAGGCTATCAAGGATACTGTCAGTCGCAAAAATACCAAGTATTTAGAAAAATGCACTGCACAAGGATATGGATTTGGTGCTTTGGCTTTCACTACTCTAGGTGAATTTGGGGACGGAACAACAGACTTCGTTCAGCGGCTCCGCAACTATATTGCTAGTCATGATGCTAACGTGCGTGTAGGTGATTTCCTTTTTCATAGGTTAAGTGTGGTAATTCAAAAAGTAGTTGGAGCCCAGCTTGTTGCTAGGCTTCCGACTAGTTTCTTGTCTGAATTTGGAAATTAAATGAAAGTAAAATTGTCAAAAAAAAAAAAAAAAATGCCCACCCATGCTGTTAATTTATATTGGAACAGTGGGGGTACTTTTGATGTTCAAAACTAAAAATAAATAAAATAAACTCTTTTTTTTTATTTAAAATAAAAACTTCTTTCGCTTCCTTTCGCTTCCTTTCCTTCGCCTTTACAACAGCTACTCAGGCACCTGTTGAGCTCAAAATAGGTAGTTAGGGTTTCGAAGTTTGAAAGCAAAAGCAAAAGCAAAATTAAAAAAAAAATCAATATTAATTGTAAAATTGACTGTGAATAGTTGCGTTGCTACAGTAAAAAGATATCGTAAGCTGGCTTTTATCAATGCTAAAAAGCTGACGAGCAGGGAAAGAGTGATTCACATTAAATATTTTGAAAAAAATACTAAGTACTTCCACAGCCTGGCCAATGATAGAAGAAGAATGAATTTTGTAGGCTCCATAAAAGTTGAAGGTATTCTAACTAATGATGAATCTGAGATCAAAGAAGGTATTGTTTCTTACTTCCAAAATATTTTCAAACTGAAAGCCAAAGAACTGTTTCTATGGAAGGTATGAAGTTTACTAAGATAACTAAGGAGATGAGTGAAGTGCTTCAAAGAGATTTTGATGAATAGGAATGTCTTGCAGCAATCAAAATGTTGATTCAATTCAAATCTCTAGGTCCATATGGGTTTTCAGTTAAATTCTACTTGATTTGTTGGGTTTTCATCAAAGAATATTTTCTTAACTTCATGTCTGAGCTGTAAAATAGAGGTTTCTTGGATTGGAGATTGAAGAATACTTTTATTGCCTTGATTCCTAAAAAATACATCATTGAAGAAATTAAGGATTTGAGACCTATAAGTATAATTCATGGAATGTACAAAATCATGTCTAAGGTACTTGCATAGAGATTTAAGCTTACTCTTCCTCACATCAATTCTCAACAACAATCTGCTTTTGTTAAGAAGAGGCAAATCTTGGATGGAGTTTTAATTGCAACTGAGTTGATAGACTCAAGGTTAAGAAGTGGAAAACCAGGTATTTTATGTAAAATAAATTTTGAGAAAGCTTTTGATCATGTTAATTAAGAGTTTCTTGATGAAATGTTCATGCTTATGGGGTTTGGTGAAAAATTGAGGAGATGGATAAGATGATGTGTTAAGTATGTAAATTTTTTAGTTCTTATTAATTATAGTTCTACTAGATTCTTTACAAGTAAGAAGGGCATTATACAAGGTGATCCCATTTCACCTTTCTTGTTTTTACTAGTGGGAGAGGAATTAACTTTCATGATCAGAAAAGCTCAAGAAGAAGGCATTATATCTGGTTTTCAAGTAAAGCCTGATGGTTTGGTCACTAGTCACCTTTAACTTGCATATGACACTCTCATATTCATAAATGCTGATGTTGAGCATGTAAAAAACTTAATACTAATTCTTATTTCTTTTGAAATTCTTACTGGCTTAAAAATAAACTTTGCAAAGAGTCGAATCTATGGAGTTGGATATGAGAGAGTGATAGGCTTAGAAAGATACCTACTGCTATGTATAAACTGCAAGTGCACAGTGTCGACAAGCAACACAGGGCAAGCACAGGTCGAACCACAGAGACTTGGAGAGTGTAGAAGTTGATTCTAAATCCTTACTTAGAACTGATTCAGAGAGTAACCAAAAGGGGTTTTATTATGTCGATACGACGAGATATTGGCAAAAGACTTAAACAGAAAGTAATTTGAATTAAAATATGCAATTAAATCAAGGTGTAAATACTGAGAATATGGATACTAGGGTATTCAAATCCACCACTAACCTATGATATGCATTCAACTTGTAATATTATTCTTGTCCTTACAGCAGATTCAAGTCTACCATATATCTAAGGTGTTTCTCCAATGGATAATTTAATCACAACTAAAGTATTTCTCCAAAGCATTAACTGTCTAATTAAAGCACAACTAATCTGAGGATCAATATTTGGTTAAGCATGAGTTGCAGCATAATCAACATAGAGATATTCTAACTACAATGGATACATGGCATACATTGTGAGAGCAAGATGTTGACAAACTTGGATTAAATTATATCTTTAAACAATTCTAAACTGTCAAGAACAATATACAAGATATGAATACATAACAATAAGTTACGGCTTCATTTAAAACCTAGCAAATGAAATTAGAACATGAACAACATTACAACAAAACTGAATTTAAGAAACTAACATGAACAAGCTATTCTTGGATGGTTTTTCAACACAACAACCCTCTCTATTTATATACAAAAATTCTCTCAACACTTGGATTCGAATTTGGCAATCATCCACTCAAAAAAACATGTTTTCTTTAATTGATGGATAAAATGGAATATATTTGGTGGTGGGAAACAAATTAGGAGTGATTGAGTGAGAGAATGGGGGTGAGGTGGATGTTTTGGAAAGAATCCAATGGGGGTGAGGTGGATGTTTTGGAAAGAATCCAATGGGGGTGAGGTGGAAACGGATTTGGGTCTTGGGTCTTGGATCATGGGTAGTTTAATCCCATGTATTGTAAACAGGTTGCCACTTATGCGCGAGCGGGTTGCAACGCTTCCAACTTTATGCTCTTTTGTCTTCTCAATTCTTCCAAGCTTTATTTAGTACTTAAAAACACAAAATTAATTAATACAAATATTTATTCTTGAAAATGGTAAAAATGCAGAATTTGGGATAATATATGACTTTGAAGCGCGAAAGATGAGTTAAGTGCCAATGAAAAGGTGTATTAATATGCAATATTTGGCATTCATCAGGGAGATCTTTCTATTTTTTTTCTTCTATTTTGGGCTGCTATAGTGGTTCTCCACCCAATACTTATCTTGGATTACCTCTAGGTAATAGATGTGGTGGAGTTGCAAAGTGGGATAAGATCATAGAAAAGTTTATTCTTAAGTTAGCTGGTTGGAAAAAACCTCTTCTCTCAAGATATGGTAAAATAACACTCATTAACAATGTTTTAACAAGTCTTCCCGTGTACTATATGTCTTTATATGAGATACCAAGTTCTGTTGTTAAGAAAATTGAAAAGATTATGAAGGATTTTCTTTGTCATGACAATAAATGGAGAAGGAATTACATTTGGTTGCTCAGCTCTTTCTAGAAAGAAAAACGTTGGTCGCTTGGGAATTAAGAATCTTAAGCAGGTTAATCATGCACTTATCACAAAGTGGTCTTGGAGGTATGATGTTGAAGACAAAGCTTTATGGAGATCTATTATAGAAGAAAAATATGAATCTGGAGAGGTTTCTTGGGTTTTTAAAGTTCCATCTTGCACTTATGGAAAGTCAGTTTGGAGAGTTATAATGAAGTTTTATTCTAGTTTTTTGAAGTACATAGGAATAAAGGTTAATAATGGGATTATTCCAAGGTTTTGGGATGACAATTGGTTATACCAAAATCTAATTAAAAATTGTTATCCTAATATTTATGTTGTCTCTAGAGCAAAGAATTTATCTGTTGCTGGAATGGGTTCCATGGTTGGTGATGCTGTGGTTTGGAACTTGCATATCCCTATAAGGCTTAATGTTGCAGTTAGAGTGGAACTTAATCTCTTTACTTATGATCTGAATACTTTTAGTTTTAACCTCAAATCTGATAATGAGCTATAATGGTCTTTGGCCAAAAACAACCAATTCTCTGTCAGTTCTGTCTATGAAATCTTGACTTTACAGGATTCTTCTCTTCTTACTGGTCCATTTTTTTTTATCTCATTTGGAAGCTCAAGTGCCCACCTAAAATAGGTTTCTTTTTATGGATTCTTGCTTATAACAGATTACCAACCAGAAATTTACTCGGAAGAAGATATATTGAGGTTCCAGCAGATTGTTTATTCTGTAATGATATTGAAACTAGCTCTCATCTTTTGCTGCATTTCAGATTTGCTACTCAAGTCTGGAATGACTTTATGAGACATCTGAATTGGTTCTTATTTATGCCTGCTGATATTGTGGCTATGCTTCATGCTTGAGGATTATTGCAGAACGAAAATGCTAACAATACAGTGTGTAATTTAATTCCTGCTGCAATTATGTGGATCATCTGGAGGGAAAGGAATGCTAGAGCATTCTCTGACAAAATAAGCAATGTTAGAGTTGTTATTAACAAGGCAGTTTACTTCTTATTTTCTTGGTCTTTAGCTATCAAAGAATTTGAGAATGTTTATTCCACTAAGGTGGTGAAAATCTGGTTTAATATCTACTTTAGCTCTTAACAAGTTGGTAGCTTGTTACCTTCTTTGTTTATGGTTTTTGCTCTTCTTTTTCTTTTGTATCTAGGGTGGTATAATTCTTTTATACCCTCTGTTTTTTTATCAATAAATTCTTTCTTTGTCGATCAAAAATAAAATAAAATGGCAGGAACGTGGTTAGGGCAGTTAGGGATGGTTTTTTACTTGCTAGGCAACTTGGATATCTGAACTTCAAGTGGATAGCGAATATACTTAACATTCCCAGGAAATCAATGGCATCTTTTTGTGACTCTCTTTCGCTTCAGTTATGTGACTTACAATATACTTCTAAATCAACGGATGGAATAAAGTCCCAAGCTGTTAAATTGGTGGTTCCTTGGGGCATGTGTTGAAGGTCTGGGTGGTTGCGAAATTTACATCCAGTCATATATACATGAAAAGGGCTAAATGATCAGAATTGACCCCTCCATAAAACACCTTAACATATGTCTTTTGAGGGATCGGAGACATCTAAGAAAAGAGAGAGAATGAGTCGTACAATCCAAAACTCCCCAATCACCTAAACCTCTTCTTCTCCGGATTTTTCTTCCTGTTGTTTGTCTTCTTCTTGCCCAACGGTCTTATTTCGTCAGAAACTTCTTTATTCTCTCACCGGATTTCTCCCGGCATCTTCCCTTCCTTCTCTTCTACACTCTTTTCATGAAGAACAACATCACCATCTACATATAACTTCCTGTTTTTTGAATCCTAATGGATTACAATCAAGAGATCTCCATCATAATCACTCAACTCACATACAACACAACACACAACTCTGAAATCACTATGTTTACTACAAGAACTCCTGCAATCACATCAAATAATATCCATAAAATCGCCCCTATCATATTTTTCACCCAAATCACAAATATCCAAAGTATCCTTAATGCTATCAAATTCAAGAATAATCTGTTAGAAAAAACAATGTTTTGTTTTAATCAAAAAATGCATGGACCATGTTTTGATCCCAAGACCTATTACTCCCTAGATGTTTTTTTCATGTGAATGAATAAAACATTAGTCCCATATAGACTAAAACACTTAGAGTTTTAGACTTAAATAGCATTGGTTTAGCCTTAAGGGTATGGCCCTTTGGGTCTTTAGACCTTTGTGTATGGGGAAAGCCATAGACTATGGCAAGGTTGCCTAAACCTTATTGCATTTCTTATTGCCTTTCCCGTTCGCGCGGTGCTTCGCACAGAAGCACGCTCGCTCGGCTCGGCTCGGCTCGGCTCGGCTCGGCTCGGCGTGGGCGTGGGCGAGGGCGAGGGAGAGGGTGAGGGTGTGGGTGTGGGTTTATCCGACCCTATCTTTTTACTGAATTTTTCCACACGTTTCTCCCACACATATAAAGAATTTTATTCTTTACCTTCTCGGTTTTGGGTGTCCGACCCGTGTGCAAAAAACCTCGTGAAGCATCTTTAAAAAAAAAATGTCGTTGTAACACCTGTGCACCTCGAGAAGAATCTCGAAAAAATTTGAATTCCGACAAAACATTTTACTGTATTTTTAACGGATGCTTTTACTTGTCCGACAAAAAGCTGAAGCGTGAATCACGGACAGTCTGTCGCACATTGGATTCTTGGTCGAACGTTGAAATGTTTTTTGCTATAAATACGAGAGAAGAATTTCATTTGAAACCATACCTTTCAGAACTCTTCTCTCTGAAATTCTTCTTCTTCTTTTATTCTTTCATAAATTTTATTTAAGTTTACAGAAACATAAAAAACGAGTTGTGGTTTACAGAAACATAATTTTGTAATACTACTTCTCTGTTTACAAAAACATAGTTAGTTTACAGAAACATAAATTACTTTTACATTTCTCTGAAACTGGTTGTAGTTTCGATTTATGTTTTTGTTTTCATTATTTGCTGCCAAGTTCTAAGGGTTCTCTCTGTGTATGCTACACATAGAGGAGAACTAACAGTAGTTGTATCCTGGAGGTAATTTGTTAATTGTTATAGCATCTCAGAGGAGTAGCAGGCAATATTACCTTTAGCTCGTATCTCATACGTGCCTCTACTAAGTTTTAAATACTATCATCAGTGCATCTCCGGTATAACAATAACACATCAGTGAGTGTTAAGTATTTTTCTCATGTTTCTTGAGTTGTTTGTTACTATTATCAGTGTAATCAAAGTATTATTTCTCAGTTGCATGAAATTGTAATTTATTTCCAACAGTCTAAAGGTAATAACTTGCCTGATTGTAATATTGTAATATTGTGATATTGTAATTGCTGTAAGAACATGGGAAAAAATACCGTAGAAAAACCACCAAAGTTCAGTGGTAAGTACTTTAAGAGATGGCAGTCTAAAATGCTATTCTTCCTAAATGACCAAAGGTTAGATGGATATGCTTTAGAAAAACCATCGAGAAAACTTCATCGCCGTGGTAATGAAGATAAATTGGACAGGTGGAATAGGAAGAATTATTTGTGCAAGAATCATATTCTTAATTGTCTTGATGATTCCTTGTATGACTTCTATAATGCAAAAGAAGATTTTAATGCTTTTGATTTATGGGAAGCTCTAGAAGAAAAATATCATCTTTGAAGCTGCTGGAAGTAAGAAATTCTTGATGGCTAAGTTCTTAGAATACAAGATGACTGACGAAAAGCCTGTGGTAGAACAGTTCGTTGAACTTCAACTCCTCATCAGCGAGATTCTTGCTGAAGGCATGACTTTTGATGAAGCTCTACAAGTATCGGCTGTGATTGAAAAGCTTCCACCCTCATGGAGCGAATACAAGAGGAGGCTGCGACACAAGACTCGTGAAATCACCATGGTGGAGCTTGGCAAAAAGATCCAGGTTGAGGAGCTGATGTGCAGCAAGGACAAGAGCATGATGCTGAGCAAAAACATGTCCAACAAAGCTCATGTTTTGGACGATAAAGCTGCTTCAAAGAAAACTCTTGGAGAATCCAGCAAAATGGGTAATAGACGTAACAGACGTCGAAAACCCAGAGGTAACAATTTTAAGCCTAGAGGTGGTGTCACTAAGCACACCATCAAAGGCGACTGTTTTAATTGTGGTAAACCTGGACATATGGCTAAAGACTGTAAGGCCCCTAAAAGGATCAAATATGATCCAAAACAGAAAAATAAGGCAAACATAGTAGAGGACTCTGGATATTTCACTGGCATGGTGTCTAAAGTCGACCTTGTCTCTAGTATGACTAATGTGAGAGACTGGTGGCTTGATTCTGGAGCCACCAAGCATGTCTGTAAATTCAGAAATGCTTTCTCCTCCTATGCCATAGTAGGAGATGATGAGAAACTGTACATGGGAAATTCTTCCACCGCGAAAGTGGTGGGGAAAGGCAGGTCGAACTGAAGCTAACTTCAGGAAAAACTCTCGCATTGAATGACGTATTCTACGTCCCAGACATATGCAAAAATCTCATCTCAGAAACCATCCTGCTAGGAAAAGGTTTTAAAATTGTTGCTGAGTCCAATACTGTTGTGATTTCTAAGCATGGTGAATTCGTAGGAAAAGGTTATGTTACTGATAACATGATTAAGCTTAGTGTATCTGATTTGAAATTGAATGTTAATGCATCTTCTTCTGTTTATGTTTGTGACTCATCACATGTTTGGCATGATAGACTTGGGCATGTTAATTTCAAATCGCTAGAAAGACTTGCTAATTTAGGTTGCATACCTAAAATAAACTTTGATAAAAAACAAAGATGTGAAATCTGTGTTGAATCTAAATATGCAAGAAAACCATTTAATAAAAGTGTTGAACGTAGAACAGTTCCTTTGGAATTAATACACTCGGATTTAGGAGACTTGAAATCAACACCAACAAGAGGTGGTAGAAAATGGTATATCACTTTCATAGATGATTACTCACGATACTGTCAAGTTCATCTTCTTAGAAGTAAAGATGAGGCCTTAGAGGCTTTCAAGTTTTATAAACTTGAAGTAGAAAACCAAAAAGGAGTTAAGATTAAAACTCTTAGGTCTGACCGTGGCGGTGAGTATGTGATACCCATAGGTGAGTTTTGTAAACATAATGGAATCATTCATGAAACAACTGCACCATATTCACCAGAATCGAATGGTGTAGCTGAAAGAAAAAATAGAACACTCATAGATATGGTAAATGCTATGTTGACAAGTTCAGGGTTATCTTCGAACTTGTGGGGGGAAGCTATCCTTTCTGCTTGCTATATTTTGAACCGAGTTCCATTTAAAAAATCTGATAAAACTCCTTATGAATTGTGGAATGGTAAACAACCTTCCTATGCATACTTTAAAGTGTGGGGGTGTTTGGCCAAGGTGGCCATTCCTCATCCCAAGAAAACTAAATTAGGTCCTAAAACAATTGATTTGTGTTTTCTTAGGGTATCCTGAGCATACAATTGCATACGGGTTCTTGGTCATCAGTCCACGACCATAATAACATTGGTCAGAACACCATATTGGAATCTAGAGATCTTTGTTTTATGAACATTTTTCCTTTAAGGTCTGGACCTCGAAAAAGGGTCCATGATGACCTCCCGGATGTTCCATCGATTAGTCAAACTCCAACTTTGGAGTATGAGACTGAACTGAGAAGAAGTAAAAGGGTAAGAACTGAAACAAGTTTTGGCCCAGATTTTTGACTCTAACGGTGAGAGTCGAACCCCAAACCTACAAAGAAGCTATGACTTCTCCGAAGCTCCCTTCGGGAAGAAGCTTCATTAAATGAATGGGAGTCCATTCAGCAAAATGAAACTTGGGAGCTTGTAGATTTACCTCCTGGTAGTAAATCCATAGGTTGTAAATGGGTGTTCAAAAGGAAACTTAGAACAGATGGAACTATAGATAAATATAAAGCTAGGTTGGTAGCTAAAGGCTATAAACAACAGGAAGGATTAGATTTCTTCGATACTTATTCACCAGTCTCTAGAATCACCTCGATTAGGATGTTGATTGCTATAGCTTCAATTTATGATTTGCATATACATCAGATGGATGTTAAAACTGCATTTTTATATGGTGAATTCAATGAAGAAATTTATATGGATCAACCTGAAGGCTTTATTGTAAAAGGTTGTGAAAACAAAGTATGCAAGTTGAACAAATCTCTTTACGGTTTAAAACAAGCACCTAAACAATGGCATGAAAAATTTGATCATGTTATGATAACTAATGGTTTCAAGGTTAATGAATCTGATAAATGTGTTTACATTAAATCTGTGGATGATTCTCATGTTATTGTGTGCCTATATGTTGATGATATGCTCATATTAGGCAAGTAACCTTGATATTATTAATAACATTAAAAGCATGCTTAGAGATAATTTTGACATGAAAGACTTAGGCCCTACTGATGTAATCTTAGGGATGAAAATCGAAAGACGTCCGATAGATATAGTCTTAGTCAATCTCATTATGCTGAAACCGTATTAAAGAGATTTAATTATGAAAATGCTAAACCCGCATCTACTCCTTTTGATCCCACTTGTAAACCGAAAAAGAACAAGGGTAAGGGTATTGATCAACTTGAGTATTCTCGCATTATTGGTAGTCTTATGTATTTGATGAACTGTACAAGACCACGATATTGCTTACTCTGTGAGTAGATTAAGCAGGTATACTTGCAACCCAGGGCAGGATCACTGGTATGCTCTCTTTAGAGTTTTACGTTACAAGAGAGGGACCTCAAACTATTGCTGAAGTTTTGGGAAGTATCCTGCTGTACTGGAAGGGTATTGTGATGCCAACTGGATATCAGACTCCGAAGAGTGCAAGTCTACTAGTGGGTACATCTTCTTACTTGGAGGTGCGTCTGTCTCATGGAAGTCCACCAAACAGACATGTATAGCTAAATCCACTATGGAGTCTGAATTTATAGCCTTGGAAAAAGCTGGAGAGGAAGCTGAATGGATACGATGTTTCCGGGAGGAATTCCACTCTGGCCCAAGCTGTGTCTTCAATCGCAATCCACTGTGATGATAAAGCTGCTCTTGGTTGCGCAAAGAACAATGTATACAACGGAAGTCTATACATATACGAAGAAGACACAAGACGGTGAAACAACTACTCTCTCTGGTATTATCTCGATAGACTTTGTAAAATCCAAAGATAATCTTGCAGATCCTTTGACGAAAGGCTTAACCAGAGAGGAAGTTAAATTTACATCGAGGGGGATGGGACTTAAGCTCATTGAATAAATCACCATGAAGGATACTCAACCTTGTGATTGGATTTCCAAAATCAAGGTTCAATGAGACAACTAATTTATGGTGATATTGGGTAAAGCACTATCTTTGTCCCTCCCTATGGTGTAATCTTGTGCGATAGTGCTACCTGCAGAATTAAGGATGATCTTTTGCGATGTTAATGGGTACCATGGCTTTGATTAAAGCGGGGTGTGGCAGGACACTCTTTATGGACTCACCTTTGTGGATGTTGGAAGTGGGGCCGCTTCCTATGAGAATTTGAGCTGATTCTCTAGAGACATTCATTAAGTCCGGGATTTTAGCCCACGGCCAAAATGGGCACAACCGCAAGAGCTTGGCACCTGTTTTCTTCGGTTGAGACATCAAGTGTGGCTGTTATTTCTGAATTGCATTCATTGTTGGCGGTTCAAGACATTGCGTTCACCGTATCAACAAGCAGTTCAGGTAACCTCTCACTAAGTTAAGGTTCAATCCTTGGGACACCTTAGCCTATATTGTTGCCTTATGTTTTCTCGTGTTTTATCGAAATGTTTTATTATTCATGGGGGATTGTTAGAAAAAACAATGTTTTGTTTTAATCAAAAAATGCATGGACCATGTTTTGATCCCAAGACCTATTACTCCCTAGATGTTTTTTTCATGTGAATGAATAAAACATTAGTCCCATATAGACTAAAACACTTAGAGTTTTAGACTTAAATAGCATTGGTTTAGCCTTAAGGGTATGGCCCTTTGGGTCTTTAGACCTTTGTGTATGGGGAAAGCCCTAGACTATGGCAAGGTTGCCTAAACCTTATTGCATTTCTTATTGCCTTTCCCGTTCGCGCGGTGCTTCGCACAGAAGCACGCTCGGCTCGGCTCGGCTCGGCTCGGCTCGGCTCGGCTCGGCTCGGGCGTGGGCGTGGGCGAGGGCGAGGGAGAGGGTGAGGGTGTGGGTGTGGGTGTGGGTGTGGGTGTGGGTGTGGGTTTATCCGACCCTATCTTTTTACTGAATTTTTCCACACGTTTCTCCCACACATATAAAGAATTTTATTCTTTACCTTCTCGGTTTTGGGTGTCCGACCCGTGTGCAAAAAAACCTCGTGAAGCATCTTTAAAAAAAAAAAAAATGTCGTTGTAACACCTGTGCACCTCGAGAAGAATCTCGAAAAAATTTGAATTCCGACAAAACATTTTACTGTATTTTTAACGGATGCTTTTACTTGTCCGACAAAAGCTGAAGCGTGAATCACGGATGATCTGTCGCACATTGGATTCTTGGTCGAACGTTGAAATGTTTTTTGCTATAAATACGAGAGAAGAATTTCATTTGAAACCATACCTTTCAGAACTCTTCTCTCTGAAATTCTTCTTCTTCTTTTATTCTTTCATAAATTTTATTTAAGTTTACAGAAACATAAAAAAACGAGTTGTGGTTTACAGAAACATAATTTTGTAATACTACTTCTCTGTTTACAAAAACATAGTTAGTTTACAGAAACATAAATTACTTTTTACATTTCTCTGAAGCTGGTTGTAGTTTCGATTTATGTTTTTGTTTTCATTATTTGTCTGCCAAGTTCTAAGGGTTCTCTCTGTGTATGCTACACATAGAGAGGAGAACTAACGATAGTTGTATCCTGGAGGTAATTTTTTAATTGTTATAGCATCTCGGAGGAGTAGCGAGCAATATTACCTTTAGCTCAGCGTATCTCATACGTGCCTCTACTAAGTTTTAAATACTATCATCAGTGCATCTCCGGTATAACAATAACACATCAGTGAGTGTTAAGTATTTTTCTCATGTTTCTTGAGTTGTTTGTTACTATTATAAGTGTAATCAAAGTATTATTTCTCAGTTGCATACGAAATTGTAATTTATTTCCAACATAATCTTCATAACATAAAGGAACCCAAAATTCTCAATGATTTCATAACTATTTGTCCCTATCTATGTGATGAAATCTCTATCCATCAATCTGATTATATGTACTATCCAACCTATTGGTTCTACTTTAAGCAACCAATTTCTCAATTCAACTACTATTTCAACAAATACTGTGAAACCACCTATGAGCATCATCTTGAAATACCACCTGATTCTGCGAATGTGTCTTTTAACTTGGAAAAATCTAAAGCTCCCAAACTAGTCTTTAGAAAATCAAAGCAAGAGCACTCAAGATTATGCCATAGAAACCACCAGAAATGTTCCATACTAACTCAATTTGAATTCAAATTTTCATCACCCATAAATACATAACATTAAACAAGAAGCATAACTGTATTCAAAACATCAACAATATCCATAAAAACATTAACCAACACCATAAACCAGCTGTCTGTGTTTTTCTTAAAATTGTCTTAAAGCTCACCCTCTCAAGAGATCAACGGTGAGAAAGAGAAATGATAATCATCTTTACCTGCTACTCCAACTTCTGAGTTCTGCTCCGAGTCCCCTGGCTAACGCTGCGAGTTTGACTCTGATTCATTCACATGGATGGTCTTAGAGTTTGAACCACAGACGGTGGTGGCTGCTGCTCACCAACATCATCAACATCCATCTCTCAATCAATGTGCTATGGCTCTTCAGGAACTCTTGGTTCATTACTGGAAGTGTTATTTGGCTGAGTTGGATTGGAACTCAGACCAGTAGTGGGTTGGTTGTTTCCGGCGAAAATTGCTTGTCCTATTCTCTCAGTAGCAGGGAAAAGAGCATCCATCACAGGAAAATGCATCGGTTTATCAAATCGCCAAGGTTTTGCAGACATTTTACGTACCATGAATCTCTCTGCTGCAGAAAGGGTGATCGACTGAAATCCAACTCGACTCAATCCAGAGATGAGGAATCGATCATCAATGACGACAACTCCATCATTCACTTCAAAAGGTCCATACTTGGGATGATAGGCATACAATACCTAATCATCATCGTTAGAACCAGCACGCTTTGGCTTCTCACTGGGAATTGAAATTTCACCATCAACAGCACCAGAAGAACTAGTAACAGTATTTCTTGTCTCACCAATATGCACAGCTCCAGGCATCCTACAACCTCCATGCTCAACGTCAACATCAGGCCTAAGAAAATGATTGTGAGTATATTGATTAATTGGCCATGGTTTGGGCTGATTGAAAAATTGAATAAATATTTCAACTGGATAATCGAGCAACAACTCATGTATAATACCAGGAGGATCATCCCCTTGCATGCGCTCTTCAAGTTTCACCTATATATTATGCCGCATATCCTTCAAATACTAATCAAAACTTTATCTGAAATTTGGAGATTCACATCCCTGAGGAAATGCAATTCCATATGGTAGCCGACTCACATCATGATCATAAGGATACCAATGAATTCGGGGCTCAATATCCACATCAACCAATTTTTTCTTCCCCTTTCAATAGATCGGTTGTTTCTCATCAGACACAGTGAAAGAAGAAGAATTAGAGACAAGAGAACCAGCTGGAGAAAGAACTTTGCAAAGACAGGACAATTGGTTTCTCCGGCAAATGAACAGACCCTTTTAAAGGATCTTATTTTGGGATCTTCGGTCGCTTCACCAATAAATGAAAACTCTTCCCAACGATCACCTCCCCTCTCTCTAATCCTTTCCCCCTATCTCCCTATCGTTTCATTTCTCTGTAAATAAGCCTTTAAAGCCTTAACTGCAGAAACTGGTTTCCTGCATGCTTAAATTTTATGTTTAATCAATTGGCTTTCTTGACAGATGGAGATGCTTTGATGGACTCATTCACACCTGGCATCAGTAATGGATGGACACGCAATTCTTTAGATAACTCCACATGTAGCGCTCCCACGTACACAATCTCAAAGCTCTTCCATATGACTCGCCATCTAACTAATGTTGATTGGAAATCTTGTGGGCTAGTTAACTCAAAGTACTCCCTTTTGGGTCCAATAACAACTTACACCCCAAATCGACCGCTAATAATATCAAGACTCACCATCCTCGAAATCGGGTAATTCGGATCACTCTCTCTATTATCCACATTACTAACATCGCAACTTTTCTATGGTAATTTTATGTCAGGTTTTTATCCAAGGTACCATTATCCAGCGACTATCCAGACCCGTGCTACAAAGTTTTTGAAGAAATCCACCTGCAAACAAGTTACTTTTATTATGCAACCACAAACATCCAAACAGTTGATAACCTTTCCATGAATGCTAATACTCAGTTGGTGCCCGTGAACAAAATTCAAATTAAAGCATGCCACTTCATACTTCTTTTTGAAATCAACATCATTACCTACATCTATAATAGTGAATAATAACTGCATATCATCCATTTAGACCTCACTCTGTATCAAACTATCAATCCCATGGCTTCTTCCTCAAACACCAATACCAATCCCATTGACAACCTTATTCATAAAATGAATTCGGATCTAAACTTACCTGAGGACTTATTTCCAAAGGTTTTCCTCAATTTTGAAAACATTATTGGAAAACTTTGCAGCAATATTTTTTTCCAAACCTCTAGAGTTAACAATTTCATCAATGCAAACTGGGAAATGCAAAGCATAATTGAAGTGGATGTTTGGAATAGGAGAAGAAACTTCTACATTCTCAAAAGCACTCATGAAGAGGACTATAAAACTCTGAGAAATGGTGGTACTAGAGGAGTATTTGAGAAACTTATGGTCTTAGTTGGAGTACCTGCTAATGGTCCTGAGCTAATTGATAAAGAACAATTCTCCAAAGTAATGATATGGCTTCTTGTCAAAAGAATCCCAACCCATATCATTCCTGATATCAGAAACATTATGAGACCTATAGGAGTTTATCAAGATGCACAAAAAACTTATGGAAGAGACATATTTGAAAATAACTTAGAGGTAAAACTCAATATCAATGTCACCAAATATCTCAAATTTGGAATCGAAGCTTATGAAACTCATACTCTCTCCCATTGGCTGGAATGTGTTTATGCTCTAAATGGAATTAAATTCTGCAAAGTATGCAAAACTTGATCATCCTAGCCCCCCTTGTCCCACACCCCCAAATAAAATACATCACATGCCTCCATCCCTACCAACACCCCAACCACCACCTCCACCTAGAACCCCCAGGCAAAAACTTGTTCAAGCTGGCAAAGATGTCATCTACAGACCTTATTCTGATGTTGATGTTGCTGCAGAATTTGAGGTAAAAATGAAAGCAGCTAAGAGACTAGAACTTGAAAAGATTATATCCAACATTGCTTCAACCTCCAACAACAACATCACTTTTGGAGCTCAGTCTCCGTCCTCTGATAACTCTACTTCTCCTCACCCTGGTGTCCTAGCTTGCTAGTTTAAAAACAGAAAATTAATTATGGCAAGAAAGCTTGAAGGCACCTACTAGAAAAAACTTCCAAGTATAAAAACTGCTGGCATAAACCATCATAACAAGAGTCCTGAGGCAAGAGAGGAACCTGAGGCTGTTGCTGCAAATATTGATGCTGCTGAACGGATCTTCCCAGTCTCCACTGCTCCTTAGAAGTTTCTCTCCAATGCTCTTCCTACTATGGAACATATCAAAGCAAATATGGATGCTGAAGCATCTGAAAATAAGAAAGCAGCTTGGAAATATAAGAAGAAATATCATGATTTTGAAAGCCAAAATGAAGATTCCCATAACATCTCCAACTTTGATACTAAAATAAAGAAACCTCTCTATCATGGAGACAATCAATTTCCCAACTTATTGGAGCAAGCCAACCACAAGAGACTCAAATGTTTTCATGATGATTAGTGTGAACAGTTAGGCAACACTCCTTATCCTGTGGCTAATGGTACTATGGATAGCTCTTCCATTGGAAATATTATAATGCTTTCTTATCACTTTACCTTTAAATACTATCTTCTTAAAAATTTCATCCATTTTGTCTATCACTTAATTTATGACCATATTAAGTTCAAAGTATCCAAATGTTTCCTAATTTTGTCTAGAAGGCTAACTTCAAAGTATCCAAATGTTTCCTAATTTTGGAAATTCATTACCTCCTTGGCATGGAACTGCCAAGGTTTGGGAACTAGGGATGCAAAAAGTTACCTTAATGATATGATTAACAAGTTGAACCCTGATATCATTTTCCTCTCTGAAGCAAAATAAAAGAATGATAAATTTAAGAAAACAATGCTTGATATTGGTGTCAACAACTACTGGTATGTGAACCCAGGAGGGCAAGTGGCACTGTTGGTGGTTTAGCTTTGATTTGGAAAAACAACATTACTTTAGAAATAATGGATTACTCTCTGAACCATATCAATGATATATTCAAACCTGTCAATAGCCCACCCTGGATTTTCATATACTATTATGGTAGCCCCTATGACACCACTTCCAAACTGAACTCCTTAAAACTGATAGATAAAACTGCAAGTACCAATACTTTGTCTTGGCTAGTAATGGGTGACTTCAATTTTATCCTTCATGATTCTGAAAAGTTTAGTGCTCACCCTTTGGATAATAATGAAGGTTACCAATTCAACAAAAATATCCTTGAACTTGATTTGGTTGATATTGGCTTTAATGGTTCCCAATTCACTTGGTCAAACAAAATAAGGGGACATGCTCTCACATTACAAAGATTAGATAAAGGATTAGTAACTGATGATTGGCTAATCCTTTATCCAAACACTACTATCTCCAATAGGCTAGCTATTGGATCTGATCACCATTCCATTTTTCTAAATTCTAATCCTCGTTGGAAGAACGAAAAGATACCATTCAAATTCTTTGGTCCTTGGTTGGAGCATGAGGATTGTCTGAAAATAATAGATGAATGTTGGAGTAAATCTATCTCAGGATCCAGTGCATTCACAATTGCTAGAAAACTCAAAGACATAAAGCTTCATATGAGAATTTGGAACAAGGAAACTTATGGCAACATCAAAACAAACATTGAAGAATGCAAGCAATATCTAACCTGGCTTCACAAAAATTACTTCAAGGAAGATAGGGGCCATGCTCTAGATGATGCAAGGAAACATCTCAAGAACTGACAGGATATATAAGAAAAATTCTGGAAGACTAAGAGTAGAGACCAACTGATAAAATTGGGAGATCAAAACACACATTATTTCCACAGAGCTACCAAGAAAATAACAAGAATAAACAAGATTGATACAATACAAAATGCAGAATGAGTCTGGATTTCTGATTACCAAGAAGTTAAAGACTGTTTTACTACCCACTTATCAAGAATGGAAACTGCTGAAACCATCACCATATCAAGAATGACAAAGCTCCAGGTCCTGGCGGATTTCCACCAAACTTCTTCAAAGCCAACTGGGACTTACTGGGAAATGACATAGTTAAAATGGTTCAACATATTTTCACTTCTGGTCATCTTCTTAAAGAAATGAACTCAAACTTCATATCCCTTATCCCAAAAATTGAAAACCCAACTTCCCCAAGTCATTTTAGACCCATTAGCCTATGCAATACTACTTATAAAATCATATCCAAACTCATAGCTCATATGATGAAACCTTACCTTAACAAAATCATATCCCCTTATCAATCTGCTTTCATTCCTGGCAGAAAAATCTAAGACAACATTGATATTTCTCATGAGATCATACACAATATGAGATCCAATAGAGGAAAAAAAAGAAATTCAGGAACTATGGGTATTAAAATTGATATGGCCAAATCTTTTGACAGAGTAAATTGGACATTCCTCATATCCATCATGAAGAAGATAGGTTTTAATGACAATTGGTCCAATAAAATCTTTCAGTGCATTTCAACATCCACATCTGATGTTCTTTTTAATGGATCTCCTGATAAATTTTTCAAACCTTCCAGAGGTTTAAGACAAGGTGATCCTCTTTCTCCCTACCTTTTTCTCTTCTGCATGGAATCCCTTTCTATAACTCTCATACATGCGGAATATTTGGGTATTATAACTGGAATAAGGATATGCAAAGCAGCACCATCTATCAACCATCTGTTATTTTCTGATGACCGCGTGATATTCTGCAAAGACAATGTGACAGAAGCTCAAAACATAATGAAGATCCTCCAGAGATTTGGCAACACATCAGGGCAGCTCATAAATTTTAACAAATCTGGAGTTTTCTTTAGTAAGAACACAGATCTTAACCTCATTCCACAAATTAGTAACTCAATGGAAGTCCAAATCATTCAATTAGATGACAAATATCTGGGCTCCCCCCTTTTCACACATAGAAGCAAAATTAACTCCTTCAAACCTGGAGTTGAAAAGCTGAAAACAAGACTTTCTAGATGGAAAAATATACCATTGAACCCTGCAGGAAGGGAAGTTCTCATAAAATTAGTAACATCCTCTGCTTGTATATACCAGATGAACTACTTCAGGATTCCCAAGAAGACCTGCAAAGACATCAACAACCTTCAAAGGGACTTCTTCTGGGGGGGACATAGAAAATCCTACTGGTTACTATCTAAAATCTTGGACTGCAGTATGTAAACCCAAATAGCTGGGGGGGCTTATGCTTCATGAATATGAAACTATTTAACAGTTCAATAATCACTAAAATAGGCTGGATACTGGAGAAAGATAAAGACTCCCTATGGTACAAACTGATGGATGCAAAATATCTCCTTGGCATAAATGTACTCAACATGGACATTCACTCAAAAGATGGAGACTCCTGGATATGGAAAGGAATTCTAGAAGGCATCAACAACATTCAACAGCACTGTATCTGGAGAATTGGAAATGGGAGAAAGATTAAAATTTGGGATGACATCTGGATCCCAGGAATAGCTACAAAATTCAATAAACCCCAACATTGCCCTCAAAACATTGTGTATCTGGAATCTCTTCTTCTGCCTGAAGGTACCTGGAATGAAAACTTAATTCAAGACTATTTCTACAACAATACTTCTCAAGGCATTCTTGCTCTGCAAACTCATCCAGCTAAAAAATATAGGATAATATGGCAGCTAAATGATACATGCAACTTCTTTGTCAAAGCCTTATATAAGGCAAAAATTGACAATTTATATAACAATGAAACTCAAAATGGAAATTAGGCGGCATATGGAATATGGATGTGGCTCCAGTAATAAGAATCTTTATATGGAAGTGTGCACATGGGATCCTCTCCACTAATGCTAAAAAAGCTAGCATATTACCCTACATTGATCCACAATGCACTGTTTGCAACAGTGGGGAACAAGAAACTATGTAACACATGATGCTAAATTTCCCTGCTGCAAATCTAGTTTGGAAATAAATTCTTGGCTATCATAATACCCAGTTTGATAACACCACTATCTTCGTATATTGGTTGAACTCCTGGTTTCAGACTGGGGAAAGCAATCAAAATTGTCAGATCTATGCCACTACTTGCTGGTATATCTAGAAAGCCAGATGTGATTTTATTTTCAAACAAATCGATCCAAATGCTGCTTTTACTTCAATGCGCATTAAGCAACACCTTTGCAACCATGATATAATTCATAACATGCAAGCGCATATTATGAATGACTTCCCTCTATTACCTGAGGAAACTGATGCAAATATGCATCACAATGATATTGCTTATGATCAGGAACTAAATAGGGCAACCACTTATGGAAAAACAATCAGGATCTGCGTGCTTCAAGATCCTGAGAACTTACTCTACTTCACTGCCCTGACTATGGTGGATTTTCCAGGAAACATCATTGAAACCAGAGGATATCCAGGATACTGTGGAGCTTGGGGAGCAACAAGAGGAGCAAACCTAGCTTTTCAATAGGCCAAAGAAATGCAGAGCACAAACATAGAAATATCTGTTGAATCAATGGAAGCCCTCAATCGTTTCAAGTTTTTGTATCATGCAGCTGTCCAAGGAAGATTTCATCTCGGCTATTTTGAAAAGAATACTCGCCAAGATAAACTAGAAATCACTCCGGTTAGTTTTGTTTTACTAAAATTTACTATTATCCATCGTACCCAGTGGCGGAACTGGAAATTTAACTTGGGGATGGCTTTGGGTTTTTAGGAGTGGCTTAAGCCTATTAATTGGGCTTATTTTTATCAGCCCAAGTGAAATAGGTAGTGAAAAAAACAAGGATTTTTGGGCTTTTAGGGCTCGCTTAAGCCATCCCTAGTTTTGGCATAGTTCCTTCCCTGATCATACCCACAGTATGGATGCCTTTAATTTAGCTCTCTTTTGTAAGAACAACAATGACAGGGTGGTGAGTCCAACCTCTGTCGATATTATGTACCAGCCTTAGTACCTTTCTCTAAGGCCTAAAAAAAATGTCTTTTTGAGACAAATTGCGCGTGGGTGCGAATAGGGCTGCACATGGGTCGGTTTGGGTCGGTTTTGGCATCACCCACCACCCAACCCACTGATGGCGGGTGATAGGAGTTGTCACCCTCACCCAACCCAACATTACAACGGGTCGGTTTTCACCCGACCCACATTACGGCGGGTTGGATCGGGTGGGTGGTGGGTTACCCACCATAAAACACATTACTTACCAAAAAAAAAAAAAAAAAAAGGTTAGAATCTACTGATTAAACTCTCAAACTTCAATCCATCAGCAGCAATTCAATCTCAATCAAGACCAAAATCTCACAGTAATTCTCGAGCCACAAAACCCATCTTGAATCTTTGGCGGTTCCATCTCATCCTTCTACTGATTTCCCACTTCAAACTCAAAGCTCCAATCAGAACCCAACAGATCCAATTAAATCCCTTTTTGACAGCAGAACATCATCATCTTCTAACCCATTTTACCGAGCCTTGACAAAGCCATAAACCACATACAAACAACATCTCCCTTCATAAACAAAATTCTTCACTTTCCGGTTTGAATTCAATTAGAGAAGTACCCATACAAACACAATCCAGATTCATTCATATTTAAAGAAAACAAAATTGAAACTTGTACTAATCAAAAATTACAAATTTCAATTTCAATTTATGATAATAAAACAATCAAAACTTAAGAAAACAATAAAACCCTCTATTCAGAAAGGAAAATGAAAATCCTTCTATTAATTTCAATGTTACTCACCATTTTCGTTTCAAAATTAATCAATCACTTCGTGGCTGTAGCTTTATCTTGTCCCTGTTAGGTGATTATTCTTAAGCTTTGTAAGGTGGTTGGGGATGCTTTTGCATGTGCGACTTAAATCAGAATTCTAACCTAAGTGAAGTGAAGAAGACTGGAGAAGATAAGATAATAGAAAAAACGAAAAAAAAGAAGCGACTAGGGTTAGGTACTTAGGTTAGAATTCTGTATTATATATAAGCATTGAACGGCTAGGATTAGTGGTTGGGATCTAATATAAGGGTTAGGGTATGTTAGGCGGGTGGGCGGGTTGGGTCGGGTGAAAATAGTTTCCACCCACAACCGACCCAACATATGCGGGTGAAAATAGGTGCCACCCACAACTGACCCACGCCTAGGTGAGTTGGGTCGGGTACGGGTAATTTATGGCGGGTGCGGGTTGGGTCGGGTTTGTGCAGCCGTAGGTGCGAAAGCGATTTAATAAAGACACGGCCAAACTTATGTAAATAGTAAACATCTAACAACTCCCTCCAATTAAGTGCATAAGCACAAACGATAATATTGAAATGAGCTGCCATGAGCTAAAGTGTAACAATTGTCAATGGAGATGGTTTTTATCAGCAAAAATTATGTTCTCATTTTGTTTGTTTTTTCCCGTATAATTTGACAACTCAGACTCGGAGACATGTCAATACAACTATTTTTTGCTTTTATGTTCTCATTTTGTTTGTTTATTATGATCTTTTGCAATACAACTATTTTTTGTAAAAAAAAAAAAAAAAAAAAAAAAGACTCGGAGACATGTGCAGCTTCTCCGTCGGACGCATGTTGGCAGTTGGGCAGTGAAACGGGATCTTTTCTGAAAGTGGCAACTTATTTCGAACTCATGTCCACTTTACTTAAATTAGGTTAGGTATAAATTCGCACCTTTAATTGAAGCTCTCTTTCTATTTCCCTATACGTTATATTTCCAAGGAATAATGCCAACAATCCGTTTCTTACAATAAGGGGTCAAAAGAGCCTTTACCAGCCTTCAACAGACTAACATACAACAACTCATTCCAGGTATCAGGTACACCTGGTAAGCACCAATGACTACAATCCTGATGATGCATGGCTGCCTTTCTCTCCTGCGCAGTGTAGTTTTTGCCATATATTGATGGATGAGCATCGGCTCGATAAAATGTTAGTTTACCAACATCGATATATATAACGGGAGTCTTCATTCGCCGAAGAGCGTCTTCTATAATTTTCACATGTGATGGTGCAGGGTTTTTGTATTTTTCGATGGTCGGTATCGGCTTTGTATTTAAGTTGCATTTTCCACCTGTGTTCCATCTCCCTCCTCTGCATATCAAACCAAGTAGGTCGGCTTCGTTACTATGATCCATTTAGGACAGGAAGAAGAGAAGAATGAAATGGTAAGCAAAATATAAATACTTACACAAAATGGGAAAGCGAAAATCCTCTGAAAACAACTTGGGTTTTGGTAGAATCAATGTTGTTGTCAATCCATCTCCTCCAAGTTGTAAAAGCTTTCTTGTATGCTACATCCAAACCCATTTTGGGGTATAGGTAATTGCCTTCTTGATAGTAGTTGATCCTGCGATTCAAAACTAGTATTTTTATGCATTTTCGGAGGAAAAAAAAATGCACATTGAAATTTCTATAATTCTTTTCGTGGCACTTACCCATTGTTAGTTTTCTCGGTATTCCACCAATGCCATGAATCAAAAATTACAATGTCAGCATCTTGATACACGGTGGCTGCGATCCCATCAATCTGGTCCAATCTCATAGTCTCTACCTCTGGTACCAATGGTCTTAACCTCATTCTACGCGTCTTAGAATTTGTTTCATTCACGAGAAACGGCGACCACACAAACACTACAGAACAGTTATAGTCCTGAAATCCAAACCAGATGGTATATGCATTTTCATCAGCAATCAATAGCGAGAAGTTGAAGTGGAGAGCTTAAGTAAGTGATTAAACAAAACTTGCCTTGAATATTAAAGACATATCCCCCCTTGTCTTGTAATCTGAATACATAGATGGCCTTACAATTCTGCTTTTGTCCGAAATTACGCTCCAAAAGATGCATATAATAGACATGTACATATTCCTATTCAAAGAATCCCCTGAAAACACCATTTTCTTTCCTCTCAATCTCTCAAGGAAATCGGTTGCATTTAGAACGCTGCAAACATAAACGACTGATTCAACAAGCGCAAAGCAACAAGTAATTTGATCATCCAAGTTGACTTGAAGGACAGAAAGATTACCTGGGAATGTTATTACTGCACCCTGCATTTCTTGGGTGAGATTTCCACTGCCATTGCCAGTTTAGGTACTCATTATCAGGTTTCCCGTTACTGTGACAATCGAAAGGTTGTTTTTCGAGGTACGGACAAGAACCCGGAGGATAATGTATGATTGGATCATTGACCCGAACCCATTCGCCATCGGAAATATCACAATTATCACGATCACCATTTCCTTGTTTTTTCTCATTTGATTTATTACTACTTCCAGTGGAAACATTCCCTGGGGTTAGCGTTGTAATAGATTTTTCTTCTGGAACCACCGATCCTCCAACTTTAGGAGTATCAATAGCAATAGTACTTGAATTCTTAAAACTGTTTATTTCAGTGTAATTCGTTTTCGTTTGGCTGTTATCGGTGTAATTTTTCATTAGCTCTGGAGAAGCAGAAGTCGGAGAAGAAGACTGGGGTAAAGAATAAGGAGAATATGGAGACGGAGATGGTGACGGAGACGGGGACGGAGTTATAGAATAAGGAGAATATGGAGACGGAGACGGAGACGGGGATATAGAATAAGGAGAAGATGTAGATGGAGTTGGAGTCGTAGAATAGGATGTAGACGGAGACGGAGAGAAAGAAGGTGGAGGTATAGTAGTATTACTAGTGCTATTATTTGTCAAATTACTACTGGAAGAGGATAACCAATGGGGAAATGAAAATTTGATATAGTATTTATCGAGATTAGTTTGAAGCAGTGGATTCATCAGCGACGGAGAAATTGATGGGAACAAGAAACAAATAACGGTAAGAATAAGTACTGAAGCTCCAATGACGAAACCAAAACCAAGAAGTATTGATCTTCCTTTTCTCTTCATCCCTATTGAGTAACTGAATAACGTCTCCCAAATTCTAAACTTCCTCATGATTTTCTTCTCGTCGTCGGAACAAATAATTATCGATGTTATTCAAATTCTCAATAATCTTGATTACTCTTTTGATGTAATATGCATATATATTTGAATAATCCCTCCTTATGCCGAAGATGATTTACCGTTTGTAATTGCAGTACTTGGGCAGTATATTTGACCTGCTGCTATAGGGCCAGAGAAAAGTTGGAATAATAACGTGTAAAACCAGCTAGTTGAAAACCAATGAATATAAGTATTATCCACGTCGTCTTTCATCACAAGTTTAGCTGAAAGTTTATTAACTTCGATCCTTTTTGTCGTTGCTAAATTAGTATAATAATTTTAATAGGTACTGATCATTCTTAGAAGATTCTAAGAAAGAGTCATCCGATCAATTTTCTTGTATGGACTCATAATGCGGTCTATATGACACATACATTGATAGTAGACTTATTATTTTCGTTTACCGTAGTTACCAAATTTTTTCCGGTGTTACCAAGTCTATAGTACAACTTTGATAATTTACAAAGGAAAAATACTCTCTCGGTCCCCGTCCCACTATTAGTAACCTAGTTCAAATTTGCAAAACTTTTAACATAAGGAAGGAAAAATAGTGTTTTAAATATTTTTTATAATTGTACCTTATGGATAATAATTAGTGAAATTTTGAAATGATTTTATTTCTCAAACTATACCACGGATGTTCGCAAACTTTACACAATTGAAAAACATTTTAAAACACATGCGTAGCGAATATAAACATTTCTATCAAATTATGCATATTTCTTATCAATAATACAAAACAGAAGGGGTTTTTGAGCCTTTGACGGTCGTATAACATTTTGAGAGACAAACATGTTATCTGACCATCCCAATCTCATCTTAGCCAAAGACATCTATCGGCTGTGGTGTTTGTAACCCCCTTCTAACCCTCTTAATTAGTTCCACTTAAGTTAAATGTTACAATCATTAAATTGTGCCATTACATAAAAATAAACAAAAAATTAAACTGAAAAATAAATGTTACAATAACTTTCAACCATATATTATAACAAAAAATTTTTTTTGTAAGCCTTCAACAATCCGCAAAATACAAATAACTTATTATTTTTAAAAATAATAGGAATAATTTTCATTCTACTTATTGTATAGAGGGAAAAAAATCAAAATAAAAGAATAATTTTCATTGTGCTCATTGAACAAATGGAACAATCGAAAACAAATCGATACATAGAGATGCAACTAAAAAGAGGAAGAATGGAAGATTACGATTTTTTTTTCTTCTTTAGGGTCTGACCGTCTGAGATGGATTACTCTAGATCGATACATAGAGATGCAGCTGGAAATATGAAGAATGGAAGATCACCATGATTTGTGTGGAGGGTTACGGACAAATTAGAAACATTTACAATTTTTGAAATAGATGGAAGATTTTTTTGTTAGAATAATGTTGCTTGATATTGATCCTCCTCATCGTGCATCGTAAATAATACGAATAAAAATAGTTCTCGAAAAGAAGAGAAACTCAAAATTACAAAGTGGGGAAAATATTTAAGACATGCACAGGTAGTTAAGGATTACAGCTCACCCAGTTTCCTCTTTTGATTAGAAATACTTACCTAATTTTTTCGCTTGCTTTCATTCCTGTATTTACTCCCCTAATTATCCTCCCACCATCATGAGAAATACTTACCCATAATTTCACTTTCTTTTCTATTTACTCGCCTAATTAAAAAAAATGTCCAAAATATTAAAAGTTTCACTTATTACAATTGTTCAAGGAACATGTATAAATAGAGGAATGCATTTCTTCAACCACACCCATCCACTCATTCACTCATTCTCAACTTATTTTCTGGTGAATTTTTTTAAGTAAGAGTATCAACATGTCAAACATGATTAGCTGCAGCCCCACGGATATTGATGTTCCTTTAAGGAGAAAAATGAAGGAGAAGCCATGCTTCATGCATCACATGTACGCGGAACTACTGATGATTTAGGAAGAGAATGATAGGATGGATTTGTGGTTGCACCAAAACTATGAAATGGAAAGGACATGGGATAATACCGGAATGGAATCACTAGAACATATGGATGATGCACACATGACAATAGTTCTTGCGATCGTATAAGAATTTCTGGGAGGATATAATTACATTTATTGAGGATTCTGCATAATGGTCTGTTCAAAGACCACCAATCTTTGGGGATCGTAAAAAAATTTTATGTAATGCTAAAATAAGACGGTTTACGTGATTTTTTATCAGAAAATATCATTTAAATCAGTTGGAAGTGTAATTGTATTTATAATTATTTGGATGAAAAGTATCTAAAGTTTTCATAGCGACATGTTCTTATGAGTCGGATTAAGTCATATGATAGTGTGTGGTAATTATTAAAAATTATTATGATATATAAAATTATACCTTCTCATGTTGTGTCGTTATGGCACGGGTTATTTCAAGTATTTCTTATAATCGATTAAAAGAATAATTTTACAAATATCTCCTTGTTTAGTGATATAGGTCATCTATTATGGGACAAAATCTAAAAGTAAATATGTCAACTAATAGTGGGACGGAGAGAGTATCTATTTTGGTTTCAGTCAGTTAACTAGCCTTGTTAAATTTATAAAGATACAATATAAAGTACTTTGGATTTGGAAAGAACACGTAGTATCCGTAATTTTTACCTTGATATAGTATCGAAATAGCCTGTGCTTATTTTAATTTTGAGACCAATCGTCGGTTTTAGTTTCTTCTTTACTTTTTCAAATGACTTCTTCTTTCAATATTAAATCATGTTATAACCATATCTAGTTGGACGATACTAACTATTAACTATGGAAGTTGGAGATGATTAACTATGGAAGTCGTAGATGATGGCCTTTGTTCATAGTCATGACTACAAGAGATTCCACAATGGAACTTATCCTTGTGCACATGTAATTATTAAAGCAACACCACTATCAGGCTCCACAAAGACCACTCTAAACCCTGACTAACCGTGCATAAACATCTTAACTTGGCAGCAAAATGACCAACTGAACATGCATAAACTGCGATGACTTGTTAATAACAAACGTTACATTCAGACACGTTAGTGCTAAATATAAAAGAGCTCCCACCGTGATGCGGTAAATAAAAACATCGTCAACTGGTTCCCCACAATATCGAGTACGTAAGTTGAGCAATTGTTGCAATCGGAGAAGAAATAAGCTTTGATTTTTCCATTTTTTTTAAGTAAGAAGACCCACAATATATTTCTGCTCTGAGAGAACAAGCCCCTTTGAATTTGATATGGCTTGAAGACCCAAAAATTAATTGAAAACACTCAAATATTTAATTGCAAATTTCGCTTCCAATATGTTTAATCATTTGTAAATGATGAATTATTGCACGTAACTAACGCATCATCTACATATACCAGTTGATAAACCACCACCTTACCTTTTTGATATAGAAATAAAGAAATAATTATGGATAGGTTTTAGATCCAAAAAAACCAAGAAGTTCGGTATCATTGGTTAGGACATCCGACCTATAAAATAGTTGAATTAGTAATAAATAAAAATAAGTAACATGTGAATAACAGTATGAACTCTATTTATTATGAAGCTTGTCATGTGGATTGTAGTTGCAGGAAATCCTACACTACACCCTTGCTAAGATTTCACAATAATCAATCCATACTTAAAGATTAAAAACGACTCTTTATCATTTAATTATCAGAAATGTTTACAGAATTGGAAGAAGTCAAGAATACAATTAATCTCCCAATGTTTCTCTCTCCTCAAGACTTTCTCACCTCTAAAAAATACAACATCCTCTCTCAGGATATATTGGGTCTCTATATATAGGGTAGTTACATAATGGATGACAGCTAAGCTGTCCTTTACTTTCGGATTTGATTTGCGGTCTTATCGCTACAACTATGATATGAAATATCGCAAGCATTATAACCGTCGCAGATAAATCATGCTCTTCTCGTGTTTCATCAATCGTCAGCTATTACGTCATTCTTTAACTTACTCTGTGACACTAGCAAAGTGTTGTTGAAGAGCTCGCGGTATCTTCGCAGAAGTGTTGTTAATCTCGCAAGAATATTGTCATAGCAATATTCTGATCCTACATCTTGCCTCTTCTCATGTCTTCTTCGCAAAGTAGAGAAGATATGAGAATCTCTAACTTTTCATTGCACTCGCAACTTCCTTTCTTTCCATGTTTTCTCTTTTACAAAACTCCGAAAATTCAGCTTAACCGCCTACACGTGTTGTAAATTCTTCTTTTTACTGACACGTGTCTACTCAACGGGTCATCTCCTTTTGCCTATAAAAGGTAGAATTTGGTTACAGAATTAATTTTCTTCTTCGTCTCTTTGTCTTTTCGTTTTTCCGTCTGCAACTTTTCTTCTTCTTCATATTTACCTGCTACTGCTTTAATGGAGTCTTCCAGGTATGTGTTTTTATGTCATTACTAAATTCCACTTCTATTATATGAACCATGTTTACTCATATTTTATTAGTCTTTTTCTATTTGATTCTTGATGATTTACATACTGTGTTTTTCTCTTCAGTGGAATTAACGCCCAATCTGTAGTTCAAAACCCTAGTCTTCATAAGAGACTTGTTGAGAAGAAGAGGAATCCCTCGAGTCATAAGGTAGTAAGAAACATTTTATTTTTTCTTAACAATATTGTTGCCTCTGTTTCTTATCTAAGTTATTACTCGCAGGATGACGAGAATATCATTAAACCTCGCAAACGATCTCGCCAGGTTAAGACTCTTGAGGCTGATATTATTATTCCTAAATTGACATCTGCGAGAGTAATTCACGTAGCTTCGAAAGTGGTACCTCCTTCTTCTGTTTGCGAGAACATCGCTGCTAGCATCCCTTTCTCCACTGCCCCTTTTTCAAATGAAATTTCTAAAATCGATGTTAATGAAATTCCCTCCAGTCCTTTATTGCCTTCCACTGTTACCTTTCCAAACGCTCCTCCTTATGATGATGCAACTATTACAAATAATTCAAATCTTCAACTCGCCATCATTACCACTTCACCTTCTACACCTCTTCCCTTACCCAAAGAAATACCAGTAGGGGTTGATGCTGCTTTTGAAGTTTTATCTAATATTTTAGATGATGCTAGAAAATCATCTACTGATCCTTTCAAGCATGTTGTTTGCGATACCTTAATCAAATATTTTGGTCCTCAAAACACTGTCTCGCGATCATATTTAGAAGATGAGATTGAGGCTCTAAAGATGGACCTTCAAGACAAAACTTTATAATGTGATATTCTTAATCATAAGCTTCGCAACTCTTCACTTGATTGCGAGAATCTTCGCAGAAGGAATAACGAGATGAAAGGTATAATTTCCTTCCTCTGTCTTTTTGTTTTTATGTTCTAGAAAGTTTTCATCTTCTATGTACTTAAGCTTCTTTCTTAAATTCTTGGCTTGTATATTTAGTTTTAAATCAGAATCGATTCATTGAAAGACTTAAATTTGAATCTATCGCTGAAGAAGCTCGTGCTGAAAAAAATTCTTGGATGGATCAGTTTAATAGATTAGATAATCTCTACACGTATTCAGTTGATCAAATAGATAATCTCACTAATGAGAATAATCAATTATCACAAAGCCAACATTTATTAAATAGCGAGATTACTCGCCTCTCATACTTGTTAATCAAAGCTAATTTGGCGACGGAATCTTTGTCAGACGAAAATAGAACTTTATCTCAAGAAAAGCATAAATTTTAAAGCTTGATGGAGATTTCCTCCAACAATTGAGTAATCTTCAGAGAGTATGTGATAATCAAGAACAATCTCTTCGTTCCCTTAAGAATGAGCTCAAAGAAATAACTGAATCATCTGCCGCTGAGAAGGATAAACTTATCAAAGGTAGATTAACACTTATCTTAAAGGCCAGCGAGCTTCAATACCAGTATTCCCAACTAAAAGAATCTTATTCTTTACTCGCCAAGAAAAACTCATATCTCATTTCCAAAGAAGAAAATATAAAGTTTCGCCTGAAGGGTATAGTTGGGGATAAGTTTGACGATGCTATGAATCAATGGGAGAATTGTTGCTTATTAATTCAAAATTTAACTTCTCAAAAAGAAGGTAGTCATATTTTGACTATCTTGACTGTTAATTTTTCTATTTATTTTCTCAACTATACTTTATCTGAATATTTTCTTGTCATTTTTGTTTCTTTACAGAATCTGAAAGAAGTCTTCACTCTACCATTTCTGATCTGACTGATAAGTTGGATAAAGTCCGTAAATAAAACAGGATTCTCACTTCTGATCTTGTAATATCTCGCGCCCAAGCAGAGCGAAGATATGATTATCTTGAATATTTCAAGAACATAGAGATCAGAAATCGTGACAGAGGTTTCCTTCGCAAGGTTCACCTTAGCGCTGAAGTCCTTGTGAATGATATTCTAATATCTCAGTCTCTTCCTCCTGTATCTGTTCTTCCTATAGAAGTAGATGATGATGAAGTTCCTCTTCCTATGGATAAAGATCTAGAATATGCAGGTGAAGAAAAATATATTTCTCAAGAAGACCCAATAGAAGAAGAAGAAGAATCTCAGATTAATCGTAATGAAAAGAATGTTGGTGGATCTGATAACACAAGCAAAGGGAATGAATCTGGCGATACCAACGCTGAAGCTTGAATTTTATTTTTTCTTGCGAGCAATGTACTTTATGCAACTTTAGACTTCAACCTTTATTTTGAATACTTCTTTTAAGGAAGATAATGATATTCTGTTTATTAACTCCCTTACTTTCCCCTCATTATCTTTCTTGAAACAATTGGTTACTTCTTATTATCTCCTTTTTGCGAGTTGATGAATAAGCTTGCGATTTGATGAATATTATTGCAATAATAATTTCTTCTAATAATCTTGTTGTGTGATTCTGAATGATGTTTTCTGGAAAAAAAAAATCGGAAGGAATTTTGTTTCTCATAAATTTTTCTGCAATGAACAAATCTTTCCTGCATTCTTAAAATAAAATAGTTAATGATTGAAATTATTCTGTTGGTCTTATTTTGCCTTCCTAGGTAAAGGTCTTATTTTGCCAGATTTTTCTTTCTGCGAAAAAATCGTAGGACGCCTTTACATTTGCATGTGTTGACCCATTGATCTTGTCTTAGCCGTATTTTTTCAATTTCTCTGCGACAATATGACAAGTCTAAGTTCCCTTGTGAGAACAAAGGCTTATGACATTGCCGTCTTACGATGAAATCGCAGGACGTCTTTACACTTTCATGTAAAAACTCATTGATCTCATCTTATCTTTTTTGTCTTATGGATTGTTGCCTCTGTATAAATTTTGTCACGCGACAATATGACAAGCCTAAATGTTCTTGCGATCATAAAGCCCCATGACATTTCCGTCTTAAGACACTTATCAGCTCCCTAATGGAGGGTGCCTCCCTTATCTTCCCCCTGGTTTCCCCTTCAAGGAGGGCACATCGGCCATACAAGACTATCTCCTCCCATCCGGATTTACCAACAACTAGTTTTTTTCGCAACCTCTTGCCCTTTATGCCTATATGGCTTGTAGTTACAAGATTACACCCTAAGTGGGGTTTTCTTCAGGACGAATGCATCATAGCCAAGACTTACCAAGAATGGCCAGGGTAGTTTGTCCATCCCGGGAACCCTTGGCTCAACCGTGTACCTCGGCGCCTTGGTCATACTCTGCATTCCTTAGAAGAGACCCTCGGTCTTCCAACCAGGGTATAACCTTATATAGTTGGAAATCCAAGGTGCCTCTCCCGGATAGGTTTTCTTTAACCCCAACATCTTCATGACTCAGGTTCTAGCAGCGGTATAACCTTATCCCTAAGTCATGCAAAGAGATACCCCTTAATATGACATACTTTAGGTCTTACATTTGCCTATTGCGAAATTGTATTCGCAAGCTAAGGAGTACGCCATAAAGGTTTGTCCCATTCTTTGTTTCTTTTGCGTATATTGCAATATTTCATTCTTTATATAATCTTTGAATAGTTTTGCGAATAAACTCGCAGCTGTAGAAATTTGTTTTCCCATCTCTTCTTTGTTTCATTAAATTTTTTTTACTGATAATATCTTTTTAAATATAATCTGTTCCATGGCCTACCAAGTCTTTGACCAACATCTCTGCCCTCTGGGTCTACCAACCTGTATGCCCCTGTTCCAACTATCTCCTTAATGATATATGGTCCATCCCATTTTCTCGCCAACTTTCCACCACGTTCTCGCTGGTATTCCGGTGTTTCTCGCAAAACTAAATCGCCTGGAGTTTCTTAACTCGTTTATTATATTCGCGAGCAAACTTTCGCTGGTAATTTTCCATATGTTGTAATGTTTTTTCTCTCTTCTCTTCTACTTCATCAAGTTCTCTTAGAATCATACTAGTATTAAGATTCTTCTCCCAAACCTCTCTTTTTGTTGTAGGAATAACAACTTCTGTTGGTAACACAGCTTCAACCCCATATGTCAAACAAAAAGGCGACATTCATGTATCTTCTCGTCTAGTTGTATTGTAAGCCCATATTCCGTTATGCACCTGCTCGCACCATGCTCTATGGTATCCCTCCAGCTTATTTTTTAAGATATCTTCGATTGTTTTATTAGTTACCTCAGCCTGACCATTTGCTTGTGGGTATAAAGGAGTAGATTTTCCACATTTTATCTTAAATGCATTAAGTAGTAATTCTATATTATTCCTTTCAAACTGTTTTCCATTATCATATACCAACTGTGTTGGAATTCCAAATCTACAAATTATATTTTCAAATATGAATGTGAAAATGTCTTTATCGCGAATATGTTGTGCTGCCTTCACTCTCCCAATTTTGTGAAATAATCTGTAGCAACAATTAAATATCGTCTTTGCCCTGAACCAGGTACAAATGGTTCCTCAATATCTAAACCCCACTTCCCAAAAGGCCATACACTTGTGGAAGATGATAATGGTGCTCCTGGTGCATGTATCCTTTTTCCATATCGCTGACAGTATTCACAACGCCTTGAGAGTTGCTTTTCATCTTCATCCATATATGGCCAACAATAGCCTTGCATTATTGTTCTATATGCCAAAGATATTCCCCCACTGTGATTACAAGCATCGCCACTGTGCAGCATTTTTAACACCTTTTGTCATTCTTCCCTCGTTAAGCATCTTAGCGAGGGTCCATTAAAAGATCTGAGATATAATACTCCATCTCTTAGCTCATAATTGGTTGCTCTACTTTTTAATTTATGTGTTTCTAATCTATTTCTTGGAGTTTCTCCTCTCTCCAAGTATGCATGTAGATCTTCTCTCCAATCTATAACATTGCTTTTTAGCTCTTCCTCGCAAGCTTCTACCATCATCACATATGTTTCTTCTTCCTCCTTGTTTATCGAAGGTAACAAAAGTGTTTGAATTTTTATGCATCTCGCAGCTGGATTTGTCATCATGCTTGATATAAAGGCAAAAGCATCTGCAAGTCTATTGTCCTTTCTTGATATATGTCTCCATGTTATTCTTGGAATTCTCGAAGACAATTCTTCAACCAGTTTTTTGTATTTCTTCAAGGATAGTTCATTTGTTATGTATTCTCCCTTTATCTGGAAAATAACCAATTTCGAATCGCTAGTAATTCTTGCATTTTCTAACTTCATTTATATTGCAATTTTAGAGCATGAATCACAGCTTCATATGATGTCTCATTATTAGTAGATGCGAACTCCAATCTAAATGAAAAAGCCATTTTTTCCCCTTCTGGCGAGATAAAAACAACTCCAACTCCATTACCTTATCCATTTGATGATCCATCCACTAATATCTCCCACTTATTGGGTTCTGTTAATAGTTCTCTTGGGTCTCCATGTTCTTCTTCTATATCCATCATTTCTTCTACTGCTTCATCATCTTCTAAAGGAAACTTAGCTAAGAAATCTGCTATAACTTGTGATTTTGGCGAAGATAAAATGTCATATTTAATATCAAAGTGTCCTACTTGTGCATTCCATCTTTCAACTCTGCCTGATCTTTTTGAATTCTTCATTATTGACTCAATTGGCACTCTTGTTAATACTTTTACCTTATGTGATTGAAAGTAAATGCGAAGTTTAAAAGTTGCATGAACCAATGCTAGAATTAACTTTCCAATCTTTGAATAATATCTCTTTGCAGAATTAAATGTCTTGCTGATATAATAAATTGGTTTTTCAACCCCCGCATCTACTCACAGCAATACTGCACTTAGCGCGTGTGTGGTTGTTGCGAGATAAATCAATAGTTCTTCTCCTGGATCTGCTTTCTGTAAGATAATTATGTTCATTAAATGTTCTTTAATTCCTTGAAAAGCCTTTTCACATTCATCCGTCCACTTGAATTTTGTTTCCTTCCTGAGTATATCGAAAAAATGTTTGCACTTGTCTGAAGATCGCGAGATGAATCTTCCTAGCGAGGCTAAGAGTCCATTTAAATTTTGCACATCCTTTATTGTTGCGGGAGTTGGCATGTCACGAATTTCTTGTACCTTTCCTGGATCAACTTGTATTCCTTCTTTCGACACAATATACCCCAAAATATTTCCTGAAGTTACTCCAAAAGTACACTTGTCAGGGTTCACTTTGATGTTAAAATGCCGCATTTGTTCGAAAATCTCCTTCAAATATTGTACATGGTCTTTAGCTTCTTTACTTTTGATCAACATATCATCCACATATACCTCTAATGTTTTATGTATCCATTTTACAAATACCTTCTCCACCATTCTTTGATATGTTGCACCAGCATTTCGCAAACCAAAGGGCATTTTCGTATAATAGTATAACCCTCTTGGAGCAAAAAATGCGGTGTGCTCTTGATCTTCTTCAGCGAGGGGAATTTTATTATATCCTTTATATCCGTCTAATGAAGATATTCTAGCATTCCCCGCTGCTGACTCAACCATTTGTGGAATATCTGGTAATGGAAAACTATCTTTAGGACAAGCCTTGTTTAAATCAGTAAAGTCTATGCAAATTCTTATTCCCTTATTCTTCTTTAGGACCACCACCATATTTGCTATCCATTCTGGATATTTTGCTTGCCTTATAATTCCCGCGTCAAGCATTTTCTGTAACTCTTCTTCTATTTGGGAATGATATGTTGTTGCAATCTTCCTTATTCTTTGTTTAAATGGTTTTGCATCTTTATTAATTTCTAGTTTATGACACGCTACCGATGGATCTATGCCTGGCATCTCATCCATGTTCCATGCAAAGATGTCTTTATATTCTCGCAAAAGATTTATGGTTTTCTCTTCTTCATCTATATCCATTTTAGTTCCAATTTTCAGCAACTTAGGTTCTTCCCTACTCCCAACATTTACTTCCTTAGTTGAAACTGCTGCGATGTAACTGGCCTCCGGTTCTCCCATTGGTGTTGGTGTTTTCATTGTTCTCGCAGGTTCGTCTCCTTCTTGCGAGATTTCACTGAGTATTACTTTTCCTTCTTTTGCTCTTATCGAATAAACTTTAAATTTTTCTTCTTTCTTCATTTCTCTAGCCACCTTTTTGCGAGCTTTTCACATCTTTGGACGCTCTTCATAATTTCTTACTTCAATTTGATAGCACATCTTCGCAAGATTTGTGTCTCCTCTAATTTCTCCAACTCCACTGGGCATAGGAAATTTGATGCATTGACGCAATGTTGATGCTACATCCTTGATTGCGTGTATCCATGGCCTTCCCAATATCATGTTGTATGGTGATTCCATGTCTACCACACATAATGTTACTTGTGTTTCAATTTCTCCTAGCGGAATTCGTACCACTATTTCGCCTTTTGGTTTTGTTGAAGATTTTCCAAAGCCATGAATATGATATGTTGGACAAGACATTTCTTCATCTTTGTATCCCATTTTCTTAAAAGCATGATAAAATATTATATCCACAGAACTTCCTGTGTCCACCAAAATTCTATTTACAACCCATTCTTCCGCAGATTTTCTTCTTCCCATTGGGATAGTGGATACCGTGATTATCAAAGGAAACGTGTAATTTAAATTTTCTTCTGGTATTTCTGCTGTTGTAAACGTGATCTCCTGCTTTTCCCAATCCTTTAATGATGATATTTTTTCCACCGTCATAATTTTCCTTCCTTCAAAATCCCGTTTATGTATCTTCCCCTTAATGTTTTCATGAAATTTATCAATCATTGCTCTCGTTACCATATCACACTCTAATTTCCTACAATTCTCTTTTGTTCTAATCATTCTTCCTTCAACTATTTCACCAATTTGCTTAATTATCTTCTTGATTTTGAATAACTCTCAACTTCTACTTCGTCTTTCCTATGATTTTCGTTAATTCAGTCTCTTTTTCGGGCACCAAAATGTAGTTGCAAGAAATCCTACACTACACCCTTGCTAAGATTTCACAATAATCAATCCATACTTAAAGATTAAAAATGACTCTTTATCATTTAATTCTCAGAAATGTTTACAGAATTAGAAGAAATCAAGAATACAACTAATCTCCCAATGTTTCTCTCTCCTCAAGACTTTCTCACCTCTAAAAAATACATCATCCTCTCTCTGGATATATTGGGTCTCTATATATAGGGTAGTTACATAATGGATGACAGCTAAGTTGTCCTTTACTTTCGGATTTGATTTGCGGTCTTATCGCTACATCTATGATATGAAATCTCGCAAGCATTATAACCGTCGCAGATAAATCATGATCTTCTCGTGTTTCATCAATCGTCAGCTATTACGTCATTCTTTAACTTACTATGTGACACTAGCAAAGTGTTGTTGAAGAGCTCGCGGTATCTTCGCAGAAGTGTTGTTAATTTCGCAAGAATAATGTCATAGCAATATTCTGATCCTACATGGATAAAATAATCAACAAACATTAAGAATGACCCACTCCATCTCTCAATCTCCTTTAAATTTAATCTTTTACAGACGTTTGGGGTCCTTCACATATTATTTCAACTTCTAATTCTAAGTATTATGCTTTATTTATGGGTGATTATTCTAAGGATTCGTGGTTTTAGTCAATTACTTTCAAATCAGATTTTTTTCAAATTTCAGAAAATTATGAAGCAGTGGTAGACATGTATTGTTGTAGTATTATGACTCTTCAGTATGACTTGGAGTAGAGTTTCAAAAATTGGAACAACACATTACTCAGTTTGGGATTGAACACATAGTCGGATCCTCGCGCACATGAACAAAACAGTGTTGTTGAGAGGAAGCACTAACATGTTGTTGATACATTTCTTACATTAATAGCTCGTGCTAAATTTCCTACTCAGTTTTAGGTGCTTTCGAAGTTGTTGTACCTATATCTAATAAATAAATTACCTAATTCTAAGTTACGCAATGTATTTGACATTCTTAGAGTAAGATTTAACGATACCAAAAATACTAAAAGGAATCATTTGGAAATATATCAACGAAGAAGGAAAAATGTCACTTATTATCATACAAAATAAAAACATAAAAATAAGATATCTTAGAATAAGAAATGAATGTGGTATTTATTGATTTATCATATGAAATAATGTAATATTTGATCATATTAATATTTAGTGGTTTTAGAGCTATTAATTTAATAAAGTTTTACGAAAAAATAATCGTCATCGCTAGATTTGTTAGATTAAAAAGCCCCATCAAATTCGGTAATTCCATGAGCTGCCTTGTATCTGAATGTATCAAAGGAAAACAAAAATGAAAATTTAAAATGTTAGAATAAAGTGATGTCTCAAACTAGGAATATTATGTAGCTAAGAGATGAACAAATCAATATCAATAGTGTAAGTGCATGAATCATGATATTTGAGTAACATCGATACAGATAACAATAATATCAACCTACTACATTTACGATAGATTTATAAAAGAAAATACAGTATACCGTGGGTTTAATATCACGGTCTGGTACTAATTTGTTCGTCTTTACGGTGGTCAGGGAATAATTTTTTCTTAACTATCAGGGGTTATTTCAGTTGGCCCAAAAGTCACACTCTCAAATATGAAATCAGCGAATCGAGTTTCTGCTCAAAAATCTGGAGATTTCATGAAATACTTCTCTTATGTAAGGTCTAGTTTAAGTTCTTAATATATCTTTTTTCTTATTATAATTAGAAAATAAAAATGTAGAACGGAGTTAACAGTGGGGTTGGGGTATTTAGCGGCTTAGAGTCTCCCCCTTTTATTTCAGTCGATATGAAACCCACGGAATACCTAGAACCACTCTATTTTTAGACACTGAAAATTTTATTTGCAACTGATTATGACAATGGGACCGTTGACGTGGTCCTTTCCCTTGGAAAGAATCGGGCAAAGATCTCATCTGTGGATGTAATGTGTATGGCTAGCTAATAACGTCAAGAAGATTTTAATTTTCGCTTGGTGCAAGAATTTCGATTCATGGATAGTACTATCCAGTATCGAGCAACTCATTTGCTGCTTGATGTACATATATATCTTATATTCGATTTTTAACGATAGTACAGAATCTACAGATCATTATGTATGTTCTATTCTCAGCTTTATAGAATCTAAACACATGTTCGGTAGGACAGTTTTAATTTCTGGCCGACAGATTCTTAGTTGTTTTATAAACGACACTTGAGATTTTTATAAAATTGTCTGTTCTTACGAGTAATCAAATCCCACCGGCTCTGCGTGTGTGGCAGAGTGTTCTTACCAGATGAAGCTTACCCTTTGTTAAATAATCATCAAAAAAAATAAAAAAATAATTGTCTACAATGTGATTAAGTCAATGAAGTGTGTTTTTCGATCTAAACAAACCCCACTAGGTAACGTATATCAGTTAGTAGCTCAAAAGTGGCCATCAAGGTTGGTTGTATATACATCGATTAAAGAAATCGAAAGATTTAATTATTTTCTCCTCAATAATCACTAAAAATTAAATTTAACATTTGACTTATGTGGTACTTCATAGAAATTCTGTACTGGCGGCATTCTTTAGGTACACTGAGCATTGATGAATATGAAAGTGATAAATAAGACGGCACATTTACTAGGTCGGAGTGTAGAAGTGCTCTAGTGGCAGCTTGATGGAAGGATCGAGCACGGTCGTAAGATACAAAATTTAATGGGTAGGAGAACGTGAGACGGGCGTTTTTGAAAGCAACGTATGTGCTCTTATACTCCCTTTGTCCCCATAATATAAGCGGAATATTGGATTTTCCTAGTCCCATTAGATAGGCGGAATTATAATTCCAAGGTATTTTTTGACATATATGCTCTTATTTATATTGTATGGGCATTTGTATTGAGAATCAGATAAAAGATATAGGCAAGAAAAAACATGAAAATTTATAAAAACCATGTATTTTCTTATTCTAAGAGATTTCATCTTCTCCGCCTGTATATTATGGACGGAGGGAGTATATACACAGCGGAGCAGTTGAATAGATTGGAATATGGACTAGACGTCGACATAGAAAGCATGCGGTAAAAGACATCGTGAAATTCTAAGAGGACGTAGACTGACAAATTAAGACATCGTGAAATTCATCTAACAGCTGGTTTGCTCCGTTTTGATACGCGCGACCGACATGACATTATTTTCCATGATTGAACAAGATTTTTTCTGGTTGCTATATAGAAGAGTTCTGCTGGTGATGACTTGATGTAGGGTCATTTTGGGCCAGTAGGCTAAAATCCAAAAGAATGTCTATAGCAACAGTATTAGATACGTCTCTTCTGGGAGGTTCTACTCCAAATTTCAAACATGGCAACGTTTAACTCTTGATACATTAAAACCACTAGCTAGTAGTTAAGCCAGATCTTTGAACAGTAACCACTACCCACTAATAATATTTTCCATTTTCACCGAAGAAAAGAACCATTTTTTTTTTAGGGACCATGGTTTTTCTCGGATCATGATTTTATTAGGCCAACCTCCCTATACTTATAAGGGGTGTCCTAAAGTTAGGTAAATACATATTTACCCTTTAGTTTAATTTAAATTAAAACTAACCTAATAACTATATAAATCTAATCATATACATCTAATCTAAATAAATCTATTAACCAAAATCAAAAACAAAAATAGGAGGGGAATCGAAATTTTCTCTTTTCTTGACGTTCCTTATTCGATTGAAAAACCCATCAATCTTTTTAATTCGTTTTTTGATTGAGAAAATTGAGTAGAAATCATCAAAATATGGTTTCAATGGAAGTTAAAGTGGCATGTTCGGTTAGGAATAGTTTTAAAAAAACTTGTTTTGTAACCGAACATTCTGAAACCAAGAACCCGAAGAACACTTCGGTTATCACTAATTTAGTTTTTCGTAACCGAACTCCGCAAAAATAGTTTTAACCGAACTCCTCATTGAAAACCAATATATTGTGTTCGGTTGGTTAGGTTAATTGGAATTTTTTTTTCCTTTAACCGAACACTTGTATTCGAACAACAAATGCTGAGTTCGGCTGGTTCGCAAAAAAATAATATTTGCTAACCGAACCGAACCCTTCTCTGAAAATCAATATGTTGAGTTCGGTTGGTTCGCAAAAAATCCTAAAACTATTTTCTAACCGAACTTTACCAATATTACAAAAAATAAAATAAAATAAAATCCAATGTAACCAAACTGTGTTATTTTTCCCACTATGTTCAGTTTTGATTTAACCGAACTTTGCCCACTATGTTCGGTTGGTTCGCAAAGAAGGCTAAAACTATTTTCTAACCGAACTTTACAATATTGTGTGAAGTTCAGTTAGATATTGGTTGGTATGAAGTTTGCGAAACAACCGAATTTTGTATACTTGGTAAAATCTTAATCAACACGAAGTTCTGTTAGATGTAGGTTGCGAACCAACCGAACTTCTAGACCCTAAAGTTCGGCAACATTGCGGGCAAACCAAACAAGACTTTGTAAATCCTATAAAAAAAGTTCGGTAACCTGCGTGTTAACTGAACGACTAAAAACCTCCATTAAGAGCGAGTTCGGTAACCTGCGTGTTTGGAAAAAGTAACCGAACTACACTTTCAGGTGTGTTCGGTTACTTGTTCTTCACATATGGTAACCGAACAAGCCTAAATCTACTTAAAAAAATTATATTTTTTTGAAATTTTGGATCAATTCAACCAACATTATCTAAGTTTGAAGCATACCTGGGTACCCAAATACTCTTCCTCCGATTGTGGTTGGTAAAATCCATGTTTTTCTTCTTCACCTTCTTTAACTTTACTCTCTTAATAATTCTACTTCTTTTTTAAAAAAACCCATCTGATTTTTTAATCTCACTAATTATCTTTAACTTAATCATTTCACTAATCATTACACTAACTATTATTAACACTAACTAATCATTACCCAAAATTAATCAGGGGGTAATTTAGGTATTAATATAAATATCTAGTTAAGGGGTGACCTAGATTTACTTCTAATGTCTTACCCAAAATAAAACAATGGTCCCCCAGAAAAAGGCTGGTCCCCAAAAAATGATTCAAAGAAAAAGTTTTATCATCTTTACGTAAAAATAAGATTTAAGTTATTGTACTAAGTTCGGTTGGTTTGCAGCCAACAAAAAACCAAACTTGACGTAAAAAAAAAAGATTTAACTTAGTGTACAAAGTTCGGTTTATTCGCACATTGCATGTAAACCAGCTATCTAACCGAACTATACATAATATAAGAGTAGATTAAGTATAATAAGTTCGGTTGTGTCGCAAACGTGATCCCAACAGCATAACTAACCGAACTTATCAAAAAACAAAAAAAATCAACAGTTCCAGAGTTATATTCGGTTACCTAGATAAAATAAAAGGTAACCGAACTGTGTACTTGTTATTTGTTCGGTTACATGTAATCTTGATTTATTAACCGAACCAAGAGTTCGGTTACCGCGATAAAATTGTCTTGTTACCGAAATTTATTGTGATTGCAATTGATGTTGTTCCATTTCTTTTAGATTGAATGCCAACCTATACCAATGGATAAACAACCTTCTCCGGTTGATATGTTGTTCGAAGATACATCCCATCACTATGTCAATGATTTGGTATTTGACTTACCTATTGATGCGAAGAATTGATCTAGAGAGCATGCCAAGAGAGCCATGTGCGTATTAGTTTTGAATGGAAAAGAAAGCAAAACTCGTTTTGAAATGGTTTGTGAGAGAAGTGGGGATCCGGATGCTAGTCACAAGAGGAATGATTATGTGTATAAAGGAAATACGACGAGGAAGAACACAACATGCTCAAAGAAAATTAAATGTCCGTTCAAGCTAGTATTTAGTAAATGCAAAGAAAGGAAAGGATGGGTTCTATCTATGGATAAGGTGGAAGGTCGTCACAACCACCCTCGTCCGGAGGATCTTGAAGGACACGCAATGGCCGGAAGGCTCACTCCTCAAGAAATGGAGAAAATAGCTAAATATAAGAGAATGAGAATTTCACCACTTGGTATGCTTCGCTTATTAAAGGATGATAACAAGGATAATGTATCATCTTTGTATACCATTTACAATGCAATTGAGACAATTAAAAAGAATGAATGAAAGGATAGAAAAGTCATGCAACAATTGTTTTTGTTGGCTCAAGAGAAAGGCTACGCGGTTCAAAATAAGGTTGGTCTGGAAGAAGAAATAACTCATCTCTTCATTGCTCATCCGAAGAGTGTTCAACTGGCTCAATGCTTCCATGAAGTTCTTATAATGGATTGCACTTACAAGAAAAACAAATACGAGATTTTGTTGTTGAACATTGTTGGTCGTACATCGACCAAGTCACTGTTTACTGTTGCTTTTTGTTTTCTAAAGGACGAGCTAGAACCAAGTTACACTTGGTTCGGTTAGTAAAAGTTTTTTTTGCAGGTAACCGAACAAATTAGTTCGGTTACCTGCTATTTTATACTATGTAACCGAATTTGACTCTGAAGTTTCTAATATTTTTGAAAGTGTTCAGTTCGGTTGTATCTCAAAAAAATGATCAAACCGAACTGAGACGCAACAAAGTTCAGTCCCTTACGATCTTTACTCAGATAACCGAACAAATTAGTTCGGTTAACTTCTGTTTTATACCATGTAACCGAATTTGACTCTGAAGGTACCAAATTAAAACACAAATTAAAAACACAAATTAACCGAACATAAGAAATTATGAAATTCATTTACTAATCCACATAACTAATTGTTGGAACCACACGAACATAAGAAAACAAACTACCAAATCCACAATAAAGAGGTCTTCCAAATATAATAAAACAAACTACCAATCCGCAATAAAAATGTCTTCCAAATATAAGAAAACAAAGTACTAATTGTTGGAATCACTCATTCACGATGACCACTACGTGAGACTTTTCTACTCTTGCGTTTAAGAGCTTTAGATCGTCCTTCATCACTGGCAGTGTCATCTCCACTGCTTTGTTGTTCAACCATCCGAATTGAACCTTCCCCTTCTCAGCGACCCCTTTTCACCGGCATGGTCAATGGTGTTGGGTGAAAAAACATTAGTCCATTGGTTGTAGAGGTCCATTTTTTCACGGGTGTTCATCGGCTCTCCACTCCGGATTTTTTCCATCATTTTATTCAACAATTTATCACTTGACTTCACCTTTTTTCAATGAAAATCATAAACAACTATTAATTTTCTCAATTTTATAACGTTATGAAAAGCAAAAATAAGAGTAAATATGTTACCGCCAATTTCCATAAGATCAAGGCCTCATCACCACAGGTAGGGGTATGCTTCATAATTTTCTAAGCCTCTTTCTCCACTGCCTTCGCTTTTGCTTTCTCAGCATGGGCTTGTTGCTATCTGTTTATTACACGAGGATGAGAAAAAATTTCATACCATTCCAGATATCCCTCTTCAGTAGCATTTGGCTCATCATAACAATCTTCTAACTCTGCAACTGGAATAACATAATTCTCATAGTTGTGTCATTGGTCCACTAATGGAGAAGGATCGTATTTTGGAACAAAATTATTTTCGGTGTTCTTAGTCCCCGCTTATTCGCCTTGAATTTGAATTCTTCCTCTTGTGGGACACAAGGAAATTATCTCAATACTCTTCGAGGATTATACATTGTACAACCGCCAGGATAAAACAACGGTCCATTATAAGCCGAAATAGGTGAGAAATCAACAACCCGAAACATCTTCCTCTTCTTCATCTGATTGAAGCTTGTATGGATGGAAAACCACATCTTCAACCGTTGCATTATCCAATGTCTCTCTCAACCTCAATAACTTGTTTTTCTTACCCTTCTCATGTGAGTCCAAAAATTAATATTTACCAGCTGTAGACTTCCCATAAGGCCAAGGAGTGTGAGCATGAGATAATTTCAGTTTAGGAAAGTGGTCGTACACCCAAACCTATGAGAAGAAACCACAAATATGAGTTTTATAAGTGAATATATCTTGAAACACACAAAGGATAATTTAACGGGGTACCTGAACAAGGATGTATAAGCCTCCAAAATATAAAAACTTAAGCCTCGAAGCTTTTCTGAGCTCTGCTTGAACGAATGATAAAACTGTAATTCCCCAACAATAGTTGTTCACCTGATCAAGGGGGTCCAATAGCTGGAGGTAATGGGCATTTACCATGTGACCTGAAGTGTCGAGGAAGAAAATGGTTCCTAGATGATATAACAAATAAGAAGTGATTTGTTTCTTAATCTTTTCCTCTGTCATCACCAACTTTCCTTGAGAAACCAAATCTTTCGTCCCTCCAAACTCCTCAAACAAGACTTTCAACTTGATCTTTTTCAACTTCTTCTTGTACGACCGGTCTGGGTTGAACTCATTATACTTATCACCTTCATCGGGCTCTTTTGTAGCTCGTCTAAACTCACATTGTGCCTTTGCATCGCTCCATCCTAGACACCTTTCCACCAACTTTTCAAGAAGTTCATAACTCATTGAGGGATCGTAGCCAGCTCGAACACTTGTTCCCTTAATTGGTAGGCCTGTGATTCGATAACAACCATCCGGAGTTATTTCCATCTCACCAAACGGTAGATGAAAGGTATCCGTCTCTGGATAAACCCTCTCGGAAAATGCAGAAACCGTGATAGCATCAAATTTTTGGTGCACATGTTGTATCGCGTTCCATAGTACACAATCAAATACCGCCAACTGGACCTCATCACACTCATTCTCTATATTCAATTTCTTATTCTTTTGACATTTCAAAACACGAACAACATTATTATGATCCTACAAATACAACATCATATCTTATATACTAATATATACCGAAAAATATATGTCAAAATATTAAAAAATAAATGACTAAGAAATATTCATGTATAAGATTTAATACCTTTATAGCAAAAAACTTGGCAGCCCATGAGTTTTTGTAGACAAGCAATACCTCACCTCCATCTCTTGGAGTACCATAAGTTGGGTTCTTTGGGGGAAAACACAAATTTTCGTCAGGAATGTATGCATATCTAGCACAAGGATTTTTAAGCATTTTTCTAGCTTTTTTTACTATTTCTAATTGTTCCTCTTCCTCTTCCTTTTCCTCTTCATCCGAGTCCCCCTCTGATTCATCATCTTCATTATCTCCATCTTCTTCACTGTCATCATTGTCATCTCCTTGTTCCTCTCCATCTTCCTTATCTCCATACTCATTTCCTCCTTCTTCTTCAATTGGCTCCTCTTCCCCCACTTGATTATGTTCTTGAGTACCCATCTCTTCCACAATCTCTTCATTAACTTATTCAATTACATTTTCAACATTATCTTTATTCACATCATCTTGGATGACAACACCCGGTGATGACCCACCTCCATACTTAATATATTTTGTTCCACGCTTATTGACACCTAAGTATAAGCTGCCTCAAGGGGTGGGAGTTCTCATCTCTTCCAGTAAAGGTTGGTTTGATTTTTTGCCTCTGCCAATAATCAAGAAAACAAGAGATATTAGCTAAACCGATAAATGATTGACAAAATCAGACACAACATTGTTAGAGCACTGCTCGGTCGAACTCGCATGCGTTGCTATATCAAGCATGTTTATCAATGTTAGTGATCAAAACTATAAAGTCTTGATTTCTAGTCTACTATAGCTAAGGTCTCAGACTAGGATAGAAAGTGTAGTTGAGCTCAAGAACTCCATGGAAATCATCATACAAGACGAAGGACTACTCAAGAAACCAGTGGATCTTCATCGACTAAAAGGTATGTGGAGACTTGAACTTATCTATCAATCAAAAGTCTATCTACTCTATCTCCTATCTTGAGACAAAAGTCGTTTTACTATATAGACTAAACATATACACATGTGACATTTCGAGCTGAGTATATCTCGCTTATCTATTTCTCGAAATGTGTGTTGGTAAAGATTTTGCTTTAGCCGAATTCATCTTTGCCTAGTGACGAAAGTCATGTTATGTTTCAATCACTTTGGAAATTGCTCTGACGAAAAATAGTTCGTGAATAACAACTATATGACGTCCTCTGAGAATGTTTCAATGATTGAAATGAGAGTTTAGAAAATATAACCACTGGGGATATAAATATTTTTGTGGTAACACATATATGTATACGTCCTTATGAACTTGAACCGAAGTTTGCGAACTTTGTTGATCAAGTGAAAACCGAAACTTGAGCAGTCAACCCAGTCCGCGAACGAGCGTAGTTCTTGAACCCGAGAATTTCTGCTGGAGTTGAAGCTTGGTTTCAGTCCGCGAACCCAGTCCGTGAACTGATGGAAGTTCTCGAACTCGAGAATTTCTGCTGGAGTTTGTGAACTCCAACCGTTTACTTAAGTCCGCGAACCCAGTCCGCGAACTTGAGTGGTTATGTCTAAAAACGATGTTCATGAACTTATTTAAATTATATAAGGAATGCTATTGCAAACCGTGGCTTTATAATTCATGAATCGATTCAAGTGAATCATATCGTTTTTACTTCACTTGTCTCTTGTGTAGTACATAAGATTTCATAGCAATTGAAAAACTCTCTAACTAGTTCATTTGAGTCATTTGGACTAGTTATGGTGAAGAAGAATATGGTTGATATGAAAGTTATCATTTGGCTAACCATTTGGTTGACTAATCTTGAACCAACTATTGTACATGTTTGGGTACGGTTACACAAACCCAAAATCGTTAAGAACATGTGTGTATGGCAAGATAAGTTTTTGATCTAACGGTTGAGAGATATTAGCTTGTATCTAATTAATTTTTCATCTAACGGTGAATATTGAATGCTTTGTTACTAAGCTAACATTGATTGCAAACCCTGATTTGAAATACTATATAAGGGAGAATTCTATCAACTGGGAAACCTAATCCCCACACATTCTGTGTGATACTAGTTTGCTAAGCTAGAGTCGATTCTCCTTTAACCTTTGGTTTTCTTCTTCTAAAACCAGGTTAACGACTTAAAGACTTCATTGGGATTGTGAAGCCAGACCGATACTACTTTTCTTGTAGTTGTGTGATCTGATTTTGTTGTTTCTATCGTACAAGTACAATTGTAATAATTGGCTTACCTCCGGTAGTCAAGATATAAAAGTAATCACAAACATCTTCGTCTCATCGTTTGTGATTCCACAATATCTTTTTTCGCTGCTTCGATTAAGACTATTGTGAGGTGATTGATAAAAATGAGTTGTTCTTCGGGAATATAAGTCTGGTTTTATTGATTGGTTCATGTTCACCTTGATTTATCAAAAGACGGAACAAAACTCATAGGTTTATTCGTGGGAGACGAATTTATCTATCTTGTAGACTTTTCTGTATGAGACATATTTGTTTGCTAAAGTCTTCGACTTTGGGTCGTAGCAACTCTTGGTTGTGGGTGAGATCAGCTAAGGGAATCAAGTGCGCAGTATCCTGCTGGGATCAGAGGCGTAGGATCATAACTGTACCTTGGATCAGTGTGAGATTGATTAGGGTTCAACTACAGTCCAGAACGAAGTTAATTTGGAGTGGGCTAGTATCTGTAGCGGCTTAATACAGTGTATGTTTAATCTGGACTAGGTCCCGGGGTTTTTCAGCATTTGCGGTTTCCTCATTAACAAAATTCTGGGGTCTGTGTTATTTCTTTTCCGCATTATATTTTTATATAATTGACATAATACAGGTTGTGCGTTGTTCAATCGATTAGAATATCCGACCTATTGGTTGTTTATTTAAATCGATTGACACTTGGATATTGGTCTTTGGTACCATCCAAGTTATCTCTCTTTGATTAGACTCGCGAATCATATTTGCTTGAGTAAATCAAATCGAGAGATTGAGATAATAACTCCTTGAGTATTTTCTATTGATTGAGTCTAGTTGATTCTTTAGAAAACAACTCGGAGTTGTTCATACAGATTGCTAATCGAAATATTGGGTGAGGTTGTTAGACCCCCGCTTTTTCAAACATAAAGGTTGTCGCAGTAAGGTTTGGTTAGTACCAAAAGTTTACCAAAAATACGCCAACTCTAAAAAATAATTGTGTCACAGGGTAGAGTTCGCTTAGTCCATCTTTTCTTCGAACAAACCGAACTCCAAATTATCTGAAATTAGGGAAGAGTTCGGTTTGTCATTATTTTGCGAACAAACCAAACTCAACATGTATGCAATTAGCAAACCGTTCGGTTACTAGATAGTTTTATGTTTTTGCGAACCAACCGAACATAGTGGAATAAGTTCGGTAATTTGAGAACTCAACATAGTGGGAAAAATATGACAGTTTGGTTACAGTACGATTTTTTTTTTTTAGTTTGGGTATAGTTCGGTTACTAGATACTTTAAAAAAATTATGCGAACCAACTGAACAGACTATGTTGAGTTCGGTAAACTGAGAACTCAACATAGTGCCAAAATTAGAATAGTTCGGTTGCATTGTTATTTTTATTTTATTTTTTTGTATGGGTATAGTTCGATTACTAGGTAGTTTTAAAACATTTTGCGAACCAACCGAACAGTATTGACAGAGTTCGGTTAACTGAGAACTCAACATACTGAGAAAATTAAGACTGTTCGGTTGCATTGGAATATTTGGTAAAATGGGCACAGTTCGGTTAATTTATGGTTTTCAACAATTTTGCGAACCAACCGAACTTCTTAGTCTAAATTTCTATTCAACCGAACTGTTCTTCGTGTTCTTCATTTAACGAAGTTCGGTTAACAAACGAGGGTTTTCTGAAACTCCTCCTAACCGAACAATTAACTGTAACTTCCATTTCAACCCTATTTCGGTGAATTCTATTCAATTAAACGAATCTAAATCAAACTAAAAGTAATGGGTTTGGTTGAAAATACCTGCGGATCTTTCCCATGGCCACTTCTTTGTGAATATCCAATTCACCTTCCGGTTCCACTTCTTTGTGAATCTCCAATTGACTTGTCTGATTTGATAGATGTCCGAATGAGGGACCTTTTCCTGGGAGTCTATTGGTTTGCTTCGAAGAACCATTCTTATACTCGATTGATTAATCGACGATGAAAATTTTATGAATCGATGAAGATGATGTTCAAAGGAAGAAGAAGAAGAAGAAGAAGAAGAGAAGACCAAAAAATTGTTATGGAGGCGGCAGGGTAGGTCTGATTTTTGTTTGTTTTTGTTAATAGATTATAATAGGTTAATAATCTAAACCGTTTTAGTGATAATTTTAGTTAGGGTTTGGGGGTAAATTAGTAATGTCCATATTTTAGGACAGTCCTTATAAATGTAGGGTACATAGCCTTATAAAAACAATGGTCCCCCAAATAAACAAGGGTCCCAAAAAACGATTCTTACTAAATTCTCAGTCCATGAAGTAATATTGGTATCCGGACTAAAATGGATTAAAGTGTGAGGGTTATTTATTTATTTATTTATTTTTATATTCTCATTACACTAGTTGGAAGCCTAACAAGCTAGGCTCCAACGACATACTACTACATTAATTGAATAGGTTGATGTGCTAGCCTACCAACGAGCCTCATGGGTAACCTTGCCAAGGAGAGCCGAAGCGGGATGGGGGCGAGATTGTGTCACAAGGGGGGCAAACTAACACTACCTTTCATGTTAATTCCTGCAATATTACGCTATTAGGGACTTGAACCTGGGACCTCCTGGAACGCATGAAACTTCGGGGAACGGGAATGACCAGCTGAACTAGGGCCCGTTCTCATTTAAATATTTTATTTTCTAAACAAGTAAGAGCAAGTTGATTATTGTTGCAGTTAAATTAGTGAGATAACGGGTCATCGGGAGTCTATATAAAAGGATTATTATACTAACAAGAATGAGTATATAAAAGGATTATTGTGTTGAGTTTGAGTTGCGAGAAAGTATTATAAGATGAGTACTGTTATTAGGAGGAAAAGAATGGATATGAGGAGGGAATTAAATTTTTTGAGGATGAATTGACTTCTTTAAAAAATGATGAAATGTCTATAATATCCTTATGAATAACTTCTTCGTCTCCTCGACCAAAAATCCTTATGTTAATCATACAGGACTCCACACTCCCCGTTGCATACAAACAAACAGGTTGAGAAAGAGCAGCATCTTATTTTATGCAGGGTGTTCATAGTACTCGGATTAGCTGGTCTTCTGTATCAGTGGCAAGAGCAATGTGAAAAGCAGTGGACGATAATCTCAGTAATCTGTTGGGTGTGCTAGCTGTTGTGCCATTACCGATATCCAAATTAGAAGCATCATTTTTTATTATATTTCTGCTGGGTGTCATCTATGCCAGTACCACCAAACAAAGATTCTTGACCGATAATTAACATGGCTGCTATTTGGATTCTTAGCATACTAGATAGACAATGACAAGTAAATGTAACTACTGCATCAGAGTAGTGACATGAGAAGATAGAATGCAATTGTACATTAGAGCTAGCACTATGGGAGGGGTCATCCCTTTCCTATCCCTCAATTTCCCTCAAAAATCCAAAAAATCAAGTACTATGGTCTCCCATATCCCTACATGAGTAGGGATATACCTCTCCACACTCGTGTAGGGAAGGGAAATCACACGGGTACTCAGTATCCGTATTATTTTACGCTTTACGCGTACTCAGTACGCGTAAAGCTGTTGATACGCGTAGCTTTTTATACGCGTACTAAGTACCCGTTTCGGGAAATAATATTTGTTTGACCTTTTTTGGTTAACACCTCTCTCACACCTGATCCTAACCATCCATCACTAATAACGGCTCTATTTTCTACGTCGTCGGATCCCAACGGCCATTTTTTCAAAATCCCCTATAAATACCACTCTATTTTTCTACTCAAACCACACCAAATCAATTGATTTTTTATATTCTCCCTCTTACATCAATTGATTTCGTCTTTCTCTTCATCTTACTATACGTTTTTAGTATTTAGGTTTAGAATTTTTCTACCACTTATTTATTTTTTTATCTTAGTTTCATTCAAAATGGTACTTAATTTTGTCACACAAGAAGAGGTTGATCTTACTACTGCTTTTATTTATGTGAGTATGGACGAAATTGTGGGTGCGACTCAAAAAACCGCTCAGTTTTGGATACGTATTCATGAAATTTTTGTAGAACGCAATGGCAATCCATATGGAAGAGATTGAGATGCTTTTAAAAGCAAGATGAGACATATTAAAAAAGATGTCAAAGAATTTGTGTCCATTCTTAACGTTATATATCGGCAAACCAAGAGCGGTGCGAACCACGAAGATTTGGTAAGTTTTATTATATTTTCAAGTTTTTCCATATAGTTTGTGATAATAGCAATAAACCTAACCATTGCATACAATCAACACTACCAAGCATTCCTGGAAAACCTCGGTTTGCATTCTCAGCTAGCAACCTCTGAACATCTTCAGGAGTGGGTTCACGCAAATATCTGGCTCCAAAAGTCATGCAAATGGTGTGGAAAAATATTTTTAAATACATGAATATTGTAGTAGCACCCATACGAGTATAATCATCAACACTATCAGCTGGCATACTTTTGCATAAACATTTCATCACAGCAACTAATTTCATATGCGGAGAATGCCCCGTAGTACCAGTTGCATCCGGACGTTGATGCCATTCAGGATCCACTTCAAGCAATTTTCCTAACAATTTATCGAATAAGTCTTCCCTCATGCCTAGACGTTGTTTGAATTGTCTAGAGGTATAACCGGTTCCAGGCATAAAATAATCATTCATCATTTTCGCATCATGCCACACACGATCATGCGTTATTACACTACGTATTTGGACCTCCTTTGGTACTAGTTGTCTAATAATACGCAATCGTTCATCCAAACATAGTTATGTAAACATAAGCAAAGCTTTCTCTTCTTCATCACTATCACTAGAGGTATCCAAATAGATTCCATATTTGTATCTCACATAAGAACGCATTAGACTCATTGTGCACCTTAGCAAACCAAAAATACAGTATCAATTTATGTATAGCATACATAAACACAAGTATATCAAGGTTCTACATTGATATGCATTTACATGAAAAATTTCATTCTACATAAATCAAGACACACAACAAATAATCATGCATTTTTCACTAAATATATGTTTTAATAACGTTATTGAATTGCATACTACATATCCAACCAACCTAGTATCAACAATTTCATCAAAACAAGAATCTAATTAATTTGAAAACCCTAACATTTGAATCACTCACCTTTGATGTTTTTTTGATGAAATTCGAAATTGATTGAGGGATTACTTTCACCTTGAAGTAACCATCAAACCCATTTAATCTTAGCAATGGAATCGCCCTGAATAAACAACAAAATCGAAGGGGGGTTAGAGGGGTTTTGAGAGGAAAAATTTTAGGGAAGAAGAAGAAATGGGCGAAAAAAAGGGGTTCTGTAAACTTTAACGTATGAAATGGGTACTGAGTACCCGTATTTTGGTCAAGTCAACAAGTTGACTAATACGCGTACTGAGTACCCGTTTAGCACTATTTATATGCGTACTGAGTACCCGAATAATGTAGGGAAGGGATAGCAGAGCACCATAGCAAGCTTGCCTTTCATGTGCCATCCCTTCCCTACATTTGAGGGATAAGAAAGGGATAGCTAGCACCATAATGCTAGCTCTTACTATTTAAAAAGTACTTGTAAGTGCATCTGCACCTTATTAAATGTTTTGTATGCTTAAAAAAAAAAACTGCAACTACCATAAACTACTGCAATGACTCAGACAACTTCGAAGACCTTTAAACTTGCTACTATTTTATTGAAAGGAAAACACAGTCGAACAAAGTAGGATAAATTTTAAACTATTACTTCCCATGTAAGAGGTGATACTAAAATAATACTCCCTCCATCCTGATTTAGTTGAAGGGATAGGTGTTTTCACGTAGATTAAGAAAATGGAAAGCTATTATTATTTTTTCATATATATCCCTTAATAATAATTGTTAAAATATTTAAATCTCCTAGTTTTTTTTCCTTGTTTCTAGTGGTTGATTCCAATGCAGGGTCAAATTAGGAAGAAGGTGTGAAAATTATGGAAACCTTCATCTATTTTGGTACTAGAAAAACCCCTAAACCTTCAAGTAAAATAGGACGGAGGGAATAAGAGAAAGGGAGAAAATGCCGATACTTCTCCTTCCATCTATCGATCGATATCTATTTTGATGGCTTCTTCTTTCTGCAATTAACCCATGATATTTCGATAATTATTAATTCTCGCAGCATAAGGTTCCAACCATTCAGCAGCATAATTAGTGAAGATATTTTCCCAAAAAGCAAATTTTGGAGTGTCCGGCAAAGGTGAGGGTAGGGTGGGTATTTTGGAAATAATTACTTATTTTCATTATATCTTACTTTGACCGCACATTGACTGAAATTTGGTCAAAATCCTTCCCTCCTCATATCCATTCTTTCCCTCCTAATAACATGACTCTATAAGATTTGAACAGAGTTTTGAGCAAGAAAATAGTGAAGAAACAAATTTATTGTCATTGATTTTAGGATGTGTTTGATAACAGAGAAATGAAACAATTCTATGGAAAGTGTTTCCATGGAATTAGTTCTCTGGGGGAGGAAAAGAAAGATTTTGCATGGAATTCCACGGAATTGAAGTTAAAACATATTTTAGTCCACATTTTTTTTTTTGCAATTCCATATAAACATATTTTTGACCAAACGACGGAAAACACACTATTTCCATGGAAAGATGGCTTATTCCATGGAATTAACTCCTATCAAACACATCCTTAAATAATTTTAACTGTGTATATTAATATGTGTTTAAAGTTTACTAACGACCAGGATTATTAGGATTCTTGTAGAATTCGAATTGCAAGAAAGATATAAAAGGGAATGGAAAATCAGCAAAAACACACCTCGAAAGCAATAAAAATGTTGGAAAATTTAGGCTAAAATGGAGGATGAAGAAAACAGAGAAAGAAAAGAATGTCGTTTCACAAGCTTTAAGGTCTTGCGTTTCTTTTCAGCAATTATTTCGACCATTCCCAAATAATTGGCGAGTACAATCGGTCAGCGAAATATTGCCTTCAGGATACAATGAAGCCCTAACAACGTTGTTGGATTCAAGAGTTATACTCCCTTGACCCAACCAAGAACACACAGTATTAAGTTTATGATGATGCTTAGAGAGAGAAAAAATCAGATGTGTTTTTCTATTGTTTGAATGAAAACAAACCATCACTATTTATAGGGAATTCATGCCCATTGGAGATGACTTTTCACTTCCAAAAGACACCAATAGTGTCTAATGGGAATGGATGTGTCTCTTGTGAACCATCACACCCTATGGAGATGCCTTTTCATCTCCAACTAACATCCATTGCATCTATTAGGCTCATGACACTCCCCATTGTAGTGGCTTAACCAAAAATGAAAACCATTTTATTTTCTATATTATTGAAAATATCCAAAAATCTCCCCCTATTTTAAATAACCAAAAACCATGAGAATAAAACAAAGTAAAACTTACAAAACTGGAGTGGCTGCATCACTCAAGTGACTGCCTACGTACCCGGGTGGGATCAAGCCAACGTAGTTCAAGCTTAGTTGGGAAATAAGCATCATCGTTGAAATCAATACATAAATGATATGTATCTTTTGGATTTGAACCTTCACTTAGTGTATGAAATTCAAAGCCTTATCGGGGTTCAGTGGTGAAACTAGTCTTGAACCAAGTACCCCATGTGATAAAACCGGATTCTCAACACATACTGATTTCATAGGTTGTGTGTTCTGTAGCCAGCACATTAATGGCCATGTGCTTATCCTGTATTCATGAGTCTCTCAGAGAACGGTATTTTTCTCTTAGGAAACGGCCTGATTTCCACACTCACATAGGTAAGTCTCGAAGGTGTTTCTGCGAGACACCTTGTGATAAAAAGTTAGACTTATTAAGGATTTTCATCCATCCCTTTTTTCTTGCAGAACATGCACTAAACAGAAATAAGAAGTTTTACTTAGTGCACCATAATCACTTCCATAACTTGTTGGTACCACATTGAACCTTGTCTATCTTTTTCAAAACATAGGTTGGGTTTCTGCTATGGGTGATCGAACTTCATTCACAGACCTTAGTCTCATTTCTGTATACTTCATTGGAAACATTTCCTTTGGGAGACTCTTCATGATAAGTCTTCCAAGTTTTTCTCTGTTTCAATGGCTAACTGAAATTACTCCTTTCTTGAGTAATCGACTTACCGTTCAATGTACAAAACTTGTATGTCTTGACTTTTCATTATAAGTCTTTGTTAGAGACGTTATATATCAAAGCCTGATTCAAAATTAATCAGACCGCTTGAGATGGATTCTTCCAAAATGGTATCTCTACAAGTTATGTTCTAAGCCATTCCTCCTCACTAATTGCATCTACTCATGCAATCAATTCCGAAAACATTATTAAAAATGTTCCTCTTTGATTTTACAAAATAATTGTAACTTCTCTAGTGATCCTAATTAACATTTTACGGTTAATTCACAAGAAGTCATTATAAACTTGCATACACCAGAGGCATAGAAAATTTGTAGGAAACTTACTTGCTATTTCAACAAGTACATCATTACGATGAGTAACTCCTCTACTCACGCCCAATCTTCTACAAATTTATACCCAAAAAACATAGACAATGTCTATTTAACATTTTGCATTATGTAATGCAACTGTTCACAATTTATGCATCGGTAATATTGTAACACCTCCTCGTTGGATATTTGGTCGGCCGCCTAATCTTCCAATATGTTACATATTCATCAGAATTTTCACTTTTCTTTCGATGTCATTTAAGACATGCCAATTTCCAGATTTGGATCCATATAATTCTTAATGCAAGAATTATGTTCACATATAAATGTTTCTCAACATTTATTGATGATTTCAGACTTCTAAATTTATAATTCCTACCGCAAAAATTATACCCGTACCAAAAATTGTAGTCGCAACAATCATTGGTGATCTCTATTGGTTCTCTAATCTTAGAGCATTCATGACAATACTCCTCTAATGTAACACGACCAAAAGTGTTATTCAACACTTCTTTTATTTGTGTCAAGTATAAGTACCAGGTCCTGCCAAATGCCCCACAATTTCTCGAAATAAATCTTCAAATCCAACATACGTAGGCTTACCATTCTCTTGGATTTGGTTCTCTTTGGGCATTATGATGGTGGCTATCGGAGAAATTGGCTTTCTCCTGCTCAACCGTACTCATACGTTCACTAGTATGTAATTATGAATTAAAATGTGTCACCCATAAGAACTCAATCAAAAATAAAATAACATAAATAATAGCCCCACAGCGCTATACAACATTTCTTAAGAAACATAACATGGATGACCATTCAAACGATACACTTTATGGAAGGAACCTCAATCATGTACTGTTCACAACAAAATCCTCTTAATTCATATGAAACACCTCAACTAGTAATAAAATAAATGGTCCAGCCAACTATCTCTTGTTACTTTATTCACTAATCTAAAACAGTGAATAGATCTGGTTTCTCGTGCAACATGAAACCCATATAATGAATTCAAAATAATCAACTATATGTCACCTTGAATCTACACAGTACATTTCAAAATGAAACATGCTAAATATGTAATCATAAGATCAACATCCCTACATGCTCAACATTATCAATCAAGACACGATCCAAGTAAAAACAATTTCAGTGCACGATTATTGGTCATAAACTGGCCTTTTATGCGACTCCCTTCCATCTTACTTTTAAAATAAAAAGGGTTGCTATTTCACGAAATAGGTCAGGTTCTTAGAACAAGCAAGAGGTGTGACTACCAGAAAATATATATACTAACAACACGGTAATCTGGCCAATTTATTATCGTCATTGAAGAATAAATTATCAAATGATCTTATTAATCTAACTGATTCATTGTATATATATATTCACTAGTTACGGCACATACAGGTATCACATTTATACCAGAAAAGGAAGAAAAAGGAAGAAGAAAACGAGATTTATAATACTTATCTCAACCTTGAAGAGAGAATGATGTTCCACCATCACCTTTTGTCTTTACCTCTTCATTAGATTTTACCGGTGCATCAATCATGCTTGTTTCTCCTTCAGATGAAGTATACTTCAAAACGATCAGAAAACCTAATCTACCTATCCCGTGTATAAAAAAAAATATAAAAAAAATCCAACTTCTTGATGTATGTTAAAGCCCAATATTGTGGCACGTTTAGACTTTCCATACAACAGAATACTTCTCCAAAAACCAACAGCCATGACGGCCAGGAACATTCTTAAGAAATTCAACCACACTAGAACTAGTTTCATCCTCTATTGTCATAAAAAAATTAATTGCTGAAAACTGTTGGAAAATTTAGGCTAAAACGGAGGATGAAAAAACAGAGAAAGAAAAGAATGTCGTTTCACAAGCTTCAAGGCCTTGCGTTTCTTTTCAGCAATTATTTCGACCATTCCCAAATAATTGGCGAGTATAATCGGTCAGCTAAATATTGCCTTCAGGATACAATGAAGCCCTAACAACGTTGTTGGGTTCAAGAGTTTTACTCCCTTGACCCAACCAAGAACACACAATATTAAGTTTCTGATGATGCTTAGAGAGAAAAGAAATCAGATGTGTTTTTCCATTGTTTGAATGAAAACAAACCACCACTATTTATAGGGAATTCATGCCCATTGGAGATGCCTTTTCACTTCCAAAAGACACCATTAGTGTCTAATGGGAATGAATGTGTCTCTTGAGAACCATCACACCCTATGGAGATGCCTTTTCATCTCCAACTAACATCCATTGCATCTATTAGGCTCATGACACTCCCCATTGTAGTGGCTTAACCAAAAATGAAAACCATTTTATTTTTTATATTATTGAAAATATCCAACAAAAAATGAGAACCTTAACTGTCTGATATTTTGCATAAGTAGAGATTTGGAACGATATAAGTATTGCAAATTTATCAACATGAATATCTAGTGCAAAGGAAACAATGTTGCTAAATCCCTAATTTTCATAAACTACTTCCGCTAATTCTTAACACTTACAATATTCCCTACGTGAAATATTAACACTCGGAGCGTAATACAAATTACCCGTTACCAATGGGGCAGTGAAGAAAATGGTTTTGGGGCTTATGCAAACGTCTATATTTCCTCATAAGGGCTTATGCAAACGTCTATATTTCCCGAGGGGCTTACGCAACTTAACTAAAAACTAGAAAACATAAATAGTGGATTGGCATAAATAAATCGTTGCAAACGCAAAAAAGTGTTGCAAAATCCCTGCTATCCATAAGGGATGTCTCAGCAAGATGTTTTTACTTGAATACTTTTTTCTTATGGGTTGTTGTAAATGTTAACATTTCACCTAGCGGGTGCTGTAAGTGTAACGTTTATGAGATACATGTCTAGGATGTTTGTATTTGGATATCTTTCATGTATAGATTATTGTAAATGTTAATAATATTTCACATATGGAGTGCTGTAACTGTTAAATGTCGGGTTTTATGCAAATCAGGGATTTGGCAACACTTTATTTTTGCTTTGCAATATATATATGTCGTGAATTCTAGTTTAATTGTTCATCTTTTATATGTTCATCGTTTTCTCCAGCTGAGTTTTTTTTCTTTCTAAAAATTTAATTTGATTATCCAAGAAATATCGTTTAACCGTTAAATGATATTCAAACTTGTTATTAGCATAAAATCACAACCAAAAACACCTAAAATTGTAACAAGAGATGTGTTTTTCAAATTCACTCATTAGTGAGCGCCAATCTAATCTAATCGGATCACTTTGATCTATATCCGAAGAAAACAAAAACACAAGATGTTTCAATTTACCGCCAGATTGGTATATATAGATTCAAAAAAAAAAAAAAAAATCAATGGTGCATAAGAAACACGAGTTGTAGATTCTAATTTTATTTTATCTATCCGATTTGACATGGTCATTGAGGGTTGATTTAGTCAATAAACTGTAGATTCGGATTTTAAAGACGAATTTCCTTTTTCAAATATATTTTATAAACCGCAATAAAAACCGAGTGTAGAAACCGCCTCTCACATGGTGGGACCCAAAACCAGCCCTCATGCTAAAAGTTAAAAGCTATGAAAATACTAAAAGCTAAAGTCTTTCCTAACCTTTGTAATATTCTCAATCAAATCTTACTACCATCTTTTTAATTAAATCAATTGATACGAACGTCAAACTTCCATAATCAAATCTTATCGATTTGATGCAGGAAAAAACACTTTTATTTTTTGTTCTAATATTATATGTAAGTACATAAACAAATTCAATGTTGTGAAAAAGTATAGGGTAAGCCTGATGCTTGAGTGAGTTTGAAATATTAAAATCGTACAAGAAGAGCCTAAACCAAGATATGGTCATTCACGTTTTACATCAGTCATAAACGAGGAGATAGATTGATATTAGGGGGAAGCAGAGAAAGTTGAGAAATCACTGTGTGATGTGTTTGCAGTGTGCAGTTGTTGAACTACTATGTAAAAAATAATGATAAATAATAACAAGCTATACTTCCTATAGTTGAGACCAAGCAACTAAACCTATGGTTCACCTAGTTTCTTCAGTATCCCCGCGCTTCCGACATTCAATAAGTGCACGCACTGGAACAATTCCTTTGGTTCATATTCCAAACAGTAAAGGAACAACATATTTGTTCGGTATTAACTCTATTCAATCCCAGTGATATGAGTTGGACAAAGGCTCTTATGTTTAATCCAATAAAATCCTTTGTCGGGTTTAGATATATCTAACAAACAACTAACAAGTAGTCGATTTTAGATTTTGCAATCAATAATAGGATCTATCCAGATACCAAATACTGATGCCGATCTACGCAACTAATAAATCAAATCTACCAAAAGATAAACTGATTATAGTTGGATCCCATCCGATCAAGTTTTGTGCACACCAAAGATTATGAACCCAAATTAGAAATCTTCTCCTTCTTCAAATTTTCTTAAATCTTCAATAAATACCTGCACACAACAACTTCAATCTCTTGTGATCAATCACGTACCAATGCATTATCACAAGACGTCTTTAGATGTACAAACAGTTCTAAAGATCCTGTCGACACTTCGATCTAGTTTGAGTGAATCTTATATCAGAAGAGAGATTCTCAAGAATAAACAAACTAGGTGCAATCAAAGTTCAACAACCATTAGTCAATCAAATCAAATCGAAAACTAATAATACTGCAATTATCTAGTTTCCCACCAACGGTACTCGTAGAGATTCTTAATCCCACAGAAGTCTTTAAACGAGCGATTGTAAGAGATTTCGCCTAATTATGATACTTTCCTCTCCGAATATACTGCTCCACCAGTAAAAACACAACAACATAGTTTTTCTGGCTCTTAGGATAGTTTACATGAAATGCAAACTTGGGTATTTATAGTCCAAGGAAGTTTGGACACCAAGGAATTTTTAAAACCGAAATATTCTTAAGATATGCAAAATATTTTCCAAATCGGTTTTCATAATACCTAGAAATGCTCTGTCCAAAAATAACCGAAATCCTACTAGAAAATCTTCAATTAGTAAATGCACATTACGAATTTTTATTTTCCAGAGATATGCATTTTAATTGCTGGTAATTAAAAGCATATAAAAATTAACAACCTTAATTAAAAGATTCTCAACTTATTACGGTCCGGGACCTCCTTTAGCTATTAAGGAATATCTTTGAATAATAAAAGATAAGAGTTACTGAACATGTTAAAAGTATGTCGACATCTTAATTCTTTGTGAATCCTCTTTCATATTTACAATCTTGGAACATATTATACCACACTTCCAAACAAGTTTAGAACTAGTTCATCCGATTTCTAAGAACTATGTGATTGATCAAATTAACACACTAATCATGGGTTTACGGTTCTACCAAACACAAGGATCGGTTCTATGCTCTAACAACCAAACTTTACATACCAACGCTTGGTGGGTTCAACCGAGCTATGCTCTAACAATCCCCCTCTTTGTCAATTTTAGTGATAAAACTCTTACAATCATATAAATAAATAAATTACAAAAATTCATTATACATACGCTTGATTCCAAGTTTCAACGGCACAATACCCTGCATATATTCAATCCATAAATGCCGCTGAAGACATTATAATAACAAAGCTAATACTCCCCCTAAAGGTAATATAGGTAGATTTTTAATCCGCACATCTTTGTTATTTCTCTTTTGTAGTCCAAATAACTACAATCAACATATGATATGTTTCTCCCCCTTAGTCATTACTCTTTCGTAAGATATAACATTTAAGCACAATTGTCCTTTCCTAAGTGATTACAAATCACTTTGTTTACTCCATATATATCTCCCCCTTTTTGTCACAAAATGACAAAGGTACGAGCAAATACCAAAAACCGAAAGGATCTTACAATCTAAAAGAATTGTACAACCTATAAGAGTTAAGCACGAGGGTTTAACATACCATTTCAGATAACCAATACAAAAACCGAAACTACAAGTAATTTGGTTTTGATATGTTATCAAGTAAACAATTTTCAGAAGCAATTTTCCCTAATAGTTTAACTAATTGACTAAGAAACTTAGTTCCCTTGCTAAACCGATTGCACAAGTACAATCGCTTGTTTCAATAATACCAAAATAAAGATCAGAATTAAGTTTATTTTTCTCATCAGGAATTAATTATTCAGAAAATAGCTTAGACCTTCCACTTCAGACAAGACAAATACTATTTTAGTTAACTAATATTTCTTGTCAAGGCATTCGATTAGACTTGAATAATCGAATCCTTTACTTTTGATAAGTCTAACTATGATCAGAATTAACTTAGTTTCTCTTATCCGGAATCGTATTGGACTAAACAAATGATCCCATATTTTTTTAAGTCATAAATAATTCATACAAACCAAATAAATCCACTTGCACAATTATTTTTCTTAACCGGAAGCAATTTAAATAAACATAAACATTAAAGCACCGCAATTGCACCGAAATTTCGTTAAGTCTAAAATAATTGATTACCAAACAATAAAGAAAGATATCAAACCAGTTTTTCTTAACCGAAAACAATTGAATCACACACACACATACATCCATACACACGTAATGGAATAAACATCAATTATACCGAATTTGGTTAAGCAAAATAAAAATATATGGAATAAACTCAAGCTTTATGATCTTAAACAGGAAAACGATTAACTAACAAATTCGTTACCTCAAATTCTGTATACTATTCTCCGTGTCTTTCTGGGGAGGAATATCATTAAGCGCAAGTTCAAGATAGAACTCTCTCCCATTGTGTTGTCATTCTCTCGCAAGAACAAAAGAACAACAACAAAAGAAACCTTTACCTGAGAAATGTTGAATCGGTTTTAACTAATGCATATCAAAAGTTGAAAACCCCGAAACACATATGCTTTTATGTTAAACAAAAATTCAACATATTGTGGCTTTTTCGCATATGAGTTTCAATCGGAACACCTTATGATCCGTTGATAAAGCCTATCAACATGGGCTAGAACTTAATCCCGCTAAATCAAAAAGCCACACAAACCATAAGGGTTCACACAACATATGAGATCGAATATTAAGGTTATGAAAACCGAAATCAAACATCCCATACACATAGAAATTATATAAAGCATTCAAGCACAGGCTATGTAATCGAAAAACTATCACAAGAAAAATTATAAACTAATAATTTTATTCATCACTAATAGATAGTTTTATTCATCAATAGACATTACACAATAATTAAAAAAAACCAAAAACTGATGTCTATTTTGCTTGGATTAAGTATTACAGTAAATAACTTAATCTCTAGTGGTGCTGGTATTGTTCATTGAAGCTTCTTCAATGTTCAAACTTTTAAAGCATGTCTCAAGAGACTTGTCCGCAACCACTTTATGTTTTCCGCGTTCTTCAACTTGAAGCTTTATACTTGCAAGAGCATCTTTTGTTTCTTCAATTATATCCTTTAGCCAATCTTGATGACGAATCGTCACTATAAGGTTGGTTTTTAGTTCTTCAAAGCCTTGGATATAGTCAATCATACTATCAAAACGTATCCACTTGGTCTTTGTTGGATCTTGCAGGTTGTAAGCTAACAAACAAAACTTGATTTCCAAGTTTCTTTCTTTTGGAGTACCCAAACAGGTAATCTTTGTATAATACTATACATGTTCGGAAACCGAATCAGAAGAATATTATTGTCAAGAAATTCGAATTTTTTAACAATTTTATCATGAACATACCTAATACAAAAGTATTTTCATAATTTAGAATATAATTCCAAACTTTAGATAATTCATGGTGCAGGTAGATCGAGTATAGATTTATACTTTTCATATATTTCAGTGTTCTTTTAAGAACTTCCAATTTATTCGCGAGTTTGGGAAATTCCGACCAACACACTTAGTTGTTGAGATGAACACTTGATTGCTCGTTATTGTTTTGGGAGCATGATCTATCTTGATGTTTTCAAACATTCTTTTTCCTTTTTCTGCTTTGTAGTAGATTATTGAAGGATACCAGTGTATCAACATTACTGGATGTTCTTAACTCATTCTTAAGTCTAAAAATTAGACTTTCATAGTCATTTTTATCTAAGATTACAACATGATTATTTTTCTTAGATCTTGTTTTAGATAAACCCATTTTTTCTTTCACTTCTGACTTGGGCATCCATAAGTAAGTAGATTTTGGATGAAGATTCTTCATCTCTTGCATCATTGCATTTTTCCAAGCAGAAGCATCAGATCTTATATTCTTGTTGACAAAGGTATTAGCCTTTATATCATTGTTTCTTTTAGGATAGGAATAATTCTTTTGTCTTAAAGTAGGACACTGGTGATCTGAAGATTTTTTGGGGAAATTAATTTTAATCAGTTCTATTGAAACATAGGATAGAGCTTCTTGCATTTTTCGAATTTTGCAATTCCTTTACATATGACCTTTATCTCTACAATAATAACAATACTTATTGAAAGGGTTAGAGGATTTAGTTTTACCTTTGTGAGATGTTTGGTCAATATGTTGGTCTTTAGTTTGAGACTTGCTCTAGTTGCTTTCAGAGATTTTTTTCTTCAAAGTCTCGCTTGAGCTCTAAGATGGATCAGGAACATTAATTTGTTTTGGTAGATCTTCTGGAACCGTGGAGCAAATAACCTTTCCAAATTTTACTTCTTTATTAATTGAAGAAGAATCAATTCCGTCATATCCTAATCCGCGTTTGTCACCATGGTTTCCTCCTACATCCAATAAGGAAGACAAATTGATTGTACTATCATTGTGTCTTTTAGACTTGTAACTTCTTCTTCCAATATGTTGATATTTTCAAGTGCGTTGGCTAGTTTGTTGCTCTGGTGACTACCGGAGGTGTTACAGTTAAGGGGATGCCGGTATTTGCGGCTTCTCTGGCTCTAGTGATGGGAGGTGTTATACTTACTGGAACATATCCCGATACGCTGGCACTGGTGGTAGAAGTGAAGGCTCCACGAGATGTATTGACCACGGTAGCTCCACTGACAGGTACATCTACACCGTGAGTGTTATCCACACTAGCTCCGTCAGAATTGATTGCTGATCCAGACCTGAGTTCTACCATCTTGAAATGAATTGATAATTATATTGGTCCTAAGATCTACCCTTTTTGAAATTGAAAAAATTGAATCGGATTTCGAAGAAATTGACTTTATAACCGAGAGATTAACATCCCGCTGTGGTCGCCAATTGTTTATGGGTGAAAACTATTCCTGCCAGTATTTGTAATTTGGGGTGTGTGGATGAGAAATGAGTCTAAACCTTAAACATATGCACTGCATGGGAGTGCTTGTAGATTCGAGAAATCAATATGTGCAAATCCGGCCTAAACCAAGAAATGGCCGTTCTAGACTTATTTCAGTCACAAAGTGAAGGAGATGGGGTTGATCTTAGGGAGGGAAGCGAAGAAGGTGTTGAGATTGTGAAGGTGTTGGCTATGTATGACTTATATCATAAAGCTGAACTGGCATGCAGGATGTAAGATATCAGTTCCGGTATTTCAATACGATTGTATCAACACTTGTTTCTATTGTCATGACTTGCCTTGTTCCCCTCTATAAAATAGGGAGGAGAACCTATTTGTACAACTCATTAAGCCTAACCCTCGTATTTCGTGGGAAGTGGAGAAAGTGGAGTGATGGAGTAGTAGAGTCGTGTGTTAGTGTCACACGACAAGTCTTTCCCACTTCTCCCATCACCACTAACCGTCCATGACTTCCTGACACGTTCTTGTGATGGCGCATTGGGCGCTGCACGCTGTAAACTACCAGACCAATACCCCAGTATGTATCCCCCAGTTTGTGACATGATTGATGTATCGAATGTGCGGATCATGGGACCCACGGAAAGTAGCATGTAATGCTAGATTAAATAACTAAGTTATTTAGGAAGTCGATACTTGTGAATTATCGTGTGTATTCTATGCAGGTACTGCATCGAGTATATTCAGCATGTATGAAGCATCGCTGTTTGAGCGTCTCAAAATAGCCTCATGTCCAGCCTACATCATGTGATGGTTTAGAGGTTGCGTATGTAAGTCCTCCCTTGACCGGCCACATGGTGTGGTAGAGTGACGGGTGGTGATCACCATGACGCATCACTGACCAATTAACTACTGACCAGGGCTGTATAACCAAGCCGGTGAAGTTGGACAGACGACATGATCTTTAAGACATTCATTTGCGACCGTTGGTGGAATTAGGGTTTTAGAAAAGGTGCGCAAGAACCATTTTTCAGCTTGGTCGAATCCAAGCTTGGGACACAACTTTGGCATGGCCGATCGGGTATGCATGTAGACGGCATGCCGGTATACATGCCCATACCTCACTGTCCTGTGAAAGTGTGATCTGGGACACTCAATTTGTCGGGCGAAGTTGAGTGGCCGAGATCAATATTCGACAGAAATCTGGTGCCGCAAAATCCGCGCATCATGCCAACTTCGGGCGCGTGTTTCAAGATGACCAGGCTTGGTCGGTCCCGGACGATTGGTTCGGTGTGTGGGAGGTAGGATGGTGTTCATGCATGTACTTCATTGCCTCATAAAAACGTGATCTAAGCCACCTAATTTGTCCGGCGAAGTTGAGTGGTCGAGATCAGTTTACAATTAGGAGGTGCGACCATGCCTATTTTGAGTGCTCGAATCGAGGTGTATATCCAAGTTCGGTCTTGGACGATTGGGTGTGGAGATAAGTATGCCCGCAGTGATCGTGTTGATACTTACCGGACCTGCTTAGTCTATTCCTGGACCCTTCATCCGAGCAGGAGAAGATGGACGCTCGTGATCGCGACACAAACCCTAGTCAGGGTTTTGCCGGCCGTGTGTCACACCCAGTTTGGGGCGCTCGAATCAGGACGACTAACTATAGTTGGTCCTGACCGATTAGTCAAGTATGTAGGTGGGCCCACGGTGATTGTGTTGACATATTTCGGTCCCTTTGAATCTACATCTACACCCTCCATCTATGCCTTCGAAGATGGATGGTTGAGACTATTTTGTGACACATGTAATTTGCCGCAAACCCTAATTTAGGGTTTTTTCATCCATAATGCTTTGGCTTGGACGGTTTGGAAAGCTATGACATCCTATAGGGGAGGCCGAACATGCGGGGCCCGCGTTAGGTCGATAGTGAATATTCCAATACCTGCTTGGGGTCATGGATTCGATCTAAGTTATCCAATCATGCTGGTGAAGTTGGATGGTCGTGATCGTTTCTGAGACTGATATGGACAGTCCATATTCGAATATGCTCAATCGGGCTAGTATAACACACCGATAGTTGTATGCTCAAACAGGCTAGTATAACACACCGAGAGTTGCATCCTGTACGGGTATTTCGTACATGCTTCATTATTAATGCTTGGAGGTTCGTGTTGCTCTGCTGAGAACAACACTCAGTCGTCATGCCGCACCGATAATGAGTACAGGAAATACAAGGCTGGTTATGCATTAATTAATAATGTTGTAAATTCACATGTGTTTATAGGTGAAAATGGTTTCTACTGATTTTGGTGATTGCGGGTGTGAAAGTGAAAAATGATTTAAAACCTAAACAATGTACTACAAGGGAGTACTTTAGATTCGAGAGATCAATCTGTACAAGTCCGGCCTAAACCAAGAAATTGTCATTCCAGACTTGCTTCGGTCACAAAGTGGAGGAGAAGGGTTGGTTTAGAGAGGGAAGCGAAGAGAGTGCTGAGGCCAGAATAATTTTGGAAGAGTAGTACTTGACTTATATCAGAAGGTGAAAGCTTCAGGAAAGCTAGCAAGAGTTGCCTTTCTGAGTGTGGTATTTGCCCTGACCAAAAACTCATTGTCTTTAGTGGAAATAGGTAGTCCTATTTATACAAGTCCAAAAAGAAACGTACCCTGGCCTCATAAGAAAAGAAAACGGATGACTTAAATGGGAAGAGGTGGTAACGCCTGGTATTGATGGAATTTGATGAAATTGATGTTCCATAATGAAGAGCGTTTCACCGTTGTTTCTTGAATTTACTAACCGTCTTATTCTTATTACACTGTCTTGAAACGGGCATTTTTGTATGCCGCACGCTATAAACCACCAAACCAAAACCCTAATGAGCATCCCCCAGTTAGTGTTGATGTCTCGAATGTTTTTGGAAAACATGTGGCATGTTATTGTGGCTTGGCAAGTCAAGATCTGGAAACTTGCAAGCCTGGTGACCTTTGACGGTCGAGATTTTGCATCTTGAGAGGAGGGAAAACCGTTGATCGTTGCATGCCTTTATTTTGGTAGCCGCGTAGTGAGGGACAATATGGTGGCGCGTCTAGGTTGGCATGCCGTTGGCATTGCATGGTTTGGCGTGGCCAAAGCTAGGTTTTTGGGCCAAAGGTTACCATGTGTTGTCTGGTAACCTTGGATGGATAGGATTTGCTCCTGGGATTAAAGGGAAACCGTTGATTATTGCATGCCTTTGTTTTTGTGGATGCGTAAGGGAGGCCAGCAGGGTGGCGTAGGTAGGGCCAAGGAAATGGTGTTTGGATTGGCGTGGTGTGACTATCATAGCTAGGGCCAAGGCAGAGTGCGTTTGGCATGGCGCGGCTAGCTTGGTCTAGGTGCGGTTTTGGATTGGCATGTAGGGACAAGGGTTTTCCATGGGAGTATGATGTGGCTAGGGCCAAGTTATGGGCGTTTGGATTGTGTGACTAGCATAGCTAGGGCCAAGGCAGAGTGCGTTTAGCATGGCGCGACTAACTTGGGCTAAGTGCGGTTTTGGCTTGGCATGTGGGGCCAAGGGTTTTCCATGGGCGTATGACGTGGCTAGGGCCAAGGTAGGGGCGTTTGGCTTGGCATGCTGTGACTAGCATATCTAGGGCCAAGGAATAGTGCGTTTGGCATGACGCGGCTAGCTTGGGATAGGTGTGGTTTTGGCTTGGCATGTGGGGCCAAGGGTTTGCCATGGGCGCATAGCGTGTCTAGCTTTGGCTAGGTGCGTGACCAAGCTAGGGTTTTGGGCCAAAGGTTGTGAGGTGACCTTAGACGGCCAATATTTGCTCTTGGGATTGAAGGGAAACCGTTGATTGTTTGCACGCCTTTACTTTGGTAGCCGCGTGGGGAAGGCCAGCATGGTGGCGCGGCATGGGGGGCCATGGCGAGATGTGTTTGGCATGGCATGGATAGCTTGGCTAGGTACGTGACCAAGCTAGGGTTTTGGGCCAAATGTCGTGAGGTGACCTTAGACGGCCAGGATTTTCTCTTGGGATTGAAGGGAAGCCGTTGATTGTTGCACGCCTTCACTTTGGTAAACGCGTGGGGAAGGCCAGCATGGTGGCGCAGCATGGGGGCCATGGCTAGATGTGTTTGTCATGGCGCGGTCGGTGTGGCTGGCAAGATTTGTCATTGGAACGGAGGTACGGCTAGCATGGTTGGCATGCTTTGGCGCGATTGGTGTGGATGGCATGATTTGCCATTGGCACGGAGGTGTGACTAGCATGGTTGGCATGCTTTGGCGCGGTTGGTGTGGCTGGCATGATTTTCCATTGGCACGGAGGTGCGGCTAGCATGGTTGGCATGATTTGGCGCGGTTGGTGTGGCTGGCATGATTTGCCATTGGCAAAGAGGTTCGGCTAGCATGGTTGGCATGCTTTGGCGCGGTTGGTGTGGCTGGTATGATTTTCCATTGTCACATAGGTGCGGCTAGCATGGTTGGCATGCTTTGGAGGGTTGGTGTGGATGGCATGATTTTTCATTGGCACAGAGGTGCGGCTAGCATGGTTGGCATGCTTTGGCATGGTTGGTGTGGCTAGCATGATTTTCCATTGGCACAGAGGTGCGGCTAGCATGGTTGGCATGCTTTGGCACGGTTGGTGCGGCTGGCATGATTTTACATTGGCACAGAGGTGCGGCTAGCATGGTTGGCATGCTTTGGCGCGGTTGGTATGGCTGACATGATTTTCCATTGGCACACGTGGGAGTTAGGGTTTGGCTTGTCGTAACCCTAATTTGAAAAAGATACCCCGGTAACTATTTTAGAGACACATTAAAAGTTTCAGTAAACGTGCCTAGTAAATGCTTATTACTTTAAATGTTGTGACATCACTGTCTGCTAGTGTTTAGTGTTTTAAGATTTTAACCCTAAGATAAAATCCACCATCAACATTAAGTCTCCTGCTTAGCTCGGAACAGGTTCCTTGTTGCGAGGTAAGCATATGATGGTGACAGACAAGGATGGAACTGAGGCGTAAATCATTGCAAAGATGGTTAAGAGAATCTGACTAACCTTTTTGAGTGGTAAAGAGAGTTTTGGCTTCCCGTGTTGGCGGCCCTGCGCAAGTTGTATTGGGAATGCAGACCATGGAGTGATAAGATAAAATTTATCGGCTTGGTCTGGTCGTACATCTCCAAGGAAAAGGGGGCGCGGTCTTGGGAGGCGACGCAACTGGACATCTTGGCTCGAGGGGCCAAGTTGTGGCGTAGTCTTGGTAAGGTAAACACGCGTGGATGATAGGGTCGCGTCAGTGGAGCAAGCGGCTTGGCAGGGAGGGTCACAGTAATGGCATGGTGGAACATGCAAGGACGGCTAGGCGTGGTGGGGCCGCGGCAATGGAGCGAATAGCTTGGCTTGATGCGGCCATGGCTGGGCGCGGCTCGGTGAGGTGAGGCGTGCACGGACGGATAGGCATGGCGGGGCCGCGGAAATGGAGCGAATAGCTTGGCCTGGTGCGACCATGGCTGGGCACGGCTCGGTGAGGTGAGGCGTGCACGGACGGCTAGGCGTGGTGGGGCTGCGACAATGAAGCGAATAGCTTGGCCTGGTACGGCATAGCTGGGCGCGGCTCGGTGAGGTGAGGCGTGCACGGAAGGCTAGGCGTGATAGGGTCGCAGCAATGGAGCGGATGGCTTGGCCAGGCATGACTGTGACAAGGTGCGGTTTGGTGGGGTGAGACGTGCACAGGTGACCAGTAGCGGTGAGGATGAAACATGGCGTCGATTGCTTGGTGATTTATATTCAAGGGCTTGGTTGCCTCTTTCCTTATTTGACTCGACCAGAAAGTTCTTCTTCTCTTCAACCCAAAACGTTACGCCCGCAAAAATAGGAAAAGCGTTACTCTTTCAGCTTTGGTTACGTTTCCGGTTTTTCTTCCAAAGCTTAGTGTTGACGGTGGGAAAGGAAAACACGATCTAGCGTGCCTCGAGAACGTTCTTCCACGCTTTCTCACCAACCATAATTATTTCTCACAACCAAGCATGAGGTTTAATTAGGATCAAATATCATGCCTTAACTCATGTCCGGTATAAAAACTTTCCCTTTTGAGGTTGCGTCATCTTGTTGTACATAAAAGATGATCTTGAGCTCTACATTCGCGTAGTTTGTCTTCGTTCATCCTCTTTACAGGTATCGCCTCGCGTTTCCTTCTTATTTTATTTTATTACCCTCTTTATTATGTGTGCATGGATAGGATGGAACTTGACCATTTTCCTTGTTCTTTGTAGTGTACGATGGAACCCTCCAGGGATATCCATGTATTTAATTCTTTGGAGAAATACTTCCGGATTGGCGGAAACCTCTCCTCTTCTCATGAGGAGGCATTAACCAGAGTCGAATCTCTATTCCATGAAGCTGGTGAAATCATCAAGGACCTACCTTCCACCTACCTCCACGAAGTGCAGGCGCGTGTTCAGACTTTCTTGGGTTCGGTGAACATGGAGGAGAGAAGAGAAAATGAGGAAGAACCTTGGCGTGTTGAGAAGTTCCAGTGCGGCAAAACCTTTCCTCGATTCAGTTATAGGGAGAATCGAACTTTTTCTAGGTCGGAGCAACGAAAAATCGAGCATGTGAAGCTTTTGGAGGCAAGCGCCATGGTTCTCGATTTCGAGGTAAATGAATCAAAAGATATTCTTCGAAGGGTCAATGATAAAACCCTTGAGGGAGCGTCCGACGGGACCGAAGTATCCTTTGGAGTTGATGCCAGAGGTGCTGTTGGCAATATTGGAGGGGTCATGGTGGCGTATGCTGAACCAGTCGTCGAAGCAGACATTGTTGCTGATGTGGTTGCTGCGGGATGGGATGTTGAGGTTACTGCTTCTAACACCGTTGAATGGAATCTTTGTTTCCCGAGAGATTATTGGGGGAAGCGCTTGAAGATAGCCTTGACCAAGGGGACTCGTGTTCCGTCCTTCGATGGCTAATTCCTCCCTTTTTTTATTCATGTTAGTTGCTTAGTTCCCCTGATGTAAACTCATCTTTACCTTTTTCTTCATCAGTCAACTCTTTTTTTTTTTGAATGATTTGAATGAGGTATTTCTGGTTGTGGTATGATGGCTTTGCAGTGGTTTTCTGGGTTAGTTTGATGTATTTCTCTGATATCTGGAGAACGCTTCCGGAAAGAGATGTATTTATACTCTCTTTTTTTTTTGACGAAAAAAAGAAATTCCAGGGAAGAATACAAACGGTGTATTCATCTTGGGGAAATACAATTACTAAGAGGAATTTTCAAAGGAAATACTAAAGGGAAAGTGGCTGGAAAAGTACAACATTTTAGGGATTGGAGGCATTGAGCCATCGCGGGTGAACTATCACGCCTTCAGGTATGTCTGTGTTGATGAGCTTGCAATATCCTCCAAAAACGATGTCCGCTACCAGATACGACCCGTCTTCTCTTCCATTGGGCGAATCAATTTGAATAGCCATTTTTACCGTCATCTTCCCAACTTGAAACGAGTTTACCTTAACCACTATATCTCCGATTGAAAACGGGTTCAGGCTTCATGCAACCGTTTGAGTCTTGGCCTCATTGGTTTCGATGGTAGTTTCCAAGCTTTTTTCAAAGTGTTCAAATGTCCCAGTACCCCATTCACATTTCTTGACAGCGTCCATGCCAGTAATCACGCCAAGTCCCCATGACGGAATAGGGTAAGGAATGACTAGTTGTAGAGAAGGTCACTCGGTCAGACTTATTTGCGTTTGAAATCCATGTGATAGCGCCAACAGGTCTTCTCCAGATGTCTGGGTTCCTTTGATAGCTCATCGATGCGATAACCGGTGGGATAATTTGTTGGAAATTCCTTCGGGCGTGGACTTAGGTAGAGGGTGCACATCTAATTTAGCTTTGTTTTCGAGTACCCATAAGTTCCCCAATATCATATCGTGACCCAGTTATTTGAAAATGTGGAATTTTCTATGTGTTATAGCGTCTCCCACCTTGATCTCGAGGTTGATGTAGCCATGCGTGTTCAAAGCTTCTCCTCTCGGGTTCTTAATCACAGATAGGGAATAGGTTGCGTCTTGTTTTGTAAATCCCGCATCTCTTAGTGTCTTGAAAGTAATGATGTTGAGGTCAGAGGCCGCGTCGATGAGCGTGTTGTCAAATTCGATAATTCTTAAATGAGATGTGGTCAGCAGTCCCCATTTCTCCCCTTTGGTTCCGCCCGTTTGGAAAGCTTGGGCCCCTGGTGTGGTTTCCGGGGATGGAAAAAGTTTTTTTTCCCAGATACAATGCGATTGAGAGATGCGAAAATATCTTGGAGTTGCACCTTGGAAAAATAGAGAATTTCGCACACATGATGCATCATGGATTATACAGTCTCGTGCACGGAGTCCTCAGAGAACCCACAGTTTCTTATTGGAAGTGGGTCTCTATGTACTCCCTCGTCTCCTAGTTGGAGATCTCCCGCTTCTACCTTCTCTTTGAAAATATGCTTTAGTCTATTGTAATCACTGGTCGGGTGGTGAATGAATCTGTGATAATTGCAGTACTTGGAGTTTGCTATCTCAGCCTAAGTTGGTGGATGTCTGGGAGGTGGCAGTCTAATAACATCATCTTGAATCCATGCTTCTATGAGGTCAATCACCTCCTCGATGGGAAACGGGAAATCGAAGGTATTTCCTTCGGTTTCATGATGATGCATGCGAGATTTAGCGGCGGTATTCCATGGCGGGGTTTCCCTATGTGCCGGTGGTTCACTTTTTGGATGGTGACTTGTAATTGGGGCCTTCCTTTTTCCTCTTTCGTTCACTATGTTCACGGAGGATGAACCGGTATTAAATTTCTTGCTGGTGAGGAGTCTATTCCCACGAGTTTCAAGCGTATCTTCGGTTCGAGTTGGCCTAGTTCTTTCCAGTAACGTTAGTGTTGTCGTTGCGGATCATCTAGCGGCTTCATGAAGTTCGGAGAACGTTTGAAAGCGCAAGTTTTCTAGCAAGACGCGGTAAATAGGAACCATACCATTGATGCACGCGTTCACCAGCTGTTGCTCAGTCACGTTTGGGTCATGACAGTCGAGCGCTTGAACCCTGAATCTTTTAACAAAATCATTCGTATGTTCGTTATCCCACTGGTACATTCTTCCGAGGTCTGAGAAAGTAACTTGTTCAGACAGGAAGAAGTACTTCCTGTAAAACGCGGTAACCATGCTACTCCAGTTGGGAATACTATTCGGCGGGATGCTGTTGTACCATGTATACGCCCTTCCGGTAAGTGATTTTGAGAACTCCCTTATACGGAGAACGTGATTATATTCATGCTCACCTAGGGATTCCAAGAAACGGGAGACAGGCTCACGTGCATTCCCGGTACCATCGTACAGGGTGAATTGAGGAGAGATGTACCCCCTTGGAAGAGGGATTCTCTGCATTTCGGATGGGTAAGGGGGTTGGTGTTTGATGCATGTCCAGTTTATAATTATTGATTCGGTTGCAGAGAAGTTTATCCAGATTTTCTCGCGTGACGAAGTTGGACAGCTGATTTCTTTCCAATGGGATTCTAGCGCGAATTTCCTCATCCGCGGAGGCGTGCTTTGTGGAGGTCCTAGCGTCGGGGTTGTTGGAGGCATTTCTAAACAACTCTGGAGGGCGCGACTCATGTGGTAGCCGCTTTTTCAGGGTCTTGAAAAATATGAGTACTTCCTTCTGTGTTGAAACCATATCCGTCTGGGCTCTGGCGAGCATTTCCTGTTGTTCCATCAAATTAGCGATGGTGACATAAGGGCGGCTTCCTCTGGTCCATCCGGTCTCTCGTCCCGTCGGTGGGATAGTTGGAACCTTAGTTTTGGTTGGAGGTTCCATGTTAGACGAAACATTAGGAGCCGTAGCGGCAGCTCTGGCTCTGGTGACTGGTGGCGTAACGCCCGAAGAGGTATTTTTGTTGCCGTGATTAGAGGGTTGTGCAGAGACATTAGGGGCGGCGGTGGCTCTGGCCCTGGTGATTGGCGGTGTTACGCTTGAAGGAATGCATTCGGAGTTACTGCAGTCAGTTGGTGATGTAACGACATTATTGGGAGGGACGTTAATATCAGGGACGTGCTCTGTGCTGGTATTCTTGGCAGCCGCTCCAGACTTAAGTTCCACCATATTGGGATTGACGTTCGAGAAACAAAATAAGGAGTTGGAGTTGATATTGTAACCGATAGATCAATCCTCTCGCTGTGGTCTCCAATTGTTTATAGGTAAAAATGGTTTCTACTGATTTTGGTAATTGCGGGTGTGAAAGTGAGAAACGGTTTAAACCCTAAACAATGTACTGTAAGGGAGTACTTTAGATTCGACATATCAATCTGTACAAGTCCGGCCTAAACCAAGAAATGCCCGTTCAGACTTGCTTCGATCACAAAGTGGAGGATAAGGATTGGTTTAGGGAGGGAAGCGAAGAGAGTGTTGAGGCCATAATAATTCTGGAAGAGTATTACTTGACTTGTATGAGAATGTGAAAGCTTCGAGAAATTTAGCAAGAGTTGCCTTTCTGAGTGTGGTATTTTCCCAGACCAAAAACTCGTTGTCTCTGGTGGAAATAGGTAGTCCTATTTATACAAGTCCAAAAATAAACGTACTCTGGCCTCATAAGAAAAGAAAACGAATGAGTTAAATGGGAAGAGGTGGTAACACCTGGTATTGATGGAATTGATGTTCCATAATGAAGAGCGTTTCATTGTTGCTTCTTGCATTTACTAACCGTCTTATTCCCATTACACTGTCTTGAAACGGGCATTTGTGTATGCCGCACGCTATAGACCACCAAACCAAAATCCTAATGAGCATCCCCCAGTTTGTGTTGATGTCTCGAATGTTTTTGGAAAACATGTGGCATGTTGTTGTGGCTTGGCAAGTCAAGATCGGGAAACTTGCAATCCCGGTGACCTTCGACGGTCGAGATTTTGCATCTTGAGAGGAGGGGAAACCGTTGATCGTTGCATGCCTTTGTTTTGGTATCCGCGTAGTCAGAGCCAATGTGGTGGCGCGGCTAGGTTGGCATGGCATGGTTTGGCGTGGACAAACTTAGGTTATCAGGCCAAAGGTTACCATGTGTTGTCTGGTAACCTTGGATGGCTAGTATTTTCTCCTGGGATTGAAGAGCAACCGTTGATTGTTGCACGCCTTCGTTTTGGTGGCCGCGCAAATCATTCCCGCAGGGTGGCGTGGCTAGGTCCAAGGCAAGGGTGTTTGGCTTGGCGTGGTGTGACTATCATAGCTAGGGCCAAGGCAGATTGCGTTTTGCATGGCGCGGCTAGCTTGGGATAGGTGCGGTTTTGGCTTGGCATGTGGGGCCAAGGGTTTTCCATGGGTGTATGACGTGGCTAGGGCCAAGGTAGGGGCGTTTGGCTTGGCGTGGTGTGACTAGCATAGCTAGGGCCAAGGAAGAGTTCGTTTGGCATGGCGCGGCTAGCTTGGGCTAGGTACGGTTTTGGCTTAGCATATGGGTCCAAGGGTTTGCCATGGGTGTATGATGTGGCTAGGGCCAAGGTAGGGGCATTTGGATTGGCATGATGTGACTAGCATAGCTAGGGCCAAGGCAGAGTGCGTTTGGCATGACGCGGCTAGCTTGGGCTAGGTGTGGTTTTGGCTTGGCATGTGGGGCCAAGGGTTTTCCATGGGCACATGGCGTGGCTAGCTTTAGCTAGGTGTGTGACCAATCTAGGGTTTTGGGACAAAGGTTGTAAGGTGGCCTTATACGGCCATGATTTGCTCCTGGGATTGAAGGGCAACCGTTGATTGTTTGCACTCCTTCACTTTGGTATCCGCATGGGGAAGGCCAGCATGGTGGCGCGACATGGGGGGCCATGGCGAGATGTGTTTGGCATGGCGCGGCTAGCTTGGCTAGGTGCGTGACCAAGCTAGGGTTTTGGGCCAAAGGTCTTGAGATGACCTTAGACGACCAGGATTTCCTCCTGGGATTGAAGGGAAACCGTTTAGTGTTGCACGCCTTCACTTTGGTAGTCGCATGGGAAAGGCCAGCATGGTGGCGCGGCATGGGGGCCATGGCGAGATGTATTTGGCATGGCGCGGTCGGTGTGGCTGGCATGATTTGCCATTGGAACGGAGGTGCGACTAGCATGGTATGCATGCTTTGGCGCGGTTGGTGTGGATGGCATGATTTGCCATTGGCACGGAGGTGCGGCTAGCATGGTTGGCATGCTTTGGCGCGGTTGGTGTGGCTGGCATGATTTGCCATTGGCACAGAGGTGCGGCTAGCATGGTTGGCATGCTTCGGTGCGGTTGGTGTGGCTGGCATGATTTTCCATTGGCACAGAGGTGCGACTAGCATGGATGGCATGCTTTGGATCGGTTGTCATGATTTACCATTGGCACGGAGGTGCGGCTAGCATGGTTGGCATGCTTTGGCGCGGTTGGTGTGGCTGGCATGATTTGGCATTGGCACGGAGGTGCGGCTGGCATGTTTGGTATGATTTAGCGCGGTTGGTGTGGATGGCATGATTTTCCATTGGCACAGAGGTGTGGCTAGCATGGTTGGCATGCTTTGGCGATGTTGGTGTGGCTGGCATGATTTGCCATTGGCACACGTGGGAATTAGGGTTTGGCTTGTCGTAACCCTAATTTGAAAAAGATACCCCGATAATTATTTTAGAGACACATTAAAGGTTTCAGTAAATGTGCCTAGTAAATGCTTATTACTTTAAATGTTGTGACATCACTGTCTGCTAGGGTTTAGTGTTTTATGATTTTAACCCTGAGCTAAAAACCACCATCAACAACAGGGTATATGGGATTGTTGCCACATGCTCCAACCTGGATGAATTTCGTGTATTTAATTCACAGAATACTGGGATTGTTTCCACATGCTCCATTCTTAGTGAATTAGTAAAGTGAAGAACTATTCATCACTTATTAATGGCTTTATGTTTTGCAAGATGTCAACGCATAATTTTGGATTTTACAATTTTATCCTTAAATGGAAATCCACCATAAACATTAAGTCCCATGCCTAGCGCATAATGGTTTCATTATTGTGGGGGTAGGCATAAGATGGTGACATTTAAAGATAAAACTTATGAGACAAATTAGATGTTACCATGAGAGACGGGTCATCCTGTTGTTTATGGGTGAAAACTATTCCTTCTAATTTTGGTAATTTGGGGTGTGGATTAGGAATGAATCTAAACCTAAAACAAAAGTACTGCGCGGTGAGTTCTTGTAGATTCGAGAGATCAATCTGTGCAAGTCCGGCCTAAACCAAGAAATGGCCATTCCAGACTTGTTTCGGTCACAAAGTGAAGGAGATGGGGTTGATCTTAGGGAGGGAAGCGAAGAAGGTGTTGAGAATATGAAGGTGGTGGATATGCAGGTTTTGTATCAGAAAGCTGAACTGGCTTACAGGATGTAAGCTATCAGTTCCGGTGTTTGAATACGATTGTATAAACACTTGCTTCTGTTGTCTGGACTTGTGTTGTTGTTGAAAATAGGGCGGAGAACCTATTTATATAAGCCTTTTAGCCTAACCTTCGTATCTCGTGGGAAGTGGAGAAAGTGGAGTGATGGAGTAGTGTGTTGGCGTCACACGACCAGGCTTGCCCACTTCTCCCATCATCACTAACCGTCCATTACTTCATGACACGTCCTTATGATGGCGCGTTGTGCGCTACACGCTGTAAACCTCCAGACCAATACCCCAGTATGTATCCCCCAGTTTGTGACATGATTGATGTCTTGAATGTTTTTGGAAAACATGTAGCATGTTGTTGTGGCTTGGGAAGTCAGGCTCGGGAAACTTGTTAGCTTGGTGACCTTCGACAGTCGAGATTTTGCATCTTGAGAGGAGGGGCAACCATTGATTGTTGGACTAGAAACCCTAATTAGCGCCCCTTACTATAATCGTTGTAGAATTCTAGTACAGACTCGGATTTTGATGGTCCGCCCCTCCATTCCATACGGAAAAGAATTTCCTATCTCCTAGTGCAGGAATATTTAGGTTTTAAGCTCGTTCGGGAGTAGAAAACAGCCCGAAAGCAAAACCCAGGAAGAATTTAGGAAATTGATACTTGTGAAGTATCGTGTGTCTACTATGCAGGTACTGCATTGAGTATGTCCAACATGGTTTGGAAGTTGCGTATGCAAACCCTTCATTGACCGACCACATGGTGTGGTAAAGTGGCGGATGGTGATCACCATGACTCCGCACTGACTAATTAACTCCTGACCAGGGATATATAACCGAGCTGGTGAAGTTGGATGGATGAGATGATCTTTGAGACACTCATCTGTGACACTTGGTGGAATTAAGGTTTCGAAGGAGGTGCGCAAGCACTGCTATTCACCCTGACCGAAAGCAGGCTTAGGGAACTATTCTGGACTAGACGATCATGCATGTGTGTAGATGGGGTGACGGTGTAGGCGCCTATACCTACCGTCCCATAAAAACGTGATCTGGGTCACTCAATTCGTCTGGATAAGTTGAGTGGTCGAGATCAAATTGCGACAGAAGATTAGTGCTGCAAAAGACGTTTCCCATACCAACTCCGGGCGGGCGTTCCAAGACGACCAGGCTTGGTCGGTCTTGGTCGACTGCTCCAACATGTTGGTGGTAGGCTGGTGTTCACACCTATGCCTTACCTTCCCATGAAAACACGATCTAATCCACCCAATTCGTCCGGAGAAATCGAGCGGTTGAGATTAGTTTGCAGCTTGGGAGGTGCGACCACGCATGTTGGAGAGAACGATTTGGGGATAGCCAGGCATGGTATGCCTTGGCCGATCAGGTGAGGGGATAGATGGGTCCACGGTGGTCATGTTAATATGACCGGACCTGCTTTGATCTAATCTCGGGCCCTCCATTCGTGCCGGAGAAAATGGACGCTCGTGAATCAAAACCCTAATTTTGGGCTTCAAGGCCGTGCGTCATGCTCCATTCAGGCGCACGATTTGGAATGACCAACCATGGTTGGTCTTGACCGATTGGTCAGGTATGTAGGTAGGCCCACAATAATTGTGTTGACATACTTCGTGCCCTTTGAATCTACACCTGCACCCTCCATCTACACCTACGAAGATGGATGGTTGAGGCTCTTTTGCGATACATGTAATGTGCCGCAAACCCGAATTTAGGGTTTTCCATCCATACTGCTATGGTTTTGAAGTTTTGGCAAGATAGGCCAAGGGAGGCCGACCATGCGGGGTCCGCGTTGGTTCGGCAGGTATACCATACCTGCTTGGGGGTTATGGAATCGATCTGGGCCATCCAATCAGGCTGGTGGAGTTGGATGGTCGTGATCATATCCAGACTGATACGGTCAGTCTAGATGCTCAATCGGGCTAGTATAACACACTGAGAGTGGCTCAATCGGGCTAGTATAACACACCGAGAGTTCATCCTGTACGGGTATCTCGTACATTCTTTCATTATAATGCTTGGAGATTCGTGTTGCTCTAATGAGAGCAACACTCAGTCGTCATGCCGCACTGATAATGAGTACAGGAAATACAAGGCTGTTGCACATTAATTAATAATGCTGGAAATTCACAGGGTATATGGGATTGTTGCTACATGCTCCAACCTGGATGAATTTCGTATTTTATTCACAGAATGGGATTGTTGCCACATGCTCCATCCTAAGTGAATTAATAAAGTGAAGGAGTATCCATCACTCATTAATGGATTTATCTTTTACAAGATGTTAGCGCACAATTTTTTGGCTTTTACTATTTTAGCCTTTTTAAATGAAAATCCACCATCAACATTAAGTCCTCTACCTAGCACATAATGGTTACACTATTGAGGGGTAGGCATGAGATGGTGACAGTTAAAGATAAAACTATCGAGACAAAGTTAGATGTTACCAAGAGAGATGGGTCATCCTGTCCTTCGAGCATGTCACATTCAAGAGATATCCAGGCGAGCTTTCCCCTAGTATGATATCGGTCTTGCCTGCTTTGATGGACTGTTACGTCTGTTTCGTTCGTGGGGCTGCCGCGCCTCCTTGATCGAATGTGGTCTTGATGTGCCTGCTTCGGTTAAACGTGGGTCCACTGCTGCCTACTTTGGTTGAACGTGGGACTCATCATGCGCCTGCTTCGGTTAAACGTGGGTCCACTGCGTGCCACATGCCTGCTTTGTTTGGGGACGGCTGTGCCTGCTTAGACCAATATGGGGATGATTATGCATGATCAAGTGGGACCGCTGCATGTCTGCTTTGATTGATGTCGGTTGTGCCAGCTTCGACCAATATGGGGATGGTATTAAGTGGGACCCGCCGCATGCCTGACTGGACGTCGACCCTGTGTTTCGAATGAAAACCTGACCTGCTGCGTGTGCCTACTTTATTCGAATACCAGCCTTATGACTTTGATCAATACCAAACTTGAAACTTGAGAAATACCGGACTTGTGACTTGATCAACTCCGGACTTGAAACTGGAGCAATACCGGACTTGTGACTTGATCAACTCCGGACTTGAAACTGGCGCAATACCGGACTTGTGACTTGATCAACTCCGGACTTGAAACTGGAGCAATACCGTACTTGTGACTTGATAAATACCAGACTTTTGTACTCCAACGTGAATGTGTGTTCTGTCATGTGTGACTACATATCTCACACGCTTTTATACAACTACTGACTCCTATCTTTTATTATGGAATAAAGAAAAGAACTCCTGTTGAGATGTCTTCTGGGGATAATGCTGGTGCCAAGTCAGGAGGTGTTTACAGCTTCAAAGATATGTTGAACATTGATGACGAGTTTTTCACCGCGCCCCTTCAACTATATGAAAATAGTTTTTCCACAAGATAACCCTTCTACTATCGACTTCAAGGTTCTCATGCTCCGCTGGACTCTCATGAAGGATGGATGAGACGTATATTAAGCAATGAGTACATCAAAGATTACTTGACCAGAGCGCAGATTATTAATGTAGCTTGAGTGTTGAAACGGCTCGAGAGGATGTTAAAGTGGCTTCTGGTGCGAACGTTGAGGTGGATCCTGGAGAGAGTATTGAAGCAGGATTCTGAAGCGAACGTGGGTCCCGGAGAGAATGTTGAGGCGGCTCTTGAATATACCATTGAAGCAGCTTCTGCTGTAGGGAGCGTTGAAGTGGATTCCTCTTCAGTTCGATTTACCCTTGCGAATTCCATGCTTCTTGACTGACCATCACTCTTGTGTTGAAGAAGTCCTTGACTGACGGTGAAGGAAATTCATGATGAGCCTCAGTCCCCAAGCGTGGTTTACATGGTTTGTTCGTAGTGGTTGTTGTCGATCCAGGAATATCTTGGACGTTGTTTCATTATTGTGTGAGTCGTGCATGTGGTACTGGAGTTGGAGTTGCCGGACGCGTAGGATGTTGTATCTTGGTATTTTTCCTCTTTTTGCTTCAGGTAACTGCTTACAGAAGGCTGAAGGTTGTATCGCATGTTGGTGAGATATATGCCCCTACGAACATTATGAGTCTCTTCATTACCGGCAGGCCTGGTTATTTCTATCAGGGCATATGTCGTTATAGATGAGTGTTCAACAGCTCCAGAGGATGCGCAGATTCTCCAACATAGCATGATAGACATGTACCACTGTCTGATAAAGTGACTCGCCCATATCTTGTTCGATATGACGCGTATATATCGTTATCTTCTTGAGGCTTCTCCCTTGAGGTATCGGCTCTAGTGTAAGATTGTCGTCATAGAGCGTTGATACGTTGCACCGGCATTCTTTAAACCAAATAGCAGTATGGTATAATAAAAATTTCATAGAGGAGTTCGAAAAGCTATCTTACTTGCGCCATTCCCGTACATCCTTATCTGGTTGTAGCCACTACATCCATCCATGGAGGAGAATATTCCATGTCCGCTGGTTGCATCTACTAACATGTCGATGTTAAGTAGAGGAGGATCGTTTTTGGAGCATCACATGTTCAAGTCTCTATGCAACACCTGATCTATCCATTTTCCTCGTGTCTGAACTGTAACTGTTTAACCGAATTAGATCCAGGTATGCCATGCATATGATGGGTGACCAATCTAGTATTTCTTCATATATCCAAGCGAATATGTCCTGGTACTCTTTGAGAAGTTCCACGAGCTTCGTGCGTATATCCGTACATAAGGTTGAGCTGATGGAGATAGGCCTAGGAGACTCCTCAACGATTTCAATCTCATCAGTGGTGGAGTTGGTGCCACCTTGCAGCTGTTGTGGAGCATCTAGCATTTGTTCTTGTGTTTCGTTGTTGTTATAGCATTCCATTGGGTGAGAGACCGGGTAACAGTCCCCCCTGCTCATTTATAATGGCAGTGTCGGTATACCGTTTTCCATTTCTGGTTACGACTCGCCACAAAATTTCGTTCCCTCTTCGTGTGAACGTGGGTTGTGGCTTCACATGATGGATAAGAATGTTTCGTCAGCAAAGATGCATCGTGGGTACTAGCCCTCAATGATGCAAGCCGGTCTTCTTCTTGAATTTATGCCCACGTGGGGAGTGGGATGCAACAAACTTGTCTGATTCTTTCCGCGGAACTTCTCCCATATGTGCTGGTTTGGTTTCCCTTGAAGTCCGTCATTATGGTAGGCTTCCGTACGACCTTTCCTGGGAGAACCTTGGATGTCATGAGAGTCTTGAGATTAATCACATTCGAAGACGCTCTTGTGTCGATAAGGGACGTTTTGAACTCTGAATCCTTGATGCGTGCAGTGACATGTAGGGCACGGTTGTGACCTTCCTCTGGTTGATTACAGCAAAATGTCTCCGCGCGCTGATTCTTCGAGAGGTGTGAAAGTTCGCATAAACTTTCCACTAGAGAAACCGCTTCCCGATCCACTGGCCTCTGGTTCATAGTGAAACTATTGACTTGAGGAGGATCGTTGTGAGGATCAGTCCCCAGTGTAGGAGTCTCCATGACAGGACTGCTCATATCTGATGTCTCTTCTTTGATCAGGTCCATGTAGTTCCGCACCGCTGAAGTACCTTCTCTGGTGCATTGAATGCATTCCTTGTTGGCTCCAGGGGCTGTCGCGGCTCTTATGGAAATCGATTAGTTAATTGTCTTAAGAAAAGTGAGTACCTCTTTCTGAGTTGCGGCCATATCCGTTTGAGTCTTAGCAAGAACTTCCCGCTTATCCATCAAGTTTGCAATGGTAATGGGAGATGGTCCTCCTCTCGGGCCTCCGGCTCCTCGTCTTGGTGAATGAGTGGAAGTTGCTGCTATGGTGACTACCGGAGGCATTACACTTGAGGAGATGCAGGGATTCGCGGCTGCTCTGGCTCTGGTGATGGGAGGCGTTACACCTACTGGAATATCTCCTGCTCCGCTAGTGTTGGTGATAGAATTGACGGCTCCACGAGTTGTATTGACCATGGTAGATCCACTGACAAGTACATCGATACCGGGAGTGTTATCCACACTAGCTCCATCAGAATTGATTGATGATCCAGACCTAAGTCCCACCATCTTGAAATTAATTGTTGATTGAATTGGTTTTAAGATCTACCCTTTTTGAAGTTGAGAAAATCGAATCGGATTTCGAAGAAATTGACTTTACGACCGAGAGATCATCCTCCCACTGTAGTCGCCAATTGTTTATGGGTGAAATTATTCCTGCTAATTTTGGTAATTTGGGGTGTGGATGAGGAATGAATCTAAACCTAACACAAATGCACTGCGCGGTGAGTGCTTGTAGATTCGAGAGATCAATCTATGCAAGTCCGGCCTAAACCAAGAAATGGTCGTTCTAGACTTGTTTCGGTCACAAAGTGAAGGAGATGGGGTTGATGTTAGGGAGGGAAGCGAAGAAGGTGTTGAGAATGTGAAGGTGGTGGCTATGCAGGACTTGTATCAGAAAGCTGAACTAGTTTTCAGGATGTAAGCTATCAGTTCCGGTGTTTGAATACGATTGTATCAACACTTGCTTATGTTGTCTGGACTTGTGTTGTTGTTGAAAATAGGGCGGGGAACCTATTTATACAAGCCTTTTAGACTAACCTTCGTATCTCGTGGGAAGTGGAGTGATGGAGTAGTGGAGTAGTGTGTTGGCGTCACACGACCAGGCTTGCCCACTTCTCCCATCATCACTAACCGTCCATGACTTCCTGACACGTTCTTATGATGGCGCGTTGTGCGCTGCACGCCGTAAACCTCCAGACCAATAACCCAGTATGTATCCCCCAGTTTGTGACATGATTGATGTCTTAAATGTTTTTGGAAAACATGTAGCATGTTGTTGTGGCTTGGAAAGTCAGGCTCGGGAAAATTGCTAGCTTGATGACCTTCGACGGCCGAGATTTTGCATCTTGAGAGGAGGGGCAACCGTTGATTGTTGCACTAGAAACCCTAATTAGCTCCCCTTACTAGAATCGTTGTAGAATTATAGTACAGACTCGGATTTTGATGGTACGCCCCTCCATTCCATACGGAAAAGAATTTCCTATCTCCTAGGGCGGGAATATTTAGGTTTTAAGCTCGTTCGGGAGGCGAAAACAGCCCGAAAGCAAAACCCATGAAGAATTTAGGAAATTGATACTTGTGAAGTATCGTGTGTATACTATGCAGGTACTGCATTGAGTATATCCAGCATGTTTTGGAAGTTGCGCATGCAAACCCTTCCTTGACCGACCGCATGGTGTGGTAAAGTGGCGGATAGTGATCACCATGACTCCGCACTGACTAATTAACTCCTGAATGGGGCTATATAACCGAGATGGTGAAGTTGGACGGATGAGATGATCTTTGAGACACTCATCCGTGACACTTGGTGGAATTAGGGTTTCGAAGGAGGTGCGCAAGCACTGCTCTTCACCCTGACTGAAAGCAGGCTTAGGGAACTATTCTGGACTGGCCGATCATGCATGTGTATAGATGGTGTGACGGTATAGGCGCCTATACCTACCATCCCATAAAAACGTGATCTGGGTCACTCAATTCGTATGGAGAAGTTGAGTGGTCGAGATCAAATTGCGACAGAAGATTAGTACTGCAAAGGCCCATACCAACTCCGGGCGAGCGTTCCAAGATGACCAGGCTTGGTCGGTCTTGTTCGAATGCTCCAACGTGTAGGTGGTGGGCTGGTGTTCACACCTATGCCTTACCGTCCCATGAAAACACGATCTAAGCTACCCAATTCGTCCGGAGAAATCGAGCGGTTGAGATTAGTTTGCAGCTTGGGAGGTGCGACCACGCATGTTGGAGCGAACGATTTGGGGATAGACAGGCATGGTATGCCTTGGCCGATCAGGTGAGGGGATAGACGGGTCCATGGTGGTCATGTTAATATGACCGTACCTGCTTTGATCTAATCTCGAACCCTCAATTCGTGCCAGAGAAAATGGACGCTCGTGAATCAAAACCCTAATTTTGGGCTTCAAGGCCGTGCGTCATGCTCCATTCAGGCGCACGATTTGGAATGAACAACCATGGTTGGTCTTGACCGATTGGTCAGGTATGTAGGTGGGCCCACGGTGATTGTGTTGACATACTCCGTGCCCTTTGAATCTACACCTGCACCCTCCATATACACCTGCGAAGATGGATGGTTGAGGCTGTTTTGCGACACATGTAATGTGCCGCAAAAACCAAATTTAGGGTTTTCCATCCATACTGCTATGGTTTGGACGTTTTGGCAAGCTAGGCCAAGGGAGGCCGACCATGCGTGGTCCGCGTTGGTTCGGCAGGTATTCCATACCTGCTTGGGGGTTATGGAATCGATCTGGGCCATCCAATCAGGCTGGTGGAGTTGGATGGTCGTGATCATATCCATACTGATACGGTCAGTCTAGATGCTCAATCGGGCTAGTATAACACACGGAGAGTGGCTCAATCGGGCTAGTATAACACACCGAGAGTTCAGCCTGTACGTGTATTTCGTACATGCTTTCATTATAATGCTTGGAGATTCGTGTTGCTCTGCTGAGAGCAACACTCAGTCGTCATGCCGCACTGATAATAAAATTTTGGCGCCGCACTGATAACGGCGCCAAAATTTGGTGCGTGTCGTAAGCGCAACAAACTAATTACAAATATTTCCACTAATTAACTGGTAATATAGCGGTAGTAAGAGATCGATCCCACAGAGAGCTGTGTAATTGATATGTTATTTAGTTCAGCAAAATAAAGTAACAAAAGAGGGGTTTGGTTTGATAAAAATAAAATAAGAAAATAATAAGAAAATAAAGATGATCAAGGAATCATTCGCCTCCACCGATAAGAAACTTAATAAAAATACTCGTTTACCTCTTGTAGAATTTTTATTATCACCAACCGTAGAATAGCAATAAGCTCGCTATCCCGGAAATTCTGTTTCGTTTTGGATACGGAAGCGCTCGACTACCGATTCTATCCATCGAGCCGCCATGAATAAGCTCTCAAGGTGTAACCCAAACGAATGCATTATGTTTTATGAATTAGGTTGATCCTAGCATCGACGCATAAGCTCTGGTCTGCTTACTAGTGTCATCTCTATACACAATTGCTTAACAGAATCCCTCTGTCGACTTTTGCGATGTACCAATGTGTATGGAATTGAGTGACTATTACACGTATCACCGACCCCAATACTAGTAGAAGAATTACTATCAAATTAATTCAAATGGCCAATTGAATAACCCAATAGCAATCTTAGACACTAAAAATAATAGAGACAATCGATAAGAAAAATCAACTTAAAATAAACTCATAATAAGAATTAGAATTTCATTATTGGGACCTTGAAATCATCCCTAATCGGTAAATTTAGCTAGACATGGATTTACTAAAATCCATAGAAAATAATTTGGTTTCCCCCAAAGGGGTAAACTTAAATACAAGTTATATGTGTAGAAGTGTGTGCAAAGAGGAAGTGTTGGAAGAAGAGGTGGGATTGGAAGATGTTTTTTTTATGGAGAGGTGTTGGGAGCTATATTTATAGGAGAAATTTTGCCCCATGTGAATCTTGCTTACATCCCATGCGACTCATGCTTTCACCCACGCCTTCTTCTTCTTCTTCTTTGTTCGTTCAAAGTTTTCAACAAAAATGGTTTTGTTTTGTTTTCCAATGGGCCCACATCACTGATCACGTCACTGTTCACATCATTGTTCACTGTTCACGTCACTGTTCACATTAAATAAATAATTTCGGATTTTGACTAGCGGGTCCCGCAATTTTGTAATAAACAAATTCATGTGTTTCTCTTGGTATTTTTCCCTTCTCCACTTGTAGCTAGCTTCTTTTATTGCACAATTAAGCGCAAATTCACTTCTTTTTGGATGATTCCCCTAATAAGATACAAATAAGAGAAAACAAGCGTAACATACAATAATTTGCAAGAAACCCAACAAATACTAGCATGGAATTGACACTAAATATATGTGAAATATGCGCTTATCAAATTCCCCCACACTTGGCTTTTGCTAGTCCTCGAACAAACTATCTAACCTAAAACAAAATAAATCTCTGTCGTTGAGGACCCGATTGCACTTAGCATGTGCAACAAGCCTTTAAACCCATAGGTGTCCCTAGTGGACGAGTTATAGTCTCGTGAGGGATTACGATAGGTATACCCACAAAACCTACTCCAACTTCAAAGCGTTCCAGCGTCCCAAGCATCCAAAGAGCTATGAGGACATAGAGTTTCTGCATGCTAGTAATAAGAAGTTAGAAATACCAAAGAATCATATTCTCATTCTTTAAATTTTTGAGTGAGAAATAATCACACCATAATGAGAGAACGCGTGTTTGAGAGCGACCAATAAGCATTTCGCCTCGACTTCTGCCTCACTTTAAAAGGATTTTGTGGTAATTGCACTCAATAAGACAGCTTTTTTATGGGTCTCACCTGTGTGCAGGTAGGAATGAAGAGAGAACTCCTACACACGTTGGATGGTGGGAAGGAAACCTTCCGAATTATTTCTGGAAACCCCACAAAATCGTGGGAAATAAATCTTTTTCTTCTTCTGATGATGATCTCTAAGAAAGGAAATCAACCACTATAGCAAGGATGAGAGTACTTACCACCTTCACATCTGATTGCAATGATGATAACACCACTCTCACAGCATCCAATAGAAACGTAGTCTTCAGCTCGTCTTCTTCATCTTCTTGGTTTTCGTCTTCGGTTTCAACTGTTGATGATAAACTTTTGAACTTCATAAAACTTTGGAAATTTGTAACTCTTTTCCTCTATTTTCTTGTTGCTTGAAACTTGTTAATAGATTTTTCTTCCGCATGGCTTTATTGATGAAATAAATCCTAAATGCAAATCTTTTTGTATATTTTTTTTTCTTTTTTTTTATATTTTCTATTTTTCTTTTCATTTTTCTTTTCAATTTTTTTTTTTTTTTTTTTTTTATAAAAAGATTGCAACTACATAAATAAAAATGAAATCAAAATTAGCATGGCCATGAAAGAAGTACTTTACCACTTTGATCTTCACAACTTGTATTGACTTTGTATCATAAACTTCAATAACTCTCATCTTTTGATTTTCTTCGCTCTTGTAAATCAGTCTTCATACTACAAGTCTTCAACATGTATTGCAAGTTGCTTATAAACCTGCTTAGAATTTTCTCTTCCTTATATTGCAAGTCTTCAACATGTATTTAAAAATCTGCTCAAACTATGTTGCTTTACTTAGATATGAAATTTACTCTTCCTTGTATTGTTGCTTATAAACCTTAAACGTCTTCAACTTTCCTTATAGATTTTGATGTGGCTCCTTTGTTGATAAATGATGTTGGGTGTTTCTATGGATCTGTTGTTGGCGAGAGAGAGAATGGTGCTAACTGCAAATCAAACTACAAGAAGGAGGCTTTCATCTATAGACGTCATCCTCATGATTGACAAAATTAGCACTCAAGAGATCAAAAGTAGTGCTGAAAATGGTGTGAATTTTGGTAGCTCACCATTCTACCCGGAATTTACGTACGGTGACACACACTCAAAAGAAAGCTCTTTAGTCAGCTACAAAGAAAATTTGGTCTGGTGCCTCTGTTGATTTGAAAATAGGTAGTCTCCACTAATGATTGTTCAACAACTCTAATAATGCATTTCTCTCTGCTCCTAATTTGCATCACCGGCATGATTAAATCCATTATTTAACACTCCAATTCATAAGAAATCCGAACGTACTTCTCTAACATTTCCAAGTTCAGTTATGTCGGTCAGAATTCTCTATGTAAACATACCTAGAAGGATGCTAGTGACTCTAAAATCTCTACAAGTTGAAGGTTTTTTATGCAAATATATACAAAAAATTAAAAAATTTGACTCAAAAAGGCTAAAAACTCTATATGCAAAATATGGAAACACTCCCCCACACTTGAACTTTACATTGTCCTCAATGTAATTGACTCGTCCAAAGTAAAACAAGGTGGGAAATTAAAATATGATATGAAAAAGAGCAAAATTAAAAACAAAAGGATAGAAAATACAAAACCTATGGGTTGCCTCCCATTCAGCGCTTAGTTTAACGTCCTCAGCCTGACCCTCTGGTCATCGTCCGTACACCAACAATCTGAAAATCTGGTAGTCTGCCCAAAAAATAATCTGCAATTCTAGTAACAGCTTCATGAAAATATTAGCACAAAATATAAATATTGAAGCTATCGATTTATTGAAGTTTCCCCCACACTTCGTCCTTTCTACACTTGGAAGTGGATAGAGAACATAGAATTCGGGAACTTCAAAAGGTTCTTCAGCATGGAGAACCTGCAAACTATTAGAATCAAACATATCAAGTGGTGGATAATTATAAGTAAAATAATTCTTTAAGATTTTAGAAGCACAAATGCTCAACCCTAAGTGATATGAATCAAAAAATTTAGAAATATGTAAAGGATTAGACAAACCTTCCACAATCTCTTGTATTACGGGATCCTCATCATTCTTAAAGAATTGCAATGAATTATTTACCTCACGTGTATCGTGGTCCTCTATCAAATTTTTTAGCCATTCTTCATCGGTTTCTTCTTCAACTAAAGTCTCAGTATCATTATAATCCTTGGCAAGCTCAATTGGGTCTTCCACAAAATCAATCAATTTGGTTTCATTCTCAATTACCATCTCTTCAATAACATCGTCATCGGAATCAGAATCATCTCCTATAAAGTCTAGTTCATTGGTGCAGAGCCTAAAATCCTCACTTGTGTACGTTACACCATTGATAACAACATTGATGTCATATCCATTCTCCTCCTTTTGAATAGGCGAGTGATCGTTATTATGATCCGGAGTAGGAATAATCGTATCATTATTGCAACGCTCATACACTTCCGCGGACTCATCTATTTCCCTAAGGAATTTTTTCCAAGCAATAAGTCCATCTTCCTCAAGCTCCTCATCAGAATCTTCTTCATCCATAGGAATTTCAGAATCGTTTCGGTTTTGAGGCTGAATTTCTTCCTCACTCCTTGTCTCCTTAAGTTGAGCAATTTGTCCGTATAATTTCTCTGAATTCCTTTGAATTTCTCGATGTGATTCTTCCCAATCATATTGTTGTTGAATTTCTTCTTTATTCCACTCTTCTTTAATTTGATCAAATTCTCTTCTTAAGTTTTGGACACTTTCTTGAAGTTCTTGGAGTGATTTATCACTACTCTGCGGATATTGGTCCAACGCTTGTTGATGTTGCGCCATCGCTTGAATCAGTTGGTCAAGACGTTCTTCAAAACTTGTACTTTCACTCACCACAAGATTTCCAGACCAAGTCTCCTCCTTTTGAATAGGTGAATGATCATAAAAACGATCAGGAGTTTGGTTAGATATATTGTAATAAGATCCGGTTGTTGTATTGTTCTCCGCACTTGGTTCTTCATTCAGGGGTTCCGGCGTGGACAAACTGGCCTTTAACTGAAGCATAAACTGATCAAACTTCTGCTCAAGTTCAGGAGATAAATGATTAGAAGAATAACTATCCCCCATCCTTGTGATTGTTCACTTACATGCCCGTCATATGGTTGTTGACATGTATGAGAATATCCATAAGGTTCCGTAGGATATTGATCATAGCCAAAGAATTGGTTTTGATTATACCCATGGGATGGTTGGTAGTTATCATAAGAATGATATTGAAAACCATATTGATCACCACTATAATATGATGATTGGTCTTGCGCTCCGTGCATGTTATGTCCATAAGGAAACATGACGACTCACAATATATATATATATATATTATTTTTATTTTTTTATTTTTTTTATTTTTAGTTTTTAAATAAAAACAAGCTAAAAATAAAATATCAATTAGCAACCGCTCCCCGGCAACGGCGCCAAAATTTGGTGCGTGTCGTAAGCGCAACAAACTAATTACAAATATTTCCACTAATTAACTGGTAATATAGCGGTAGTAAGAGATCGATCCCACAGAGAGCTGTGTAATTGATATGTTATTTAGTTCAGCAAAATAAAGTAACAAAAGAGGGGTTTGGTTTGATAAAAATAAAATAAGAAAATAATAAGAAAATAAAGATGATCAAGGAATCATTCGCCTCCACTGATAAGAAACTTAATAAAAATACTCGTTTACCTCTTGTAGAATTTTTATTATCACCAACCGTAGAATAGCAATAAGCTCTGCTATCCCCGGAAATTCCTGTTTCCACTGGATACGGAAGCGCTCGACTACCAGATTCTATCCATCTGAGCCGCCATGAATAAGCTCTCAAGGTGTAACCCAAACGAATGCATTATGTTTTATGAATTAGGTAGATCCTAGCATCAGACGCATAAGCTCGGTCTGCTTACTAGTGTCATCTCTATACACAATTGCTTAACAGAATCCCTCTGTCAGCTTTTGCGATGTACCACCTGTGTATGGAATTGAGTGACTATTACACGTATCACCGACCCCAATACTAGTAGAAGAATTACTATCAAATTAATTCAAATGGCCAATTGAATAACCCAATAGCAATCTTAGACACTAAAAATAATAGAGACAATCGATAAGAAAAATCAACTTAAAATAAACTCATAATAAGAATTAGAATTTCATTATTCAGGACCTTGAAATCATCCCTAATCAGTAAATTTAGCTAGACATGGATTTACTAAAACCCATAGAAAATAATTTGGTTTCCCCCCAAAGGGGGTAAACCGTACAAGTTATATGTGTAGAAGTGTGTGCAAAGAGGAAGTGTTGGAAGAAGAGGTGGGATTGGAAGATGTTTTTTTTTATGGAGAGGTGTTGGGAGCTATATTTATAGGAGAAATTTTGCCCCACGTCTTGCTTACATCCCATGCGACTCATGCTTTCACCCACGCCTTCTTCTTCTTCTTCTTTGTTCGTTCAAAGTTTTCAACAAAAATGGTTTTGTTTTGTTTTCCAATGGGCCCACATCACTGTTCACGTCACTGTTCACATCACTATTCACTGTTCACGTCACTGTTCACATTAAATAAATAATTTCGGATTTTGACTAGCGGGTCCCGCAATTTTGTAATAAACAAATTCATGTGTTTCTCTTGGTATTTTTCCCTTCTCCACTTGTAGCTAGCTTCTTTTATTGCACAATTAATCGCAAATTCACTTCTTTTTGGATGATTCCCCTAATAAGATACAAATAAGAGAAAACAAGCGTAACATACAATAATTTGCAAGAAACCCAACAAATACTAGCATGGAATTGACACTAAATATATGTGAAATATGCGCTTATCACTCTGCTGAGAGCAACACTCAGTCGTCATGCCGCACTGATAATGAGTACAAGAAATACAAGGATGTTGCGCATTAATTAATAATGCTGAAAATTCACAGGGTATATGGGATTGTTGCTACATGCTCCAACCTGGATGAATTTCGTATTTTATTCACAGAATGGGATTGTTGCCACATGCTCCATCCTAAGTGAATTAATAAAGTGAAGGAGTATCCATCACTCATTAATGGCTTTATCTTTTACAAGATGTTTGCGCACAATTTTTTGGCTTTTACAATTTTAGCCTTTAAATGAAATTCCACCATCAACACCTGTCCTTGGAGCATGTCACGTTCATGAGGCGTCTAGGCGAGTATTCCTCTAGTATTATGTCGGTCTTGCCTGCTTCGATCGACCTTGCTATGCCTGCTTCGGTCGAGGGCTTGCTTCGTGCTTGCCCGTTCGAATGTCGGTCTTGCCGGATCGACCTTACTATGCCTGATTAGGTCGAGGGGCTATTACGCCTGCTTGGCTCGATCGTGGGGTTGTGCCTAATCGACGGAAGGATGCAACTGCTTCATTCGTGGGACTATTGCGCCTGCTTGACCGAACGTGGGCTTGATGTGCCTAATCGACGGACTGCTGTCTCTGCTTCGTTCGTGGGGCTACTGCACATGCTTGATCGAACGTGGGCTTGATGTGCCTGTTTTGGTTAATCGTGGGTCCGCTGCGTCTGCTTGATTGAATATGGGACCCAATGTAAGCATGTTTGATTCGAACATGGGCAGATGTGCATGCTTCGATCAAACGCGGGACTACCATGTACATGTTTCAAACGTCGGCCATGTTCTGTGCCTACTTTGACCGTACGGTTGATGTGCTTGATCGAGTGTCATCTTGCTACTTCAACCAAACACCGACCCAACTAGCTTGACTAAACACCGGACTTGATGCTTTGACCAAACACCGTCCTTGTTTTTTTCTTTGCTCGAACGTGGGACCCGATATGAGCAAGCTTGTTTTTTTAAAAATGAACCGTGTGTGCTCAAATAAATGTGGGTCCTGCAGAAAGCGTTGAAGCGGCTTCTGGAGCAGGCCCGGAAGAGTGTTGGAGTTGAAACTCCTTCTTTTGGAGAGAGAGCTTTGATTGGGAACGGCTGTGTCTGCTTCGACCAATCTGGGGATGGGATCAAGTGGGACTCACCACGTGCCTGGCTTAACGTCGACTCTGTATTTTGACTGAAAACCGGCCCTTCTGCGTGCGCCTATTTTATTCGAATACCATCCTTGTGATTTTGATCAATACCAGACTTGAAACTCGAGCAATACCGGACTTGTGACTTGATCAACACCGGACTTAAAACTTGAGAAATACCGGACTTGTGACTTGATCAACACCGGAATTGAGACTTGAGCAATACCATACTTGTGACTTGATCAACACCGGACATGAGACTTGAGCAATACCGGACTTAAAACTTGATCAATACCGGTGTTTGGACCCAATACCAGCCTTGTGTATTCCAACGTGAATGTGTGTTCTATCGTGTGTGAATACACATCTCACGCGTTTTTATACAAGTACTGACTCATGTATTTTATTGTAGAATAAAGAAAATAACTCATGTTGAGATGTCTTCTAGGGATAATGCTGGTGCCAAGTCAGGAGGTGTTGACAGCTTCAAAGATATGTCGAATATTGATGATGAATTGTTCACCGCGCCCTTTCAACTATATGAAAATATTCGTTCCACAAGATAACCTTTCTCCTATCGAATTCAAGGTTTTTCATGCCCCGCTGGGCCCTCATGAAGGATGGATGAGACGTATGTTGAGAAATGAGTACATCAAAGATAACTTGACCAGAGCGCAGATTATTGATGTAGCTTGAGTGTTGAAATGGCTCGAGAGGATGTTAAAGTGGCTTCTGGTGCGAACGTTGAGGTGGATCCTGGAGAGAGTGTTGAAGAAGGATTCTGAAGCGAACTTGGGTTCCGGAGATAGCGTTGAGGCATCTCTTAAATAGACCATTGAAGCAGCTTCTGCTGGAGGGAGCGTTGAAGTGTCTTTCTCTTCAGTTCGATTTACCCTTGCGAATTCCATGCTTCTTGACTGACCATCTCTCTTGTTGAAGAAGTCATTGACTGACGGTGAAGGAAATTCATGCTGAGCCTCAGTCCCCAAGCGTGGTTTACATGGTTTGTTCGTAATGATTGTTGTGGATCCAGATATGGAATATCTTGGACGTTGTTTCATCATTGTGGGAGTCGTGCATGTGGTACTGGAGTTGGAGTTGGAGGACCCTTTAGGATGTTGTATCGCCTATTGGTGAGATATATGCCCCTACGAACATTATGATGCTCTTCATTACCGGCAGGCCTGGTTCTTTCTATCAGGGCATATGTTGTTGTAGATGAGCGTTCAACGGCTCCAGAGGATGACCAAAAGCGCAGATTCTCCAACATAGCATGATAGACATGTACCACTGTCCGATAAAGTGACTCGCCTGGATCTTGTTCGACCACTGTCTGATAGAGTGACTTTCCCGGATCTTGCTCGATATGACGCATGGACATCGTTATCTTCTCGAGGCTGCTCCCTTGAGGTATCAGCTCCAGTGGAAGATTTCCGACATAGAGCGTTGATACGTTGCACCAGAATTCTTTAAAGCAAATGGCAGTATGGTATGATAAAAATTTCAATGAGGAGTTCGAAAAGCCATCTTACTTGCATCATGCTTGTACATCTTATCTGGTTGTAGCCGCTACATCCATCCATGAAGGAGAACATGCCGTGTCCGCTAGTTGCATCTACTAACATGTCGATGATGTTAGGTAAAGGAGGATCGTTTTTGGAGCAGCACCTATTCAAGTATCGGAAGTTTATGCAACACCTGATCTATCCATTTTCCTCGTGTCTGAACTACAACTGTTTAACCGACTTGGATCCAGGTATGACATGTAGATGATGGGTGACCAATATTCATCTAAGTACGCCATTTCTTCATATCTCCAAGCGAATATGTCCTGGTACTCTTTGAGAAGTTCCACAAGATTCGTACGTTTATCCATACACAAGTTTGAGCTGATGGAGATTGGCCTAAGAGATTCCTCAACGATTTTAATCTAATTAATTGTGGAGTTGGTGCCATCTTGCAGCTGTTGTGGAGCATATAACACTTGTTCTTGTGGTTCGTTGTTGTTGTAGCATTCCATTGGGTGGAGAGACTGGGTAACAGTCTCCCCTGCTAATTGATAATGGGAGTATCGGTATACCGTTTTCCCTTTCTGGTCACGACTCGCTACAAAAGTTCATTCCGTATTCGTGTGTGGGTCATGGATTCACATGATGGAGAAGAATGCTTCGTCAGCAAAGATGCATCGTGGGTTTTAGCCCTCAATGATGCAATCCGGTCTTCTTTCTGAATTGACGCCCACGTGGGTAGTGGGATGCAACGAACTTGTATGATTCTTTCTACGGAGCTTCTCTCGTATGTGCTAGTTAGGTTTCCCTCGAAGTCCGTCATTGTGGTAGGCTTCCGTACAACCTTGCCTGGGAGAACCTTGGATGTCCTGAGAGTCTTGAGAGGAATTAAATTCGAAGACGCTCATGTGTCGATAAGGGCCATCTTGAACTCTGAATCCTTGATGTGTGCGGTGACATGTAGGGACGATTGTGACCTTCCTTTGGTTGATTGCAGCAAAACATCTCCGCGCGCTGATTCTTCGAGAGGTGTGAAAGTTCTCATAAAATTTTCTCTAGGAAAACCGTTTCCCGATCCACCGGCCTCTGGTTCATAGTGAAACTATTGACTTGAGGAGGATCATTGTAAGGATCATTCCCCAGTATAGGAGTCTCCATGACAGGACCGCTCATATCTGATGTTTCTTCTTTGATCAGGAACATGTAGGTCAGCGCCGATGAAGTACCTTCTCCGGTGCGTTGAATGCGTTCCTTGTTGGCTCCAGGGGATGTCGCATCTCTTGTGGCAATCGATCAGTTAATGTCTTTAGAAAAGTGAGTACCTCTTTCTGAGTTACGGCCATATCCGTTTGAGTCTTAGCAAGAACTTCCTGCTTCTCCATCAAGTCTGCAACGGTAATGGGGGATGATCCTCCTCTCGTCCCTTCGGCTCCTCGTCCCAATGAAGGAATGGAAGTTGTTGCTCTGGTGACTACCGGAGGTGTTACACTTGAGGGGATGCCGGGATTTGAGGATGCTCTGGATCTGGTAATGGGAGGTGTTATACTTACTGGAACATCTCCAGCTACATTGGCGCTGGTGGTAGAAGTGATGGCTCCAAGAGATGTATTGACCACGGTAGCTCCACTGACATGTACATTGACACTGAGAGTGTTATCCACACTAGCTCCGTCAGAATTGATTAATCCTAATATCTACCCTTTTTAAAATTAAAAAAATTGAATCGGAATTTGAAGAAATTGACTTTACACCCGAGAGATTAACCTCCCGCTGCGGTCGCCAATTATTTATGGGTGAAAACTATTCCTGTCAGTTTTGGTAATTTGGGGTGTGTGGATGAGAAATGAGTCTAAACCTTAAACAAATGCACTGCATGGGAGTGCTTGTAGATTCGAGAAATCAATCTGTGCAAATCCAGCCTAAACCAAGAAATGGACGTTCCAGACTTGTTTCGGTCACAAAGTGAAGGAGATGGGGTTGATCTTAGGGAGGGGAGCGAAGAATGTGTTGAGATTGCGAAGGTGTTGGCTATGTATGACTTGTATCATAAAGCTGAACTGGCTTGCAAGATGTAAGCTATCAGTTCCTGTGTTTGAATACGATTGTATCAACACTTGTTTCTGTTGTCTTGACTTGCCTTGTTCCCCTCTGGAAAATAGAGAGGAGAACCTATTTATACAAGTCTTTAAGCCTAAACCTCATATCTCGTGGGAAGTGGAGAAAGTGGAGTGATGAATTAGTGGAGTCGTGTGTTAGTGTCACACGACCAGTCTTGCCCACTTCTCCTATCATCACTAACCGTCCATGACTTCCTGACACGTTATTATGATGGCGCGCTGCACGCTGTAAACCTCCAGAAAAATACCCTAGTATGTATCCCCTAGTTTGTGACATGATTGATGTCTCGAGTATGTGGATCGTGGGACCCACATAAAGTAGCATGTAATGCTATATTAAATAACTAAATTATTTAGGAAGTCGATACTTGTGAAGTATCGTGTGTATTCTATGCGGGTACTGCATCGAGTATATTCAGCATGTATGAAGCATCGTTGTTTGAGCGTCTCAAAATAGCATCATGTCCATCCTACCTCATGTGAAGGTTTGGAGGTTGCGTAAGAAAGTCCTCACTTGACCGACCACATGATGTGGTAGGGTGACGGGTGGTGATCACCATGATACCTTACTGACCAATTAACTCCTGACCAGGGATGTATAACCAAGCCGGTGAAGTTGGACGGACGAGATGATCTTTGAGATATTCATCTACGACCGTTGGTGGAATTAGGGTTTTAGAAAAGGTGTACAAGCACCATTTTTCAGCTTGGTTGAATCCAAGCTTGGGACACAACTTTGGTATGTCCGATCGGGCATGCATATAGGCGGCATGCCAGTATACATGCCCATACCTCACTGTCCCGTGAAAGTGTGCTCTGGGACACTCAATTTGTCCGGGGAAGTTGAGTGGCTGAGATCAATTTGCGATAGAAATCTGGTGCCACAAAATTCGCGCATCATGCCAACTTCGGGCGTGCGTTTCAAGACGACCAGGCTTGGTCGATCCCGGCCGATTGGTTCGGCATATGGGCGGTAGGCTGGTGTTCACGCTTGTACTTCATTGCCTCATAGAAACGTGATCTAAGCCACTAAATTTTTCCGGCGAAGTTGAGTGGTTGATATCAGTTTACAATTAGGAGGTGCGACCACGCCTGTTTTGATACTTACCGGACCTTCTTAGTCTATTCTTGGACCCTTTATCCGAGCAGGAGAAGATGGACTCTCGTGATCGCGACACAAACCCTAGTCAGGGTTTTATCGGCTGTGTGTCACACCCAGTTTTGGGCGCTCGAATCAGGACGACCAACTATAGTTAGTCCTGACCGATCAGTCAGGTATGTAGGTGGGCCCACGGTGATTATGTTGACATATTCCGGGCCCTTTGAATCTACACCCTCCATCTATGTCTGCGAATATGGATGGTTGAGACTGTTTAGCGACATATGTAATGTGCCGCAAACCCTAATTTAGGGTTTTTTCATCCATACTGCTTTGGCTTGGAAGATTTGGCAAGCTATGCTATCATTTAGGGGAGGCCGACCATACGGGCCCCGTGTTAGGTCGATAGTGAATATTCCAATACCTGCTTGGGGTCAAGGATTCGATCTAAGTTATCCAATCATGCTGGTGAAGTTGGATGGTCGTGATCATTTCTGAGACTGATATGGACAGTCCATATTCGAATATGCTCAATCGGGCTAGTATAACACACCGAGAGTTGTATGCTCAATCGGGCTAGTATAACACACCGAGAGTTGCATCTTGTACAGGTATTTCTTACATGATTCATTATCAATGCTTGGAGGGTTCGTGTTGCTCTGATGAGAACAAAACTCAGTCGTCATGCCGCACCGATAATGATTACAGGGAATACAAGGCTGGTCATGCATTAATTAATAATCTGTAAATTCACATGGTATATGGGATTGTTGCCACATGCTCCAACCTGGATGAATTTCGTGTATTTAATTCACATAATACTGGGATTGTTGCCACATGCTCCATTCTAGGTAAATTAGTAAAGTGAAGAAGTATTCATCACTTATTAATGGCTTTATCTTTTGCAAGATGTCAGCGCATAATTTTGGATTTTACAATTTTAGCCTTAAATGAAAATCCACCATCAACAAAGACACAACAAGATTTTATTAACGTGGAAACCGCAATTGCAGAAAAACCCCGGGACCTAGTCCAGAATTGAATACTCTCAGAATTAAGCCGCTATACAAAATCAACCTAACTTCGTATAGTTTGGGCCAAGCAACTAAACCTATAGTTCACCTAGTTTCTTTAGTATCCATGCACTTCTGACATTCAATAGGTGCACGCACTAGAACAATTCCTTTGGTTGGTATTCCAAACAATAAAGGAACAACAAATTTGTTAGGTATCAACTCTATTCAATCCCAGTGATATGAGTTAGACAAAGGCTCTTCTGTTTAATCCAATAAACTCCTTTGTCTGGTTTAGATCTATCTAACAAACAACTAACCAGTAGTCGAGTTTCGATTTTGCAATCTATAATATGATCTATCCAGATGCTAAATACTGATGACGATCTGCGCAACTAATCAATCAAATCTACCGAAAGATAAACCGATTATAGTTGGATCCCAGCCGATCAAGTTTTGTGCACACCAAAGATATAAACCCAAATCAGAAATCTTCTGCGTCTTCAAATATTCTTAAATATTCAATAAACACCTGCACACAACAACTTGAATCTCTTGTGATCAATCACTGATAGGTGTAGAATTCACCGTATTTACTATCTATAGAGTTTATGCTTTCTTTGCTATTTTTCTTGTGAATTATGTATTTTACGTGTGTTTTTAAGTTATTAGGTACTCTGGAGTCGCACGGAGAAAAAGAAGAAGAAATCACCAAATTTGAGCAAAAAGGGAAAAACTATCATTTCTTAGGAAAATACTATCGGGAGCCGACCCACGGTTAAGGGGAACCTCTATTTTGGAGAAGTATTAAATACAGCCAGCTCACGGTTAATGGATAGCCTATGTTGTGTTTGCTAAAAGCACCAGGTTAGGCACTTATGGCACCTATATGCTAAGAAATTAGGGATGTCGTTGGACGGCCCATGGTAATACCCAGATCTGAACACAACTCTTATACCCTAACCCTAATCGAGAAGACATTTTCTTTTCCCAATTCAGTTGTCACCTGAAATTGAGAAATAAAAGAAGAAGCAGCAGCTGCTGTTGTCCGAGAGCAAATCGAAAGATTCAGGGAAGATGGTGCTGGTAATGAGAGATCGAGAGTTATTGTGGGTAATGCTGTAGAGGATGAAATTAGGGTTTGATTCAAAAATGAATTTGGCAGCGAGAGATGACGATGCTGTAAATAGAATTAATGGGAGTCTACTGGTTACGATCAAGGTTTGGGTGTTATTGAAATGGAGGTTGATTGATTGTAATCAAAGCAGCCGATGTTGTTGAAATCAAGATTGAAACCAAGAACAAACATGGAGGATTGTAGATTGGATCTGAGAAATCTACTAAATGATGAATCGAAGATAGGATTTTATGATTTTTGGTCTGTCGATGAATCAGAGATGGGGTTTGGACCTAATTAATTAATGGAGGAGTCTTGGAGCTGAATTTGTGTTTAGCAGAGGGATGGCTCGAAATTGGAGCTATTTATGTGGATTGTGTTCATAGAATTAGCAATTGGAGTTGGCTCGAGTATGCAGTTGATGGTGGTGGTACTGGATTCAGTAGATTAGATGGAAGAGGAGTGCAAGGTATTGATTACTATTGTTGTTGGTGAAGTGGAGTTTGTGATGAGTCGCTATTATAATTGAAGCTAATGGATGAATGGGTTGTGATGATAAATTACGATAGATGTATGCTTATGATGACAAGCTGAATTTCGGAAGGGAATGGATTTGTTGGGGAGATGTTGTTGCTAATTCTTGAACACGTGAAGAAGGGTTCGATGATGTTGATTGTATGAAGGATATAGATGTTGTTGGTGTTAAGAATGAGTGAAGCTCTATTGGTGAATGTGTTTGAATTGTTAGATGTATGTTAGGTGTCTATAGGTTCTGCAAGGAAAGAGAGGCCTGAAATAGGCCGGAGGTGCATCAGAATACAGCCAGTACCTGGCTAATTTTCTTCTCTAGTGAGTCAACTCATAGAAACGATCCAAGCAGCCACTCAGACTAGTAAGCTTAGTAAGACTGACTCGTTGCTGACTCAGTGGCTGACTCTCCCTCCTCTTGACCACTTGACTAACGGTTTGACCGTTATAACTGTTAACTTGGACGACGACGTGACAGAATATTCCTTTACCGGTGGATAACCTCAGGTGGCCAGCGATGACGGATTCTGGCCTATTTCCGTCCAAAAACCCAGTATACCGGCGAGCCAAAGTTGCATAATTTTGTGTGGATTTCTCTCATGGGTGTGAAGACTTGGACTTGGAATTGAATGAAGAATTGAACTTGGATTTGGAAAGAGGAGATGGAAGATTTGAGAAAGACTTGAATTTGGAAGTTGAACTACAAAGGGAAAGGGATTCTATTCCTTGGAAGATATGGAGAACATTGAAGCCTATAAATAGAGAAGTTCTCTACTTTTCTAGACACACTTCCATACACTTAGACACACTTCCATACATATTGATACACTTACACACATCTTTTGCACACTTCTACACACACACAATTCTTTTCTTTATTCTTTGTGTGAACTCTTTAGCATGAGTAGCTAATTTTATTGATTGAGGATGAATTCCTAGTTCTTAACATGTTTTGAGTTTTGTTTTAAATCTACTTTGAAGTTTTCACATGATTATCGTTTGTTTTTACCAATAGGAATGTTTATACATTCATGATTGATAGATAGGTTGTTTAGAGTGCACGCTAAATTGATTTGTTAATTGATCTAAATCTAGTGAAAGTTAGGGGATAAATAATCGTTTCTTGACTATTTACATAAGTAGAAAGCACAAGACCTTGCGGAGGGATTCCGTGGAGCAATTGTGTGTAAAACAACGTTAGCAAGTGGACCTTGATCTAAAAGTCTAACTACTAATATCATCCTAATAAATTCATAAATCTTAATGCGTTTAACTAAATTACATCTTGAGTGATCTACTACTAGGTGGTTTGGTGAATAGAATCTGGTAGTCGAGAACTTCCGTATCCGGTGATATAAGGTATTTTGGGGTTAGCACTGATCTAGATGCTATACCTACGGTTGGTGATAATATATGACTAATAAAAAGTGGAAAAGAACATAAGTTTAATCATTGTTTTGCAGCGAAGAAGGATTCCTTGATCTAATCTCTCTTATTGATTTCAATTTACACTTTTAATTGCTTTGTTTATTTTATTTACTTTCTTAAATTCTTAACCAATATCCCCCTTTTGTGTGACAATTTTACAACTAGAATCTTGTACTCCTCGTGGGATCGATATTGACTACCCTATATTACTTGTTAATTAGGTATTAAAGTATTAATTAATTTGTTGTGGTTACGACATGCATACAAATTTTGGCGCCGTTGCCGGGGAGCATCGGATGATTTTAGTTGTTTTATTTTTACTTTTTGCTTTATTCTTGCTTTGTTGGATTCTTTATCGTATCTAACTTAGTTTTTGAGAATTGTTTTTCAGGTACCGGTTTTCCATGTATGGTGGACAAGAGCAAGCATATTACAACAATCAATACGGTTTTCAACCTTAACATCATGGCAACTTCCAACCATCCTTAGGATACAATCAAAACCAATCTTTTGGATATGATCAAAATCCTACGGAACCTTATGGATATTCTCATGCATATCAACAACCTTATAACGGGTATGTAAGTAGACAATCACAAGGATTGACGAATAATTATGCTTCTAATACATTGTTTTCTAGTAATGTGCAGACAGAGAATTGGGAATATACTCCTCTTCATCGTATTTTTCCTTCACTTTTTAAGGATGTACAATCTAGAAACTCTATACACGGTGGTAAGCGTGTTAATGTCCGTAAACTTGCACAAAAGTTATACAAATTGGAAGATGATGGAGACTCGGAAGAGCTTGTCGCAGAAATTAGTAGGACCATTCATATGGAACTTAAAAGACGTCGGGATAAAGGCTATGAAACCGATGAAGATTCTTATTATGGTGATTCCGATAATGAAGATGATTGTGTTGAAAAGGACCAACCTTTGGAGAGTTTTGATGACGCTAGTGTAGCTTATTCAAGCCTTGATCTTAATAATGATCAATCACCTATTCAAAAGTTAGAGCTTGAGGAAGATGCATTTAGTGCTTGGAAAAAATTTCTTAGGGAAATATATGAGTCCGCGGAAGTGTATGAGCGTTGCAACAATGAGGAAGTTATTCCAACTCCGGATCATAATAAGGATCTTTCGCCTATTCAAAAGGAGGAGATTGTGTGTGACTTACCTATTGTTGTAAACGGTATAACACCCTCACAAGAAGATCTTACAATTTACACCGAAGAAGATTTTATGAGAGAGGAATGGACCGATTCCGATGATGAAGATGTTGAAGAGGTGATGCTCGATAATGGAACCGAATTGAATGATATTGTGGAAGACCCAATTGAACTTGCTAATGATTTTAATGATTCCGAGACTTTGGTTAAGATAGAAAATGATGAAGAATGGTTGCAAGGTTTGATAGAGGACCATGATATGCAAGAGGTAAGTAATTCACTTGAATTTTTTAAGGATGAAGAAGATACCGTAATACAAGAAATTGTGCAAGGTTTTTCTAACCCTTTGCATGTTAATTCTTCTCCTTTACCTCTTATTGGTTTGAATGTATGTGCTTCGAAAGTACTTTTGAATGACTTTGTTTCTCGATATCCACCATTGGAAACACTTGATTCTAACACTATGTAGGTTTGCCAAGAGGAAACCATGGAAGTTCCTAAATTCTATGTTCTTTATACACTTCCGAGTGTAGACAAGAATAAGTGTGGGGGAAATTTCTATCGAGCGATAATTTCACTATTGTTTTCTTGTGCTAATATTTGTATGAAGCTATTGTTTTCAAAACAGGTACCATGGGAGGATCCCCAAATTTTTCGATTGTTAGTATATGGGGAGTGAATCTTACAAGAGCCATGTCGAGTCGTCAACTTTAAAACAAGCGCTTAATGGGAGGCAACACATAGGTTTTGTATTTCTTATCATTTTATTTTTCTTTTTATTTTTATTATTTATTTTTCTTGTTCCATATCATGTTAGGATTTCCCACCTTGACTTTACTTGGACGATTCAATTACATTGAGGACAATGTAAGGTTTAAGTGTGGGAGAGTGGCTAAGCATATATTTTTGCATAAAAAGAGAATTTTTTGCATAAAACTTCAACTTTTAGAGATTTTAGAGTCACTAGCATACTTCTAGGTATGTTTACATAGAGAATTCTGACCGACATAAATGAACTTGGAAGTGTTAGGGAACTACGTTCGGATTACTTACTTGTTAGAGTGTTAAATAATGGATTTAATCATGCCGGTGATGCAAATTAGGAGCAGAGAAGAATGCATTATTAGAGTTGTTGATCAATCATTAGTGGAGACTACCCATTTTCATATCATATGAGGCACCGACCAGAATTTTTCCATTTGACTAAAAAGCTTTCTTTTGAGTGTGTGTCATCGTACGTTAATTCCGGGTAGAATGGTGAGCTACCAAACTTCACACCAATTTCAGCACTATTTTGATCTCTTGAGTGCTAATTTTTTTCAATCATGAGGGTGACGTCTATAGATGAAAGCTTCCTTCTTGTAGTTCGATTTGCAGTTAGCACCATTCTCTCACTCGACAACAACGGGTCCATAGAAACACCATAATCATCAACAAAGGAGCGACATCAAAATCTACAAGGAAAGTTGAAAATGTTCAAGGTTTACAAGCAACAATGGAACAAGAAAAAGTGCAAATTTTTATCCAAGTAAAGCAACATACAATGAGCAGATTTTTACAAATATGTTGAAGACTTACAATATAATGAGGTAATTCTATATTCAAGTATGAAGACTAATTTACAAAAGCGAAGAAAAGCGAAAGGTGAGAATTATTGAAATTTATGATTTCAAGACGATACAAGTTGTGAAGAATCAAGCGGTAAAGTACTTTTCCACGTCCATGGTTGTTTTATTTTTCACTTTGTTTTGTATTTTGTATTCAAAAAAAAAAAATGAAGAAAAAATTGAAGAAAAAAAATTTTTGAAAAAATACGAGACAAGAGAAATATCTATTATTGTTTTGTTTTGAATAAGCCGTGGGGAAGGGAAATCTATAAGGAAGTTTCAAGCGACAAGGATTTTAAGGAAAAAGTTTACAAATTGTCAAGGATTTATGAAGTTTGAAAATTTATCATCAATAGTTGAAGCCGAAGACCAAGAAGATGAAGACAAGGAAAGGAAGACGTTTCTATTGGATGCCGTGAGAGTGGTGTTATCATAATTGGCAATCGGATTTATCCTCGATAATAGTGGTTGATTTCCTTTCTTAGAGATCGTTAGAAAAATGGTTTTTAAAAATATTAAAAGATGTGGGTTTTTAAAATATTTCGGAAGTAGTCCTTCCCACCATTCAACGTGTTGCAGGAATTATCTCTTCATTCCTACATGCACACATGTGAGACCCATAAAAAAGCCGTCTTTTTGAGTGCAATTATCATAAAATCCTTTTTAGTGAGGCAGAAGTTGAGGCGAAATGCTTATTGATCGTTTCTCAAACACGTGTTCTCTCATTATGGTGTGGTTATTTCTCACTCAAAATTTAAGAATGAGAATATGTTCTTTAGTATTTCTAACTTCTTATTACTAGTATGCAGAAACTCTATGTCCTCATAGCTCTTTAGATGCTTGGGACGCTAGAACACTTTGAAGTTGTAAGTTTTAGTTTGATTTGCTCGAGGACTAGCAAAGTCTAAGTGTGGGGGAATTTGATAGGTGTAGAATACACCGTATTTACTATCTATAGAGTTTATTCTTTCATTGCTATTTTTCTTGTGAATTATGTATTTTACGTGTGTTTTTAAGTTATTAGGTACTCTGGAGTCGCACGGAGAAAAAGAAGAAGAAATCACCAAATTTGAGCAAAAAGGGCAAAACTATCATTTCCTAGGCAAATACTATAGGGAGCCGACCCACGGTTAAGGGACACCTCTGTTTTGGAGAAGTATTAAATACATCCAGCTCACGGTTAATGGATAGCATGTGTTGTGTTTGGTAAAAGCACCAGGTTAGGCACTTATGGCACATATATGCTAAGAAATTAGGGATGTCGTTGGACGGCCCATGGTAATACCCAGATCCGAACCCAAATCTTATACCCTAACCCTAATCGAGAAGACATTTTCTTTTCCCAAATAAGTTGTCACCTGAAATTGAGAAATAAAAGAAGCAGCAGCAGCTGCTGTTCTCCGAGAGAAAATCGAAAGATTCAGGGAAGATGGTGCTGGTAATGAGAGATCGAGAGTTATTGTGGGTAATGCTGTATATGATGAAATTAGGGTTTGATTCAAGAATGAATTTGGCAGCAAGAGATGACGATGCTGTAAATGGAATTAATGGGAGTCTGCTGGTTACGATCAAGGTTTGGGTGTTGTTGAAATGGAGGTTGATTGATTGTAATCGAAGCAGCCGCTGCTGTTAAAATCAAGATTGAAACCAAGAACAAACATGAAGGATTGTAGATTGGATCTGTGAAAGCTACTAAATAATGAATCGAAGATAGGATTTTATGATTGTTGGTATGTCGATGAATCAGAGATGGGGCTTGGACCGAATCAATTAATGGAGGAGTCTTGGAGATGAATTTGTGTTTGGCAGAGAGATGGCTCGAAATTGGAGCTATTTCTGTGGATTGTATTCATAGAATTAGCAATTGGAGTTGGCTCGAGTATGCAGTTGATGGTGGTGGTACTGGATTCAGTAGATTAGATGGAAGAGGAGTGCAAGATATTGATTACTATTTTTGTTGGTGAAGTGGATTTTGTGATGAGTCGCTGTTATAATTGAAGCTTATGGAAGAATGGGTTGTGCTGATAAACTACAATAGATGTATGCTTATGATGACGAGCTGAATTTTGGCAGGGAATGGATTTGTTGGGGAGATGTTGTTTCTAATTCTTGAACACGGGAAGAATGGTTCGATGATGTTGATTGTATGAAGGATGTAGCTGCTGTTGGTGTTAAGAATGAGTGAAGCTCTATTGGTGAATGTGTTTGAATTGTTAGATGTATGTTAGGTGTCTACAGGTTCTGCAAGGAAAGAGAGGCCTGAAATAGGCCGGAGGTGCATCAGAATACAGCCAGTACCTGGCTAATTTTATTCTATAGTGAGTCAACTCAGAGAAACGATCCAAGCAGCCACTCAGACTAGTAAGATTAGTAAGACTGACTCATTGCTGACTCAGTGGCAGACTCTCCCTCATCTTGACCACTTGGCTAATGGTTTGACCGTTATGACTGTTAACTTGGATGGCGACGTGACAGAATATTCCTTTACCGGCGGAGAACCTCAGGTGGTCGGCGATGACGGATTCCGGCCTATTTTCGGCCAAAAACCCAGTTTACCGGCGAGCAAAAGTTGCAGAAATTTGTGTGGATTTATCTCATGGGTGTGAAGACTTGGACTTGGAATTGAATGAAGAATTGAACTTGCATTTGGAAAGAGGAGATGGAAGATTTGAGAAAGACTTGAATTTGGAAGTTGAACTACAAAGGGAAAGGGATTCTATTCCTTAGAAGATATGGAGAACATTGAAGCCTATAAATAGAGAAACTCTCTACTTTTCTAGACACACTTCCATACACTTAGATACACTTAGACACACTTCCATACACATTGATACACTTACACACATCTTTTGCACATCTTTGCACACTTCTACACACACAATTCTTTTCTTTATTCTTTGTGTGAACTCTTTAGCATGAGTAGCTAATTTTATTGATTGAGGATGAATTCCTAGTTCTTAACATGTTTTGAGTTTTGTTTTAAATATACTTTGAAGTTTTCACATGATTATCGTTTGTTTTTACCAATAGGAATGTTTATACATTCATGATTGATTGATAGGTTGTTCAGAGTGCACGCTAAATTGATTTGTTAATTGATCAAAATCTAGTGAAAGTTAGGGGATAAGTAATCGTTTCTTGACTATTTACATAAGTAGAAAACACAAGACCTTGCGGAGGGATTCCGTGGAGAAATTGTGTGTAAAAACAACGTTAGCAAGTGGACCTTGATCTAAGAGTATAACTACTAATATCAACCTAATAAATTCATAAATCTTAATGCGTTTAAATAAATTACATCTTGAGTGATCTACCTACTACTAGGTGGTTTGGTGAGTAGAATCCGATATTCGAGAACTTTCGTATCCGGTGATATAAGGGATTTTGGGGTTAGCACTGATCTAGATGCTATACCTACGGTTGGTGATAATCTATGACTAATAAAAAGTGGAAAAGAACATAAGTTTAATCATTGTTTTGCAGCGAATAATTACACTTTTAATTGCTTTGTTTATTTTATTTACTTTCTTAAATTCTTAACCAATACCCCCCTTTCGTGTGAAATTTTTACAACTAGAATCTCGTGCTCCTCGTGGGATCGATCTTGACTACCCTATATTACTTGTTAATTAGGTAGTAAAGTATTAATTAATTTGTTGTGGTTACGACACGCATACAATCACGTCCAGAATGGAGTCTATGACAATGGATTATCACAAGACGTCTTTAGATCTACAAACAGTTCTAAAGATCCCGTCGAAACTTCGATCTAGTTTGAGTGAATTTATATCAGAAGAGAAGATTCTCAAGAATAAACAAACTAGGTGCAATCAAAGTTCAACAACCGTTAGTCAATCAAATCAAATCAAAAACTAATAATACTGAAATTATCTAGTTTCCCACCAACGGTACTCGTAGAGCTTCTTGATCCCAAATAAGTCTTTAAACGAGCGGTCGTAAGATATTTCGCCTAATTAGTGTACTTTCCTATCCGAATAGATGGCTCCACCAGTAACAACACAACAAGGTAGTTTTGATGGCTCTAAGGATAGTTTACATGAAATGCAAACTTGGGTATTGATAGACCAAGGAAGTTTGGACATCAAGGAATTTCCAAAACCGAAATATTCTTAAGATATGCAAAATATTTTCCAAATTGGTTTTCATAATTCCTAGAAATGCTCTGTCCAAAAATAACCGAAATCCTACTAGAAAATCTCCAATTAGAAAATGCACATTATGAATTTTTATTTTCCAGAGATATGCATTTTGATTGCTGGTAATTAAAAGCGTATAAAAATCAACAACCTTAATTAAAAGATTCTCGACTTATTTCGGTCCGGGATCTCCTCTAGCTATTAAGGAATATCTTTGAACAATAAAAGATAAGTGTTACTGAACATGTTCAAAGTATGTCGACATCTTAATTCTTTGTAAATCCTCTTTCATATTTACAATCTTGGAATTGATTATACCACACTTCCAAACAAATTTAGAACTGGTTCATCTGATTTCCAAGAACTATGTGATTGATCAAATCAACATATTGTTGATGGTGGATTTTAGTTTAAGGCTAAAATTGTAAAACCAAAATTGTACGCTGACATCTTGCAAAAGATAAAGCCATTAATAAGTGATGAATACTTCTTCACTTTACTAAATTCACCTAGAATGGAGCATGTAGCAACAATCCCAGTATTCTGTGAATTTACAGCATTATTAATTAATGCATGACCAGCTTTGTATTTCATGTACTCATTATCAATGCGGCATGATGACTGAGTATTGTTCTCAGCAAGTGCAACACGAACCTCCAAGCATTAGTAATGAAGCATATATGAAATACCCGTACAGGCTACAACTCTCGGTGTGCTATACTAGCCCGATTGAGCATATTACTCTCGGTGTGCTATACTAGCCCGATTGAGCATACATCTCTCGGTGTGCTATACTATCCGGATTGAGCATATTACTCTAGGTGTGCTATACTATCCCGATTGAGCATATTCAAATCTGGACTGTCCATGTCAGTCTCAGAAACGATCACGACCATCCAACTTTACCATCATGAATTGGATAGCTTAGATCAGATCCATGACCCCAAGCAGGTATTAGAATATTCACTACCGAACCAACGCGGGCACCGCATGGTCGGCCTCCCCAAAGGGTTGGAATAGTTTGCCAAAACGTCCACGCCAAAGAAGTATGGATGAAAAACCCTAAATTAGGATTTGCGGCACATTACATATGTCGCAAAACAGTCTCAACCATCCATCTTCGCAGGTATAGATGGAGGGTGTAGATGTAGATTCAAAGGGCCCAGAGCATGTCAACACAATCACCATGGGCTCGCCTACATACCTGACCAATCATTCGGGACCAACTATAGTTGGTAGTTCCATTTCGTACTCCCGAACAGAGCATGACGCATGGCCGATGACTTCTCTTAGGACAACGTAATAAGAAAAATAATCAAAGCATCATTGGACAAAACTGTAATACTTGTGGATACAAAATATCGCCTCGCCGTGTTTAAGAAAGTTAAGGGAACGACAGATAGAAAGTGGCCCGATGACTAAACAGTGATAAGGATTGACGATGATAGGAACACGATAAATAAGAATCACAATGAGGATTTGGATAAGACCAAATGATCAATCAAACTCAACACAAATATCTCGGCGATGAAGATAAAGTTCAAGTGAATAGCGTGATGACAGTGCGATAATATCATTGACCCATGATTATACGATAATGAGACAACATAGAAAAATTTTAGCCGAGTTTATAGGGGAAGAAATTACTTTATTAGTTGTCATTCACTATGTAAAAGTCATATATAAGGAGGGAGAGGGCATTGTAGAGGGTAATGAGGTTTTTTCTAGCCCAAGTAATAGTTCGGTAAGGAAAGTTGTGAGAGTGAATTAGGATTTGTATTCTTTAAGAAATATCTCCGTCTTTGTGGAGACTGAAATCAATAAGAATTTATAGCCTAAGTTGTGAGAGTTTAATAGAATTTTGCAACTAGCTGCAAAAACAGTGCGGAAGCGTAATGAGAATGGTGAGCTGGTGGTACCAGTTCTGGTTATCGAAATTTTGAACCGAAAGTGGGGATCATAATATTTCAGTGAATCACGAAGGGGGTATGTGTTGGATGCATGATTCAGCCGCGGCATATATGAGTTTGGAGCTACGCTTTTGGGTACGTTTTCGCAAGAACAAGGAATTGGTTTAGATGGTATTTTGTGAATGTTTGAACTGCAGAGAAGTAGAGTTCAGGTGCTGGAAGGATACAATTTCCTGGTGACAGTTTCTGATTATTCAGGCGGCCAGAGAATTTTCCGGTGACAAATTTCGGCGGCAGTGACCGGATTCCGGTGATGATGTCATCAACCGGCAGCCAACTTTGGACCCAAAATTTCCAGAGAAGAGATTTTTTACCACATGGGCTTGGACCAATTGGAGACGGGTATTGAGAAGACTTGACCTACTTTTGGAAAGAGTATCCTTTTTGAATTAGAAGCATATAAATAGAAAAGTCTTTCTCTAAACCTAGATATCTCCATTAGGGAGACTTCTACTTTCTTTCTAGGGTTTGCATGATAGTTTTATTCTCCAACTTTTATGATGAACTCCATAAACACAAGTAGTTGATTTATCTTTATTGGTTAAAGATGTAGTTGGATTTTGGAAAACAAGTTATTGATTTTATGAATTAGTTTTCTCTCAATATTATCGTTTGATTTCTACTGATTATAATAATTGCATGATTGATGTATTGCAATATGATTAAATGTTTGTTTAGTTAAGTCTAGAATTAATTGAACTCACATCCATATCTATAGCTAATTTAGGGTTCATCATCGAGCGATAACCTTCAATACGAGTAGCATGATATGATTACGGTTTGTAGTGATACACTCTAGTAATCATATGTAGAAATTGACCTTTGTTCGAATTGTTTGCGCAATGCATTTCAATTGCATTGATTAGCAATTGAACTTAATTCTCTTTGGGAATTGAACTTGATTAGCGCAAGGCGTTGAGTTATTCTCTGGGTAGTATTCATACTTGCATCGTTTTACATGGAAGTGTGATGACTTAGGAAATTTACGGAGTATTCTTGCAATAAGGTATTCTAGGGCTTTTGGTGATAGCGAGATTAAATATGAATTCTAATCATATATTCAATACTTGTTTACAATTGAAGATGAAATCTTTGACCAATATTCTCACAACCTTGATTTGCGTGTTTGTTTATTTCTTTGATTTGCTTTTACTTTTATTACTTGCATAAAAATCAGAAAAACCCCCCAATTGTTAATATAGGAAACCGAAACAACTTCACAACCTAGACCTCTCTGTGGGAACGATCATTTCTTGCCCTTGCTATATTATATATTTTGAATATTAAGAAAGTGTAATTATTTTTGACGCATACGATAGCGATCGAATTTTGGCGCCATTTATATATTATATATTTCTTGCAATGTTCTCTTTCATGTACCATTGCAAAAATGTCTGTTATTTATCATTATATACCATTGTATACATGTCTGGGACGTCTGAACGTTACGATTGTGAATTTGTTTTGACAACATTCGAATACGTACGGAAATTTTATTGATATTTCAGTATATGTTAGGTTCAATTACGGCTGACAACATTGCTAATAGTTTGTTAATGTCTACTGCCAACCATTTAAGACATTCAAATCAAACGCGAGAGCACAGGGAAAAGAATTGATTAAAGATTTCATGTATGGTTCCTTAGATACAAACAATCATTGCAATAGCCAGATGGGGCAATTGTTCCCTAGATGCACACTGGGAACAAATTCTCAATTTGCTTAAAGAAAAACCAGTAGCCACTCATTTGCAATAGCCTGGTACTGACCTCACAATAAGTACCAGTAAAAGCTGCATATGGGACTTCCTGTTGGGTGGCAATTACAGTAGTTGGTTTCTTTCTTATAGGAAATTTGATATAGTGGTGTGTGGCATTGGAGTGTAGACAACCTTTAATGAAGTATAGATTTTTCATTGTATTACCTCATTTGATTGTTTCAATTGCAATGAATAACAATGATAGTAGTTTATTAATTTCGACTGCCAAAAGTTCCTTTACCAGCTTTCAGCAGAGAAATATACAGCAACTCGTTCCATGTATCGGGTACACCTGGTAAACACCAGTGGCTACAATCTTGATGACCCAAAGCTGCGATCCTCTCTTGAACAGTGTAATTTTTCGCATACACAGAAGGGTGTGCATCTGCTCGATAGTAAGTAAGTTTACTGACGTTCATATATAAAACAGGAGTCTTCATTTTTTGAAGAGTTTTTTCAAGTATCTTCACCTGCATAGGGGACGTTTGAATGTAAGTTTCATTACTCATGATTGGCTCTGTTTCCAAGTTACATCTTCCACCTGTGTTCCATCTTCCTCCTCTGGACAATAGACAAGTAAGTTTCAGAGAAGTTTAAATTGCGTGATACCCTTATTACCAAGAAACTGAATTGACAACTAAAAATGGTCTTGCTATACTCACACGTAATGGGTTTCCGAATATCCCCGGAAAACAACTTGTGTTCTGTTGGAATCAATATTCTTGTCGATCCATTTCCTCCAAGTAGTAAGACCCTTCTTGTATGCTTTAAGTATCTCCATTTTTGGGTGCAGGTAATTACCTTCTTGAAAATAGTTGACTCTATAATTTTTAACCATAACATCAGTGTTAGAGCTTTTCCAATGGAATGTGTGGGAAGATAAATATCGAAATCCACATAAATTCTTCTCCGATCCCATCTTCTTAAACCAATGTGAAGAGAATGTGACATAGTTTTTGGTAGACATTCTCAAAGTAAATGAACTGGACATTCACTTCGAGGATGTCAACCTATCTTGGTAAGCAATACACTAAATAACCATTTTTAGTTTTAATAAAATCTTAAAATTACTAAAAATAAAATCAACATTTTATCAAAAAAGATCACAAACAACACGGTTGGTGATGCATTTTTATTATTTCTAATCTTGAGGAAAAATTGAAACGAGGATGTCTTGTTTGTGTTACTCGGAAAAGAGGATGTCTCGTTTGTGTTACTTAAAAAGCAGCTGTGAAGAGAAAAAGTATGACCTGTTTGTGTTACTTACCCATTATTAGTTTTCCCAGCAACCCACCAATGAAATGAATCAAAAATAACGACATCAGCATCGCTGTACACCGATGACTCGAGCTCATCAATCACGTCCAATCTTATAACATCTGGCTCCCGTTTTAGAACATTTCGGTTACGATCCTTCTTAGATTCATAGACAAGGAAGGCGGACCACACAAATGCTATAGTACAATTGTAGTCCTGAATCCAGAATCCAACATGTACATTTGTGTCAAACAGAATCAACAAAAAGGTTATCGTTTTTGTCACACAGCCACAGGAAATGCGAACTTAGAAAATTAAACATGCCCGAGTTACCTCATATATTAATGAAAAATCTCCTCTGGACTTGAATTCGGTATTCCTGGGTGGCGGATAAACTCTGCTTTTATCTGGGACGGCATTCCAGAGGATACACGACAAAGAAGCATACATATTATAGTTCAATGAATCCCCAACAAATACCAATTTTTTCCCTCTTAATCTCTCCATGAAATCTGTTCCGTTGAGGATTCTGTGATGATAATTAAAATTCAAGATCGAGTACTTTAAAACAAACATCAAAATGCCTGAACAGTGGATACAACTTTAAAAGGCTAGACAGTACGAACCATGAATACCTGGGGATGTTGTTACACCTTGCATTTGTTTTCACAGATGGCCATTGCCATTGCCACTGGAGGTACTGATCATCAGGTCTTCCATTTTTGTAACACTCGAAAGAATGTCTACCGAGAAATGGGCAAGAACCTGGAGGATAGTATTGTTTTCTATTCTCGTCTCGCACCCATTCTCCATCAAAAATATCACATTCACTACCAAACGGATCCTCATCACCATTTTCTATAGAATATTTACTTGGGGGCGCAACCAAATTCTCTTCTGTATCCATCAACTCTCCAACACTAGGATTATCGTTGTCGACAACATTAAAACTGTTTTCTGTGTGATTTGTTATCAATGTTACTGGAGAAAAAGAAGAAGAAATAGAACTAGAACCAGAAGTAGCATTGCTGGTACCAGTACTACTCGAAGTATATAAAGGCCAACGGGAAAAATGAAATTTGAGATAAAACTTATTAACTTTATTTTGAAGAATGGGAGATGGGGAGATAGATGGTAACATGAAAATAATAGCTGTAAAGATCAGGATTGAAGCTCCAAAGAGCACTGCAAGTGATCGATTCTTCCTTGAACGATGTTGTGTCGGAAATATCGCTAATAAGTGACATAATTTTTCCCAAATCTTTATCATTTTCTTGTATGAAAGGAAAGAAGCAAACCTAAATGATTCAAAAGCTAAAGAGAGACCCAGATAGAAGCCTCATGCGTCTATCAACTCCAAGTTGAAATATGTATGTAACTTCTTATAATGTCATACCCCTATGCACATGAAGGGGATCATTAATTATGTGTTAATTACTCTTGTTTCCTAAATCTAAGCTGAGAACATATTTAATTCACCATTTTTTTCTCTTCATGTCATTTGATTAGCTTATAAAACTGAAACATATTCCGTAACCAATTTTAAATATACGGCCGACACTTGGTAGCGCCTTCTTATATTGCCATTGCCGACTGGGTGGAAATTAAAGATGAAGCAAAAGTAAAAGAAAAAATTGTACTAATTTCCAACCTTAATCAATTAACTAACCCCAGTTGTAATTGGCTGTGAGTTCTTATCGGTCAAATAGAACACTCGTAGTTTGATATCTCTAATGAGGCTTGCCAAAGTTTTCTTTGTTATTGAAGGTGTTTGCATTTCGCTCTTTCCATATACACCACCATATAGCAACCGGGATGTTATTTCATATTCGACTAAGTCTTTCATCTTCCCGATTAAACTTCCAAGTCTCCATAGATGTAATGACATTAGAGTTGTATGACCATCCACAATGACATCCTTCAACAAAGTAATCCTATATTTTCCGGATTCTCCAACAACCACAAAACAAGTGTGAACTTGATTCATCGTCTTCCTCACAAAAACGACAAACACTAGAGATATTCATACCTCTTCTTAAAAGCTTATCCGCCGTCATTACCCGATCATGAGAGAGAAGCCAAGAAATAAATTGATTTTGTGAGGATACTCATGACTCCAAACAACATTGGTTGGATAATCCGGCTTACCTTGATCGCCGTTGTCTTTAATTCCATCCTTAACCGTATATTGACCATGATCACTATCAACCCAAATTCGGGTATCATAACCCCTTCTCAAATAGAGATGGAAGAAAGAAGATTTGATATAGATAATACTTCATTTGTGATGGTTTGAGAGTATCTTTGCCTAGACATAAACGCCCACCTTACACCACCTTCCCCAACTTCATACATATACTAGCCACCACGAACTCCTTGGTCCTTGAAGCTTCATACAAAGGAAACATATCACATAATTTTCCTTCACAAAGCCAAGAATCTTCCCAAAATATAGTTTCCTTACCCGCTCCAATCTTGAATCTAATACTTTTATTGAAATCTTCAAGCTCTTTATAGATATTAAACCACAACCTACCGCCTTTCGATCCTTTGCATTGGAGAGTTTCCCAACCGGTAAATGTTTCGCCAAATTTTTCAACTATGATCTTCATCCACAAAGTTTCTTTCTCTACGCCAAAGCACCACCACATTTTTTTAGCAAAGCCGAATTCACTTGCTTAGCTCTTCTTATGCCAAGACCACATTTTTCTTTTTCTTTTGAAGACAATTTCCAATCAATATTGTGAATTCTTTTCATATTTTGATCATCCCATAAGAAATTTCTCGCAACTCTATCAATTTTCTTAGTTATGGAGCAAGGAGCAAGAAAAATAGAGAGATAATTAATGGGTAGACTAGCCAAAATGCTTTTGATGAGAGTTAGCTTACCTCCTCTTGCTATTGTTTTACCATTCCAAGAAGTAACTCTTTTACCACAAATTTCAAGTATTTTTTTTCCCATTTTTGAGTGTCTCCTACCTTGTCTCCCAAAGGTAGGCCAAGATATATGCTTGGAAAACTCGCATACTTACAACCTAGCATATTAGCATAATTTTCAACTTCCTCCTCGACCGCGACTCCAAATAAGCTACTTTTAGAGAAATTTATCTTCAAACCCGTCGTTAACTCGAAACAAAAAAGAAGGTAACGAATGGCATCAACTTGTTCTCTCTTAGCATCAATAAAAATGATAGTATCATCGGCAAATTGCAAGTGATTTTTTTGCCCCCTCCTTGACGGAAAAACCCGAGATTTGATCATTTTCTTGTGCTTTGCTCAACATACAACTTAAGACATCACCAACAATAGTAAAAAGAAAAGGAAAAAGGGGGTCTCCTTGACGAAGTCCCTTTTGACTACCGAAGTAACCGAAAGACGATCCATTGACAAGAACCGATAACTTTGAGAATGTTAAACAATTTCTAATCCAAGACCTCCAAACACCACCAAACCCCATTTTGAACAAAAAATCATTTAAAATTTCCAATTCACATTATCAAACGCCTTTTCGAAATCAAGCTTGCAAACCAAACCCGGTAAATTTTGACGAAGTCTAGAATCCACACATTCCTTTGCTATCAATACTCCATCAAGAATTTTTCTTCCTTTAATAAAACTAAATTGAGTTGTTGAGATTAGAGTAGGAAGGTATACCTTTAAACGCTCCGCCAAAACTTTTGAAATGATTTTGTACACACTCCCAATAAGACTAATAGGTCGGAAGTATTTTACTTCTTCTACACCCGCCTTCTTAGGGATAAGCGCGATAAAATTGTTTTTCAAAGACGAATAAAGAACATTGTGGTCATGAATATCTTCGAAAACCTTCATCAAATCTTCTTTTAGAAAATCCCAAGAAACAAGAAAGAACTTCATAGGAAATCCATCCGGACCGGGGCACGATCAATTCTCAAATATTTAATTTTGTTCTTAACTTCTTCTTCATTAAAAGGTCTCTCCAACCATATGCTTGCATTCTCATCGGTACATTTTAGGCACATATTTTTGATTCTTGGACAATTGTTTGAAATTTCTTTAAACGCTAACTCAAAATGATTTGCGATACCCAACTTGATTTCTTCTTTGTTTCTGGTCCATCGACCATTGATACGAAGGTTATTTATGTTGTTAAAATCTCTATGACCCCTCACTACTCGATGAAATTTTTTGGTGTTTCTATCTCCATCTCGAAAGTATCTAATTCTCGACTTTTGTCGCATCATTATGCTCTGACGACGATGAGCCACATCAAAATTCACTTTCGCCGTCACAAGAATGTCTTCTTCATCTTCGGTAAGACCCATTTCATCATGTAGTTCATCTAACTCTCTCATCTTGGTAAGGGCCAAGTAAATTTCCCTATCAATGTTCCCAAGACGTCTCGATTCCACACCTTCAATTTCTCCTTCAAAGCATGTAACTTATTTGAAAAACATTCACCCGTCGTACCTACAAAAGAAAAAGATTCCCACAATTCTTTCATTAAAGAAATTATGTTAGTTCCTTCAAGCCAAGCTAATTGAAATTGAAAAGGGCAAGCACCCCAATCCGAGTCCTTTGAGCATAACGCAATGGGAAAATGATTTGAAAAAGGTCTTGCAAGTCGCTTGAAGTTGATATTTGGAAAATGATCTTTCCAATCTGACGAGAAAAGAAAACAATTAATTTTGGTGGTTGATTATTGAATCGTATGTTTACTCCAAGTATACTTCGCACCGGAAAGAGGCAACTCGATAAGGCCCAACTCATTACATAGGTCATCAAAGTATTTCATTGAATTCAAATCTCTACGACAAACCCTTTTCTCCACCATGTATCTTATCTCATTGAAGTCTCCACTGAAGCACAAAGGCATTCCATTCCAATAACCATGCAAGGTAGCTAGCTCTATACATAAACTTTTTTTTCGTTCAATTTGCAAGGACCAAGGTTGTGAAATCGTGAATCGTAACGTGAATCGCTTTTCATATTTTATGAATCGAATCGCATGTTGAATCGTGAATCGTAGATTCATGGTTGATTATTGAATCGTATGTTTGTCGATAAATAATTAAATTATGTAAATATATAACCTAATTAACATGTAATTTTCTTATAAATTTTACATAGTTTCATATATTTCACAAACACGCAGCGTGGTGCAGTGGTTGTTACCGTGAATTGGCGCACATGAGGTCTCTGATTCGATTCCACCCATCAGATTTCATTTTAAACTTTTTTAAGAACTGTAAAATGCCACAGAAAGTATTGAATCGCATCAAGAAAATGGAATCTTTACGATTCAGTGTTAGATGCGATTCGCCAGCACGATTTGAAGCGAAATACCAACAAATGACTCGAATCGTACGATTTTAAAAACCTTGGCAAGGACCATAAACAACAATCAAGACCCAATGGAAGTTATCCTCCGAATTAAGACAAGATATACTTATAGTAAAAATTCCTTCAAGAAAATCATCAACTTCAATCATATCTGAATTCCATATTAACAATATTCCACCCGATCTTCCATAAGAATTTAAAGCAATCCACCTACATTGGCACACAATTTTATCATTACAAGCACTAAGCTTGGTCTCTTGAATCATAAGAATCGTAGGCTTCCACTATTTCAATAGATTTTTTTAACTTCGATCGTTTATTCGGGTCGTTAAGACCATTAACATTCCAAGATATTATGTTAAACATTTAAGTTATTGCAAGCCTGTACAAACCAAACCCAAATACATAGGCAATCAAGATCCTTCCATATCTACAGTCACAAACTCATCTTCAAAAGCATGTGCATGAGTTAAAATTGTACCTTTAACAAAAAAAAAATTCTTGTTTGGATAATACAATACCCTAAGGATGACCGAAATTTTCAAGTTTGCCATAAAAGGTATTAGATTTATCCGATGTACCTTTTGCCACCTCAGAAAAATCACCGGATGCATTATTATTACTTCTCGCACACCCTCCCCCGCTAGTATGTGATGGCGCTTCATCACTATCTTCATTTGATAAACCAATTGGCTCGCTTATCTCTCCTGTTGACAAATGTTTATTAGCCCCCTTATCAATTTCCTTACCTATCTTACACGCCTTATCATCCTCCTTGATAACTTCATATTCACTATCATTTCCGGTAAAAGCATCACCACTATGTATGAAAACAGAGAAGGAGTTGGATACTGAATGCTCTTTTGAAATTTTGGACTTCAATTGTTTTCTTAGACTTATTAAAGAGGATGTATCTAGTGAAACTGAACTAGATAGATGAGCGTCGGGCCCAAGATCAGGAGGAGTGCGAACCGAATTATTTAAGTTATCTCCTGACATTGAAACAGGTTGGTCTTGACAAACTAAAAAAGGCCCCTCCACGTCTGCTTCTAATGGATTTAACGTGGACAAATTATTTTGCTGACAGGGAAAATCCAAATTTGAGGAATTTAAATTAAAATTATCTTGACCACGTGGTACCGTGTCGGCAATGCAGTTGTTTGATTTGACCCATCAACCTGGCCATATCCCACTTTATCAGAGATATGATGAGAAACTTGTTGGGCGTGGTCCGTCACTATTTCTTGCCACGTACTATACCTTCTTCTTCCTTGTTTCCGGTGACTGTTGGTGTTCTCCGTTGCCATAATTGTAGTGAGAAGGATGAATTCGATCGACTATGATAGAAATAGGTTTCTTGTCTTCTCTAGATGGCTCCAATGCCTCCCCAATAAATATAATCTCAACCTAGATTCCTCTATTGTCAATAATTAGTTCCTCACACCAAACACCAATACTTACTGGGATAGCAACAAAAACCCTTATTTCAGTCAAGTCTGTTGCCATTGATGATTCAGGGCAAACATCAATCAAACCCCCAAATTTATCACCAATAATTTTGAAAGTAGAAAAGTCCTAGAGATTATAAGGAACTCCTGTAATTCCAACCCATTGCTTCTTAATACTTTCTGAATTTGGTTTATGAATTGCATTGATGGCAGTAAACCAAGGGTATATTCGAATATCAAAACCTCAAACGTTTCAGTTACTAAGTTTTCTAACCCTGGAGAATTCGGCAAAAATATTAACAATGAAGACGGCTTTGAGTTCATCAATTAGTTGAAGTTCAAATCCAATAGTACAACCAAACTTAGCCATTAACCATTTTCCCACTTCTTTCCATTCAAAATTGAGGACTATTGATGCAATTTCCACCACAAGCATTCTTTGCCACAAAGAATTAAGACCCTAATCAGAATTTTGAGTAATTGACTGATTTTGAAATTTCTGATGTTTTCGATTTGGGTCAAACCAAGCATTTGACGCTGGCTTCACTAATAACTCTTCCCTGGTCATTTTCCTTTCTTTTTGCTTAGATACACTAGACATTCAATCCTCCAAGAATATCCATGTATCTCACCATCCAACTCCATTATTTCCGGCAGGAAAAAATAGTGTATCCGGATAAGACTTGTTGTGACAAACCTGAAGACGTATAAATTAGCCATATCCATTTTTTTTCTTTAACATCTAACATCCAATCTTAATCTTCACTAAAATTCCATTTGGATAGCTTCCCATCGCCACCATTTTCTTCTATATTCAAGATACGAGCTAACCAAATTCCATCCTTAAAACAAAGCCATCAAAATCATATTTTATTTCCTGTCTAAATTGCAACATGAATCACATCGCTCTTCCAGTTTCTGCCCATGGAAGCACCAATAACTTTTATTTCCACCTTAATATTTTTCCCATTTCTCACTATTACATCCGGTTTAATCCTTCCATTCACTTGGCAAGTCTTCAACGATTTACACTCAGTTGATCTTCTTCTTGTTTGAGACACGGAGCCATCCTTATCAAAAGTCTTGATGATGTTCGCCATTTCCGACGAGAATAACGATTGACAAAAGTTTTCTCTTTCTCACCCTCCCTCTTTCTCTCTAAATCTCACACCATTTTTTTTTCTGCGGCATAAAAAACTGAGTCCTTATCAGTAATAAAATATACAAAGTGAATGGACAAGACATGAAACAATTTTGTTTGTCCATATATTCAATCTAAACCCTAGATATATTCTTTGTATAAGAAAAGACAAATAAGTCGAAAGTACAAAATCAGTGCACATCCTGGTCAGGTACAGTATTCCTGCCATGCATCTCTGTTATTATCAGTTCTATGAATTTCTCTAAAATTTAAAATGATTTACGCCCCAAGTGTTTCCCCCGCGACATGTCGCCACATTAGTGGCCCAATCCAATGCTAATGGACCCCCTATTTGCTCCAGAACAAAGGATATGATGATACCTAATTGGGGATAATGGTGGGGGTGGGGGTGGGGGTGCGCGTAGAAAGGTCGCTCTAAAATTTATTGGAACAAAAAATATCTACTGTTGTCTATCATCTCTGTCTCCTTGGTAACATGCATGGTAGCAAATTGGAGAGAGTCCTTAGATCGCATCATGATATATACTTTTAAAACTTTCTAAAGTATCTTTATTTTCGCCTTGTACTGTCACATTTATTTTCTGCATTTCTTTGCTCATTCAAGGGGTGATTTAGCTCCTATGTTTGCTCCATCGGTTCCATGGTATCTAGATATCATCTGGCCCCAATGAACTTCCCTGGAAAACCAAACATAGTAACAACAATATAGTTAGTCTGCGTGTCAAATAGTTTAAGGTTATAGATATTTATCTTGACCCCATATAGTCTCATGTTAGCTAAGTTATAGCGCGCATTGGTTGAATAGTTTCAGATCTCCTGTAGTGGTGATTATTCAAGATGTGATAAGGATGATTGTGTACTCTGTTATGATTAATCAGATGAATGATGATATTTTTCACCGTTTGTTTAGTATTTATTGAGGAATGATCGAACAAAAAAACACATCTGGCTTTCCAGATGAACTAACAAACAGTAGCATAAGTGGTCGTTTGGTGTTTACTTTTCCATATCTAGGAATTCAACCAATCAATGAAGATAGCTTAACCAGTATCATGACTATATCCCAACAACTCCAACCATACTTGGATGTCAAATGGACATTTCAGGAAAAGGTGCCTCATAGTCTCCTCCATGCTTTTGCATGACTTAGGTACATAATGGATCAATGTAGTGCATGATGCTTGAAGTCTTAAAATTAATAAGTAGAATCCTATGAGCACATTTTCAGAAAAATATTTTTATGGCTGGGGAGGTATCCGTGTTCCAAATCTTACTCCAATCGGCCATATTTGCATCCTTGTTGTATTTTTCTCCCATCTTAACAGTGTAGAGAGATTTGACTATAAAATTTTCATTCTCAGTTAGTCCCATTTGATAGTACTCTTCTCTCCAAAGTGGACCCAAGTATCTTTGGGTCTTCTTAACTTGTGTACCCGTCCGTATACAAGTTAAGGAGTCATTAATAACTAATTTTTTTTATCTTGGAATTGACATATTTTATAGGAATTGTAGTTATCTTGGAATATGATTCACATATTTTTTTCATAAAAAATCTAATTCCATTTAAACCCTTATCACTATGACAGTTTAAAATTATAATATTAACTCATGCTTTCAATTCTGTTGATTAAAGACTTACATGTTTGTAGGAGGCTATGAGTAATTCTGTTGACTTATAATTTCATTCCTGTACGCTCAGGTGATATGAATAATTTTTTTGCCGATAAAAATAATTAGATGTAGTGTTTATCTAAAAAAATTACGAGAAAAGAAATTTTTATCTAAAAATAGTCGGTTAATTATTTAGTATTACGTTAACAATAAAAAAATATGATTAAAGTTAAAAAATAAAAAACAGCACAACATATTTTATCCATGATCTAGATAAGTAGTTGCCACTTCCAAAATGGCGATTTTGGTATTAAAGCAGTGAGAAAAAAATGAGCAGTCAAACGATACTGGACATTTTTAAGAAGAAATTTTTTTTCACAAGAACAAGATTAATGCAGGTTGCTGTTTTAGACGAGTGTGAACTGAAAAACAAATCTTAAAGAAGTATTTAATTTGGCTAATGAATCTATCTGATAGTTAAAAGCAGTGGGATCCAAGTATTTGTAACGTTGACCAAAAAAATATTTAAAATGCTTCATAACTTTTAAGGATATTCATATAATTTTCTCGTTATATATAATATTAAGTTTGTTATTTATGATTATCTCGGAATTCAAATGGGAAAGTTAAAAAAATTAAATAAAAGTGAGTTATTAATGATTCCTTAACTTGTATACGTGTATGATTCCTTAGCTTTATTTCTCTCTGGATAAATAGTGACTAAAATTTAATATCATCCCAATTACCCATATTGCAGATGAGATGTTTCACAACACTCAGGCAGTTGGGCGGTTTAGTGAGATAAATGATAGGATCAGCTATTCATCTATCATCCTAGATGTTAATATCTGCCCCATCACCAACATACCAAGAGCTATACTTCTGAGCATCGTGAATGATTACCACCAAAATCCTAGATAAAAAAACGGTGAAAAAAGTGGATCTCTTACAAAACCTATATAGGCGCATGACAAACGGTTGGATGCTTATGTGATGGATTAGATTATTGATTTGATTCAAAGTCAATGGTACTCGAAGGAAGTAAAGACATGAATGCTTTTTATATGGTATCTTTCCTATTTAAGAAACCCATAAACTTTGAATATAAAATGGATTTGACTTAGGCTATTTATGTAATCCCTCTGTACCATATATATATATATATATATATATAGGCGGAGGGATCAATTCTCTTAGATTACGAAACAATTTTTGATTAACAGGGTTTACTCAATAAAAACATTCGTAGATTTGTAAAAATTTAAAAAGAGTCATGAAAATTAATAACTTTGCGATAATTATACAGAGTTGAGCAAAATTTTGCGGAGTTATGCAGAGTTGTTTAATGTACATTTGTAGAGTCCTTAACAGTTATAAAAACAAATTTTATATGGAAATATACATGATAGACATAAATACAAAATTTATTGTAGCTTATTTATTATAGAAACTTCAACTAAATAAAAATAAATTATTATTTTATATAACTTATTTCTTTTGTTCAATAAAATACAATAAATTAAAATAATAATTATTATTATTATTTATTTATATTAATATTATTACATGAAACTAGTTGGAAGCCTAACAAGCTAGGCTCCAACGACATACTACTACATTAATTGAACAAGTTGCTGTGCTAGCCTACCAGCGAGCCTCATGGGTAACCTTGTCAAGGGGAGCCGAAGCGGGAGGGGGGGCGAGATTGTGTACATTTTATTGTACATTTTACATAATAATTAAAATTAAAAAAATGTTTGATCATATCAAATAATTTATAATCATCTATAATAGGAGTTTTCTAGATTGTGTATTCATGAAATAAAATAAAAGAGAGTAAAAAACATCTTTATAAAAAAATTGGAAGTCTTCCAAAATCTTACATATTTTGCAAGACTTTTATCAAGGCAAATATACACAAAAGTCACTCAAAGTCTTCAAAATAAGTAAGTATGCAAAGTCTTTGAATTTTCAAGTTTACAACGAGTAACACAAACTTTAGAAGACTTTTTGACAATCTACAACGAGTAACATAAACTTTGAAAGAGATTTTAAAAGTATACAACGAATAACACAATACTTTGTAAATCCATTAAACTCTTTGGAAATCAATAAAAGTATTTATTGAGTAAACCCCTGTAAGGTTTTTAGTTTTATATGCTTTAATTACAAGCAATTAAATGAATATCTCTAGAGAATAAAAATAAGTAATGCGCATTTACTAATTGGAGATTTTCTATTGAGAGATTTCAGAAATTTTGGATAAGCATTTATTGGAATTATGAAAACCGATTTTTGCTATTCATTGCGTATCTTGAGAATATTTTTGGTTTTGGAAATTCATTGGTGTACAAACATCCTTGGTGTAGCCGTCTATCCGGAGAGGAAAGTACCCTAATTAGGAGAAATCTCTTATGGCCGCTAGTTTAAAGACTTATGTGCGACCAAGAAGCTCTACGAGTACCATTGGTGCGAAACTAGATAATTGCAGTGTTATTAATTTTCGATTGATTTGATTGACTAACAGTTTTTGAAACTTTAATTGCACCTAGTTTGTTTATTTTTGAGAATCTTCTCTTCTGATATAAGATTCACACAAACTAGATCGAAGTATCGACGAGATCTTTAGAATTTTTGTTTGTAGATCTAAATACATCTTGTGATAATCCATTGTTAACAGACTTTTTTCTGTGTGTGATTGATCACAAGAGATTCAAGTGGTGTTGTGAAGGTGTTTATTGAAGATTAAAGAAGATTTGAAGACAAATAAGATTTCTTATTTGGTTGAAAAGCGGGATTCTAACAACCTCACCCAATATTTCGTTTAGGCAATCTATATGGAAAATCTCCAATATAATTCCAAGAGAATCTAATAGACGGTCAGACTCAATCAATGGAAATATATCCAAGAGTTATATCTCTATTTTACAATGTAGTCAGCAAATCAAACAGATAGAAATCCGCGAGCCTGATTATTATGTGAAACAACTTGAACGGTACCAAAGACCAATGTTCAAGTGTCAATCAATTTAATCAACAACCAAAGGTTGTATTATCTAATTGATTGAACTACGCACAACCTGTGATATTTTAATTATATAAACAAATATAATGCGGAAAATAAATAACACAGACACCAGAATTTTTGTTAACGAGGAAACCACAAATGCAGAAAAACCCCAGGACCTAGTCCATATTTGAATACCACACTGTATTAAGCCGCTATAGACACTAGCCTACTCCAAGTTAACTTCAGACTGGAATGTAGTTGAGCCCTAACCAATCTCACGTTGATTAAGGTACAGTCGTGTTTCTATGTCTCTGAATCCCAGCAGGACTCTACGCACTTGATTCCTTAGATGATCTCACCAACAACTAAGAGTTGCTACGACCCAAAGTCGAAGACTTGATAAACCAATCTGTCTCACACAGAAAAGTTTACTAAATAGATAAGTCTGCCTCCCACAGAAATACGTAGAAGTTTTGTTTCGTATTTTGATAAATCAAGGTAAACAGGAACCAATTGATATACCAGACTTATATTCCCGAAGAACATCTTAGTAATATCAATCACCTCACAATAATCTTAATCGTATGGTTGCGAAACAAGATATTGTGGAATTACAAACGATAAGACGAAGATGTTTGTGAATGCTTTTTATCTTGCCTATCGGAGATTAAATATCGAGCAAATCTTAGAGAAAATAATACTCAATCACGATAGAAAACAGCAAGATCAGAACATGCAACTACAGAGAAAATAGTTGGGTCTGGCTTCACAATCCCAATGAAGTCTTTAAGTCGTTAACCTGGTTTAGAAGAAGAAACCAAAGGTTAAATAAGAATCGACTCTAGCTTAGCACAGCTAGTATCACACAGAATGTGTGGGGATTAGGTTTCCCAGTTGCTAGAGTTCTCTCCCTCATATAGTCTTCAAATCAGGGTTTGTAATCAATATTACCTTGGTAAAAAAGCATTCAATATTCACCGCTAGATGAAAACCTGATTAGACTCAAGCTAATATCTTTCAACCGTTAGATCGAACTTAGCTTGTTACACACAAATGAAAAGTGTGTTCATTTAGATATGAGTAACCGTACCTACAATGTACACCTTGTTGGCTCAACAATAGTTAACCGAAGATAGCCATATGAGCATTTTCATATCAACTTATTCATCTTAACCATAACTAGTTCAAATGACTCAAACGAAACTAGTCCTAGAGTTGTTAAATTGTTTATATTCTCATAGAAGTATACAAGACACAATTGAAGCAAAATCGATTTTGATTCACTCGAGTCAATTCATGAACATTATAGCCACGGTTTGCAAAAGATTGCATTCCTTATTATATAAATATATTACTTCATGACATAGTTCTAAGAATTATATAATAGTTCTAAGAATTCAGACGAACCAATTCTAAACTTGTTTGGAAGTGTGGAAAATCGTTTCCAAGATTGTAAGTATGAAAAAGTACTTGCAAAGTAAATATGTCGACATACTTTGAACATGTGCAGTAACTCTTATCATTAATTGTTCAAAGATATTCCTTAATAGCTAAAGGAAAATCCCAGGATTAAAATAAATTGAGAATCTTTTATTTAAGGTTTCTTAGTTTTTATATGCTATTTATTTTCCATCAAATAAATGCATATCTTTAGAAAATAATAATTAGTAATGTGCATTTACTGATTATAGATTTTTCTATTGGGATTTCGGTCAATATTTGGACAAAGCATTTCCAGGAATTATGAAAACCGATTTTGTGTTTATTGCATATCTTTGAGAATATTCGGTTTTGGAAATTCCTTGGTCTCCAAACTTTCTTATCTATAAATATTAAAGTTTGCATTTTGAGCAAACTAATCCTCAGGGCCAGCAAAACTACCTAGTTGTGTTGCTACTGGTGGAGCCGCCTATTTAGAGAGGAAAGTAACCTAATTAGGAGAAATCTCTTACGGCCGCTCAGTTTAAAGACTTCTTTGGGATTGAGAAGATATATTAGTACCGATGGTGGGAAACTAGATAATTGCGGTATATTATTAGTTTTTGATTGATTTGATTGACTAACGGTTGTTGAACTTTGATTTCACCTAGTTTGTTTATGCTTGAGAATCTTCTCTTCTGATATAAGATTCATATAAACTAGATCGAAGTTTCGACGGGGATCATTAGATTGTTTGTAGATCTAAAGACGTCTTGTGATAATCCAACGTTAACAGACTCCGTTCTATCTGTGATTGATCACAAGAGATTCAAGTTGATTGTGTGCAGGTGCTGATTAAAGATGAAAGAAGATTTGAAGACATAAAGACAAAAAGACTTTTCGGGTTCATAATCTTTGGTGTGCACAATACTTGTTTCGGCTGGAAATGGATCCAACTATAATCAGTTTCTTTATGATAGATTAAATTGATTAGTTGAGTAGATCAGCATCAATACTCTTCTTTGTGATTAATAGTATTGATTGCATAATCTAACAATTACTTTTGTAATTGTTGAGAGATTGATCTAAATACCCGACAAAGGAGTTTATTGGTTAAATGGAAGAGTCTTTGTCAAACTCATATCACTATGGTTGAAAAGAGTTATTGCCGAACAGATTTTTTGTTCCTTTACTGTTTGGAATACGAACCAATGGAACTTTTCCAAGTATGTGACTTATTATAAGTTGGAGGCGTAGGAATACTGAGGGAACTAGGTGAACTATAGGTTTAGTTTCTTGTCTCAACTATACGAAGTTGGTTTGATTTTGTATAGCGGCTTAATTCTGAGAGTATTCAATTCTGGACTAGGTCCCAGGGTTTTTCTGCATTTGCAGTTTTCTCGTTAACAACATCTTGTTGTGTCTTTTACTTTTCTATTTCTGCAATTATAATTATATTATTATAATTAGAAGTAAAATACACAAACGTTAATTCTTATTTTACTTGATAGACAATCCTTAGAGTTTGGTTAAGTTTGAACCTATTATCAAGTAAACATACTTCGTTGTTGTATTATCTCGATCTTATATCCATAGATGATTACACGAAGTGTGAACCGATTAGTTGTATTGTCTCGACTCAGTCCATAGATAATCACTTTCGGAAAAGGACTTATAGGTTTAAAAGTTTTAGATTGAGGAATATTAGGGTACCTTCGTGTTTTCAATTGGTATCGGAGCAGGCAAACACGAAAAGATCTACCAATCTGTGTTTGGTGCAATCCAACCTATAAGAAATGAATTCGAGTTCTCATGAATAAACTTCGATTAACGTACCGCCAAGATTTGACGGGTCAAACTATCTATGGTGGAAATCTACTATGAGATATTTTCTTCAATCATGAGACTTTAATACATGGCTATTAGTCATCGATGGTTATGATCGCCCGAAAGTAGCAAATTCGAAAACTGAGTTTAAACGCTTAGTACATTACACAATTGAAGAAAAGGCTTTTGCTAAGCAGAATTTGTATGGTTTGAATATTATTGTACATGTTGTAAGTCGTGATCTACAACATCATGTATCCACATGCCTAAATTCGAAAGAAGCTTGGGATTATCTTCAGATCGTATTCGAAGGAAACACTTCAGAGAACGAAGCTAGACTTCAAACTCTATTTTCCGACTGGGAAAACCTTTGAATAGATGAAACGACACTTTTGAAGAGTTTTACCTCAAACTCTCTGAGATAATTTATCCTTCTTTCTCACTTGGAAAGACTATTTCTGAAAAGGACATAGTATGCAAAATTCTCAGATCGTTGCCATAAAGATACGATGGTAAGAAGCATGAAATTATTGAAGCTAATGATCTTTCTGTGTTATCAAGAAGTTCCCTTGTTGGAAAACTAAAGATATTCGATCAGGAGTATTTTTCTAAACAAAAGGACAATCTATCTTATAATTCTAGCAGGAAAATTCTGACTCAATGTCTGGAAAACTCCAAAGATCAGGAAGATTAAAGTGTTGAAGATGAAGCAGAAATAAATCATCATCTATCTCTTATTAGTCAACAACTCAGAAAATTGTTAAGACATCGGAAAAGAAAATCTCTTGTGTCAAAGGGAAAACACACCTCTACACATAGTAGTAAAGACACTTGGGATGATGATGACAATGTTCCTCAATGCTACAAATGTAAAAGATTTGGTCATATTTCTCCAGATTGCCCAACCAAGGATAATCAATGGAAAAGAAATACATATACTGCAACTCTTGATTATTCCCCCGACGAGGATATTCAAGACTATATTATGGAAAATATTGCAACTATTGCAGAAGTCTATAACTCTGAAACATCTTCAACAATAGATACACTAGAAGAGGTTATACCTTCGATTTTCAAAGGAACGTTTCCATATAGAGATAATAGAACTCAGGTTCTTGAATCTAACATAAATGGAATGATATCATCGCTTGATCAACACAAACGAAGTTTTCTTAATGACAAAGAAAAATTCAGCAAGCGATTAGAGAAAATCTAGGTCTCTCAATATTCCGAAAAGGTTCAAGTATCTAAACTCATTCTTGAGATTAAGCATTGTCGAGATGAGATAAGGGAGTTGAAAGCTGAAAATCAGAAACTGAGAGACGAGCTCAACTGTTTCAGAAAATCGTCACCCGATATCTATATATCAAAAGGTAAGGGTACAAGGTCAAACAAATTTGTGAAACCCAAATCCTGTAACCAGAAGACTTCTGGCATTTGTTTTCACTGCAAACAAAAGGGGCGTTATCGACGGAAATGTCCTGATATTAAAAAGGGCAGAGTTTACAAACCCAAAAATCCAAGATCTAAGTCTAAATCAAAAATCACTCCTAAGAAAGTGAATATGATTGTCGAACATCGAGATCTTACTTCGAGATTGAGAGTTGAACCTAAAAGTTCAAACATAAGTGCTTCTCAATTTCTTATGAATTTTAAAACCTTCAAAACAAGATAATTCAACAACCAAAATATGAAAACCTAATCGGTTATCATGAATCCTTACATATACTTAAAAAAAACATTGTAAGGATACAATTGTAAATATTTGAAAAAAAATATTTCTAAATGGGTTTTCGGTTAAGAAATTAATTGAATAATATTCTCAAAACTTTTGAGAAAAAGTTCTTGAACTTATAAGAGGAAAGACCTCTTACTTCATTTTATAGAGTTTTGATAGAATGTCTTCCTCTAGCTGCAACTCTTGCAAGACTGAAAAAGTCTGGACCATTCAGTTTCCTAACAAGAAACTTGGTCTCGAATCCTCCGATGGTGATTCAGATTCATCTCCAGAACTTCATCAAGATGTTCCAAATGAAGAGATTTCATCTCTCAATGACAATCCTCTCAAGAATATGTCATTAAAACTAGATCTAATCCTATGTGAAGTAAGAAATATATAAAAAGATCTGTGAAAGGAAGTAAAGGAAGTCAATGACAATGTTGTTAGTCTTGAATCAAGACTAGTAATCATAGAAGATGATTGGAATCCTGTGAAATCATCAGATCCTGCTTCAACCTTGAAGGATTAAATCAAGAGAAAAATACACTTCAGTTTTTGGTTTCTTTCAATAATTGTAAAGTCTATTATGAATAAAACTATCTTATTATTATGAATAAAATTATTATTTTATAATATTTCTTGTGATAGTTTTTGATTACACATCATGTGCTTGAATACTTTATTTTATTGTGATGTATATTTATGGGATGTTTGATTTTGGTTTTATTACCTTGATATTCGATCTCCTAATGTGTCACCCTTATGGTTTGGGTGACTTTTTTATTTAGCGGGATTAAGTTCTAGCCATGTTGGTAGGCTTTATCAAAGGATTATGAGGGGTTCTGGTAGAAACAATATGTGAAAAAGTCACAATATGTTGAATCTTTTGGTTTAGCATAAAAGCATATGTGTTTCGAGGTTTCAACTTTTGCATCGCAATAGTTAAAACAGTTTTTCAACCTTTCTCTGGTAAATGTTGCTCTTTGTTGTTGTTCTTTTGTTTTGGCGGAAGGATGAAAACTTCAATGGGGGGGAGTTCTAGGTGAACTTGCACTCAATGACATATCTTAAGGGGAGAAGAGGATGCGAAATTTGAGGATGATTTTATTTCATATGCTTTTGCTTAACAAAATTTCAGTACAATTAATGTTTATTCCATTATTTGTGTATGGATGTTTGATTGTGATTCAATCCGGTAAATAAAAACTATTGTTATCTTTCGTTAATTTTGGTATCAATTGTTTAGGCTTGCAAAATTTCGGTGCAATTGTGGTACTCTAAATTCTATGTTTGTTTTAATTGCTTCCAGTTAAGATAAATGATTATGCAAGTTGATTTATTTAGTTTGTATGGACTGTTTATGGATTAAAAAAAGTGTTTCGGGAACATTTGTTTAGTCCAAGTGATTTCCGGATAAGGGAAACTAAGTTTTTCGGATCTTAGTTAGACTTATCAAATGTAAAGGTTTCGGTTATTCAAGTCTAACTGAATGCCTTAACAAGAATTACTAGTTAACTAACCTAGTATTTGTATTGTTTAAAAGTGAAAGATATAAGTTATTTTATGAGAATAATTAGAGACTGATGAGAAAAATAAAATTAATTTTGATCTTTATTTTGGTCTAATCGAACAAGGGATTTTACTTGTGCAATCGGTTTATCAAAAGAACTAAGGTGCTTAGTCAATTTTTGAGTTGCTAAACTATTAGGGAAAATTACTTCGAGAAATTGTTTCCTAGATAACATGTGAAAACCAAATTACTTGTAGTTTCGATTTTGATATTGGTTATCTAAAATGGTGTGTAAAACCCTCGTGCTCAACTCTTATAGGTTTGCAATTTCTCTTTATAAGATTTGTAAGATACTTTCGGTTGTCCTTTATTTTTTGTTTCTTTGTCATTTTGTGACAAAAAAAAGGGAGAAATATATGGAGTAAACAAGTGATATTGACTTGTTGTGAGTTGATATCACTAAGGGAAAGGTCAATTGTACTAAAATGTTTATTCTAATGTACTAAAATGTTTATTCTAATGATTAGAGTGAAATCATAGACTGAGGGGGAGTTGCATACCATATGATATGTAGTTATGAGGAACTACATGGAAATAACAAAAACGTGCAGATTGAAAATCTACCTATCTTACCTTTACGTAGAGTATTAGCTTTGTTATTATAATGTCAGCAGCGGCATTTAAGGATTTAATTTAATGCATTTTTTGTAATGCTGAACTTGGAATCAAGCGTATGTGTATAATGAAATTTTGTAATTTGTTTATCCATATGATGTAAGAGTTTTGTCACTAAAATTGACAAAGGGGGAGATTGTTAGAGCATAGCTTGGTTGAACCCACCAAGCGTTGGTATGTCAAGTTTGGTTATCATATTTTAGTGAATCAAAACTCGTTTAAAGAGTCGCTTGATTATATACTAGAGTCTACTTCGTATAAGTTTGTTAGAGCATTGCTCGGTCAAACTCGCATGGCTAGTCTACTATAGTTAAGGTCTCGGACTAGGATAGAAAGTGTAGTTGAGCTCAAGACTCCATGGAAATCATCATACAAGACGAAGGACTACTCAAGGAACCAGTGGATCTTCATCGACTAAAAGGTATGTGGAGACTTGAACTTATCTATCACTCAAAAGTCTATCTACTCTATCTCTTATCTTTGAGACAAAATTCGTTTTACTATATAGACTAAGAATATGCACATGTGACATTTCGAGCTGAGTATATCTCGCTTATCTATTTCTCGAAATGGGTGTTGGTAAAGCTTTCTCTTTATCCAAGTTCATCTTTGCCTAGTGACGAAAGTCATGTTAAGTTTCATTCTTCTTGGAAAATGTTCTGACGAAAAATAGTTTGTGAATAACAACTATATAACGCCCTCTGAGCATGTTCAAATGATTGAAATGAGAGTTTAGACTATATAACCATTGGGGGATATAAACATTGTTGTGGCAACACATATATGTATAAGTCCTTAGCACTTGAACTGAAGTTTGAGAACTTTGTTGATCAAGTGAAACCGGAATGTGAGCGGCAACTCAGTCCGCGAACTGGAGTAGTTCTCAAACCCGAGAATTTATACTTGAGGTGTAGCTCATGTGCAGTCCGCGAACTAACGGAAGCTCTCGAATCCGAGAATTTCTGCTGGAGTTTATAACTTCAACCGGTTAGCTTGAGTCCGCGAACTCAAGAGCTTATGTCTGAAAACGTTATTCGTGAACTTATTATATATTACTAAGGGATGCTTTTGCAAACCGTGGTTTTATAGTTCATGATTAATGATTCGAGTGAATCACATCGTTTTTGATTCAATTATGTCTCTTGTAGTACTTGAGATCTCATAGAAATTGAACAACTCTCTAACTAGTTCATTTGAGTCATTTGGACTAGTTATGGTGAAGAATAACATGTTTGATATGGAAGTTATCATTTGGCTAACCTTTTGGTTAACTAGTTGTGAACCAACCATTGTACACGTTTGGGTACGGTTACACAAACCCAAAATCGTCAAGTACATGTGTGTATGGCAAGCTAAGTTTTCGATCTAACGGTTGAGGAATATTAGCTTGTATCTAATCAGGTTTTCATCTAACGGTGAATATTGAATGCTTTGTTACTAAGCTAACATTGATTGCAAACCCTGATTTGAAGACTATATAAGGAGAACTCTAGCTATTGGAAAAACTAATCTCCACACACCTTTATTGTGTGATACTAGTTTTCTCTAAGCTAGAGTCGATCTCCATTAACCTTTGAGTTTTCTCTCTGAACTCGGGTTAACGACTTAAAGACTTCATTGGGATTGTGAAGCCAGACCGATACTATTTTTATCGTAGTTGTGTGATCTGATCTTGCTCTTTCTATCGTACGAGTACAATTGTAATAATTGGCTTGAGATTCTATCTCTGATAGGCAAGATAAAAGTAGTCACAAACATCTTCGTCTCATTGTTTGTGATTCCTCAATAATCTTCTTCGCTGCGTCGATTAAGTTTATTGTGAGGTGATTGATGAAACAGAGCTGTTCTTCCGGAATATAAGTATGGTTTTATCGATTGGTTCCTGTTCACCTTGATTTATCAAAATACGGAACAAAACTTGTAGGTTTATTCGTGGGAGACGAATTTATCTATTACCTGTAGACTTTTCTGTGTGAGACAAATTTGTTTATTAAAGTCTTCGACTTTGGGTCAGAAACTCTTGGTTGTGGGTGATATCATCTAAGGGAATCAAGTGCGCAGTATCCTGCTGGGATCATAGGCATAGGAGCATAATTGTACCTTGGATCAGTATGAGATTGGTTGGGGTTCAACTACAGTCCATACCGAAGTTAATTGGTAGTAGGCTAGTGTCTATAGAGGCTTAATATAATGTATGTTTAATCTAGACTAGGTCCCAGGGTTTTTCTGCATTTGCGGTTTCCTCGTTAACAAAATTCTGGTGTCTGTGTTATTTCTATTCTGCATTATATTTTGTTATATAATTGAAATAATACAGGTTGTGCGTTGTTTAATCGATTAGAATATCTGACCTTATTGGTTGTTGATTTAAATCAATTGACACTTGGATATTGGTCTTTGGTACCATCCAAGTTATCTCTCTTTGATTAGGCTCGTGAATAATATTTTCTTGAGTAAATCAAATCGAGAGATTGAGATAATAACTTCTTGAGTATTTTCTATTGATTGAGTCTTTTTGATTCTCTAGAAAATAACTCGGAGTTGTCCATACAGATTGATAATCGAAATATTGGGTGAGGTTGTTAGACCCCTGCATTTTCAAGGTTAGCTTGAAAGTATTAGGATATGAGACTTACAAGTACTACATGAAGACTTGAAGAATGTGAAGAAGTATGGAGCTACAACGACAACATCATCCTTCCTCTTGAGGTTAGTAATATTTTACTTGAACTGTTTCATTTCCTAACGTATCTTTCAAGTCGTGCATATTGAAAACATAACTGCGAAGCTGTGTATGATACTCTAGTTAGACATAGTATTAAGGAATGCAATACGAGGTTTATTGCTTAACCATAAAACTTTGTATATAAGACATCGACATGATCATATGAATGCTATTGTGATTATGTATGGGTATGAGTGAATATTTCATCCTAAGAAACAATGTTTTACATTCGTTTAAAGGAAGTAAGTTCATAAACTTGTTTTGTGAATCGAAATGGAAATCGCTAGGCTTATTGGTATTGTTATTCATTGCAAATCTATTTTGAATTACCAATATGTATGTTTAGTATAAACGCTCATAAACTTGTTTATGTATCTTGGTAAAACTATTCACAAGGCCTGACTTATGTATTATCATGACTTTTATTAGTGAAACCGATCTTAAGTAATCACTCAAGATGGTATGATCGATGCCTTGTAAATAGAAACTTTTATCTAGTCATTGGGGAACCGATCCTAGTAAGAGGTGCAACAAATTTATAAGAGGGGAATCAATCCTTGTAAGAAGTGCAACACGTTTTTAGTAGATGGGGGAACCGATCCTATGAACATTTGCAAAAAGTTTGTAGTTTTGGGGGACCCGATCCTATGGACATGTGCAACCAAATACAAGTAGTTACCATAAGTTGTGGGGAACCAATCCTAGTACCTAGTCAACCGAATTTTGGTAACTAGTGTGACTATGAACAATACTCACATGGAGGTAGAACCAAAACTTGTTTTGGTAGAAACGTGAAACCCATGATTGGTGATTTGATAGGATAATCAATCACATAGTTCTTGGAATTCAGACGAACCAATTCTAAACTTGTTTGGAAGTGTGAAAAATTGTTTCCAAGATTGTAAGTATGAAAAAGGGCTTGCAAAGGAAAGATGTCGACATACTTTGAACATGTGCAGTAACTCTTATCGTTAATTGTTCAAAGATATTCCTTAATAGCTAAAGGAAAATCCCAGGATCGAAATAAATTGAGAATCTTTTATTTAAGGTTTCTTAGTTTTTATATGCTATTTATTTTCCAGCAAATAAATGCATATCTTTAGAAAATAATAATTAGTAATGTGCATTTTCTAATTATAGATTTTTCTGTTGGGGTTTCGGTCAATATTTGGACAAAGCATTTCCAGGAATTGTGAAAACCGATTTTGTGTTTATTGCATATCTTTGAGAATATTCGGTTATGGAAATTCCATGGTGTCTAAACTTCCTTGTATATAAATATTGAAGTTTGCATTTCGAGCAAACTAATCCTCAGAGACATCAAAACTATCTAATTGTGTTGTTACTGGTGGAGCCGCCTATTCGGAGAGGAAAGTAACCTAATTAGGTGAAATCTCTTACGACCACGCAGTTTAAAGACTTCTTTGGGATTGATAAGCTCTATTAGTACCGTTGGTTGGAAACTAGATAATTGATGTTTATTATTAGTTTTAGATTGATTTGATTGACTAACGGTTGTTGAACTTTCTCTTCTGATATAAGATTCACTTAAACTATATCGAAGTTTTGACGGGGATCTTTAGACTGTTTGTAGATCTGAAGACGTCTTGTGATAATCCAACGTTAACAGAATCCGTTATGTATATAATTGATCACAAGAGATTCAAGTTGATTGTGTGCAGTTGCTGATTGAATATTAAAGAAAATTTGAAGACAAGAAGACTTTTTGGGTTCATAATCTTTAGTGTGCACAATACTTGTTTCGGCTGGAAAGGAATCCAACTATAATTGGTTTATCTTTGTAACAGATTGGATTGATTAGTTGAGTAGATCGACATCAATACACTTCTTTGTAATTAATAGCATAGATTGCATAATCAAACGATTACTTTGGTAGTTTTTGAGAGATTGATTTAAGGACCCTACAAAGGAGTTTTTTGGTTAAATGGAAGTGCCTTTGTCAAACTCATATCATGTTGGTTGAAAAGAGTTATTACCGAACAGATTTGTTGTTCCTTTACCGTTTGGAATACGAACCAAAGGATTTGTTCCAAGTACGTGACTTATTATAAGTTGGAGGCGTAGGAATACCGAGGGAACTAGGTGAACTATAGGTTTAGTTGCTTGGTCTCAACTATACAAAGTTGGTTTGATTTTGTATAGCGGCTTAATTATGAGAGTATTCAATTCTGGACTAGGTCCCGGGGGTTTTCTGCATTTGCGGTTTCCTCGTTAACAAAATCTTGTTGTGTCTTTTACTTTTCTATTTCCGCAATTATAATTATTTTATTATAATTAGAAGTAAAATACACAAACGTTAATTCCTATTTTACTTGATATACAATCCTTAATGTTTGGTTAAGTCCGAACCTATTATCAAGTAAACATACTTCGTTGTTGTATTGTCTCGATCTTGTATCCATAGACGATCACACAAAGTGTGAACTGATTAGTTGTATTGTCTTGATTCAGTCCATATACAATCACTTTCGGAAAAGGAATTATAGGTTAAAAAGTTTTAGATTGAGGTATATTTGTATTATAGCACTGCTCGTTCGAACTCGCATGCGTTGCTATATCAAGCATGTTTCTCAATGTTAGTGATCAAAACTATAAAGTCTTGATTTCTAGTCTACTATAGCTAAGGTCTCGGACTAGGATGGAAAGTGTAGTTGAGCTCAAGAATTCCATGGCAATCATCATACAAGACGGAGGACTACTCAAGGAACCGGTGGATCTTTATTGACTAAAAGGTATGTGGAGACTTGAACTTATCTATCACTCAAAAGTTTATCTACTTTATCTCCTATATTGAGACAAAAGTCGTTTTACTATATAGACTAAAGATATACACATGTGACATTTCGAGCTGAGTATATCTCGCTTATCAATTTCTCGAAATGTGTGTTGGTAAAGCTTTCGCTTTAGCCAAGTTCATCTTTTCCTAGTGACGAAAGTCATGTTATGTTTCAATCACTTTGGAAATCTCTCTGACGAAAACTAGTTCGTGAATAACAACTACATGACGTCATCTGAGAATTTTTCAATGATTAAAATAAGAGTTTAGACAATATAACCACTGGGGGATATAAACATTGTTGTGGTAACACATATATGTATAAGTCCTTATGCACTTGAACCGAAGTTTGCGAACTTTGTTGATCAAGTAAAAACCGGAACTTGAGCAGTCAACCCAGTCCGCGAACGAGCATAGTTCTCGAACCCGAGAATTTCTATTGGAGTTGAAGCTTGGTTTCAGTCCGCAAACCCAGTCCGTGAACTGACGGAATTTCTCGAACACGAGAATTTCTGCTGGAGTTTGTGAACTCCAACCGGTTACTTAATTCCGTGAACCCAGTCCGCGAACTTGAGTGGTTATGTCTAAAAATGATATTCTTGAACTTATTTAAATTATCTAAGGAATGTTATTGCAAACCGTGGCTTTATAGTTCATGAATCGATTCGAGTGAATCACATCATTTTTGCTTCAATTGTGTCTTGTGTAGTACATAAGATCTCATAGCAATTGAACAACTCTCTAACTAGTTCATTTTAGTCATTTGGACTAGTTATGGTGAAGAAGAATATGGTTGATATGAAAGTTATCATTTGGCTAACCATTTGGTTGAATAATCTTGAACCAACTATTGTACACGTTTGGGTACGGTTAAACAAACCCAAAATCTTCAAGTACATGTGTGTATGGCAAGCTAAGTTTTAAATCTAATGGTTGAGAGATATTAGCTTGTATCTAATCAGGTTTTCATCTAACGGTGAATATTGAATGCTTTGTTACTAAGCTAACATTGATTGCAAACCCTGATTTGAAAGACTATATAAGGGAGAACTCTAGCAACTGGGAAACCTAATCCCCACACATTCTGTGTGAAACTAGTTTGCTAAGCTAGAGTCGATTCTCCTTTAACCTTTGGTTTTCTTCTTCTAAAACCAGGTTAACGACTTAAAGACTTCATTGGGATTGTGAAGCCATACCGATACTACTTTTCTTGTAGTTGTGTGATCTGATCTTGCTATTTTTATTGTACGAGTACAATTGTAATAATTAGCTTGAGATTTCTATCTCCGATAGGCAAGATATAAAATTAATCACAAAAATCTTTGTCTCATCGTTTGTGATTCCACAATATCTTTTTTCGATGCGTCGATTAAGACTATTGTGAGGTGATTGATAAACTGAGTTGTTCTCGGAAATATAAGTCTGGTTTTATTGATTGGTTCCTGTTCACCTTGATTTATCAAATGACGGAAAAATAAACTCATAGGTTTATTCCTGGGAGACAAATTTATCTATCTTGTATACTTTTCTGTGTGAGACAGATTTGTTTGCTATAGTCTCCGACTTTGGGTCGTAGCAACTCTTGGTTGTGGGTGAGATCATCTAAGGGAATCAGGTACGCAGTATCTTGATGGGATCATAGGCGTATGAGCATAATTGTACCTTGGATCAGTGCGAGGTTGATTTGGGTTCAACTATAGTCCAGACCGAAGTTAATTTGGAGTAGGCTAGTGTATGTAGCGGCTTAATACAATGTATGTTTAATCTAGACTAGGTCCCGGGGTTTTTCTGCATTTGCGGTTTCCTCGTTAACAAAATTCTGGTGTCTGTTTTATTTCTTTTCCGTATTATATTTTCATACAATTGAAATAATACAGGTTGTGCGTTGTTCAATCGATTAGAATATCCGACCTATTGGTTATTCATTTAAATCGATTGACACTTGGATATTGGTCTTTGGTACCATCCAAGTTATATATATTTGATTAGACTCGCGAATCATATTTGCTTGAGTAAATCAAATCGAGAGATTGAGATAATAACTCCTTAAGTATTTTCTATTGATTGTTGATTCTCTAGAAAACAACTCGGAGTTGTCCATACAGATTGTTAATCGAAATCTTGGGTGAGGTTGTTAGACCCCCACTTTTTCAATTTGGGTACCCTTATCTTTTTAAAATGTAACATGTCTCAGGAGAATTGTTGTAGAATCCCTAAATTCAATGTAGATGTGCCAGGAAGGGCTATTAAAGGAATACTTTCGCTTCTTGATCATGCGGACGTCCTGCTCCATCGTAACATTTATTTTTTGAGTTCCACGATTGGTACTTTGACTTTGCAACTTAAGCCTTACAAATTTATTGAGATAACACAAAAGTAGCGATAACTGAGAAGACTGGAAGGTCCGTACTTTCTTCTCATGAAAAGAGATGTCATATCCACAATAGCATTTATTACATGTAACCCTGGTGACAACAGCGATGAAGTCGAGAAAACAACAATAATAGTCGAGGATTCAGCTGCAAACCTGGTATTCGACTTTCCATTTGATGTTTTCCTTGCAGGCATTGGAGAATTTGATGCTACTGACAAAAGTATGATCGTCACAATCAAAAGGTGAAGAGTTGCATCAACCTGGTGAAGTGTGTAAGAGGGATCTTGTTTTCAATAACTGAGATGGGTAACATGATAAGACCAGTCCGGTGTGGGGAGTGCCATCTGACTATGCGTGAAATTTTTTGAGTTTCATGCCCCTCGGTTCTCTTGAAAAGATTAATACATGAATTGAAAGTTGCAAATGGTGGATGCATTTCCTAGGAAGGATGCGCTAGCTGATTTCCATTAAATGCTTTTATACCCTGTTTAGAACTCTTTTCAAAGGTGTTTTGGAAGATAAGAGATAATTTGATTTTCTGATTTTGAATGAGCAGGTAATTATTTTGTGAGGATTTTGAGATTTGTAATGATTCATGAGTAATTTTATGAAAGGAAATAATGCTTCGATTAACTGATAAACTGAAATCCTAACTATGAATGCAAGCCAGTGCGATCATTTTGGAGGAATTAAAAATATTTCATGAAATAGGAAACACTAGGAAAATGATGACACTCTAGGAATTGAAAGGTTTGAGCCACCTCGAATATATTATTACTCCTTCTAGTTTATTGGTACCACTGAGTTTGCAGTAGCCTCCTAGAATAATTTCTCCAACTAGGTATTCTGGGAAATTTGGTGAAGCAGGTTGAGCACCAGCAGTAACTATTAATACAAAATCTCCAACTTGAAAAAGGATTTGGGCATTGTACATCTACTTGGTTTATGTACTTGACCGTGACAACTTCTAAACATTTGATAAAATATTTTAAAGGACTGGCATCCCACTCGCATCGCCTAGCGACAGCTGGGTTGATAATTGGTTCGAGTCCCCAGGTCTTGACGGGATGAGAAGTGACCGACTGTAAAAAGGGTTGTTCGATAAGACTTACTTGCTTCCGGAACCTGTGGAAAAATGCTGCTCCATTCTCTCCAGGTAATTGTGTCACCTCTGCGAGTTGTCAATACGGCAGCAAATAATCTTCAGGATTGGACGGATTATTGGAGATCCTCTTATGTACATACACTATCAAAGGACATACTCGTAGCTTATTTTTTGTTATGTATTCATGGGCGCCCTAAAACCATCTTGGTTTCGAGATTAATGTACCCGTAAGCATCTTTGAACTCTCCTTCTGAGTATTTGATCACAGTTGGGCAGTGAACAAGTTCTTGCTTTGAAATTTCTGCAGCTTTCAGAGTTTTGATAGTGATAATGTTAAATTCAGAGGCTGCATCAATCAATATGCTCATGAACTCGATGCCTTTGAGGTGAGTAGTGGTTAGGAGTCCCCAGTTACACACACTATCCACATCCTCCTGGAGAGGTCGAGGTTTAGGAGCAGCTTCCCCTGAAAATAATCGTTTTCCTAACATGACACAATTGAGAGCTGTGAACATGTCTTAACGTTGATCCTTAGAGAAATAAAGAATCTCACATGCTCCATCATAGACTGTACAGTTTTTTGGATGGAGTCTCCAGAAAACATATAGCTCCTAATAGGAATAGGATCTATGTGAACTACCTTAGTGCCTAGTTGAATCTTTCTTGCATCCACTTTCTCTTTGAAAATGCACTTCAATTTGTTACAATCACTGGTGGGGTGATTGACGAACCTATGGTAATGACAGTATTTGGGATCTTCCATTTCTTTCTCAGTTGGTGGACGTCTAATAGGAGGTAGCTTGATAGCATCATCTTCAATACATTCCTCCAGGAGCTCAATTACCTCTTCGATTGGAAATGGGAAATTCAGAGCATCCTCTCTTATTTATTGTTGTTGTGCAAGAGTCTTAGTCGTAGTTTTCCGAGGTTTAGTTGTTTGTTGTGCTGGTGTCGCACATTTGAGTTGTTGTTCCGCGGATGGATCCTTTATATTTCTTCCTTCACCTACCACGCTTACAAAGGGTTGAGTATTATATTGTTTGTTGATGAGACGTATACTTCCTCGAGTCTCATGTGCATTTTCATTCCTGGAGGTATTGGTTCTTTCCAGCAAGGCAGGTGCTATTGTAGCCAAGCGCTTGGAAGCTTCATGGAGTTCTGAGAATGTCTGGAAGTGCAGGTTCTCCAGTAAAGCGCGATAGACATGTACCATATCGTTAATGCATAACTCTAGCAATTGTTGTTCAGTCACATTTGGATCATGACAATCTAGTTCCTGAATTCTGAATCTTTTGACATAATCATTTGGATGCTCATTGTTTCGCTGAAACATCCTTCCCAAGTCTGATAAATTGATTTTCTCAAATACAAAAAAAATATTTCTTGTAGAAAGTGGCAACCATCTCACACTAATTGGTTATGCTTTTTGGTGCAATATTGTTGTACCAGGTGTATGCTCTCCCACTGAGTGATTTTGAAAATTCTTTCAGGCGAAGGACGTGGTTGTGTTCATGCTTTCCTAGTGAATCTAAAAAATAAAAGATGTGTTCACGAGCGTTACCAGTACCGTCATAAAGGTAAAACCGGGAGAGGAATATCCGCTTGGAAGAGGAACTCTTTGCACATCAAGAGGGTAAGGAGTTTGGTGCTGATGAATGGTAACCGTGATTTCCTTGCCTCGATTTTAGAAAATTCGTTCCAGGTCTTCACGAGTGATGAAATTGGATTGTTGATTCCTTTATGATGGGCGTTGGGGAACAACGTAAGCTTCTTCATCTATAAAGGTATGCACTGTTGAAGTACTTGCACCAGGAGTCATGAAAGTGTTCCTTGCCTGCTTCGTTTGGGGTTGGCGTGATTTGGTGGTAACCTTTCTATTAGTGTTTTGAGAAAAGTGAGTACCTCCTTCTGAGTTGTGGTTATGCCTGTATGCGCTTTGGCAATAACTTCATGTCTCTCAATTAAATCAAAAATGGTAATAGGAGGTTTGTTTCCTTGGGCTCCTCCATCATTTCGTCCTTACGGAAGAGTGGTGATTGGACTACACCAAATCCAATTTTTTTCAACGTTTCATTTTCCAGTCTTGCAACGGATATATGCATTGCATATATTTATCCGTTACTGATATTAAAATATACGTTGCACTATATCCTAATAACCATAAAAAGCCAGAAAAAATAAAGAAACTATAACACGTTTTGCCTTTATTAATATAGTTGAGGGCCTAAATGTCTTTTAGAATTTTATTATTACCTATTTTCCTTATTTTTTTCACATTTACCTTATCTATTTTCTTTATCTCTATCCTCGAGTTTTTTTTTTTTTTTTTGTTAAGTCAGAAAATATATCAATAAAGAAAAAATAATTACAAGATAGTTTATAGGAAAAGAGGTCACATCAACTCCAAAAACCTACAAACTATTTAAATCGAAAATAAGATACATTTGGAAGCTCAATTGAATTAATGAACCAAGGACGCACAACATACTCTATTCCAACTCCATTGCCAAAATCACGACCTCTCTTAACCATATTGTCTGCAGCAAAATTACACTCTCTAAAAGAATGCTCAAAAGTAATAACATCATAACTCCTTTGAATGTCTCCCCAGCGCGGTTTGACAAACCAAGGTATAGTACCATGTATAAACTCCATCCTTGCAGTTGTAGAATCCATGCGAATTGTAGCTCTCCTTAAACCCCACTTTGTTTTCCCATTCCCTCGAGTTCTCCTCCACCCATTTTTATTGAGCATTCGTCACAAAAATCCCAAGGTTTGAGTCAAACCTTATGCATGGACAAGGTTTCAGTCAATCCATTTTGACGGACACAGTCAAATAGGTTCGTTTTGGTTGAGACCGACTCATGTCTAAAGTACGTTATTATCCCTTCATCGCTTAACCAAAGTTGGAGTAAAATACTAATACCACTAACCTGAATCGGTACCCAATTTATCTTGACAAGGTTTATTTGCGAATCTTCTTCTTCGTTACCCCCCTCAATTTTTTTCTTCTTCTCCCTTAAGCAATAACCATAGCTTACAGTGCGACAGAATGGGATTTGAATCCGGGTGACCTAAACATCAATGTAGTATTCTAGTTCTATAATGTGATTATTCTGATGGGAAGTGTGTTATGTTTTAGCTTCAATTCAACTGAAGGAGTTTGTATAGGGTTCATATCAATTTTCAACTGCGCATCTCTTTCTTTTTTCTTCGATCGACTAGGTAATTTGTCAAAATCCCATTCTACAATTTTCATAAATTTCATGATTTCTTATGATTTGAGAAAAACCCATGTTTTTATATTTTTACTGAAATTTATGATTGTTTTGGTGAACTGGGTCTTTCACATAAGTAAACTCTAGTTAAGAAAAGTGGGAAGAGTTTGTTTGTTTTTTAGTTTGTAGTGTCATCTGAATATCATGTTGTTATTTGGATTAATAGTGGAACTGGTTGTTATAGTTTTAATAGATTCACTTATGGACACGATAGTGATTATCTATTCTTTGAATGTTTTCCAATGTTGATATATTTTATTAAAATTTTCTTAATAATGCTTATACACGACACAAGGACCATGATTATGGCAGTCAATTTTTACTTCAATTTTCCTAAACATCTATGCTTTGTACTACAAAAATTGATTGCAAGTCATTTTCTTGCAGCTTTTTGTATAGCAAGACCAGCGGAAATGATGGAAATATTTCCTTCATGACCAATGAGCTTCAGCCTACTCCAAAAGTAAGTGTTATCTCTCTATATATATAACAAAATTGTTACGTACGTCTTTCTGACTCGTAACAAGTGAATTTTGGGGAATTAAGTGTAGGTATAGCCTTTCATTTGTTTCCCCGTGTAATATGTTGTTGAGTACCATTAATGGTGCAGGTACAGTTATAGAAGGTTAGAAAAGATACAAGCATTTGCAACAAGTTATAGGGACATGATCCAACACAACTAGTTTGATTTATAATGTTTTAGGGAATGACATCATTTTGTTGCGATGTACCGATGCAACTTGTTAGCAAGAAAATCTAGAGTGATCCTTTCATTTTCCAATAAGAATGTGTAACTTCTTTGGTACCACTCACGAAATTGATAGGGGAACCCTGCATTATTACACCTCTAAATTGAACACCCAAGAAAGTTATTCTACTAGGATAGAAAGAGAAAAGATTTATCGAAGAGTCACTGCAGATAAAACCAATGCATTTATGTAGATTCCAATTTCCTAATAGATGTACTTAACATTGGACGATTATATCAAAATATGAATAAGCATATCTGGTAATAAATTTTGCAACGGATATATATATGTTGTTTAAATTATTATATAACTGCAGTATGTCTAATTAAAGCAACGGATGAAGCAACGTTTTAAAGGTTGCTTTAATTAATTTAAGCAACGTATATAAACGTTGCCCAAAATTTATGACGTCGTGTGGGCAACGTACATAAGCGTTGCTTAAATTATTAGCAACATTTATAAACGTGGTAAATTTGGGTTCTTGGTCGAGGTGTCATGCTCGAAGAAACATTAGGAAGAGTAGAAACGGCTCTAGATTTTGTGAAAGGAGGTGTCACACCGGAGGGAATATTTCTAGCGCCACTGGTGTTTGTGGTAGAGGATGTAACGCCATGGGATGTATTGACAGCTCTGGTAGGTGGTAAGTTAATGCCAGCAACATGAATATTGGCGCCAGGAGTGTTGTTAGCGCCAGTAGAATCAAGATTAATTAATGATCCAGACCTAAGATTGACCATTTTGAGAGAAAATTGAGAAATTGCTTTAGCAGCCAAAAGATTAATCTCCCACTGTGGTCGCTAATTTGTAGTAGGGTAAAAACTGATCCTGGGGGAGAATGGTAAATTGGGTGTCCCAGTGAGAATTAAATCTGAACCCTAAAAAAATGTATTGCACAGGAGTACTTTAGATTCGAGAGATCAATCTGTACAATCCTGGCCTAAACCAAGAAATGGTCATTCCAGTCTTGCTTCAGTCATAAAATGAAGGAGAAGGGTTGATCTTAGGGAGGGAAGCAAAGAAAGTGTTGAGATCAGAATGATGAATTTACATAAAGTGTAGTTTTATAACTTGTATCAGAACGTAGAATTTTCTTGCAGTGTAAGTTTGTGAATTCTAGATGGTTTCTCAATACTTGTGTTGATAATCGATGTTTTTTTCTCTGTTGAAAATAGATTTAAAAAATCTATTTATACAAGTCATAGTCGAACACACTGATCTCATATAAAGTGGAAGTAGTTGAGTAATGGAGAAGTGAGAATCGTGTAAAGTGGTGAAAATCGTGTCCCTACTATGAAGGGAAGACTAGTCAGTTTTACACCCACTACTTCTCTATTACCACTAACTGTCCGTCTTTCCTGACACTTTCTCATAATGGACGTGTTGTACGCCGCATGCTGTTAACCGCCAGACCAATACCCTGATGAACATCCCCCAGGTTGTTACATGTTTGATGTCTCGGGTATTTTTGTAGAAAATATGGAGCAATTTACATAAGAATGGAACAAGTCTTACATGGTAGTTTCTGAGAGGTTCTTGCTTGCAAGACCTAACTATTTCGACCAATCGCACGCAACCTAGGTACCAGGTAATCATATGTGACAAGCCAAGTCGTGAGACTTGCTGCAAAAAATAACATGCAATGTTTTTAGGTTAAATTATTAAATTATTTGTGAAATCGATATTTATAAAATATCGTTTGCAATCGATGCTTGTAAAGCATCGCTTTTAAGCAAGCAGCTCAAAATAATCGATGAAAATGAAGTATCGTTGTATAGAGCCCATTTTGGTTAGTCGCAGAATTCACGGTCTTAAAATTTGCGCGGCCGACCATCTTTGAGAAGCTGCCAGAAGATATCCGCATAGGTTATAGATGAGTTGGTTGATCCTCATAGGAGAAGGATGGCCAACAGCCATTATGACATCTCATTGGTCGGCCCAAATAAGATCTAAACCAGTTTAATTAGCTAGCCAAGTTGGATGGTTGAGATGATTTGTGGCAGTTATTAATTATCGTTAAATTTATTTAAGAATTTTGTAGGCCGCATGACTAGCCTACTTTGGGCAATGATTCGGAGCGGGAGTGGTAGGATGAGCGATGCGATTGGTCAAGGCCAAAGACGATCCCCCGGTGATCATAACGACACCTTATTGGTCGCCCAAAATTGTATCTAAGCCGGTCAATTTAGACGGCTAAGTTGAATGGCCATGATTTATTTAAGACTTCCATAAATGGTCTTGACCTAATTAAGACCCTTTTCAAGTCGCTCGACTAGCTTACTTTGGCTAGCAATTTCGGACGTCGCCTGCGTGCTAGGAGAGTTCTGATTGGCTGAAATAACATAGGGTCCGTCAGTGAATATCATGGAGCACGTTTGGTCGCGCTTGTAAAAGCTAAAGCTAGGAAATGGAGATTTCCAAGTCGTGTGGTCATAATTAGTTTGTGATTGATTTGGACAGCCAATATCTATTTTCTTAATAAATTAAGCTTGTCGACTAGCCAACTTCCACCTATAATTAAAAGTGTAGGCTACAACTTTGTAGTGATTTGATTATCCTATGGAAAAGAGGGATCGGCAGACTGCAATATGGGGCATGGACGGTTGGTGATGGGAGGCGCCGGTTAGGGCAAACTGACCGAACAAGTAACGTGGTCGCTCCCTTTTTGTTGCTGCCTTTATTTGTCGTAGTTTCCCTTTATTTCTTATTTTCCAACTTTTGGTAGGATTCTGCTCCTACTAGTTCCATGATGGACTAATTTCCTAGTTTCCTTAGGTTTAGTGTCGACCAATAGGGATCGAGATATTGTGCATGCTCCGTTTAAGCTAAAACCTAATTTTCGTAAATTGATAAAGTTAGGTCAGAAAAACTAAATTTTATGAGCTGACAGGGAATGAATAAATTTTGGTGAATTTTGCACGTTGATACAAAATCACTAATTTTTATCTCGGAGAGTACATAGGTTGTACGCCTATGATTGAGTATCTTCATGCACATCTTAATGCTGGCACTTTGGGAAATTCATGCTACTCATCTGAGAGTGAACATTAATTGTCATGTCATATCAATATTAAGAGTTCAACTGGGAAAATAGCATATGATGAATACTCATCAAGCCCTGTATTAGTGAATATTGCAGACAGAATCTTGAATAAAATTCATATAACATTTGGGATTAATGCTACATGCACCAATATTATTCTAATAAATTTCGTAAGTACTGAATTACATAGTTCATATGTAAGCAGAGAGGTATACACTTTCCTCAACTTCTTGGTAGCTCTACTTATTTGTAGAAAGCAGACATACAAATATGAAGTTTTACGATTTTAGCCCTGAACTAAAAACCACCATCAACACATATGTTAAGGATAATACCCTTGACATTACGGGTTGTGAGCATCCAACCTTTATGCAAAGGAATCAGTGTTGTGATAAACCTAGATTTGCCTATAAACATCATAAGATTTTCAAAAGGATAACTTTTTAAAGACGAAGACAAGATCCGATACTCCGAATTGGAGAAAGACTAACTTTAAAAATAATACTCAATCCAATTATCTTCCGAGAATTCTAGAAGATAGTAATGGGAAAAAGGTTCCGGTTGTTCCTAAACGCACTCAGAAGTGGATACCAAAGAAAGTCAATGATGCTTTGAGTATGATAAGGAATGATCTCCGAGAAAATTCCATGACTATGGAGAAGGCAATATCCATGATGTTGGAACTTAAAAAGTTCATTGGAAAGATGGATTTGGATGTGAAAGGTTCTAAAAGCGATATCTTTCATGATAATCTAAAAGTGAAACGGAATAAGACAAAAACTATAGATGGTGAAAAATCCATAGTTGCGGAAAAGTATGTTTCAGTCACTTGTGGTGAGAAAGACATTGTTCACCTCAACACAACTTAATTGTGTTCCCCATAGATACATCACATATAATTCAAAACATCTATCATTAAGATGGAACCTTAAGTCACAACAAGAAGCGAGAAGAATATCTAAATAGGAAATCCATCTAAACAAACTTGAATGACATAATGAAACAGAACAAGGTATACTTGTAGCAATCATAAGTCTGTATCTCATTTTCAGTAACAATATTAAAAGTAACATTCATAAATTTCCAAAATAAACTTATAAAGGGTAAAGCTTACCCATCTAAAGTGGACTAACACATCCAAAGAATATCTTATTGAAATATGGAAGTAAATTAAGGTCATACTTACAATAGCTAGCACTATACATTTACACCACAGAAGAATGACAATGATTTACAAATTAAACAGCATTTAAATAAACAAGTAACGAAGTCCAAAAATAATATAACCATACACTGACAGTAATCTTATGGAAGTCAAACAACACTTGGGACATGTTTAAATACCCAATCAGAATCAATTATCTACATGTAGTACACAGAACTACCTTACGGTAGTACATCTTTACATCCATTTGCGAACACCGTTTGCGAACTGGCCTGTAGAAGTCAATATTTGACAAAAAAAATTGGTTGTAACTTCTACGTCGAAATTACCTCACTCTTTTTTCATTCTCCTCCACTATGAATTATGTTCAAAATGGTGATGAGAAATCCTGTATTTGGGTGAGTTAAGATTGATCTTTGTCTTGTTTTTTGTTTTTGAGTGTTTTGCTCCGTTTCTTCACACTTGTTCCATTTCTCGTGGACTTGGGCACTTGGATTCTTGGAGTACTTCTATTCTAAGCTCATTTGTAGCTTTTTAAGAATGTTATTGGTGAATTAGAAATAAGAAATTTCAAGAATGGGCAGTAGTAACTAGTACGTGTTACTCTGGGATTCTTGAATGATCACAATCCTCTTATGTGAACTGTGGTGCATGGTCGTTAATGACTTTGTATTTTATTCTTTAAGAATTTTTTTTTATACACCTTTGGTAGCCATTCTTGGTGTAAATCCGTGCGAAAAATATTGATTCAACCTTCTAAGGGCAAATCTTGTATGTTCTTTACGAGTTTGTTTCTTATCAGTTTGTCTCTTCGATTTTTTATCTAGGAAACTTCTCGTGAGAATTTATTCTTATGTTTAAGAAGGATAACCAGGGTTTGGAATAGCAATTATTGTGATTACACATATCTATGCCAACGATTTTCATCATGCAATGTTTTTGGATTTAAATTCTAAGTTATTTGGAAGATGATTTTGCAATATTAATCTTTATTGGTTTTATATATTGCAAAAATATGTTATGGGATATGTATGTTTACGTTCGTGAACTATGATTATCTCATATATGCTCAAAAGTGCAAATATTGATAAAAGATAGAATGAACTTTTGAAAATTCCGAAGTATTGATCTTTCCCTGATCCACTCCTATGTGAAAGTACTGTGTGGCTCCGTCAGTTTTCTTATGTTGAGAATTTCCGATTAAATTAATTTATAGAGTTTTCTTGTGATTAATTGATTCGAGTTTACTGGATACAAATCCATGTGGTTTGTTAACGTCCAAATAAATCCTTATTTTATTGTAAAAGTAAGGTCTCTCTTGTTGTTCTTTTGGGAATAACATTTTATGGGGGGAGTTCGTAATTGAACCTGTGCTTAATTTCCAAATCTTTGTGGGGAGTGCGGATGTGGAATATTATAGGAGTTATCTTGTATCTTTATAAACTCCTTGATGAATACACTAAGTTTTGACTATGTGAAATCATAAAAACAAAGTTGTTATGTTCTCTTTTAGTCATGAATTATCTCTTTAAGAATTTCATTATGATCATGTAGTTTTCGTACCTTTGCCAATTTATATTGACAAAAAGGGGGGAAATTATTTGGTTGTTCACACTACATACATATGGTTTACGGACCATTATGTAAGGGGGGGTGGTTTTCATTGTGATATGGGAGTATTGACTAAGGGGGAGTAATACATATCACCGTAGTATTATTGTCAAAGTTGTGATGCAATTGGACTTTGATGATGTGCAATAATACTATAACACTGTATAACAATAATTGAGAACATCTGTTTTCTTATTGTTATGACCATGGATCTTCAACAACAATGATGTTGAGTTGAACATGTTCAGAATCGCTGGAGTACTTGGAGTAGCGAAGAATTCAAGGAATGTTGAAGAGTCAAGGAAATTAAGCATGATGGATGAGAAGCTACAAAGTTTATTTATTTTTTAATCCATATGTATTGATAGTTTTGTCACTAAAATTGACAAAGGGGTAGATTTTTATAGCATTGCTCGGTCGAACTAGCAAGCGTTGTTATCTCAAGCTTATTTGTCAAGTTTAGTTGATCAAAACTATAAGTCTTGATTTATAGTCTACTTATAGTTATGTCTCGGATTAGGATACAATGTGTAGTTGAGATTTAGACTTCACGACGTTCATCAATTGAAGACGAAGATCTACCGAGGAGATCTTAGAGGAACTTTATCAACAAAATGTATGTGGATACTAAAACTTATATATCACTCATAAGTCTATTTTATTCTATCTCCTAATGAGACTAAGTAGTATAGATATATAGACCTTTATATTATACACATTTAATATTTCGAGCTGAGTTTATCTCGCTTATCTATTTCTCGAAATATGTGTTAGAAGCTTTTGCTTTAGATACATTCATCATATTCTTGACGAGTTTAGTTGGTGATAATTTATTTATTGGAAACTAAATATTAAGTCAAAAAATGATCATGTGGAAATTGCCTTGAAACATCTTACATGATTTGTATGAGACAATCATTTGATGTCGACTTGGAAAGTTTCGTATTGATCATTTGATCACTTGAAAATTACTTAAATATAATAGTTTGTATGAGACAGCTATTGTCGTCTTCTAAGGATGTTTTAATGATTGAAATGGGAGTTTAGAACAAAAACCTTTGTCTGGATACAACATAGTATGCGTACCTTGCATGCAAACTGTTTTGGTATGATTAAGGTCCGGGAACCTTATTTGCATACCTAGTATGCGAATGGTTTTAACTGTTAATATCGCGAACGGTTCTACCTGAGTTACGTCCGGGACGGATGTTTACGTACCCGTTTGCAAATGGTTGGACAAAACCAAAGTCCGGAAGCTATAGTTGTGTATCTGTTTGGAACTTAGTGGTTAAGTTCTAAAATCGGTTAAGTATGTTTTTCATACTCATGAATAAATACATTTATGAATTAAGGAATGCAATCTTTGCAAACCGTGGCTTAGTATTCATGAATTGATTCTCTATAAGTACTTTGTACGATTACGAATCAATCCGATTTTGATTCAATTTGTTCATATATATTTCTATGAGATAGTGAACAATTGAACAACTCTATGAAACGCAATTAGATTAATTTGATTATCTTTCATGGTTGATTGATCAACATATTTGATCTAGAAGTGTTAGATGAATGTGGTTAAGTCAAAAGTGTTCATATGGCTAACTTCGGATAATTGTTATTGAGACAACTCAATATACACGTTTAGGTACGGTTACCCATATCTAAATGAAGGTATATTTCATTTGTGTGTAACAAGCTAAGACCATCTAACGGTGGAGATTAATTGCTTTATTTCTAAGAAGACTTAGATTGAATCTTAAATCAGAATTTCATCTAACGGTGAATATAGAATGCTTTGTTACTAAGCTATCTTAGCTTTCATTGTAAGCAACCCTGATTTGAAAGACTATATAAGGGAGAACTCTAGCAACTGGAAAACCTAATCCCGACACTTTCAAAGTGTCCTAGTTGCGACTAGAGTCGATTCTCCTTTAACCTATTTTTTTCCAAAACCATATTAGGTTAATGACTTGGAGACTTCATTTGGGATTTGTGAAGCCAGATCCAACCGTTTTCTCTCGTAGTCGCGTATTCTGATCTTACTTGTTCTATCGTATTGAGTACTATCTTCTCTAATATTTGCTCGAGATTTATCTCCGATAGGTAAGATATAAAAAGTAATCACAAAGTTCTCCGTCTCAGACTTTGTGATTTCGTAGTAACTTCTTCTACTCCCATATAGTTAACTTATTATGAGGTGATTGATATTTCTAGGCTGCTCTTCAGGAGTATAAGACCGGATTATCATTTGGTTCTTGTTCACCTTGATCTATCAAAAAACTGAACAAAACTTCGTAGGTATTTATGTGGGAGACAAATTTATCTAACAGAATAGACTTATCTGTTGGAGACTGATTTGTTTATAAGTCTTCGACTTTGGTTCATAGAAACTCTTAGTTGTGGGTGAGATCAGCTAAGAAAATCAAGTGTGCGGAATCCGACGTGGTTCTAGAGGCGTAAGGAATACCTTAATCCGTGTGAGACTTGGTTAGGGCTCAACTACATTCCAATCTGAAGTTAACTTGTAGTAGGCTAATGTTTGTAGCGGCTTAATAAAGTTTGGTGTTTAAAGATGGACTATGTCCCAGGGTTTTTCTGCATTTGTTGTTTCCTCGTTAACAAAATTTATGGTGTATGTGTTATATATTTTCAGCATTATCTTTGTTTATATAATTGAAATATCACAGGTTGTGCATAGTTCAACCAGTTGATAAAATTGACCTTGTTTGTTGGATATAACTTGATTGGCACTTGGACATTGGTCTTTGGTACCGTCCAAGTTATTTCTCATATCAATCAGGCTCACACATTTCTATCTGTTCGATTTGATGATTGTATTGAGAAATTGAGATAAAGCTCTTTGATATATTTATTGATTGAAACTCACTTTTAAGTTAGTGATCTCAGAATTATATTAGAGTTTAGTCCATACAGATTGTCGAATCAATTATTGGGTGTGGTTGTTATACCCCCGTTTTTTCACTCTCAAAATTAAGTCGTTATACAAAGAACAAATCCAACTTCATATAGTTGAGACCAAGTAATCTACCCTTAGTTACTTAGTTCCCTACTATCCCTGCACCTACAAACTTCTGGTCAACACACGTGAATCCTAAGAAAGAAATCACTCTTGAGTTGCTTTACCGATGTAAAGTCTAAAGCACTCAACTCCTTTTTATCGTCTTCCAAACATTAAGGAACAGACCTGTTTGGTAACTTCTCCAACAATCTTTTGGAAAAAGATTCATTGAGATTTGATAAAGGTTCTTACGCTTAAACCAGTAAACTCTTTTGTCGGGTAAGATCAATCCAAATCCGAAAATCAGATTTGGATTCGCAACTATCAGATTCGGATAGTGAAGAATACCACTACATTATAGTTGCTGATCTAAACAACTATATGATTAAATATATCAAAGATAAATTATATCTAAATTGAATCCCAGTCGATCAAGATGTGTGCACAAATCACGAGATATGAAAACCAATAAGAAAAAATCTTCTTGTCTTCAAATCTTCAATTGCCTTCTATTGTACCTACATAACACAAACTTGAATCCACTTATGATCGTTCACACACAAAATGGAGTATGTTAAAAATGGATGATAACAAGTTATCTTCAGATCTAAAAACATTTCTGAAGATCCCATCAATACTTTGATCTAGTTTGAGTGACATTATGTCAGAAGACAAGGCTCTCAAGAATAATCAAACTATGTGCAATCAAAGTTTCATTAACCGTTAGTCAAACAAATCAATAATCGAAAATTAAAATAACAACGCAATTATCTAGTCTCCCACCAACGGTACTCGTAGAGCTTCTTGATCCCATAGAAGTCTTTAAACGAGCGGTCGTAAGAGATTTCTCCTAATTCAGGTACTTTCCTCCCCGGATAGACGGCTCCACCTGAAACAACACGAATGAAGTTTTCCTAGCCCTTAGGATAATTTGCAAGAAATTCAAACTCAACTATTTATAGACCAAGGTTGTTTGGATAACAAAGAAATTTTAAAACCGAAATATTCTCAATTTATGCAATAAGTACCTAATTTCGGTTTTCATATTTCCAACTAATATCCAACCTGTAATTCTGAAATTTCTCTTTAGAAATATCTAATATTAGTTTAGAACTTAACTAATATAACTTTCCAAGAGATGTGCTTTGATTGCTGGAAAATCAAAAACATATAATCGAGAATCTTAATTAAAAGATTCTCAATATTTTGGTTTGGGATTACCTTGAGTATCAAGGTATATCTTTGAACAATAAAAGATAATAATTATATACATGTTCAAATTATGTCAACATTTAGAACTTTCCTATTTAGAAAACCCTATTTCCAAACTCACACAAAACCGTAAGTAATATGTGAATGTTAGAAATCGGTTTTGCTTTTCGGACCGTATCTATAATGACTCATAACCTAGGTTAAGATCGGTTCTACCAATTTTCCAAGTGTATGTAGGGATCGGTTCTACCATGACTCCCAACATATGCTAGGATCGGTTCAACCAAGTATATCAATATATGAAAGGATCGGTTATACCATGACTCTCAATATAAGTTAAGATCGGTTCTACCATGTATCCTAAAATATAGGTAGAACCGATTCTAACCTATATTGGGATACATAGTAGAACATATTCTGACCTATATTGGGATACTTGGTAGAACCGATCCTATATTATGTTGGGAGTCATGGTAGAACCGATCCCTACCTATATTTGGAGACTTGGTAGAACCGATCTTAACCTATGTTAGGAGTCATGGTAAAACCGGTCCCAAAGAGAAAAATTGATTTCCAACATTCACATATTATTTCAAGGTTTTGTGTGAGTTTGGAATTAGGTCTTGCTAAATATGGAAGTTTTGGATGTCTACATAATTTTAACATGTATATAATTCTTTTCTTTTATTGTTCAAAGAAATTCCTTGATACTCATGGTGATCCCAAACCGAAATATTGAGAATCTTTTGATTAAGATTTTCGAATAATATGTTTTTGATTTTCCAGCCATCAAAACATATATCTTGAAAAGTTATATTAGTTAAGTCCCAAACTAATATTAGATATTTCCTAAAGAGATATTTCAGAATTACAGGTTGGATATTAGTTGGAGATATGAAAACTGAAATTAGGTACTTATTACATATCTTGATAATCTTTTGATTTTGGAATTTCCTTGTAGTCCAAACAACCTTGGTCTATAAATAGTTGAGTTTGAATTCCTTGCAAATTATCCTAAGGGCTAGGCAAACTTCACTCGTGTTGTTTCGGATGGAGCCGTATCCGGAGAGGAAAGTACCTGAATTAGGCGAAATCTCTTATGACTGCTCGTTTAAAGAATTCTTAGGGATCAAGAAGCTCTACGAGTACCGTTGGTGGGAAACTAGATAAATGCATTATTATTTTAGTTTTCAATAATCGTGGAAATTCATATCTTTGATTATCAAAAATAATGTGAGAATAACGATTATAAAAGTTAACTAAAGTAAATATTTTGTGAGGAAAGATGGGATCCTTAATTAGTATTCTCATTTCAAATACTTTTGACTTTAATTAGTTTACCTTCGAAAATCAAACGAAATCCCATTTTTATTGTTATCAAGGGTGTATTGGATTAGGATTTATATGGATATTTAACATTCTAAAAAACTCCTAGGTATTCAATTAGGATATGTAAGGAATCTTTAAACATCCATGTATTCAAATTGGATTTTTTTTTAAGATAGTTGAGGTGCAAGATTGTGGATGGGGAAAAACGATTTGCTGGTTTTTTGGAGAAGTGTAGAGATGACCGATAGGACGAGACTCCTCCAACCGAGTAAATTGCTTAACCTCACACAGATGCACTATAAAGGGAGTGCTTACATTCGAGAGATAAATCTGTAGGACTCCGGCCTAAACCAAGTCAATAGTCGTTCAGAGTCAATTCGGTCACAAAGAGGGAGATATGTTAATCTGTAGGAGGGAAGCTGAGAATTGTGTGGGATCAATTATGATCAAGGATTGTGAATGTGTTAAACGTCTTGGTTAGACGATGGATTATCTGTTCAATATCTCGTGGATTTTCTGTGTGTTTTTCGTATCTCTCAATCATGTATTCGAGGACTTATTTATATTTTCAGAGTAGTGAACACATTAATCCCTATAAGTGTAATAGTTTCTTAAGTGAAAGAGTGGGAAAGTGGGAGATCGTGGTCAAGTCAGTTCCATATCGTGTGGAGACTTGACTGATCGTGCACCCACTACTTTGCTAACTCCTTCAACCGTATACACGACTTACTCACATTTCTCGTCGTGGATGAACACATGTGACGATAGGCCGCTAGACCAAAACCCTAAGTGATATTCCCCCATATGTGACGTGATTGATGTCTCAGGGATCGTGGAGTCTGCAAGGCATACGCATATTTAGTTAGTCAGTTGTTGACTGATTGGACAATGAGTCGAGATTTTGTTGAATTGAGCATTATTTATGAATGCTCAGTGATTCACGAATGTTAATATTGCTCGTCCGAGAAAATATTGTAAATTGGATGAATTGTTGAATATTGAGTTGCGATCAATATTCTAGTTTCCAATTCGGTGAGTTATCGAATATTGATAAATTACTTAATGTCGACAAGTTACTTGAATATTGATAGTTGGATCAACATTCGAGCGATCGAGCAAGTATTGCATGATTCGACGGATTATCGATAAATTATCAATATTGATAGTTGGATCAATATTCGAGCAATTGAGCAAGTATTTCTCAATTCGATTTAATTATGATAAATCACCTAATATTGATAGGTGAATTAATATTCGTTAAATCGAGCAAGTATTTCTCAATTCGACGAATTATTGATTGGTGACGTGACCCAATAAAATATTAATTAAAATATTGGTAGACTACCAAATATTATATAATTAATCCATATGATGATGGCTGGATCAACATAAATTTATTAGTGTTTGAACTTGCTCAGAATGATGATTTCGTTGAGCGTTTGTTTGAAACCCTAATTTTTGACCGATTGTTGATCAATTGATGAATTGCTGAAAATAGGTCATGAGTGAGGGAGGTACCGACCACATGGGATGATGGATGACCATGTGATACCGAGTGCTCGAGTGAGCGTGTACCAGGGTGCTTGGTTGATCAAGTTGGTAAAAGAATGATGATAAAATGTCTATTTCATCATTTATTAAAATAGTGCTCATCTGAGCATTAGGAAATAAAAACTAATTTATGGAAAAGTGAGGGACCGAAAAAGAAGGCATGAAACCGGCTCTTGGGAGTGTGGGACCGGTTGATGGTCGATTGAGCAAATTTCAAGTTGGTTGGAAAGAGTTTGGACCCAATATGAGCAATTAAGAAAATTAGGTCAAAATTGTGAATATGTGTTGGACCGGATGCTTGCAAGCCTTAGGACCGGCCTTGGTCGGTCAAGGAGGCATTCCCGTGTTGCCACAATGTCTTTGTCTCAGTCCTGAGATTTTTGGTATTTTCTGATGTGCGTTCGAGTAATATTTTGAATTTTCAGAAGAGTTCGATCTTTGACTGAAATTCTTGATTTTGCTCGAATGAGCAAGTATAATTTTGCTCACTTGATCAAAAATTGGAAAATATTAAAATAATGATATTTTAATATTTGGTATGAGTAGCCTAGTCGGTCATGTGACCATGTTGACTTTTGACTTTTTCATGGTTTGAGCAATATTTGAGAAAATATGAAGAAACCATGATTGTTTGCTCAAACGGAGAGGAGTTTCATGAGATGAGGGAAATAATAATTATGAAAGACTAGGGATTGTAAGGTGTGGGACCGGCCACGTCTAGGGCATGGCCGGCCGGCTAGGTTGCCCGGTCCCACGACACCTTTCCCTACTTTATATTATTATTTTTCATGAAACCGTGAAACTATGGAGAAACCATGAGTTTTGTTGAAACAGAGGAGTTTCATGAGATTAGGGAAATAACAATTATGAAAGACAAGGGATTGCAAGGTGTGGGACCGGCCACGAAAGGACATGGCATGTCGGCTAGGTTGTCCGGTCCCACAACACCTTTCCCTGTTTTATATTATTATTTCTCATGAAACCATGAAAATATGGAAAAACCGTGAGTTTTGCTCAAACAATGAAAATTGCTAGAATGAAGGAGTTTTCATGAGTTCATAAAAATAATAAAATAAGGAAAAATAATGGAAGATGCATGGGACCGGCCACGGCTAGGGCATGGGACCGGCCACGGCTAGGGCATGGCCGGCCGGCTGGTGGTCCCGGCCCATGAGCGCCTTTTTATTATTTTAATATTATTATTTTCTCTCTCCTGTCATGCGTAGGATTCCTCATTTGTCCATATTTTCGAATGCTCGTTCGTACATTTGGGTGCTCGTTCACCATTTTATGCGGCTTACTCAATGGTAGTCCAGATTCCCGATTGTTGAGTATTTATTACTAATTCATGAAGTTCAGTGGAGAATGATTCATGAAACCGAGTAATAAAAGTGAGTAGTTGTTTATTATCAATCCATAGGATCAGCCGTGGATTCGACCATGGATTCAGAATAATAAAGCGAGTGTTACCATTCCGTGGGATCGTGGATTCGACCATAGAATCGGAGTAACTAACTATTACCATTCTATGAGATCAGCCGTGGATTTGATCATGAAATCGGAGCAATGAAAGTAGCCATTACCATTTCATGAGATCAGTTGTGGATTCGATCATGAAATCGGGGTAATGAAAGTAGCCATTACCATTCCATGAGATCGTCGTGGATTCGATCATGAAATCGGAGTAATTAGATAAAATAGATTATCTTCTAGGAATTCAGTGGTGAATGTCACGGTAGAATTAATCTATTGCAGAAGGGATATTATCCAGTTAAAGCGTCATACCCGTTTCGAAAGGTGCATAGTCAGGAGACGACCGATGTCCTGAAGGCATTTTGCTCTCAATCTTACAGAGAACCTCCTGGATCTATAAACGGTCTATCAACATAGTGAGAGAACAGTAAGTGTCACCGACGTCGTGAAGACGCATCGCTTCTCAATCTTACGGAAAACTTCCCAATTGTTCTTCTATGTAGAGGTGGGTCTCTTTCATGTAGTAAGGGAACAAGTGAGTATCACCGATGTCCCGAAGGCGTTATTGCTCTCAATCTTAATTAGAACCGCCCAATTATGTTATTCTACATAGAGGTCATGATGAAAATGCGTGGCACCAAACGCTCAGCCTAGTGGAGGCCTTTCGGGAAACATATTCATCGTGGCTTCGTAAAATATGAATCGTCACATGCCCAAGACGATCGAAAACATGCGAAAAGATCATGATTTTACGATTTTGACCTTTGTTAAAAATCCACCTTTAACAATGATATATACGAATTCTTATAAACATTTGTAGTTAAAATATGTATGTTGTTATCCCGTATTAATCTCAACCTAGACCACAAGATTTTTATGGAATCTTATGGATAAAACTATTTTACCATAGCATGCTATGATTTTCCACCACATGCCACCAAGCAGCAGTACCACAACCAACAACCACCACCACCCACAAGTGTTAGAACATTGTTCGATCGAACTCTCTAGCATTGCTATCTCAAGCTTGTTTGCAAAGTTTAGTTTGCAAAACTATAAGTCTTGATTTCTAGTCTACTTATATCTAAGTCTCGGATTAGGATAAAAAGTGTAGTTGAGCATTAGACTTCACGATGTTCATCGATTGAAGACGCAAAAATACTAATGGGAGCTTGTGGAACTTCATCAACAAAAGGTATTTGGAGACTTGAACTCGTCTATCACTCGAAATTCTATTTACTCTATCTCCTATTTGAGACAAAAGTCGTATAGGTATATATACTTCGATTATACACATTTGATATTTCGAGCAGAGTTTAACTCGCTTACATATTTCTCAAAATATGTGTTGGTAAGATTTTGCTTTAACCAAGTTCAACTTATATTCTTGACGAAAGTCAAAAGATGATCATGTGAAAATCACCTGGTAACATCTTACATGATTTGTGTGAGGCAAATCATTTGACGTAGACTCGAATATTTCGATTAATCCATCGATCACTTGAAAATTGCTTTGAAGCTAATAGTTTGTGTGAGACAGCTATTTTCGTCTTCCGAGAATGTTTCAATGATTGAAATGGGAGTTTTGAATAATTAACCATGATTGGATATAACACAGTATGCGTACTTTTATGCTAACTGTTGCAAGTTATTCCAAGTCCGGGAACCATGGTATGCATACACGTATGCGTACTGGTTAGTTTAATGAAACTCTGGGAACTTAGTATGCATACTCGTATGCGTACTGGCGTAAGTTCATGTCTGGAAATTCAACTGAGTTTAGAAGGTATGCGTAACTGTTCGCATACTGGCGAACCCAAACTAAGTCCGAACACTTAAGTATGCGTACCCATTTGCATACTTGAGTAGGTTATGTTCTAAAATCAGTTTGTTCATGAACTAATATATTTATATAATAAGGAATGCAATATTTTGCAAACCGTGTCTATAATGTTCATGAATTGATTCGAGTAAATCAAAATCGATATTTCTTCAATTGTGTCTTGTATACTTCTAAGAGAATATAAAAAATTGAACAACACTAGAGCTAGTTTCATTCGAATCATTTGAACTAGTTATGTTAAGATGAACAAGGTTTATATAAAAGTGTTTATATGGATAACTTCGGTTAACTATTGTTGAGCCAACAAGGGTTGTTCGATAAGAATTACTTGCTTCCGGAACCTGTGGAAAAATGCTGCTCCATTCTCTCCAGGTAATTGTGTCACCTCTGCGAGTTGTCAATACGGCAGCAAATAATCTTCAGGATTGGACGGATTATTGGAGATCCTCTTATGTACATACACTATCAAAGGACATACTCGTAGCTTATTTTTTGTTATGTATTCATGGGCGCCCCAAAACCATCTTGGTTTCGAGATTAATGTACCCGTAAGCATCTTTGAACTCTCCTTCTGAGTATTTGATCACAGTTGGGCAGTGAACAAGTTCTTGCTTTGAAATTTCTGCAGCTTTCAGAGTTTTGATAGTGATAATGTTAAATTCAGAGGCTGCATCAATCAATATGCTCATGAACTCGATGCCTTTGAGGTGAGTAGTGGTTAGGAGTCCCCAGTTACACACACTATCCACATCCTCCTGGAGAGGTCGAGGTTTAGGAGCAGCTTCCCCTGAAAATAATCGTTTTCCTAACACGACACAATTGAGAGCTTTGAACATGTCTTAACGTTGATCCTTAGAGAAATAAAGAATCTCACATGCTCCATCATAGACTGTACAGTTTTTTGGATGGAGTCTCCAGAAAACATATAGCTCCTAATAGGAATAGGATCTATGTGAACTACCTTAGTGCCTAGTTGAATCTTTCTTGCATCCACTTTCTCTTTGAAAATGCACTTCAATTTGTTACAATCACTGGTGGGGTGATTGACGAACCTATGGTAATGACAGTATTTGGGATCTTCCATTTCTTTCTCAGTTGGTGGACGTCTAATAGGAGGTAGCTTGATAGCATCATCTTCAATACATTCCTCCAGGAGCTCAATTACCTCTTCGATTGGAAATGGGAAATTCAGAGCATCCTCTCTTATTTCTTGTTGTTGTGCAAGAGTCTTAGTCGTAGTTTTCCGAGGTTTAGTTGTTTGTTGTGCTGGTGTCGCACATTTGAGTTGTTGTTCCGCGGATGGATCCTTTATATTTCTTCCTTCACCTACCACGCTTACAAAGGGTTGAGTATTATATTGTTTGTTGATGAGACGTATACTTCCTCGAGTCTCATGTGCATTTTCATTCCTGGAGGTATTGGTTCTTTCCAAGCAAGGCGTGCTATTGTAGCCAAGCGCTTGGAAGCTTCATGGAGTTCGAGAATGTCCGGGAAGTGCAGGTTCTCCAATAAAGCGCGATAGACAGGTACCATATCGTTAATGCATAACTCTAGCAATTGTTGTTCAGTCACATTTGGATCATGACAATCTAGTTCCTGAATTCTGAATCTTTTGACATAATCATTTGGATGCTCATTGTTTCATTTGAAACATCCTTCCCAAGTCTGATAAATTGATTTTCTCAAATACAAAAAAAATATTTCTTGTAGAAAGTGGCAACCATCTCACACTAATTGGTTATGCTTTTTGGTGCAATATTGTTGTACCAGGTGTATGCTCTCCCACTGAGTGATTTTGAAAATTCTTTCAGGCGAAGGACGTGGTTGTGTTCATGCTTTCCTAGTGAATCTAAAAAATAAAAGATGTGTTCACGAGCGTTACCAGTACCGTCATAAAGGTAAAACCGGGAGAGGAATATCCGCTTGGAAGAGGAACTCTTTGCACATCAAGAGGGTAAGGAGTTTGGTGCTGATGAATGGTAACCGTGATTTCCTTGCCTCGATTTTAGAAAATTCGTTCCAGGTCTTCACGAGTGATGAAATTGGATTGTTGATTCCTTTATGATGGGCGTTGGGGAACAACGTAAGATTCTTCATCTATAAAGGTATGCACTGTTGAAGTACTTGCACCAGGAGTCATGAAAGTGTTCCTTGCCTGCTTCGTTTGGGGTTGGCGCGATTCTGGTGGTAACCTTTCTATTAGTGTTTTGAGAAAAGTGAGTACCTCCTTCTGAGTTGTGGTTATGCCTGTATGCGCTTTGGCAATAACTTCATGTCTCTCAATTAAATCAAAAATGGTAATAGGAGGTTTGTTTCCTTGGGCTCCTCCATCATTTCGTCCTTACGGAAGAGTGGTGATTGGACTACACCAAATCCAGTTTTTTTCAACGTTTCATTTTCCAGTCTTGCAACGGATATATGCATTGCATATATTTATCCGTTACTGATATTAAAATATACGTTGCACTATATCCTAATAACCAGAAAAAGCCAGAAAAAATAAAGAAACTATAACACGTTTTGCCTTTATTAATATAGTTGAGGGCCTAAATGTCTTTTAGAATTTTATTATTACCTATTTTCCTTATTTTTTTCACATTTACCTTATCTATTTTCTTTATCTCTATCCTCGAGTTTTTTTTTTTTTTTGTTAAGTCAGAAAATATATCAATAAAGAAAAAATAATTACAAGATAGTTTATAGGAAAAGAGGTCACATCAACTCCAAAAACCTACAAACTATTTAAATCGAAAATAAGATACATTTGGAAGCTCAATTGAATTAATGAACCAAGGACGCACAACATACTCTATTCCAACTCCATTGCCAAAATCACGACCTCTCTTAGCCATATTGTCTGCAGCAAAATTACACTCTCTAAAAGAATGCTCAAAAGTAATAACATCATAACTCCTTTGAATGTCTCCCCAGCGCGGTTTGACAAACCAAGGTATAGTACCATGTATAAACTCCATCCTTGCAGTTGTAGAATCCATGCGAATTGTAGCTCTCCTTAAACCCCACTTTGTTTTTCCATTCCCTCGAGTTCTCCTCCACCCATTTTTATTGAGCATTCGTCACAAAAATCCCAAGGTTTGAGTCAAACCTTATGCATGGACAAGGTTTCAGTCAATCCATTTTGACGGACACAGTCAAATAGGTTCGTTTTGGTTGAGACCGACTCATGTCTAAAGTACGTTATTATCCCTTCATCGCTTAACCAAAGTTGGAGTAAAATACTAATACCACTAACCTGAATCGGTACCCAATTTATCTTGACAAGGTTTATTTGCGAATCTTCTTCTTCGTTACCCCCCTCAATTTTTTTCTTCTTCTCCCTTAAGCAATAACCATAGCTTACAGTGCGACAGAATGGGATTTGAATCCGGGTGACCTAAACATCAATGTAGTATTCTAGTTCTATAATGTGATTATTCTGATGGGAAGTGTGTTATGTTTTAGCTTCAATTCAACTGAAGGAGTTTGTATAGGGTTCATATCAATTTTCAACTGCGCATCTCTTTCTTTTTTCTTCGATCGACTAGGTAATTTGTCAAAATCCCATTCTACAATTTTTATAAATTTCATGATTTCATTATGATTTGAGAAAAACCCATGTTTTTATATTTTTACTGAAATTTATGATTGTTTTGGTGAACTGGGTCTTTCACATAAGTAAACTCTAGTTAAGAAAAGTGGGAAGAGTTTGTTTGTTTTTTACTTTGTAGTGTCATCTGAATATCATGTTGTTATTTGGATTAATAGTGGAACTGGTTGTTATAGTTTTAATAGATTCACTTATGGACACGATAGTGATTATCTATTCTTTGAATGTTTTCCAATGTTGATATATTTTATTAAAATTTTCTTAATAATGCTTATACACGACACAAGGACCATGATTATGGCAGTCAATTTTTACTTCAATTTTCCTAAACATCTATGCTTTGTACTACAAAAATTGATTGCAAGTCATTTTCTTGCAGCTTTTTGTATAGCAAGACCAGCGGAAATGATGGAAATATTTCCTTCATGGCCAATGAGCTTCAGCCTACTCCAAAAGTAAGTGTTATCTCTCTATATATATAACAAAATTGTTACGTACGTCTTTCTGACTCGTAACGAGTGAATTTTGGGGAATTAAGTGTAGGTATAGCCTTTCATTTGTTTCCCCGTGTAATATGTTGTTGAGTACCATTAATGGTGCAGGTACAGTTATAGAAGGTTAGAAAAGATACAAGCATTTGCAATAAGTTATAGGGACATGATCCAACACAACTAGTTTGATTTATAATGTTTTAGGGAATGACATCATTTTGTTGCGATGTACCGATGCAACTTGTTAGCAAGAAAATCTAGAGTGATCCTTTCATTTTCCAATAAGAATGTGTAACTTCTTTGGTACCACTCACGAAATTGATAGGGGAACCCTGCATTATTACACCTCTAAATTGAACACCCAAGAAAGTTATTCTACTAGGATAGAAAGAGAAAAGATTTATCGAAGAGTCACAGCAGATAAAACCAATGCATTTATGTAGATTGCAATTTCCTAATAGATGTACTTAACATTGGACGATTATATCAAAATATGAATAAGCATATCTGGTAATAAATTTTGCAACGGATATATATATGTTGTTTAAATTATTATATAACTGCAGTATGTCTAATTAAAGCAACGGATGAAGCAACGTTTTAAAGGTTGCTTTAATTAATTTAAGCAACGTATATAAACGTTGCCCAAAATTTATGACGTCGTGTGGGCAACGTACATAAGCGTTGCTTAAATTATTAGCAACATTTATAAACGTGGTAAATTTGGGTTCTTGGTCGAGGTGTCATGCTCGAAGAAACATTAGGAAGAGTAGAAACGGCTCTAGATTTTGTGAAATGAGGTGTCACACCGGAGGGAATGTTTCTAGCGCCACTGGTGTTTGTGGTAGAGGATGTAACGCCATGGGATGTATTGACAGCTCTGGTAGGTGGTAAGTTAATGCCAGCAACATGAATATTGGCGCCAGGAGTGTTGTTAGCGCCAGTAGAATCAAGATTAATTAATGATCCAGACCTAAGATTGACCATTTTGAGAGAAAATTGAGAAATTGCTTTAGCATCCAAAAGATTAATCTCCCACTGTGGTCGCTAATTTGTAGTAGGGTAAAAACTGATCCTGGGGGAGAATGGTAAATTGGGTGTCCCAGTGAGAATTAAATCTGAACCCTAAAAAAATGTATTGCACAGGAGTACTTTAGATTCGAGAGATCAATCTGTACAATCCTGGCCTAAACCAAGAAATGGTCATTCCAGTCTTGCTTCAGTCATAAAATGAAGGAGAAGGGTTGATCTTAGGGAGGGAAGCAAAGAAAGTGTTGAGATCAGAATGATGAATTTACATAAAGTGTAGTTTTATAACTTGTATCAGAACGTAGAATTTTCTTGCAGAGTGTAAGCTGTGAATTCTAGATGGTTTCTCAATACTTGTGTTGATAATCGATGTTTTTTTCTCTGTTGAAAATAGATTTAAAAAATATATTTATACAAGTCATAGTCGAACACACTGATCTCATATAAAGTGGAAGTAGTTGAGTAATGGAGAAGTGAGAATCGTGTAAAGTGGTGAAAATCGTGTCCCTACTATGAAGGGAAGACTAGTCAGTTTTACACCCACTACTTCTCTATTACCACTAACTGTCCGTCTTTCCTGACACTTTCTCATAATGGACGTGTTGTACACCGCATCTGTTAATCACTTAGACCAATACCCTGATGAACATCCCCCAGGTTGTTACATGTTTGATGTCTCGGGTATTTTTGTAGAAAATATGGAGCAATTTACATAAGAATGGGACAAGTCTTACATGGTAGTTGCTGAGAGGTTCTTGCTTGCAAGACCTAACTATTTCGACCAATCGCACGCAACCTAGGTACCAGGTAATCATATGTGACAAGCCAAGTCGTGAGACTTGCTGCAAAAAATAACATGCAATGTTTTTAGGTTAAATTATTAAATTATTTGTGAAATCGATATTTATAAAATATTGTTTGCAATCGATGCTTGTAAAGCATCGCTTTTAAGCAAGCAGCTCAAAATAATCGATGAAAATGAAGTATCGTTGTATAGAGCCCATTTTGGTTAGTCGCAGAATTCACGGTCTTAAAATTTGCGCGGCCGACCATCTTTGAGAAGCTGCCAGAAGATATCCGCGTAGGTTATAGATGAGTTGGTTGATCCTCATAGGAGAAGGATGGCCAACAGCCATTATGACATCTCATTGGTCGGCCCAAATAAGATCTAAACCAGTTTAATTAGCTAGCCAAGTTGGATGGTTGAGATGATTTGTGGCAGTTATTAATTATCGTTAAATTTATTTAAGAATTTTTTAGGCAGCATGACTAGCCTACTTTGGGCAATGATTCGGAGCGGAGCAGGTAGGACAGAAGCGATGCGATTGGTCAAGGCCAAAGACGATCCCCCGGTGATCATAACGACACCTTATTGGTCGCCCAAAATTGTATCTAAGCCGGTCAATTTAGACGGCTAAGTTGAATGGCCATGATTTATTTAAGACTGCCATAGATGGTCTTGACCTAATTAAGACCCTTTTCAAGTCGCTCGACTAGCTTACTTTGGCTAGCAATTTCGGACGTCGCCTGCGTGCTAGGAGAGTTCTGATTGGCTGAAATAACAGAGGGTCCGTCAGTGAATATCATGGAGCACGTTTGGTCGCGCTTGTAAAAGCTAAAGCTAGGAAATGGAGATTTCCAAGTCGTGTGGTCATAATTAGTTTGTGATTGATTTGGACAGCCAATATCTATTTTCTTAATAAATTAAGCTTGTCGACTAGCCAACTTCCACCTATAATTAAAAGTGTAGGCTACAACTTTGTAGTGATTTGATTATCCTATGGGAAAGAGGGGTCGGCAGACTGCAATATGGGGCATGGCCGGTTGGTGATGGGAGGCGCCAGTTAGGGCAAACTGACCGAACAAGTAACGTGGTCGCTCCCTTTTTGTTGCTGCCTTTATTTGTCGTAGTTTCCCTTTATTTCTTATTTTCCAACTTTTGGTAGGATTCTGCTCCTACTAGTTCCATGATGGACTAATTTCCTAGTTTCCTTAGGTTTAGTGTCGACCAATAGGGATCGAGATATTGTGCATGCTCCGTTTAAGCTAAAACCTAATTTTCGTAAATTGATAAAGTTAGGTCAGAAAAACTAAATTTTATGAGCTGACAGGGAATGAATAAATTTTGGTGAATTTTGCACGTTGATACAAAATCACTAATTTTTATCTCGGAGAGTACATAGGTTGTACGCCTATGATTGAGTATCTTCATGCACATCTTAATACTGGCACTTTGGGAAATTCATGCTACTCATCTGAGAGTGAACATTAATTGTCATGTCATATCAATATTAAGAGTTCAACTGGGAAAATAGCATATGATGAATACTCATCAAGCCCTGTATTAGTGAATATTGCAGACAGAATCTTGAATAAAATTCATATAACATTTGGGATTGTTGCTACATGCACCAATATTATTCTAATAAATTTCGTAAGTACTGAATTACATAGTTCATATGTAAGCAGAGAGGTATACACTTTCCTCAACTTCTTGGTAGCTCTACTTATTTGTAGAAAGCAGACATACAAATATGAAGTTTTACGATTTTAGCCCTGAACTAAAAACCACCATCAACACATATGTTAAGGATAATACCCTTGACATTACGGGTTGTGAGCATCCAACCTTTATGCAAAGGAATCAGTGTTGTGATAAACCTAGATTTGCCTATAAACATCATAAGATTTTCAAAAGGATAACTTTTTAAAGACGAAGACAAGATCCGATACTCCGAATTGGAGAAAGACTAACTTTAAAAATAATACTCAATCCAATTATCTTCCGAGAATTCTAGAAGATAGTAATGGGAAAAAGGTTAGGTTGTTCCTAAACGCACTCAGAAGTGGATACCAAAGAAAGTCAATGATGCTTTGAGTATGATAAGGAATGATCTCCGAGAAAATTCCATGACTATGGAGAAGGCAATATCCATGATGTTGGAACTTAAAAAGTTCATTGGAAAGATGGATTTGGATGTGAAAGGTTCTAAAAGCGATATCTTTCATGATAATCTAAAAGTGAAACGGAATAAGACAAAAACTATAGATGGTGAAAAATCCATAGTTGCGGAAAAGTATGTTTCAGTCACTTGTGGTGAGAAAGACATTGTTCACCTCAACACAACTTAATTGGGTTCCCCATAGATACATCACATATAATTCAAAACATCTATCATTAAGATGGAACCTTAAGTCACAACAAGAAGCGAGAAGAATATCTAAATAGGAAATCCATCTAAACAAACTTGAATGACATAATGAAACAGAACAAGGTATACTTGTAGCAATCATAAGTCTGTATCTCATTTTCAGTAACAATATTAAAAGTAACATTCATAAATTTCCAAAATAAACTTATAAAGGGTAAAGCTTACCCATCTAAAGTGGACTAACACATCCAAAGAATATCTTATTGAAATATGGAAGTAAATTAAGGTCATACTTACAATAGCTAGCACTATACATTTACACCACAGAAGAATGACAATGATTTACAAATTAAACAGCATTTAAATAAACAAGTAACGAAGTCCAAAAATAATATAACCATACACTGACAGTAATCTTATGGAAGTCAAACAACACTTGGGACATGTTTAAATACCCAATCAGAATCAATTATCTACATGTAGTACACAGAACTACCTTACAGAGTACATCTTTACATCCATTTGCGAACACCGTTTGCGAACTGGCCTGTAGAAGTCAATATTTGACAAAAAAAATTGGTTGTAACTTCTACGTCGAAATTACCTCACTCTTTTTTCATTCTCCTCCACTATGAATTATGTTCAAAATGGTGATGAGAAATCCTGTATTTGGGTGAGTTAAGATTGATCTTTGTCTTGTTTTTTGTTTTTGAGTGTTTTGCTCCGTTTCTTCGCACTTGTTCCATTTCTCGTGGACTTGGGCACTTGGATTCTTGGAGTACTTCTATTCTAAGCTCATTTGTAGCTTTTTAAGAATGTTATTGGTGAATTAGAAATAAGAAATTTCAAGAATGGGCAGTAGTAACTAGTACGTGTTACTCTGGGATTCTTGAATGATCACAATCCTCTTATGTGAACTGCGGTGCATGGTCGTTAATGACTTTGTATTTTATTCTTTAAGAATTTTTTTTTATACACCTTTGGTAGCCATTCTTGGTGTAAATCCGTGCGAAAAATATTGATTCAACCTTCTAAGGGCAAATCTTGTATGTTCTTTACGAGTTTGTTTCTTATCAGTTTGTCTCTTCGATTTTTTATCTAGGAAACTTCTCGTGAGAATTTATTCTTATGTTTAAGAAGGATAACCAGGGTTTGGAATAACAATTATTGTGATTACACATATCTATGCCAACGATTTTCATCATGCAATGTTTTTGGATTTAAATTCTAAGTTATTTGGAAGATGATTTTGCAATATTAATCTTTATTGGTTTTATATATTGCAAAAATATGTTATGGGATATGTATGTTTACGTTCGTGAACTATGATTATCTCATATATGCTCAAAAGTGCAAATATTGATAAAAGATAGAATGAACTTTTGAAAATTCAAGTATTGATCTTTCCCTGATCCACTCCTATGTGAAAGTCTTGTGTGGCTTCGTCGGTTTTCTTATGTTGAGAATTTCCGATTAAATTAATTTATAGAGTTTTCTTGTGATTAATTGATTCGAGTTTTATCGGATACAAATCCATGTGGTTTGTTAACGTCCAAATAAATCCTTATTTTATTGTAAAAGTAAGGTCTCTCTTGTTGTTCTTTTGGGAATAACATTTTATGGGGGAGTTCGTAATTGAACCTGTGCTTAATTTCCAAATCTTTGTGGGGAGTGCGGATGTGGAATATTATAGGAGTTATCTTGTATCTTTATAAACTCCTTGATGAATACACTAAGTTTTGACTATGTGAAATCATAAAAACAAAGTTGTTATGTTCTCTTTTAGTCATGAATTATCTCTTTAAGAATTTCATTATGATCATGTAGTTTTCGTACCTTTGCCAATTTATATTGACAAAAAGGGGGGAAATTATTTGGTTGTTCACACTACATACATATGGTTTACGGACCATTATGTAAGGGGGGGGTGGTTTTCATTGTGATATGGGAGTATTGACTAAGGGGAGTAATACATATCACCGTAGTATTATTGTCAAAGTTGTGATGCAATTGGACTTTGATGATGTGCAATAATACTATAACACTGTATAACAATAATTGAGAACATCTGTTTTCTTATTGTTATGACCATGGATCTTCAACAACAATGATGTTGAGTTGAACATGTTAGAATCATTGGAGTACTTGGAGTAGCGAAGAATTCAAGGAATGTTGAAGAGTCAAGGAAATTAAGCATGATGGATGAGAAGCTACAAAGTTTATTTATTTTTTAATCCATATGTATTGATAGTTTTGTCACTAAAATTGACAAAGGGGTAGATTTTTATAGCATTGCTCGGTCGAACTAGCAAGCGTTGTTATCTCAAGCTTATTTGTCAAGTTTAGTTGATCAAAACTATAAGTCTTGATTTATAGTCTACTTATAGTTATGTCTCGGATTAGGATACAATGTGTAGTTGAGATTTAGACTTCACGACGTTCATCAATTGAAGACGAAGATCTACCGAGGAGATCTTAGAGGAACTTTATCAACAAAATGTATGTGGATACTAAAACTTATCTATCACTCATAAGTCTATTTTATTCTATCTCCTAATGAGACTAAGTAGTATAGATATATAGACCTTTATATTATACACATTTAATATTTCGAGCTGAGTTTATCTCGCTTATCTATTTCTCGAAATATGTGTTAGAAGCTTTTGCTTTAGATACATTCATCATATTCTTGACGAGTTTAGTTGGTGATAATTTATTTATTGGAAACTAAATATTAAGTCAAAAAATGATCATGTGGAAATTGCCTTGAAACATCTTACATGATTTGTATGAGACAATCATTTGATGTCGACTTGGAAAGTTTCGTATTGATCATTTGATCACTTGAAAATTACTTAAATATAATAGTTTGTATGAGACAGCTATTGTCGTCTTCTAAGGATGTTTTAATGATTGAAATGGGAGTTTAGAACAAAAACCTTTGTCTGGATACAACATAGTATGCGTACCTTGCATGCAAACTGTTTTGGTATGATTAAGGTCCGGGAACCTTATTTGCATACCTAGTATGCGAATGGTTTTAACTGTTAATATCGCGAACGGTTCTACCTGAGTTACGTCCGGGACGGATGTTTACGTACCCGTTTGCAAATGGTTGGACAAAACCAAAGTCCGGAAGCTATAGTTGTGTATCTGTTTGGAACTTAGTGGTTAAGTTCTAAAATCGGTTAAGTATGTTTTTCATACTCATGAATAAATACATTTATGAATTAAGGAATGCAATCTTTGCAAACCGTGGCTTAGTATTCATGAATTGATTCTCTATAAGTACTTTGTACGATTACTTAATCAATCCGATTTTGATTCAATTTGTTCATATATATTTCTATGAGATAGTGAACAATTGAACAACTCTATGAAACGCAATTAGATTAATTTGATTATCTTTCATGGTTGATTGATCAACATATTTGATCTAGAAGTGTTAGATGAATGTGGTTAAGTCAAAAGTGTTCATATGGCTAACTTCGGATAATTGTTATTGAGACAACTCAATATACACGTTTAGGTACGGTTACCCATATCTAAATGAAGGTATATTTCATTTGTGTGTAACAAGCTAAGACCATCTAACGGTGGAGATTAATTGCTTTATTTCTAAGAAGACTTAGATTGAATCTTAAATCAGAATTTCATCTAACGGTGAATATAGAATGCTTTGTTACTAAGCTATCTTAGCTTTCATTGTAAGCAACCCTGATTTGAAAGACTATATAAGGGAGAACTCTAGCAACTGGAAAACCTAATCCCGACACTTTCCAGTGTCCTAGTTGCGACTAGAGTCGATTCTCCTTTAACCTATTTTTTTCCAAAACCATATTAGGTTAATGACTTGGAGACTTCATTTGGGATTTGTGAAGCCAGATCCAACTGTTTTCTCTGTAGTCGCGTATTCTGATCTTACTTGTTCTATCGTATTGAGTACTATCTTCTCTAATATTTGCTCGAGATTTATCTCCGATAGGTAAGATATAAAAAGTAATCACAAAGTTCTCCGTCTCAGACTTTGTGATTTCGTAGTAACTTCTTCTACTCCCATATAGTTAACTTATTATGAGGTGATTGATATTTCTAGGCTGCTCTTCAGGAGTATAAGACCGGATTATCATTTGGTTCTTGTTCACCTTGATCTATCAAAAAACTGAACAAAACTTCGTAGGTATTTATGTGGGAGACAAATTTATCTAACAGAATAGACTTATCTGTGGGAGACTGATTTGTTTATAAGTCTTCGACTTTGGTTCATAGAAACTCTTAGTTGTGGGTGAGATCAGCTAAGAAAATCAAGTGTGCGGAATCCGACGTGGTTCTAGAGGCGTAAGGAATACCTTAATCCGTGTGAGACTTGGTTAGGGCTCAACTACATTCCAATCTGAAGTTAACTTGTAGTAGGCTAATGTTTGTAGCGGCTTAATAAAGTTTGGTGTTTAAAGATGGACTATGTCCCAGGGTTTTTCTGCATTTGCTGTTTCCTCGTTAACAAAATTTATGGTGTATGTGTTATATCTTTTCAGCATTATCTTTGTTTATATAATTGAAATATCACAGGTTGTGCATAGTTCAACCAGTTGATAAAATTGACCTTGTTTGTTGGATATAACTTGATTGGCACTTGGACATTGGTCTTTGGTACCGTCCAAGTTATTTCTCATATCAATCAGGCTCACACATTTCTATCTGTTCGATTTGATGATTGTATTGAGAAATTGAGATAAAGCTCTTTGATATATTTATTGATTGAAACTCACTTTTAAGTTAGTGATCTCAGAATTATATTAGAGTTTAGTCCATACAGATTGTCGAATCAATTATTGGGTGTGGTTGTTATACCCCCGTTTTTTCACTCTCAAAATTAAGTCGTTATACAAAGAACAAATCCAACTTCATATAGTTGAGACCAAGTAATCTACCCTTAGTTACTTAGTTCCCCTACTATCCCTGCACCTACAAACTTCTGGTCAACACACGTGAATCCTAAGAAAGAAATCACTCTTGAGTTGCTTTACCGATGTAAAGTCTAAAGCACTCAACTCCTTTTTATCGTCTTCCAAACATTAAGGAACAGACCTGTTTGGTAACTGCTCCAACAATCTTTTGGAAAAAGATTCATTGAGATTTGATAAAGGTTCTTACGCTTAAACCAGTAAACTCTTTTGTCGGGTAAGATCAATCCAAATCCGAAAATCAGATTTGGATTCGCAACTATCAGATTCGGATAGTGAAGAATACCACTACATTATAGTTGCTGATCTAAACAACTATATGATTAAATATATCAAAGATAAATTATATCTAAATTGAATCCCAGTCGATCAAGATGTGTGCACAAATCACGAGATATGAAAACCAATAAGAAAAATCTTCTTGTCTTCAAATCTTCAATTGCCTTCTATTGTACCTACATAACACAAACTTGAATCCACTTATGATCGTTCACACACAAAATGGAGTATGTTAAAAATGGATGATAACAAGTTATCTTCAGATCTAAAAACATTTCTGAAGATCCCATCAATACTTTGATCTAGTTTGAGTGACATTATGTCAGAAGACAAGGCTCTCAAGAATAATCAAACTATGTGCAATCAAAGTTTCATTAACCGTTAGTCAAACAAATCAATAATCGAAAATTAAAATAACAACGCAATTATCTAGTCTCCCACCAACGGTACTCGTAGAGCTTCTTGATCCCATAGAAGTCTTTAAACGAGCGGTCGTAAGAGATTTCTCCTAATTCAGGTACTTTCCTCCCCGGATAGACGGCTCCACCTGAAACAACACGAATGAAGTTTTCCTAGCCCTTAGGATAATTTGCAAGAAATTCAAACTCAACTATTTATAGACCAAGGTTGTTTGGATAACAAAGAAATTTTAAAACCGAAATATTCTCAATTTATGCAATAAGTACCTAATTTCGGTTTTCATATTTCCAACTAATATCCAACCTGTAATTCTGAAATTTCTCTTTAGAAATATCTAATATTAGTTTAGAACTTAACTAATATAACTTTCCAAGAGATGTGCTTTGATTCTTTGGAAAATCAAAAACATATAATCGAGAATCTTAATTAAAAGATTCTCAATATTTTGGTTTGGGATTACCTTGAGTATCAAGGTATATCTTTGAACAATAAAAGATAATAATTATATACATGTTCAAATTATGTCAACATTTAGAACTTTCCTATTTAGAAAACCCTATTTCCAAACTCACACAAAACCGTAAGTAATATGTGAATGTTAGAAATCGGTTTTGCTTTTGGACCGTATCTATAATGACTCATAACATAGGTTAAGATCGGTTCTACCAATTTTCCAAGTGTATGTAGGGATCGGTTCTACCATGACTCCCAACATATGCTAGGATCGGTTCAACCAAGTATATCAATATATGAAAGGATCGGTTATACCATGACTCTCAATATAAGTTAAGATCGGTTCTACCATGTATCCTAAAATATAGGTAGAACCGATTCTAACCTATATTGGGATACATAGTAGAACATATTCTGACCTATATTGGGATACTTGGTAGAACCGATCCTATATTATGTTGGGAGTCATGGTAGAACCGATCCCTACCTATATTTGGAGACTTGGTAGAACCGATCTTAACCTATGTTAGGAGTCATGGTAAAACCGGTCCCAAAGAGAAAAATTGATTTCCAACATTCACATATTATTTCAAGGTTTTGTGTGAGTTTGGAATTAGGTCTTGCTAAATATGGAAGTTTTGGATGTCTACATAATTTTAACATGTATATAATTCTTTTCTTTTATTGTTCAAAGAAATTCCTTGATACTCATGGTGATCCCAAACCGAAATATTGAGAATCTTTTGATTAAGATTTTCGAATAATATGTTTTTGATTTTCCAGCCATCAAAACATATATCTTGAAAAGTTATATTAGTTAAGTCCCAAACTAATATTAGATATTTCCTAAAGAGATATTTCAGAATTACAGGTTGGATATTAGTTGGAGATATGAAAACTGAAATTAGGTACTTATTACATATCTTGATAATCTTTTGATTTTGGAATTTCCTTGTAGTCCAAACAACCTTGGTCTATAAATAGTTGAGTTTGAATTCCTTGCAAATTATCCTAAGGGCTAGGCAAACTTCACTCGTGTTGTTTCGGATGGAGCCGTATCCGGAGAGGAAAGTACCTGAATTAGGCGAAATCTCTTATGACTGCTCGTTTAAAGAATTCTTAGGGATCAAGAAGCTCTACGAGTACCGTTGGTGGGAAACTAGATAAATGCATTATTATTTTAGTTTTCAATAATCGTGGAAATTCATATCTTTGATTATCAAAAATAATGTGAGAATAACGATTATAAAAGTTAACTAAAGTAAATATTTTGTGAGGAAAGATAGGATCCTTAATTAGTATTCTCATTTCAAATACTTTTGACTTTAATTAGTTTACCTTCGAAAATCAAACGAAATCCCATTTTTATTGTTATCAAGGGTGTATTGGATTAGGATTTATATGGATATTTAACATTCTAAAAAACTCCTAGGTATTCAATTAGGATATGTAAGGAATCTTTAAACATCCATGTATTCAAATTGGATTTTTTTTAAGATAGTTGAGGTGCAAGATTGTGGATGGGGAAAAACGATTTGCTGGTTTTTTGGAGAAGTGTAGAGATGACCGATAGGACGAGACTCCTCCAACCGAGTAAATTGCTTAACCTCACACAGATGCACTATAAAGGGAGTGCTTACATTCGAGAGATAAATCTGTAGGACTCCGGCCTAAACCAAGTCAATAGTCGTTCAGAGTCAATTCGGTCACAAAGAGGGAGATATGTTAATCTGTAGGAGGGAAGCTGAGAATTGTGTGGGATCAATTATGATCAAGGATTGTGAATGTGTTGAACGTCTTGGTTAGACGATGGATTATCTGTTCAATATCTCGTGGATTTTCTGTGTGTTTTTCGTATCTCTCAATCATGTATTCGAGGACTTATTTATATTGTCAGAGTAGTGAACACATTAATCCCTATAAGTGTGATAATTTCTTAAGTGAAAGAGTGGGAAAGTGGGAGATCGTGGTCAAGTCAGTTCCATATCGTGTGGAGACTTGACTGATCGTGCACCCACTACTTTGCTAACTCCTTCAACCGTATGCACGACTTACTCACATTTCTCGTCGTGGATGAACACATGTGACGATAGGCCGCTAGACCAAAACCCTAAGTGATATTCCCCCATATGTGACGTGATTGATGTCTCAGGGATCGTGGAGTCTGCAAGGCATACGCATATTTAGTTAGTCAGTTGTTGACTGATTGGACAATGAGTCGAGATTTTGTTGAATTGAGCATTATTTATGAATGCTCAGTGATTCACGAATGTTAATATTGCTCGTCCGAGAAAATATTGTAAATTGGATGAATTGTTGAATATTGAGTTGCGATCAATATTCTAGTTTCCCAATTCGGTGAGTTACTGAATATTGATAAATTACTGAATGCTGACAAGTTACTGAATATTGATAGTTGGATCAACATTCGAGCGACTGAGCAAGTATTGCATGATTCGACGGATTACTGATAAATTACTGAATATTGATAGTTGGATCAATATTCGAGCAGCTGAGCAAGTATTTCTCAATTCGACGAATTATGATAAATCACTGAATATTGATAGGTGAATTAATATTCGAGCAACTGAGCAAGTATTTCTCAATTCGACGAATTATTGATTGGTGACGTGACCCAATAAAATATTAATTAAAATATTGGTAGACTACCAAATATTATATAATTAATCCATATGATGATGGCTGGATCAACATAAATTTATTAGTGTTTGAACTTGCTCAGAATGATGATTTCGTTGAGCGTTTGTTTGAAAACCTAATTTTTGACCGATTGTTGATCAATTGATGAATTGCTGAAAATAGGTCATGAGTGAGGGAGGTACCGACCACATGGGATGATGGATGACCATGTGATACCGAGTGCTCGAGTGAGCGTGTACCAGGGTGCTTGGTTGACTGGTTGGTAAAAGAATGATGATAAAATGTCTATTTCATCATTTATTAAAATAGTGCTCATCTGAGCATTAGGAAATAAAAACTAATTTATGGAAAAGTGAGGGACCGAAAAAGAAGGCATGAAACCGGCTCTTGGGAGTGTGGGACCGGTTGATGGTCGATTGAGCAAATTTCAAGTTGGTTGGAAAGAGTTTGGACCCAATATGAGCAATTAAGAAAATTAGGTCAAAATTGTGAATATGTGTTGGACCGGATGCTTGCAAGCCTTAGGACCGGCCTTGGTCGGTCAAGGAGGCATTCCCGTGTTGCCACAATGTCTTTGTCTCAGTCCTGAGATTTTTGGTATTTTCTGATGTGCGTTCGAGTAATATTTTGAATTTTCAGAAGAGTTCGATCTTTGACTGAAATTCTTGATTTTGCTCGAATGAGCAAGTATAATTTTGCTCACTTGATCAAAAATTGGAAAATATTAAATAATAATATTTTAATAATTGGTATGAGTAGCCTAGTCGGTCATGTGACCATGTTGACTTTTGACTTTTTCATGGTTTGAGCAATATTTGAGAAAATATGAAGAAACCATGATTTTTTGCTCAAACGGAGGAGTTTCATGAGATGAGGGAAATAATAATTATGTAAGACTAGGGATTGTAAGGTATAAACCATCCACGGCTAAGGCATGGTCGTCCGTCTAGGTTGCCCGGTCCCACGACACCTTTCCCTATTTTATATTATTATTTTTCATGAAACCGTGAAACTATGGAGAAACCATGAGTTTTGTTGAAACTAAGGAGTTTCATGAGATTAGGGAAACAACAATTATGAAAGACAATGGATTGCAAGGTGTGGGACCGGCCACGACCAGGACATGGCCGGCTATGTTGTCCGGTCCCGCAACACCTTTTCATGTTTTATATTATTATTTCTCATGAAACCATGAAAATATGGAAAAACCGTGAGTTTTGCTCAAACAAGAAAAATTGCTAGAATGAAGGAGTTTTCATGAGTTCATGAAAATAATAAAATAAGGAAAAATAATGGAAGAGGCATGGGACCGGCCATGGCTAGGGCATGGCCGGCCGGTGGGCCCGGCACATGAGTGCCTTTTATTATTTTAATATTATTATTTTGTCTATCCTGTCCTGCATAGGATTCCTCATTTGTCCATATTTTCGAATGCTCGTTCGTGCATCATTTTCGAGTACACTTGCACCATTTTATGGGGCTTACTCAGTGGTAGTCCAGATGCCCGATTGTTGAGTATTTATTACTAATTCATGAAATTCAGTGGAGAATGATTCATGAAACCGAGTAATTAAAGTGAGTAGTTATTTATTATCAATCCATAGGATCAGTCGTGGATTCGACCATGGATTCGGAATAATAAAGCGAGTGTTACCATTCCGTGGGATCATGGATTCGACCACAGAATCGGAGTAACTAACTATTACCATTCCATGAGATTGGCCGTGGATTTGATCATGAAATCAGATCAATGAAAGTATCCATTACCATTCCATGAGATCAGCCGTGGATTCGATCATGAAATAGTATTAATGAAAGTAGCCATTACCATTCCATGAAATTATCCGTGGATTCGATCATGAAATCAGAGTAATGAGATTATCTATTTATATTCCATGAGATCAGTCGTGGATTCGATCATGAAATCGGAGTAATTAGATAAAATAGATTATCTTCTAGGAATTCAGCGGTGAATGTCACAGTAGAATTAATAATCTATTGTAGAAGGGATATTAGCCAGTTAAAGCGTCATGCCCATTCCGAAAGGTGCATAGTCAGGAGACTGCCGATGTCCTGAAGGCGTTTTGCTCTCAATATTACGGAGAACCGCCTGGACCTATACACGGTCTCTCTACATAGTCAGGGAACAATGAGTCTCACCGACGTCCTGAAGGCGTTACTGCTCTCAATCTTACGGATAACCGCCCAATCGTTCTTCTGTGTAGAGGTGGGTCTCTCTATTGTAGTCAGGGAACAGTGAGTATCACCGACGTCCTGAAGGCGTTATTGCTCTCAATCTTACGGAGAACCGCCCAATTATGTTATTCTACATAGAGGTCATGATGAAATGCGTGGCACCGAACGCTCAGCTAGTGGAGGCCTTTCGGGAAACATATTCATCATGGCTTCGTAAAATATGAATCGTCACATGCCTGAAGACGTATCAAAAACATGCAGTATAATGATTTTACGATTTTGACCATTTTTGAAAATCCACCATCAACATTAAGTCCCCTGCTTAGTGAGGGACAGTCATGTTCCATAGTAAGCATTAGAAGGTGATTTTCAGTCGACGAGATCAGTGGTTGAACTCGGTCGTACAAAGGTATTCTCAGAATCCTCGATTTGCTCCAATGGTACCATGTACGAGAAAATGTTCAGGTGAGGATACTGATAGTATGATAGAGTGTCATATCGTGAGCACGGAGAGATGAGGCACTGCTGATTTGGACGATCAGACGTCCGGTTTTGGTCAGTTTAATATTTGCGGGCTCGAGCCCAAAAAAGGAAATCCATGTTTTATTAGGTTTTGGGAATAAAATTGATATAAAAGGGAAGAGACCCTAAATTGTTTTTTAAAGTTCAGTTGTTCATGAGTTGTTCATAAATAAAATTCCATGTGTGCATGTATGCGTAAGTTTCATGAATATTTTTTTTTAGAAAACATATGCCCGTTCGTTAGTTTAAGAAACGAGCAATAATCCCTAATATGAAAGAGATACATGAATCCTTGAATAGACATGATTTAGTTACAGTAGATAAAATTTTGTTTATAAGGTTTCATGAAAATCAAAATTTTACTTTCAAAGCATGAACTTTCACACAAACACCTTTAGGAAACGTACATTCGTTCGTAGTTAAAGTAATAGACAATAATCCCAAGGTATTTTTGAAATAAACCTGCACTTCATGACAAAATTTTGTTTGCGGACTTTCAAAATTTTATTTGGAATATATGGACCTTTACAAAAATAGGAAAGACCCTCGTTTCATAGACAAACGCTCGTTTGAGTAAAATAATATTTTATTTTATTTTAAATAATAACTATATTATCATTTTTATTACTGTATTATCATTTTTTCCTATTTTATTACATAATTTTAATTTTAATTTTAATTTAAGAATAAGTACATAATAATTACACAGAGCTTTTGGTTGGCAACCTAGCAACAAGCTGGGCCCCAACTCCTCTTTGAATAGCAACACCTACTCTATAAAAAATAAAACTGCCTAAGCCACTACTAGCATCATTGCTTATCAAGCAATTCCGTAGGCGTTTGAAAAATACAATAGCATCCTCACCAATCTCACCTAAGGTGGAAAAATCCAAAACACTTAAACCATAACCATGTGCAGCACACTTGTCCAAATACTTGGTCTGTTTGCGAGAAACAGCCCCAGAGATAGCCTTCCCAGGAGCGAAAGAACGGACACCCTCACCAGTGAAAGGGGATACACCTATGACATCCATGCAAATATCTTGCCCATTGTCCTAGTTAAGAACGAGAATGTCAGCAGGCTTTAGATCTCTACCATCATCCGCTCGAAGGCCAATAGAAGCCTCTTTGCGCGCAGGTACATTGGCTTTATAGAAAATGTCAAAAACAACATCCCGAACAACATCATGGCAAAACTTATAACCAATATCCTTGGAACAATGAAGCGCATGATCACCAAAGATAACTCATGTAAAAAAAAAAAATTGTGCGTGAGTTTAAAAAAGAATTCTGTTAAAGAAATCAAATTTTGTTTTTGAGTAATTGTTGAAAGCAAACAATGTTTCTATGAATTTGTGATTTCATAGTGTATGCACACACGGTAGAAAATCAGTGAATGTTCACATGAAGGGTTATGTGAATTATTCATAATTTCGTGAAAAGTCAGGTGTCAGGCTTTTAAGTAATGGGGGTTACTCGTCTTTGCAAGTTTGAAGGAGAGAGCAAGATTTTCTAAATTTTACGCTATTATCACTAAGTTCGTGAAACCGTAAATAGGTAAGAGTTGAGAGTTACCATTTTGTAGACGCTGATGTGAGCATCCTAATTATTCTTTTGTACTTTAATTCCGTTGCTTTGATGAAATTTGCATCTACGGATGATATACTGAAGTAGGAATGTTGTATGGACATCACAGAAACTTTGCAAGAATAACTGGTTCCCATTATGACACTTCCAAAGATGATAATTCCAGAGATGACATCTCTACAGATGCAACTTCAATAAATGGTGCTTCTGGGACCTCTGAGTGATGGTGAGAGATCCTTCATACTGAGTTGTACTTCTGATTACTTAGTATCAGTAATACACGGGAAGTCTCAGATGGTGGAATATAACATCGATAGATCATCTCTACAAATGGATACTTGTTCGATTGATGTGGATTACTCAGAAATAGTAGTAAGTCTTCGAAGTGGAGAATCCACAAATAAGGATTATAGAATGATATTGAACAATATAAAGTCCCCGGCTGTCTTTTTGGTGAATTGTTAGCGCTCCTTATATCATGACTTTTTTCCTGTCCGTGCAATTAGGATCATGAAACCAATTCATTTAGGAACTTTTCTCCATCGAGCCTTGACGGTTTTCAATTCATTGCTGCTGAACAAACAATTTCTGAATCGAGCGTCAAAGAAGAATTCGATGTAAGTACCTCTTCGTACAATTGTTCATAGCACTCCTTGAATGAAATATCACTAATTGTTGTTGATGTACACAGGAGGATATTTCCATGGAACGAGGGAGTACTGATGATGCTCATTTGTCTTCGGAAGATGGTAAAGAAGAAAACACTGGATTCTGAAACCTAATGAAAGCAATGATGTTTCCAATGGTGATGTTGGCAATTCTGGTCCTTTGAGCACTTTAATGACCACTCCATTAAGCACCCATCGTATATTTTCTTTATAGAAGTATGAAATTGCTGATTTGTGAATGAATGAACGAGGACTCATATGAATGAATAAAATTATTTTCCGAAATACGTCACTAGAAAAATCCAGAACTCAGCCTTTCAGTAAAAACGTTGTAGAATCTTCGTCCGATATCGGATTTTCTCGATCTACGCATGTTTTTTCATGCCCAGGAAATTTCCAAGATTTTTAAAAGAAGATTTTTGATTTTAGAGCATGTTTAGGGGACTAAATAGGAGAAACAGTAAGCTTCCAGGAGACTTCCAGAAAATTTTCAGCAGGCATGTAATCCAATGTTTTGGCTACATATGTTTGTTCGTTTCTCCAATTTATGTGAATTTTGGATATGTTGTAAGGACATCCATATGAATAGAACGGTATATGACCCATCCCTATATTCTTCACCAATTTCTCCCAGATCGCTTCTTTGTGCGGGACAGTGTAAAATCATCTTCGACGAGCTTGTTGTAAAACACTCTTGTTGTGTCTTTGGACCATTCGCTTGTGTCTTGAACGGTTGGTGAAGGATTTAAATGTCATTGATTCATTTGAGATCAAGACACCTTGATTGATACATGAGCATGGTGCTTGCAACCATCTTGTTTCTTTCAGTCGTAGAAACATCACTTCTGAAACCCTGGTCACAGGACCATAACTGGGGTTGCTCTCAAGAGGGGGTGGTGTAATGACCATGGTTTCATGTCCTTGTGGTAGCATTCCTTTTATGATGAATGATTAGCATATGAGAGTCTGATGCCACGGGTCTTGGACTGTGAAACTGATCGTCATGATCAGTGGACCGTCAGTCCCAGTATTTTGTTAAATCTCTCCTTTTCGTTTTCTTCTTCTGGCAAGACTTGGATAGAGGACCCAGGTAGAAAAATTGATGTAAAGACCTAGGTGGTCAAAGTTGGAGTTACCTTGATGAAGGACTTAGTGGAAAGTCCCGGTGGACACCTATCGACTGTGGAAGTTATGAATCCCGTCTAAGAATTGTTGCTTGCATGTTGTATGCTCTTGAAGCCGTGGAAACCTCATACGACGTCGGAATTCGATGTTTGACCCCAACTTTTGAAATTAAGATACTGAGTTATCTCATGATAAGAGAATCAATCAATTTGGAGTTGTATAGGTCAGCCAATGAAGCGAGCACATTTGTAATTTGTAATCCCGTACAAATTTTTCAGATTTCGTAGACCTGACGGTAAAGGCCATATCATTCAGCTCATATGTCAAATTGATGCGCACTTTTATTATGTCGTAGAAGAGACATGTACGAACATTTTTTGTTGAGGAAGCATTGTCCCATTCCTCACCCATTGGTACATTTATGTAAACCCATGGCCTGAAATGTGTTGTATCTCCTTTGTAGAGGCGATGAGAACATCTTGTAGAAGACTTTGGCTCGTGCCATGTCTGTCGTGCAAGCTTTGGGAAGACTTTCATGTGAACATATTTTCATGTATACACATCTTGAAATAAATCATTAATGCTTGAAGAAGTCTGATTCATCGAGTAATGCTTCAGAAAATGGTTAGTTGATGAAGCCAGATATTGCGCCTGAGACTGTTGTTGATGCTGAGATCACGATTGAATTCTCTCCAGAAATTCTTGTTGATATTGAGACCATGAATGTAAATCCTCCACATATCCTTGTTTATGCCGATACTATGGTCGGAGTTGCTTCAGTGACTGAAAAGTTTAGAACCATGATTTATCGACATAGCCTTTGCTCTTCCATCCAGTGAGCCTTTACATTCACAAACTAGTTGGTGGTTTGAGCATCCCTAAGATATAGGTGTACTGGGAGTACAAACCGAATTCTCCGGATCAGTATGACTTTATTGTGAACTGGCTTCGTCAGTGAGTCGACGTTGTTGCGGCAGATTGCATCAGCAGTCTCCATTCTAGATATGATCGGTGAAGAAATAAGTTCCTTAGTCCTACAAGGTTCGTAATGTAGAGAGATTCCGTTGATAAAGTTTTTATGGAATCGTATCAGGTTGCAATGACTTTCTATGTCTTGAATCTTATCCAATAAGATCAAGTCCCCAGTGCATGTTGATGGAATTCGTGTCATCGATGGATGAATGATGTGGCATCTGCTTCAGAAGTATTGTCATAGAGATAGTGAAGACTCAGCGATAGTAGTTCAGTTACACTTTGATCTTGTTGTTGTTGAATCAGTGTGTCATCGTCAAGATATTTGTATTAAAGCCAAAGGCGTCATTATCGAAGGTGTACTCTTTGATTGGGAGTACAATTTGAAGACTTCTTAGATGCTTGAGCATTGAAGCGTCATGTCCTTTAAGCTTCGAATATCTTAGGCTTGATCGTTTCGGTCCCGAGTATCTTCTGTTGATTCAGAATTCCTTTTGCTGCATAGTAGGATTCAACACTTGTGCATACATCAAAGCTTTATGATTTTGTGGTACACATGGACACTCCTGCAAGTCTATGGGAAAATTCCCAAATTGTTCTTTTCCATGATTGAACATCATCTCAGTAATGAATATCTCAGTGAGATGCTCGATTCAGAGAAATATCAAATTCAATTACTTGATAAAATATTGCTGAAGTGAGATTACCGACTTATAGCATCTTGCAATAGCAGAGATGCTAGCAGAATTGAGTCCCCATGCTAGAATAGCATGTGAGGAAATAAATGTCATAGACATGGAAGGAATGACACTTTCCTGAGTGCAGGACCTTTTGATGAATGTCTATGCATATTTTGCAGGTTCTTGTTTCAACCTTGTCAAAGTTCGAAATTCCTCCAAGTGCTCTAATGATGGGATGTCCTCTAAATCTTCTGGATCAGAACTTTCTTCGTTGGAGAGATGTGCAACCAAATATGCTTTGTTAGTAGCCATCTTTTCAGCGTGGATCCACGCTTGTCTGAAGAACATATCATATCCTGGATCTTCTTGATTATGTGAAACTGGGTTTCTATCCTGGTTGAACTTATGTTCACTTTGAGAGTGATGTAGCCATAAGTATTTCCAAGTGTTCCTTCAAGGTCTCTAATTGAGATGGGATCACGAGTAGCTTCTTGCCTGCGGATCTGAGGGTTTTCAGTGGAATGTTGTTGATGGCGGTGTCAGCATCGATCAATATTTTTCCAAATTCATTTCCTCTGATAAGGATTGTGGTAAGCAGTCCCTAGTCGGGCATTTCCTTGTCTGTGGATGAAGGTTCAAGGAGTATTTTCGGGATGGACAGACGTCTGACATAATGTAATTTGGTGTTGTGAACATCTCTTTCCATTGTGTCTTAGAGAGCAATTTCACATATATGCTCGATCAATGATTGAACTGCTTCTTTGTACTCCTTCAATTTCACATAAAGGTTCTGACTGGGAGAGGATTATTATGTACTCCTTCAGTCCCCGGTTGAAGCTATTGTGTATCAATTGTCTCTTTGAATATGTGCTTCAACATATTGCAGTTACTTGTTGGATGATTGATGGATCTATGAAGGTGACAATACCTGGGATTCTCCATTTTTTCTTCAGCTCTTTCCTGATGAACAAAAATTTGATTGCATCATCTTGAACCCAGACTTCTAGTAACACGGTCACTTCTTCAATGGGAAGAGGGAAGTTTGATTCCTCGTTTGATCATTTCTCGTTCGTTGATGCTGGGTCGAGGTTTGTGCATTCCAAGATTGTTTATATTTTCTTTGCGCCTTCAGAGGATCCTAGGATGTTGGAGAAGCGCTCTAATGCTTCTAACCTTCGGCTTTCCTTTAGCTTCCTTCAACAAAATTTATGGAAGGTTGGAGATTGTACTGCTTTTTGATCAGGTGTCTGGCACTGCCTCGAGTTTCTCACGGTTCCTCGACTTTTGTAGCCCTTGTTCTTTCTAGTAATGCCAGATCAGTAGTTGTTGATCACTCGACTTCTTCATGAAGTTCTGAGAAGGTATGGAACCGGAGATTTTCCAGCAAGGCTCTGTAGACCGGGATCATTCCGTTGATGCACAAGTCCACCAGTTGTTGTTCAGTGACATTCATGTCATGACAATCCAAAGCTTGGACTCTGAAACTCTTCACATAGTCGTTCGGATGTTAATTGTTCTTCTGAGACGTTCTTCCTAAGTCAGAGAGAGTAATCGGCTCTTCAGACAAATGACATGGTTGTGTTCGTGCTCACCTAGTGCATCCAAGAATCGAGAGACATGTTCTCGAGCATTCCCCATTACGTTGTATATCGTAAACATTTGAGAGGTGTAGCTCTTCGGGAGAGGAATTCTTTACATAGCAGCAGGATACGGAGGTTGATGACGGTGAAGAGATGGAATTTTGTCTTTTGATCGATCCTTCATAAAGCGTTCCAAGTCTTTACGGATGATGAAGCCTGCAAGTTCCTTCGTTGGTGGGCTATCTGCAGCCTTGTGGACTTTATCATCGTCTACTACATGGATTGTAGTAACTTCAGGATCAGCAGCCAGAGATGTTTCTTTGGCTTTTCCCTTCTCCTGAGCTTTCTCTGACATCTTGTCAGTGAGATTTTTGAGATAATTGCACAACTCTTTCTGAGTGTTAGCCATGTCAATATGATTTTTGGCAAGAGTTTCTTGCACCTTCATGAGATCACCTATGGTAGGTGGATTTCTTCTGATTTCTTTAGGAGACCTGCCGAATAGAGGATTGTCTCTAATGTTGGTTTGCGGAGGGGTGGTATCATCGGTGCCTTTGTGAGAAACATAAGTAGTTTTTAGAGCACCATCATTGTTGATAGTGCTAGCGTTGTCTGGGTTAGGATTTGTGTCTGAACCTGACCTAAGTTCAACCATTTCCTGAGAATTTGAGAATGCAACCGAGAGATTAATCTCCCACTGTGGTCGCCAATCTGTGGATGCTGAAAAACAATTTGCTGGTTTTTTGGGGAGGTGAAGAAACGACCGATCGGACGAGACTCCTCGAACCGAGCAAACTACTTAACCTCACACAGATGCACTGCAAAGGGAGTGCTTAGATTCGAGAGATCAATCTGTAAAACTCCGGACTAAATCAAGTCAATGGCCGTTCCAAAGTCAATTCGGTCACAAAGAGGGAGATGGGTTGATCTGTAGGAGGGAAGCTGAGAATTGTGTGGGATCAATAATGATCAAGGATTGTGAATGTGTTGAAGGTTTCTGCAAGTGATGAATAAGTTCTAATGATTGAGAGAGTATTTCTCACACGATGATTCTTGGTTAGACTGTGGATTATCTGTTCAATATCTCGTGGATTTTCTGTGTATTTTTCGTATCTCTCAATCACGGATTCAAGGACTTATTTATATTGTCAGAGTAGTGAACACATTGATCCCTATAAGTGTGATAGTTTCTTGAGTGAAAGAGTGGGAGATCATGGTCAAGTCAGTTCCATATCGTGTGGAGACTTGACTGATCGTGCACCCATTACTTTGCTAAGTCCTTCAACTTTTTGCATGACTTAATCATATTTCTCGTCATGGATGAACACACGTGTCGTAGTCCGTCATACCAAAACCCTAAGTGATATCCCCCCATATGTGACGTGATTGGTGTCTCACGGATCGTGGAGTCTACAAGGCAGACGAGCATTTAGTTAGTCAGTTATTTACTGATTAGACAATGAGTCGATATTTTGCTGAATTGAGCATTATTGACGAATGCTCAGTGATTCACGAATGTTAATATTGCTCGTCCGAAAAATATTGTAAATTCGATGAATTGTTGAATATTGAGTTTCGATCAATATTCGAGTTTCCCAATTCGGTGAGTTACTGAATATTGATAAATTACTGAATGCTAACAAGTTACTGAATATTGATAGTTTGATCAACATTCGAGCGACTGAGTATTGATAAATTCGATGGATTACCGATAAAATACTGAACATTGATAGATGGATCAATATTCGAGCAACTGAGCAAGTATTGCTCAATTCGACGAATTATGATAAATCACTGAATATTGATAGATGGATCAATATTTGAGCAACTGAGCAAGTATTGCTTAATTCGACGAATTATTGATTGGTGATGTGACCCAATAAAATATTAATTAAAATATTGGTAAACTACCAAATATTATATAATTAATCCATATATTGATGGCTGGATCAACATAAATTTATTAGTGTTTGAACTTGCTCGGAATGATGATTTTGTGGAGTGTTTGTTCGAAACCCTTATTTTTGACAGATTGTTGATCAATTGATGAATTTCTGAAAATAGTTCATGAGTGAGGGAGGGACTGACCACATGGGATGATGGACGACCATGTGATGCCGAGTTCTTGAGTGAGGGTGTACCAGGGTCCTTGGTTGAACAGTTGGTGAAAGAATGATGATAAATGCCGATTTCATTATTTATTAAAATAGTGCTCGTCTGAGCATTAGGTAATAAAACATAATTTATGGAGAAGTGAGGGACCCACCAAGAAGGAATAAACCGACCCTTAGGAGTGTGGGACCGGCTGATGGTCGATTGAGTAAAAATTGTGAATATGTGTGGGGCCGGATCCTTGCAAGCCTTAGCTCCGGCTTTGATCGGTCAAGGAGGAATGCATGTGTCTCCACAATGTTCGTGTCTTAGTCCTGAGAGTTTTGGTATTTTCTGATGTGCGTTCGAGTAATATTTTGAATATTCAGAAGAGTTCGATTTTTGACTGAAATTCTCGATCAAAAATTGGAAAATATTAAAATAATGATATTTTAATATTTGGCGTGAGTAGCCTAGTCGGTCATGTGACCATGTTGACTTTTGACTTTTTCATGGTTTGAGCAATATTTGAGAAAATATGAAGAAACCATGATTGTTTGCTCAAACGGAGAGGAGTTTCATGAGATGAGGGAAATAATAATTATGAAAGACTAGGGATTGTAAGGTGTGGGACCGGCCACGGCTAGGGCATGGCCGGCCGGCTAGGTTGCCCGGTCCCACGACACCTTTCCCTACTTTATATTATTATTTTTCATGAAACCGTGAAACTATGGAGAAACCATGAGTTTTGTTGAAACAGAGGAGTTTCATGAGATTAGGGAAATAACAATTATGAAAGACAAGGGATTGCAAGGTGTGGGACCGGCCACGAAAGGACATGGCATGTCGGCTAGGTTGTCCGGTCCCACAACACCTTTCCCTGTTTTATATTATTATTTCTCATGAAACCATGAAAATATGGAAAAACCATGAGTTTTGCTCAAACAATGAAAATTGTTAGAATGAAGGAGTTTTCATGAGTTCATAAAAATAATAAAATAAGGAAAAATAATGGAAGAGGCATGGGACCGGCCACGGCTAGGGCATGGCCGGCCGGCTGGTGGTCCCGGCCCATGAGCGCCTTTTTATTATTTTAATATTATTATTTTCTCTCTCCTGTCATGCGTAGGATTCCTCATTTGTCCATATTTTCGAATGCTCGTTCGTACATTTGGGTGCTCGTTCACCATTTTATGGGGCTTACTCAATGGTAGTCCAGATTCCCGATTGTTGAGTATTTATTACTAATTCATGAAATTCAGTGGAGAATGATTCATGAAACCGAGTAATAAAAGTGAGTAGTTGTTTATTATCAATCCATAGGATCAGCCGTGGATTCGACCATGGATTCAGAATAATAAAGCGAGTGTTACCATTCCGTGGGATCGTGGATTCGACCATAGAATCGGAGTAACTAACTATTACCATTCTATGAGATCAGCCGTGGATTTGATCATGAAATCGGAGCAATGAAAGTAGCCATTACCATTTCATGAGATCAGTTGTGGATTCGATCATGAAATTGGGGTAATGAAAGTAGCCATTACCATTCCATGAGATCAGACGTGGATTCGATCATGAAATCGGAGTAATTAGATAAAATAGATTATCTTCTAGGAATTCAGTGGTGAATGTCACGGTAGAATTAATCTATTGCAGAAGGGATATTATCTAGTTAAAGCGTCATACCCGTTTCGAAAGGTGCATAGTCAGGAGACGACCGATGTCCTGAAGGCATTTTGCTCTCAATCTTACAGAGAACCTCCTGGATCTATAAACGGTCTATCAACATAGTGAGAGAACAGTAAGTGTCACCGACGTCGTGAAGACGTTACTGCTCTCAATCTTACGGAAAACTTCCCAATTGTTCTTCTATGTAGAGGTGGGTCTCTTTCATGTAGTAAGGGAACAGTGAGTATCACCGATGTCCTGAAGGCGTTATTGCTCTCAATCTTAATTAGAACCGCCCAATTATGTTATTCTACATAGAGGTCATGATGAAAAATGCGTGGCACCAAACGCTCAGCTAGTGGAGGCCTTTCGGGAAACATATTCATCGTGGCTTCGTAAAATATGAATCGTCACATGCCTGAAGACGCATCAGAAACATGCAGTATCATGATTTTACGGTTTTGACCTTTGTTAAAAATCCACCTTTAACAATGATATATACGAATTCTTATAAACATTTGTAGTTAAAATATGTATGTTGTTATCCCGTATTAATCTCAACCTAGACCACAAGATTTTTATGGAATCTTATGGATAAAACTATTTTGCCATAGCATGCTATGATTTTCCACCACATGCCACCAAGCAGCAGTACCACAACCAACAACCACCACCACCCACAAGTGTTAGAACATTGTTCGATCGAACTCTCTAGCATTGCTATCTCAAGCTTGTTTGCAAAGTTTAGTTTGCAAAACTATAAGTCTTGATTTCTAGTCTACTTATATCTAAGTCTCGGATTAGGATAAAAAGTGTAGTTGAGCATTAGACTTCACGATGTTCATCGATTGAAGACGCAAAAATACTAATGGGAGCTTGTGGAACTTCATCAACAAAAGGTATGTGGAGACTTGAACTCGTCTATCACTCGAAATTCTATTTACTCTATCTCCTATTTGAGACAAAAGTCGTATAGGTATATATACTTCGATTATACACATTTGATATTTCGAGCAGAGTTTAACTCGCTTACATATTTCTCAAAATATGTGTTGGTAAGATTTTGCTTTAACCAAGTTCAACTTATATTCTTGACGAAAGTCAAAAGATGATCATGTGAAAATCACCTGGTAACATCTTACATGATTTGTGTGAGGCAGTCATTTGACGTAGACTCGGAATATTTCGTATTAATCCATCGATCACTTGAAAATTGCTTTGAAGCTAATAGTTTGTGTGAGACAGCTATTGTCGTCTTCCGAGAATGTTTCAATGATTGAAATGGGAGTTTTGAATAATTAACCATGATTGGATATAACACAGTATGCGTACTTTTATGCTAACTGTTGCAAGTTATTCCAAGTCCGGGAACCATGGTATGCATACACGTATGCGTACTGGTTAGTTTAATGAAACTCTGGGAACTTAGTATGCATACTCGTATGCGTACTGGCGTAAGTTCATGTCTGGAAATTCAACTGAGTTTAGAAGGTATGCGTAACTGTTCGCATACTGGCGAACCCAAACTAAGTCCGAACACTTAAGTATGCGTACCCATTTGCATACTTGAGTAGGTTATGTTCTAAAATCAGTTTGTTCATGAACTAATATATTTATATAATAAGGAATGCAATATTTTGCAAACCGTGTCTATAATGTTCATGAATTGATTCGAGTAAATCAAAATCGATATTTCTTCAATTGTGTCTTGTATACTTCTAAGAGAATATAAAAAATTGAACAACACTAGAGCTAGTTTCATTCGAATCATTTGAACTAGTTATGTTAAGATGAACAAGGTTTATATAAAAGTGTTTATATGGATAACTTCGGTTAACTATTGTTGAGCCAACAAGGTGTACATGTTTATGTACGGTTACTCATATCTAATTGAAGTCACTTTTCATTTGTGTGTAACAAGCTAAGTTCGATCTAATGGCTGAAAGATATTAGCTTGAGTCTAATCAGGTTTTCATCTAACGGTGAATATTGAATTCTTTGTTACCAAGGTATCTGTCATGTACCAAGGAGGTACAATGACAAGATAAACACTTGATTCAGAGAATCAAGTTTCTCTGCTCTTACGAACATCCTAAAATCGACTAAACGATTAATTTGATTAAAATTGGATTAGTTCCCAGATACAGACTTCGCTAGCTTAAATAGCCACGTTTATCCCGCAGTATCCGATGCTCACTACTCTCCCAGATGGTTACATCTAAACCATCCATTACAACTCAATTAAATACTAATCAACTAATTATTAATACTAATCATACTTACTAACTACTAACAAGGATATGATATGGGACACCCTCTTCTAATCACATCAGGTACGTGACATTCCTCACTCCTTGGAAACATCCTTGTCCCCAAGGATGAGAACTGAACTGCCAAGTCGTCTAACCACACCAGGTACATCTTGGTAGCCAGATGTGGGTGCATCTTCAGGAGCCATAATGGAAGAAAAATATAGACTGTTGTAGTTTGAAAACTCTCGTCCATAATGGTGAAGCCACAACAGTAGCAGGTTACTCCAGTTGGCATTAGACCCGTAGACGTAATGCCGATAAATACCCCCGTGAGGCTCTCTCCGCACTTCAACTACAAGCCCAACAATTTTCTGTCTACGTAATTGGAATGTAAAATAACCACAGATCATAGTGGGTGCTCCTGTAATTTTCAATATTTGAACAGAATTTGCATGTGCTTATGTCCCAACAGTAAACAAGTTCATAATCTTCGCACCCTCTAGCTTGATGTGTACTCATACCAACAGTCCTTGAAACCTCGGTATTGGCTATGCTTCTGTTGTATAGAGGAAGAACTACAAAAATAGAGTCACTATGCCCTCCACACATCCATCCACTTTGTGCATCAAAATCAGAGCAAGCATCATGTATCTTCACAATTACTGCAACAACGATACATACAGCAGGTACACAATCCAGATGAGCCTCACCATTTACTGCCAAGACCCACCTCAAGAAAACCCATGTGCATTCCCACATATAAACTTCCAAAATCCACTTGAGTGTGAAGTGTACTCGAAAAACTACCACATGAGGTATGTTCATGCTTCTCATTATCACACTAGAAAACTCTAAATGGAAACAACCCCTCATTGGTGGATACACTAGATACAACAGGTGATTGCAACAAAACAATTCAGACTGAAAACTAATCATGGAAGGAATTAGATATACCTTCTCAACTTCTTCTAGCACAATAAGAGTTCCATAAACCCCAGGTGCAGGTAACAGAAAGTGCCAAATTAAACTCATTCGGGCAAGCCTGACATAACTGCTCAAAAGATTTGTGAGACTCACCATAAGAAAAAAATCAGGGAACCACAGAAAGGTAACGTTTGACTTCAAGGTATTAGAAGCTGGGGCAGTTGACTGAGTTCCCAGAAGTGGTCGATCAAAATAAATGTTACAAGCATTCAAGGGCTGCGACACAAGATGACAAATTCCATGTTGCAACTGATAGGCCAAATAATAGGTTATAATACTCGCTGAATTAACCTTGAGAACCCCTTTAAAACACCGACAATGAATTGAGATCACCCGAAGCAAGTTACACTTCAACACTAAGAAGAAAATTTTTGCTTCACTCACAGCTGACAGATATACAATTGAAGCATTAAACGACCAATCTGGCCGGTTCCATATTTTGTAAATCATCTCATGAACAAGTCCTCTATGACATTTATCTAATAAATTCAAACCCACGGCAGAGAATTGGCTAATTTTAATTTCCCTTTTCTCAAAACAAGAATTCCATATACGGAGTTCGAATTCCTTTTCACGATCAAATAATGTACGAGGATGAGTAAAAGAAATATAAAAACATTCAATACTGAGAAACTTGCAGTAGAATAACACCTTACAACTATGAAAAAGAATGACTGAAGTATTGAATGGACGTGGCTATGCATATTTAGAGCTCAGAAAGAAAATTATATAGCAACAATAACACAACAATTGTTCTGTCATTGCTCCTCTCTTCCACAAATCACCAACTGTGTCTCATGTATCATAAACCAAACCAAGCTACAAAATATTATGAGTTCCACCACCGATTACTCCACACTCTACTCCTAATCCATATACCTAACAGCTCTGCCATGTCAGTTCCCACTGTTTGAACCCACAAAAGTAACACAAATCTATTTCTCCCAGGCAAGTTTATGAACAACTTATTATCTGCTCGCATATCAGTACCATTAACACATACATGAACCTTTGAATGAATATATGAAAATGCAGATTGGAACCCCAAGCTAGGAAGCAACAGAAAAATCAATTTCTCATTATAAGTATCCAGTAGAATTGATCTAGCAATACCCTTCCCACGATCAAATAAGGAACATGTATAAACAAAATAAAGATAGAAATAAATAGTGACCTTCAAACTCCTAGCAGTAAGAATAACCCCATTCTTAGCTGGTGTTCTGGCAATTGAAGCAGTAAAAAATAATTCTCGGAAGTATCCCAACTTAGAATCAAATAGAAATTTCTCTTTTCCACGATCAAAAACGCTACCAGTAAGGTTGACACCAATGTAAGAAAATGTCTCACCAGCTACTTGGAGACTGATAATCCTTTGAAGCATTTTATCGAACACCTGCCAAGCAGTACTAGAAACACCTTCCTCAGCTGATAATACCAACAGTTGATTCACTAAACAACTAATCTGATTGGTACCCATCTTAGAAGAATTTTTTTTATGGTAATCAACCATTTTAATAATTAACCCAGTAAAAACAATCGAACATGAAGTAAGTAAATCAAAACAAAATTTAGAAATTCTACTAACACAACAAGGATAACTTCCAATAACTACAAACCCTTTACCACGATCGAATAGTTTTCGAGAATAATCTGAAATAATGGGTGAACAATCCTTACACAATAGCTTGCGGCGATTAATGACCATCTCCTTTAAACTTTAGTGTTTCTCACAACTACTGTCAGTACCCCCAACTTCTTTAGGTTGAAAATTCACCTCATCAGACAAATCTTCCTCTTCATATAAGAAAAACGGTGGAATGAGCAATTCGAAATCTAGACAATCACCATCTTCTTCAGTTTTAACAAAGAAAAATGGGGAATCAACTCGAATTAGACAGAATCCTTTTCCTCATCAAAACCAGGAAAATTTGATTTGATTTCCTCAGATGGAGAGACAGTGAAATCCTCAACTGAAATATTAGACTCTTCCATTTTTGATGACTGATGTAGATCGACTCCAAGTAGATTTAGAATAAGATCCAATTTGGTACTCATGGAACTAAGCACGGATTTGATTTCAGTAATTGAATTTGTCTATTGAGCAACAGTTGATAAAATCTCCTGAAGCTTTTCTTTGGTGGCCATGGCTACATGTTCCAGGATGGAGTCTGATACCAATTGTCATGTACCAAGGAAGTACAATGACAGGATAAACACTTGATTCAGAAAATCAAGTTTCTCTTCTCTTACGAACAGCCTAAAATCAACTAAATGATTAATTTGATTAAAATTGGATTAGTTCCCAGATACAGACTTCCCTATCTTAAATAGCCATGTTTATCCCTCAGTATCCGACGTTCACTACTCTCCAAGATGGTTACATCTAAACCATCCATTACAACTCAATTAAACACTAATCAACTAATTATTAATACTAATCATACTTACTAAGTACTAACAAGGATATGATATGGAACACCCTCTTCTAACCACAGCAGGTACATGACAGTAATATTGATTGCAAACCCTGATTTGAAGACTATATAAGGAAGAACTCTAGCAACTGGGAAACCTAATCCCCACAGCTCCTGTATGATACTAGTTGCAACTAGAGTCGATTCTCTTTTAACCTAGGTTTTTTCTAAATCTATTATAGGTTAACGACTTAAAGACTTCATTGGGATTGTGAAGCCAGACCCAACTATTTTCTTTGTAGTTGTGTGTTCTGATCTTGTTGTTTTCTATAGTAGTTAAGTATTATCTTCTCTAAGATTTGCTCGAGATTTAATCTCCGATAGGTCGTTTTTGATTCCATAATATCTTGTTTCGCTACCATACGATTAAGATTATTGTGAGGTGATTGATATTACTAGGATGTTCTTCGAGAATATATGTCTGGTATATTAATTGGTTCATGTTTACCTTGATTTATCAAAAGACGAAACAAAACTCATAGGTATTTATGTGGGAGACAGATTTATCTATTCAATAGACTTTTTGTGTGAGACAGATTGGTTTATCAAGTCTTCGACTTTGGGTCATAGCAACTCTTAGTTGTGGGTGATATCAGCTAAGGGAATCAAGTGCGTAGAGTCCTGATGGGATTCAGAGGCGTAAGGAACGCGACTGTACCTTAATCAGTGTGAGATTGGTTAAGGCTCAACTATATTCCAGTCCGAAGTTAACTTGGAGTAGGCTAGTGTCTGTAGTGGCTTAATACAGTGTGGTGTTCAAATATGGACTAGGTCCCGAGATTTTTCTGCATTTGCGGATCCCTCGTTAACAAAATTTATGGTATTTATGTTATTTATTTTCCGCATTATATTTGTTTATATAATTGAAATATCACAGGTTGTACGTAGTTCAATCAATTAGATAATCCAACCTTGGGTTATTGATATAAATTAATTGAAACTTGAATATTGGTCTTTGGTACCATTCAAGTTGTTTCCCATAATAATCAGGCTCATGATTTTATCTATTTGATTTGCTGATTATATTGAGAAACAGAGATACAACTCTTGGATATATTTCCATTGATTGAGTCTGACTGTCTAGTTGATTCCCTTGGAATTATATTGGATTTTGTCCATACAGATTTCCTAAACAAAATATTAGGTGTGGTTTTTAGACCCCCGATTTTTCAATTGGTATCAGAGCAGGCAAACACGATAAACCTAATAAATTTGTGTTTGATTGTTCCTAAAGACTGTTCCTATGGGAAATCACTTTGGGAAACTTGTTCTGGGCATCTTTGACGCATACCAGAAATCTTCAAAGATTGTTCTGAGTTTATTCTTCTCGAGACTGCTGGTCTCTCAGGATAATATCACATCATCTAAGATGCTAAAAATCCTAGATGATGAAAAACAATCTAAAGGAAAAGTTAAAGATTTCTTTAAAAGTGTTCATTGCAGGAAACATGTGAATAAAATCTCAAGGATATGGAACCTCACTAGACTTCATCTTAATATTTTTGAGGAATACTATCGAGGTGGATCAATTGACAAAGATCTATTTATGGATACGTTTTTAAATCTCTGGAATGACTTATATTGATTAAAGGAAAGGGATGTGCTGGTAAAAATTCTAATTCTGTCATTCATGACATGCATTCGAGTTTTGGCAACAACTCAGTCAAAATCGATAAAAATATTTTTACAGGGTGTATTGCAAGTTCCAGCCATTGGAAAAAATCCTTTCTTTAATAATAAGAAAACGGAGTCAAAATTTTCAAATAACCCTGAGTATCATCATTACTATGATTATACTACTGATACACTTCACAAATATCGACCGGAGAAGATGCATGAGGAGTCCTCTGCTCATCTTGCCTCTTGGTAACAAGATTGACATCACCCCATTTGTATATAACTTAAAGTGGGGCAAATAACGGTCTGATTTTTTTTTTCTTTGTATTATGGGTTAGTTTTATTTTTGAAATTTATTTCTTTCCTTGAAGAAAAACTCGTTCGATAGAATTTTTTATGTCTACCTGAGGTTAAATAAAGTGATGTAGTTCTACTACTATCCTTTCTTGCACTATGTTGATTCTTTTCATAGTGTGCGAACCTTGATGGTTGAACGATGTAAAAATCCCACTTTCCTTATGTGGTTCGCGGTTCATAAATGGGTCCAAGTCCATCAATGGGTCTAAAAGAGTTATGGTACGCGTACCTGAACGTTTCTAGGGTTTATGTGTCACCTGCATTAAAACATCTTTGGAGATCCAAGGGAGGCAAAGGGTTTTATTAATCTTCAAGAAGCATATCAAGTAAGTTTTTCCTTCTTCTTGTTCTCTCCTTTTTTAGATCTCATGGGGAATTTCAAGGTTTCAAATAGAAAACTTGGATTCATCTTCTTCTACCATGACTATACCTAAAAATCAAGATTTTATTAGAATTAAATTTATCAATGATTCTAGTAGTAAGGTATTTGAGAGGATTTCTTCTATTGGGTTCTTTCTAGAAAATAAATTGGATATGGTTAGTAATCATAAAGAAGATTTGATTTTCTTTGAAAGATTTAACCTTGGAACCATCTTTAATGGTCTTGGTGAAGGCTTTGACACTCTCACAAGAATCTTCTATGCTAACATCCGTGATGTTGATCTTGATGACATGTAATTCAAGACCATGATAAATAGAGAAAGGATTCTTGTTAACAGAGAGTTGATATCAAGGATTACCAAAAAAAAATTGGGTAGTTTTTGCCTTCCTAGACCAAGGGAAGAAAGACCATCTTATGAAACCATTTATAATGGTCTTTGTGGAAAAAGTGTTGATTGGGTTGAAGGAAAATTTCCTACTAATTATCTTAGTCTTGCTTTGATGTCTTTCAGAAATCTTGGTATATCTAATCTTTGTCCATCTACAATTGAGAACTCTCGGTGGAGTCGTGAGTTTGCGGGAGTTGTTCTATTTCCTTGAATTGGGTTCTCAAAGTTTTGATATTTGTGGATTCATTATTCATCAAATGCTCTCAATGACGTCATCCAACAAGAAGTTAGGCTTTCCTTGCTTAATTGAGCAATTTTTTCGAGCATATTCAATTTCTCCTATTGGCAACTCTATTAGATTTCCCAAACTTATTCGTCCTTGTACTTTCAAACATATGAAGGAAAATGCTTGCAAAAGATAAATATTTGATTCCCTTGACGGTTCTTGTGATCCTACTACCTTGAGTCTTGTTCATCAAATTCACAAGGGTGTGTGTAAAATCAATTTCAAAGTAAAATGTGTGCAAGAACAATTACATGTGATTGCTACTAATTTTCGCGAAATCAAGGAAGATATGGATATTATTCAAGCCTCTTGGATGGTTTCCGATGATGAAGATGATGATTAAACTCTTTGTTTCTTTTTGTCTAGGAAAATTCTTATGAGAATTTATTCTTGCGTTTTAAGAAGGATAACTAGGGTTTGGAATAACAATTATTGTGACTACACATAGCTATTTCCAATGATTATCATCTTGCAATGTTTTTATATTTATTTATTTAAATTATAAAGTTTATTTGGAAGATGATTTTGCAGTATTAATATGTATTGGTTTTATATATTGCAAAAAAAAAAAATGGGATATTAGTGTTTGCGTCCGTGAACTATGATTGTTCCATATATGTCAAAAGTTAATTCTATTATATGTCTTTATGCAAATATTACTGGAAAATAGAATGAACTTTTTGATAACAAAGATTAAGTTTATGATATCATTATGAAAATATTGTTGAAAATAAAATGAATCTTTGAATATTCCGCAGTATTGATCTTTCCCTGATCCACTTTTATGTGAAAGTAATGTGCGGCTCCATAAGTTCTCTTATGATGAGCGTTTCCGACTAAATTAATCATGGGTTCTTGTGGTTAATTTAATTGAGTTTTATGGATACAAATTCATGTTTTATGTAATTTGTTAATGTCCAATGAAATCCTTCTTTTCTTGTAAAAGTAAGGTTACTCTTGTTATTCTCTCGGGAATGACATTTGATTGGGGGGAGTTATTAATTGAACTTGTGCTTAATTGCCAAATATTTGTGGGGAGTGCGGCTGTGGAATACTGTAGGAGTTTTCTTGTATCTTTATAAACTCCTTGATGAATACACTAAGTTTTGACTATGTGAAATCATCGAAACAAAGCTGATGTGTTCTATTTTAGTCATGAAGTATATCTATGATAATTTCATTATGATCCCACTAGTTTTCGTACCTTTGCCAACTTATATTGACAAAAAGGGGAAGAACTAATGTGTAGTTCACACTACAGATACATATGGTTTACGGATTATTATGTAAGGGGGAGTAGTTTTCATTGTGAGATAAAGTATTAACTAAGGGGAAGCGATACATATCACTGTAGTATTGTTGTCAAAGTTGTGATACAATTGGAATTTGATGTTGTGTAATGATACTATGACACTGTATTAAAATTATTGAGAGCTACTGTTTTCTCATTGTTATAGATACGGATCTTCAATAACTATGATCCTGAGTTGAACACGTTCAGAATCACTAGAGTGCTTGGAAGTTACGAAGATTTCGAGTAATGTTGAAGAACCAAGGAGATCAAGCATTTGGATGAGAAGCTACAAAGTTTATTTATTTTGTAATCCATGTGTATTGATAGTTTTGTCACTAAAATTGATAAAGGGAGAGACTGTTAGAGCACTGATCGGTCGAACTCGATAGCGTTGCTATCTCAATCTTGTTTGTCAAGTTTAGTTGCCAAAACTATAAGTCTTGATTTCTAGGCTACTTATATCTAAGTCTCGGATTAAGATAGAAAGTGTAGTTGAGAATTAAACTTCGCGATGTTCATCGATTGAAGACGAAAAACTACTAAGGGATTAGCAAAACGTATGTGGAGACTTGAACTCATCTATCACTCAAAAGTCTATCTACTCTATCTCCTATTTGAGATAAAAGTCGTATAGCTATATAGACTTCGATTATACACATTTGATATTTCGAGTTGAGTTTAATTCGCTTACATATTTCTCGAAATATGTGTTGGTAAGCTTTCGCTTTAACCAAGTTCATCTGATATTCTTGACGAAAGTCAAAAGATGATCATGTTAAAATCGCCTGGTAACATCTTACATGATTTGTGTGAGACAATCATTTGATATAGACTCAGAATGTTTCGTATTGATCTATTGATCACATGAAAATTGCTTTGAAGCTAATAGTTTGTGTGAGACATCTATTGTCGTCTTCCGAGTATATTTCAATGAAATGGGAGTTTAGAACAATTAACTATGATTGGATATAACACAATATGCGTACTTGTATGCTAATTGTTGCAAGTTATTCCAAGTGTTGGAACCATGGTATGCATACCCCTATGCGTACTGGCTGGTTTAATAAAAGTCCGGGAACTCAGTATGCATACCCGTATGCGTACTGGCGTAGTTCATGTCTAGAAATTCAACTGAGTTAGGAAGGTATGCGTACCCGTTCGCATACTGGCGAACCCAAACTAAGTCCGGCCACTTAAGTATGCGTACCCGTTTGCATACTTGAGTAGGTTATGTTCAAAAATCGGTTTGTTCATGAAGTAATATATTTATATAATAATGAATGCAATATTTTGAAATCCGTGGCTATAATGTTCATAAATTGATTCGAGTGAATCAAAATCGATTTTGCTTCAATTATGTATTGTGTACTTCTATTAGAATATAAACAATTGAACAATTCTAGAACTAGTTTCATTTGAGTCATTTGAACTAGTTGTGTTAAGATGAACAAGGTTTATATGAAAGTGTTCATATGGATAACTTCGGTTAACTATTGTTGAGGCAACAAGGTGTACACTTTTAAGTACGGTTTCTCATATCTAAATGAAGTCACTTTTCATTTGTGTGTAACAAGATAAGTTCAATCTAACGATTGAAAGATATTAGCTTGAGTCTAATCAGGTTTTCATCCAACGGTGACTATTGAATATTTTGTTACCAAGGTAGCATTGATTGCAAACCCTGATTTGAAGACTATATACTGTAGAACTCTAGCAACTTGGAAACCTAATACCCACACCTCTTGTGTGATACTAGTTGCAACTAGAGTCAATTCTCCTTTAACCTAGATTTTTTCTAAAACCATTATAGGTTAATGACTTAAAGACTTCATTGGGATTGTGAAGCCAAATCCAATTATTTTCTCTGTAGTTACGATCTTGTTGTTTTCTATCTTGATTGAGTACTATCTTCTCTAAGATTTGTTGGAGATTTAATCTCCGATAGGCAAGATAAAAAGTAGTCACAAACATATTCGTCTCATCGTTTGTGATTACACAATATATTGTTTCGCTACCATACGATTAATATTATTGTGAGGTGATTTATATTACTAGGTTGTTCTTCGGGAATATAAGTCTGGTGTATCAATTGGTTCATATTCACCTTGATTTATCAAAATACGGAACAAAATCATCGGTATTTCTGTGGGAGACAGATTTATCTAAGGGTGCACAGGAACCGAGCAGGACCGACGGACCATCTCGGTACCGGCGGAACCGTACCTGTTTTTGTACCGAACCGAGGAAGGGGGTACAGGTACCGGTCCAAAAAATAGGAACCGAGGCTATGGAGGTACAGGTACTCGGCCCTAACCATATCCCGTGCCGTACCGTACCGAATGTCCCGAGCAATAATAACCATTAGATATAGAGATTAATCTAAGTATCTGATGGTCTTGTATATATAGAAAAAATTAGGTAGGTTAGGTGTTAGGGTTTCTCATTGTCTGTTTTTTCCGTGTTTGCAGCTCCTTTCTCTCTAAGTTTTCTTCTCGGGGAAGAGTTTTCTTCTCTTCAAGAATCAACTTCAACTCCACGAAGACCACTACACTAGTTACACCATCTCTCGATCCTTTTTGCAAAAGAAGAAATTTCTCTTGTAAGTAGTCTTTTGCTGTTTTTCTTATCCAATTTTACTGATTCCTTATAGTGTTTGTTGTTTAATCGTTTGATTTGGACTACTGGGTTCATTGATTTTTTTTTAATTGGAGCTTGATTTGGTAACATGCAATCTAGATATGTTGGAAAATGAATGAAAAATCTTACATTCTTCAATTGATTTTGATAATATTGAAATTGATTGCTGCCTCTGCCTCTAATTGATCTGTAACATTTGTGAATTGTGATTTCGGTAATTAAGATTTTTCTTGTTTTTTTCCCTCATGATTCATGAAGTACTTAAATTGGGACATGCCAATTGAATGTTCCATCATGTGTTTGTGTTAAATTGGGACCGACTAAATCATATTAGTACTACCTAATGAGATCTTTTCAATTGTGTACTGAATGCTAATAGTAGCCGTTTTTTTATGTCTGGTGTATTTTGATGTTTTTCTGCAGAACCTCAAGTGGTAGTAAATGAAAAAAAGAGTGGTCCATCGATAGCAATGGGAGTAACCATGGTTCAATAAAACTCCTCATCACAGTTTTTCCGTTATTTCTTCTTTTTTTGTTGATGGATTTCCTTGTTATAACTAGAACAATATTTGATTAGATTTTGCCTGTTTCAATCTCTGGTCTTAAACATGTAATCACTTTTTTTATGTACTTCATTTCATCGTTTAGTTTGTGGATTTTCATTTTGAATTCGGAAATTCTAAATCCTACAAAATCAGCCGACCCTCACAAATAGTAATGCTAAATCTTGCTATGTAATCCACAAATTTTTAGTTAAAGGAAAATCTGTTTGGACTGACATAAAGAACCGACTGGTACCAGAATCGTGCCAGTACCGTACTGGTACCGAATGGTACCGGAACCGAGGTACAAGGTACAAAAGTGCAGTGCGGTCAAAAAATAGGAACATGACTAGGGAGGTACAGGTACTCGGTCTCGGCAAGAACCGAGCCGAACCGTACCGTGTGCACCCTTAGATTTATATATTCAATAGACTTTTATGTATGAGTCGGATTGGTTTATCAAGTCTTCGACTTTGGGTCGTTTAAACTCTTAGTTGTGGGTGAGATTAGCTAAGGGAATCAAGTGCGTAGAGTCCTGCTGGGATTCATAGGCGTAACTAATGCGACTGTACCTTAATCAGTGTGAGCTTGGTTAGGTCTCAACTACATTCTAGTACGAAGTTAACTTGAAGTAGTCTAGTGTCTTTAGCGGATTAATACGGTGTGGTGTTCAAATCTGGACTAGGTCCCGGGGTTTTTCTGCATTTGCGGTTTCCTCGTTAACAAAATTTCGAGTGTCTATGTTATTTATTTTCTGCATTATATTTGTTTATATAATTGAAATATCATAGGTTGTGCATAGTTCAATCAATTAGATAATCCAACCTTTGGTTGTTGATATAAATTGATTGACACTTGAACATTTCTTTGGTACCATTAAAGTTGTTTCTCATAATAATCAGGCTCACGGATTCTATCTGTTTGATTTGCTGATTACATTGAGAAACAGAGATACAACTCTTGGATATATTTCCATTGATTGAGTCTGACTGTCTAGTTGATTCTCTTGGAATTATATTGGAGTTTGTCCATACAGATTTCCTAAACGAAATATTGAGTGTGGTTGTTAGACCCCCGCTTTTTCAACAAGCACCAACTACCACCCCCACTACATACACCAACCTCCAACACCTCAACTTATGAATGGATGTGTTTGAAAGGAAAAAAATGATGACCTTTGTTGTTTCAACTATATTACGATTTTCGTAATCTACTTTATTATAAATTTAAATTAATCCTAATTCGATCCATTATAATCCAAAATTAAATATCTATAAAAATCTAGAAGATTATCTTAAGAAACATTATATATCCATTAGATTCAAATAAACTAGTATCAATGTTTATCCACGTAAATCCTGATCCAATATACCCCTGTATATTAAGTTATCTATAACAACAAATAATCCCCCATTTCCTGAGGATCAAACTCTTTTTTATCACTATACTCGTTTAAAGTAGTTGTAAGTGGAAGAAATATATATGAGTGGGATCACAAGATCGTTACCCAGATCCAAGGAGTAACTATGATTTATTTACCGGGTTTGGCTCACTGATTTAGGAATTATATCCTGCACCATTAGGAACCAAGACAAACTATTGTAAACTATTATAGTTTCAGTTTCGTTGGTAGACGAGCGGAGGCACACTTGTTGATACCCCTACCTAGAGCCTCCATCACTATCATGTTGTTATCGAGATTATTTGTTTGGACTATTTTTTCTTCATTTTGAGGGCGACTTTTTCTTCCTCGTATGGACAATTTTCTTTTCGCTTCACGATCGTAACTACCAAATTTTCGTCGTTTGTTCGTGTTTTGCTATCATCAATTCATTACACCGATGACTTTACTTCACCTCAATTTAGATTTTTACTATCCGAGTTCATTTGCATTTAAAAGATTATGAGAAATTACTCCTTTATATATATTTGGGGCATCTTTAATTAAAGGAAAACAAAATCAATTTAAATGCTCGGATTTCAAATCAATTATTCCATTATTCCTCATTATTAGATATAGAATAATTAAGTACCTTTGAGGTTCGTATGACTATTATTTTAATGGTATTTTTGTAATTGATATTTTCACTTGTGTTTCCCTTACAAGGTGTTTTAGTATATTTGTAGGTGATCATGTAATCACTATTTTGATTTGAATAAATTAAGAAATCACCATCAACAACAACAACAACAACAACAAAAACTAAAAAACTAAGTAACACGAAATTAAAATTGAATAGATTTTGATTAATTAATCCAAAATATTCAGCCACATTGAAAACAAAATAAAACGTATTGACCAACAACTATATAAACACGTGACATACGTACACTAATATTAGAACCTAGAAAATGAGCTTACTAAGTAATTAACACAATAATGTAATTAAATACCTTATGACTTAAGTGATCACAATAACCGACCACGTTGAAAAAATACGTTATATAAAAACTCCAAGCAATTATATGGACAAGTAATTAATGAAATGATATGGAATTATATAATTATCATATTGATGACATATAATAGTAAAAAAACTGACAAATGAGTTTGTTGAATAAATAACATAATGATAAAAACAAATACCGCATGATTAGTTGATAAAATAATAGAATTTGTTGAATTACATTAAACGAACTAGTTAGCATTTAGATGAACAAGTGATTAAAATAAGGATGAATGATTGTCTGAGCATCATACACGTGACATTAATAAAACTAAATAAACTCGTATATGAGTTCAGTGAGTAATTAATATAATATAAGTAATATTGTATGATTAGTTGATCAGAATAACCGAGCACGTTAAAAATCAGATCTCAATAAAGACTGATGAGAAATTATACAAACATGTGAGTTCACTAAGTACTTAACATAACGATACATGTAAATAAATGATTAATTGATCATTATAATCGACCACTTTGAAAAAAATTAGTGACTTAACATTCCAATAAATATAAATATTATATGGTTAGCTTATACAAATTGATGAAATATCTATATGAACATGTAATAAAAGTAAAAGTGATTATATGAATTATTAGCTTCTATGATTGCATGCTTCTTATATTCGTATCTAGATGGCAATGATCTGAGAATTTTTGCACACTATATCTTTTTCAGAAATAGTCTTTCCAAGAGAGAAAGAAGCATTAACTATTTCAAAGAGTTTAATATGAAACTCTTCAAAAGTGTCGTTGTCATCTATTCAAAGGTTTTCTCAATCATAAGTGAGAGTTTGAAGTCTATCTTCCTTTTATGATATGTTACCTTCAAATATGATCTGAAGGTTATCCCAAGCTTCCTTTGAAGTTTGGCATGTTGATACATGAGGTTATAGATCACGGCTTACAGCATGTATAGTAACATTCAAACCATCTGAATTCTGTTTTGCAAAAGCCTTTTCTTTGCTTGTATCTAAGCTTTTAAACTGAGTTTCTGAATTTTATACTTTGAGGCGATTATAGCCATAAATGACTAATAACCAACTATTAAAGTCTCATGATTGAAGAAAAGATCACATAGCAGATTTCCACCAAAGATAGTTTGCGTCAAATATTGGCGGTACGTTAACTGAAATCGATTCATGTGAAATCGAGTTCATTTCTTATAGGTTGGATCGCACCAAACACAGATTGTTATATCTTTTCGTGTTTTCCTGCTCTGATACCAATTGATAAGATGAGAGCACCCAAATACACCACAATCTTTAATTTATCCACCTATAAGTCCTCTTACCGAAAGTGATTGTCTATGTACAAAGTCGAGATAATACTACAAATCAGTATTGACACTTTGTGTGATTTTCTATGGATACAAGATCGAGAAAATACGACTACCAAAGTAGGATTACTTGATAATAGGTTTGGACTTAACCAAACTCTATAAGATCGCTATCAAGCAAATCGGAGTTAACGTTTGTGTATTTTACTTCTAATTATAATAAACAATTAAAATTGCAGAAATAGAAAAGTAAAAGGCACCACAAGATTTTGTTAACGAGGAAACCGCAAATACAAAAAAACCCCGGGACTTAGTCTAGAATTGAATACTCTCATTATTAAGCCACTATACAAAATCTAAACCAACTTCGTATAGTTGAGACCAAGCAACTAACCCTAGTTCACTTAGTTTATTTAGTATCCATGCGCTTCCGACTTCGATGAGTGTACTTATTGGAACAATTCCTTTGGATCGTATTCCAAACAGTAAAAGAATAACAGATCTGTTTGGTAACAACTCTATTGATTCTTTAAGATAAGATATCTCAAGTCATATGCAAAGGCTCTTCTGTTTAAGCTAATAAACTCCTTTGCCTGGTGATAGACGTATTTTTGTGTCTATTTTAATCTCAATTGTATATATTGTTAGTGCTCGATTTTGTACTTATTTTGGCTTTTTATGTTTTTGTAATTGTTTTTGGAGAAATAAGAGCATCTCCAATGGTGTATGGATATTTATCCCATATGGAGATCTAAAAAAGAGGTATTTAACAACATAAAGTCAAATAATTTTTTTGGTTTTGATAAGCATCTCCAGTGGTAGTTGTATTCATACCTATTTTGAAACACTTGTAACTTATTTGTAGAAAGTTAATTCACAAAATCTAACAAAATAACTAAAATAAAAACAAATAGTGATGACGTGGGTATGGATGAGAGTCTCTAAAAACCCATACTCTCTTCCAAACTCAAACTTCCACATCAGATTAAATTTTTAATATCCAACCACCACTGGAGATGTTTTTTTAGTTGAGAGAGTCTAAAATCCTAAGTGGCTTCAATATTTTTAGAGACCCATATTCCATTGGAGATACTTTAAGCTCTTGTGGAGAAATTGGCTCGAAAAGTGGCATTTGAACCTCCTCAAAATATGTGTTAAATGCACCCCGGAAATATGTTGGAAGTACCCAGAAGAAGTGTTATTTTTACACAAGAAAAGTGTTAAAGAAACCCGGAATTTGGATAAAGGCACCCTAGAGGACCTGCGCTAAAGGGACCCCTGGTTTGGTTAAGGGGACTCCACATTCTTCTCCATTTGAAAATAGTTTTGGCGGGAATGTTTTCTCTCTTTTTTGTGAAGTTGATGCATGAATTTTGGTTCGATATTTTAGTGGATTTGGACTTGGGTATGGATTGGGATTAACTCTATATGTCGAAATGGGTTTGGTAGGTTTTCCATATTCGAGAAAATAGGAGATTCAAAGCGGGTTTTGACTAAAAAAATGAGGAGAAAGTCTCAAAAATTCTTGGTCTTAATTTGGAAATTACATGAGATATTATCGACGGATTTCATCTTATCAAATCAAGGAAATGTTTGTGATAAATTAGGAAAATATGACACAATTAAGAAGATGCGAATCGAGCTTGGCAGGGAAGGAAAACTTCGGAGTTTGGTATATACGTGAAGATATGGAGAAGATATTCCCCAAATATTGTTGTCATGTCCCATGTTATAGTTATAGGCACCCATTGGGTTAAGGGCACCCTTAGCTGTAGTAGTGGTTGTAGTCCCACTTGTGTAAGTCGCACATGTCTTGTAGATGTGCCCCATTTAGTTGAGAGTCTGTAATATTCCTTCTTTATCGAAAATAATATGTGTTGATGTGTTCTTCCCTCTTTGAGGTTTATCTCTAATTTCTGCAAAGTAGATCCTATAGAATTAGGCCTGATTATCCAATTATAGTGTAGATCACTACAAGTGGTATTAGAGCCAGGTTTAGCCAACATGAATACCATTGAATCTGTAAACCACATTATAGTTCGATACTCAAACATAGAATCAAGTTTCGCAAAACAAGAAACCCATACAGTAAGTCCGATCTCTTTCCTATGATCAAACACACTGTGAGTAGAGTTGAAAATAAGGAAGAAATGTTTATCAACTAAAGAATTCGAACCTACCTTACCTCTTTGAAGTTTCAGAAGAATATCATCTCCGTCACAACTCAAACTCCTAGCTACACTCTCAGGCATTTTGAGTAAACCAGTAATTAGATATAACCTTAGAGAACCTTTATTACCCCTGGAACTCCATCTACTATTAAGATGAATTTGAAGAATTGGTTCACATGTATTGCTAGACTCACTTCCCCTTATCACAGGAAGTATCAAACTAATGTAAAGCACATTGCCCTGTTGTGTCATCTTATCATACAGGTTGCTGGAATCAAGCTTGTCTCCATTTTTAACAGACTCCAACACATTCGAAATCTCAAACAACAGGTCTAAATGGTAACCCATTTCGAAATTCAGTCATAAGAAGATTTATCAATATAAGCATCCTTGAATTTCACCCCCTACAAGCAAACAGACAATAAATAATGCAGAAGTTGGAAATATTTTCATCAAAAGAAAAACACCCCACACCAGATTCAATTATTCAACCACGATCAAATAAGGATCAAGCAAAATTAAAATGATGTAATACAACACATATAGAAGTAATTGGAGATACATGTAGGCTGGAAAATACCTTGATAATTTGGAATATATGAGAAGTAAATTAATTATCATCTGTAATTTACTTTCGATCTTCAAACTGCTGAAATTCAGTAGTCAAACTCTAATTTAACGAGTTTCAATCGTTTATTTCAGCTTGTGTAACCTTTCTAACTTGAGAATTTAAAACAATATTAATAGAATTATGTTTAGAAACGAAGGGTTTACCCTCTTGATAATCCAGAAATAGTGAATTCACTTTACACCCATCACGGAAAGAAGAATTTGATTCGGCTTTGGGAGATGAAAATATTTAATGAACTGTAATGATTTTCACAGTTGCAATTTGAACTTCCATCTGTAGATCCATCAATAGTTAAAAATTGGTTTTGAAACTTGATCGATAATTACCTTCGTCTGTTGCTAGAGGAGTTGAAGGTTTTGAAGTGAAATCGTTTACTGAAATTGAATCAGTAGGAGGTTCTTCCAGTTTTTGACTGATTTCTTTCTCCATGAGCGTCACTTCCTTCAACACATCTCCAATTAATTCGAATCTCTCCCATGAATTTGATTCCTAATTCTCATCAACAGATGGACTCAAATATATGTCACGCTCCAGTAACATCAATTTCTTCGTTTTTCTTGCATTTGGCTAGAAGCATATGGGAGGGTTTAGTTTTTAAAACCCTTGTTGTTACTTCTTGAACCCGAAGAACAGTACATAATTGCCTAGCTAAATCCTTCAATCTAGTAGCATCAGCCATGATCAATCCAAAGAAAGACCTTCCCTGATACCAATTGTAGTGATCAGTATCAAAATGTGTTTTTAATTGGTATAAATTGTGATAGTCAGTTGTTGCAGGTGGTGTTCTTTACCTTAACGAAGTTCTCGACACATACTGTAAGTACTGAATATCGCAAGATAATAGTTCACGAGTATCGGGAGAA